>OZ026501.1:3262500-4603810 GCA_964019985.1 Aurelia sp. 4 Dawson et al 2005
TCTATAATGAAAGAAAGTTGCGTATGAAAATGAACGACAGAATGATAAAGTTATTGCTTAGAACAGCCACCCATGCTTTATTGTAACTTGTAACGAAAATATTGACAAAATTGATACAAATAATGATTACTTAATATGCAATTTCATATCTGCAATCAAAATAACGAAACAAACATAGTCGGTTCTCTGATCTTTTGGAAGAGGACTGCTAGGCTAAAAGACCAGATGATACCCAAAACAATTTTATCAAAGTTTGCATCACTTCTGCTCTTAAGATGAACGTCATCTCCTTTAAGGCCCCGTTCACACTGCTCCGTTTTTGTAAAACACGAATAGGAGAGAAAAGCCTCCGTTTTTGTGAAAGTGTTCACACTAATCCGCACAAAAACGCCACAAAAATGGAGGTTTCAAACACGCTATCAAAAGTGGATATCCAAAAAAACCGAGGTTTTTGAAACGCATTTGATCAATGTGAACGCACAAAAACGGAGGTTTTTGAAAACGCTCCAATATGCAATAATGAGCTTCACAAAACCGGAGCAATGTGAACGCACAAAAACGGATGTTTTTCTCCTCGTTTTTGTACAAAAACGGAGTAATGTGAACGGGTAGCTTTGATGCAACAAAAACGCACCATAACAAAAACGGAGCAGTGTGAAAGGAGCCTAAGTTGAACAAAGTAGACATGGACAAGGAATTTCTTTTAACTGTCTAGCAACCTGTCAACCCTTTGATAATTTCTTATGATCCATAAGAGAGCATTTCGAATTGAAGCATCTGCACCTTTCCGCCTACCTTGGGTACTAGATTCTCTCTAAAAGAAAATTGAGTATGGAATTTTCTTTTAGAGAGAGTCTGGTACTCAGGGTACTTTCCGCCATTTTGAAGGTTATGACGTCACAAAGTTGCTAAAAAGCCACAGACTTCTGCTAGCTACCATCTCATAAACCTTCAAGAAATGAAATCCTCTTGTATTGCTCATAATGATGTTCCTCAACAAGTTTAGAATTCCTGGTGCTTTTGCAGTTTGTCCAGATAATGCCTCTCGCACATCCTTTGATAAAATCTCCCGGGGGCAGGGGGTACATGGCTTGTGGATGGACGGGAATCTTACGCCCGGTTTCAAGAAAGCGACCCTCTTCTTAGTTCTAGAACTTGCCTTCATACCCACTTTTACAATAAATTTTGGCAGAAATTTGCCAAACTTTAATCATTTTTGGCGAATCTCAACCAAAGCCGCCCAAGTTTAAGGAAATTCGATGGTATTGAGAGTACGGAGCACTTTTTGTTGCTGTGCCCTTCGTTTGAGGTTCAACGTCGAAACCTTCGCGCTGGAGTTTTTGCATTACTACGAACATTTCGATATATCGATCTTTCAAATGAAGTTTTGACGCACCTTTTATTATTTGGTGATAGAGGCCTCCCAAACGATGTCAACAGAAATCTACTCAAGTTGACTCTACTATACATTCACACAGCCGTTCGATTAAATTAAGCCAAATGTAACTCAGCCACCACACTATGTTCATTTTTGTAAAGTTTCCTGTCATAGAGTTACGTTTCTCTGTTAAATTGTTCGTACGTAGCATTTCGTAATAGTATATTTGGTTGTATTTTTAGATTAAATGGAATATGGCGTGAAAATTTTTATTGTCAAATATTATGCATTAAACATCGCTGGTCGAAATTCGAAATCAGCACACTCAAATTGCCGTTTTTTATCAATAAAAATTTTCGCGCCATATTCACTCTAAATTCTTCACGTGAATGGCCATGGGATAGTCATGGTCTTTTGCTCCCCTTGGCATCGTTTTGTAGTATTATACGGTAGATCGTTCGTAGTCGTAGGTAATTCGTAAATTGTAAATTTTTATATTGAATTTATATAAAAAAAAGTTTAAGGAAAAATGTGCCGACAAAGGATCTTTGCTTGGAGAATTTTGCACCAGAAAACCCACCCATATGGGTGGCACATACCAGTGCCCTCAACAAGTTATCCATCCCCAACCGATGATAAAACATAAACGTTGCCGTTCCAATAACAGTAAATTCAAAAATCCTCTCTCTAGAATCATAGGATATTACCTAAAGTTCCTTTTAAGCGATTCATTTGGAAGAACAGGCAATGATATTTTACAATGATACGCAATTTTAAAGTTGCGCAAAGGTTCTACTTCTTGCATGTTCATCACAATTCGGCCTGGGTGGCAGGGCAACAAGAAAAATGGTAACTGTTTTGGGAATATAGCAAGTTCCCACACTATCTTCACTTTTACTAATGGTTATTGTCTTTAATCCATCTTTTTAAATCATATAAAATTATCTATTACTTATGAGATACCAGAAGTAATTTCTGTATTTATTTTCCTACTTCCTTGGTCAAAATATTGACAAAAAGAATGATTTTTAGAAGCAAAGTGTAATAAAAAAATTCATCGATAGTTATTGAAACACGAAACTGTCTCTGTCTATCTTTCGTTATTAAATTTTCATTGATCTTTATTCGTTTTAATCAGCTAAAGAATATACTTCTTTGTGATAGCATGAGAAACCTAGGTCAACTTGGTCTCAGTGTTTATAAATTATGAATATTATAGTGGCTAATTTGAATATTGATTTGATCTTTTTTCTTTGCTATCTAATCGATACCAAAGCTCTAAGGAAAGATATTTAAGTATTTCTATATTCGTCATGTGAATTTGATCTCCTGGGATTTCCAGCGTCATCTAACCGTGAGCAAAGCCTAAAGACTGTTGAGCCTAGATCTTCTTCTTATGTTCCTTGTCTAGAGTCTCTATTGCTTCGCGAGAATAATAACAAATTTATCTGCATTTTCTAAAATGCTTAATCTGTCATTTGGGTCAATGACAGTATTATTTTGCAAGCTCACCGTTGCAAAATGACACATGGATATTTTAACAGAGACGTAGGAAGCATCTCAAACTTGGAGGGGCACGACATTTCGAGGGCACTTTTTTCTTAAGAAAAAAGGGGTATTTTCTAAGAATAAAAAGGGCACTTCTTTGTTCATTACAAAATCTTGGGGGGGAACGTGCCCCTAGTGCCCCCCGGTTCCTACGTCTATGGATATTTATCAACGACGAAGAGTTCTAAGACAAACTTCGAACTTGCTACAGGAGGGTTGCTGCAAGCATATTTTTCAAGATGGTACCCTTTGCCAGATCAATTTGTAGACCAATCGTGCCACAATTCAGCGTTTCTAGACAAAAGTCATTACAATTCGACCTCGTTTGCCTTCTTTGCCCAGAGATATGAATCGTACGCTTTAGATGGTAGCAAGGAACATTTCCCGAGATACATTGCGTTTCGATGAAGGCAATGCACGTTGGTGAAACTTCTTCACCGCCTAGCATAATTGTATATACTGGATTGGTAGAATCATTTTAAAACTGTCTCACTCCACGAATTATTTATCACTATGCTACAACAGAAGCACAGCAGCAACAACAACGACTGAGTGCCAAATCAAACCTCTGCTCTGTGTCTACTGGATTGGTATGACGTTTTTACGAAATGGGCTTTAGGCAAGTAAATAGATGTGCCTGAGCGTGTTAGATAAGGCCTTGAAATCACTCTTATAATTTGATTTGAGGCCTAATCACCGAAAGATAAAAAGGCACTCTAATGTCAAGTAAAACAAACCCTGGAGTCCTAGTGACGCGTGTGGGAATCTTTCAGCTTTTCTTGGAACACCTGACTTGATAATGTTTTGAATGAACGTATTTTTATCTTCTTGAATCAAGGTCGCCAGAGCTGCTGTTCCTTGGAAGCTGTTTTTTAAATCAAGAAATCGAGAAATCACGAGACCAAATTGACTTCCTCCACAATACTTGACCGAAGCACCATCATCAAATCAAATGAGCAAGGAGCACACGTAATAAATCTACCACAATGAATTGTATCTGATGGACTAAGAACAACCAACTCTACATTGAGATGTCGTGGATGAGCAGTATAATCCATGCCTCTGGCTTTGCAGCCTGGCACAGTCTGGGCATTCAAATGGACGTTTTTTATCAAAATTTTCGCGTCATAATCACTTTGAATTCTTCATGTGAATGGCCCTGGGGTAGTCATGGTCTTTTGCTCCCCTTGGCATCGTTTTGTAGTATTGTATTGTAGAGCGTTCGTAGTCGTAGGTAATTCGTAAATTGTAAATTTTTATATTGAATTTATATGAAAAAAAGTTGCTTTTGGTTGGTACTTACATAATTGTAGAATTTGGGTTATCGGAATCTCGTTCTGAATGTCAATGTGAAACTTTCTCTAGGGAGACTGAGGTAAACCACAGAGCCAAGCTCGACTAGGCCATGTGTGAGGAGTCTTCGTTCCTTTCAACTGCAATTTTGTCAGCTGCTTGGATAATTCAATATATCTAATTATCGTGTTTCTTGCATTTGCTTTGGTATCCAGAGGTTATCATTTCTTATCAACGATAACTTTATTGGCCTTGTCTTCCTTTGAAGAGAAACGTCTAAGCTGGCATTACCAACTCACGAACGAAAGGAACAGGTATCCTCCTGGGTTCGTTCAACCCAGGGTGAATCGGTCGGTAATGGCACCAGATTTAACGGTCCACAACTATGGCAAATTATACCGCAAACAATACGAAACTCAGGATCCCTTGCTCAGTTTAAAGCAAAATACAAAAATTTGGAAGGGGGAAAATTGTCCATGCTAGCTGTGTCGCACTTTCATTCCGAACTTGGGCTTTTTATGATATTTTTAGAAATTTGTATACTTTGATGAATTGTAACTAGCTTAAATAATTTTGCATTTTTTATCTACACTTTGTAATATAAATTCTTAGCGTTGGAATTAATTAGCTAAATATTTTAGCTATCAGTTATTTTTGCCAACGAAAAAGAAATTGATAATGATGATAATAATAATCCGGGTCCTTTAGAATAGGTTTCATAATCTTTAAATCTACGAAAAAAGGCGGGTGTAAAATTCATTAACCTATTTCTTTGATCTGAATGACTTGAAGGAAACTTTAGCCACTTTTCTATGATTCTACCGTTGGACTTTTCAGAAATCTTCATTATTTGTCGAAATTACAGCTTATTTTATATTTCAGCTCATTTTATGATGTGACGTCATCAAATTTCTAAATCACAAACCAGAAACGTGAGAGAGTTTTGCTTGATACCATATCGTCGGGATCAAACAACTATGGTTTTCTTCAAAATTATTTGATTTTTCGTCAAGGGGTTTAGAAATTAGGATAGTTTAAAGTTTTTTTCGAAAATTTTCTTGAATTCTTAACAAAGAGGAAAAACACTGTAATTCTGAAAATATTGAAGATTTCAGAAAAGTCCAACGGCAGATTTACTGTGAAATAGTTCAAGTTTCTTCGAAGCCGTTCAGTTCAAAGAAATAGATCATTGAATTTTACACCCAGCTTTTTAAAGATTTGAAACCTATGCTGGGTCCTTTAGGGTCTGGTCCTACTGGTCCTGGGTCTGGTTATTCCGTTATGCCGTTTAAAAGAAGACAATTACACTGCTAACTTGTTTTGAATTAGCCAATTAGATTCGTTTGCTTCTCTGTTGTCTAGAAAAATCACTGGCAGATTGCTTGTTGTCTGACCTGAGTTCTGTATCTGATGTATTTAGGAAAAACGTTTCTAAAGATCACGACAAGAAAAACTGCGGAAAAACCCATGGCTTTTTCCCTAATACGGGCGAATAGCATGCAAATAAATATGTTTTCTATTCAAGTCAAAGTTAATTGATGGAGATGAAAAGTCCCCCCCGGGGGGGGGGGGTACTCCCATTAACAGGGGGGTCCAGTCATGGTTTAATAGGGCCAAAGCTAAAAAGTTAGAAATTACCCTCAAATGGTAGTATCTCTTTTACAATAACCCCCAAATGGTAGCATAAGAACTAAAAGTATCTTCTTCGTTGTTCGTAGTAAGTCTGGGTCTCAGCTCAGCAGTTGGTTAGAATTACCCCCTAAAGGGTAGTAACAATTAGAAATACCCCAAGTGGTAGCGTTATTTCTCTAAATTGGGCCATTTGGTAGCCATTTGGCAGGACCCTAAAACCGACCGGACCCCCCTGTTAGGCCATAATGGGAGTACCCCGCCCCCCGGGTGAAAAGCTGACTAGAGAGTTGCATATACTTGTATCTGATGATTCCACGCATGCGTGAATATCGTTATATCGAGGAGTCAACCATGCATGGGCAGTTCGGACAACGTTGTTGTGATTCGCGAATTGCCCATGATATGGAAAAGTAATTACCACTGACCAAGACAAATCAAGCAACACATTGTTTGTTTTTTTCATTTCTTTGCTGTGTCGTTGCAAAAATTTTCAAGGCCCAAAGATCATAGCAGCCACAGCGTTGCCCCACCCAAACTAGCCTAAATGAACTGCCCCCGCAACGAATAGTACTGCTCTTCCCTGGGCACGTTTATGAGGCATCTGGGAGAGTCACGTATTGTTTGGGCACATACTTTGTTGTATTTTGCACCGAGGAAATCATCGGAGTAGACCAATCGTCGGTTCAAAAACCAAGGAGTGTTCGCACTCATTCATGCCATATTCTTTTCACTATGCAAACCAAAAACCCAAGTTTTACTGATCAAAAGAGCAATTCCGTTAAATTCAATATCGACTCTACAATGCGGTGCGGAACTAACTAATATGTTCAACTGAGCTTTCTGACGGTAAAAGAATTCAGCGCGCAAGGGCGGCGGATTAATAATGGACAGACCACGTGTTAGGACAAAGCAAATGACTTTAAACTTGGAAAGAGCAACGTTAGTAGTATCTATCACAAAAAGGCGAAACTTTCACTTCTCGTAAACAATAAAGATACAGATTGTAAGCTGGAAAACCCTCAAACCCTCATCGATAGGTCGCCTGGAAATGCCCCAATTTGTGCTTTCTCTACATCAGTAAAATGACTCAAGAACATGGAAAGAGCAAAGTGATAGCATTTATCGCAAAAAAGACGAGAGTTTTTCTTCTCGTAAGCACCAAAAGAACAGATTACAAAACTACAGAATCAGTAAACGTAAATAAACTGGAAGTGATCAAGTCTGTGTACTCTCTGAGTCAGTAAAATGTCAAGGGAGGGAGCAATTGAAAGCTTTTCAAGTATCTTTCATGTCAGACTTTGTGAAAAAAGCTGCGCCATGACATGATAGGTAAAATTGCATAAAAAGTTGAGAATTGCATCTCGTTTGTTGTTGTTCGTAAATGGGTGCTTCACAGGGAAGAAGGTACACATTTCCCTTGCCAGCGTACAGACTGTTCTATCGAAAAAGGTAGCCAAGATGTGGCCCAGTTACTTTTGCTTCCAACAAAGTTTAAACGAGAGATAGCAGAGAAAGGAAGGGAAAAACTATGCAGTGTCCTCCATAAAGTGTTGGATATGAAAGGGTAAGTCAAATGTGCATATGAAATAAGGTGCAGATGATAAAACATTTCACCCCGGGAGAAGCGTACTTGACTATGGAAGTGACGGGGGTTTTTGGTCGCCTGAAAAATTTTGCCAAAGGTATAAATGATCAATTGTTCCAAGGGAACTCTAACGAATTTCCTTTCTACGTGGTACCCAGTCGCAAAGTTATTTAGGAACTGCGATGCCTAATGATTTCTGTCATAAAAGGACAGCCTGTCAGGACGCCCTGTCGCACAACCTCGTCCCCAGGGACTTTTCGTCTTCGTCCCAATATGGTGAAAGGCTCAGAGGACGAGGTTGCCTGTCGCATAAAGTTTACCGTAAAAGGACACCCTGTTGAGCGGCACATCCTGTCAGGTCAAGTATGGGAGTACTCCCCCTGGAAGTTTGGGAGTGCCTCCCCCGGGCAATTTCACCAAGTTTTCTTTGACAGAAAATGGACCAAAATGGAGCAAGATTTTCAGAGATAGGTCTGCTGCATTTCTACTCGTAATTTCAAACTTCATATCACTGATAATCGACAATCAGGAAATAATTCCTTTTTACAGGTTTGATAAGGAATGAGACGGGAATTTCTCATGTTGGAAAAATGTGTTTCATTTTAAGCTCCTTAAAATAACTGTACCTGTCAAGAGATATCTTTAGAAACGTAAGTCAAGTTTATTCTTGAACAAGAATTATCTCTACAGTATCTATGAATCGTTTAATGTTTGGAGAAATCTGATCAAAATCTGATCAACTTATATGACTTTCTGTGTGGGCATGAAACTCTTTCGCCTTGATCATTCATCCTCGTATTGGAAGCATAAGAAACTTACAACTTTTAAAAAACAACAAAATTTCAGTATATTACCGCGCATTTGTTAATTCACTTTAGACATATCGTAAAGTCTTAAGATGGATCTGACTTTGTGGGACTTCATGCTCTCAGAAGCAACATGGTGTTTTGCTTATATTCCGAGATCAAAGAGACTGATGATCAAATTGAGTCTACATGTTCTGTCACAGAACTTCTATGTAAGTTTTTTGTACTCATCCTAGTACCCGAACGCTCCGCAGCATCTTTCGCTAAAGTAAATGTTCAAATCACAGAATTAGTTGAAAACAACCTTGGGATTAGGTCCCAACAGGGAGTGACAAATTCAACTTCGTTAATAAGCCACAGTTAACGCATAGACCCGTTATTCAAAAGAAGGACATTGCATAGTTTTTCCCTTCCTTTCTCTGCTATCTCTTGTTCTTCCTTCTTTTGAATAACAGGTCTACTCGTAGGCTAGCCAGAGGATGCTCTTCCAGAAGATAACTCCAAACGATGTTGAAGAGCTTTTTTATCGGCAACCCCGGATAAAGGCACCCTTTGAAAATGCTAATTTCAGGAGTTTGGAAGAGGGATTCTGAGAAGTTGCCATCGATTCACATTCTGGCGCAAAACAAACTCTTATTTCAGATAGGAAAGCAATTTCGGCAAACAAAAATATCGGACCAATTAACAAATTTATGCGCCTGGGCATGATTTGCGATAAAATTCCATCATTCACAAACTTATTCTCTGATCATGAATAAACAAAACACTTGTAATCAACTGTTCAATCGATCTTTGTGATCATTGAACTAGGCAAAACTGAGATGAATATTCGTGATCGAAACTGAGCTCTTCCGTCGTCATCTATACTGGAATTGAGCCAAAACAGGCACGATTCTACTCCCTGTTGTACAGCGGCAACGAATTGGGAAGTGTTACAATTCACTGACGCTGTTAGCTCTCATGCGGACCTGGCCTGATGCAGCTCGGATGATTTCTAGTTTTGCGTTAGCAGTGCAATTTATAGTACGCTATCTGGCATAGGATAATGTGGCTATGAATGTACCTAACCGTCATAAATGTAAAATTCAGACTAAAAATGTTTACCTTTAGTGAAATCTACAAAATCTGCTAACCAAGGTGCTCTGTTCTCAAAGCAATATGAGAATTGGAGCAGTTTGCACATGCTAATTTTGGCTGGTTCAGGAACGCTGTGGGGTCTAAAGGCAACGCCCAAATTTTCCTTCTTTGGAAGTCTGGTGTTATAAGAATCATTCGTTTCCAAGGTTTCCTCCAGATGCTCCAGACATAAGATCCTCACAAGCTTTCAAGAAAATGCATCCGCCTGCCTCAGAAGCTCTTCTACTTGCTGACCTATGGAAATTCTTTGGAATACGCCAACGGTACGCCTACAGACCACACCCTTTATATACTCGGGAATCGCCGTTTTCACCCTCAGAAAGCATATATTTGCCTATCAAACTCCAAAGATACCTACCTAGCCGCAGCCAACGGATTTAGACGAATAGAAAGAGAGACCTCAGAGAAAAGTGGGAGGGGGTCCCCCCATTCCCCCTGGCGCCCCCACTGTCAAACATTTTGTCGCTGGCCTTCTGAGTTAACAGCAAGCATATAAAAGTGTGTTATTTCATTATTCTCGAGAGACACTGGAACTTTCGAGGTTTGTCGCTTTCATACAGACAATAGCCACCATAAAATTGATTTTGTAGCGCATAACGGGGAGGAAAAATCTGCTAGATAGCTACTATGCTACAATTGAGACAAGCAACAACAAGTGTCATATCAATATGAAAATAAAGGAGAACGCGCCGTTCATCATCATCCCTAGAGCGTATTATCGAAGATAAATTGGTTGTGTGGTTTATTTCCCGGCTTGTAGAATAGTTTCGTATAAGCGATTCTCCTTTGACGAAGGGTTTGATAAGCAGCAAAATGATTGTGCTGCTCATTTCTCTTTGGTGCAAACGTACAGCAAAAACAATGAACGCAATCCTTATAGGAATGCAGGATTATGGTAAATCAAGGTTTGTAGAGAGAAATATTAGCAACTTAAGCGAGAATTGAAGAAAATTCATGCTCAGGCAGTTCAGTTGGGAGAGCAATCAATTCAAAAGCCCGTGGACGTGGGTTCATTTCTAGCATAGATCAGGATCAACTTTAATTTTGTTCCGTGTGCCTCATCTCTGGTTTGTTCGCTTACCACTCTGTTGGTGTTAACAGTAATTGCCACTTATACGTTTCTCCTCAAAAGTGGAGGTAAAGGGGACGGAGACGGCACTGGGATCACAAAAGTAGCTAAGTGCTAATCGAGTTCGCGACCCCATTTTCTACTGGGTATGGAACGAACCTGGCTTCTTCTGACGGTTCAGGCTGCAAAGTCAGACGATTACACCACTGTGGCACAACACCTTCAAAGTTGAATGAACAGTTCCTTTAGAGAAAGTGTAAAAAGTACAAACTCACCTTTCATATGCTTGAAACTCTCTTTCATGGCTCTTTGAGAAAGAACGCTTTGGTTCATCTTGATCGTTTCAATGTGATCGTTTCAGCTTGAAGGCCTTCCCTCTTTACGCGCTTCCAGTTTGATCTCTGTATCAATCTGTCTTGTACCCTTTCCTTCTTCGAGCACTTCCCGTGCGTCCCGTTAGATTTCTGTTTCAACGTCTGTGCAATGGCTTGAAGGCTTCTTTCCTGGAGTGCCTCCTCTTTGGTGTCTGTTTCAATGAGGCAGCTATAGCTTGCAGGCTTTTCTCTGTAAAGTTCCCCGTCAATGTTTGTTTCAATACAGCTTGAACGCTTCCTCTTGAAGTACTCCCCTTTATATCCTTGCTTTGCATAAGTCAGCTCACTCCACTCTGCACATTGCAAGAGAATGAAGATAACATGATCAGTTGATCACTTTTAGCCAATTCAAATCTTGTGTTCTTCTGAACGGGGGACGCATGATAATCTAATCAATTCATTGAATTGAATTGGCAGCTGATCCCGTTTGTTCACGGAACCTGATTTTAAATGGCGCGTGTATTGCCTTTGTTCGAAGTTGGCCCTGAGGCTGGGGACAAATCGGGGTCTGGGTAGGGGAGAGAGTCAGGCAGGGTCGAGGGAAGACAAGGAGGGAGGAGATAGGGAGGAAAAGGAGGTAATGAAAAGGGTAGCATGATGTTACGGGTTCGATTTTGACTATGATTTTGATGAGACTCACATCATTCATTTTTCGTTTATATTGCTTTGTTTCAACTTCTTATGCAATTCATACTATGGGTAACAATTTTTTGACAGGAAGTTTCTTGACAGATTTGCATCCTTCGAATTCGATCGCCCAAGTCTGTTCGCCTTAAGAAAACAATGGTCTTAAAGAAATTTTTTGATCATTTCTTAAAAGTGCCATAAAGGACAGTCGAAGATTTTGACTGGAACAAGAAGTTTTGCATCACAACAAGAAATTTTCTCACAACAACTTTAGCTATCTTTATATTGACAAAGTTCTGGACAAATATTTTACAACTGTGTTTCCAAGGCAAGAGCGTATAACAACGAGAGTCGAAAATATATCCTAGCTGGAATAAAGCGAAGAGAAATCTTCGTCGCAAAACCTTTAGAATATTTCATGAGCAAGGGCGAATTTTGCGAAACGAAAAATTCAGGTTTCCAATAAGACAAAGCAATTGTGATTTACGCTTTTGAAGAATAAATTTCACGCCTCTGAGAGTACACCCAATCAAATAGAAATAAAAAAGATAACAATCAATTATTTAAGTGTGACATCTATTCATGAAGCTGCTAAATCGTTTTGCCTTGATAACACCTAATGCATTCTTTGTTCAAGTTTTTACTTTCAAAACAATTTTTGAAAGAAGAACGTGCCTAAGCCTCAGGAGATTCTATGTTTTTTGTATCTATATCTCTATGGGATTCATCTTCGTATTCAAAAGAAATCTGATGGCGTCTTTTTGACTCGCGTCTTCTTGTTAAAGTAGCCTGCAAACAACAGGCTTGAAACAGCGACACACTGCACTTTGCTAAACAGCTTTAAATATTAGAAGTAAAGGTTTCAACTTTAATTCATCTCAAGATCTCATTGAGTACCTTTTGCTCAATGCATCGCACAACAGTTAATCTCGTGGTGCTTAATTATCTGTTTTATATCCTACAAGGGTGAGGTGTGCGTGTAATAATGACCATTTTATCTGTGTATTTTGCTCCCTTGCCGGTAACCACACAGGCTAGCTAATAAGATAGATTCTGAGAGGTTTTACAGCATTACCGTAGCTTCTAAAAACACGCCAATGACTTGCAGTTCTGGCAAAAACGCTGGTAACATTTTATGACCCTGCCTGTAGAGAGCCGAATTTGGGAGGGGGAGGGGGGCAATGGCTGGCTTCAATTTTACGTTGAAACTATTGACATCATGATAGGCAAAGGATATTTTCCAGGTTGTGCAATACCATAGCAATACAGAGAAAAAGTGCTTCGTAGTTTCTCGAGGCATAGATTTCGAAGCGTTGGATGCAAATCAATTTCAGGTGTAAAAGGCAAGTTTTTGCACGTACGCATGCAAAAGTTACATTTTATGTTTGATTCGGAAAGATCATATCTAACTGTCTCTTCTGAATTGGCAACAAATGCGTTTGCGGAAAGCTGTGCGTCTTTCACGCGTCTTAAAGACGCAGTCCGCCTTATTTTGGCGGAAAATTGGGAAACGCATGGAAATTTTCGAGTGATTTCAAGGTGCCATCCGAGCCACACCCCTTTCATGGCTCCAATTGTTGGCTATAACAATGAAATGCTTTGTCCCGTTGTAGTCTGGTCCATGGTTACTGCATAGCTTATAAAAATTCACGCCTCAACTTGTTTGAGGCTTGCAACAATGAAACCTTTTGTTAGAAGCAACAGGGAAGCTGCATCTGATTGTCCAAAATGGCTACTTCAGAGCAAAAGCATTCAATGATCGAAAGAGCAGCATTATTACATCACCGTGAACTAATTATGGTTTGATTCTGATTAAAACACCCCGATTAAATATAATGGTCCATTCTTTCATAGGCCTGGCAGGTGTGCTCACTGAAATCTCTTTTCAATTTTTACGGCTATCTCTCATTTAGATTCGCAAACAACAATAAGAATGGACAGGGGACAGGACTATATATTGTAAAAGATTACAATGAAATTGTTCTCTCTTTAGTCAGGTAAATTACAGAGCAGTGATCCTTTTGCTAATGAATATTTATTTGAAATAATTCATACATCAAAGATCAGTCTTTTGATGAAAATGATCATGTCAAGATTGCAATTGTTAAATTGCAAATAGAGTTCCATTGCCCTGAACCGACACCCCTCATCTTACCACAATCACAATGAAAATTGTATCATACTGCCACAAAAGCTAATTGCTAGGGTCACATCCCTTATGTAATGAACATTCATTGTTTTGATCGGATGGAGAATTAAAGCCTCCCCAGTTTTAACCTCCCATACGTTCTACCAGCATCACGTTATTCTAAAAGCGCTCTTCTGCCAACTCAACGAAAGGTAACCAAACGTGTTCCTGAAACCAAAATATCATTTACCAAATGTTTCTACTCATAAAGTCGTCCAGAGGAAAAATGGGTGGTCGCTATTCACAATGTGAGACCCGTTTTACACACAATGGCGATTACACGTTTTTTTTTATAAGAAACTGGTTTATAAGAAACTAGTACTAAGATGGCCAAAATTTTAAGAAACTCTAGTACTATGTCTGAGAAGTACTAAGAAACTTTTCAAAGTTAAAAGCATGGATATTATAGCAAATAGATTGTTGAAACTTTATTCTTGAGCAATATTATCTAAACATTTGTGTTTTCGACATAACAGAACACTGTTTATTCCTTTATGATGTTTTAAATGTCAAGAATCATATCTGCCGCAGTGTTAGCGACCACATTGATAACTTCGCATTCAAAAAATAAGAAACCAATTAAGGAACTTTTAGTACTAAAATGGACAAAATTTAGTGTGAAATTAAGAAACTTTTAGTACTATGGCCTGATCCTAGTTTCTTATAAAAAAAAACGTGTAATGGCGATTTCCAGCTAATCGATTCGCTTTGGAATAGAATCTAGCTCGAGATCCAGCTCTTCTCAGCATAAGAAGAAATTACGGGAAACAAGCTGATGAAAAGTTAAGACAAGAATGATGCGTCAGCGATCCATTTTCGCACTTTATTTCCATTCATTAGTCCAAGACTTGATTATTTCTGTAAGTTTATAAACCGGCTAAAATGTTCCATGATCTTTGCTAAAATTTAGAAAATGCGCAAGGGTGGCGGTTCTGAGCGATGGTACTCTATTTCAGCAAACTTAGCTCATCAAGCGAAATCCAAAACGCAGTAATACTAAGTTCATTTGAAATAGATTATCGCAATGAGTAAATTTCCTGATGAATTTTATCTGAAACAAGAAAATGTGCGAAATACTTGCCAATCGACTTCCCACTCCTCAGGAGCCTGTATCCCTGGTAGAGGTAGAGCAACAAACTCGCTCTGAGGACGAGATTGCTGCCACCGTCAATCATCAGAAATAAAATGCAATGAAAGTCATGCTAAGACAATCAACTAGGGAAACCTATCATACTGTACAATCTTGCATATGAATTACTGCACTTCTCCTGGACCTCCCGTCCACAAATATCAATGCTGTTATTGAAGTAGAATTCAGGCTTGATGGGAGCCCGGGGGGGGGGGGTAACTTAACTTGTCTATGGTACGGGGTTGTGCCATTTTTTAGGGTACCTTTTTCATGATAGTTTCCGGATTTATGGGTATGGTTTTCAACAATTTGTTGCATCTTCCGGATTTATGGGTATTGTTTTCTACCAGAATTCATTTATTGGTGAGCTTTTTTGGCATTCCCGGATTTATGGGTATGATTTTCAGAAATTCTCCAGATTTATGGGTATACTTTTGAGAAATTACTCCGGATTTATGGGTATACTTTTGAGAAAGTTTTCCGGATTTATGGGTGGTACTTTTACGATTTGAATGGCACAACCCCGTATCTTGGAAACTCAAGTTACCCCCCCGGGGATGGGAGTAGATACCTGTTCACTAAAATCTTTCGACAGAACAACGTTGATCACATAGGGAAATGAAGTGTCAAAGTCGATCACATAAAGTCCGGATATATTTTGTCCAAGATTGGGAGATGAAGAGAATTGCACAGTCTACCTGTTGAGTATAAAATACGTCTCGCAATACGACTTTTTTACATGTTTACGACTAAGAGTCACTGGAGACATATCCAGCCTGCTTCTATCTGCAGCAACTTGCCCAGATCTAATCAATTGCGTCAAAGAATGAACATAGCATTCGAAAAACTTTCTTCTTTACCACCGGGTGACCCAAAAAAAACATCACGAGCTAAATCATAACTAGCTCCCTGAAGTCAAAAGCTAATGCCAAATGCTTTCTATCACAATTTAGTTGAAAGGCTTAGCTATCTTTTGAGATGCTGCATGGTCATTTTAAGCAATGATTGCCATCCAAAAACCAGATTCAATGAAAATTTCGAATCCAGGATTCCCCACTTTAATAGAAATAATCGACATCATGTTCCAGTCAAAATTTTCTGAGAACTCGACATAGCGATGGATTAGAAGTTGTCTAGGGAAACTTTTTATTTGCAAAATGATTGACCTCTGTTCCTCATTCCAATCTCATCCGCATTTTTGAAACCGTTTCTTCGGAGAGTACGCATATCTTAAACCGATACCTTGTTTGTCTTCATAAAGTTTCTTTCAGGGAAATATTTGCGATCTAGCTCGTGAAGTTTTTGTTGGGCCACCCGGTAAACCTGGGAATCTAATTGGTAGAACAGAAAACCGTGCGTTGAGGGAGTGGGTGGGGTCACGTCTCCACAGAAATATCGCTAGTGTTGACTGAGGTAGCAAGATTCGCGATCTCATTGCCTCCACTCTCGCCTATTGAATTGATTGATGTTTTTGTCTTTTTGTATGTTTGTGGCGTTGTATCAGTTCCCGTAAGGAGCAAAACTACAACATATAATCAGTCGATTAAATGTTGTATCGAAAAAAAATCTATTTAGGACTTTCTCAAAAAATATCAAAATATCAGATAAAGTATTTTCAGCGAGTCAAAGAGCAAAGGGAAACAGGTAACTCCAAGCAACAAGTCTACCGATGTACCGTTTAGCTGCCATTCCCTTCTTAAGTCAAATAGATCTAAAATTGGATCGCTAATTAAGTTGAGATCTGAACCAAGGTTTATCAGAATGAGAAGTGCGGTGAGAATCATTTCATCGCACTTGAAACTATCAAAAAATAATTGAATAATCTCCTTTCAAGTAATCCTTCATGAGATTTCGCCTTCTCATAATCCGTAATCAAGTAAGGCGATGAAGATTAATGGAAGGAGCATTACAGCAGAGACAAGGTTGACCTTGAAAGTGAACAATTTCTTGAAAGATGTGAAGGAGGACTGTATGACCCAAAAAGTTGCCACAAAGTGAAATTTGTATGTTATAGGAATAAATCTTCACTCTCTCCTTTTCAGTCTGTTTTGAACGCTTTGTCCTCGTAAATAAATTTGAAGGAAGTACTCACAACCCCCAGAAAATATCACTGGCAATGCTTTCCTTGCAATTACCACATGGACGTAACAAATTCTTTGACATTGAACGATGAAAGGCACTTCATTCCCAAGAGATGTCGTACACCTCTTGCAAAAATCCTTTTGATCAATAATAATCCTTTAGACCTGAAAAATCCCGTATGCTGTTTGGAATACGTTTGTTTGTTTTCAATTTTTTCTTGAGTGGGCTTGTCAGGATTTCTTACTACTGAAAGCTAATTTCGGGCCACTGTGCATGTCGCATCCAGGCATGGGACCCCTAGTGTAATGTCACTTCCGAAGGACGACGAGATGAGTTGTGAGAATTACTAAAACCAAGCCCCGCCAAACCTCTTTTTCAGAATTCTCCCTTTTAGCCTGCGCGTCTGCGCGCAGCCTCAACACTCCTCCGGGAGAGTGTAGACTTTCGCGGAGGAGTGTTGAGGCTGCGCGTAGGTTACTCCGTTTGCACTTGCAGTAGTTGTTATATGTACCCGGTGAGCCAGAAAAAAGTTCTCAATTTTGAAGATTCATAGCACGAAGATCATTTCACAGACTTGAATGATTCGAATTCTGGTTAAAAGCCGAAAGACTGAAATATTATTGTGATTTTACTCCTTGTCCCATTAGCACTCGAAGTGTCGGTATGTTCAACTTTTAGGGAATCTAACGGTTGCAAAATGACTGAAAAGAGCCTGAAACATTGATAAAATTGAAAGAGTTCTCCTTCTACAGAACAGTACGCAATAGACGTTTCACTTCTCTCGAGACTTTTATCACATCAATTTTCAAACATATACGGCAATAAATGAATGTGCAGTGAATATCTCTCACCCATGAACAGTTGCATTTTCCTTATTGATTTGTGCGAGTCGTTCATGATTTGATCAATGTTTCATGCCCTGTTCAGCATTTCGCAACCATGAAAGTTTTATAAGGTTGAATTTATCTTTATTTCTAGTGCTCGTGAGACAGCCAGAAAAATCACAAAAATACTTTGATTTGTCGGCTTTGAACAAGAATTTAAATCATTCAGATCTGTGAAGTACCCGTGATGCTATGAATTTTCCAAAATGGGAGTTTTTTGTGGCTCACACCCGGTAGTTTTTGCACTTTCTTCTCATTTTGCTTCGAGGTAGACATGATATCTTATTCCTCGTTGTATCGTCTTTGAAGTATTGTACCGGTTGAGTAAATAAGTTAAAAGGTTTGGTGGTCTGTGGAATAAAGAGTACGTGGCTGATATTCAAAACTAACATCTTAATCCATCATTCAAAGGATAACCTTGATGCAGGGGCGGCGCCAGCCAAGAAAAAGTGGGGTGAAAAAGAGATAGAAATGATGGCCAGAGGGTATACCTAACGATTTTTATGTCGTTTTTGCTGAGGAATGGAAACCGACCTGAGGAAAGTGGGGTGGACATGTCAACCCCAGTGCAGCCCGTGGCGCCGCCCTTGCCTTGATGTAGAATTTTTGATTGGCAAAATCAGTCACCTTCTTGATTCATAAATCAGAGATATAATTCACGATAAAAGTTCCTCTTGGCGCCCCATTTTTGGCGAGAAGCGCGCCCCTCTGCTTGACCCTAAGACACTCTTTCAACTCTTTGGATCACAATGTGGGGCAAACATACAAATAAAGACGTTAGTCAATAGAAAGACCAATGAATTTTCTCAATCAGGAGACCAAAATTTTCATGTGCCTTCGGCGCGCCCTTCCTTCCTATTACACTTCGGGCGCCCTCTCTGCAGGCTACCCCTCTTCAACTTTGGGCCGGATCTGCCCCTTGTTATTTCTGAAGCAGACAAGAAAATCGAATTTATATTTCAGTCGTAAGTAACTTCCATGGAATGTGGCATTCTCGTTTCCATACAAACCCGACAGAGCAGAAACTGCGTAAAATGACGTCATCAAACAAGCTGAGATCCGGAAATATTACTCTGAAAAATCTGGCCCTATTTAGACCCAAACTCCGCGATTCCTTGAGTACCAATCAGATGGTGAGATTTGTTAATCCTTATTGTTACGGTGTAAATGTGATAGAATTTTCGATTCGATTGAAGAATTGAAAACACTCCCACGAGATTGAGATTCGGCAGTGATTCCATCATAATTCCATTGATGATTGAAGAAAATAGGGCCAGGTTTTTCACTGTTTCATTATGAGTCCCTGTAGAACAAGGTTTACCGCAGGGATACAAGGGACTCATTGTCATAAGTCTAGGTCTGTCGCTCGCTCTCTCTCAAAAAAACGAGATTCCTGGAGAGCAAACGGATTTCTATATATCTTCTCGAGAAAAAAACGCGATTTGATTTCCGGAGAAAATGTACAGGATTTCTAGGCAGTGATTTCAGTGACATGTCTGTCCCTAAAACACCCAAAGAAGAGATAGCATGTCCAACAAATGTTGATTCTCATGTCATACCTGCTTTAAGCTGCAGCGAACAACCAGGGAAAACTGCATCTAGGAGAAGGATAGCATAGGATTAAAATCTCATTTGAAAGATGATTAAAGACATTCCTATGGATATCAATGAAAACTTTCTGTTCTCTGTAAAAGGATTTAGAAATTAGTAATTACTCTTGAAAGGTAATTGTTCCAGCAAACAATGGGCGACCGTCGACCACGTGCTTAGGACAATGGAGTAAGCGAATTTAGGAACAACTTACTACGGGTTCCTGAGCTCAGATAAGGCTGTGGGTGCCCACTAACTGAGATAGACGGGAAATAATTCTATTTTGCGGTCAAAATTGCTATCTTTCAGCCTAAAGTTTGCAAACGGAGCTGAACTTCTGCTCTTTATCGTTTCAGAAAGTATCAGTGTTCTGTTCTTACTTCTATTTTTAACGGACATGTCTAAATTTGAAAATTGTTCCTTTGAATATTTTGGAAAGTTTGTTATTTCAAGCCCTTGGTTTTAAATGGTCCCAGGGCGAAGATCAGTTAAGCTTATTATGTTTCGATTGTGAAGTTCTTAGCTGCGCAGCATTGGACTGATCCGCGCCTATTGTTCAGATCAAATCCGCTGACCACGCTGGCCTTTTTCAGGCCACGACAAACGCTTAGCACCCACATAGAGGATACCGTGGGAAAATTCGGTGGCTGGTCAAAAAGTGACATCATTCGTTGTGCATTGCTGCTGAAATTTTCTCAATAACAATAGGACAGGATATGACGCGTGTGACCCACGGTAAGGGCTCTCATGTCCAATCACATGACAATTGTACCATCACACATAAGCCTATGCCGCTGACCCATGCGACCGTGGGAATGAAAATATCACACAAACGAGGCACACTTTGTCACTATAGTGGTGGGATAAGTATTCTAAGAGCCTCGTGTGGGTCGATTAACTTGCAAACCCTCTGAACCAAAGGAAGGAAAAATTCATATTTGGTTTTTATGTAAAACAGTGTTCATCCTTCGTAGCAATGAATGAGACACTTCATAAGCACATGAACCTTATTGAAATCATCTTTAATTTTTGCGTCGCTTATCTAAAGCAGTATAACGTGTTTTCAAATAAATGCAAATGCAACAGGTTTCTCAGCAGCATGATTTAGTCTCTAGATTGAATCAAGCACGAGCCACATAAAATAATATTTAGCGCACGAGCCAATATTCAATTTGTTCTCTAAGATGAGGCACAAGTATTGCACGTGTACCCTTCTTTGGCCCAGCTGAAGGAAATTAACGTGCAGGCTACAATATACAGGAAAATTCCATTGCTTCCCTTAACTGTATAGAGAGGACGATAGTGTACAGGTAACACATGTAACACCTTTAACTGACGTACACGTGCACCCCTCATTTGCCCACCTGAACGAAATTAGCCAGTTAACTCTGAAAACCTGACGAACATTGAGTTCCTTTATCTAAATGTATAGAAAAAGAGGGGGCAGTCGTCTGCCTAGGTAGCATATGTACTCCTTTATTGGCTGAACGCGTGCTCACGTTGCCCAGCTGAACAAAATTAGCCAGAAAAGCACAAAACTTTAAATCAACTTCAAATATATTTCTAAAAGTGTATGGATAAAAAATTGTCATAGAGAAAAGAGGAATGTCTGATTAAGTAGCATATGATCCCCTTCGGTGGTTGTACACTTGTATGCTTTCACTTGTCCACCTGAACGACATTAGCCAGCAGACTATAGAAATTTAAACTAAAGTAATTCCTTTCTCTATATGTACTGATATGAATTGGGGGGGGGGGTTGGAGCTTCTAATTAAATAACATATGTACAGTAGTCTCATTAGCTGTTCACGTGTAACCCCTTTACCTGCAAATCTTAATTAGTATTACACATGCACCCTCTTGTATCTGAACAAACTTAGCCTAACTACTACAGTGAATACAGAACAACGTATTTTGTTTCCTAATGGAGAGAACAAAACTTGAGCACCTGATTCAAAGACAAAGAAAACTAGTTGTAAGTATACTTTCAAACAAACTAAGAAGACAGACTACTCTATCTTAACTGACTTCCAGAAATTAGCGTTTACACCATGAAGTAAAACAAACCTAATTTACTTCTCTGATTTCTTGCTACCACCTGACGAAAACAAGAGAGTACCTGATTTTATAAAAAGGAGCGCTCAAACTACGACTCATGGACATACACATTGACAATAAGGACAAAATTTTTCCTTCAAAAGTATGTGTAGATATGAAAACCACAGCAACAGCCTTTCAAAACCATAGCACTTGCAGGCAATGGCGGATGGACCTAAATTGCTGGCTAGCAGCTACGATACCAAAACGCCTCAAAATTCAAGTTTTCAGTGGTATCAACAATAAACAAAAGCTTAAGTTTTTAATGTTAATGTAACCTGTTGTTGATTAGTTGATTTTATAGATCAATTTATGCTGATTGATCAACTGACAGATATCACTGCGGTCAACAGGGTCAACATAGGCATAAGCGCATGCGCATGATGAAGAAAGTATGATATAAACATGTTGTCGTAGCTTGGAAATAGGATTTTATTTTATATAACTTAATTTTCAAGGTTCTATGCACGGTCCCCTGAAAAGCAGTCCTTCTTGACTGACAGAGTAACCGGGGGTAAAGAATTTGAAATGAATGAATGAAAATGAATCCAAATGATGCAGTTTTCTTATGGGAAAATAAGATATTTTCATAATACTGTTCATACTGGACATACGCAGCTTTCCATGAACTAAACAGTGCACGAGAAAAATTCGGAGAGAATAGATTTGCGGCTTCACCGCAATAAGAATTGTCAGATAGTCCTGCGTACTGGGTTTGCTTTCACAAATTATTGTTAAAAATTTTACCATTGTGGTCACTAACAACTGGAGGCGATGGCTTTACTTATGTGAGGATACTCATTTATGAAACTCTCAAATTGACCTTTTACCTATTCTAAGAAAGAATCTGGATCGAACGATATCTCATTACATTTTGTAGAATTTCGAATATGCACAATAGTGATAAAAGCGCCAACGCCAATCAATCGAACCTCATGTAGACTCTTTTGTAGAATAGCTAAAAGGTCTATTAGTCATCGTTGACAAATTGGGGGAGGGACATTTGCTTTCACCTTGGTCATTTTACCGTGCAAATAATGCAGTTATTCTAATTACAATAACAATAATGAATCATAAATAAGAAATAAAAATTGTTTTAAAGCGTTTTGAAATGCTTTGAAAGAGGATGTCTGCTTGACTTCCGAATCTAAGTGGTTCCAGACTCTAGCGCCACGATATGAAAAAGCTCGCTGACCATTACACGCTTACATGTTTTCATTAGTGAGACTTGGAGATCAGTTGCAGTGTTTCGCAAATTGTTCCTACTGCATGCCGAGTTATTTTGTAAAAATTTCTGACAGGTAGTCTAAAGGCAGGTCATGCATTGATTTGTAAATCATGCATGGTCAATTGACCTCTAGTAAAGAGGTTAGTAAACAACCAATTCATCACGCAACTGTTACTTTTTTTTAGTTCTTGATGGCGGGAATTTAGAGGATACTTACAAGAAGGCCTTGCCTGCACACGTTGCTATTGACTACAATCAGAAGCGTTTTGATGAGGAGTTTTCTGAGTGAGATCAGAATGTTCTGTTTTCATTTGTTGGTTCAGCACAGGATGCAGCCACCAACGGCGCTCATAACTACGGACCAGCACCCATTTATATACTCTTGGGTGGAGAGAGGCACAATTTGTGCTAACAACTTTTGCGCAAGGATGCTTACATCAAACGTGGCCAGTGTTGGTATCGAACCGAAGACCCTTCGATAGTCAAAACCTGATACCTCACCATTATGCCACCGAGGCCACAAAGGCCACTTAACAAATTGGATTCATGATGTAAATGATCATTCAACATTTCGCTTTCATTGAATATTTCTTCTGCTACATTGTTAGGATAATAATGGATTGTGAGCAGCGATTTTAATTTTGTAACTTGACAGGTCCGGGGTTTGCATAATTGTTGATTATTCAAGAGATTACACTGTTGTGAATGGTGTGTAGTACTTTTTCACTTTTTCTCTTTTAATCCGCGAAACTTCATATTTCAATCTGCTAAGAAATGCGAAATGACGTCATTTTCTACGACGTCACTTCATGTAGACCTGAACGAGGCTGCAAAATGTGTTTTTATATCATACCATTCACATTGCTAGCCTCCTTATCGCACATTCACACATCAGTACAAAATACAAAATGATGACGATATTTGGCCTAACTTACGAAGATTCATTAACCAATTTATGAAATTTGGAGGCATGAAAACTTGGAAAGAACTCACGATTGGTGTTCAGCAGTTGGTAAGGTTGCTTTTTAACAATAATTTCATCAACCCCAAACTTGTCCTTTGAATACACTGCATCCTTTCATTTGGAAACCGAGTAATTTGCTCAGGGTTTTTAGCAGATAACAAACACGAGACGAAGGAATCAAAGAAAGTAGAAAGAAAAAAACATCTTCAGCATGAAATCATTTCACTCCTTCTATGAAATGATGTACGAGACCATATATTTAGGCATGGAATACATACACAAATTTGCAATTTCTAACTCTGTTGGCACAATATCTGTACAAATAAACTATATAAAAATCTTCATAAAATACTTCTTCTCTATAAGATCTACAAACTTTTAGGATATAAATACATATTAATACATTAGGAAATTTCAAACTGCACATCGATAAAAAGGATCAATTAAACCCTTGGAACATCGAAGATAGCCTGTAAGTGGTCTGGAACACAGGCTAATCGAAAAAGACAACATAGATATAATGATCAGGGACGTAGGAAGCATGTCAATTCTTTATTTCACAATACCGGATAAGTTCAGAAGATTTCGTCGTTTACACAGAAGATTGTCCACAAATTTAACAAACCATTAGTCATTCTAAGTGAAAAGGCCTGAATGGATTTGAAAATTTTCACTGAAGTTTACACAAGTGAACCATTTAGAACCCACTACCATCAAATTTGTTCATTCTTATTACTCATTAAACCAGCATAAAAATTGTTTCAGTGTCGTACAAGAGTACCAATCATGAGTACCAACTGGGAATGCACTCTTGCAACTAAAAGGAGAAGCAAAACGGAGCTAATCAAGGATGAGCAAAGTGAAACAAAGATGGGCAATAAAGAGCAGGAAAAGTTCCAGTAGAAACCAGGCTCAAGTCCGATGTACATTTACTATGAATTAATGAAAAATGTCCCTGAATTTGATGGACGATTAATGGCCTAACACGGTTTTTCATTGCAGCAAACATCGAACAAATCCTTATTCTCACGGTGTACATCTCAAAATATTGTTTGGTGATAAAGATTGCTTTCGCTATGCTATGTGCTCCTCCATGGAAAGGAATGTCATGTTGTTCGCTTCAGTTCCGGGCAGGAATGCTCGCCAGGTCTAACCCTCTTGTTGGTCCTCATAGAGTAATCTCTTCTGCAAGAGATGCATTTACTGAAATGATTTTAAAACATATCCAAAAGTGTGATCATATTGAAAGAAGCTTGGATTTGAAATTGGTCCTGTGTATTGATAATATGCAAAAGCTTCTTGAATTTCATCAATAGGCCTACCAGTCAACAAAGATTGCTGCAGTAACCAAATGTATCTGTTTGCACATCGTAAAAGTTCTAGTTTCGTTATTTTACGTCGCTCTCTTAGTTCTGGTATGACTTTTCGTAATGTTTCTATGGCTGAGTTGATCAAGTTTACACGACGTCGTTCTCTGTCGTTAGCTCGCAGTCGCTTGACTTTCAGCGTTGTCGCATCTTCGGTACGTCTCGTAAAATCGAAACTGTGTAGTAATCTCGGCCTGGAGGTGTCGCTGATGTCGTCATAATCTTCGCTTGTCGTATTTCGCTCATAATCAGAGGATTGAGGGCTGTGAGGCTCGCTTGATTCTTCGTCAGAAGTATATTCACTGTCAACTCCATTTGGTGTTTGTTTATTTTCGAAATCTAGAGATGAAAAAACATTGTCAAGTTGGAACAACGGTATAAAGTAGGGATAAAGTAGGATTAACCAAGACAAATCTCGCAAATGTTCGTTGAAATTACAAACAAGTACAGGGTGTCCCAAAATTATTGTGCCCCGTTTGTGTGGCTACTGCGGAGGAGCTGTATATTTACAATTATCTTGGCTTATTAACAATTGTATAGGTGAGGCGTCAACTTAGAGTTTCAGACCTTGTATGAGTCAATCTGACAAGTGGTTGCTGATTTATGGTAGAGAAAAGGCATCAATAAGTGATTGCTTCAAAAACAGCACTTCTATTGTTCTCCAGCGATATCAAAATAAAGTCAGCTTCAAAAGAAAAGGTTCTAGCACCGTATCAAAGTTTTGAAAACATTTTTCAAAAGTAGAAAGTGTGTTCTATGAATAGAAAAGACTGCTAACCCTTTAAAAATTTAGGAAAAACTTTTAATACGACGCTAGAACTCTTTAGTTGGAAGCTTACATTATTTTGACATTGCTGGAGACCAATAAAGTGCTGTTTTTGAAGCAACCACTTATTTTGCATTTTCTCTATCCTAAATTAGCAACCTCTGGTTAGACTGACTCAAACAAGGTCTCAAACTCTAAGTTGAAGCCTGACAGCCTGACCTATGCAACTGAGTTAAAACCGAGGTAATTGAATCGATAGCTCATCTGCAATAGCCATGCATTTTTTTGGGACATCCTGTATTTAAAATGTCCTGCTGCCGGCTAGCAACATATCTTTCCGGAAGTGTTTTGGCTAAATTTCTAACTATTATAAACAGAACTTGAATTGGAAAACATTTTGCAAATTCTGGTGAATTTTCGACTTCACGTACTTCTTTTTACCAGATAGCTAAAAATCAAGAAACTCCAGCAATGGGAAAATATAACCAAAGAAACTATTTATGATGATAAAGGAAATCCTTATCACATATTTCTTTCTTTTCACTTATTTCCTGCATCATATTCCTCGCAAAGTACCTGAGTTATATCTAAACATTGGAAAGGTTTCAGAAAACCTTGCTTTAAAAATTTACACGAGGGCAAAGGTGGTGTGAACATGAAGATTGCTATGGAACCTCTAAGAAACTTGCAAGAAACTCTGAGTACTCAAAATCTGATGCTTTTAAGAGACATTGAGTACTGGCTAAAATTCTTAGTTTCTTACAAAGAAATATGCGTATGCAAAACAGTTACAGAAGTTCTAACATCAATCAATCGAGACTCAAAAATATCTTAAAGTATCACTCGATCCAGGCTCCTCTATAAAGTAGCTAAAAGCTCTATTTAAGCATTCAGTAACGACCTTTAGTTCAAATTAGGACTCCGAGTTAATGTGGTGCTCAGCTAATATAACCTTATTTTTAAGCGAAAGCCTGACAGGCTTGATCAGGTAAGTTCTATTGTTTCTAACATTTCAAAATTTGTATGAAACATTTTGAATCCTTTTTGTCCGACATATTTGGATGTCAATGCAATCGACGGGCAACCAAACATCTTGTACACCTTTGGCAAAAATCCTTTTGTTTTCAAGAGAAATCCATCAAAAATTCCTGAATATCCCTATGTTCTGGAAAAATCTCGTAAGTTTTTTCGAATGAGTGAAATGCCCCTCAAATGCAATTGTGCCCGTCTCCCTCAACGCATTTGAAATTCAACAAGTTTCAAAGAATCAAAATTATGGATCCTATAACATGGCTATCACTAATTTCCTGACCCTCCAAATCATCTCGATTTATCCAGAGAGGGAGGGTCATGCCGAGACAGGCAATGAACTCTTCGTCTGGATAAACATAACCTTGTACCAATCTATTAAGAGGTCGCTGTAGCAAGGGAGATCACGCCTACAAATTCAAACTTCAGATCAGAGACGTAGATAATAGATTACTCCAAAAAGTCTTGGAAGAGATTCAACTAAAATTGTCGGAGATCTTAAAAATATATTTCATAAAATGATTAATGATTGGCCCCTTGGTCATGTATTAATAGACGACTAACAACCTTAGTGGCTGCAATGATAAACTGTTAAAGTCAATGAGGATTTAGAACGCTATGGCGCCTAAAGGAGGCCTGAAGGCGTCTAAGGGAGGCTCAAGCGAGAAAACAATTTACCTCTATCCATCTTGTACGTTATTACGAGGACTTCTGACTGCCACGAGCGAGCCTTCCCTTCTGAATGTGTCCAGCGGTCATTCATCAAGTTTCAACAGGTCTCCACTTTATAAAACTTCGGCAACAATAGAACAAAAGAGAGGTCAGCCTCGTGTGCGCATTGTAAGCAAAGAACAATAGGTGTTTTAGCAGACAAATATTCATAGAAATCTTTCAAATACCGACGTACGAGCGGACTTAGGAAAAAGCGTGGAGGATTTGGGATAAGGGTATTTCATAAGAATTGATTAGCTGAAATAATGAAAAGGCATTGTATATCAAACAAAGAGCCTTCGTTTAGAAATTTCCAGGGAATATTCATTAGCATTCTTGCGGGCTACGAAAGTACGCCTGGGTGGAAAGGAAAGAACGAAAATTACGATGTAATCATCTATTGTGACTATGATGTAACTCCCAAGAAGAGCCACATTATTTGGAGGGGGAATGTATGCATGTATGTATATTTATGCCCTAAATTAAAAGTAACTATGCTATAAAATCTACTGGAAAGTTAACGAAAAGCTAATTGGATTTTGTGTACAAATATAACAAAAAGAAAAACGAACTAAGATCTAATACAAAAATCTAACATAAAACCCCCCAGTTTAAAATGGCAGGGATAGCATTAAAAGGTCAGTGTGACTTTGTTTCCATAATGGTCCGCCAGAGGTGTCATTGAAAGAAAGGTTTCTTGAAAGAAAAGTGTAAAAATGTATATTCTAGAGCAACGTAGAAAGTAATGGTGGAAGCATGTTTTATTTGCAATTGTCAAAATTGAATTCAGTAATATTCATAAAGGAGGGGGAGGAGAGATCCATAGTTGAAGGTCCAACACAACATTAGCAGTTTTTAAGCATGTTCCAGTAACAAGAGCGGAAATCAATCTTGTCGAATGTAGCATTTTGTTGCCATTTAACCGGGGAGACCTGACGTGATTTGGGAAAACCGAAACTTCTAAAAGATATTGGTTTTGAGCTACTAACACTACACTGTTCAATAAAAAAACCTTCAAAACATCAATGGCAAAATTAAGAATCAGCACAGTTGATAGTTGCATTCGACTTACTTCGGACTCAAACGTAAAGAGCAACGCAAATCCAATTCGGTATTTTCTTAGGCATGGTTATTTTCAAATGCAGCATGCTGCAAAAGCAAAATCAGCCTCTTTTTCTGGTAAAAATCATGAAAGAAATTTTGTCAAAATGATTCAGGCCTAGACAGTGGCGGATTTAGGGGGTGCAGTTGGGGGCAACTGCCCCCCTTCATGACGGAAACTTAGCTTGGCGCCCAATTTTCGGCAAGAAGGGCGCCCCTTATCCTGACCCAAATGCACTCTTTTTTCATGTTTCGTTCTGAATGTGGGAAACATATGAATTAAGGCGTTATTCAATTGGAAAACCGATGAATTTTTCCTGAATAAGGGCCCAAAAATTTCTGTGCGCCTTCGGCGCGCTTACTATTCCCTATATTCTTGGCGCCAACTCTGCAAATTGCCCCCCTTCAACTTCGGGCTGGATTCGCCCCTGGGCCTAGGGGCATTTGAGGTGATGCCTTGAGGAAGGAAAAAGACAGATTCATCCTCATGAGATGCATTTGTAGATAATGATAAAATATGCTCGTACCAATGTGGATTATCGTCTATGTAAATGCCCTATTACTTTCCAGCATCTAAAATTGGCCATACTTACTAAAACATCAATAGCGCAATGAAAAATTTAATCAATCCACCCAACCTAGAAATCATGGGAAAGAAGATGAAATGTACTTGCAGATGGCATGCTTCAAATTGATTCAAATCATATCATTACCTGAGGAATGTTGAGTGAAAGTGGGTTGCGTTTTTCTGAAACACCGTATGTAGTGCGCCCCCAACCAAAGAAGGGCAAGGAACAAACTTCGATTTACAGCTCTTCTCAAATTTTTAAAAGGAAATGAGGTTCAAAATGAAACGAGCATATACGTACGTTTTTGCATTTGACAAATAAGTATGTGAATTTACAATACATTTCCATGTTAACAAATGCACATAATCTTATATAATCTTATATACATTATATCTCAGCCTTCAAGTTGATTTACAGGAATTTTTCGAACAAAGATCCTTATCATTGTATAAAAACCTTACACTGCGAAAAGTAGCTGCTACATATGTGAAACTATTTGGATTTTAAATACTTTCCTTCTATCGGATCACATCCGTTATCCGTGTTAACAAATACACTATCTAATGTACTCTGTTTGCAAAGTTACATTACTGTTCCTAGTGAGGAGCAAAGTAGGGCTGACCATGTTGTATGACGTACTGAATAAGGTTCAAGACCAATAAAACATTGACCAGTATACTGAATTGGGTTGCAAGACGGGGTTTCAAGACCAATAAAACATAGCTGTTTATCAAAAGATCAAAAGAGTGATAAACTGTACAGCTTGTCGCCCCGTGTTTCACTTAATGGAAATGGATAAGTAGAAACATGTCTTGCGAGATGGTTAGGAAAGAACGGAAAAACAGCGATCCCGTCATTTTCTTTTATTACCAAAGAAGGCACAAAAGATATGACAAAAATCATTTTAGCAACAAAGAACGGTTTTCCAATATGTAACTCTCTGCAACAACGTCAGATTTCATAACCCTTGCTTTGACTAATACACTAGAACAGAACGATTGCAAACAAAGTAATTGCAAACAAAGGGATCTCTACAACTGATTATTGAAACTGCAAATCTAAATAAGTCACGTAATAACAATCGTTCTGAAATCTGGATGGCTGACTCGAACGTTGTGCATGCGAATAGGAGTTGGCTGATAGTGTTTGAATCTTACTTCTACCACGATTTATACGGGTCCTTTCCTGATTGTTGTTTTTACATTCACAGCATGTTCAATTGGCCATAAAAATCCCTTTGTGTGCAGTCGTCAATCGTTTTTAGAAGGTGTGACAATAAAAAACAATAGCATACATTGTTGCGAAGTCTGTCTTAGTGTGTCTGTTTACTATCGTCCTAGAGATTTCGCTGTGCAATTATTTTCAGAAATTGTATATTTTGTGCAAGTAGCTTTAAATTAGCTATCTTTCTTCTTAATGTAGCCTAAGCAAAATAAATCAATGACGATGAAGCTTTGCCATAACCATAACAGGGAAGATCAACTGGCCTTCTACTTCATGCTTCACGCGAACCTGCGCTTCCATGCCGATTTTTTGATCAGTTTTTCACTGTTCATTTCCAGATTTTTGAGAAAGCCAAAATCAACGATTAAGGATAATATTGATCTCAAAATAGGGTACTTCGGTTGCGTACCATCTTCACTATTTCTTGTCACACAATGAGCTATATTTTATCATTTAAAGGAATTGAATCCGTGTAAATAGTTGAGCGTTAACGCTGTCCTGAATTTTTGCTGACAAACCGCTGACGGCCCCTGTTGTCGCACAACAGTACTAAAGTCATTAGTGGTGGAGACCAAAGACTTCTAGCATTATCATCAGGAATTTCTTTGGTTTAATTTCAATAGGGATTAAATGTTAACTTTTGTTTTATGATTGAAAAGAAGTTGATGTTGGTCATGAGAGCGCTATTCATATGGACTCAATGCCTTTAACTGAAGTTGGCTTCTAGCCACGGCGAAAATAATTTGAATAAATTTACTCTTGTTTGATATCACAGTGCTGCACCTGTGCATGTCCTTGTGTGCAAAGATTTCTACTATATCCATGATCAACAAATAGTTTTTCAACTGGAACATTTTCTAACGATCCACGAAAGAAATGGAACTCAATAAGTCTTGGACTAATGCTTCGCAAAGCTGCTAATGACAACAACATCTTGCCATATCTAACTGGAACGTCAGGGCTTCTTGATCGCGTGTATTCAGCTAACATAACTTGAGCATGATCTTGAAGGTTCTCTACGTGCGTTATTGATCGAACATTCCTCAGCTCTAAAAAAAATGGAAAGGAAGGGTTATTCTAAATACATCAACTGGTTAGTAGCTGAGGATAACAGTGTGAACTAAGATATCGAATCGTTCGAAAATTCACATGGTGACCATAAAAATGCAACGTTGGTAAAATCATCATAAATTTACAGCGGTTCAGCAACACTGACCTTTTGAAACTTAGGAATATATCAAGGTACCATCATTTTGAAAGCTCCCAAACAAAGTACAAAAAACACAGTAATCTTTCAACTGTTAGAAATCTAAATTTCGATGCTTTAATGCAAGTCCTTTGCTCTAGTGATCTCTCAAACAAGGAGACATTTCTTTCAGTGACACTTAAGATAAATAATTTCTGATTTACGGATAATTTTAACTCAATTATGGGCAACCATCTTGAACAAACAGTACAATTCACAACTCTTCAAGGCAATAAATCAAACCACTCTAGCAAACAGAAAGTAAAATAAAAACATTTGTATTGGATTCTCGTTTGGGGAATGGGTCTGTTGATGAAACTAATGTTTTGACAGAAGGAGTTAGAGGACAAAACGAACATCACAACAAACAGAACAACGATAAGGAAGAAAAGAGAGGTTGGTTTGCAATTTTACTTTAATACATTTTACTGTAAACATACTCTGGTTGATTTTCCAATTCAAACTGCTATAAATGTGTAAATTCTAATCAATTTCCTTCCTGAATTGATTTTAAAGCTGTATCGTTGAGCTTGACCGGCCTCTTGGGAAACAGTCCTCTCGAAAGATAGGGCTACCGTGTAAAAATAATGAAAGATGATAATGAACAGGAGATGAAATGCAGTTTCAAGATGCATTCTCCATCAAGGGCACCACCACGGGGTGGACTGAGGTGGACATGTCCACCCCATTTTCATCAGGTCCATATTCATTCCTAAGTAAAAATGACACAAGAAACGCTAGGTATACCCTCTGGCAATCATTTCTACCTCTTGTCCAGCCCACTTTTCAGGGCTGGCACCGCCCCTGGTCTCCATAAAAACTCCATCTCACCTGGCTTAAACAGTGAAATTGCCTTCAAGCAAGCATACTCCGTTGAATCTAATCTAAAACTCTTAAATTTGTTGATGACATTTTGCAAATGGTTCAAATCTGCAATTGCTGCCATTATATCACCTGTCGATCTATTATCATTGTCAATACCAGCAGCTTTTAACATCACGTGCAAATCTATCTCTACATCCCATTGGGCGAGGCTCAGAACAAACAAATCCACCCAGCTCTCTTCGAGTAACAATGCCTGGTCTTTAAAGGGCAACTCCACAAAGGTTGGAATATTCCGTGCCCAAGTTATTGTTGAATGGAGGACACGGACAGACAGCTCGTATAACGCGTCAGGAGACTTTGGCACATGTGGAGGGTTCTTGGGTGTCAGTGGTGGGGTTAATGGGACACTGCTTTGTCGGCAATCTGCAACATAAGGCTCACTCAGCTTTCTTGACGGGAACTGGAAATGGTACATATGCAAACTCGGACTGGCAGATCTTGGATTCAGATCACTGGACCCTTGGTTTTCTTCTTGATGAATTGATGCTAGTCCAGCTAATGGTGATCGAACATCACTGTCATCAATTCGCTGCTTTGGGTTTCGAGGGGCTCTTTCATGTTGAACAGCTAAAAAAGAAAGAAACAGATTTAGATTTACAAACAATCAGGATTGCAATTACAGTTTTTTTTCACAGGGCTGACGTTTGAAAAAAAAACTGCACCTTAAATATAGCAATTATATTGAAAACTATCTTGTTTTATTCCTGATATGTCTGATTAGGTTTAGTGATTTACCCGGCTTTTATCGGCCATTCTTTCCCGTCGAAATAGGAGATTTTCTTCGGAAGGCTCCCACGAAAACCTGCAAAAACGGGTGAAACAACAAGCAAAACATCCCTTTGCTCTCCTTCCTAGCAATAATGACACTTAGGCTGCATTCACATTGCACAAGCTTTTGAAAGCGCATAAATGCTCGTGCAGAAATCCTCCATACTAATCCCTTGCAGTGTTCAGATTGCAAAAAAATTGGACACTGAAAATCTGAGCAGTGTAAGGGATTAGTATGGCGGATTTCTACACGACCGTTTACGTGCTTACAAAAGATTGTGCAATGTGAACGCAGCCTTAGGGTTTGTTTGATTGGTGCAAATTCTGAAAACGGTAGACTTGGAGACTCAGAATTTGTGTAAATGGACTTCCAAATTCCAAAAACGGCAGGTCTGGCAGGTTTCGAAGGCCTGCCGAACCTTATGCTTCAACAGGCGGAAGGTTTGGCAGACTTTGGAGAGATTCTCGTTTTCATTTGCTCGAATTTGCTCGTGCGAATTCTGAAAACGAGGCGAATTTGCTCGTGCTGCTATGGTAAGTGAGTCAGTTCAATCTTTGTTGCCAAGCACCGCACTCGTCGTCGTGTTTGTCAACTGGAAACCTCATTTCGCTTGGATTAATCTGAAACCTTTTGAAACCTGCTGTTGTGAAGAATTTTGTGTTTGATTGGGCACTGTGTTTCCGTCTCTGCGAAGTCTACCGTTTTCAGAATATGGTAGGTTTGGAATTACCAATGAAACACGCTCTTAGGACCCACACGCGACAATTAAATCGGGTTAAAGGCTGAAGCAGTTAGGCTCATAAAAAGAATCAAAGAAACATAGAAACCATGTTGTTGAAGGTGGGTCTAAAATGTTTGCAGCATGACTTCATCGAGTTTATTCGGTAACAGACAACAACAGATGTAGCGAAGAGTAATCGAATTAAGAAATTTGCTATCTTAGATCATAAGTGAAAGCTGGAGATAGAATGTGGGAGCACCGTTAGGTTAATCTCTATAAATCATTAGTGTAAAGCTCTTATTAATCCTTCTCGGGTCTGTACAGAACAATAAAACGTGTGGAGACAAGACGAATCAAGGCTAAACTCTGCAAAATACTTGCCGATTGCAAAATAAGTGTAGTCATGGAAGAAAAAGGAATTTAGAAACAACGCGTTATTGTTTAGATGAAACAGGGAGGTTGTAGGTTCAGTAAACGAGGATGTAAAGGGACAAGAATGAGATGTGAGGTAAATGGATGCGAATGCGCTAACCTATCCCTTTGCAGGGAGATATCTGACTTAGCGCCTCTTTTCTTTATCAGGCTCTGTAGCTTATAGCCAAGAGATTACAGTCAAGTAGAAGTCAACAAATTTTTTCTGTTAAAGCTGATAAGTATACATAGAGAAAATTTATCTTCAGAACGTTTACTTTGTTTACAAAGAGGAATAACAAAGTACATTCAACTAAAAAAAACATTATAAGATCCACATAGAATTTCGACACGTGTTTTTTTAGACAGTATAATCTGAAGCCCTCTCGGGAAGAAGAGTCAAAGAAAATTTGCAAGGAAATCATTCATGCTTTCTCCTATAACTAAAGTTCCAAAACCCGGAATAGGTCCTTATTAGGCGTCCTCCAAACTCTGTCTTCTCTCAAGAGCCCCCCTTTGAGGTTGCTTTCATATCCAGCGTTTTGAGCGTGCGGGCGCTGCGACAACCATCGATTCCTTCGGTAGCGGTCGCAAGCGCCTGCAATGGGAGTTGAACTTGTTCCAACTACCAAAGCACCCAAAAATCGGTCGCTTGCGATCAGATTGATCACTAAAGTTTTATCAACTGCACATGCTCCTGTCTGGTCGCTGCATCCGCGGCGCGCTCAAAACGCTGAATATGGACAGCAGCCTTAACCTTTCCGACAACACCATGGGCTGATATGATACATCGCTCCTTGTTTATTGTTCTGCACACGACTAACGGTTGCCTTTCATGAAAGAGCTAGTCATGTATTGTTGCAAAACATATCAACAAGATTTTGAGATTTGAGATTACATGAAGATCAACGGATACAGAAGATAATAACGGTAGCTAAATACAATTAGCATAGCTCTCTTCTGTAAACACGGAACAAAAACATAAACAAATCTAACGTAAGCAAAGCTCATCTTGTTAGAGATTCTCGTGCGTGAATGATAAAAGAAAGCATGGCGTTTGTTTTTTTTCTCTTAAAGATGGGTACAGGGAGTTTTTATATTGGTTGACAGTCTACTTTTTCACTATGTGTATATTAGACGAGTCAACTACTGAAAACAGAACAAGGTAAAGAAAAGAATAAGTGTCGTAATTGGATATCAAAATTAACTTGATAGAGCAAATGCGCCCAGAAAATTGATTCAATAGCAGCAACTATTGACTTCACGGTTTGCTAGGCAATGCTAATCGACTGAGAAACATAACACAAACACTTTGAGGACCTTATTTCAACCTTTCTGAAGGTATTTGAAAAGTAAATCTGGGGTTGGCAAGTGTGTTTAATGTGAAAATAAGCTCGGTTTGTTTTGAGCGAAAATGGGCCTAAGTTGCAATTTGAGAAACTTTCACCGCAACTTCGAAAATGAAATGACTCGTTATTCTCTGAATTTTGAAGAAAAGTAGCAAATTATGGTTGAAGTGGCTGCAAATGGAGAAAGGCTGCTAATGGCAAGGAAAAGAATTTTATGGCATTTCAAGGTAGTCAAAGAATCTAATACGATCTCATTCAACATCATGGTGTCCTGACACTCATGGCTAAACGTGTTAACTTTCCCTTTTTCCAAACTTGAAAAAATGTGTTTACTGTTTTCGTGCAGAAATGAATATTCACAATTAATACTTTTTCAAATGAAGCAAAATCTCAACACTAGAAAATTTCCTTTCAATGTCTAATCGATTTGGAAATTGTATGAGATGAAACACCAATGCTTTGACGCAATAGCGAAGTTTTATTTGCTTGTTCCATAAATCGGCAACCACTTGCCAAATCGACTCAAATTAGGTCCCAAACTCTAAGTCATAACTGTCCTGTCCAACTGAATAAACGGGAAGATCGAGGTTGCAGCTCCTCCACGTCTGCCACACAAATTCGACACCCTCCGCAGCTCCTGTAACAAGTTAAATGATGTTGGGAACCAATCGGAGAAAATCAAATTTTGGCGTTGCTGTCGAATCCAAATCAGGTTTGATCCATGCAATTTCGAAACTTCACTGGTTCTGAATAACAAACTCCACATTGATATTTCAAAAAATCTGATAACTTCTGATTTTCAAATAGGCCCATCAGTCTTTATCTTTGGTTTGTCAAACGTACCAAAAATCAAGTTTGCTATGAACATTGAACTATGACTAGGCCATGACTACTAGAAAATATCACAGGCTTCGCCAACAGCCATTACCGTTAATATTTATTTCAAAACAAGAAAAACCTTTAAAATTTTCCTGAAACAGGCCTGACAACAGGGATTTCTTAAAATGCAACCAATAAGCTTTGAGTAATCAATCAATTCACCTTTTGAATCCAACCTAAACTACTTCTTTGAGTCATTCTGAAATACGCTGAGATCCCTAAAAATAAATTAATTCAGGCCAACCCCATGCCACGAAATCAGAAACAAAAAAAATAACTGAAAAGAAATAAGTTCTTAACTTACCAAGATCCAGGAATAACATCACGGATATTAAAACCGGTTGTATTCTGTGGCCCCTAGAATATCTCTAGGATATGCAATAATTCAACACATAATGTAAACCTCCATAAAAATACTAGCAAAATTGCACATTGCAAGTTCCACGATTTAAAATATTTAACACAGCTTTAGTGTTAATAAAATAAAAGCGATGATCAAGATGAACTTTGCGATTCAACGGAATGATCTTATCCGTTATGGGAACATGAAAGATCAGTTGTTGCTCACTGGTCAATTCCTATTTTATTATGCTTGAACGGGCTCACTTGCGAAGGAGCGCAAGTTCTCTGGTCAAAGATGCTTTCAATTACTTCATGAATGCCGTCTTTTTATTACCTAATTTACGACTGAAATAAGCCTGCAAGCTTGTAAAAAACATTGAGAACAGACTTCGAACTAAAACGTGTGGACCATCTGGGATATTAACGTCACCATCCTCGGTAGGCCTCGCTGAATGTCAAACAAGTCGCAAAGTTGCCTCGTTCCCGATATGGTAGATTCCCCTTGAAAATACTATTTTGGTCAAATAAAGAGAATTTTGCCATGTGAAACAAAGTAAGAGCAGTGTGTGGAAATCATATATTCATAAGGCCTGTCACAATCATAACTTTGAGAGAGGCGTTTGATTGTATATTTCCCGAGAATTTCGCAATGCATTTAACAACTCGAAATCTTCTCGCCTACTAATGATTGATGATCTACATTCATTGTTAATAGTCAGAGGAGGATTTGTTTTGGAATGTAACTGCATTTTCAAGCATGGACTTGCAGAGCTCTGCAAATGAAATCGAGAGCTTTCAAAAGCTTTGGCAAAAACAAATACAGATAGGCAAGCGCCCTTTTCAAGAAATAGGGCCTAGGTAGCAAAGCAGTTGATATTCAGTTTGTAAATGGTTCTCTTGTACGTAGTTATATACTGTACATAGACCAATTTGAGTCGCAGCATCAACTGAGTGACACACAATGAAGTATACTAATGATACTGAGCACAAAAGTAAGCAAATCACAAAAGTTTCTATTCCGAAAAACAGCTAGATTGAAATTGGAAAACTTATTCTATTTGAATGGGTAAGCCCATTCGAAAGTCTTTCAACGATCCGAGAAGTAGCTAACACTATGATGAAACTTCATGCATTTTTCAGCAACGCAAAATTGCTTTGTCGCTACAGCCGTCTAAGTGATCTTAGTGAATAGATTTTCGCTACAAAGTTAGCCGTTTAACTGCAAAATGACTGACGAGCAATCGAAAATGAGGAAATAATCGAGGGGTGTATAACTCTTCTGAAAGACGTACCAGATTTCTCAAACAATACGATCTTTGGGGATTTTATGTCGATTTTTCTTGAAAAAAAAAAGGATTTTGAAGAGTGACACGCCCCTAGGAAATAATCACAATGCTAGATTTCGCCAAATGTAATATGTTGGTCATGCCATCTTTCTCGCGCAAATGTTTTTACTCTATGCACGAGAGTCAATTTTGGTGATCAATACTGTTTGAGCCAACAAAATATAAACACTGTTTGAAAAATCGTACACAATTACTTATGCAACCTATCAGTAAAATTGCAATCCCATCATGCTTCTAAGGCTTCAACTTAATTTTCAAGATTTTCCTCATAATCTGAGGTGCATCATTTCCGCCCAAAAGAATCTGTAGTTTCGTATGTACACATTCAACAAATTCGTACGTCGCTAAATTTTCCTTAATTTGTTTACTGTTTCCTTATCATTGTAGATACATTAAGTGTTGACAATTTGAAGTCGAAAACTGACAAGAATACCCTTCAACATTCATATTCAACCCATTTCACAAAATTTTCATTTACAGGTGAGAAACAAGACGGGGGTGAAATCATTGATCTATGATCACGAAAGACTACAAATGACCAGCACGAAAATTCCTGAGTTTCCATGGTTCCCTGATCAAAGATCTGCAGCAAGCGAAGAGCTCTTTGAAATGACAAGAGGAGTTTGCGAAGTTTTAAATTTCCTATGATGAAAAGAATTTCTCAAGAGGAAATTTTTAAGAAAACGATATACACTCATTTTTGATCAGAAACTAAGGTCCGCGGCTGGCAGACAGCTCCTTAAATCTTAGGATACTAAGACAAGTTTTGAGTGCAAGTTACAAAGGGTTCTTAGCTTTCCAACACAGGTCGAGTCGTTTATAAAAACGGAGCCTACTGAATAATACAAGCTGTTTCTTATAAGCAAATGAGTGGCTAAAGCAGCCCCTACAAGAGAAAATCCTGAAAACGTTTGTGAATGAAATATTTTGATTAATTCTATATGGCAGTAACAGCAGCATGAATACACCCATTATCAGATGTCAGTTCATTATCAGATGCATTTACGGAATAATGACGCATGGCAAAAAGATGGCTTTAAATAGCAAGATGGTGAAAATTTTCTTGCTAAATTCATTCCAAATACAAAATGCATCCAATTCAATTTTTGCTTCATTTTGAGCTTTCTTCCGCGACAATGCGCTTAAAATGAAATTAGGAAACATGTCGTCGCAGTTCTAACGGTTTTTGCTGCAGTGTGAGCCAAATTTTATAAGCAAACTTTTGTGAGATAATTGCAATTTTTGCAATGTTACTAACTTAGATTTTTTGGCTTATTTCGCAGGGAGTTCACAAATTAAACTTAGACTTCCTTCACACGATACCTTCAAAACTTGAAGACGGCAAAAATGTGGCGGTAGCAAACTTTTAACTTGCGCTGAATTGATACCAGAACGATTTGAAAAAGGTAGGAAATTTGACGTTAACAAACTCGCGGCAATGCCCCTTAAGAATCTGATACCAAAGAAACGTACCTACACCTTAAGAATCAATCAGCCTCATTTTGAAAGCATCCACAAGTGTTCCTTTTTCACCATTTTCAAGTTTTCACACCATATCATTTTCAAAATGCGCTGGTTAGCATTCCATTTTCAAATGTACAGCTTTTCAAAATCGGCAGCGACAAATGTACCGTTTTCGTTTTCGTGTGAACAGAAGCAGAGAAAATGTCATGGACAGAGAAAATGACAAATGAGGGAGTGCTCCCAAGAATGGATAAAAAACGAACATTGATCAGTATATTGAGGGCAAGGAAACTAAGATATTTTGGGCATTTGATACGGCTAAATAACGTACACAGAATATTTTTAGAGGGGTACATTGATGGAACGAGAGGCAGAGGTCGCCTAAGGACGAGTTGGTATGACAATATCAAAGAATGGACGGGTAGGCGATATGAAGAGGCAACAAGAATAGCAATGGACTGAGAAAAGTGGAGGGCTGCTGTGTCATTCAACGTCGAAAGATAAGAAACATGAAGAAGAAGAAGAAGAAGAAGAAGTGAACGGAAGGCCTATCCGTCGTTTTCAGAGGGTACCGGCATCGTGTGAACACAGTCGTAGCATAGATTTCCCAGGTTAATGTTTACACTAAAATTTCTGCTCAGCACTCATGAATGAAAGCCCCTTAGCAATCCGAATTTGATCAAATAATCTACCAAATGAGCTGGCATAGAAACACACAAAACTGAATAAACATTTCGCTATTGTAAAAGACCAACACAATCATCTATTAAACCCAACAGCATATCTAGCTTTTGACTCAGTTGATATGAATTGAGCAGATATGATAAATGATTCAAAAATCGCATCTTTTAATCCTACAGGTGGTACTGTGAGCGTCGCTTCTTGACCTGATGAAGCCAAAATATCGATACAGTTCCCAAAACCGGTAAGGATTAACATAATTTGACCCAAAAGGGAGTATACCTTGACTTTCATTTCAAGGCATAGGATATGGAGCACAATCAATTTAGATGCACGAACAGGGCATAATTTTTGCAACTTCATGTATGGTAAAAGCTCTATTAAGCCCCCCTCTAATAAGACCCTAACCTCTTAGTCAAAATTTGAAATAACCTCCCCCTCTATCAAGCTCCCCCCCCCCAATTATGCAAGGTTCTAGAATTTACCAAACATTTCCATTTATTTAGCGACACAACCTTACATGTTCATTTTGATACGGTTTGGGATAAAGACGGTATTGAATTTATGTATTTGAGTCGTAAAATTGTATATATGTTGGTTCCGCAAAATATGGGATAAAAGAACTGAAAGCTACCAAATATATCCTTGTCAGTTGATTTTGTGAATGAGTCCCCCCTCTCTAATTAATAAGCCCCCTTCTTTATTAAGCCCCCTCTGGAAGGTCTGAGATTAAATAAACCCCCCCCCCCGGGGGTTTAATAGAGCTTTTACGGTATACTTGACCGATATGATTACATTCATATCTAGTGTATCTTATTCTAGTCATGACAAAACAAACTAAGAACAATAATGGAAAAACAAGTAAACATAAGAGTGTTTAACAATGCCACTGCGAAATTCCCCTTATGGTTGTTTGATAGCAGGGTATTAACTTGTGATCCATAGTGTATGCCTTAATATGATCACCTTCTTTACGATCAGGGCTTATTAGGGATTTTGCCGAGCAAGAATAGGACTGATAAATGGATAATGAAATACCAGCTACATCTATTTTATTAACAGTATCTTAAGCAGCTTTGAAGTTTGCAGCTCTCGCTTAACCTTGGTTCTGTTTCGTCGTTTAGGTTGTCTGGCATGCGCGTAGATGCGCGACGTTTAAGTTGCCTTCCTGCTCTGCCATCGGATATTTTGTATCGGATGGCAGAGAAGGAAGGTAACTTATCTGCCATCGAATATTTGGTAGAGATATAGAAAAAAATTGATTTATTACTTTTAATGGGAGACTTTACCAGCGCCCGAACGTTAGGGACTTTTAGCAACCAGAACGGCAACGCTACCCAGAACGTCGTCTTGTATCATACAACCGAGTATAGTTTCCCACAAATTACCTTCCCATATTCTCAAACAAGCCAAGACCAAATCTCCTTCTTCATCTAAATACGCTGGAACCTTCTTTTTCTTTGACATTATAAGCACTTCGATAATACAGTTCACTTCGAAGATCCAGATATGAAGAACAACACGTAAGAAATAGTATTTCCAAGTTGTGCAATTGAAAAGGACAACTTAATAGACTCTTAAGGGAAGCAAATTCAAATGGAAAACAAGGAGCCTTTTCAAGCCAAAGTTCGGAAACAAAGGGCACATTTACGTTGTCTTTGCAGTCGCCGTCCTAGTTGCTGAAGGTCCCTGTTATGATAACTGGTACGGCGCTGCTGTGAAACAAACAAACACACAAACAGATTGAATAAACAAGACAAACATACCTTCTTTCTTCATTCCAACTTCATAACATTTGCTTAATCGACACGCCTGGCACTGATTCCTTCGATTGACATCAACAACACAATTATTTTGTTCACGACAAACGTACATTAGATTTCTTCGCACACTTCGCTTGAAGAATCCCCGACACCCGTCACAGGTCAAAACGCCGTAATGGCGACCTGAAGCTCGGTCTTCACATACCAAACATTTTGAGCTTTTCTCCAATTTCTTTCCTAGGAAAAAAGAATAGTAGTTGATGAAGCATTCGATGCATAGCATTGAAACTAAGAAGCTTTTCAAAGAAGTTTAAATTTTAATTGAGAAATGAAAATGTTATAATTTGATCCTTCTGATATTGAGAATTTGCTGAAACTAATTTTTCTCTTTAAAAATGTTCAAGATACGCATTGAAAACGTAAGAAGTCCGCTTTCTTGCCTGAGAAATAGATATTTACTTAGACATTCTGGCGCTTACTAAAGATATGAAATGTTTTGTCAATTCATCATTGTAGAAACTGTTGGAATTAGCTAACAATCTTTCCTTAAAAACTTCATTTTATGAATTGAAAATTATCGAAGATTAGAACTCCCTTTGAGAGATGATTAGCAAAACTCAAAATCTGGTTGCCTTGTTTGCAGACAATATTCAGGTACTTAAGTACTATATTACCTTCTGGTTTGGCGCTGCAATCTTAAAAAATGCCTAGAATCAAGGATGTTCATCATTAACTTACGGTACAATGATTACCAGCCCAAGTTTAATAATGACGGTAGAAATCGCAAAACCTGTAAGAATTATGAACATCAAGAAGTTAAGCAAGGAAAATATTCCTTAAACTTTGGGTAGCGCACAATGCATAGCTTGCTAGTATGGAAAATAAATTCTGGCAATTTGATTTACATTGCATAAACTTCTTGTGATAAACAACGGAGCAAAAAGCAATGTTCTCGAACTATACTTCTTGGTTGTATGGTTGAATCTGCATTGTAGTTTGAGAACTAAGCGACCGATCGTGACAAACTAAATCTTCTTGTCTACCGTAAAAGCTATATTAAGCCTCCGGGGGCTTATTTAATTTTGGACACTACAGACGGGGGGGGTTATTAGAGAGGGGGCCTTATTCAAAAAATCAAGTAATGAGGATATATATGATGGCGTTTCAATTCTTTTACCCCATATTTTGCGGATTCAATATACAATTTAACGATTCAAATACATAAATTTGACACATTCTCCATCCCAGACACTATAAAAACTAAAATGCAAGCTTGTCTAACGAAGTACGTAGATAATAAAAAATAATTTCTGGAATTTGATCAGTGAGGGGCTTAAAAAAGAGGATGGCTTAATTAAAATTTCGGGTCAGAGGGGAGAGGCTCATTAGACAGGGGGGCTTACAGGGGGGCTTAATACAGCTTTTACGGTCAGTTGATGTGTTTACTGTACAGGTTTCATCAGTTTATAGCAATCTAATACATGGCTTGGAATCTACAGGCCTTCAAACATCTATAAATTTTTTTCTGACTCACCCGGTATAATGCTAAAAATGAAGAAATACATGCATCTTTGATTCATCCAACTTAACACAACCGCGAGAACAGTTCACACAAGCCCTCCTACCTATTGAATAGGAATCGCATCAGAATTGCGCAAATTGACGTAACTGCACGCAACAAGTTCTACGCAATGCTCTTTATGAGTCACCGATCATCACCACCGACTTAGCGAAAAAATGATGGATCACTACTTTTCTCTTCACTAAGAATCTTCTGAAAGGTAGAACTGGAAGAGTTAAAATTCTTCTATCAGCCAAAATAATCGTTTCATAAGGAGAAGGTAGTCGTTAAAATTCAATTTTTAGAACACGAACCGGTTAAAGATGACCAACACTGTAAGGCTTTTCCGTGTTTGTTAGGGTTTAGAAATAACTGAAAAAATGATTTCAGTGCTTTAGAAACAAAATTGCGGCACTTTAACGGAAAAAATGTTTTGAGGCTTTAAAAACTTGATAAGAAAAGTTGTCAAAATTGCTGCGTCGCGACAATTTCATTGATTTGATAAACTCTGAGCGCTCTTCGGAAAATATTGAATCTTTAAATCAAGGAAAGAATGTTCGACTTCCCTTTCCTGCGCAGTCAGTTTCATAAAAGAAAATATATCTTGGAACTCTTTGCTATTCAGCTAGAAATTAAACATCTGAAACTGATCTTCTTCAAATATAACAAAAGATTTTACTTTGCGTAAGCGTGCTGTTTGTATAACTCCGTCTTGGAATGAAAATGGTGGCCTATTTTTGATAAAAGTCTCGCCAAGGTATGTATCATGGCAAAGCCTCTACTGAACAGTAACGACAATTAACACTGTTCAGCAAGTCAGGGTATTTCAAAACAACTTTGAGACAGGTCTGCAAAGATCCATTTGCCTAAAACCCTTGCGAATATTTCAGCTTTAGCACTCATGTTGATCTTTAGTCGCGTTATGCCGAGCTTGTGTTCGAATAAACAAAAGCAGCTATATCGCTATTTGAAAGACAAGACAAAAGCTAAGGGCAATAATTACCTAGTTGTTCTGTATTCATCGTGTAGTTCTTCTTCGATATGGTGTTTTCCCACTCAGAACTTCCTGATTCCATTTCTTGAAAGCATTAAAACTGCAGCTTTCTGCTCGACCATGAACGATCTTGCAAAAGTTAGCATTTACTTCGACTCGATTGAGCATGTTTATATGAATTCGTCGATCAGAATCGTATAGCGGGTGGCGGTATATGCCGAATAAGAGGCCTCTTGACCGCCATGTGTCTAAAGCTTCAAGGTGTTGGTGGGTGTGTCCGAGAGAGCGTGTTGATTGGCTAAGATGGTTTCAGAGTTGCAATACACAGTGTAGATACGAAGTGCTACCGCTACGCAGGAATGCAGCTACTTCCCAGGCCTCTTGGCAACCACGTGACTTAAGCTTCAAGGTGTCAGTTGGAGTGGGTGAGACATTGCGTTGATTGGCTGATAAACTGTAGTTTAGGAGTTGCAAGACACAGTGTAGATGCGAATTGCTGGCTGGACTTGCTAAATGGCTGCGAGGAAATACCGCTGCTGCATAGGCCTCTAGCCTCAATGTTTTAGTCGGTGTGCTTACACGTATCCAGAAATAACCCATTTCTCATCCTAAGATCTGAAGAGTTAACTTTGTAAACTAGCAATCTTTCTTGGAGACCACTGATTGTGGAACGAGAGGGGCCAGAGGTTTACACTCATTTCTGAGAAAGCTATTTCATAGCAAACTGTTTCCAAACCTAAAATACATTATATTCGAACACAGTCATGATTCGATGCAATATAGAATACGATGCGGTGCAAACACAGGTGCAAAACTTCTGCTGTATAGGCGAAAAAAATCTTTACTCGAACCTTTTTTACAACCGAAGCAAGAATTTCTCACAAAATTCCATCTGACTAAATATTTCAGTTCCCAATAATTTTAGTTTGCGCCGCAAATAATTCAGAAGTAAACATGTGATCAAGCTGTCAGATATTCTCACAAGATAACCTCAAAAATGTTTCTTGCTTGAGAAACCATTATTACAGTGTCATGTTGAGCTATTTTCTGATTTCTGACTAATTGTGTCACGTTTTCTCTTCACAGATAACGTTAATTAGAAGCTCAAAGAGCGAGGTTACTTTGTCAACAAAGAAAGAGCTTATCTACAAAAACAATAACCAATTTGTTTGGTTTTATCTCTTTTGCACGTGGTAGATTGCATCTTATCTCAGTCTGAGGTCTGGCTCCTAAAATGTTTCATACCTCTTGATCACGAAATTTCTATCGCTCAAGCTGTGGAGTGTATCAGTTTCAGTATATTTAAAGTGTGTCTCTGCATCAAATTTCAAATGGCTGGTGGGCTTCAGCAACATCGCCTGCGTGCAGGAACTTTGAGGCTGTATGCAACCTACAGTAACCTTGCCTTATGCGAAGAAGGTGGTAGCTTCAAGTCCTATCAAACCTATGATCTGAGGGCTAGCACTCCTAGAGGTCACCAAGAGATGCAAAACCACTTTTTTATGAGATCTGGAGTCAGCAGAGAGTGCGGTCTGTCAGGCCTCATGTACACCATACAAAATACGAAGGCCTTGTTTACGTACATTCTTTACTGGTACACAATACGATACGGGCACAAATATGACACGATATGAACATGACATACTTTGAGCACACAAAGAGCAAAGACTTGTCAAGGCGCATATTCTCTTTGGTAAGTCATAGCTTAGATATATCTCCGGCATTAAATGATGCCGCTTTAGCGACGAAACCGGTCAGCCGGTTAGCGATCTCCTAATTTGTAAATGTTTTTGCCACGGCCCCCTGAAAAGCAGTTATCGTGAACTGGCGGGGTTATCGTGCCTAAGTAAGTAAAAATGAATGAAGGAGCATACCTTAGTCATCTTATGCCGTATTCATGTGAAAACTGCGCCAGCATAGTGTAGACTGGAGGTCAATACGTACTTGCATAGTGTAAACAAGAGCTAGCGCAAACCTTCGCTTTAATGGAGGCATGATCAGTCCACTCTCGAAAAGTTCTTTGGTATTGCATGAGGCATTCCAAAAGTTGAGTGTACTACTTTCCAAAATTACCGACAAAGGTACAAGAAAAGAAACATACCTCATTTTGCGCGGCTGCACTGTTATCCCAGCAATTGAAACACCTTTGGACGTTGTGTGAATGTAAGAAAACCAGTCCAATCCAATCCAACCAGTCCAACTAGTCATACCAGCAAACCAGTGCAATCCGAAAGATATCAAATTATCGTCAAGCGGTATTTCTGAAAAAAGAAGGATAGGGTGTTCATTTTATTCAACTTGGTCGGCAACCCATCATAATTGCTGCCAAAATGACAGAATAGAATTGAACTAGCTGTCGCTTCTTTTTGCTACTTGCAATTCCCAACAGAATTTGAATATCCAGAAAGACAAAGTTGCTCGAAGCGTGTAACAATTTCCTGGCAAATTTCAAAAAGGCAATTCATAAAGCTGTTCGAGATTTACTCATCTAGAGCCACTGCTTAAATGACCAATAGGGCTAAGTTCAATTTGTTTCGTTATTTCTATCTAGCATTGGTCGGCAGTAAAAACAGCACACTGCACATAAAACACAGTTGGCGACAGCAAATTTTTCGTTTCTATTTACGTATGGGGATAATTGTGAGCCCCTTCTTTAATTGTATTAATGTCGATCTCCACTGGACGATTTTCTGGACGATCGTCATAAAAGTTCGCGACGACACATGCGCAGTAGAACATTTCTGTTTACCAATCGAAAAAATTTGCTGGACGAAAAGTAGAAGCGGTCTCTACTTTTCGTCTGACGATTTTGTTTGCTAAGCTTTTTGGCCCATGGAATCGCAGGATTGTGCAGCCTCGCTCAAATTCGTATGCACGTAATCACAACGAAGCAACACAAACAAAGATCAACAACTTTTCGTTGTAAATTTTTGGATGATAGTCGAAAAGATCGTCTCGTGGAGATCACCCTTAAAGTAAAAGTTATAAACTTGGAGAGCATAGCTTCGCAGCTCAACGATGAAGAACAAGCTAACGCGAGCTAAACTTAAACAAACTGTACTTTTTTTCAATCCTAAAGTTCTTGACTGCATTAGGTCAGCCTTCTTTGACCTCAAAGAAAACAGTTTTGATCGTTCGATTGACAAACTTTGAAATCAAATTGCCATTCAGTGCAGGTCAACATCCAATTTTTGGCAAGATGATCATATTGCTCAATACAGAAATTCAAAAATAAACCAATGGAAACTAAGGAATATTCAATGCTTATATCAAAATTGGTTAGTTTCTATGTTCCTTGTCAAAAATCATATCGACATCTGTTTGATCACCAAAGATACAGTGTTAACCAGTCTTGAATTATTCATAGGATTCTTGCAGAGTTGGTTAATGGCGATCAGGTCAACTCAAAAGAGTAAAAATAGTACTGATAACTTCAAGCTAGCCCTAAGAAGCCCCGAGGATCAGGAGGCCCTTTATCTGCTATTTGTAAATATGACATTTAATAGCGATCAGGAAGAAACAGCACTGAAAAACTTCTTGCGTTAGAAAGCTTCAAGCAAGCCCTAGGAAGTCCCAAGGCTCAGAACACCCTTCATCTGCTGTTTGTAAATACGACAATTAATAAGCGATCTGGCCAATTCAAATAACGACAAATATCACTGACAAATCTCTTGCATCAGGAAGCTTCGAGCAAGCCCTGGGAAGCCACAAGGGTCAAAATGCCCTTCAGATGCTTTTGGGGTAGACTCGACTTTGAATAAGACAGAAATTCCTGCGAAATACCGGCTGTGCGAGATAAAATTAAGCAACAGTATCATAAATCTAGCCTTAGGGCCACCATCTTGAGATTTTCTTTATCCCAGAAATCTCCAATGATGCATTTCTTTCCGACTTTTACGACCAAACTAGAAGCTAAATGTAAAAAAATTAATCTGATAATTGTCAATGCTCTTTGCGGTATGGCTCGAAACCAATGCTTTTTGCAGCATGGCTCCAAACCAGGCAGCCTAAAAAGGGGCTAAATTTACCCATTTTAAAACCATTGACAAGATGAGCTGTACCTTGGAAGACAAGTTGGTCTTTGATCTATTTGACATACAAGGATTTGAAAATCGGTCATGTAATCAAACTTCGCTGATTTTGATACAGGATTTTATTTTGGGGACATCTTGTACCACAAATCAAATCCCATTTCATAAAGATTTACAAGTCCATGAAGCAGAGCTGTACCTAAATTCTTCAGTTACAGATTAGGCATATCAAGCAAACCAAGATCTGTAAGAAGATAACCCACTGTTAGGTAAGAAAATTCAGTCTGTATCCAAATCAATACTGTGGAGAAGTAAATATTAGCGTCTGCAAAACAACGAACACAAAATTGTAGAATGAAGCCAGGCATGATAGACGGCGGAAAACCACGGATTTTGATGTTAATAAAAGTTGAAAATGGAATCAAATGACCAACCATTTTAGTCAAAGTTGAGGACTTGCTAACTAAAGTCATCTAGCAGTTATTTTTGTCCTCGAGAAATTCTAATGCCAACATCCTCCAAAGGTTGAAGGCTCAAATTAGCTGTAATTTTGAGCTATGATTATTTCTTTTGCCTATCGTTAATAAATGAATGAATGAATGGATGAATGATGATGAAGATGATGATGATGATGATGATGATTATGAGGATGATGATGACGACGATGATGATGATGATTATGAGGATGATGATGATGATGATGATGATGATGATGATGATGATGATGATGATGAGGATGATAAAGATGACGATTATGATGATGATGATGATGAGGATGAGGATGATGACGATTATGATGATGAGGATGATGATGATGATGATGATGATGATTATGATGGTGATCATGATGATGATGATGATGATGATTATGATGATAAAGTTTAAATGCTAACGTTACTTCATTGCAATTGCTAAATGCCAGGTGAAGGTACGGGAAATTCAAATGATACGATAAAAAGAGTGATCAATTGACAAGTACCCGCTTAATCTTCTATGGGCCTACCCGCCATCACAGCAGCATCGAGTTTGCCTTGCAATCACATGACAACATGATCTACATCATGCGAAATTCAACGCCTTGAACAATGAGTGGAGCAGTGATCAACAAATATAGTTCCTACGTGAACACAAAAACATCGGTCATGATTGGCAGCATTTCAGCTAGCAGTCTGCCGATATTCAAAGAGCTAGATTTGCCAACTTCTGCAGGGCTGTCTGAATGGAGGAGGCCGGCCTTCTTTGCCGAGATCTCACCTTTAGTCTAATCCTAAATAAAATCATTCTTCGTTTTTATGAGCTGACGGCTAGCACTCCTCGACGAGATTTCACTATTGAGTACCGAGATCCTGCTTTGTGTAAACTGCGTTGTGGTAAATCTCTAATGACATTTTATTGAGACAGACAGGAGAGTCATTGGTGATGTCATCTGAATACCAACGGAAGAAAATGAAATGTTGCTTTTGTTCTATGTACCCAAGAACCAAGATGAACGTAGCCTTAAATGATTTTCAAAAAAGGTTCTTGAGCCCTCCGCAGGTGCTACGAATGTTACAGGGCGATTCATAAGCCCTCCGAAGGTGCTAGGGATGTTGAAGGGTGAGCGAAGCGAGCGCTTTCACTTCCTACTTATTTATGTATTGCAGCTAACTCATTTAAGTGCTATGCTTGCTATTGACGGCGCACACGAACGGTTGAATGGAAAAGCCGAATTACATGTTGAGTGGAAATTCAACTCGAGTAAATGCAGGAAACCGAAGCAAATCTGTTTTTGCAGTGCAAGGGTAATTAAGATGGCAGTGAACAAGACGCAAGGAGAAAGAAACCACCGGCCATCACAGAAACTTATCAAATCTTCTATACCATCCAACTGAGCCACTTTACAAATGTCTTTGAGATGGGGCAGGCAATGCTCTACAGCTCTCGGCGTTTTTCGTAACCTTGATTATGTGGTTAGCCCCATTAGGAAAGTAAACGAAAAGAGCAGGAAAGTACGTTAAATTTGATCAAGTGGCACATCTGCGTGGAGCGAATCTTGAACAAGTTCAGCTTTAGATCTTTCTGAAAATAATTCTTTTGAACTTAGTTGAAGAATAACAGGGCGTTAAGTAAAATGAAAAATTTGTGATACAAGACCGTAGAAGTGAAAACAGTATGACAGTGCAAAGGAGCGTGGATTTCTGCAATGACAGCAAACAGACATGTTATTCTATATCTGTGTTAAGAAGAGATTCCTCAAAGGCTCCGGATACTGGCACAAAATGGATGAAGTCTACATCAATAGATCATTAAAGCTGAAAAGGTTAAAAGAATTGCTTTGTCATCGACGGATAGAAAATGAGCAATAAATCTGGAATAATAACAGTGGACGTTCCAGGTGTCAGACAATGTAAAAGTCATAATCTTTAATCGTTATTTTGTATCAAGACTACGGATAAAAATACCACAACGACTGCGTCAATTACTTAAGAAATGGAGAGACGGTCTTATTCCAGCTTTCAACCTTAAAGCGACCGTTTTGTGCATTCAACTAGAATAGGATTAGTGATAAATGGAAACTGTTTGAGGTACATTGAAGGCTTCCCTACAGCACAAAAATATTAGGAAAACATCAAAGGGGGGTAGAATGGTGAATAAAGCTTGGCGTATCAACAGGAACACTGCCTTATATAAACCAAGACTTCCTTAGAGCATAAAAAAATGCAGTCAGTTAAGAAACATCCATGGGGGGTGATGACAAATTTTGGCTTTTAACAAATGATACAAACAAGAAGCTTATTGATAAAAGGAACAATGCCTTCGCTACATCGAAGTCCAGGAGCACTAGGATTCCGACTTGGTAAGAGATGTGCCTTAGATTTCAAAGAAGGCAGCTATTTCTATATGGCATGAACTTTGGATCAAAATCTACACCTATCCTTGAGCTTATACTAGCAAGCAAAACGAAAGAGAATCCCACCAAAACAAGACCCCAAATCTACAAAAAAGATTTGTGAAGAAGGTCCATTTGGGCAGCACATTCCCAGTACGCAAATAGTACGCAAAACTCCTTCCCAGACATCGAAGTCTTCCACAGAACACCCAAACAATACCCATTGAATGCGAAAACATGAAGAACAAAAGACGGCGTATGACAAAAGATACCACAAAAAAAGCTTACGATAAACGAACATAGTTTGAAGGTAGATTTTTATTTGTTAGAAAAACTTTCTGCCCAAGCTAATGATAACTAGTGATCATTTTGGTTACACGTTTTAACTGGTTTATAAGAAACTACTACTAAGGTGGCCAAAATTTAAAGAAACTCTAGTACTATGTCTGCGAAGCACTAAGAAACTTTTCAAAGTTAAAAGCATGGATTTTATAGTGAACATATCGTTATCTGGTACCCAGGGTAATAGATCGTTGAACCTTTTGTGTTTTCAACATAACAGAACACTGTTTATTCCTTTATGATGTTTTAAATATCAAGAAACATATCTGGGGCAGAGTTAGCCACCACATTGCTAATTTTGCATTCAGAAAAATAAGAAACCAATTAAGAAACTTTTAGTACTAAAATGGACAAGGTTTCATGTGAAATGAAGAAACTTTTAGTTCTATGGCCTGATCCAAGTTTCTTATAAAAAACGTGTGTAAATATCCAGGGGGCAGGATAATAAAGATTTGATTTTTAACAAAAGTCATGGCGGTCGGATAAGGATGATGCATCGACAGCTTGTCTAGAACAACACGCTTACATATTTGTGAAAACATCCAAGGGGGTAGAAAGACGACAAAAGATTGCCCTTCAACAAAAGATACGGCGGTTAGCTTACGATAGATTTCTTCTCTTATCTACGAGATTCAAGACAGTTAAATTCCATTTATTTCAGATCACTATAGGAAACTCTCAAAACAAAAACAACTAGGAATTTTGTTTATGCTAACAGGGAGCATTGTCTATTGACGAGACCGTTACTTTAAGATTTTAAGTTGCTTTTCGTGGTCGTCTAGTATGCTGGATCACCCTGTCTTATCAGGAATATTAGTAGATTTAGTTTAAGAAGATTTGAATCGCTTATGCCACCCTGAGACAAACTGGACTCTATGGTAAAGCTTAATTGATGACCAAACACCAGCATACTTCAGATCATTAGCCGGGTGAGGTCGTATTTTCGCCTACCGGGTGTCCCAAAAAAGTTCTCCCCTTTTAAAAATCACCAAATTTCAGTTGTCACAATAGACCGTTTTACTGCTCAAAAAGAGGCTTGGATTGAGCGTCCAAATCTGGTAAATTTGTGAAGGGAAACAAAACATGATCCCCTGTTCTCGATATAGCGATGCTAGCTGTCGAAAGAATTTGCTTCGGATTTCATAACACTTTTCAGAGAGTAAATGAACGACAACTTTACACAAAACGAGTTAAGAATGATTCAGTTGATACACAGGGAAGTTTACTTTGCCTTCTGGTATGTTTCTCGTTGTTTTCTTTCACTATTAGGTAGACTTGCTCCAAGTCTATTCCGTGGTATATCAGTATTAAGGAACATAGTTACTTCTGCGGTGGCGTTCTGTTAGGCGATTTTGTTGTATAACAGGGGGCAGCTCAAAAGTGGGACCTTGCAAGGGTTTCATTTTGCAAGTTGCAAATCGAAGAGTGCTGCTTTCAACCGTTGTTACTCACTTGAAAAAAAGTCAGCTAACGATAAACGAAAATAAAGAGAAACAAAGCGAAAAGACCAACAAGACTCGCCTCTGTGTACACTGAACCGTTGCTAACTCATTTTGCGCAAATTTGTCAATAACAAACTTACTGAAAAATCTTCTGAAATCCGAAGCGACTTCTTGCCACAGCTATAGCAGTGTTCATCGCAGAAAGGAGGGAACACTTCGTTTTCCTTCACAAATTTACCAGATTTGGACGCTCGATCCAAACCACTCTTTTAAAGAGCGTCTGTTAGCACAATCGATCTCTTTTTGAATGATCCAAAAGTATCAAAGATAACAAAACGTTAGCCTCCATTACTTATGGGGTATAAACTATCGCGTGAAAACCTTATTTTGAACTATACTCTTTGAGCAACATGCCCAAGAGCCATTTTGTTGAGATTCTTTATCATAATTCACTCTACAATGATAGTTCGCGTTTGTTTCTGACATTTATATTCAAAACAGAAGCTTAAAACACAAAAGGAAATCAACTTGGTAATCATGAGTGCCTTTTGTAGCATGCATCAAATTTCGCCCCTTTTCGTTGGCTCCTTGTCATTTAATGAAATGGTTTGGCGCGCATAGCCCTAGACTCTTTCGTTATTGTTTGAGACATGTGAACAAAATTCTGCTGGTATCGTATAAGGCCCCGTCCACACGTATACGTTTACGTCTGTAAACGCATACATTCTTATACGTTTACACCTTCCATCCACACATAAACGGCGTTTCAAGTTATCCTAAACGCATACATTCGAAAACGCTTTCCAAAGTGGATACTTTTGAAAACGCTGTTTTCACGTCTCCGTGTGGACGGTCGCAAACGCATACTTTCGTAAACGGTGACGTCACAGACTTCATATTCACCAATCATTTGCAGTTTTTTTTAAACACTGTTTTTGCGTTTTCATGTGGAGGGTCGTAAACTCTTACATTTGTAAACGATGACGTCATAGATTTCATGCTCATCATTCATTCCCCATTGTTTTGGCGTTTACGTGTGGACAGGCTAAAACGCTCAGTGGATCAGTGTGGACGGAAAACATTTACATGCGTTTACAAAACGTAAACGTATACGTGTGGACGGGGCCTAAACGTAGCTTTAGCGCAAATTAACCGTTTATCAGCTTTTCTCGGCTATTGCCCAACAAATTTGTTCCCATTTCCTTTTTGTTTCTCCTCAATGGACCAAATTTTTGGCGCGCAGAACTTTATTGGCTTTCTGAGAAATGAGTACAAAATCCTACCGGCAACGTAAATACGCAGCCTTGGCTCTAATTAGCCATTTACCAGCTTTTCTCGGCTTTCCAGGCTCCTGTTGTTTTCACAAGCTTTCATACACCAGTCAATACCTGAATGGCCATTTGACCAAGAAATTCGACCTTTAGTCTCGCCCTTAGCAACGATTTATGTTTACTATGTAGAATGGTTTACTGCTCAGCGTGTATTGATTTGCGATCTTCTGAGCATCGCCCACATGGACCAGCGTGTTCCTTCTTAAGCATCTCTCAAACGCTATCGAACATGTTGTAAAAACCGGACCCTAGGACTTAAGAGGCCCCTAGGACCATTATGTACTGAATATGAAAACGACCCTTAACAGCAGAGGTTCATTATAAATCTGTGAAACAGGAGGTCGCGTATCGTAAGCTTCCCTCTTCCATCCCACAAACTTCCGCTTGTTCAAACAGCAATTACGCAGGGAGTTCATACTATTTAGAACTTTTGTTCTGAACATCCGCCGTTGCATTATCTTCAATACTCTCTGCTAAAGTCCTTGCGTCCTCGCGTTGGTTTGAATGAGCAGACGTCCGCAGGATATAAAAGAGGAAGCTTATTCGATACGCAACTTCTTTTTGATAGCTTGATGGCACTGGCCTATCGTTTATGTTTGGTGATGAAAGTGTCGTGTTAAATGTGATCTGAAACAAAAATCTTTAAGGACGCAAATTAACAACTGTCGAATGATGACAAATCCTATTCAAATTTCTTTAAATTTCACTTCTTTTCCAAGTTGTCAACCCCTTTTTAGTATCAGCTGATAACGTCCTTTTTTGCAAAATACTAGGACAATTTATGGAAAAATGGCTGTATTAAAATGTTTGAAAGGTTAAGGTTGAAAATTTTTAGCTCAGGTAAATAGATGTAAGACGTATTGTCTCGTGAATTGATATGACATTTAGAAAGGCATGTTGCTTGCAAAAAGTTGTCTGATTAGATTTCTCGTTGGAACATAGTCAACCTTAAATACTGTCTTTACTTTTTGCAAACAAAATGATGTTATCAATCTATCATACAGAAAAGGAGATAAGTCGAAACTGAAACAAGGTATGAATAAATTTTAAACATGAGTTTTATCACCTAATAGTTCTATCCGTTTGCATTGATAAAACATTTCACTTCAGGCTCATTTTCGTCTTTGGTGCTTTTTTCCTTGGGGTCCTGGGGGTCCTGGGGGTCCGAGAAGTCCTAAGCTCTGGCTTTCATAACATGTCACCAGCGTGCTCCTACATCAGCATCCCTCTAACGCCATTCACAGATATTTCAACACGTGACCATTCGTATGGCTATTTGCTATTCAACTAATTTGATAGATTTATGATCAGTTGTGGCGACTAGCGATCAAATACTAGTAGACCACTGCTTGATCTATTGATGCTCTATTGATGCGCTATTGATTAATATTTAAGACGGCATTCATCATTGAGTTGAATTGGCCTAATTGATCAAGCCCTTTGGATCGATCGTATGACCTGTTAGTTTGCAAATACTTTGCATCCAATCACAAAATACGACAAACACTTAAGTTAATTTTCATATGAATCATGATTTCGCCTTCTTTCATCATAAACAGATAATTGACAAATGAGAGAAAGAAGCCTCGTTTGATGGGTTTGTGTGGCTCTTCACTTAACCCTGTAGGTATAATCGAAGCACATAGCGGGTGAGTTGACAAAAGTCAAAGCGTTTGGCGGGCTGTAGGATAAAAAGTGTACGGCTGACATACTAAACTGAAAGTTCTCAATCTATCAGGCAAGGAGTAACTTAGATGTGAAAATTTTGTGTGGCAAAATCACTGTTCATTTAGATTCAGAAATAAGGAAAATGGTGGTAAGTGGTTTGCATGGGAACGAACATTCCACGCTCGATTTTGGTCCATGAGTTACTTGCTATTCTTATTTGAACTCGACACAATTGTCAATTTCAGAAATAACATTTGAATGTTATTGGCGAGTAAATCATGGAACAGAGTCAAAGGTGGAATTCTCATTCTTATGCAAGCCCCTTCCTAGCATGTTCCTAATTTCTAGGTTTAAATGATGAGTGATTTTACTAAATAAAATTTTCAAATCTGAGTTAGTCTTCAATCGCCAAAACTTAGATTCAATAGAATAATCCGAAGTTGACAATGGCTATTTTTAATTCTTTCACCTCATAGTTTGAAGGATCAACATACCATTTTAAGAACCACCAACACAAATTCGACATCGCTTTTATCCGAAACTATATCAAAATTAACATCCGAAGATTTTTAGCTAAATAAACGGAAAACCTTTAGCATCCCTCTGGCATTTGATAGAGAGGCTTGATAGAGAAGGGGTGCCTCTCCAAAATGTTGGTATATTAGCGAGGGATTTATTAGCGCGGGGGCTTAACAGAGATGGGGGCGAAACGGTATGTTTTTACAATAGGTTTGGAATATTAGAACAAACGATAGACAGATAAGGCTAACTGAATATCATATTTACATTTATTAGGAATATTTTATCAATACACAAATTTAAAGACCTAAAAGATCTTCTCTTCACGCCATAAACTCACGTATATTTACATGTACGTTTAAAGATAGCAAAAATACACTACTTCTATAGTATTGTGTGAATTCTATCATAGAATCATAGCTAGAGTTATTCTGGGTTAAGTAACAGACATCGAAGGCGTATATGGCTTTCAACAACATTGTTCCTATTTTCCTGTGTTATTCAAAAGTGAAGAGAAATTTGACGTGCTTGCGTCTGCATCAAACCTGTTGCGCCTAGATATTTTGAAATCATTTTAAGGTAATCTGAAGCGAAAATTTTTATTGGTGCAAACGAAGGGCTCTGTCGATTGATGAGATATCCTGTTAACCTTTTTTTGATATTTCATTTCGTTGTTAAGTTATCCAATGATTTTCAATGTCAGTTGATGACATCAATTTGTTTGCAAACTATGAGGGCTCTATATGGAAAAAACCTGTATCTGATCTCTGAAAGGTTGCAGTTGTAGGAGACATTTCAGCTGAGCAAAATGAATGCAATAAACACTGTCTCATGAACTGATGTGACATGTAGAAAGGCTTTTCATTTAAAGGAAAGGTCTTTGACTTTATTTCCCTTTGGAAACGTGGTCAACCTTGTCTAATTTCTCGTATTTTTTGCAAACAAAATGACGTCATCAGCTAATCATACAAATTAGTGGCGAACTCGAGAATGAAACAAAGTATCACAAAATTTTTAATGACATTCTTCATCATTCAATAGTGCTATTCATTTGCATCAATAAAAATCTTCGCTTCAGATCACCTTTAAAGAGCCAAGACAGTTAAAACTTAGTAATGAAAATATCGCCATAACATAAATTTCAGTTTTATTGCTCATGTTATTTCGATTTTCCTGGGATTCCTGTGCATCTAAGTTAATGAAACATTAGGTTGGTTTATGAGATTAAACAACAATATTTTGATCAAACACAAGGACTACTGCAGCTAAGTTTGTGCGACCTTTAACACAGATAAGTTCGTAATCGAAATCGAAGGTGTTGTGGCGCAAAGGTGTAATCCTCTGACCTTGCAGCCAGAACAGTCATATGGAGTGGGTTCGATACCCGATAGGGCTCCACCGCTTGAGCGTCACGAGAAGAGGTGACGGACTTAAATAGCACTTCGATCCCAGCGCTTGGTACTAAAAACCACAACTTCACCTTCACTTCACCTTGAATGTGCCCTCTAATTATCATATGGAAACAGAAATATTTAAAGAAGCAAAGATGAAGGTTCTGCGCCAGAATCCCATATATTTTTCACATTCACTTAGATTTAGGCTAACCAGCAAAGGAATTGTGGCTGATGATGCAACGGAAGCAGGAGATTCAAGCTGTCATTTTACAAGTCTTCTTGCAAACTGAAGAATACCGTAATTTTCGCAAAATTCACATTCTTTCATTTATTTTCTAATTTACGTTGGTTCCGATGACTAAGTCTGAAATGAGCCTGATTTTTAAACAGATCTGCTAAAGCTTTGCCAAGTTATGTGCTTTTCCTTTTTAATGAACTTCAGCTTTTAACATTTTATCTAACATAACTTAACTTAGATTCGTGCACAGTCTACATTTATACCCTCTTGTAGTCATTCAAATTGAGCCTTGTCACGACCTACTTTCATAAACAAAAAATTTTAGTAAGGCCTCGTTTACACTATCCCTCCTTCAAATGAAAACAGTACGAAATCATGACGTTCTGGCCTTCCGTTGATACTTAACGTTTCGTAACCGAAACAAAATGGAGAAGATTTTGCAAACGGAATGATTTGAAAACGGCATGAAATGTTTCAGTGTAAACGCTTGAAAACGGAACGATATCATTACAGATTTACAGATTTTTGATACGTTGGTTATATTTCATTTGAAAATTACATTACAATTTATTTCTTTCACTTCAATGAATGCCTGGGAAATTTGAAAAAATCAAAAGCCATTGTAAAATCAAAGGAGAAAGTTTCTTGAAGAAAATCTTGAAGCAAATCTTAAGTAATGAAAGTTTAGATATGATAATCATGCTAGGAAAAAACATCTGCCCATGATTTAGCAATTTGAAGTTTTTCCAACCACAAAACTGGTTGCAAAATATCGAATAGTATTAGTCTGGTGAGAATGAAGTTATGAAAAACTGCCACCAAAATAGTGACAAATATCAGTGAAATGTGAAAAGATTTTAAAAATTCTGCATAATATGTACTAAAATTTTAAAAATTGACCGTTATAACCTTCAATGTTTTTTTCTTTCCAAGGCTTTTAATCTGTTTGACCAACGTTGACTGAATAAGAAAAATCTTATAGTTGAAAACGGTGCAGGTGGTTGTGTGATCCTTGCATTTTGAAAATTTGAGAACCCACAAATTGGTTATTACCACACAACGCAATGACATAAGATTGCAGCTGTTGAGCGGCAGCTTATTATTTTTAACAATTTTGAGAAAACCTTGATGGAAAATAGTTGTTTGTTAAGAGTTTCATACATATTTTTGTCCTTGTCATTTTTTATTTAAAGGAATTATTCCAATTTTTAAAGCCATATGATGTAATTAGAGTTTAAAAAATGTTCCTCCAAAATCATGTTACTCAACAGCATTCTGTGTCTGTTTGCACAAATAATTGACATGAATCTAGTTGTGATGTAATGGTCATACTGCACTGTTAACCTTTAGCGTTGTGCATAAGCTTCACCATCATTTCTCAAAGAGAAAGGTTGCCTGATTTAAGCAACAACAGCAAAAGATGTGTGTTGTGCACTTGAACCGTAGGAGAAATAACATGCTGGCAATTTTCTATTTCAATGTTTCTAGCATATTTCAGTAACAACTTATTCTAAAGCTTTCTTTCCATAGAAATGCCTGAATCAAGGTCCATTGTACTTTCTGGCCCAAGTGGATGTGGAAAGTCAACAATAATAAAGAAATTAATGAATGATTATCCTGAAAAGTTTGGCTTCAGTGTCTCACGTAAGAATTTTTGTTTTCCACATTTATGTGTTTTAGCATACAGATTCGACAATATGAATTCAGAGGCTCTATCAACAGACTGAACATTTTCATGCTGCAAAAACATTTTTTATTGTATATATAATATGCTATGTTCAGTAAACATTGAGCATCCCATGTAGATATATACACCTGATAGTATTTTCTGCTCATAGATACAACCAGGCTGCCCAGACCAGGAGAGGTACATGGAAAAGGTATATGAATGTTTACTGTCAAGTCATCCTGTTACTTTTTACCAATGCTGGAGAGACATGTGAAAACTGTCAAGTTAGGGACCATCTCCAAATATTCGTATCAAGTTCATATAGTGAATTTGTAGCATTATACGATATTGATATGATATTCTATAGGCCACATACAAATTAATTTTTTATCATCACCTTTTAGAATTCGTATAAATTTGTATACAATTCGTATGCGAGTCATATGCAATTCATATCAAAATTGTATAAGCTATTTGTAAACACAATTTGTATCAAAATCGCACAATGTATCATTAATTAGATTTGCTGCAGATGAACCAAGCATGGTTCAAAACGTTCAAAGCATAGACGTAGGAACCGGGGGGCACTGGGGGCACATGCTCCCCAAAATTTTGCAATAAACAAAGAAGTGCCCTTTTATTTTTAGAAATTGCCCCGTTTTCCTTAAGAAAAAAATGCCCTCGAAGTGCTGTGCCCCTCCAAGTTTGAGATGCTTCCTACGTCCCTGGTTCAAAGCATGTTCAAGTCAATAAAAATAATTTTGCCAACTACTGTTTAAGTCAACTACTGGAATTGTCAACTACCGTTTAAAGTCAAACCAGTGTATAAGATATTTTATGCTTGAATGTCGATGAAATGAAGAAAACAATGATTGTAGTCGCTTGCCTCATCCTCCGTTTCAAAATCTTATAAGCAATTTGTAAACACAATTCGTATTAAGATCGTGTAAGCAATTCTTATACACAATTCATATACACATTTTGTATCAAAATCATATCAAATTTGTATCATAATTCATATAGAAATCAAACAATTCATATACACATTTTGTATCAAAATCATATCAAATTTGTATCATAATTCGTATAAAAATCAAACAATTCATATAAAATTCTTATCTCTTGTGCAGCTATACGAATTAAATCGTATAGCACCTTTTCAAGTATACGATGGAATTTGTATCATTTTGTATCAAAGCTATATGATAATTTGGAGATGATCCCTTACATGCATTTTAAGTGGAGAAGAGGCACCTTAAATCCATAATAGGGGGCTGTCGCAAACACAATATATTCAATGGTCAAAGGTTGTCAAAGTAAAATATGTTGAAACTGATTCCAACAATCAAACATTTAGTTATTGATTGTCTGTATGAGTTTGCAGTGAAGTCAAAAAGATTGGTCAGTATGTGAAATCTTCCATGGATATAAACTTTATGTAGCTTATGTCAAAATAATATATAGCATTGCTTAGAAACAGGACATATGCTATGGATATTCTAATGAAAGATTTGAATGGCAATATTTTAAAGTCACATTTCATTCAAGATTTCGATCTAAATATTTCAGATTATCATTTTACTACAAAGGAAGCTATGCAAAACGAGATAGATAGTGGGGAATTCATAGAACATGCAGTATTTAACAACAACATGTATGGAACAAGGTTAGTTGGCAATTGGGTACCATTCTATACTTTTCTCCTGCACATGTTCCAAGTAGTATTGCATTGATCAGTAAAGTATCTGCTCAGTAAATCACAAAAATGTCATTAAGTTTTGAAAAATGACTGATAAACTGCCTTCATGCTGAGAAGTTCTGACTATTTCATTTTATCCAAATTTGACTTTTTGCCAATACTTGGGTGTTTTTTGCTTAACAGCCAACTTTGTTTACTAAATAACTGATTCCAAAATTACAAGTTTCGAATGCTTGAATTGCTGACAAATCTTTGCAGCAGAATTTGGCTACAAAGCAACTGATCAGTTTGGATAGACCCTTCACAGAAGGATTTGTGGACAGGTTCTCAGAGATTTCAGGGGAATAGGGAAAACTTTCATAGAAAACAGCCTATTTCTAACAGATTGTCACAATATTCTTCTTTGAAAATTAATTCATCAATAAATTTTGTTTTCTGCAGCAAAAAGTCTGTTCAGGATGTTTTTGAGCAAGGAAGGATATGTATTCTTGACATTGACCGCCAGGTATTGTATGCTATGTAGTTATGTTCTTACGTATAGACCTCATAGCTATTCTATGAAAGGGCCTGGATCAAGCAATATTTTTATACATTTTTATGTATGAGGCTTGATCGAATGGCGTTAGAGCTACGATTGCAATTGTGCACATTCGAAAATTCTGTAAAATGTAATGAAATATTGTTCAATCCACATTCTTTTTCAGGATAGCTAAAAGGTCTATTGTTAGTAGGTAGGTGCCTTAATCATTAGAGCAAAATGGGTACTGATGAAGATTTAATTGAAAATTTAAAGTAGATTGTATTATTTTCTATTCTATGCCACTGTCAGTTGGCGCACAGTTGGCGATCTTTTCATATTGTACATTAAATTTTCAAGAGAGAAGAAGAGAGGCAAGTAAAACAAGGGGAAACGGGGGACCATTCATGTTTAATGTGTGGTTAAGCTTTTGATAAATCCATACATTTGATAATTTCCATGAATCTCCATGAAAAATCCATAAATTTTGATAAACACAAATATACACATAACCAAAAGTTTTTCAATTTCATCCATACATTTTGCCCACAAATATTGAACCATTTTTGATGGCATTGACCATGATCAAGATATTGCTGATTGCTGAAAAGTCTTTTTTATTGCAGGGTGTCATTAGTGTAAAGAAAACAGATTTAGAATGCCTTTTGATATTTGTGAAACCTCCAAGCTTAGAAGAACTGGTAAGTTCAATTGCCAGACTCCATGTTTTTATGTTATTTTCATGAAATGAATCAGCTTGTGCAATTTTTGGTCTCCAATCATAATACAGTCATCAAAATTTAATCTTAATCATGCAGAGAAATATCAAGATATATTCCTAGTCTTTGAAAAGGTTGTTGCAGAATTCTCATGACTTATTCCTTTGAAATGAGCGTCTTCAAAGCACTTTAGCTATTTGTCCATAATTCTACCATTGGACTTTTGTGAATTTTATTGCAGTGGTAGCTGCATGTTAATGCCAAAGAATTAGCAACCTCCAATATCTCTCTTTCTTTTTTTCTTTCGTTTCCTCTTTCTGTCGGTTTATGGAAACATCGGCATAACGTATTTTTACCAGCGCAACAGCGAAAATGTCAGAGGCAGTATCACCAAAGCCATCTTAATTGTCTCTTATTTCATGGGATGAATGCGTGTTTGTCTGACTGCGTTTTGGTCTTCAGACAGCGTAAAGAGTCATTTTTTGATGCAATCCCAACAGAACTGAAGTGACTGTAAGCATGAGAGATTGCGAGACAGGGGAGGGGGTAAAGGCATCTTGCAGTTTCAACGGAAAGAGAAAGGTCAACTACTTTTACTCCATGCTATATGATGGGCCAGTTTGTTCCTAGTTCCCAAAACCCTGGACTCACTAACTAATGGTATGGCTAGTATTTAGAATTAGATCATCCTTTTTCTTTTCTGAGAATTCGACAAATACTATGCAAAGAGACTTATAGCCTCGTTGTTTCTAAAATTTGTGTTGAAACATGTAGTTGATTTTAAAAGTCATAGTTTTCCGGTGTCTACAACTTGCAATCAGGCTAAGTCTGTTACTCTGTTTGTTAGCAATTTAGAACTTTGATTACATCTCATCCTCAAATTAGCTGAATATGAATTCCGCTCTAATTTCGAAAAATTTTCAAAATTTCTGAAACGTGACAGTTGAATCATAGATTAGTTGCCAAGTTTTCTTTCAAGCCATCCAATGGAAATAACTAGGTCATAGAATTCTCCACCCACCAGTTTAAACCGATTTAAAGATTGGAGCCTATCCTTCAAGTGGCAAATTCAACATCATTCTGTGCTACTTCTTTTTCAGGAAAAGAGACTTCGTGGTCGCGGAACAGAAACAGAAGAGTCAATTCAGAGGAGGTTAGCAACTTCTAAGGAAGAATTCACATATGGTAAGAAAGCATCCATACAGTAAAAACCCGTTTATAAGAACCTAGTGATTAAGAACCTACAGGCTGAAATTCTGAAATTTAGACCCCCAATATATAAGAACCAATTCAGCCTGAAATTTGAAATAGGTTCTTATTCATAGATATCACCAAATTAGATGCCAAAACTCCAGCTGCTTTGTCATCGAGGCTATATGGACTGATACTGTGATATGTGCAATATCAAAGAACTCTAAAGATGCTTTGAAAGCTTTTCATTGCATTCTGTAAAATTTCTGATTCTTCCACGGACTGCCGGTTATGAACGAGGCCTCATGAACCCAGGTGCCTCGTAACTGACAGTAAATAATGGTTACAATCAATTTTCAATCTGAATAAAAGAAATACCTGAAAACCCTGAATGAGATAAGAACCACTTTAAGAACCTGAACAGCCTAATTTCCCACTAAATACTCAATATATAAGAACCTAATCAGGCTGACTTGCAAAATTGTAGGTTCTTATACGCGGGTTTTTACTGTACTGCGAATAATCTTCTGTTAGCCTTAATCTTCTGTTTCCTTAATTCAAGGTATATTTTCTCCTTTCTTCATTTATCCTCTGATCGTCATTTTGTGTTATGAGAACCAAATGAGATTCATGGAAAGAAAATCTGCTTGAAACTCAAAGTTACTCTGCTACCCTTTACTTTTAATGAAATATAACAAGTTTCACATATTCATGTTATTTTATCTTGATTTAACTTGTTAGAAAGATTCAGCTAACTTTGTTTAAACGTATTTTTAGATCACATGATTACCCTCATGGGGAAACGTTCTTTCATAGAAGTTAAGAACTTCATACTATAGCGTGATGCGGGCAACTGTATCAACATATCGACAGCAAAAGAGATCATTTTCCATGTGTATGGCCACTTAAAATGAAGTGGGTATACACGTTCGCTGAAGTTTTCTGTTAGTTTTGCAATGGTTTTTAAACAATATCGACCTGCTTCGAGGATATGAGAAAGACGAAGGCTTCTGATAGGCAGAGCAAGATCTTTCATGTACATCAAATCTTTTGCATGCACAAAGTTTCTGACAACATCTTCCCTGAATTTTTTTGTCCCTAGTTGTTTGTCCATAACGTCATCGAAACATTTTTGAAATTCATCTGTGTTTATGATTCATTGTATTTTCCCTGCAGCTGAAATTCCTGGAAATTATGATTACATATTAGTGAATGATGATTTGGATATGGCATATAAAGAATTTCAGTCGATTATCAATAAGGTTAGATGAGTCTTTATGAATGTATACAAGCTTAGGACATTGAACGGTTTGTGATTTGTGTAGACTGCTGTTAAGCTGTCTATTTGGACATTTCTATTAGGTTTCAAGAAATAATCAGTTACCGTAAAAGCTCTATTAAGCCCCCCTCTCTATTAAGCCCCCCCCACTTATGCAAAGTTCTAGAATTTACTAAATATTTCCATTCACTTAGCGACACAATCTTGCACGTTGATTCTCGGATGGTTTGCGATAAAAATTGTGTTAACTTTATGTATTTGAGCCGTAAAATTGTATATATATATGTTGGTTCCGCAAAATATGGGATAAAAGAACTGAAAAGCTACCAAATATATCCTTGTCAGTTGATTTTGTGAATGAGTCCCCCCTCTCTAATTAATAAGCCCCCTTCTTTATTAAGCCCCCTCTGGAAGGTCTGAGATTAAATAAACCCCCCCCCCCGGGGGTTTAATAGAGCTTTTACGGTATACTTGACCGATATGATTACATTCATATCTAGTGTATCTTATTCTAGTCATGACAAAACAAACTAAGAACAATAATGGAAAACAAGTAAACATAAGAGTGTTTAACAATGCCACTGCGAAATTCCCCTTATGGTTGTTTGATAGCAGGGTATTAACTTGTGATCCATAGTGTATGCCTTAATATGATCACCTTCTTTACGATCAGGGCTTATTAGGGATTTTGCCGAGCAAGAATAGGACTGATAAATGGATAATGAAATACCAGCTACATCTATTTTATTAACAGTATCTTAAGCAGCTTTGAAGTTTGCAGCTCTCGCTTAACCTTGGTTCTGTTTCGTCGTTTAGGTTGTCTGGCATGCGCGTAGATGCGCGACGTTTAAGTTGCCTTCCTGCTCTGCCATCGGATATTTTGTATCGGATGGCAGAGAAGGAAGGTAACTTATCTGCCATCGAATATTTGGTAGAGATATAGAAAAAAATTGATTTATTACTTTTAATGGGAGACTTTACCAGCGCCCGAACGTTAGGGACTTTTAGCAACCAGAACGGCAACGCTACCCAGAACGTCGTCTTGTATCATACAACCGAGTATAGTTTCCCACAAATTACCTTCCCATATTCTCAAACAAGCCAAGACCAAATCTCCTTCTTCATCTAAATACGCTGGAACCTTCTTTTTCTTTGACATTATAAGCACTTCGATAATACAGTTCACTTCGAAGATCCAGATATGAAGAACAACACGTAAGAAATAGTATTTCCAAGTTGTGCAATTGAAAAGGACAACTTAATAGACTCTTAAGGGAAGCAAATTCAAATGGAAAACAAGGAGCCTTTTCAAGCCAAAGTTCGGAAACAAAGGGCACATTTACGTTGTCTTTGCAGTCGCCGTCCTAGTTGCTGAAGGTCCCTGTTATGATAACTGGTACGGCGCTGCTGTGAAACAAACAAACACACAAACAGATTGAATAAACAAGACAAACATACCTTCTTTCTTCATTCCAACTTCATAACATTTGCTTAATCGACACGCCTGGCACTGATTCCTTCGATTGACATCAACAACACAATTATTTTGTTCACGACAAACGTACATTAGATTTCTTCGCACACTTCGCTTGAAGAATCCCCGACACCCGTCACAGGTCAAAACGCCGTAATGGCGACCTGAAGCTCGGTCTTCACATACCAAACATTTTGAGCTTTTCTCCAATTTCTTTCCTAGGAAAAAAGAATAGTAGTTGATGAAGCATTCGATGCATAGCATTGAAACTAAGAAGCTTTTCAAAGAAGTTTAAATTTTAATTGAGAAATGAAAATGTTATAATTTGATCCTTCTGATATTGAGAATTTGCTGAAACTAATTTTTCTCTTTAAAAATGTTCAAGATACGCATTGAAAACGTAAGAAGTCCGCTTTCTTGCCTGAGAAATAGATATTTACTTAGACATTCTGGCGCTTACTAAAGATATGAAATGTTTCGTCAATTCATCATTGTAGAAACTGTTGGAATTAGCTAACAATCTTTCCTTAAAAACTTCATTTTATGAATTGAAAATTATCGAAGATTAGAACTCCCTTTGAGAGATGATTAGCAAAACTCAAAATCTGGTTGCCTTGTTTGCAGACAATATTCAGGTACTTAAGTACTATATTACCTTCTGGTTTGGCGCTGCAATCTTAAAAAATGCCTAGAATCAAGGATGTTCATCATTAACTTACGGTACAATGATTACCAGCCCAAGTTTAATAATGACGGTAGAAATCGCAAAACCTGTAAGAATTATGAACATCAAGAAGTTAAGCAAGGAAAATATTCCTTAAACTTTGGGTAGCGCACAATGCATAGCTTGCTAGTATGGAAAATAAATTCTGGCAATTTGATTTACATTGCATAAACTTCTTGTGATAAACAACGGAGCAAAAAGCAATGTTCTCGAACTATACTTCTTGGTTGTATGGTTGAATCTGCATTGTAGTTTGAGAACTAAGCGACCGATCGTGACAAACTAAATCTTCTTGTCTACCGTAAAAGCTATATTAAGCCTCCGGGGGCTTATTTAATTTTGGACACTACAGACGGGGGGGGTTATTAGAGAGGGGGCCTTATTCAAAAAATCAAGTAATGAGGATATATATGATGGCGTTTCAATTCTTTTACCCCATATTTTGCGGATTCAATATACAATTTAACGATTCAAATACATAAATTTGACACATTCTCCATCCCAGACACTATAAAAACTAAAATGCAAGCTTGTCTAACGAAGTACGTAGATAATAAAAAATAATTTCTGGAATTTGATCAGTGAGGGGCTTAAAAAAGAGGATGGCTTAATTAAAATTTCGGGTCAGAGGGGAGAGGCTCATTAGACAGGGGGGCTTACAGGGGGGCTTAATACAGCTTTTACGGTCAGTTGATGTGTTTACTGTACAGGTTTCATCAGTTTATAGCAATCTAATACATGGCTTGGAATCTACAGGCCTTCAAACATCTATAAATTTTTTTCTGACTCACCCGGTATAATGCTAAAAATGAAGAAATACATGCATCTTTGATTCATCCAACTTAACACAACCGCGAGAACAGTTCACACAAGCCCTCCTACCTATTGAATAGGAATCGCATCAGAATTGCGCAAATTGACGTAACTGCACGCAACACGTTCTACGCAATGCTCTTTATGAGTCACCGATCATCACCACCGACTTAGCGAAAAAATGATGGATCACTACTTTTCTCTTCACTAAGAATCTTCTGAAAGGTAGAACTGGAAGAGTTAAAATTCTTCTATCAGCCAAAATAATCGTTTCATAAGGAGAAGGTAGTCGTTAAAATTCAATTTTTAGAACACGAACCGGTTAAAGATGACCAACACTGTAAGGCTTTTCCGTGTTTGTTAGGGTTTAGAAATAACTGAAAAAATGATTTCAGTGCTTTAGAAACAAAATTGCGGCACTTTAACGGAAAAAATGTTTTGAGGCTTTAAAAACTTGATAAGAAAAGTTGTCAAAATTGCTGCGTCGCGACAATTTCATTGATTTGATAAACTCTGAGCGCTCTTCGGAAAATATTGAATCTTTAAATCAAGGAAAGAATGTTCGACTTCCCTTTCCTGCGCAGTCAGTTTCATAAAAGAAAATATATCTTGGAACTCTTTGCTATTCAGCTAGAAATTAAACATCTGAAACTGATCTTCTTCAAATATAACAAAAGATTTTACTTTGCGTAAGCGTGCTGTTTGTATAACTCCGTCTTGGAATGAAAATGGTGGCCTATTTTTGATAAAAGTCTCGCCAAGGTATGTATCATGGCAAAGCCTCTACTGAACAGTAACGACAATTAACACTATTCAGCAAGTCAGGGTATTTCAAAACAACTTTGAGACAGATCTGCAAAGATCCATTTGCCTAAAACCCTTGCGAATATTTCAGCTTTAGCACTCATGTTGATCTTTAGTCGCGTTATGCCGAGCTTGTGTTCGAATAAACAAAAGCAGCTATATCGCTATTTGAAAGACAAGACAAAAGCTAAGGGCAATAATTACCTAGTTGTTCTGTATTCATCGTGTAGTTCTTCTTCGATATGGTGTTTTCCCACTCAGAACTTCCTGATTCCATTTCTTGAAAGCATTAAAACTGCAGCTTTCTGCTCGACCATGAACGATCTTGCAAAAGTTAGCATTTACTTCGACTCGATTGAGCATGTTTATATGAATTCGTCGATCAGAATCGTATAGCGGGTGGCGGTATATGCCGAATAAGAGGCCTCTTGACCGCCATGTGTCTAAAGCTTCAAGGTGTTGGTGGGTGTGTCCGAGAGAGCGTGTTGATTGGCTAAGATGGTTTCAGAGTTGCAATACACAGTGTAGATACGAAGTGCTACCGCTACGCAGGAATGCAGCTACTTCCCAGGCCTCTTGGCAACCACGTGACTTAAGCTTCAAGGTGTCAGTTGGAGTGGGTGAGACATTGCGTTGATTGGCTGATAAACTGTAGTTTAGGAGTTGCAAGACACAGTGTAGATGCGAATTGCTGGCTGGACTTGCTAAATGGCTGCGAGGAAATACCGCTGCTGCATAGGCCTCTAGCCTCAATGTTTTAGTCGGTGTGCTTACACGTATCCAGAAATAACCCATTTCTCATCCTAAGATCTGAAGAGTTAACTTTGTAAACTAGCAATCTTTCTTGGAGACCACTGATTGTGGAACGAGAGGGGCCAGAGGTTTACACTCATTTCTGAGAAAGCTATTTCATAGCAAACTGTTTCCAAACCTAAAATACATTATATTCGAACACAGTCATGATTCGATGCAATATAGAATACGATGCGGTGCAAACACAGGTGCAAAACTTCTGCTGTATTGGCGAAAAAAATCTTTGCTCGAACCTTTTTTACAACCGAAGCAAGAATTTCTCACAAAATTCCATCTGACTAAATATTTCAGTTCTCAATAATTTTAGTTTGCGCCGCAAATAATTCAGAAGTAAACATGTGATCAAGCTGTCAGATATTCTCACAAGATAACCTCAAAAATGTTTCTTGCTTGAGAAACCATTATTACAGTGTCATGTTGAGCTATTTTCTGATTTCTGACTAATTGTGTCACGTTTTCTCTTCACAGATAACGTTAATTAGAAGCTCAAAGAGCGAGGTTACTTTGTCAACAAAGAAAGAGCTTATCTACAAAAACAATAACCAATTTGTTTGGTTTTATCTCTTTTGCACGTGGTAGATTGCATCTTATCTCAGTCTGAGGTCTGGCTCCTAAAATGTTTCATACCTCTTGATCACGAAATTTCTATCGCTCAAGCTGTGGAGTGTATCAGTTTCAGTATATTTAAAGTGTGTCTCTGCATCAAATTTCAAATGGCTGGTGGGCTTCAGCAACATCGCCTGCGTGCAGGAACTTTGAGGCTGTATGCAACCTACAGTAACCTTGCCTTATGCGAAGAAGGTGGTAGCTTCAAGTCCTATCAAACCTATGATCTGAGGGCTAGCACTCCTAGAGGTCACCAAGAGATGCAAAACCACTTTTTTATGAGATCTGGAGTCAGCAGAGAGTGCGGTCTGTCAGGCCTCATGTACACCATACAAAATACGAAGGCCTTGTTTACGTACATACTTTACTGGTACACAATACGATACGGGCACAAATATGACACGATATGAACATGACATACTTTGAGCACACAAAGAGCAAAGACTTGTCAAGGCGCATATTCTCTTTGGTAAATCATAGCTTAGATACATCTCCGGCATTAAATGATGCCGCTTTAGCGACGAAACCGGTCAGCCGGTTAGCGATCTCCTAATTTGTAAATGTTTTTGCCACGGCCCCCTGAAAAGCAGTTATCGTGAACTGGCGGGGTTATCGTGCCTAAGTAAGTAAAAATGAATGAAGGAGCATACCTTAGTCATCTTATGCCGTATTCATGTGAAAACTGCGCCAGCATAGTGTAGACTGGAGGTCAATACGTACTTGCATAGTGTAAACAAGAGCTAGCGCAAACCTTCGCTTTAATGGAGGCATGATCAGTCCACTCTCGAAAAGTTCTTTGGTATTGCATGAGGCATTCCAAAAGTTGAGTGTACTACTTTCCAAAATTACCGACAAAGGTACAAGAAAAGAAACATACCTCATTTTGCGCGGCTGCACTGTTATCCCAGCAATTGAAACACCTTTGGACGTTGTGTGAATGTAAGAAAACCAGTCCAATCCAATCCAACCAGTCCAACTAGTCATACCAGCAAACCAGTGCAATCCGAAAGATATCAAATTATCGTCAAGCGGTATTTCTGAAAAAAGAAGGATAGGGTGTTCATTTTATTCAATTTGGTCGGCAACCCATCATAATTGCTGCCAAAATGACAGAATAGAATTGAACTAGCTGTCGCTTCTTTTTGCTACTTGCAATTCCCAACAGAATTTGAATATCCAGAAAGACAAAGTTGCTCGAAGCGTGTAACAATTTCGTGGCAAATTTCAAAAAGGCAATTCATAAAGCTGTTCGAGATTTACTCATCTAGAGCCATTGCTTAAATGACCAATAGGGCTAAGTTCAATTTGTTTCGTTATTTCTATCTAGCATTGGTCGGCAGTAAAAACAGCACACTGCACATAAAACACAGTTGGCGACAGCAAATTTTTCGTTTCTATTTACTTATGGGGATAATTGTGAGCCCCTTCTTTAATTGTATTAAGGTCGATCTCCACTGGACGATTTTCTGGACGATCGTCATAAAAGTTCGCGACGACACATGCGCAGTAGAACATTTCTGTTTACCAATCGAAAAAATTTGCTGGACGAAAAGTAGAAGCGGTCTCTACTTTTCGTCTGACGATTTTGTTTGCTAAGCTTTTTGGCCCATGGAATCGCAGGATTGTGCAGCCTCGCTCAAATTCGTATGCACGTAATCACAACGAAGCAACACAAACAAAGATCAACAGCTTTTCGTTGTAAATTTTTGGATGATAGTCGAAAAGATCGTCTCGTGGAGATCACCCTTAAGGTAAAAGTTATAAACTTGGAGAGCATAGCTTCGCAGCTCAACGATGAAGAACAAGCTAACGCGAGCTAAACTTAAACAAACTGTATTTTTTTCAATCCTAAAGTTCTTGACTGCATTAGGTCAGCCTTCTTTGACCTCAAAGAAAACAGTTTTGATCGTTCGATTGACAAACTTTGAAATCAAATTGCCATTCAGTGCAGGTCAACATCCAATTTTTGGCAAGATGATCATATTGCTCAATACAGAAATTCAAAAATAAACCAATGGAAACTAAGGAATATTCAATGCTTATATCAAAATTGGTTAGTTTCTATGTTCCTTGTCAAAAATCATATCGACATCTGTTTGATCACCAAAGATACAGTGTTAACCAGTCTTGAATTATTCATAGGATTCTTGCAGAGTTGGTTAATGGCGATCAGGTCAACTCAAAAGAGTAAAAATAGTACTGATAACTTCAAGCTAGCCCTAAGAAGCCCCGAGGATCAGGAGGCCCTTTATCTGCTATTTGTAAATATGACATTTAATAGCGATCAGGAAGAAACAGCACTGAAAAACTTCTTGCGTTAGAAAGCTTCAAGCAAGCCCTAGGAAGTCCCAAGGCTCAGAACACCCTTCATCTGCTGTTTGTAAATACGACAGTTAATAAGCGATCTGGCCAATTCAAATAACGACAAATATCACTGACAAATCTCTTGCATCAGGAAGCTTCGAGCAAGCCCTGGGAAGCCACAAGGGTCAAAATGCCCTTCAGATGCTTTTGGGGTAGACTCGACTTTGAATAAGACAGGAATTCCTATGAAAAACCGGCTGTGCGAGAAAAATTAAGCAACAGTATCATAAATCTAGCCTTAGGGCCACAATCTTGAGATTTTCTTTATCCCAGAAATCTCCAATGATGCATTTCTTTCCGACTTTTACGACCAAACTAGAAGCTAAATGTAAAAAAAATAATCTGATAATTGTCAATGCTCTTTGCGGTATGGCTCGAAACCAATGCTTTTTGCAGCATGGCTCCAAACCAGGCAGCCTAAAAAGGGGCTAAATTTACCCATTTTAAAACCATTGACAAGATGAGCTGTACCTTAGAAGACAAGTTGGTCTTTGATCTATTTGACACACAAGGATTTGAAAATCGGTCATGTAATCAAACTTCGCTGATTTTGATACAGGATTTTATTTTGGGGACATCTTGTACCACAAATCAAATCCCATTTCATAAAGATTTACAAGTCCATGAAGCAGAGCTGTACCTAAATTCTTCAGTTACAGATTAGGCATATCAAGCAAACCAAGATCTGTAAGAAGATAACCCACTGTTAGGTAAGAAAATTCAGTCTTTATCCAAATCAATACTGTGGAGAAGTAAATATTAGCGTCTGCAAAACAACGAACACAAAATTGTAGAATGAAGCCAGGCATGATAGACGGCGGAAAATCACGGATTTTGATGTTAATAAAAGTTGAAAATGGAATCAAATGACCAACCATTTTAGTCAAAGTTGAGGACTTGCTAACTCAAGTCATCTAGCAGTTATTTTTGTCCTCGAGAAATTCTAATGCCAACATCCTCCAAAGTTTGAAGGCTCAAATTGGCTGTAATTTTGAGCTATGATTATTTCTTTTGCCTATCGTTAATAAATGAATGAATGAATGAATGAATGAATGAATGAATGAATGAATGGATGAATGAATGAATGGATGAATGATGATGAAGATGATGATGATGATGATGATGATTATGACGATGTGATGATGACTATGATGACGACGATGATGATGATGATTATGAGGATGATGATGACTATGATGACGACGACGATGATGATGATGATTATGAGGATGATGAGGATGATGATGATGATGATGATGATGATGATGATGATGATGATGATGATGAGGATGAGGATGATGATGATGATAAAGATGACGATTATGATGATGATGATGATGATGATGATGATGAGGATGAGGATGATGACGATTATGATGACGAGGATGATGATGATGATGATGATTATGATGGTGATCATGATGATGATGATGATGATGATTATGATGATAAAGTTTAAATGCTAACGTTACTTCATTGCAATTGCTAAATGCCAGGTGAAGGTACGGGAAATTCAAATGATACTATAAAAACAGTGATCAATGTCAAATGATGACTATGATGACGACGATGATGATGATGATTATGAGGATGATGATGACTATGATGACGACGATGATGATGATGATTATGAGGATGATGATGATGATGAGGATGATGATGATGATAAAGATGACGATTATGATGATGATGATGATGAGGATGAGGATGATGACGATTATGATGATGAGGATGATGATGATGATGATTATGATGGTGATCATGATGATGATGATGATGATGATTATGATGATAAAGTTTAAATGCTAACGTTACTTCATTGCAATTGCTAAATGCCAGGTGAAGGTACGGGAAATTCAAATGATACGATAAAAAGAGTGATCAATTGACAAGTACCCGCTTAATCTTCTATGGGCCTACCCGCCATCACAGCAGCATCGAGTTTGCCTTGCAATCACATGACAACATGATCTACATCATGCGAAATTCAACGTCTTGAACAATGAGTGGAGCAGTGATCAAGAAATATAGTTCCTACGTGAACACAAAAACATCGGTCATGATTGGCAGCATTTCAGCTAGCAGTCTGCCGATATTCAAAGAGCTAGATTTGCCAAAATCTGCAGGGCTGTCTGAATGGAGGAGGCCGGCCTTCTTTGCCGAGATCTCACCTTTAGTCTAATCCTAAATAAAATCATTCTTCGTTTTTATGAGCTAACGGCTAGCACTCCTCGACGAGATTTCACTATTGAGTACCGAGATCCTGCTTTGTGTAAACTACGTTGTGGTAAATCTCTAATGACATTTTATTGAGACAGACAGGAGAGTCATTGGTGATGTCATCCGAATACCAACGGAAGAAAATGAAATGTTGCTTTTGTTCTATGTACCCAAGAACCAAGATGAACGTAGCCTTAAATGATTTTCAAAAAAGGTTCTTGAGCCCTCCGCAGGTGCTACGAATGTTACAGGGCGATTCATAAGCCCTCCGAAGGTGCTAGGGATGTTGAAGGGTGAGCGAAGCGAGCGCTTTCACTTCCTACTTATTTATGTATTGCAGCTAACTCATTTAAGTGCTATGCTTGCTATTGACGGCGCACACGAACGGTTGAATGGAAAAGCCGAATTACATGTTGAGTGGAAATTCAACTCGAGTAAATGCAGGAAACCGAAGCAAATCTGTTTTTGCAGTGCAAGGGTAATTAAGATGGCAGTGAACAAGACGCAAGGAGAAAGAAACCACCGGCCATCACAGAAACTTATCAAATCTTCTATACCATCCAACTGAGCCACTTTACAAATGTCTTTGAGATGGGGCAGGCAATGCTCTACAGCTCTCGGCGTTTTTCGTAACCTTGATTATGTGGTTAGCCCCATTAGGAAAGTAAACGAAAAGAGCAGGAAAGTACGTTAAATTTGATCAAGTGGCACATCTGCGTGGAGCGAATCTTGAACAAGTTCAGCTTTAGATCTTTCTGAAAATAATTCTTTTGAACTTAGTTGAAGAATAACAGGGCGTTAAGTAAAATGAAAAATTTGTGATACAAGACCGTAGAAGTGAAAACAGTATGACAGTGCAAAGGAGCGTGGATTTCTGCAATGACAGCAAACAGACATGTTATTCTATATCTGTGTTAAGAAGAGATTCCTCAAAGGCTCCGGATACTGGCACAAAATGGATGAAGTCTACATCAATAGATCATTAAAGCTGAAAAGGTTAAAAGAATTGCTTTGTCATCGACGGATAGAAAATGAGCAATAAATCTGGAATAATAACAGTGGACGTTCCAGGTGTCAGACAATGTAAAAGTCATAATCTTTAATCGTTATTTTGTATCAAGACTACGGATAAAAATACCACAACGACTGCGTCAATTACTTAAGAAATGGAGAGACGGTCTTATTCCAGCTTTCAACCTTAAAGCGACCGTTTTGTGCATTCAACTAGAATAGGATTAGTGATAAATGGAAACTGTTTGAGGTACATTGAAGGCTTCCCTACAGCACAAAAATATTAGGAAAACATCAAAGGGGGGTAGAATGGTGAATAAAGCTTGGCGTATCAACAGGAACACTGCCTTATATAAACCAAGACTTCCTTAGAGCATAAAAAAATGCAGTCAGTTAAGAAACATCCATGGCGGGTGATGACAAATTTTGGCTTTTAACAAAAGATACAAACAAGAAGCTTATTGATAAAAGGAACAATGCCTTCGCTACATCGAAGTCCAGGAGCACTAGGATTCCGACTTGGTAAGAGATGTGGCTTAGATTTCAAAGAAGGCAGCTATTTCTATATGGCATGAACTTTGGATCAAAATCTACACCTATCCTTGAGCTTATACTAGCAAGCAAAACAAAAGAGAATCCCACCAAAACAAGACCCCAAATCTACAAAAAAGATTTGTGAAGAAGGTCCATTTGGGCAGCACATTGCCAGTACGCAAATAGTACGCAAAACTCCTTCCCAGACATCGAAGTCTTCCACAGAACACCCAAACAATACCCATTGAATGCGAAAACATGAAGAACAAAAGACGGCGTATGACAAAAGATACCACAAAAAAAGCTTACGATAAACGAACATAGTTTGAAGGTAGATTTTTATTTGTTAGAAAAACTTTCCGCCCAAGCTAATGATAACTAGTGATCATTTTGGTTACACGTTTTAACTGATTTATAAGAAACTACTACTAAGGTGGCCAAAATTTTAAGAAACTCTAGTACTATGTCTGCGATGCACTAAGAAACTTTTCAAAGTTAAAAGCATGGATTTTATAGTGAACATATCGTTATCTGGTACCCAGGGTAATAGATCGTTGAACCTGTTGTGTTTTCAACATAACAGAACACTGTTTATTCCTTTATGATGTTTTAAATATCAAGAAACATATCTGGGGCAGAGTTAGCCACCACATTGCTAATTTTGCATTCAGAAAAATAAGAAACCAATTAAGAAACTTTCAGTACTAAAATGGACAAGATTTCATGTGAAATGAAGAAACTTTTAGTTCTATGGCCTGATCCAAGTTTCTTATAAAAACGTGTGTAAATATCCAGGGGGCAGGATAATAAAGACTTGATTTTTAACAAAAGTCATGGCGGTCGGATAAGGATGATGCATCGACAGCTTGTCTAGAACAACACGCTTACATATTTGTGAAAACATCCAAGGGGGTAGAAAGACGACAAAAGATTGCCCTTCAACAAAAGATACGGCGGTTAGCTTACGATAGATTTCTTCTCTTATCTACGAGATTCAAGACAGTTAAATTCCATTTATTTCAGATCACTATAGGAAACTCTCAAAACAAAAACAACTAGGAATTTTGTTTATGCTAACAGGGAGCATTGTCTATTGACGAGACCGTTACTTTAAGATTTTAAGTTGCTTTTCGTGGTCGTCTAGTATGCTGGATCACCCTGTCTTATCAGGAATATTAGTAGATTTAGTTTAAGAAGATTTGAATCGCTTATGCCACCCTGAGACAAACTGGACTCTATGGTAAAGCTTAATTGATGACCAAACACCAGCATACTTCAGATCATTAGCCGGGTGAGGTCGTATTTTCGCCTACCGGGTGTCCCAAAAAAGTTCTCCCCTTTTAAAAATCACCAAATTTCAGTTGTCACAATAGACCGTTTTACTGCTCAAAAAGAGGCTTGGATTGAGCGTCCAAATCTGGTAAATTTGTGAAGGGAAACAAAACATGATCCCCTGTTCTCGATATAGCGATGCTAGCTGTCGAAAGAATTTGCTTCGGATTTCATAACACTTTTCAGAGAGTAAATGAACGACAACTTTACACAAAACGAGTTAAGAATGATTCAGTTGATACACAGGGAAGTTTACTTTACCTTCTGGCATGTTTCTCGTTGTCTTCTTTCACTATTAGGTAGACTTGCTCCAAGTCTATTCCGTGGTATATCAGTATTAAGGAACATAGTTACTTCTGCGGTGGCGTTCTGTTAGGCGATTTTGTTGTATAACAGGGGGCAGCTCAAAAGTGGGACCTTGCAAGGGTTTCATTTTGCAAGTTGCAAATCGAAGAGTGCTGCTTTCAACCGTTGTTACTCACTTGAAAGAAAAGTCAGCTAACGATAAACGAAAATAAAGAGAAACAAAGCGAAAAGACCAACAAGACTCGCCTCTGTGTACACTGAACCGTTGCTAACTCATTTTGCGCAAATTTGTCAATAACAAACTTACTGAAAAATCTTCTGAAATCCGAAGCGACTTCTTGCCACAGCTATAGCAGTGTTCATCGCAGAAAGGAGGGAACACTTCGTTTTCCTTCACAAATTTACCAGATTTGGACGCTCGATCCAAACCACTCTTTTAAAGAGCGTCTGTTAGCACAATCGATCTCTTTTTGAATGATCTAAAAGTATCAAAGATAACAAAACGTTAGCCTCCATTACTTATGGGGTATAAACTATCGCGTGAAAACCTTATTTTGAACTATACTCTTTGAGCAACATCGTAAATCTAGCCCAAGAGCCACTTTGTTGAGATTCTTTATCATAATTCACTCTACAATGATAGTTCGCGTTTGTTTCTGACATTTATATTCAAAACAGAAGCTTAAAACACAAAAGGAAATCAACTTGGTAATCATGAGTGCCTTTTGTAGCATGCATCAAATTTCGCCCCTTTTCGTTGGCTCCTTGTCATTTAATGAAATGGTTTGGCGCGCATAGCCCTAGACTCTTTCGTTATTGTTTGAGACATGTGAACAAAATTCTGCTGGTATCGTATAAGGCCCCGTCCACACGTATACGTTTACGTCTGTAAACGCATACATTCTTATACGTTTACACCTTCCATCCACACATAAACGGCGTTTCAAGTTATCCTAAACGCATACATTCGAAAACGCTTTCCAAAGTGGATACTTTTGAAAACGCTGTTTTCACGTCTCCGTGTGGACGGTCGCAAACGCATACTTTCGTAAACGGTGACGTCACAGACTTCATATTCACCAATCATTTGCAGTTTTTTTTAAACACTGTTTTTGCGTTTTCATGTGGAGGGTCGTAAACTCTTACTTTTGTAAATGATGACGTCATAGATTTCATGCTAATCATTCATTCCCCATTGTTTTGGCGTTTACGTGTGGACAGGCTAAAACGCTCAGTGGATCAGTGTGGACGGAAAACATTTACATGCGCTTACAAAACGTAAACGTATACGTGTGGACGGGGCCTAAACGTAGCTTTAGCGCAAATTAACCGTTTATCAGCTTTTCTCGGCTATTGCCCAACAAATTTGTTCCCATTTCCTTTTTGTTTCTCCTCAATCGACCAAATTTTTGGCGCGCAGAACTTTATTGGCTTTCTGAGAAATGAGTACAAAATCCTACCGGCAACGTAAATACGCAGCCTTGGCTCTAATTAGCCATTTACCAGCTTTTCTCGGCTTTCCAGGCTCCTGTTGTTTTCACAAGCTTTCATACACCAGTCAATACCTGAATGGCCATTTGACCAAGAAATTCGACCTTTAGTCTCGCCCTTAGCAACGATTTATGTTTACTATGTAGAATGGTTTACTGCTCAGCGTGTATTGATTTGCGATCTTCTGAGCATCGCCCACATGGACCAGCGTGTTCCTTCTTAAGCTTCTCTCAAACGCTATCGAACATGTTGTAAAAACCGGACCCTAGGACTTAAGAGGCCCCTAGGACCATTATGTACTGAATATGAAAACGACCCTTAACAGCAGAGGTTCATTATAAATCTGTGAAACAGGAGGTCGCGTATCGTAAGCTTCCCTCTTCCATCCCACAAACTTCCGCTTGTTCAAACAGCAATTACGCAGGGAGTTCATACTATTTAGAACTTTTGTTCTGAACATCCGCCGTTGCATTATCTTCAATACTCTCTGCTAAAGTCCTTGCGTCCTCGCGTTGGTTTGAACGAGCAGACGTCCGCAGGATATAAAAGAGGAAGCTTATTCGATACGCAACTTCTTTTTGATAGCTTGATGGCACTGGCCTATCGTTTATGTTTGGTGATGAAAGTGTCGTGTTAAATGTGATCTGAAACAAAAATCTTTAAGGCCGCAAATGAACAATTGTCGAATGATGACAAATCCTATTCAAATTTCTTTAAATTTCACTTCTTTTCCAAGTTGTCAACCACTTTTTAGTATCAGCTGATGACGTCCTTTTTTGCAAAATACTAGGATAATTTATGGAAAAATGGCTGTATTAAAATGTTTGAAAGGTTAAGGTTGAAAATTTTTAGCTCAGGTAAATAGATGTAAGACGTATTGTCTCGTGAATTGATATGACATTTAGAAAGGCATGTTGCTTGCAAAAAGTTGTCTGATTAGATTTCTCGTTGGAACATAGTCAACCTTAAATACTGTCTTTACTTTTTGCAAACAAAATGATGTTATCAATCTATCATACAGAAAAGGAGATAAGTCGAAACTGAAACAAGGTATGAATAAATTTTAAACATGAGTTTTATCACCTAATAGTTCTATTCGTTTGCATTGATAAAACATTTCACTTCAGGCTCATTTTCGTCTTTGGTGCTTTTTTCCTTGGGGTCCTGGGGGTCCTGGGGGTCCGAGAAGTCCTAAGCTCCGGCTTTCATAACATGTCACCAGCGTGCTCCTACATCAGCATCCCTCTAACGCCATTCACAGATATTTCAACACGTGACCATTCGTATGGCTATTTGCTATTCAACTAATTTGATAGATTTATGATCAGTTGTGGCGACTAGCGATCAAATACTAGTAGACCACTGCTTGATCTATTGATGCTCTATTGATGCGCTATTGATTAATATTTAAGACGGCATTCATCATTGAGTTGAATTGGCCTAATTGATCAAGCCCTTTGGATCGATCGTATGACCTGTTAGTTTGCAAATACTTTGCATCCAATCACAAAATACGACAAACACTTAAGTTAATTTTCATATGAATCATGATTTCGCCTTCTTTCATCATAAACAGATAATTGATAAATGAGAGAAAGAAGCCTCGTTTGATGGGTTTGTGTGGCTCTTCACTTAACCCTGTAGGTATAATCGAAGCACATAGCGGGTGAGTTGACAAAAGTCAAAGCGTTTGGCGGGCTGTAGGATAAAAAGTGTACGGCTGACATACTAAACTGAAAGTTCTCAATCTATCAGGCAAGGAGTAACTTAGATGTGAAAATTTTGTGTGGCAAAATCACTGTTCATTTAGATTCAGAAATAAGGAAAATGGTGGTAAGTGGTTTGCATGGGAACGAACATTCCACGCTCGATTCTGGTCCATGAGTTACTTGCTATGTGAAGGTGAAGGTGAAGTTGCGTTTTTCAGCGCCAAGCGCTGGGATCGCAGAAATAGAGCAGACCTAATCGAGTCCGCGACCCCTTGTCATGACGCTCAAGTGGTGGGGCTCTACCGGGACTCGAACCCACTCCGCCTGACTATCCTGGCTGCAATGTCAGAGGATTACACCACGGCGCCACAACACCTTCAATTTTAATTATTCTTATTTGAACTCGACACAATTGTCAATTTCAGAAATAACATTTGAATGTTATTGGCGAGTAAATCATGGAACAGAGTCAAAGGTGGAATTCTCATTCTTATGCAAGCCCTTTCCTAGCATGTTCCTAATTTCTAGGTTTAAATGATGAGTGATTTTACTAAATAAAATTTTCAAATCTGAGTTAGTCTTCAATCGCCAAAACTTAGATTCAATAGAATAATCCGAAGTTGACAATGGCTCCTCAATAAAGCTATTTTTAATTCTTTCACCTCATAGTTTGAAGGATCAACATACCATTTTAAGAACCACCAACACAAATTCGACATCGCTTTTATCCGAAACTATATCAAAATTAACATCCGAAGATTTTTAGCTAAATAAACGGAAAATCTTTAGCATCCCTCTGGCATTTGATAGAGAGGCTTGATAGAGAAGGGGTGCCTCTCCAAAATGTTGGTATATTAGCGAGGGATTTATTAGCGCGGGGGCTTAACAGAGATGGGGGCGAAACGGTATGTTTTTACAATAGGTTTGGAAAATTAGAACAAACGATAGACAGATAAGGCTAACTGAATATCATATTTACATTTATTAGGAATATTTTATCAATACACAAATTTAAAGATCTAAAAGATCTTCTCTTCACGCCATAAACTCACGTATATTTACATGTACGTTTAAAGATTGCAAAAATACACTACCTCTATAGTATTGTGTGAATTCTATCATAGAATCATAGCTAGAGTTATTCTGGGTTAAGTAACAGACATCGAAGGCGTATATGGCTTTCAACAACATTGTTCCTATTTTCCTGTGTTATTCAAAAGTGAAGAGAAATTTGACGTGCTTGCGTCTGCATCAAACCTGTCGCGCCTAGATATTTTGAAATCATTTTAAGGTAATCTGAAGCGAAAATTTTTATTGGTGCAAACGAAGGGCTCTGTCGATTGATGAGATATCCTGTTAACCTTTTTTTGATATTTCATTTCGTTGTTAAGTTATCCAATGATTTTCAATGTCAGTTGATGACATCAATTTGTTTGCAAACTATGAGGGCTCTATATGGAAAAAACCTGTATCTGATCTCTGAAAGGTTGCAGTTGTAGGAGACATTTCAGCTGAGCAAAATGAATGCAATAAACACTGTCTCATGAACTGATGTGACATGTAGAAAGGCTTTTCATTTAAAGGAAAGGTCTTTGACTTTATTTCCCTTTGGAAACGTGGTCAACCTTGTCTAATTTCTCGTATTTTTTGCAAACAAAATGACGTCATCAGCTAATCATACAAATTAGTGGCGAACTCGAGAATGAAACAAAGTATCACAAAATTTTTAATGACATTCTTCATCATTCAATAGTGCTATTCATTTGCATCAATAAAAATCTTCGCTTCAGATCACCTTTAAAGAGCCAAGACAGTTAAAACTTAGCAATGAAAATAAAGCCATAACATAAATTTCAGTTTTATTGCTCATGTAATTTCGATTTTCCTGGGATTCCTGTGCATCTAAGTTAATGAAACATTAGGTTGGTTTATGAGATTAAACAGCAATATTTTGATCAAACTCAAGGACTACTGCAGCTAAGTTTGTGCGACCTTTAACACAGATAAGTTCGTAATCGAAATCGAAGGTGTTGTGGCGCAAAGGTGTAATCCTCTGACCTTGCAGCCAGAACAGTCATATGGAGTGGGTTCGACACCCGATAGGGCTCCACCGCTTGAGCGTCACGAGAAGAGGTGACGGACTTAAATAGCACTTCGATCCCAGCGCTTGGTACTAAAAACCACAACTTCACCTTCACTTCACCTTGAATGTGCCATCTAATTATCATATGGAAACAGAAATATTTAAAGAAGCAAAGATGAAGGTTCTGCACCAGAATCCCATATATTTTTCACATTCACTTAGATTTAGGCTAACCAGCAAAGGAATTGTGGCTGATGATGCAACGGAAGCAGGAGATCCAAGCTGTCATTTTACAAGTCTTCTTGCAAACTGAAGAATGCCGTAATTTTCGCAAAATTCACATTCTTTCATTTATTTTCTAATTTACGTTGGTTCCGATGACTAAGTCTGAAATGAGTCTGATTTCTAAACAGATATACTAAAGCTTTGCCAAGTTATGTGCTTTTCCTTTTTAATGAACTTCAGCTTTTAACATTTTATCTAACATAACTTAACTTAGATTCGTGCACAGTCTACATTTATACCCTCTTGCAGTCATTCAGATTGAACATTGTCACGACCTACTTTCATAAACAAAAACTTTTAGTACGGCCTCGTTTACACTATCCCTCCTTCAAATGAAAACAGTACGAAATCATGACGTTCTGGCCTTCCGTTGATACTTAACGTTTTCGTAACCGAAACAAAATGGAGAAGATTTTGCAAACGGAATGATTTGAAAACGGCATGAAATGTTTCAGTGTAAACGCTTGAAAACGGAACGATATCATTACAGATTCAAAGAGGGACAAAGGAATAATCTGCCCCTTTCAATTCGTAATGAAATCATTCCATTTTCCAATGTTTATACTGAAACATTTCATGCCGTTTTCAAATTGTGCCATTTTCAAAATCGTCTTCATTTGATGCCAGTTAAGAAAAGATTTCGTACCGTTTTCAATTGAGAACGGCATAGTGTAAACAGGGCCTAAGTTTTGGTTAAGTAACTTGATAAACCTACGTATGAAGTTTATTTCTACCATTTACGATACTACTTACTATATACTACTGTTTATTTACGCAAAGAATAAAGCTTCGATCGTCCTTTCCACCTCTTTAACGTAGAACCAAATACACTAAAAAGCAAAATGTTAATTTATGAAGTTTGATAAGAATTTAGATGTAGATTTAGCATTGTTAAAATACCTGTCATACTTGAGAAGGAATAAAACCTAGAGTTCTTTATTCAAGTAATATGCACTTTAAGGGTAGTCTTTGTTTATATCAAAAATTAATGGTAAGGCAGACATCAGTTCAAATACGTTTAATTTTGACTTGGCTTTTAGCAATATATTTAACATAGAAATAACAAACATCAAACTAGACCCTTTTGTTTCTTAAAAAAGAGGTTTGGATCGAGCGTTTTAGCTTTCAGTAGCTAAAAATCCTGACAAGCCCACTCAAAACAAATTGAAAACAAAACATCTACATCTGATAAATTTGTGAAAGAAAACAAGATCATGACCCTTGTTCTCGGTATAACGATGCTAGCTGTGGCAAGAACTTGCTTCCGATCTTAGAACACTTTCATAGCGTTTATCAACGACAACTGTACACGAAGTGAGACAAGAATGATTCAGTTTATACACGGTAAGTTTTATTTGCCCTTTAGCCTTGTTTCTCCTTACTTTCGTTCATTGCTAGCTGATTTGTTGTACAAAAGTTTCATTTCAACAGTACGAGCATGCATCGGTTCTTTTTATGACTTGCAAATCGAAGTTTGCTGTTTTCAGCCGTTGTTACTCAATTGAAAGAAAAGTTAGTTAACAATAAACGAAAATAGCGAGAAACAAAAGCGAAACGACCAGTAACACTTGCCTCTGTGTAAACTGAACCATTGCTGACTCACTTAATGGTTCTAAGGCTGGCATGTATCTAAGGCTGGCATGTATGCTGATGATACTCAAGTATCGTTGGCATCTTCAAGTGTCGATGAGTTGGTTCGCAAAGCCCAAGATGAATTAAGTAATATTTCTGAGTGGATGCGACTAAATAAATTAAGTGCTAATCCACAAAAAACAGAATATATGTTTATGGGCCACCCAAATAGAACTAATAAGATAACCGAGCAAGAAAAACTAAAATTAAATGGCTCAGAAATAAAACGAGTGAAGAAAACGAAATCATTGGGTTTAATTATCGATCAAGGACTCAATTGGGGGGACCAATTTAAAGCTATCAAAGCGAAAGTACGCGGGGGCTTTGCTTCTTTAAAAACCCTAAAAACATTGTTTCGCAATCTCAATTAAGCAATGTCTATCGTGCGCTCGTAGAGAGTCATATAAGATACGCTGATGTTATATGGGGTAGTGTATCCAACTCCAAAATGGAATCATTACAGCGTTTTCAAGACAGGGCCATTTCGATAATTGACACTGCCAGGATAAAGGATGACTGGTCGAAGAATTTTTTACAAGTTAAACAACTCATTACGTTCGATCGATCAGTCATGACATATAAGATCATGAACAGGCTATGTCCAGAAAACCTTTGGAATAAATTTCAACGAAGATCTCATTACTCTAACTATAATACTAGATTTTGTGAGAACCTTCAAATCCCAAAGTATAATCTGGAATATTCCAAAAAGAGATTTTCTTACACAGCTCTAAAGGCTTGGAACGAGATTCCTATGAATATTAGGGAGCTCCCTACCTTGCATCAATATAAGAAACAGTTAAAAAGTCATTTGATGAGCTGAAAACCAATACAAACACGGCCCCCTGGAAGATCAGCAGTAGTTTGTTTTCTGTTGTAAAAATGATTGTAATTAGATTTATGTTTTTTTTGCTAAAGTTATTTGTTGCTGAAGGGTCTCGGTGTATAAAGAATTAGAAATAGAAATAGAAATAGAAATAGAAAATTTGTGCAAAGTAGTCGATAATAGACTCTCCGAAAAGTGTTATAAGATCCGAAGCAACTTCTTGCCACAGTTAGCATCGTCATACCGAGAACGGGGGTCATGCTTTTGTATTCCTTCACAAACTTACCAGATTTGGACGCTCGATCTAAATCTCTTTCTTAAGAGGCAAAAAGTTCTATTAGCTGACGTTATCTAAAAAAGTATTGACACTGATTTGAGGTTCTTTAAATTGAATCAATCTAGATTAAATTATAGTCTTTACTGTAGATATAAAACTTCTTGCAAGGGTCTTGATATTCTGTTTATTCTGTTTGCATTTACAATTAGAAGTGCTTGGTAGCACGTAAGCGATTCAGATCTATTTCGAGCAAAAACATACATCTAGTTTTATAAGATTAGAGCCTGGGTCAAAAGATTGAGCCTTATCGTCAACCGACTAATGTTAGTTCTCTCAAAATCTGGCACCTTGTCAAAAAGTATCATTTGCAAAGAATCATTAAAATGAAAGGAGCTAGGGGATGGAATTAAGACAGACACAACTTCTATATCAACATACCTTGTTTCTAGACATCTCCTCATTTGGTCTTCGCCATCGATGAATGAGGCATCTTTTGTGTCAGTAAATGATACAGTTGGCTTCATTACTCTTGTTGGCTGCATGAAAAAAATAAGTTCTTTAGAATCGATGAAATTTCTTTGAAGAGACAATTTCGCGCTATAAAATATTTACTCCTAAGAGCCTGTTCATATGGAGAAAGTTTCCCCGGCATTTTCCCGTTTCACCGGGAAAATCGTTCAGCCGAGGTAATAATCTTTCACCTTTCATATAAAAAGTTTCCCCGGCAAGCCGAGATAAAGAGCAATAGCGCTTAGTCTCTGGCGCCAAAGGATTAACCATAAACAAAAGAGATTTCCCCACCTGGCCAGGAAAATGTGTTCATATGGGAAAATATTTCCTCGGCTAGGCGGGATCCCGGTAAAATTCAAGCGAGATCTCGGCTAGCCGGGGAAATGTTTTCTCATGTGAACGCTTGTGATATTTTATGTGGTATCGCTATATGAAGCGGGATCTCGGTTGAACGATTTTCTCGGTGAAACGGGAAAATACCGGGGAAACTTTCACCATATGAACAGGCCCTAAGGCGGACTTTCGTGCTATCAAACACAATCGAATGAGATTTGTTATTGTCTATTGATTTTGTATCTTTCATTTTCGCCTGTCAATAGACCTTTTAGCTATTCTGAAAACGAATGTGGATCGAACGGTATTTCATTACAATTTGTAGAGTTTTCGAATGTGCACAATTGCGATCGAAGCTGTAACGCCACTCTTTCGAACCTCGCGTATAAATTTGTATAAAAATATCGCTCGATCCAGGCTCTTTTGTAGAATAGCTAAAAGGTCAATTCATAAAGAGCTCAAAAATTTTTCCGTTGTGCATTGTGAAAAGTAGCCCCGTTTGAAAGTTGCTACTTCGGAATAGATCCATAAGTCACTATTTGCTCTACTCTTTGGGAATGATCTATTTTCTTTACATCTAAATCATTTGTTTCAAATGGTTTCAAGCACCAATTGGCTGTAGAAAGTCATTCATATAAACCTCAAACAAATATCAACGTCATGCTAAAGGCAATATTTGTTTGCAATAGACACAATAGATATTTTTTGGCTGCATTAGAATTACTTGTGATCTTTCTAGCCTAACAACTGCTGGTATGACACCTCCTTTTCCTTGTGTGAGAAAGACGATTTTTCTTCTTAAAGACCCATTGCTAACCATGACCCTCTGCGGCGCCAAATTCGACTGTTGTACTTTCTGAAGTCGTTTTGGTACACATTATTTTTGTACTCCTTTTGATTCAACGCAAAATGATCATGATTGACAATGTCAAACCTGCATAAAGGAATATTACTTCCTGCAATGGATGAACCAAAGAGTCTATCACATGGTTAAAACGCGACTGAACAACGAACTTTTAGCTCACCTTTCCAGGAACTTTCGCCGGAGAATGAGTATTCATTGCGTCTATTTGCATTTGCTCTACCACGATGTCTGAATCTTCTTTCAGCAGAACAGCTCCTTGATGATCTATCTCAACGTCACCCTCGTCACGCTCAAATTCCAAAGAAGAATTCTTTCTTGTGATTGTTGCTTTCACTGATCTATCATTTTGACGTTTTGAATACTTTTCTTCGATCTCAACCAAACTTTCCTGCCTCTCGAGCACACTTGATTGTCTTTCGTGATCAGAATATCGCGATTGTTGCCTTAAAACTATATAACTCCGCATATGTTTCGTTGGAGAACGAGTCAGTTTACTTGCGCTTGATTTGACTGGCTTTTCGATTCTCTTTTTTAATATTTTCGTTCGTCTTTTAATGTTCGATGTTCTCGGAACGTTAATCTGCCTCACGCTCCTACCACTAGACACACTTGTTCTCGCATGTGAACTCGATCTTTCTACATGTTCATTGCAACTGTCACTTTGATTGTCTGTATCAGAAGTGGAAGCAGTTACTTCAGGGTTATCTTTCCTGGAATTTTCCTTGCTCTCACTCGCAGAAATACACGAGATCGTTGCTCTAATATTGTCTCCAGTATCTACGAATCTCTCGATACTCCCTGAGCTCATATCAATGCCGAGATCTTCCATTGATGACGACGCATTCCCTGCGATATTATCAATAGTATGTGGATGACTTTCTTCATGGCAGCTAACTGTACCTACTGGGACATTCTCCCTTACTGATGCATTGTTCAACAACTCGTTGAAATTGGTTAAGACATTTTCCTTTACAGAGACTTTGTTTAATGAGTCAAGTTTTATTTCCACGTTTCTTGTAATTCGATCAATATCGATAATCGATGCCTCTTTTAACAAATTCGGCTCTTTCAGTCCTTCAGTCAGCTTTGATTCGACATCTAATCGCTCGCAAACTAAGTTATTTAGATTGTGTTCACCAATATGGAAATCATCTATCCAAGAGTTATCTAATGATGATGATTCAACCGGCTTCTCTAGTACTGGCAACGGCTTCTTGCTCGGCGTCAATAAATTCATGTCGTAAGTTGGGATGTTACTACTCATGAACATCTTCGACGCATTTGAGCTTTCGCTCTCAAGTCCAATATCACTGGACGTTATATTCATGTCCATAATATCATTACTAAACGCACCACTTGATTCGAAGGTGCCGTATCCTTGCTCCTGCGAAATACTCTCACATCCTGATTGTAACCCCTCTACATCTTCGTTTATCGTTTTCGTAGATAACGAACGGGCTAAAGTGCTGATTGATAAACTAGACGCGTATTTAGAGCTCCATGTCTTATCAAGGAACCCTGATGAAACAGAATGTGTTACAGTCCTCGTAGATGAAGCGAGTGATATTTTCGAACTCCATTTTCGACTGCCGAATCTCGACTTGTTCTTCTTTCCTAAGGTAACTAAACAAGTCGTTGATGCGTATTTTATCTTCTGTATGCCAGATGGTTGTAAGCTGCGCAACGTCTCCAGTGAAGAGCATGAAGAATGTAAGGCTCTGTTGCCCCGTAATAAATTACTTTCTGCTTTGAAAATCAAATGTAGATGCTCTCGTTCTTTCAAATTCAGATTTGATCTGTACACGAAGCTGTAATATCGTGGTTCTGCACAGTATCCAGAGCGAGGAGAGCTAATTGCGTCAGGAGAGAAGTTATCGAAACTATTGCTACATTTGTCACCATCTTTTGAATCAGCTACTGATGTGTCATCTGAAAATTCTTCCTAAGACAGCAGAAAAATTATGAATTCAAAAATTTGCCCCTTATGATTCCAATTTGACTATCCTGGACAACTTCTACAAAGAAACGTTAAAGCTTTCATTTCAAATATCCAGAATACAATACTTAGAGAGCCAGTGATGGAGCACAATAGATTTCCTTAGATTTTCTCTTCTAAAATTGCTTTGAACTGTATCAACTTAATGCATAGTTCTCCTGAGACGCTAAGAATGAAAGCTTTAACAAAGTAGATAAAGCTAAAAAAAGAAAAAGATAAATAAGGACAGTAAGAAGTGACTAACTAAAGAAAGAAGGAGAGAAGGGGGGAAATTCTGAAGGGAAGAAAACGGAGACCATTAAAAGAGAGTAATTTATCAAATTGAAGAAGAAAGATAGAAAAGTACTTTGCAGCGAAAGGATGGTGCGTGAAGACGAAACACAAACAGCGAAGCCTTGCAACAAGGACGATCTAACTTGCCAGTCTACAGGAAGGCTTTCTTGCAAAACTAGGTCAGGTAACGTAAACTTAGTCAGAAATACAGCTGACAGTCAGAAATACAGTCTGCCCATGAGAAATAGCACAGGTCAGCAAAGCAAAGAAACTGGTTGTCTAAGATTTGCAATCAAACTTTCCTGAACGGGATTCGCATAAATCAATTTGAGTATCTTTCCAGTTAGATAAAAGCAATCCAACTTTAACGCGGTTTTTTGTATTTCAAATTCTGTGGAAATCAGAAAGTGAAAACATTCTTACCAAAGAGTCAACAGGTTGTGAAGCCTCACTGCTAATATCTACAATGCCTTTTCCAAGGCACTTGATCCTTTCTCTTGACCATTCATTATCATCTTGATGCTTCCACCTGATAGATGAGCTATCTCCTTCAGAGAAATATTCACTCGTCTCAGTCTTCTCTTTCACCTTCTTTCTCCTACCCCTCAACAGTCTCGGAGGCCTGAGTTCTAGCCTCCTCCTGCGTGACCGCTTGCGCTTCGTAGTGTCAGTATTTTGCCAGTTTTCAAATTCAGAATTCGTGAGAAAATCCCAAACATGCTCCCACTCCAGGTCTGAAGGGCTTGGCGAGTTGTATGATGAGTAAAGATAGCGATTCGGTGAACCAGGGAAATCTTCAGTCACTGTTTTCGTTACGATCACTTCGTCTTCTGGCAACCTCGGCTTGCCGTCTTTAACAACTAAAATATAATAGTTCACATTCTAGATGCAACCAAAGGCTTGACTTAATGTATATCAAAATGTTGGAAAATGATATAAGTCGTGTACGCTGAGAACGGCTATTTGTTGTTTATCTATTTGTTTTTGTCATTGAATAATAAGATTTTTGAAGAAAAGTTACGATAAGTTACATTTCCTTTGAAAGTCAGTTCGCATAATGATTTCAAATGATGGGCAAGCAAATTGGCCCGGCAAGGTGTAAAAACAACATTTTGCCTGAAAAAGGTTTCCGCTTTTTGTACACAGGATCTAAGGTACCGAAGTGAATAAGCTATCTCTTCCTTGAGCAACTTTTTCCTTTGAGGATTCTCAGCCGTCAGGCAAATCAAGGCAAATTCATTCTTTACTGACAAAAAGATCACAGTTAAATTAATTATTACGCAGTTGTACATGGAACAAATGATTTCTTCCTTCGAAGAAATGTTCACAGGTCTGTTTCTCAGGATAAAAGAACAAAAATTTTACAATTCTTAAAATCTGTTCCCTTCGGTTTACTTCTCTGAATTGTAAATCAGAATCTGTTTAATAGCAATAGAACATCTTGGCAGTTATGAAAATATATTGTTGCCACTTACCAACATGTCGCCTTCTTGGGGCCTTTGACCTAAGAATGACACAAAATTTGTTAGAAAAGACAATGTACATTACTTAACAGTGGCGCAAGAAAAGATCGAAAGCTAAAGATCTACGGAACATACCATCAAGCAGCCTCTTGGTATGGAATTTTGAGGAGGGAAAATTTTACAATGAACGGACTATGAATAGCCTACATATAAGTTCCTTATTTTCCCATGACTGAGAACAAACGACATTGCAGTAAAATGGACCTTTCGACTGCTCTACAAAGGAATCTGAATCAAACGATACTTTTATATATTTTTTGCGAAATTTTCGATCGAGTGGCGTTGTAATTTCCATCAGTGTTGTGCACATTCGAAAATTCTTCAGCTTTCTAAGAAAAGTACGAAAAAATATTCCTTGCTACAGCCTAAAAGCCTGTTCTACACCTAGCTTTGGGCACCGTGATGCCTCTGCTTTCTGATACAACAAGGAAAGTAGTAACATGGAAACAGGGGCGGCTCGGAGGGGGAAAAATAGGTTATCACTGATTTATTATCATCAATTTCTTTACAGTTGGATAAGAGTAAAATAGCTAAAAGCAGTTAGCTAATTACTTCTAACTGACAAACATTACAGAATAGAAATACTGCATAAACCTTGATTACCTTGATTACCCTTCTACGCTACGCCGCCCCTGCATTGAAAATGTAAAGCGTGCTTCATTACGAGTTAGCACAATTCTCAAAGCCAGTGGAATTATTTTGCTGAAATTCTTATGAAGCGTAAAAAGACTTGGACTATTTTTTGTTCATATAAATTATTACAATAACAATTTCACTTTCTACTATACAAATTCTAAATACTATACTACACTACAGGGACGATACCATGGGGAGCAAAAAGATAATGAGGAATGTTTTACCGAAAGGCATTGCGTTCTTTAATCGAATTCCTATAGAATCGTTGAAGATTTATAATTCGAACGCAATGAATCTCAGTAAAGAATTCCTCGCCGCCATCTTTAGCGCAATCCTCTATTTGTATAAATGGTGGAACAACATTCGACAGACGTAAACATTTTTGAGAAAACCAAACTTACTACAGTATTTTACAAGAAACTTATCACTGATACAAGTAAAAACAAGTAATCTTTCAGGCTTTACCGCAACATGCCTTTGCCTGCCAAAAGCACCGTCTCACTTCCATCAGACCAATTAAAGTCCTATTAATTCCAAGATTAACATAACTAAGCAAAACCATAAAGTGATACCAGCGACTACAACATAATTATTATCCCCTTATCATCGAGACGATTATCCTCTCAATTCATGGTAAGCTGTTTGAAATCGGTAAAACATAGCATTGAGCTGGCTACATTTTGACAAAAAACAACAATTTACTTGACCAAACAGCACATGCCGTCAGAATAAGCGATCTTCCCAAGGCCGCCTGTTCTTATCGCAATACTCTGCCAGAAAATTTTGAAAGTAAATGTTTTCATGTTCTGGCCACCTCGTGACAAATTAATTCGTTTCAAGTTTCACCGCAGCATTAGGCCATGTGCACAACTGATAAGCAGCGTCTGCCAAAAACGTTATGTAACTAAAACAAGATAATTATTGGAACTGAGTCCAAAATCTGCTACATCGTCTTTGGGCATTCAGACAATAGACCATTTCGACAATTAAAACAGGGGACTTGGCAGAGAAGTTTGTTCTGGTAAATGGCGGACACAAATATTGCAAATAGCTGCCACGCAGCTTCTTGATAGATTTCCCTTTTCAAAAAAAGCTGCTGGTTTAAAAATTACGAAAGTTTGACCCTAAAACCTTAATCAGTGAACCAAAGCTATTAACAGGGAGCAAATCCTAGCTCTTCCCGGCAGAGGAGTTTTGTGTTAGAAGTCTGCTAAAGCATAAAGTTCAATGTCATAATATCGCTACAAAGTATTATGGTTCCAATAAAGAATCAGGGAATCAAACCATATCGACTAGAAAGGAATACCAGCTCTGGATGCCAAAGAAAATATATTTATTAGCAACTGGCTGAGCTCTTTGAAATGAGTCTAAATTCATCAACTAGATTCTATTCATTAAAGTATTTCAACAAACCAATCAACAAATCTAAACGTAGAAAGAAATTTAACTGCCCTTGCCAGAAAGTTTGACTCGCTAATAACAAGTTCTTTTCCGCTATGGATTACATTTAGCTTATAAATTTTTCAATTTAGATTCAATTCTTTGAGTTTGGATCAAAGAAATAATAATAACATTAGGATTCGTCTCGTTTCTACAAAATAGTCATTTGCAAACCAGCGATATGTAAAACTCATTTAGTAACTTTGATTTCGCGACCATTGCTTTCTAAGACACGTTTAATTTCTAACTTTAAAACTAAACATTGTTTAGTTTGAAGTAATAATGTTTAGTTTAAAAGTTAGCTTAGTGAGCATGTCGTAAAATCATGGCTACGAAAATGATATAACCAAATTACTAATTGTCGTAGAACGCAAAAGGGATCAACTGAACGACTTAGGAAAGAAAATCTCACACCGTGATATGTCAAATGTAAATTAAAAACTAGAAATAACGATTGTCAGTGAGTGCTGCGCATTTTATTGTTTGCACAGGTCCATTCCCTGATTCCGCAGTTTACACTCATTGAACTGTGATGCATGACAAATCGGTATATTGGCTTTGAGTCAATTAACAATAGGAGAACAGAGAGGTGACGTAAATGTTCTTTTGCTGCCAATAAAAGAATTCCAGCCATTCCGACGCCATTTCAATAGCCGCTGACCGAAGTCACTGCAAAATTGTTGAAAACAGACAGAAAAACATACAAGTGTCGAGAATCGATCTCGCCTACGGAAGCCACTGCGCAGGAATAGGTGGCTGTTGCGCAGCAATAAGTATAGGTGGTTGATGCACAAAATACGTACCATGCAAAACAAGTATACATAGCTCCAACTGATAACACAACAAGAACTGGGATTCCTAGCCACATCAATGCAAATGTATTTTCTTTTGCCTGTTCCTTTGCAGATACCTAATGACCACAAATATAGCATAGTTAGATTACTGATAACAGAATGTCTTAGCTGATTTGTTTCATTATGTTGCGATAGAGAATCAAGTTAATCAAACTAATCAAGTCTTTCTCCATGCGTACTATAAAAAGGCATTCATGTTTGACATGCCTTGGCCACTCTTCATGCAGCCAATTTCCGCGCTTAAAATACTGTAAATCACAGCAGAAGTATGAACATAGAACAATGCTGTTTTAGACCATTTCACTCTACTCTATTTCTAGTCGCATGCAAATTTCAAACTGAAATCATTCAAGACCAAAGAAATGATCTGATTGAATCATTTGACACGTATAAAATAAAGAGGTGTTCTCGTGACATTGCAAATTCACTGCAACCCTGACCTGGCATCTAATGTTGACAGAAAATAGGATAGCATCTATTAGTTTTTAATAATTCGCAGTGCAATTGTGTGTAGATTAACTTTGCTTGTCTTTACACATTGGCCATGGGGTAATCATTGTCTTTCGCTCCAATGATATCGCCCCATAGTAGAACTTAAGATATGTACATGTTATATCATTATACGAAAATAACACAAAATTTGCTGCCTTAGCTTGCAAGGCAATGACAATTCTATTTTATGGTTTGTGGATTCATGGACAGATTCATTACGACATGCTTTATGTTCACAAACTTCATCTTTCCAAGCTACTGCCTATCATACAAATTATCATAGATTAAGATTTTCGGGTAGTTGGACTAAATCCAAGTTTCCTTGTCATTTGAGGGCTATGTGAGGTGAAATTTTTTTCTGAAATTCTCTCTATTGGCTAACAGAAAGCAGATATTACTGAGGCTAACTGTGTCTGACAAAATGCATTCAGCGTGTAAAATTATCGTTAGGGCCTTCAAGACTAGACTTATGACGACGAGTATCTTGTTTCCCTGTGCTCTTTGACTTGATGATGGCGCTTCAGTCAATAGAGACTCATAATATCACTCTGAAAAACCTGGCCATATTTAGGCCCAAACTTTGCAATTCCTAACGTACCAATCAGATTGTGAGATTTGTGGTTTACTATTGTTAAGGTGTACATGTGATAGAATTTAGATTCGATTGAAGAATTGAAAACACTCCCACGGAATTGAGATTCGAAGCCGTGATTCCATCACAATTCCATTGATGATTGAAGAAAATAGGGCCAAGTTTTTCACTGTTTCATTAAGAGTCCCTCTTGAGCAAGGTTTACCGCAGGGATACAAGTACTCGTCGTTATAAGTCTACTTCACCTTTTGCACGATCTATTAAACATCTCTACTTACGAGAAACCAATCAATCAAATAGCGCAGAAAGTATCAACTTACCCTATCTTCATCACTCAAATTCATCAATACAGCAAAATGCGTAAGATGATCACATTGGCAAACAGTAATGGTTGCATTGCTCGTTACAACCCAGCAACCATCTGAAGACCAGCTTCCGCCATTCTGTGCGCTGTTAAGACAAAAACAAATCTTTGAATCACAGATCGTTTGTGATAAGTCATCTACGCCTGAACCAACGCTAGCTACAGCTAATATTTCCTTCAGTGACAAAGAAACATAATTTATGATCCACCAAAATTGAATTTAATGCAACTGCAAACATAAACAATTATCACAAGCATGATGTATGATCTTATCTAGTATTCGAACACCGAATTTTGTTTTTATCAATCTAAGATGAACATGACACTGTTTCTTCAAGAATTTATGGGAAATTCAAACACAAACAGATCTTAGCTGTTGTAAACCTTACTTAACGTTTTATGATTTGTATTCCATGTATGATGGATAGTGGGGACGTGCCTTCTGGAAGGATATCAATTTTGGCTGTTTTTGTACAAGGGACGGTATCCATTCGTGTGGTTTTGGTATCAAGAAAAAATCAATAGGCCATTTTTGAATGATTGGTATAAAAACAGTGATAAAGTTCTACAAAGGTAGTAAAAGGAACACGTATTGTTTTTGAAGCTTGGATGGCGCGTCCAATGAGCAATGAAAACAATAACACAAGAAAAAGAAACCAAAATCTATTGATGTGAAATAAAAGATACCAAAAAGACTTGAAAATCACTATTTTCGAGTTAATCCAGAAGCTTCTCTTTGTCATGAAGGTGCACTATCGTAACGAAGTTTCTCTAATTAAAAACTATTCCTCGAATATCAGACAACTCTAGAAGAATTAAAATTTTCACATAGCTCTAGAAATACGTAGCAAAATAAGAATCAGTAGCAAAATCACGTCATGGCTATACATCACAGAAATGCTTGGGTAATCCCGTAGTTAAGATGTGGACTTAAATTTCCTTACTTTGAGCTGAAATCCCAATAAACGCATTTGGTTCTTGGAGTGTTGATTTCCTGTTGACAGAAAGTAAAACGAGAATAGATTACTTAAACTGCACAAGATGTGAAACAATTTTTTTACATTCAGATGAAATTTATAATATAAGCTACATTCTCCTATGCTTTCTAATTAAAACTATGAGACACTACGGAGATGCTACCAAGAGGAGTGAAATGACACGACTACCCCATGGTTTTATGAAACAAAACGAGGAAATACAAGAACATCATGTAAAGAAAACGAGGGAAAAAGTAAATACATCGCTAAACTACGAGTTAGGGTAGCTTGTAACCAAATATTTGCAAATTAAAGAATCTAGATTGTAAACCCAAAGATTGGTTACCTCAAACTATCACGCAATTGCAAATAAGGACATCAAACACACAAGAAGTTGAGGTGAAAAACTCATGCTGCATTCCATAACTTTTAACCTGTTTTCATTTTAACCCAGTGTATTGGAAAGTCAACATCGGATTGCTGGATAAAGCCGGAAGGAAATCAAAGCGAACGACGAAAACAAAAAGGAATCTTGCTCCTTCGAATAAAATTTATCTTCTTAAGAACGTGGTACAAAAAGAGGTACGAAGATCAAAACATACCTTCAAATGATGAAGAACAATAGTCACAGGAGGATTAATCTTTTGCTTTGGCTTCGGGAAGATAGAAGCTGCAATAACTTTGCTGTTTATTCGAAAACCATCAGTGAACGTAATATGACTGTTGGAGGATAGAAAAAACAAATTAGATTCTGAATATTTGGGGGTTTTTGATCTCGGCCTGTCTGAATACTGCAACAAAACTGCTTCTGTTAAAGTTGTAAGTTAATCTGTTTCAAAACATGCATCTTTTCTCCTTTAAACATGACAAAAAATCATTTGAGAAGCCACTCGCATTAATTACTAACTTTGGCACAAGCGATGATACAAGGAATTCGATTTGATTAATTCTTACACCATTGCAAATGCAAACATCTTTTCGCTGCTGAATTTTCTAGAAAAGACTGTTTAATAAAAGTGAGCTTGACGCTAAGTGCTAGGCACCAAAAGCATTGTCTTCACATCTTTACAAAAAATAGTGAAAATGGAGTAAAAACATATGTCTTTGGATCAAATGACATGTGATGAACTTCAGGTGATTTACTCTACTTCTATCGTGAGCTTTTCCTTTCTTGATAATTTTTGCGTCGAAAAGTTTCAAATGAGGTGCATTCTACTTTTCAATTTCAATTTTACACTCTATGTAATCATTGCGGGAGAAGGAAGCGTATCATCAATCTCTTCACAAATAACAAAGACTTTTGTCAACATTTCTCCGGCCTTTTCCGAGAAAGAAAAACAGACAACTAACTTACTTTGCTGTGCTCCACTGATGTGGAAGTAGGTCTGCAAGTGTTTTATAATTCATGCTTGCAACTTTAACAATGCCTAAAAAATCAAGAACAATGTTTAGAAATTAAAAAAACAGCACAAAGATGCAATTAGCTAAAATGTCTCAAGTTCCGCAAGGCAGTATCATAGGTTACAGTCTCAAATGACTTTTACATAAAGAAACAGAAAACCTTCTTTGCCACGATTCGCTATAAGAATAATCACTTTAAAAAACAACTAATCTAACGTTTTCCATGCGGCTTGCCATTATTACATGCGACTTTCTGCAAGATTTAAATTCTTTTTGAAGCTTTCTTTTCATATGCCAGGTTCTTAAACAAAGGAATACATAAAATTTTAGAAAAAAAGCATTCATCTCAAGTGTGTGCCTGCATCCAAAAATCCTCCTTTGTGTCGGGTCTGAATATTAGTAGCCTGTATCTGGGACTAAAAGACCTACCAGAGTTAAAAAGATTGCTTGGTAGTATGATATGATCTCTCTTTGTTGTCCACTTTTTAAGTAACGGTATCGTGTAGTTTGGAAATATATACTTCTTCGGTTTCGTCATATGAGCAACAGACATCACTGTAATAAAAAGACAAAAAAGCTCGATAACGAGTAACTTCAGTAATGATTAATTTGTCCGCAATTAGAATCCTCTGAGGCAGTTGAACATTAATAATAATATTTTCTGTTTTTATGCCGGCTTGGACATAAGACTGAACGAAGAAGATATGTTGCTTTCTAACTGAACATAACATGATACATCAGAATGAATAATACTGCTCGAAGCCTATACTAATATATTGATACTTAATACTATGTGGTTATATTGCTATATGCAGGGTCCTGGGATAAGTCAATGTTGGTTACATCGATATTACACTAATGTCCACGATTTGTGTATCGCAAAATTTGTGTCGAAAACTTTGATGACATGATGAATCTTAAGGGAATCTGGTTTTTGATACCTTCACATATGGTCCACGCGATCGATACTGACTTTTAAATAAAATTTTCTAAAATCAACTCTCCTTTCAAACAGATTAGAGTTTCTGAGTGAATGCAAATTCAGGTATTTCACACACTTTTCGGGAAGGCTTCTTTAATAAAAAATCTCGATTTGAACAAGGGATTTCTTTTTAAGGCGGGAATGGGAAATGGCATTTGGCGAGAGTCCGTTGATTGTGCGAAGAATGATAGCTTTTAATTCATACTCATGCACATGGTTATGAGAAAATGGCCAGCCTTCACTTTCTACAGTTCTAACATGACAGGCGGCATGAATTATGAACACATTAAAATAGTACGTTTTTAGTTATCTTCCCCGGTGTTGAAGCCACTTCCAAAACTACAGAAAAATCTAACTAGCGAACAAACCGACTCAAACGTCAACATAAAAAGACTTACCCATATTATTCGTAATAATAGGCTGGTTGTTGTTTATCGGCGGAATCTTGCCTGCAGTGACAACACCAAAATTCTCCAAAGCTTTCATTATCTTGCCTGGTCCCTTTAAAGACTAAAAAGCAGAATAAGTTTCAGTATCATGTGATTCAAATTCAATCACTTACAATTCATAGTCCTAAGTATACACACGAATTACTAAACTACAGAGATAACAACATTATAGGAAATCCAAGAAAGGCAGAAGAAATCATGATAAAGACACAGGTATGTTTGCATTTACATTCTTAACAATTACTGCGACCCATGTTGATGGACCTGCTTGAAACTCTGAAATTTCGTGGTATGCTCTATAACCCGAAAGCTACTGAAACTTCAGCGTTTTGCTTGAAAGCCTTTAATAAGATAATCAATATCACAAAAATTTAAAGGAAATACAGAGCAAACTTACATGATTAACATTTTCCCATTCTTGTCTGTTTGTGTCGTCTAGCAAGTTGCTAGCTGATCGCACAAAATGCTAACAACGAAATTAAAGAATACATTTCACTAGGAACCTTTTCACGTGGAAAACACAGTACGTAGTCAAATCGAAAACCTGGAATGAAGCATAGGTTGACTATAATTTTTCATTTCACCTCTTTTTATACCAATGCAAAAACAGTGAAATGGTTTCAAAGAAAAGATCACCTTTCAATTCGATCATCATAGGCTGTTAACTATTAGAACTAACCAATTTATAAAAAAATTGATAACAAGAAAAAATGAAAATAATTTTCTGATATTAGTAGGCAAATGAGTCAGAAGAACATTATCAATTAACAAATTTTATGACTTTCAACAATACCGTGAGTTTTTTACTCCTGCATTTGGATGCATTGAGAACCAAACATTTTCGCCTAGTTCTTCTCTAAAACAACATAATGCACAAGCATAAAGGTTTTTCGCTTGTGAAGTGACAAACACTTTCAAGCTGAACTGCTTGTCTTGTATCACTAAGAATGTTTGTAGAAATGATTTTGCTACTTCTTCCTTTGGGACGCAAAAATTTACTAAATTTGAGATTCTCTAAATCCATCAACTAATTCGTTTCGTAGAAAATCAAAGGGAATCGAAATTTCTCCCTGGAGGATTTTGAACTCAATGTTAAATAATGAATGAAAATACAACTTGATTTTCAAGGGAAAATGATTAGTAAAATGAATCTCCTCTTACCCGTAGAGCTCCAAAGCCAAATCGTTCAGCATGGTTTTTGCTAACATAGTTCGAGATTTCCTCAAGAACATTACTTGCTTTGATAATATCCCCACCAAAGACAAGAGAGTTATCAATCGTTTGAGTTGTTATGTCTTCAAGTTTGGTCAATACGTCTTTTACACTTGCAGTAAATCCAAGATGCTTTACCTAGAAATCATGAAAGGGATAAACTGATATCTGTAAAGGGTAAAGAGGCAACCTTTTCATGCTAAATAATTCCGGGTACATAATTAGATGGTGCATAATTAACCACAAACATAGAGCTATCTGGAAACCATCAAATTGTACTATTCCTCGACTTATAACAGAAAGGAATATGAGAATAATCAAAAACAAGATAAGAAACGAAAATTACTGACTGTAAAAAAGATAAAAAGAAAATAAAAATCAATAGTCATTTCAGGTACTTAAGCGGGAAGAAACTTTTACAAGAAGAAACTTTCGCGCGTTGGAAACAACGTGAAAGTTTTGGGATTAACCTTTGCAAATCAGCCAAAATGGGAAATCTCACAAGAATGTACTTCATGAATTCCATATTAGAGGAAATTTTGCACAATAAACTTTCACGAATTTCAGCAAAAAAAGTGCAAAGTACAAAAAACCTTCAAGGTTTCTTGTCAGAAAAGTAGTACCAGATCCACCAAAGTACTTCAGCTTCAGACATTTGAAAATCTGCAGTACCTATATTGCTAGACAGATTTTGAAGTTACTGAAGTTACCCTCCCCCACCCCCCTCGGACATCTGGCACAACCTACTTACATCTTCACGAAGGTTGGTATATTCATCAGAAATACAGCCACTGAAATCAGGTGTGAACCATTTTGCATGTTCATCACAGCGTCTTTTTGCAGTTCCTAGAGTAAAGAATTAGAGTTCCCAAAAATTACTGCAGTTTTTATGAATAAATGATAAAGAAATATTTTCAGAATAATATCAAAATGTGTTGTTCAAAAAATGTCCTTAAAATTAATTGGAGGGAAAGTGCTTCTACCGTTGCCATCAAAAACATTTACCATAATACATATGATAGCTAAAAGATGAACGGAATTTTTCCAACAGTGTTTTGTTGTCAAGATAAGAAACGGTTACAAATATTTTACATAAAGTCAAGTTGTTGTAATACCCAGTTTGGAAAACATCCTAAAAAGGGTTGGTTTCAAACCATTGACATTGATGTGCAAACTTCAGGGATAGGGACTGTTCATCGCAAAATTATTAGTATATATCTCAAAATTGTTGATCTACCGATGGGAAAATTCACATATAATGTCACATACCTTTGGCTTCCCTTGGGCATGTCCTAGTTGCAAAATTGCCAGGCTTTGTTTCTTTCCAGTTAATTCCAAATGCATTTTCTCCTTCACACAAGGCTGGTTTTGCTAGAGAAACATTAAACAGAAACAATATAATTATATCTTATATATCAATCATTTCCAATGCCTTTTTATTGGTGAGTTCAAAATTTTGGAGCCTTTAGAGAACTGATAAAATTGACTGATCTCAAAGAATAATTTTTTTGAATTATATACAAATAAAAGCAATCAGAACATTGAACATATTATGACATTTAAAGCTTTCTTTTTAAGTTAAGTTGATTAGAGTATGCTTGCTACAGAACCTTAAAATTGAGGACTCTTCATCATGAAAAATGCATATATGCAAGAAAAAGTGGCAATGAATCAGTTTAAAATATCTGATGTCCTCAGAATAACTGTGACTTAGAGATTGTGCAAAACCATAGGTCTGTTTTCATAACAACAAAAGCATGGCATTTGAAAATAAATTTCATAATGGAAGAATCAAAGCTTAACTCAAGAAGGCACAGTCTGCTATTGATAAGCACATGAAATGAAACATTCTCTGCAACAGTGAGAAGTGGTTATCAAATATGTTTAAATATTCAAACCTGGTGATTTTTTTGCTTGTGGTTTATTCACAAATACAATCCTAGTACGAATAGTTGGCTCTTTCAATGGCTCAGTTTTGCATGATTGTTGGCTTTGACATTGAACAAGGTAGCAAACCTGGAAAAAAATGAAATCATTTTGAATTTCAATTGAATTAATTAAATTTTGAAATATAATGAAATCAGTGTGTCAAGAGCCCTGAAAATGGGGAGTAAAAAGAGCATTAAAATTTGAAAGGTATGTCCATATTTTTGATATCATTTCTAATAAGCTTCCCTCTCTGATAAGCCCCAGTCTAAATGAAATAAGCCCACTGTGGGCTTAATAACCTTATACAGTATGTGTACAGATTGCTAAAACTTTGAAACATGGCTTATGTCTCAGATCAATAAAAAGGCTGGCATGAAATTTGATCACATTTTCTTAGAAGCTAACTAGAGTACTTTGCTGTAAATCTGCCATGGAAATTTTAGGATGTCTTCACTAGTGCTTTAAAATGGTTGCAGTTATCATATTGATATGTCAACAAATTTCTAAATCCAGGACAGCAGCAGATTTCTACTTTTAACCATATTGTAGACCTTTGCAGATTAAGGTTTTCTTGAAGATTGTATCATCATTCTTCCATTAATTCAAGCTTTACAATGATTTTGATGTTTCAAAACTTTTCCATGAATTCTTTCATAAAAATGAAAATACTGCCAATTTGAAAACTGATTTGATTTGATTTTAAATTCTTCAGGCACGGAGGCCACGTCAGTCAAAGGACTGATTTACAGTGGGCCGTGCACAAAAAGACAAAACTAAGAAAAGCATACATGATTAAAAAACCTTATTTACAAAATTATCTTATAAGCACATTAAAGTGATTCTAACGATAACATGAAAGAGAGAATCAGCATTCAATGTTGGCATTGTTGATAAGTTTTTTGAATATTTCATAAGATTTTGATGATTTGGCTTCAACCAAAAGATCGTTCCATAATTTAGCACCCTTTCAAAGCATTTCTGGCCGAAAGCCGATTTGCAAAGAGGAATGGCCAAATCTGTTTTAGTATTGCAAAGTTCTCTCTTGCATGCATTGGACAGCCTGACAAACATTTCTGTAAGGTAAATGGGAGCTTGGTTGTTTACCGATTTGTACACCATTTTCAAAGTTTCTGATTCAATAAGCTCATTGATGGTGGGCCAACCAAGTTTTCTGATTATGGGTAGAGCAGAAGCATCATAAGCACTGTTTGTGACGATTCTTGCCGCCCTATTTTGAGGTTTTTGCAGCTATATAATCAAGATGTCAAAAATTTCAATGGCAGATTTGTAGCAAAGTAAACTGGCTAAGGTCTGTTCAGGCCATTCAAGCCAAAGAAAAATTTAATCAAATTTTACACATGCATCTAAACAACAAGATGATTCTTAATTTTACAACACTAGAAAAATAGGCCAATCCAGTTCCAAAAAGTTTTGCAGGTATGGTACAATAATCAAAGATCTGAAAAGATCTTACCTCCCCTGATTTGAAAAGCAGATCACATGTTGGTGTTTTGCAACATTCCTTTATACAGGCATCCAGATTTGGATATCCTGGCATTCTTGTGAACTTTCCTGATTTTCTACCATTTGTAAGGACCATGTTTTGCAGGTTTTCACGGATTGGGCAAGACTCATCATCTGTTTACAAACAAAAATATATGATACAGTTAACACAACAGAACTAAAGCCTGGTTTCCATATGATAGTAACAGTAGGCGACTGGTCGCTGAGGCAGGCAGGGACACATCAGGGACAGTTGCGTTAAATGGAAACATTTTCTGAGTGATGTCTCCAATGTCGCCAAACAGATGGCGACATTACAGGGATACATCAGAAGAGTTGAGATGAGTTTAAAGCCTGGTTTCGATATGATGGTAAGAGTGATCATTTCCATATGTTGCCGACTGACTGGGGACATGTTGCCAATGTGTCGCAGCAGGTCGCCGACTGTTACGATCATATGGAAAACAGGCTTTAGACTGATTAGAAGGTCCACTAATAATCCACAGGTTTTAATCTTGGGGAAAGTGATGAGTCTTTGAAGTTTTATCTCTATACTGGTCATTACACATCAAGAGCAATATGAAATGTACAGTTCTGTTGATGGCTCATTATCGATTTAGGCCTGATCAGGAAAGCATGTGTTTTTAGACTGAATCTGCTAACATTTATAGGTAATTGTTTGATAGATTCTCCCTTACAGTATCTTTTCTTTCGCAGATTTAATTTCAATGGAAATTGATGTTTCGTGTCACCCTTGTATTCCAAACTTGTAAGTTGCATAGAAGAGCTTTCGAGTAATAATTTTTGCTTGGGTTCATGGGGAATGAATGTTAGGCATAAAGTCATATACTTTTGTATTATAATTCCATGCAGCATACACCTTCTGGAATATGCAACAAACATAAGGCTAACTACCGGGTGTCCTAGAAAAAACGCAACAGATTTGAAAAATTCTAAAGGCAACTGTTTCATACTTATTATCAAGCGATTATTTTTATTGAAATCTGCAATGATTAGAATGAATTTTGATATATTTTCCGTTATTTTTAGGGACTTTGTTTAAAGTTAAAGATCAGCAAATTTCAAACTTGCCCCTATGTCAAAACCAGAGCTGCTGCATTAGTGTCATATTTTAAAACATGACAGTTCCAGCAATTACCAAAGACTGCTGACAAGGATGCAACACACAAGTTTATTAAACATTTAGCAGACACTTTTATCAAGATTTCGGTCAAGGCACAGTTACTCTTTATAAGATGACTAGGCCCTCGTCAATTAGAGTTATACTTTTAATTGGACATTAACACTGAAAGCTGCCTTACAACTGGATAACTCATGAATCAGCAAGGGATCCCTTCATCACAGTTTTTTATCAAATTGTGTGCTTGTAACCCTGTGAAGTTTCATGTATGCCATGCTTGCAACTTTGCTGTATAGTAGTTTGCACTAATGCAGTATAGTAGTTTGCAGCTCTGGTTTTGCCCTTACAACAAATTTAAAGTTTGTAGATTTTTACCTCTGCAACCAAGTCACCAAAAATTCTGCAAAATATATCAAAATTTAAACTAATTATTGCAGATTTAGAGAAAAATAATAATTCAATTATTAATTTGAAACAGCTCATGTCAGAATTTTTTAAATCCGTTGCGTTTTTTTTTTGGGACACCCGGTATAACCTGGGTTAAAGATTGTTTTTGCCATATCAGAGGTTTTTACGCCACACCAGTTTTTTCTAAACAATAGGCATATTTTTCTACCATTGTTTTCAACATTGCTCCACACAAGAGAGATCTCCAGTGTAACATACATATTTTCCAGTTTGAGAGAGTTCTCAATGCTGACCATCTCACCAGGATTTCTTAAGTTTAGCACACTTTTAAATTTAGAATTAATATTCGTAAATTCATCTTGTACAGCACCAAGATCATAGTTCTAAATCGACATTGCTTTCAATTGCTTTGTATTCTTGTGGAAATTGTCAGAGAACAAGGTCAGAAGGATTGAATGAAAATTGCAGTCCTTGTTTTTGGTGGATGCTTCCGAAAACATTGACTTTCCAAACGGCCTAAATGATTTGAGCAAGATGATATATGACAGAAGTGAGGTCAAAAATTGACGGCTTGACGACACTTTTAATCCAAAAGACCGGTCAGTCATTAAATTACCTTCTTCGGCATCCTTCCACAGCAGTACAACTTGCCAAGAAACTTTTTGGTGAAGAAAACCGAACTCTATCTTCAAAATAATTCTTGCTCCTCAAGTTTTCGCGCCGTATGAAACAAGCGAGGAAGATTTGGAGATTGGAGATTGGAAACGAGCGTTCGTTGGAAACGAGGTTTGATATGGAACAATGGAGCATGGAGCAATGGAGCAATGGAGCAATGGAACAGATTGACAATTGGATTGGATTGGATGAATGTGCTTTGGTGGAAAGAAAGGGCTCTGCGCCGGACAGCACACAGACGACCTAGTTTCTATTGTTTCCATTGTTTTATCAGTGCACTGTCCGGCGCAAGAAAATTTGACTTTCCATACAGCAGTGACCACTGCCATTCCAGTAATTCACCATTTTAGTGGTGGCTCCTTGTAATTTGAGTGTGCGCGTTAGTAAATTTTTCACGATTCCTGTGAACGTTTCTTACAAGTTTGTTTCTTACCTATAGAAGAGTGAAGCTATCAGCGGCGTACCCAGGAATCTGAAGGGAAGCCGATAGTTGGAAAAAATGCGTCGTTACTCCTGGTACCTCCTGAATGGCTAAGATAAAATGGGTCATTTTAAAAATTTCATCAAGGGGAGGAGCGGCAGCTCATTCCACTCCACGGCTCCCCTGGGGTAAGTCCTTGGAAGCTATTTACTCTCTGCCAGTCTAATTGAAGTTGAGAAACACATTATTACCTTTATTTTCCTTCGGACTAATAGGCGCGGATGATTCTGGTACTTTCTTCTGTGGAATTACTGGCTTAGGTACAGCAGCTTTCGGTGGTTTTGCTGAAATGAGAGATTTACATTTAGGTTCTAAATAGTGGATGCTTAAAAAGTTACCCGCTACCAGTAAGCGAAATCAAGATAAAATGAATTCTTGGAGAAATGCCATAACAGCTGTCTGTAACTCTTACGGCTGATCTCAGTTGTAATCTTTTGCACGAATTAGATTTTCTTGATCTAAAATATGCATCAGGAATGGATTAGCCATTATGGCTACTTAAACTGTCATACAACAAAGACGAACAACTACAAACATTCCAATTTGCCTTCGAAAAGGCTATTTCAAGGCCCAAAACTGATTCAGAGCTTAATTGCAAGAGTGTTCTGTGCATGAATAATGCAGACCTAATGCCTTTCTGTTGACTTTGAATCAAATAAGATCCTTTCTTCCTTACCTGTGGTTGTAGATCCACCACCATTATTTGCATTCTTGAAGAAATCTGACAAGTTACTTTGTCCCGGCTTTCGCCCGTTTTTGGATGGATTCGCTCCACCTTGTTTCTTTGCAGGCGGAGATGGCCTTTTGTGTGGCAGTGTGGGGCTTTTCAAAGATGGCTTTTCATGTCCTTGTTTCATCTTGCCAGGCTCTGCTTGTCCATCTCTGTTCATTTTATCAACATTCGTTGGTCTGCGTTGTAGCGATGGCTTTTTTGTTGCCGGCTTCCTAGTGGCTTTAGCATTATTATGAATTAGAACTAGCGGTGGTTGTTTCACTGGCTTTCCGAGGATCTTTTGAATGACATGAAGTGGAGACTGCTTGTGTTGACCACCGAGGATCCGCTGTATTACTTTTTGAGGTGACTGCGGAATATCATTATGTACTTGTTTCCGTGATGGCGCTGCGGAGGGCTTGACATGTGGCTGAGTAGTCGGTTTTTGCATTGGATAATAACCAGGGAACTGTGGGCTTTGAAAAGGCATCATAGTTGGCTGGGGCTGTTGTCCTGTCATAGGCTGATTTTCTTGCCCTCTCTGCCCATTTTCTCCACTCATAGGAAGCTGCCCTGGTGCATATGGCTGCATATAATGCCCATTATGATACTGCATAGCACCAAATGGACCCTGAAGTGGTAAATGTCCTGCAGGTCCTTGCTGCCCATAGAATGGTGGTCCGGCTTTTATATTCCCATCTCCTGGAGGTTCAGGCAGTTGAAGATCACCAAGAACGCCAGTTGAACCCCCCTGCCCAGTCATTTGTTGCTGCATTGGCTGGTTTTGATAAGTAAGAGGAGAAGGTGGTATTGGTTCTGTTGTCGGAACGGGGGTCCTTCGTATTGGAGGAGGGGTAATCATTTGTATCATTTGACCATGTGAGTTTGGTTTAGGTGAATTCTGTGCTGGTAGATTCTCTTTTAGCTTTTTGATCATTTTGCGACCCTTAGCTGTAGCTTTCTTGCCTTTGCCTCTAGTTGGTTTATGTCTATTGATACTAGGGTCAGTGTCCGGAGCCTCTACATCTTCGTCCCCAGTAAAAATATTCAAAGTTGGGATAACAGTCGTTGTCATAATAGTAACAGGCCTTTTAGTTGTTGTTGTTGTTGTTTTTTTTTTCGGTTTTCGCTTATGAGTCGTTTTCTTGCGAGTCGTTTTCGCTTTTGTGGCCTTTGTTGTCCTTGGTGTGGGAGTAGTTGTTGTTTTCTTTACAGTGGTAGTTTTGGGGGTAGTAGACGTCAGTTTCATCGTGGTGCCTACTCGTTTCGTTGTCGAATCTTTTACTGACGATGTTTTATTCTTTAGTCCCATGTGAGAATCTCTGCTTTCAGTTGGTTTGGTGTTTGCATGAGGTTTTCCTTCATCCTTTGTTTCACTCAAATCCCCATGAGAGCCTCCTTTTGATTCAGATCCCTTGTGAGACCAGCTTGTATTCCTTTCAGAAATAACTTCACCGTGTGGCTTTGTAGGTGAAAAGAAGCTCTCTTCGATACTTGTCGTTTTGTGTTTTGTCGATACATTCTTGTCCTTTACTGTAACATTTCTTGACTTGTTTGCCGGAGTGACATCATCGCCAGCACTTGTTTCTTTCCTGTCGTGAAACATCTTTGGTTCTTTTGTCATAATCGAGGTATCATTTGCAGCATTGCCTCCTTCATTAGCATTTTGTTGAACTTTTGTCGCATTGGCAGCTATTTCGATTGAACTATTATTGCTCTTCTCTGCAACTGTACTATTGTTCAATACAGAACTTCCCTTCATGTTGGTTCTATGGCTCTTCTTCTTTCCTTCTTCGTGTTTGCTTTTCTCTTTGTGCACCTTATGATGCCTTTTGACAGCAACTTCCCCAGAGCCTTCTTCTGTCACTTTATGATTCTCAATGTCATGCCCTGAAGAAACTAATTCCTCGCTCAGTTTTAATTGTTTTCTCTTCTTCTTACTTTTCTGTTTCTTATCAGTACTTTTATGTTTCCTTGACTTAGTTTCCTTATTTGCTTTTTCCTTACTTGATTTTTCTTTGTTTGATTTTTCTTTGCTTGATTTCTTTTTGCTGGATACTATCTTGTGCTCATGTTTCTTGTGCTTCCTTTCTTTGTGAGCTTTGACAATTTTGACCCCCATATGCCCTGAACCATGCTCTATTCCAGATCCAAAAGTTGATCCCTCACCACTCATTTCTATTGCTGCTTGTGCCTGAACAAATGCTTTGTATTTCTCAAACTCTTTCAAAAGGTCTTTCTTCTTGCTGTTCTTTGTTTTGTGAGAATTCTTTGACTTTTTGTCATGTTTCACATGCTTTGCTTTCCTATGACTTTTTTTACTTTCTCGCTTTCCCTCCTCGATTTCATCTTTCTTTTTCTTTTCACTTTCACTTTTCGCATGGAACTTCATGATATCCTTTTTTAAATTTTCTTCATCTTCTTTTGAGGGTTTATAGATTTTATCTTTCTTTTCATACCTCATTTTATCCAGCCCATCCAGAATATCTTCATTCAGAGCGGGCATGTGTTGGTCATTATTATGATTATGTTTATGCTTTTTATCGACATATGGAACTACGATGTCACGTTGGGACCACTTCCCGTCACCGATCTTATGGTCTCTCTCAAATCCTAAATAATGTCGTTGATCTCCGTCATCATCTTCCCCAGCTCCACTACCATCCAAATGCACCTCTTCGTGCGGTATCTTTTGCTGTGCATCAGCTGAGGAGCTTCCTTCTCCAGACACATCAACTACTTCCTTCTTATGTGTTTTCTTTGAAGTTTGAGATTTCTTAGAATCATGAGTTTTGCTCTTCTTCTTACTATGTTTATGGTGAGGAGGAATAACGATCTTCTCGGGTCCCTGCTCCAAATGTTTTGATAGGTCTCCACTATTTTCTAGCTCTCCAATCAACTCTTCCTTCCTTTCGTTCTCGTGTTTCTTGGAATGTTTCTTGGTCTTCTTCTTGGAAGACTTTGAATGATGCTTCTTCTTCTCTGATTGTACTTTATTGGTTTCTTTCTTAGATCCTTTCTCCTCGCTTTCTTTCCTATCTGTCGCTGTCAAAGTCTTCTTCTCTAATTTATTTGCCAATTTTTCAACCTTTGACAGAATCTTTTCTTTACGACTTTCAATTTCACTTTTCTGTTTCTTCTCTATTTTCTCCTCAAGATGCTCTAGCTTTTCAATTAGCTGTTCTTCTTTATTCTTACCCTCAGATTTCTTACTGCTCTTCATTTTAGACTTCTTCTTCTTCTTGGAGTGATGTGAGCTAGATTGGTGCTTAGAACTCTTCTTTGGATGAGAATCAGCCCTTCCGAATTCATGATGATGGTGAAGAGATCTCTCAATATCTTCGCCTGAATCTTCCTGCCGTTGAGACTCGGAATTAAACTTGATGTAATGATGTGATAAATGGTGTTTATCAGGACTTCTTCCCGAATGCTCAATATCATCTTCTTCTCGCTCTTTATCAGGATCTCTTCTTTGATATCTCAGATAATCCTCCTTAAGCATTTTATGCTTTGAATATCTGTGTTTACTCGAACTTCTATGCACATTCTTCCTCTGATATTTGTCTAGACGATCTTCTTTATAAGGTTCCCTGCTCTCATAGTCATTTTTCCATTTTCTATGATGTCTTCTGTGTTCATTTTCTCTTTTTTCATATTCTTCCATCTCCAGTCTTCGCTCGTCATCACCATCATCATGATCAAATTTTCTTGGAGCATCTTCCACATCTTCGTAATTTCGATGAGCTACCATCAAATCACTTCGTTTATCATTCTCTACAGACATACCCCTCATTTTCATTGACTCATCAGCTCTACCAGCTGTTTCTTCTTCAGGAGACTTCAACCCTCCAGCTTCATCATCATTACCTTCTGTTGCTTCTCCCCCAACACGAAATCTTCTCTCCGGGCTCTCTTCTTCCTTTCGACGAGCCTCTTCCCCATCAGGATCAGAAGTTTCCGTTTCATCACCAACAATCGTGTCATCAAATAAACTACTATTCATTGGTTTCTGGCTGTGGATTAAATGTTTCACATCATCTGAGTATTCATTCTTCGTATGGCTCTCGGGAGTTTTCCTGTCAGAATCAATTAGCTCTTCGTTGTTTTGATCTTCACCGCTTTTCTTTCTACTGTCTCTTCCCTCGTTTTCTGATTGCCCAGATCCAGAACTCTCCGTTTTGCTCTTCTCCTCCCCTTCTTCTTCATGATAATCTTCTTTTCCTTTATGAACATGACTCTTCTTATGTTTTACGGAACTTTTATGATTATGTTTCTTTGTTTCCTTGCGTTTCTTGTGACTCTTCCTTGTGTCCTTGGTTTTTGACTTCTTCTTTCCTGAGTGCTTGTTATGTTTCGTTGAAGATTTTTTTCTTTTCTTTGATTTATGAGATTTCTTCGATTTTTTTTCATCATCGTCATCATCATCACCGTCTACGTCACCATCTACGTCACCATCTACGTCATCACTTGCATCATCATCATCATCGTCATCGTTAGAATCATCATCTGTCGTTTGCACTGTGCTTCTCTTCTGTTCATCATTTTCAGTGGATCCGTCTTCCTTACCGGTGGTCGCTGAAAATGAAACCAAATCTTCGATATTTGACATATTCTTTAAAAAGCTGGAAATTACTTCAAAAATAAAATTTCGAGCATTATACTTGATATATTTTACATTTCTATATCACCTTTGTTTCGATTTTGTAGCCACAAAGAAGTGATTTCTACGGTCTTTTAGCAGAGAAGAAACCGTAAATAGATCAAGTTACTAATTGCAGAATTTTAATACTGAAGAAGCCTACTGCAAGTGCTAAATTGAGTTTACGAAGAAACCAGTATTGCCTTTCACTTAAGTATGAGGTAGCACGCTTTAGCTCTACATAGATCAAGTTCAAAGATACATAAGGTTTTGTAAAACTCTTCAACAGAATCAAGATTGTTAAAGAGAAAGACCCAGAAGACAAAGGACTCAAACTATGATCCTTTGTCTTTTGGGTCTTTTGCAAGACCCTAACGATCCAAACGACCTAGTGTGAACCAAGCCTAAAGACTAAGGCTGCATTCACATTGCACAATCTTTTGCAAGCGCGTAAACGCTCGTGCAGAAATTCTCCATACAAATCCCTTACAGTGTTCAGATTGCAAAAATACTTTTCAATCTGAACATTGTAAGGGATTAGTATGGAGGATTTCTGCACGAACGTTTAAGCGCTTGCAAAAGATTGTACAATGTGAATGCAGCCTTAAATACCTTCTCTTTTGATGACACTGAGTTGGAAGTCTGTTTTCGGCAGTCGATCCTTTTTTGTATGACAATCCCCATCACCACTACACAAAACACCAATACAAGATTTCTCAACCAAAAATGAAAGAATGCAATTTTCTGTTTTGCAACACTTTTTACTGCATGAGTTCATGGACTTTGATCTCTTTCCAAGCGATTTGAAATGATAATTCTTTTTCCTCTTGGGAATTGTTGATTTGTGGAATCTTGAGTCGGCGGCGCACGTGGATTTACTTGAATCATCATCATCACCATCATCATCATCATCATTTCCTCCATCAACATCGTCATTGTCGTCACTAGAACGTTTCGTCACTGTTTCTGTCCGTTCGGAGCCAAGATCTTGAGAATCGTTCAATGAGACATAGATTTTGTTAATTGGTTTCTCACTCGCTCCACCTGAAAATGAAAAAAGTTGGGAAATCTTTAATAACCTTACCTCGTAGTGTTAACCTCAACATTTTGTTCACAAAATGTTTTGCTGTTCCTCGACAAATGGCCTAAATATTCACGAAAGAGCGTAACAATGAAGGAAGAAACCTACTTTCATTCTTGAACCATCCTTGATATCCATCTTCAAACATTGTCGATACATCTCTTTTATATCTTACAAATGCATTCTCATCACTAGAGGTCTCTTGGATGAGAAAGGCTGGAAACCCTTTATTTACAACACCAGCTCCAGTTTGATTAGATGTCGTAACGAATGATGAATTATCAATTTTAAAGCCATCTCTCTTCTGATAAATGCTAAGTTCTTTTCCATGATCTGTTTCCCAAGTTCCTGTCTCTTCTAATTCTTCGTCTTCATCTTCGACATCTCTCTTATCAACTCTGTGCCCTTGAAAATCCTTTAGCTGCTCATAAATAACCTGGCACAAGTCTTTCTTGGCGCAAGTTATTCCATAGCAACGTTTCTTTACACGAATAGGGATAGTGCATTTTGAATCTTTGCAGCATAGCTCAGCGCATCTCTTGTTTGTCTTGGTTGATTTTGATAGCCGCCATAAGTGGAAAGAGCTTTGTTGCTGTTGTTCACAAATATCGCTTACTCCATTCACAAAGACCAGGCCTAATAAACAAGGTAAAATTTTAGACTGAAGTGCTTTTGATGAAGTTAGGCTAAACAAGGAAATGTGATTATTGTGGATGCTAACCAAGGTATCTCAAAAGATTGTTCCAATTAGTGTGGTTGCTGCGGAGGAGCTGTAGCTCTATTGTTCTGTTGTTGATACGACCATAAAGAAAAAGGCTTTATCAGAACAACTGAGACCTTGTTCTTGTTTTATCAAATCGAACAAGTGGTTGCTGAGTCATGACACAAAGAGGGTGGAAAAAGTGATTGTTTCAGACAAAGCACTTTCTTTGTTCTCTGAAAGTATCAAAATGAAATAAGTTTCGAATAATAAGAAGTAAGGCCAAGGTATTGTTCAAGAAAATTTTACTCCGGGATAGGGTATAATTTTCGGGATTTTGACTCCAGGACAGGGTAGCTTTTTAGATTTTCCAGCGGCACGTCCCCGTATGTTCGTAGGCCGGGTAGAAGCCATGTAAAGGCAGCATAATTTTTTGGATAATCTTTTTTTTTTATAAGAAACTGGTTTATTACTATGTCTGAGAAGTACTAAGAAACTTTTCAAAGTTAAAAGCATGGATTTTATAGCGAATAGATCATTGAACCTTCATTCTTGAGAAATATTATCTAACCATTTGTGTTTTCGACATAACAGAACACTGTTTATTCCTTTATGATGTTTTAAATATCAAGAAACATATCTGCCGCAGTGTTAGCGACCACATTGCTAATTCTGCATTCAGAAAAATAAGAAACCAATTAAGAAACTTTTAGTACTAGAATCGACAAAATTTCATGTGAAATTAAGAAACTTTTAGTTCTATGGCCTGATCCTAGTTTCTTATAAAAAAAAAACGTGTAGTGATGCAAGTTTCATAAACACACTTTGTTTTCCTAAACCGTTATTGAGAAGACTCACTTGGAAATTCGACTCATTGGTCAGTTAAAGACCATTCTATGCTTTCATCTGCTAATTTCAACTAGACTAAATAATTTACTATGCTTTGATTTGTAAAGAAGAAAGGACACTGCTCTTGTTAATCAATCCTTCTTGCAGAAACAGAAAGGCAATTTCAAGAAATGTTGCCACAAAGATGTATTGCATTTGTTAATCACCAATCTATATGCTGAACTGTATTTTTGATGATGAAACGCAGTTCATCTTGTAAAATACCCTTTGTTGCTAGATTTTGGAGAGTCATCAGTATCTGCTATCTGGTAATCCCAGAAGGTTATACGCTCATCAGCTCAGGGATCATGAACAATCTCTGGAGAGCTGATCAAAGTGAAAACTGAAATTTAAGTCTTTATTACATCGATGGTAAAGAATTTACTTTTTCACTGATTGCCAGTGCACCCAATAAGGGTGATTGTTTTTATGCACTGAAACCAGCATGTAACATCTAAATTTTTGCTGTCTGGCTGTTTTTTTGCTGCACTTTTCTCAGTTTTGAAAGGGAAGGAGTGACCCTTGATAGAAAGAAAGAATTTGTTATTTGGGAATCACTTGAGACTTTTGCCTTAGAATTTCTCAATATCAATGGACTTTTTTATGTCATTTTGTAGTATCAATCTCTTGCATAAAATAAAAGAAGCAACTCAGCAGCACCAGTGGTTAGATAGCCAATAAATACTGCGTGTATGGTCCCAATTACATTGATCAATGAGCAAATGCTTGTGAATAAGTAAACTGGTAGAGGTCAATGATCTTCAATAAATAATCCTTGAAGTTCAGTCAATGTGTATAGAGAGTTGATACAGGTCATTAACACACTGATTATAGACAGAAAATTTGATTGCTCAGTGAGTCTGATGCGGCGTGCTCATATGCCATGCAACACGTTACATTCATGTACTTACAGACGGAATTTCATCAAAGCTAAATACGGATGATATAAAATCGAGCTATAGAATAGTAATTGCCACATAAAAAATAGTCAACGATCTGAATACAGCATGAAGGCAGTTTTGGGTGGAGTAATGATTTTCCATGGGAGGCAAAGACAAATTTATCACATTTTCCATCCAAGAAATCCTGCAAAATCTTTTACCAAACGCTGCAAGAAATAAAATCAGATTTCCATTTCTTGATTCACCATACGAATTTTTTCACTTTGTAAAACAATCGTTATCGTCTACTAATGTTCACTGTAAATCTCTCTAGCTATTGAATAAAAACATATTTGGCGGAATTTGAAACATTACTTTGGTTTTATTGACAAATGGTATTCACTATTTGCCGAGCTACTCAAGAAGAAGCAGAGATACCATGAACCTGCATGTCCAAGGAAAGCTTCATACTAAATGCCGTTACTAGATATCATTGTATACTGTGAATGAGGCGGACGCAAAGAAGAAGCAATTTTCTGCCTGAAGCCTACGAACTTACTTTCTTATCAGAGTGTTACTTTACATTGTGTCTTGGAAAGATGCAGCAAGCATCATTTCTAAACCATACGAAATCTTAATTTGCCACTGAAGTTGCAATAGATTGTTAAGTTATTGGGATTTCCCTGAGATGTACGCAAATTCATAGCAAATAACAAACAGGAACACAGGAACAACTTCGACAAGTATTGGTAAATTTTAGATCTAAGGATTTACATTTTGTCAAATGATTGTCTCGCTCAAAGAGTGATCAGCATTTGTAGACATGAAGAATGAACTTCACTTTATTGCGTAAATGCGAAGCCATCAATATGCCATGCAACGAGTTGTCTGCATTGTCGCTACTTTACAAAGCAATAATAATAACTACCTCCACACGATCTACCAAACAGTGAACTAAATTAGAGTTTCTGAATATCACTTTGGAACTTGAAGTGCAAAAACAAACTATTTCCAGTTGAAGGTCTAGGTACTTCGCTATCAAGTCAAAGCCGCATTCATTTTGAAAACATGGATAACTTCTCGCGTATGAAAATATTTATTTAACAGAATTTTCTAACTTTAACACAAAACCACTTCTGAGAGCAAAGAAAGCAGAGCTTAAGCGCAAATACCACGACTTCTCTATCTTTTGATGAGCAAAATGCAGGCGCAAAAGGCGTTTGTAGCGAACACAAATTTGTTCTAAATGAGGGCGTTATGTCTATGTTACTGCAAGATGCACGAGGTCCGTTCTTGCAAGAATAAGCAAAAGTTTCCTGTTCTTGGCGAACTGCATCAATGTTAGTGAGGCATCCGCATTTCTTAAGATCAGAACATTTCTCAAGCCTAGTGCAAGATAATCCTTCACAAAAATGACACTGCTTACCAAGCTTCAAGATTTACAGACTTTGGTGTCAAATAAATGGCTTTCTCTGTTAAATGAATGCCTCAGCTTTAATGATGCATCCATATCTTGGAGATCTGAGCTTGATCTCCAAAAACTGTTAAAGTTCAAATCAATCTTCGGTTAAAAACTGGACCTCAAGGCAACTTAGGCCTAACTGACTCAAAGGAAGTAAGATTAAGTTGATTTTGATGGCAACGTAGGTCAAGATTTCATTCTGTTGGAGAAACGACCCAAATTTAGGGATGCATTTCACCTGTGGAAATCTGAAACACAGATCAAATATTTCCTCGTTTGCTGCAAGCTCTCTCACGAAAACAATTGCAAGTAACACACTCACCAAGAATCAATATTATGCAGACTTTAATTCCAATCGAAACCGTTCGATATATCCACGATTGTCCATAATTTCTCTCCATCCGCCGTAACCCATCTATCAACTTCCAAGTTTATCTAAAAAGCCCTGGCAGCTCCAGTTTCGATAGCAAATCACAGTTACTTCTGCATATAAACCATCCTTCTTTATTGATCATGATCAAAATATCTGCAGTTAAAATCTGAAAATTTTCATCCGAAATCCATCGATGATTAAATGCATATAAATTGATTAAATTTCAATAAAATCCAGTCAATACTTTTCGATATTTAGCAAAATAATCTTCGAGCCTAGGTGCGGTGAAGGGGGCTGCATTGATAAGTCATCTGACGTAATGTCAGTCATGCGTAACGAGTACATTTACCTCTGAGTAGCCAAGCGATGCACATGTCAACTGCCTATTGGCTCCCTGATAGGCACTCCCGGTACGGCCTAGCTGAATTCTCTTTTCATAACATCATGCTCGGATAAAAACAACGCAAGAACAGCCGCGCGCGTTTTGTTGGAGGATGCAAAACACGCGAGATGCTTAGGCCATTTGATTGGGAAAGCAGTGCATTGGTTGATGTTGAGCGGAGAAAGGTTCCTGGATATATTTGAAACAATCCAGTTAGATTTGTAACGATATGCAAACTTTTTAAGATCATCGAAGATTCTCCTCTTCCTAGGATCAAAGGAGCCCGACAGAAGTGAAACATGGAATATCCTACAACTGCTTGAACTTGTTTACGCCTGAATATACCAAATTGTGTATTTAACTACTGTTCTGTCAGTCTTTATTTTTGATAAATTCGTAACCGAAGATTGGGAGGATAAAAGTTATCTTGGCAGAATTCATTATGTGCTATGGGCCTAGCTTAGGCCACCTTAGGCCTCGAAAATGGTCAATCTTTAAACACGAAGAAATGTAAGATAAATGTAGTCATTTCTGTTAGTGTGGCGAATGAATTGAGTCGGAGTTAAGCAGGCTAAGGGTTTATTTAAGGTGTCCGAAAGAAGGGAGGCAATGTTAGTAAGCATTCAAAGGCTTAAGTCTAATTTAGCACTGCCATATACAGTCAGGTATCTGAGTCGAAACTTGATGTCAAGAGAAAAGAAAGTGTTCAGTCAGTCTCTGCTAGATTTACTGTTTTGTAGTATTGTGCTTTTTATTGCGACGGAATTCGTTAAGATTTCGAAAGAAAAATTTCGTAATCGATATGAAGATACAAGTGCCACACTCTCCGTTGAAGATTCTTAAAGACGATCTTTTGCGCAGCGAACCTATGACAGACGAATAAGGACAGATTTTGTAATACAATAGCTACAGTTGGTTTAACTCTACTCAAAGCGATTAGTGATGTAGACAAAGGAAATTCTCTCAACCGGTAAATCAAAAGCAAACACGGCCGCAAAGGTTGCCCAAGAACCTGCAGGGAAGACTCTCGCCTTGTGCAAGCGAAAGCTGGTTTTTAAGAGAAGTTATGTGCTTGCTATGAAAAGAGTGCCATTCAGAAGCCAAGTAGAAGGAATTATAATTCTCGGGTATTTAGAGGTTACATAAAACAAATACCGCAGAGCTCCTGAATCAAATAAACAAACTCCGTGACACAGAAGTTTGTATTTTCCCTTCTTCTTTCGCTATAAGCACATAAATTCTCTTAAAAGCCACCTTTCGTTTGCAAAAGGCGAGGGTTTGCACCACTGGTCTCGGGGCAGCTTTTGCGGCCGTGTTTGTTTTGATTTAGAGGCTGCGAGAATTTCATTCGTCTGCATCATTAATTGCTTTGAACTGAGGTATCAGTTAAAACAATTGTTGCTATTGGATTACAAAATTTGTCCTCGTTCGCCAGACAAGATCTTCACATCATACGTAAATCGTATTTTGGGTCGCAGAGGATCATGTTAGCTGTTGGTCTTTCATAAGAACGCGATTCATCTTGGAAAAAAATTTCCTTTCCACCATCTTCAGCGTAATTGTCTATTTTCTAACGCCAAGTCGATGCCATTGGTAGTATCTTAGAAAAATGAAGTAGAGATTTTGCGAATTCCATTATTTTCAACGTGTATTAAATTTGGTCAATAGTTGCCGAAACAAATTTCAAATTAAATAGCTTCAATGTCACATTTCAGCAGTGACAGAATCGTTCAATCCGTTCAGATTCTGTAAAATTGGTTAACTCGTTGAGTTTCTGTAAGCGATTTTCTAAAAAATTTCCTTCGAGAAATCTTTAAAAACGTACCTACGTTTTGACGGGAAGAAAGAGCGGTCAAAGCCGGGTAAATCAATGTGTCTAATTGGCAGGGAGCAGAATTTTTCGAACGCCGAACCTTTTATTGACTCACCCGCCGGTAGATTCAACGTAATTCCGTTTGAAATCAAAGCCTTGCTAGCAGGGGAAAACACGCTCAAAGGGGCTTGAGAAATGCTTAAACCTCAAATCAAAGAAGTGTAGAACCAAACAGAAAGAGTTGATCAAAATGAATAGCCAAGGTCATTATTCTAATTACAAAAATTAGCTACTGCAATTGGAATACACCTATCACAAATGTTAAATGTTCAAGCTACGAGAAAATATGTACAAAAAGTTAGTTTTTGGAAGACGAAGATTTAATTCTATAACCGAGTCATAAAATAAAACAGAACGCATCCGTGGGAATGTTTTTGGGATCATTAGCTAAGCCAGTTATAGAATATTGGTCACTTGGTCTGTTGTCGGCCATAATTTTAAAGTTTCTATGTTTCGTTATAAAAACTATCAATGTAGCTAGGTAACATTATTTGTAAAATTTGTTCAAGTTTCCATACTTCACTAAAAAGCTTTGTTGAATTTCCACTGCTGGCCACAATAATTTGAAAGAATTGAAAATTGATCACAGTTTGATGCTCCACATTGACTTTGACATCCCTAAAGACTTTCTGTGGCAGTCACTTTGTAAATGTTTATAGAATTCGTCGAAAATTGAACTTTAGAGGAGATACTCACAAACATTGAAGATTCTGGCCTTGAGCTGCTTTATGGGGAAGATTGAAAGTTCGGGAGATATTTGCTACGCTGAAAGTCACACAAATGTTTTAATTAGGACATTTCATCAAGCTTTGCAAAATGGATAAAAATCAAAGGCAATCTTCTCATGCAGCAACATCTCGCACTTTTCCAACAATTAAGCTAAGTCAGTTATCAATACTAAACAGTGCAACTACCGTTTCCCACTAAACTGTGTATGTTTATCAATCTTATCGTTTGAGTCCCTCGGAGAGAACTCTCCTGACGTTCGTGGAGATATCCTCTGAGGTGGAGAAGTCCTTTCAGCAGGCGAAGTTCTTTGTGGTGGAGAATTCCTCTGCGGAGGTGATGTTATTTGCGGAGGAGAATTTTTCTTAGGTGGAGCAGTCCTCTGCGGAGGAGAGCTCGAATCTGCAGCAGCACCAACAGCAGCTGATTCTGACGTGTCACTAGTGTTCAACGGATATAGACTATCTGATACTGCACCCGGTTGCAAACCACCTTCATCCGAACCAACCTGCGGCACAACGCTGTCTATAGGCTGATCTGTTTCCTGACCTTCGGTGTCCTCTTCTGAAATAGGGGAAATGTTTCTAGATTTTTTCCTTGCATTTTTTCTTTCAAGTTTCTTTTTCTCTTCTTCATTTTTCTTAGTATTCAAATAATACGGATCCCATTCCATGCTTGTTGAATTAGTCTCTGGTAGGTTTTTAGGCATTACCCCGGTTCCATTTTTGTTAGGTTCCGGCGGCTTTGCATTCAGCTTGGGCGGATCTTTCGTTGGTTTGTCCGAATTTCTTCCATTATAAGGCGGTAATGTCCTTTTATTGTCCCTTGGCCGCTCTTGTAAAGGCACCCGTGGCCTAACAGACTCTGATGGTAGAAGCCGTCTGTTTTCCGGTCGTTTTCGTCGGGCAGACAAATCGTCATCTCTTACCGACGACGATGAACTTGTTTTAGGCGGTGCTACGTCACTTCCGCCGTAAACCGACTCGAGGCTAGTATTTGGCTTCTCTTTCTCATGCATAAGGAAATTGTATGGTTGATGGTAATCAGCAAATAATAGTGCTTTTTCTCTCATCAACATATCATCTCGATGATCTGCATTGCTTTTTAGTTTTAGCCAACCTGGGCTGTCTCGAGGGCTTGGAGATTCCTGAAAGTAAACAAGATAATAAAATTAACAGCAACGTTCCCAGCTGGCGATTATTTTTAAAAGTTTTAAATGTCAGCTTAAATGCACACAAAAGAACTTAGAAGTACAAAACTTAAGGATATATGCTTCAATTTCTAGCTTAATCATTTTCAATTACAACTTGAATAAAAAATCAATGGTTAGGGTCTACTTGGGTAAAATGTGTAAGTTTGGGGCTAAAACATTTGCTCACAGTTTTCACTAGCTACAACCGTTCCAGCTACCCTCCCTAACATAGTCAATGTTGACTTACCAATTCGTAAGGTCCACTGCTTTCTATAAATCAACATTAGCCATTTTACCCCGAGCCTACCCACTTCACCCCTGCATGCCTAATATCATTACACTAGAAGTTACTGACTCCTTTTACAGAATCAACAAATTGAACGTCCTTGTCTGACTATTGGAGTTTTCTATACCTAGAGGCATCTTTTATTGCACAACGTTCTGGTGGGGATAAAATGGGTAGGCTGGGGTAACTTATTTTACGCAGCAGACCCTGCTGATTTCATAAAAAAGAAAACAGTTCTGAGAAGATCCCTTCAAGGAAAACAGGAAAATCAAAATTTAGAGAGATACGTACCGGTCTTCCACGCTGTTTGTCTCGCTGAAAGGAAAAAGATGATATATCAATTTATTAAATATGTTAGTTTCTTAAACAGGCGGGAAATCCGAAAAATGCTAGCCTGTTGCCTGTTACCCAGACCCAATTAGAAGGGTAGAAAAATCCCCATCCCTGATCAAAATGAAATTCTTTACAACGCGTAAATCTACCGTGCGGATCATGCAGTTTGAATTTGGTTTCAAAGCTTTCCTCCTAAAAGCCAACCAAGTTGTGCTAGTTGCTTGCAATGAGTTAATTTATCTCCTCCACGATATAGAAATAGCTCATACAGTAAGTGATTCAGACATCAGTTGAAGACATCAGATTCAGACATCTGTTAAGTCAATTGAAAATACAGTCAAAAATTTACCTTCGGTGCCAATCTGCTTTTGTCAACAAGCATTTCTGAGCCAACACTCGCACCTGATCCAGATGAGCTTCCAGTCTCTGCAGAGAAACACATGAAATATTTTGAATGCTAATTTTATTCGCAATACATTATACCTTCTGGCCTAAGCATATACCCATTTCATTAGTTTCAAAAGTTTCCTTTTTACAACTTAATTTCAGTATCAAGCCTGAAATTGTTTACAAAAAGAGTCCTAAAATTAGGCCACTCTCAATTCAGTTTTAATAAACTCCAAGGCCAAGCGTGCCTTGATGAGTTTTAATTTCAGCTGCATGCAGGTTGAAAGCAATCAAACGGAACCAGTGAATTTGAATACAGTCATGTTCTCTGTGTAAAACATGAAGACCTCTTCTATTGAAATGATTGTAAGAACACTTTCTATCATCCCCCATAGGTATATTCCTTATGAATGAAAGATTATTTCAGACTTTCACAATTCCTTGAAGAAGATGAAACCACAGAAGTCAAGAGAACTTGCAAAATATGGCCTCTAAGGTTTTACTCTTCATTTTACTCCTTTTGAATTTTAGGACCTGTTATTATAATGAAAGTTTCCGCGGCATTTGCCCGCCCGTTTCAACGGGAAAAGTGCTCAGCTGAGGTTATATTCTTTGACCTCTCAAAGTTTCCCTTGCAAGCCGAGATAAAGAACAATTAGCGCTTTGTCTTGGACGCCAAACGATTAACCATAAACAAGAGAGACTTCCCCGCCTGGCTAGCAGGGAAATAGTGTTCATAATCAGGGAAGGGTTTGGAAATGGTTCAATATAACAATAATCGGGGAGGATGGAGCAATCGAACGGGGGGGGGGGGGTGTTTAGATGAATTGAAAATAGTCTTTTTTTGTGAACAGTAATGTTACTGATACATTTACTTTTGAACTCTGGTTCTGTTGAATGCACTTCTTGACACTTTTTCTTGCGTTTATTCAGAAATTATGTTTACCATCATCTCATTTTCCAAAAATCAATAAAAGAGGGGTTGAAGTAAAAGCGGCGGGGGGTGGAAAATTTTCCAAAAAAATTATAAGCGGAGGGGGACGATCATTCGGTACTCGAGAGTACATTATTTTTAGAAAATATGAATTCTTTACTTTAAAAAGCAACTGTATGGACAGCAAGCAAGCAATGGATAAAGTTGTTATCAAACACCTCTGGACTGAGGAATGATATACCTTTTATCTGTTCTACAAAGGAGTTTGAATCAAGTGATATGTTTTCCAGAGTTCAATCTTCGTATGTTATGAACAAGATCAGAAACAGGCATCCTATTCGAAAGACAAAATGGGACCATCCCTTGAGAATGAATCGAATAATTTCTTGCATTAAAGGAGCATCTATCGATAAACTAGGCCTCAAAAATTAATTACCTTTAGCTCTTGCTGGTTCTTCCTTGTTGCGTCTGAAAGAAAAAGCATTATATGTTAGCATTTACAGCAAGAGGTAAGCTTCAGCCAAGCAGTTGTGTATCAAAGAGCCGCAGGATCATCGTCATGAAAGCTCTCACACAGACAAGATTGAACTGTTGTGCTCAGGGGTTAAGACATAGCATTAAAATCAATCCAGGGAACAAGAAATGTTTTACTTTTGGTTAAGTTACTCCAAACGTATTTTAAATAACGAGTATTGAATTACCTTCTAAGCCAGCAGAAAAGACAGCAAAGAAGCAGCAACAATATAATAACCAGGATTATCAAAATAATCAAAATCCACAGCAACGTGTTGCTCCCAGTCTTCTCCTGCGCAGCAGGTTTTGTTGTTGTTGTCTTCGGTGGGGGTGCTGGACTTGCTTTGGGAGGCTCGGGTGCAACTGGCTGGGGTGCAGGTGGAGCGGGGGCTGGAGCAGGGGCGGGGGCAGGTGGAGGAGCAGCTAGGGGTGGTGCTGGAGCACCTACAGGGGGCTTAGGAATCTTTTCAGGTGGCTTTTCAGGAGGTGGGGGCTTCGGTGCTGGAACTGGAGCTGGTTTGCTGGCAGGAGCAGCTACATCTGGAGGAAGTGGAGCCTGTAAAAAGAAATCATAATTTTATATTTCCACTTCGTCTCCTGATCATCTTATTAATCAAAGGGCGTTGCGTCGTTAATCAGTCATTAAGATCGAGACAGGTGGCTGTAAAGCTGTGCTCGGATGGTTGTAATCTTTATTTTTTGATAATAGTATAACTATCTCATACTTGTAACAAGAGCAGATTCCTACAATTGGAGATAAGCATGTCAGGTAGGAAGCTTAGCTTCATCACACGAGAATCACGACGACAGACATCTCTTCTTTGATCTTTTTCCTCGACAAATGCATTAATAAAGACAGTATAAAGCTAAAATAAGGCTCAAATTATTTTCTCTGCGCTTCGCATCGTTCGTAATTCACTACTAACCCATCTAATGAAGCATAAACAAGCTATTCACAATCAACGTGGGACAGAAGCAAAATATACAAAAACATGATTCGACATTTTTCGCCTTAGGCCTCTAGCACACTGATCGGAGATAAGAAAATGAAAAGAGACAAAGATACAAGGAATGAACGATCAGTGCAAATCCAGTTCGTTAATTTGCTTCACCCTGTAAATTTGATAACATATCTGCCTTAACTGAAACAGCAAGATAAGAACTCTTCGAGAACAAGTTCGAAGAGAGACGAAGGAAGAGACGTACAGCCCTAGGATAAAGGAAAAGACAAAAAAGTAAGACAGAAACAGAGGCAAGGATAACAAAAGCGAAAGCAACTGGTTTGCTTGTTCTCACCTGTGGCTTCGATGTATCCACTAGCACTCCATAAGTTGTTAAATGGTTACATTCACATGTTGTATGTGTCTCATTGAAACCAACAACAGTGCACCCTTTTGTTGACCAATCATTCCTGAAAGGGGAAGCAGCAAAATTCAAAATTTCATGACAGGGCAATGCGTCGAACACTCTGCCAAGCTTAAGGCATAAAATAGGGGTATCAATCGCTAGGCCCATAATGTTGCGTGAACTTGATAAAGAATTAGATTTCGAAAGGTATATCCTATCATTTTTACACCGTTTTTGCCCAAGAGAGTGAATACTTCCGAGAGAAAATTCAAGAAATATCCATCCAATTCAATTCCCTAGCAACACCCTGGCACACAGCGGTTATCTTTGTAGCTGATAAAAAACATGCTACCTTTCGAGTTTGCTGCATTCAAAAGGGGTCTCAACCTTTTCAATCTTTCGTTTTGGTGCATTGTGTCAATGAAAAGTAGTAGTAAATATCCTAAAAGTGCCCTACAGAGAGACGATTTAGCTAAGGGAGACTGCTGAAAGCTCCTTTGACTCCAAAAATGAATTACATAGAATTTTAGTATAAATAAAGATAAACTTTTGTGCAATTTCACCTTGCGAGTGCGAGTGAACGAAGAAAAAAGACTTTCAACTAGGTTTTTGAAAACACTTACATAGTAGAATTCCAATATGCACAGACATGTTCAGCTTTAGGATCAAACTACGAAGAAAGATGAGAGTCACTTCAAGACGAGGAAAAACTTGCAAGCAAACTTAGTCAAAATTGGATGAAGGAGTTGCAATTTCGAAAATTGGTTGTTCAGATTTTGCGTTAGGATTTTCAAAAAAATGGATGCATGTTTATTTGACTCATTCTTGACAAAAGTATACCCAAACGAGTGACTGAAACGCCTCCAGAAAACAAGTGTAACAACGGAGCAAAATCGTGAGTTTTTTCGACACAAAGCCTCTAATGACAAGGTATGCTACAAAATCAAATATTGACAGATGAAATATAGATGTATGGCTTACGTTTGTGTTTTCAAGATTGATAGTAACTGGTACACGTAAATGACGAGGTAAGGGTGGGTCAATTGACATTGATATCAGCTCTGATCCAACTTTCATTGGGCTTTCATCCAAAATCTCTTGCTCATCACTGCAGAACAGAATTGGAAATTCAAGTTACATGGATAGTTATGTGTAGTTCACTCAATAAGTCAGCATTGGCATTTACACAGGCTGATATCTGCAGGACTGGCTCAGATACAGCCTACGGGTAGACCCATATGTCCAAAAGTCCAAAATGATTTACTTGTGGCTATGGACAATCAAAGGGTTTCCATTCTTGTATTACTCGACCTTTCAGCTGCTTTTGATACTGTAAATCATCGCTTGCTCTTGAAATGACTCAATGATAGATGCAGTGTAGTGTGAGATGCGTTAAAATGGTTCGAGTCTTATCTAACTGATCGTTCTCAAACTGTTAAAGTAAAAAATGTTACATCGAAGAAAATGACTCTTTCCTGTGGTGTTCCTCAAGGTTCAGTATTGGGACCATTGTTGTTTCTGGTTTATACATTGCCATTAGGAGATATTATGCACAAGAAAGGGCTACAATTTCACATCTATGCTGATGATACACAAATTTACATGTCATTCACACCTAATAATGACGGCATAAGTTTCTCTATATCAAGAATTGAAGAGTGTATCAAAGATATTGAAGCATGGATGATGATAAACAGGCTTAAGCTTAATTTAATGGTGACAAAACTGAGATGCTGATCATTGGTACCAACAAACAATGCAGGAAACTGTCAAACATATCCATCACTGTTGGAGGCAGTGTCATTGAAGCCAGTGAAAAAGCGAGGGATCTTGGTGCTGTTTTCGACACGAATTTGACACTGAATCACACGTGAGCGTAGTGTGCAAAGCAGCTAGATATCATCTGCACAACATTAGCCTTGCTCGACGATTCTTTACCAAGGAGGCTGCGGAAAAAGCTATTCATGCCTTTGTCATGTCAAGACTTGACTGTAACAATTCTCTGTTATATGGATTACCATCACGCGAATTACAAAAGCTACAAAAGGTTCAGAATGCCGCAGCAAGAATATTAAAGGGTGAACGCAAACGCTGTCACATAACACCGGTGTTGAAGCAACTGCATTGGTTGCCTATTACAAGTAGAATACAATACAAAATACCTCTGTTAACTTTTAAATGTTTAAAAGATCTAGCACCAAAATATCTTAAAGAATTATTAAAACTGCGTAAGGCTTTTCGTTGCACTAGATCTGCATGTGATGATCTGCTATTAGAAGTAGGAAAGACCAGATTAGCAACTGCTGGTGATCGTGCCTTCGTAAATGTTGCCCCTTTCCTTTGGAACGGACTCCCCTATTCGGTTAGAGCTTGTACAACAGTTGAAACTTTTAAATCTCGTTTGAAGACCCATTTATTTGAATAGTATTTTTATTGAATGGATTGTTTAAGTTAGGTTTTAAATGAATTATTGTAAACTTTTTGTATTTTTAAATCGTATTTTAATTAGTCTTAGTGTTTTTGATTGTCATGCGCCTATGAGCCCTGTGGAGATATGGCGCAATATAAGTGCTTTTATTATTATTATCATTATCATATGGGTCTACTCGTAGGCTATTTAGACAATGAGGTTTCAGGGTTTACCTAATTTTTTTGCGATCGTAAAGTATATAAAGACTTTAAAACGAATCATACATGATTCTTGTGTGTAGGCTTTGAACCGTATGCTTGAAACAGGCTTGAAAAGTCTATAAAAGTTAGTTAAATTTTTAGATGCAAGAAAATAGAAATACGCAGCTAGCTACGTCCTCTAGGGCTGAAAGCCAATGAGAAGTGCGAATTTCATGTATGAGAAATATAGATATGGCCTATTGTGCTTTGTTACGGTAACAGGTAATACGTCAGTGTTGAGTAGGACAAAGAAAATACTTCTTGTTTTCTTGGCTCGTACGAATTTCTAAAATTTCAAAATATTCTTCACTCTTGCACAGACTTTTATTCATGAACACATCTTTTGTAGAGAATGCAATTCCCATCATCCTAAAGCTGAAAAGCTGACCACTAGTTGACTGAATTTTTTGACAATTTTCAGGTTTATCAGAAGCAGCTCAATAAAAATAAATGTTCGCTAGAAACCCATTCTTTGTCAATAAGAAATATTCTACTCCTTGCACCATTTAAATCTACCATAAGAAAATTTTAGAGGTCTACGATTGGCTACTCACTTTTCATCCATGTCATCTTGCAGCCTCTGAAGCATGTGTACAGTTTTGAACAAGAAGAACGTTATATGAATCAACGCTGTTTGTGCTACGATAAAGAAAGTAGACGTGATATTAAAAATCTTGTTCGAATAAGTTTCGCATGAAAAGCCATTTCACATTAATTCACTTTATTTTAATCGTTTCCCATGTCATGCTACTTGGAAGGCTCTTAAGAAATGTGTCTCAACGTAGGAAAGACTTCAAACACTTTGTTGCGAAACGTCCAGAATCGCAAAGTACATATGACGATAGCTATGGTACATTCAACAAACTCGCAAGAAACTCTCAATACTCGAAATCAAATAACTTTAATAAGCAATTTTAATTACCGGCTCTAATTCTTCTTTTTCTTATGAAAAAGATACGTGTGGGTTTAAATACTTTATCTGTCCAAAATTGAGCATCGAAATTATGAATAAGCAAGAAGGACGAGGCAGAAGTTACAGAACAGCGAAGAACTGTAATGCTAAATTTTGCGGAGTTTTAGCAGTGAATGCTCGAGCCGGCAACTTAGGCCTATCCACCGTTGCCTAGAGAAGTCAGCTCTTCACACAGTGGTGCTATGGTTTCCATATGTGTACATGAAATCGAGGGCAACAATTTCGTCATATTTTCAATGTGAATGTTCATGAGTCGTAGTTTGAGCGTCCATCAGTCTATCAATAACGATAACTACGAACATGTAATCCGTCTAATATATCCCTCGTTTTATCAATTTTCATAGTTTCATTGAATTAAAGGTAAGTGAATCTTGGATCTAGTAAACTGCATCATAGTTTAAAATAATTCAACTTACGAATGCTCTCTGCTAGCAGATACGCGGGAAACGAGATATCATCCCGTGCACGTGACCATTTTGCAATTGCAGGTTCTGTATAGTTTGGAAATTCTAATCGATTGTCATCAGATTGTCTGTCATCGAGATCTTCTACGACCAACATTTTGAATTGCATAACTGCAAGGCAAAAGAATCCATGAAGTGGAGAGAAAACTTTAAAGGTTTTTCAGCGACCGGCATGCACTGCACCCTTGTTTTTAAATTAATAGTATCGAGAAAGCCATGGCGGCAGGCTGTACGTCGGATGCTTGTTTAGTAAATCGCAAAATGGACAAAGGACTACAGAAAATCGTCAAATGGACTACAGAATAATCCTCCTTAGGCCCTTAGAAATATAAGTAAATTAGATTTCAGAAAATTGGTTGCAAAATGACTGAAAAAGACCTGAAAGAAAGTACAATTTTTTTCATTTAGCAATGGCTAATTCCTAAAATTCTGAATGATTTCAGGTAAAAGAGAACAGAAATGAAAAAGATAAAACTTACTAATATTAGGCGTAATAATCGGCTTCTGAAATACAGGATTGTATTTAGTAATCATCCTTGAAGCAGCTTTTCCATAAGCTTCGATATCGTCTACTAGTTCCATTAGGACGTTCGGCTTTCTCTTGCTCTAAAAATTGTGGAAAGTGAAATCTACCGGGTGAGTCAAAAAAAAAATGCCCAGCGCTTGAAAGTCTACTGCTCCCTGAATACATAAGCAATGATATTTTGTAATACCTGATTGTATTGCCAAATCGTTCAACTATTTTTAGAATTTTTCCCAGCAAAAATTCCGTCACTCTGTTCAGATTCTGTAGGTAATTTCCTAAAATGAATCCCTTTGAGAAACCTTAAAAACGTGCTAAAATCACAAGCAAAAGTCCCTAATGTGTTTACCTCACAGCGATGATTTTCAGCACGCTTTAGCGCGTGCTTTCGTTTTGGGGGGGCTGAAAGGTCTCCCCCCTAATGTGAATAACTTATTCAGGGGGATTCCATTCTCCCATGAGGACAAAATACATGAGCACATCCAAGAGTCATTATTGCTTGGAAGGAGAACAAAGGGAAATTTTGCTTGCTGTTTTCACTCGTTTTTGCAGGTTTTCGAAAGGGGTTTTCTGCAGAAAATCTCCTACTTTGACGGGAAAGAATGCCTAATTAAAGCCAGGCAAATTACTGAACCTAATTTGACATATTGGGGATAAAACAAGACAGTTTTCAACATCATTGCTTTGATACTGAGGGATCAGAAATTTTTCAAACGCCGGGCGTTTTTATTGACTCACCCGGTGTTATTGGCAAAGAATTAAGTAATTCCGCTACGAACAGCTGCAGATAAGAATGGATTAATTGGAATATTGATATGGAAATGTATTGGGTGAGCCAGAAAAAATTTCCCACCTTTAAAAGTTAATAGCATCAAGTGTGCTTCACAGATTTGAGTGATTCAAATTGTAGTAAAAAGCCGAAAGATCAAAGTATTTTGTGATTTTTCTCGCTGTCTCAAAAGCACTAGAAATATAGGCAAATTCAAATATACAAAAATGTCATTGTTGTAAAATGACTGAAAACGGGCGTAAAACATCGATCAAATCATAAAGGACTCCCAAAGGACTCCTCGCACAGATCAATTAAGAAAATGCACTTGTTAATGGTAGAGAGATATCCACTGCATATTCATTGCCATAGGACTGAAAATCTTTGGTATTTGTTTGAAAATTGATTTCTTGTAACACTAGAGAGGGATGAAACGCCCATAGCGTATTGTTCTATGTAAGTAGAGTCCTTACAATTTGACTAATGTTTTAGGCCCCTTTTCAGTAATTTTGCAACCACAAAATTTTAATAAAGCTGAATTTACCAATACTTCTAGTGCTGGTAAGACTGCAAGAAAAATCACGAAAATACGTCATTCTTTCAGCGATTAACTTGAATTTGAATCATTCAAATCTATGAAGTATTCTTGTTGCTATGAGTTTTGAAAGTGGGAACTTCATTCTGGCCCACCCATTAGTTGCAATCATACCAGGCCAATGAGAAAAGAAACAATCTCCGTTTGATTGGCGGCTGCTTCTTGGATGTTAAGGAATTAATACTGGAAAGTATATTATTCAATAGTGGAATAGGTTAGATAAATTTCAAAATTTACCAGACCGAAATCGGCTGCTCCGCTCTAAAATTATGGTGGAAATTTTCTGCCTTAGAGCAATGACTTTTAAGCGCTTTATCACGCTTTACCTCTTCGAGAGGACAACAGTGTCATCTCTCTGGGAGCACAGCCACATTCTGTGAGATCTTAGCCTCCTTAGAGGATAACGCGTGCTAAAATGTGTTGAAGTAATTACCCGTGAGCCAGAAGCATTAGGAACATTACTTTTGGTTACACAACAAAATTTTGCGATTCAATATAATTCTGCAATAGCGATTAAGAATTGTATATTACCTGCATTTTGCGAAGTGATCTCCAATCTTGCACATCAATGTCTCCAGCATTCACCTCTCCCTCATTTGCAATTACTTTCAAGTGCTGTCGACATAAATATGAACAGAGAGAATTAATGGGATGATATGTGGACTGGATTCTCTGAAGAGTCTAAAACTTAAGGCATCGCTGAAACAAAATTTGAACCATAGTTGTCGAATGATTCCGCCTAATCGGAATTTGTACCATAAGCAAGGCTGCTTTGAACCTACTCCACATTTTCATAAGAAACTGCTAACAAAAATTCCGTTTTGCAATATTTACGAAAGGACATGAAGTAAACATGAGGACTGTCATGCAACTCGTAAGAAATTCGCTTAGGTCACTCTGAGTACTCCAAATTTGACAATTAAAAAAAATTTCAGAGCTGCTCATCCCTTCAATTTGGTATAAACGTAAGTGCATTTGAAAGTGGTTTCTTTGTTAGCTAAGTTACCTTTGTCTAAACATGACTTCAGAATTTTTCAGCCGAAAATGTTGTAAACACTCCAAATGATCAGTTAGGAAGCATTCAGATTTTAGACAAGATCTTTAACTAACAATTTTTGGACGACTATATACGAAATTTGAAGGGAGAGAAAATATACGGAAAAAAATATCTGTTGATTGATTACATACCCTTTGAGAATTTTTCCATTCGTGAGAATTCTTCTCATCCAACAGGCCACTAGCAGCTTCAAGAAATTCCTGCAAAAAGAGAATATTTGAGATGATTGTCAAATCCCTTGCGCCTAAAAAGATAAATATAGCGATCTGAAAATGTTACCCTACGTGCATCCCCCTACTGTTTCTGTTGGGTTGAAATTTCCCGTTGAATTGAATTCATTTTCTGACGCCAGTAAATTGAATGGAATTGAATTCCTACTGGCTTCAGAAAATGAACTCAATTCAACGAGGAATTTCAGCTCTACAGAAACAGTAGGGGATGCACGCCGGCAAGCAAATGTTTTCAGAGCAAATAACACAGGGAGATAGAATGAAGACCAAGGTCTCAATACACAAACAAAAACTTTGAAAACTTGCGAAAATAAATGAATTAAAATTTCATCATTCTGAGCCATTTCAACATAGCCTAGTAGAGTTGAGGCTATTTCTTTGGTCAACTGGTATGTCGAGGAATGTTTCACAGGGCGACATGATATGACAGGATTTCTATACACGATACAGCCCGGGTACAGCCCCTTCAGCTGAAATGCCAAACAGAATAAGTACATAGCGCAAAGATACAGTAAAAGTATAAGAAATTATAAGCTGTCTTAAGATGCTGTTCTTCCAAGGGGCAGAGTTATCAGGGGGAGCCAACTCATGATTGAGCAACAGGAAAACTGCCTACCTTAATTTCTTGCGGACTAGGTGCATCAGTTTGTGTCTGCATGAAATTTGACAGTTCTTCAAAAATATCAGCAGAAAGCAAAATATCTCCTCCAAACATAGCAGATCTGTTATCCCCATGTTCTTTTTCATACGCGAAGATGAGTTCAGCTTCTTTTGCCTTTTGTCCCAATTTATAAGCATTTTCTTCCGTTTCGTTTACCGTCAATTTCTTCAAGACAACCTGTGGAATTTCCTCCTCGTTTTCAATAGGAGGTTGCTTCGAATTTACCAGATTATCGTCAGCAGTTGTGTTGATATTTTCAAGAGGCACTGTTGGTATTTCTTCTTCAGTGCTTGGCGGAGGTGGTTGTTGTGGCTCTGGCTTCTTTTCGACTTCATTGCTACCCGGCGTTTGCTCTTCCGGTTCTGGTTGCTTTTCTGGTTCTGGTTGTTTCTTGTTGCCAGGGCCTGAAGAGAATTTAAGAACGTCCCAAAATCGGAAAACATAACAACGAAGACCATCAAGAGAACTTGGGACAACAGCTTAGTGAACAGTTCTCTGTTCTCTATCAACAAAACTTTTCAACATTTATTCAACCATATAACCGTTATACATACAGGGTGTTTCGCAAAATTGTGCCCCAATTGTGTGGCTGCTGCGGAGGAACTTTGAGTCCACAGCAAGAAATATCTAAATTTCCCTATAATTTTTTCATGGAAATTTAGGGCAAACGGACAGTTTTCACTGGGAAATTTATGGGGAAACGGAAATTTCCATTTACCTCTTAGGAAACTGTTAAGAAAATGTCCGTTTCCCTAAAACTTGCAACTTGAAAAATATGGGGAAATATCACGTTTTTGCAGTTCCTGTAGTCCCGTTTATTTATTTATTCATTTTTCTATCTAATCCTTTTATACATGGTCATCCATCAGTATAACTGTGAAACATGAAAAATAAAGAAATAATGTCTAGTAAATTTACGGTGTATCTATATAAAATATATATTCAAGATCGTACTGTCCTTCTAGGGGGTCATGTTCAAGGGGTCTTCGAAGTCTTAAGTTTCAGACAGACAAGATTGCATAGGATAGGATTCACTGTAGACTTTGAGAATTGAAAAATGACTTTTTCAAAAACAGCACTTTTTTGTTCCTCCAAAAATGCCAAAGGGTTGGTATGCTGTATTGTAGTTTTTTCTGCCTTTAATGGTAGATTGATTGCATTGTTTACTTATAATACAAGGCTATTAACCCATTTCAACGTGAAGAAAAAATTGAAATGCAACTTTTCAACCTTTTCTTGCAATACCAATTTGATTTTGCCTTTCTTGAGAAGGAAAAAAAAGCGGTTTAAGAAGCAGGCACTTTTTCGACTTTGTCGTGTCAGAAATCAGCAATGGCATGTGGGATTGCCTCAAACGAGGTCTCGAACTAAGCGTATCTTATGCAACTGTATCAAAAAGGAACAATCGAATTCACAGCTCCTCTGCAGTACATGTGCAAATTGGGCAAATTTTTAGGACAAGGCGTAGAAGGATGCTAACTAACTTCTGTAGCAAGGGGGAAAGACGATACGGCTGCAGTTATTTCTGATCGACCTCAGTAGCTCCAGGTGCAAAAGTAACTTTGTTATTCCTTCCTACGTTCCCAATCTTTGGAGATGCTTAAAAACTATGAGGAAATCGCAGAGACGAAAACCTCAAGACGAGGAAGTTCCAATTGAAAAATATTTCTAGTCAATACAACGATGATGATGATATGAAGTTGAAAGCACATACCTTTAGGAGTGGGTTCAGCTGTCTCCGGCGGTGCAATCTCCTTGGATTCTTCTGTTCCAGTTGGAGAACCATTATCCTGTCCCTGAGGCGGTGTTTCAGCTTGGCCTTGGATCGATGATTGTTCCACTGGTCCAGTTTGCTCTTCTGGCTGAGGTGCAGGCTGACTCGAAGGTTGGCTGGTAGCCTGTCCCTCGATGCCAGTAATCTCCACGTTAGACGAGGTACGAGCATCGCTAGCCTCGTTATCACCTGTGTTTATATTGGCACTTGCAACTGCATTTATCCCTGGGTTATCTAAATGGCCTTCTGTATAGCTTGACGTTTCTTTCGGATCAGCTGGAGTCGTCCTGCTATAACCTGGTGCTATATCTAATGAGAGACCTTGTTGAGATGCTCCCAGTTTCTTGGAATTCACGCCAGAATTCTTGGAATCGTTTGGTAGATTCACAATTAAAGGCTTTGCAGAACTAGACATATCTTTAGGGGCTGTATTGCCGTTTGCAAGCGGGAGGTTAACAACGATTGGTTTCGTGGACTTAGGTTTCGTGGTCTCGGATTTAGATTCATCTTCGCTTGCCAACGAGGCTTTCTTCGCATTGTCGTAATCTTCGTTCGGTCGATAACTCATTTTCTCTATCAGTCGAAATTTCTCACGTTTTTCTGCGTTGTTTGATTTTTCCACATTGTTTTCTAACGACCCTGGGGTATTTACTTTTGTCGCCGTAGCAGTTCCAGTTATTAAAATCCTTTCATTGTCTGTCTTCTTTAACTCAGCTTTTGAGATGACTTCACCCCCGTCTGACTCATCATTCGTCAATGATTCCAGCAAACTGTCCTGGTCAGTCTCATCTCCTTGTCTCCCTGTGTCCTCTAATACATCTCTTTTCGCCTGGTCATGAATTTTCTCAGGGTTAAAACCTAATATCCTATTTTCATCTTCAACGTCATGGTCATTTCTTGGGTCAATTTTTCCATCCAAAGATCGTCGTTTCCTTATGCTCACAATATAATTCTTCCGTTCTGTATTTCCTATTTGGTTCATGTACGTGTCTGGAAGCTGTAGATTTTGCTCAAGAGACTTCGCAAGATTTGACACCGGATTCTTATCAATAAGTTTATGATTCAATTGATTTCTATCCGCCACTGGACCAATAAATAACTGATCTGGGCTAGGTTGGTTTCGATTGCTATACGAAAGATTCAACATCGGACTCTTCGTGCTATCTTGCGCAATAGGAACAGCATTAGCTAATTGTTTACCAGGCAGTTCAGATCTCTTGTCGGTTGGAAATTGCTCTACGTTGGTCAATGGCTTTCTGGTTGGAGAGTTCCGTGCGAAATTCCAAGTTGCCTGTGGCTTAGGGGCTGTATTATCCACTGGTAGTGTCAGCGTGTGATAAACTTTTCCTGGGTAGTCTTGGGTTAACTGCGATTGAACTGGGATCGATCGTGTCTTAGGTTGAACCTTCAAAGGCTTTGACCAATAACCTTCCGATAGAAGCAAAGATGGATCTACTTTCGGATTACCATTAAACTTACGATACTCTTGGTTATAAACTCTATCTAGATTACGCAATCCTTGATCTTGACTTATTGCTCGGTACGCTCCAGGAACAGGAATCTGGATATTGTTTTGATTCTGCTTAGGCCCAAAATCAGTTTCTTTTTGCTGCTCAAACATTCTACCGGCTGGTACACTCTTCGGCAGTGCTTGGGTAGGAAAGCTTTGCAAGATCCGATTATTATTGGTATGGATCTTCTTCGGTACATACCGTACTTGAGCTTGTTCGTGTTGCTTATTCTGAGCTGGCCTCGTGAGCTGCTGAGAGCTATGGAAATTGGCTGGCAGGATATTTTGCATTGGAGGGTTCTTGTGATAAACTTGTTTGGGACTTGATTCAATGTTTGGGCTGTAGCTAACACTTGTTATCTTGACATCACCCTGTTTAGGCCTTGCATTGGCCCAGGGTACAGCCTTCAGGAGCTTTGCCGTTGGCCCTCTGAAAAATGACAACAGATTAATTGCTGGTTTTTGCCTCTGTGAGCTTCCTTCATGTTTCCTTTTCTCAGCAACAAGTTTTCGTAGATGTTCTATCTCTGGTGTGTGAAGGCTTTCTCTTATCATTGCTGTCTGTGCTGGGGCATTCTTGAGATAGCTCCAATGCGCATACCTACTTCTGGTGGTTGCTCTTGAGGCAGGGGGAGTTGATCCGTATGTATCTGCTGTTATGAGTTGTAGAAGACGGTCAATGATTGATGCTGGAGTGAGTTCTGGGGAGTGCACCGATGCTGAGTTTAGTAGCTGGGCCTGCAATTGAAAAAAGAAAAAAATAATCTAAGGCTCCTAAGACCGAAGAAAGCTAAGGTAGGTCAGGTAAGTCAGGTAGGTCAGGTCAGTCGCTATGGGATAAGTGACACTCCCGGGGGGGAGTACATAACATGTTGAGGGAACGGGTATGTGCCACCCATATGGGTGGGTGTTTGGACCGAAATTCTCTAAACAAGGGTCCCTTTTTCGGCAGATTTTCCATAAACATGGGTGGGTTATCCAGAAATTGGCAAAAAATAGCCAAAATGGACCGTTTTTCGCCAAAATTCATCATAAAAGTGGGTATGACAGCAAGTTTCGGCAATTAGAAGAGGGTACCTTTCTGAAAACCGGGTGGCAGACCCCCGTCCATCCTTAAGTCATGTACCCCCTCCCTCCGGGGTGATACTAAGCTGTACAAAGAGGATGACACTACGATAAATGAATGATTAAAATGCCAAAGGTTAGCGTAGATATACAAAACACGACATTTTCAGCACAGACTTGTCATCAAGTGCGTCGTATATCTACCCTTTGTTTTGGTACTTTAACAATTTACTAGCAACACTGTCGTTCAATTTTGTTGGCATCACAGGAATGGGATTAATTTTAATCTTGAATGCGTCCAGAACCATACAGATGGAATTGGTAGACCGGGAATCGTGCATTGTTCTGTGCAAGGAAAGTCGTTACGATTTGATCAATGTTTTAGGCCCTATTTCATTCAATTTGCAACCATGAAATTTTTATCAAGTTGAATTACGTTTGTGTCTAATGCTGGTAAGACAGCGAAAAATATCACAAAAAATGCTTCAATCTTTCGGCTTTTAGCTAGAATTTGAATCATTCAAATCTGTGACGTAGTCTTTGTGCCAGGAATCTTCAAACGTGGGAACTTTCTTCTACCACGCCCGCTAGATCATAAGAGGCTTTCAGGCGAAGCAGGAAGCGTTGTATTCACACAAAAAAGAAAAGTAAGTGAAAGCGATATCTTAGCATAGTTCAGGTGAAAACAGTCTTGATCATAGAATGAATAATGTTTTCTAATTTCAAAATTCTACCACTTTGCCTCATCTTAAGATTTTTTGTCATTGGAAGGTTGTTTAAATACTACTAGAGATTGTCAATGCATCTTTAATTAAAAGGATGCGTGGCTCACCTCTTTGAAAAGGTCTTCATATTTCTGCGAGACACAGTCACTAAAATCCGGAACATCCCACTTTGCCATTTGATCCTCAGCGCCTAAACATCGTCTATTTGTCAAACCTTGAGAAAAACAATTGTAATTAGCAAAGTAATTCTGAAGCTAAAACCATGTTTTCTAAGTTGTCAGTTGTCCTGTAACTTTTCATGGCACACGAAGAAAATGACATAACTGATAACATGACAAAATGTTGATGGTGTTTTCATATTCATATTCATTTATACATTCATATCAAATTATTTATAACACAAAATCCCTTCAGCATAAAGAAAAAAACACAATTAAAATTACAATCTATAATACAATATATACAAGGAGATAAAGTAGTTTGAGAACTATTAGGGCCTATTTACTGCTCTTCAAGTGAGTCGTGCTTCATGTTAATTCAGCTCTATAGATGAATTTTTAAATCCCTGTTGAACTGCGGAAGGGCTGGACTTGCTACAAGTCTCTCTCGCGGCAAAAACGGGAGAAGGAATAAAAGCGAGAGAGACTTGTAATACTTGGCATGCTCATTAATATTCATGAGCTATCGAGTCGTGCTTCCATTTTCAAAATGATGGGATTGTTGTCAACTGTTTCATCGAAGCTTGAGTCGGCCATTGTCAAAGAACATCGCAGAGCCTCGCTCTGTTGTATCACTGTCCTCTCTAAGCATATGATTGGATATTGTTGCTTTGTAAAAGGACGCCGACTGGACAGAATCCTGTCCAGACAAAGACCCAGGCTACCAGGTACTACGAGTCTCTCTCGCTTTTTTCCTTCTCCCGTTTTTGCCGCGAGAGAGACTTGTTGCAAGTCTACAGAAGGGTTGGCAGTGCCCTGATACTGATAGAAATGCTGTTCCATGCAGAAAGAGTTGAATAATGAAAGCATTTTTTCATATATTCAAGGTTATATCTTGAAAATTGGATGTCCTTGCAGTTTCTCAAATTGTAGATTGAATGCAAGGATATGTGGGGGAATTCATCCCAAAGGCTGTCAGGGGTATATGAAGTAAGAGAAATTACTCACTAGACCATCCTGCGTTGACTCCCGGTTGTTTAATTGCATTCAAAGTAAACAAGCCAGAGTTGATCTGCAGGCATTTTTTGACACACTACGATCGTTTCAACAAGTCAAGGACAGATCAACAATAGAACATAGTCAAGTTTGTTGATATTTCAAGTTGAAATCTTAGCCAACCTCAATACGTTTTCAGTAACCAATTTCAAAACTAAAGACATGCAAAGAAAATGAAAGTCGTCCTGATTTGCTACGTATTTCTGAAAGCACAGGTTTCAAATCTTTAAAAAGCTGGGTGTAAAATTCAATGACCTATTTCTTTGAACTAAACGGCTTCAAAGAAACTTTTAACTATTTTACAGTAAATCTGCCGTTGGACTTTTCCGAAATCTTCAATATTTTCAGAATTACAGTGTTTTTCTTCTTTTTTAAGAATTCAAGAAAATTTTTGAAAAAACTTAAAACTATCGTAATTTCTTAACCTCTTGACGAAAGATCAAATAGTTTTCAGGAAAACCATAATTTATGGATGCCTACAATTTGGTATCAAGCAAAACTCTTTCACTCTTCTGGTCTGTGATTTAGAAATTTGATGACGTCACATCATAAAGTGAGCTGAAACATGAAATAGGCTGTAACTTCGACAAATATTATAGATTTCTGAAAAGTCCAACGGTAGATTTACTGTAAAATAATTCAAGTTTCTTTCAAGTCATTCAGTTTAAATAAATAGGTTATTAAATTTTACACCTGCCTATTTTCGTAGATTTAAAGATTTGGAACCTATCCTATTTCTGAAGGTTTTCAACATAGTTGCTTACCTTTAGCATCACGTGGACATGGAATGTTTACAGAAGTACCAAAGATAGCAAGTGGCCAATGAGCGTCATAGTTATGTTCAGGAGCACACACAAGATCATCACCTGTAGGAGAAGAGAAAATTTCATCGTATTTTAGCTTTCAGTGTGTCTTTCACCGAAAAGGAATAAGGCGATTGGCTTTAAACACTCGCTTAAAGTTATGGCGACGGTACAAGTACAATGGCGTTCTCTGTCGCAAAGCTCCTCCACACAGATCCACTAAGTACAATAACCTACAGTGTTGCAAGAGACGTAAAACTTCGAAGATTAAGAATTTTGATTGAAAAAGGTAAGTAGAAATGAAGTTCATTGTTAGATGTAGAAATGATGTTTATCTCATTGAATATTCATCACGATGGAAAGCGTCTCAATAAAATTGTCAGAATATATCTCAAATACAAACGAAAACGAAAATAGTGCACGCATGTGCAAAATTTAGCTTATCTGCTTATTAGTGAAAGCTTCACATGATTAATGAAAAGGTTAAAAAAGTTACATGTTATCAACTTGTATGTATCATCAATATCTAATCAAAAAATCATCCTCTTTTCTTTCGCATTGTTCTGCGCTGTTTCTACCATTGAACATTTCAGATACGTAAAGGGCTTACGTAAATTGCCGTAGAATAACCATTCCCGTTCCATATTGTCGGAAACGTATAGGAAAAGTTTTGCATTCGACCTAAAATATTCAGCGAACGATCCTGTTTTTAAACTTTCTTGATGTTGAAGCATACCTTTTGTATTCAAGAATTTGAATCCTCTGACATCAAGAGTGAGTTTCCCAGATACAGGCTCATCAAATGTTTTTACTTCTCCTTTTCGTAGTGAATCAACTATTAATTGTAGAAGTATTTTGGGATGCGTTGATTGGTCAGTTGTGACATTGAAGACAGCTATCACCTTATTTGGTCTGAAATAAAAACAACGGAGTTTGAGGGAATTCTTTGACGGGGATAAAGCGTTGTGAAACCAGAAAATGTTGCGATTATCATGTAAGTTAGCTTTTCTGGATATTTCGCATGGCAACAGGCAAGCTGATGCAATGGTTTTCGCCCCTACCAGCATTACCAATGCTCTATGAAAAAGTGATAAACGTTCGAATGGTTATCATCCTGACGATAAAGTAAAGCTCTTTACGAGTTAAGGTGGATCTTCACTTAAGGTGGCTCACTACTGAAAATTTCAAAATTACGACACATTGAAAGGTGGTTGTGTATGAAGTAAAAACAACTTCAAGACACAAAAAAAGCAGTAAGTTAAGTTGGCTCGCTACTGACATAAATTTAAACTGCTATACACTGGGTGTCCTATCGCTCATGGCTAAAGTTTAACTATCCACTGCAGAATAACAACGCCAGATTTTGTAATACAATGGCAACAGTTGCTTTAATTGACACCGTAGGTCAAAGCGATTAGCGACTGCAGACAAAGGAAATTCTCTCAACTGGTAGATCAAAACAAACAAGACCGCAAAGGCTGTCCCGAAACCAGTAGGGTGAACTCTCGCCATGTGCAAGCGAAAGGTAATTTTTAAGAGTAGTTTTGAGCTTATGATGACAGAAGAAGGATAAAGCTAAAGTTCGGTCTTACGGAATTTGTATATTTCAGATTCAGAGGCTGTGAGGCAGTTGTTTCATTTAAGCCCAAAATATCGGAGAATTATAATGTCCTCTGCCCGGCTTCTGGATGAAATAAACGGAATTCACTTTAGATTCACCCTTTTTCTTTCATCATAAGCAGGGAAATTTTTCGTGAAAGCCACCTTTTGCTTGCACAAGGCGAGAGTTTGCCCTACCGGTTTGGGGCAAATTTTGCAGGCGTGTTTGTTTTGATTTACTGGTTGAGAGAAATTTATTTATATGCAGTCATTAATCGCTTTGACTTGAGGTGGCAATTAAAGCAACAGCTGCCATTGTATTACAGAATCTACCTTTGTTCTGCAGAACACAATAAACAATACACGAATAACCTTTATAATGTTTGGCCAGAGCCTCAGCAAATCAATAGACACTAATAATAATAATAATAATAATAATAATAATAATAATAATAATAATAATAATAATAATAATAATAATAATAATAATAATAATAATAATAATAATAATAATAATAATAATAATAATAATAATAATAATTCTCTACAACGATATCCCTTCAGTACAAGCGTTAAAAATCTTACAAAAAGAACGTAATATAACAATCAAATAAACTGATCTTCCAGGGAGTCGTTCTTGAGGAGGCTGGAATTAATTATCAAGGCTCATCAGATGCTTTTTTAGACGTGTTTTAAACAGGCGCAGTGATGGCAGTTCTCTCATATTAACTGGAATATCATTCCAAGCCTTAATGCCCGAGTAATGAAATCCTTTCTTGGTTAATTCAAGGTTTAGCTTGGGAATATGGAGATCTCTATGATTCCTCGTATTATAATTTGATATAGTACATCTCTGTTGGAACATATTCCATAAGCTTTCAGGGCATTGTTTGTTTACAATCTTATATACCATAACGCAGCGATCAAAACGAATAAGATTCACAACGCTTAGCCATTTTTTAGGCCATGGGTCCTTAAATCTTGCACGCTCTATAATTGATAGGGCTCTGTTTTGGAGACGTTGAAGTGCTTGAAGTTCGGATGAAGAGATGCTACCCCACACTACGTTTCCGTAGCGTAGGTGACTCTCAAAGAGAGCGTGATATACATCACATAACTTTGATTGGGGAAGAACGTCTTTAAGTTTTTTCAATGATTATAAACTACCTGCTAACTTTCCTGTCAGTGATTTATATTGATCCTTCCATTTCAGCCCTTCATCGATAATGACACCTAGACACTTTATTCAGATAACTGATATAATTACCAATACCTTCGTGGCATTTTTGGCAAATATTGTAGGTCCCGTTCATACGGGAACGCAATCGTTCCGTTTCATCTTCGTTCCAGTTTCTGGAACACAAAAATAGACTATTCACACGGCAACGGAACAACTGCATATCGGTTGTTGTTTCTGTTCACACAGGAACGCAATCGTTCCGTTCCATTGTTTTTTTTTCAGTCCTTGCCATTTTTCCAAGCAACAACTACACCCACGCATGCGCTCAGGGAAAAATCTTATCGTTCCGCTTTTTGGACCATTTTGCACCTCATCGCCTGTTCACACGGGAACAGAATGGAACGATTGTGTATCGTTCTACTTTTCGTATAACTTGTTTTATCGTTCCACTTTTTGGAACGGAACGATGTTATTTCAAGCGTTCCCGTGTGAGCGCAACCCCTGAGCGTTCCACTTTTCGGTACGGAACAATGTGGAACGGAACGATTGCGTTCCCGTGTGAACGGGGCCTTAGGCACACGTTTTCGTCTAATCGATCAAATAAATATCAGGTTACTTGAATTTGATGATCTCTATATTTTTGAATCCCTCCACATTTCCAAGAATGCCACTTATCTGCAAAATTAAAAATTCGTCAACAAAGATCCAAGCATGTCAAAAGTTCATAAATGATATAAAAAGTTTCTGGGACAAATCTGCAATTTCAGTTGATGAACATGTATTATCAAAGTTTCCATACATTTGATTTCAAAAGGTCATTCAGGAGAGATCTTAAGAGAAATTAGTTCTATTTCGATCTCGTTTTCATCTCTAAGATAGATGCTATCTTATCACTCTGTAAACGTAACGTAGAAATTTTGAGCAATATGATATTCAGGACGGGTAAGAAATATGTATCTTTGCTTCAAAACTCGTATATCAAAAAGTGACACAGATATTTTGAGCAATATGATATTCAGGACGAGTAAGAAATATGTATCTTTGCTTCAAAACTCGTATATCAAAAAGTGACACAGATATTTTGAGCAATATGATATTCAGGACGAGTAAGAAATATGTATCTTTGCTTCAAGCTCGTATATCAAAAAGTGACACAGATATTTTGAGCAATATGATATTCAGGACGAGTAATGAATATGTATCTTTGCTTCAAACTCGTATATCAAAAAGTGACACAGATATTTTGAGCAATATGATATTCAGGACGAGTAAGAAATATGTATCTTTGCTTCAAAACTCGTATATCAAAAAGTGACACAGATATTTTGAGCAATATGATATTCAGGACGGGTAAGAAATATGTATCTTTGCTTCAAACTCGTATATCAAAAAGTGACACAGATATTTTGAGCAATATGATATTCAGGACGAGTAAGAAATATGTATCTTTGCTTCAAACTCGTATATCAAAAAGTGACACAGATATTTTGAGCAATATGATATTCAGGACGAGTAAGAAATATGTATCTTTGCTTCAAAACTCGCATATCAAAAAGTGACACAGATAATGAAAACTCCGTAGCGCGACTGAGGAGATAATTTAATTTCGAGGACCTATTGATGATGAATACTTTTTCCTACTCAGTTCATCTGCTCATCAGTATTCCACAAGACAGTCCAGTCAAGGTGATCTATGTATGTCTAAAAATAGCCTTCAGTATGGCCTAAAGTCTATTCGATATCATAGTGCTAAACTTTGGAATACTTTACCATTGGAACTATGAAATGCTTCATCAAAACTATTGTTCAAAACGAAACTAAAAAGTTACTTATCAAACAAGGTCGACCGTTGAATCTCAGCTATTTTGGTACTGTTAATGGACAATTATTCAAATTCAGATAAATTCATTTGATTACGTCTTAGGATAGGGGGAGCTCTCTCCTCGATTAGTTTACCTATTGAGAGAGCTCCTCCTTTTAATAATTCCCTGCATACAATTATTTAACCCTCCTTGTATTTGTATATTGTATTAATTTTCTGCTCATTGTATTGATTTCTTTGCAACAAAAAAATAAATAAACTAAACCACCATCATTGATAACAGAATAGTAAAATAACATTAACTTTTTTTGCAACATTATTCTTAATCTTTGAAGTCTATTTATTCGTCTGTATTGTTAGGGTCATGATTGTATGTCGCGAATTTAAATCAAATAAAAACTGAACTGAAACTAAAAACTTAACTGAACTGAACAATGCGCAATCTTGATAACAAATGAAGAACTTCCGAAAGAAAGAAAATTTGCAGGGAAGATAACTAAAGCTTGCTTACCGCAGCTCTGACAGCTTGTGCGAAATTGAGAAATTCAAGAGATTCAGGGTCTCTGAGTCCTTCCTTGTAATCTTCGTTTGTGATGTTCAAGTACACTGTATATTGACGATCTGTTTGAGATGAAAAATAGAGAGGATGTTTCACACACAGATTACATATCTGGATGATGCCTTCGTATTCCTAAAGTGCAAGAATACTTTGCAACAACAGACGAGACTAAAAAAGTTGCCGTGGCGACAGCAACGCGTCCTTGACGGGAAACTCGCGGGAAATGTCCCATAAACCAATAGGAGTGGCGGGATTATGTATTGCCTCGCTTTTGAAACTTCATTCAGGTAATAGTACAGAACAGAATACATAACGGCCTCAAAAGACCCCGTGTTGCAAATATATGTAGATAACAGCTTGATTCAAGGCTATGGTTATTCTCACTTAACCAAATTGGGAGGATTAAACTTAAGAAGTCCTTACCTGTTGGCAGAAGTCCAGGAATTGATGCTCTTTCTGAAATGAAAAGGAAAATAATTGTCAGCTACGGAAGAGGGATGACTGCAAACTCTGAGGATTCTAAATCATTCTAAAAATGGCGCACGAGATTTGGGGTTTTAAAAAAATCTCTCAGACTCCTAAGAGATTTGTTTTTGACATTCCTAAGAATTTTTGGATTTTCAAATCTTTGAAATTTTGAGCTTTTTAACAATTTTTGATATTTTCAAAGATATTTTAGAGTTTGTGAGATCTTTCAAGACTTTTGCAAGATTGGTGAGCTTTTCGAAGAGTTTTCAAAAGATTCTTTTGAGAATTCGTACCATTTCTGAGGGGAATTCTGGGATTTGTAGATTTCCCATGATTTTAGAATTTCTTTAAGATTTACAAGATTTTTTGAAGATTTTGAGATCTTTTCAAGATTCTAAAATATCTTTTAGAAATTTCTGGAAAATTTTCAGGACTTTCTGCGAAAATTTGCAAGACTTTTGAAGCAATCTGCCCTCAATATGAGGCTTTGAGACTGAGAAAAGTATTAAGAAAATGTTGCAGAAACTTAGAATCAAAAGAACAATTAAGCAGCCTCTTTCATAACGGACGGATAAAGAATACTTACTTTCACCAATGTCATCATCCTTTCTATCAACAAAAGCGAGCTTAGACCTCATCCCGTGAGTTGCTGCGGGTCTTCCCGCACAAGCACCATTCCTGAAACATTGCACAGAAAAACATCTCTTCCCAAGCAGAAACGCAGCATCACACATCATCTCCGCACAACATAAACCAATACAAGCATCAAAATCTGGTGTAATCCCTCGTAATGTGTAAACTCCTGCTCGTTGTCCTCCGATTAATCCATAATTATTCAATATCCGATTGCTTCGACAACCTTTTCTGAACTTCTTCGGAATATTAGGCTCGTCAAATGCAAAGATGTCCGACTTTGGAGTACCCATTTCGATTTCATGTTGCTCGCTTGGAATGTACTGAGGGGGACGCATGTGTGCGTGTGATTGTACAATTTGATTCTTCGTGTGAGATTTCCGTGAAATTTGATGACTAAGAAATTTCTCGTGGTCTTGCGTGATTAATAATTTCTGTTTGCCTTCGACGCTTCGTTTCTTTATAACATATGCAAGTTGCGTGATTAGGTTGGGCTTTTTGATTGAAGGAACCATTTGACAGAAATCAAAACTCGAACATGATATTGTGTAGCAAGTTTTACCAACCATAAAAGCAACATCGCATTTCTTATCTTTACAGCACAAATCAACACACATTCTCATATCTCCGATTTCACCATAATCGTAAAATTCACCAGACTGAGTGCCGTAACGCAGCGAAACACCTTTGTGAACTTTGGCAGCGTAACAACCTTGCGAGTGCACGGTAACCTCCGGTTCTGACGTTGGTGGAATCTTCGAAGCAATTTCTGATGCTTTATCTATCTTATTCTTCTTTCGATTTTGATAGTCAATGGATTGTTTATTATTTTCAAAACTCTTTAATTTTCGTTTCAAATTTTGCGATTCTGAAATATCGATATCATTAAAACTATTCTTTTTACTAACATCATCATCGGCAACATCTCCAAACGTTCCTTGTTGTTTTACGCTCTCGAAGTCTCGATTCGACAAAGTTTTCGTGTGCGTGTTGAAAAACGTCCTCGTCACATACGATAGTCGTGGAAAGAGTTTTGGCGAATCTGTTGGGACAGACTCGCAAAGATAATTCGTCAAGCAACTGACTAAGTAGCAGTTCTGTTTCGCCATAAATGCTACATCGCACTGTCGATCCTCGCAACAAAAGCGAGTGCATGTGTTCATATCCTCCGATGGGCCTATTTTCTTGAATTTGCCAGCATGGATACCTCCCTGTAATGTTACGTTGTAAAATACGTTTCCGGCATTGCAAACCCATTCTCTTGAGTGTGGATACATTGGATAGGCTGAAACAAAACAGACAGAAGTCAATTATAATCAAAGTTGAAAATGCGATTTTCCACTGGAAGATGTCCCGAAAACTATTTACTGGACTGATCCCATCTTATTGAAGGTAACAGGAACTGAAAAGATCTAAATTCAAAGATCTCAGTCTCTACATTAGATGTTCACAGCGAGGGTGAATTCTGCCAACAAAGGATGCAACTTTGGCTAAGACAAATGGCAGCCATAAGAATAGATTAGATTGTGTTCCAGATCCCATATGAAAAATATATTTTTCTGGAGTCTGGTACACAGGCTTGAATGGATTTGACACCTTCTATGCAGGCATAATAATATTTTGCTCTCTGTTTATTTTGACTGGATCGAGTGCACTCAGAGGTGTGAAATCTGTTCTTCAGGAAGAGAAATTGCTGTGTCTTTTCGGAACCTGAATATTTTGTTGTATAAAATTTTTCCTTGCTGATTTTGACACTTTTGGTCTTATTGTTGGTATCAGCTACGTCCAGGGGAGTACTGGACCTAATTTGTACGGGGGTGTGCCCATGTTAAGATCTTTTTACCTGGCTCCAGAATTTTGCCTTCAAATCATGATACCCGATTCCAGAATATCGGTTAAAAGTGTGCTCCAAAACACAAAAATTGGACTAAGTAACAACACGATCTAACAAAATCTCTCCTTTTGACATGTTTTGATAACTGGCTCCAGAAAAATTGGCCTCATTCATATGCAGCTTTTCTTTATTGTATATCTAGTTGTATTTTATATCGATATTCTTCGTGTGAATGGCCCCGAGATAGTCACGATCTTTTGCTCCTCCTTGATATCGTTTTGTAGTCTTGCATGGTAGCTCGTTCGTAGTTGCAGGTAATTCGTAAATAGTAAATTCTTTATATTTTCATTCATATTTAAAAAATAGGTGAAAAAGATACCTTGGCAAATGGCACATTTCTGTCGGACAAATATACCAAGAACCCCTCCCCCTGGGCAGCTACGCAAATTTAGCAAAACATACGATTCGTTCTGACAAAACACCGCGATTTAAAAAAGTAATAGATTTCACACGTACAATGCGATCAAGCGTAAAATTTTGCTTTCTCTGTTTGCTTGATTTGATCGCGTGCACCCAGAGGTGTGAAATCCTTTCTTTAGAAGAAAATCGCGTTGTCTTATTAGACTTGTGATTCTCTGATATGACTACTTCTAGCACTGTTCAAATGAGCTGATATGCTGGAGGTGATTCAAACTCTTTGGCTTCTTAAAAATTTTCGCATACCAAAAATTTTCAAATTGATTTTCACGTTATCTGCAGCAATGATTGTGGCTAGCAATGAGACTTCAGGCCTCAGCTCTTTAAACATGCAAGAATCTTAAGTGAGCGCTTTCACATTGGAACTTTTCACTCGAACGATTGGTAGCGATATGAGTAAAGCATTTCGCGGCAATCTCTGTTATTCATCGTGAAGTACATTTCTCGGCTAGCTGTGATACAACGCATGAATTCCTCAAGCAATTTTAAACATCTAAATTTGCTTGTACGAATAAAAGAGAGGAGAATTCCTCACGTGGTGAAATCATTCAGATATGTTGTTGGCTTACCGAAAAGTAATGTTGCAAACAGGACTATAAACTAATTTCAATCCGAGATAGATACTCTTCCAGCAAGAAGAAGTTTCGTCCTAAAGCGTTTTCAGTATGGCAGAAAAAGCCCTGGCCAAGCATGTTTCTGAAGACCTGTCGTTTTGCTAGTAACTTATAAACGACCTCTTAATTTGAAATTGCATGAATCTGACCTTCGCGCGCATAATAACAATAACATGATTACGGTTCAGGTTCTCGAAGAGCACTCGGTCAACTTTTACTCCAAACTGTTTGCTGAGTGCTAGATCACAACGAAATCAAGTTGAGTTGTGTTAACTCGAACAGACAATTGCGTTTAACTTTACGTCTCAGTGTCAGTAGACGCAAACTTTGCAAAAAAGAGGATTGAAGTTTGGCTAAGACGAAGCCATTTTACAGCCAAAATAGATTTTACACCTTCTGTGCAGCAAACCGTAAAGTTTAGCTCTTTTTGTCTATTTTGATTCGATTGAGTGCTCTGAGAGATGTGAACTGTATTCTTTAGAAAGGTAAATCGCTTTGTGTTGTCGATAACCTGAATCTTTCGCTCTGCAAATTCACCCTGGCTCTCCATATCTGCAAATGTTTAAAGTTTTAGCATTCATCAGACATAAAGTTAACTAAAAATAGTTCATCAATGATGCGAGCAAGTCTTTTGTTTCCCTTGAGAGTTCTAATTATAAGGCTCAAACGTAAATTGGTAAAAGTGTTCAAAGAGCTCTAAAGGGACAGAGTACATATAATTCTACATCCCACATGCATGTGGAGCTCTTGAGTTATAGCTATTTGTCTTCGTCCACTGACCTTAACAATAAACCTTTTAGATGCAAGATGCGTTTGTTTTGTCATTCACAGACAAACATCCTGCTTATGCCTCTTGGAAGAGAGCGAGAGCATTGCTCTTAGGAATGGAATTCTAGCGAATAAAAAGCCGCAAACTAAATTTCATCAGGACAGCCAAGCACAGCAATATAAGATTGAACGAAGCATCTTGTAAATCAGGCTGTCTGAGATAATCTTAAAAATGTTCCTCGAATGTCTGCATAAGTTAACGAATTCTTTGAAAATTTTCTACCGTTGAGGTATCATGGTATTTGTATGGCTGTAGCAACTAGCATTCAAGGCACTCGTGCGTGCTAAGTGCAAGCTGCTTCCTAGACTGAAACTTATGGGAGACATTTCTTTTAAAATCTTCATCAAGTCATTTATGCAAATTAATTTTTGGGAGACATTGCTCTGTCACTGAGATAGTGCCAAGCTATTGAGCTGCAGTAACTATGTTCTGAGCGTAACTGAGTTTAGTGCGCCTCATTGCAACAATAGTCATACGTTAGACGATTTACACGAAAAATCTACTTGAAGATGAATCCAAATTTTGAAAGTTTAGCAATATTCCTGGAAGCTACACTCTTGTCACTGAAGTAGTGCTAGACATGTGTATCTATGCAACTAGCCCACAGAATAATCAATAATAGTTCTCTGCATTGAAAGCATGGTGCTTCCAAGGAAGCAACTCTCTACAGGCATCGTGTACACCAAAATCAAAGTTCCCACGAGTTCTTACGAAATCCTCCACATCCAGACAAGGATTCTTGAGAGGTATGAAAAACTGCAAGAAGTTTGAATAAGAATTGCCCAGAATTTCCTCAGCATTTTCAGGCACGAAAACAGTGTGAAAGTGTCTAAGGGCTGTACTGTATGGCACCATTTTAAGGATAAATGAATGCAAAATCCACTTACCTCTTGCCGTCACCACAAGTGCAAGATATAAACATAAGATCTTCGCCAGCAATTTCCATGGCATCCGAGGATTCGCATCCAATATCAATGCGTACATAAGTAATATCTTGGTCTTCCACACTGAACATTAGAGCGTCTGCAATAATCCTGCCACGAACGTAATCATCCACGTAAAAGTCAATTCCAGTCTAAATCCAGTTTCAGTAGTGCTTTCTCGGTACAAAGAGGCAATGATTTTAACGCTGCTATCACAATAACATTAAAGCGTCTGCAATGATCTCCAATCGAGCAAGATCATGCACGTAAAGTCAACTGCAATCTAAATCGGTGCTTCTGTAATGCTTTCTCTCAAATCCAATCTTAATCACAGTTTCAGTAATGCTTTCTCAGTGCGAATTAACCATAATTTCAACGCTGCTTGCTGTGAATACCACACTAAAATTAGAGCGTCTGCAATAACCTTCCCTCGAACGAGATCATCCACATAAATTCGAATAAAATTCAAAATAGTGCTTCAATGAGACTTTCTCAGTACGAAATAACCATTCTTCAATGTAGCATTTGATTAATTCCAGTATAATTTCTCCATTTATTATCGTGTTGTGTTTTTTCCACACAGAATCTTGCTACGGCGTAGAATCGCGCTGCTTTCATTACATCATTTAGCAGGCACGAAGCTACTTCTCTTCACGCATCAACTGTTCCGTTCCTGCTTCCGTCAAACAACAAGGCGCGCGCTCACACGCTCAAATGAATGCCCAAAAGTAATCACTGGTAAATGCGGTCTAGATATTTCTTAGCCTGCCTCTCATTGGTCATAATCAAAATAAATTTACTTGAAAATTAGTGGTGATACTCATAACTGAATTTTCTTAATTTGCACAAATGATAACGTAAATCAAATGACAACTGCGATTTGGGAATTTTTCCAAAATTCAATCATCCAGATAACTGAAAAGTAGGCCCTGATTGCAGCGATATTCACAAGTCATATTTTCCCAAGACATAATGTCCACCATTTTGCCCTGCAACATGAGATAGAATTTCCTTTGAAAGTAAATTGATTTGCTGCTAATTGTACAAATTTGCAAGTAACAAAATTTAGCGACAGCTTAATTTAATTAAAATCTCCCATACGAATTCCATTTGCTATTTCGGAACTAAACCATGGAGAAATCATGAATTCAGGCCATTCTAGCAGGCATAAATTTGCGCAAAAAATTCTTCTGAGTTGAAGGGATTGTCTGGGAAAAATCACTCAGGTGCATCCAATTATCTTGATTGCTGCGCCTTTTCGAAAGTTGTATTCGAAGGCCCATTGAGCAAAGGACATGAAACAATGTAAGGTATCGACTTGATATTTCGTTAAAATAAGACAATGAATTTACGAACACTCAAGACGTATTTGCGTATTTACGACATCTTGACGTAATGAGTTGCTTTAGCAAAGACGTGATATTTACGATTTAGCACTTGCGACAGAAACAAAGTTAAACAGTGGAAAACGGAAAATATAAATTTCTTCGCAAAACGTAACGGGATTTGCCGATGGTAACGCAATGAACAATTGCTGCTAATGTTCCATTCTTTGAAATTATAACAAACAAACTCTTCAGTTGACTTAAAATAAGCTCGGTTGTTTAAAAAGATTTCTGGGTGTGCCAAAATGTACAAATTTTGATTACCCAAAGGTTAGGAAGAATTGTCACATGCTCGGTAGGGAAAAGACCATGAAATCAAGGGCAATGTTTCTTCAAAGCTGTCTATTAGCTGTTTATAAAAAATTGAAATACAACTAAAATTTCAAACTTGGAATGATGACAAATACAGCGTTTGGCCCCTGAGAAATTACAACACAAGCAACATTCATACATCTTCTTCTAAGCGAAACATAATTTACCTGTTACAGTTGGGAACAATCTTTTTTGTTGTTGTCATTTTTAAGCTGAAAACTGCCCATGATTTGATATCACTTTTCAGCCTTCTTTCAAGCCCCTCTGAAACAACTTCCAAATAAATATTTGGGCGGTAACAGCATATTTCAGTTGATATGGATCTCAAAATTTAAGTTACCACCTATACCTGAAAATGACCATGGGTAATTTTCCACCCCACTCGTAATTGTACATTGGAAGAAATTCCAAAAGTTCTCAGTTGGGTTTTGGATTGAATCATAGTTTGTTTTTAGGGTTCATCGTAGTCTGCCAGCTTTGGTGACCCCTTTCCATGTTATCTTATCCATTCTTTGTAGGTTTAACCATAAAGAATTGCATCAAATGATTTTGGCAAATATTTTTCCTTATCACAGATTAAAGGCTGTTGGGCAATCAGCATGCACTGCAGCCCTATTAGTAAAGGTGACATAATTTCATACTGCACCATGTTGTACCGGGTGAGCCAGAAAAAGTTCCCACTTTTGAAAATTGACAGCAACAACAGTACGTCACAGACTTGAATGATTCAAATTCTAGTTAAAAGCCAAAAGATTTATTCTTATGATTTTTCTCGCTGTCTTACTAGCACTAGAAATTTAGGTAAATTCAAGTTTACGGAAGTTTCATGGTTGCAAAATGACTGAAAAATGGCCCAAAAATTGATCAAATCATAAAGAACTCCTCGCACAGCTCAACCAAGAAAATGCAATTCTTCAGGAGTGAGAGGTATCCGCTGACCATGTATTGCTCTGAGACTGAACATCTGTAGTATTTGTTTGGAAATTGGTGCCTTATAACTCTCGAGAGAGGTGAAACGCCCATTGAGTATTGTTCTGTGTAAGGAGATTCCTTACAATTTGATCAATGTTTCAGGCCTTTTTTCAGTCATTTTGCGACCACAAAATTTTCATGATGTTAAATTTACCGATTCTTCTAGTGCTGGCAAGACATAGCAAGAAAAATCACAAAAATACTTCAATCTTTCGCCTCCTAACTGGAATTTGAATCATTCAGATCCGTGAAGTACTCTTGGTGCAGTGAATTTTCAATGTGGGAAATTTTTCTGGCTCATCCGGTAGACTTATGACGATGAGTCCCTTTTATCCCTGCGGTAAACCTTGCTCAACAAGGACTCATAACATTTGCTGCATTCATCAATCGATATATAATGGAATCACGACCTCGAATCTCGAATCTCATCGATGTGTTATCAGTTCTACATTCGAATCGAAGATTCTATCATATTTGCCGTGACCAGGGAGATGCAGACTATATCTATATCTCCCTGGCAGTGACCATAGTAATTCACAAATCTCTCAATCAGATAGGTACTCTGCGAAGCTGATAGTTTGGGCCTAAATAGGATCGCATTCGTCAGAGTAATGTTACAAGTCTCTGTTGACCTAGCTTCACTCCATAAGGGCCGCCCTCAACTTACGCACATCTTATTGAACTGAATTTATGTTGTTTGGCAAGGAGAGAACTTCGACATACAGTCAGTCTACTGTTGACCGAAACGCCATCAGCAAAGCAAAGAGCTCAGGAAGCAAGACGAGACCCAAGGTCGTAATTCTAACCTAACTCCTGGAGGCAGCACGCAAGCTATTCTAACCATGCTGGACGAAAACAACTTTGCGATATCGCTAAAGACAGCAGAACGTGACACGTCGCTGCAGCTCCAAAGATGCAGCCATGTTTCTGCCCATTCGTGTTACACAATGATTACCATGAAAAATCAAAACACGATCGCAATACACTTCTGGTTGCCCGACAGCAACCATTCTTCTGGTTATCCATTCCTTCCCTGTTTATCCTGATTATAGAACTAGAACAGGTTATTCTTTTTTTGTTTTCCCTTTCTTTCTTGGATTTAGTGTTAGTGTTAAAAAATTTTTGTATTTACTAATATACTTAAATGTTAGCTTGACATAGCAATGGCCACCTGGCCCGAAAGCTGTGAATAGAATAGAAACGATGTAAGAAAGTAGAACTGAATTAAGAAATCAAAGAATTTGAGGCAGCTGGAGTTCAAAATCACTTTGCCTACAAATCTCAAATCTTATCTGAACCTTTTCAAGACACCATTATCGATCTCGTAATCTTTCCTTGACGGCTGTTGGTTCGAAAAAACTGCTTACAACTGAATGTTTCAAAGTTTGGTCATTCTATACCACCAACGTCATCCCATTATCAAATTATCATTGAAGGGGGCCTTGGTAACCACCATTTCTTGTGCGTTAGGCTACTTTGGCCTTGTTTATAGGAAAAAAACACATCATCTGCCAGACCTGGGGCTGACAGGCGAGGTAAATTTGAGTCACTACAGGTTTACCTCAGTGGTTAACCATTTAGTTGCATGGTTCAGGCACAAAACTGTGTCTTTGGACACTAAGGTTGGAGAGCATGTCATTTTAGTTCACTCGACAAGGAAAAAGAACTTTTCTCCAACATAACAAAGTCTATTTTACATAAATCAGCTATTAACATTAAAGAATTGCAACCAATGAGCGAACCACTCTGCCAGAAAGTGTACAAGGTTTGCACAAGGCCCAAGGGCAACTGATTTTGAAGGAGTTTTAGGGGCCGTTACTGGAAATAAAAGATTTTTCCCGAAGGAGTAAGAAATCTTGAAGTGCATATGAAGCAACATTTTTTCTTTCTATTTCGATATGATTTCACTCTGATTTCAATGGTGAAATTGGTTTTTTCATCCGCATTATAATTTTGGAGATATGAAGCTCAAAAAGTACGAAATTTCGATCAAAAAGTGGTCCAACCAGAACGGGGTCAGACCGATGCATTCCAGACCCCTGTGATGTAATAGGTTTGTCAATTCTCAAAGGCCTCATTGACGAAAGAAAGGATACTGCAGTGATCGAAATAGACGCACTGAAGATTGAAAGTTTCTTGTTTCATGAAATATTATTTATCGTCGGGTTTACACTTTCTTCATTATGTATTTGTAACTGAAGATTGAAATCAGTATTCATTAGTGATCATGAACTGGACATAACATGCAAAACTTGTTGTCTGGTGTGCGTCAAACGTGAAAAAGAGACATTATCAGCCAGGGTCCTCTGCGAGGACGCTGGAATTTCTGACTGTCTGAAAATCGAATGTAGCCCAAGTGGAAACGATGAATTCAGACTGCAGCAGTTGAAATGATTGAGAAATTTTACTTTAGTTGAACTAAAAGGGTTTGTTTCATCCATGAAAACAGACCCTTTAATAATGGCCCATGACAATGGCAGCTACAAAGGCAAACCAACAGACGACACCTGCAAGGCACGCTGGATGAAACAGACCCTTTAATTGTTCTATCAGTCCAACGAATGCACTGTGGATGTATATTTTCCATTTACAGTAGGCCAAAGCTGACTATCAGACGGTCAAATATTATAGCGTGCTCGCAGAGGATCCTGGGTGACGTTGGCTCTTAAGAAGTACTTCATTGCTACCTCTCTTTGTGGAGATTCTCAATCTTCAAAAACCTTACTGTTCCGCTGAAAAACGGTTCACTAGTTCACTGTATGTCTCCGCGGTCCACATATCCACTATAATGATATTCAACGAATTATTCTCCAAAACCCTCGTATTGGAATGCGTCTCTTGGTGCTCCACAAATCAACTCTCCCGTAGACTGATGCGCGACATTTCATGGCTAGCACATTTATAATTCCCCGCAAAAAAGTTTCATCATAAGGCTCAGTGCATGCGGTTCAAATTTACTCTTCGGCACGCGTATGTTTCACTTTGTGTCTTCGCACATCAACTCTTCGGTAAAATGAAGTGCCGCAAATGTCACACGCATATGGCCTTACGCCGGTATGCCGTCTCATATGCGTTAGCATGTTTGATGACTGACTGAATACTCTATTACATTCAGAACATTTGTGTGGCTTCTGTCCGGTATGCATCAACATGTGTTTCTTCAAATCAGATCGCCGCAAGAATGTTTTGTTACACGTTGCACACGAAAACGGTTTGACATTATCATGGATTAGTTTATGCGTAGATAAACTCGATCTTCGTTTGAATAATTTCCCGCAAACTCTACACGCAAAGTCTTTGGTTTGTTTCTCCAGATTGCGAGTAGCCTCGTTTTCAGTTTGCTTGCGATAAACCTCGTTTACATTCGGCTTGATCTCTGCGTTAAGAGTTACGTTATTATCTTCCTTTAGAATTTGTTGCAATGGGTAACAGGTTATGTTTTTGAGATTTGAGTTGCCCACCTGCGGTGTATTCATCCTTGTTTCCTTATCATTTGCAACAGAATTGTACGGCCAGTCAAAATGATAGTCATTACTCCTTCCGTTGAATAATGATTGTAGGGTAGGAGGGGTAGGCTGGTTGTTGTAATAAAGTTGCACGTCATTTTGGCGCGGAAACTCCCATTCAGCAGGCAGCGAGTTCAGGGACGAATTCATGGCTGCGGACGAGAAATATTTTGAATGAATAACAGGATCAAAGTTGTGATTAGAATAAATTCTATAGTCCTACGTCTATCGCTTTAAATTTGATAGGATATCAAGGGCAGGTAGTTTTCGATCTGACTCCATTCGATGAGAAATCACAGTCGATTGACAAATGTTTGTTGATAAAACGTACCCAATGCTTAAAATCACAAGCAGACTGCAATCAAAATCTTATCATGCGTCTATTGAAGTCATCATCATCCCTAAGATGCTATAGGTAGACCGAAGACCTTTGCTGTTGGTCGACACAGTGTTGTGTTTCCCAAGTTTTACGGTCTTGAAAGATTTTCGCGTTTTTCATGGACCACGATAGGGTGTAAGATTCCCTGAAAGGGCGTACGAGACTGCTAGCGGACTTCACAATTTTGTTGAGAAAAAGGAATTCATATGCAAGGTGCATAACACCGTAAGAGAGTGATTCGCCCTTTGACATGATTTTGAAAAAGGCATTTAGGCCATCCACAAGCATGGAAGGCCTCCAAGAAAGAGCAATATCGCAAAAACTGTTCATTAATATCTGAGGCATGCACTGGCATGCAAGTTCAAAGGGCATCATCATCAATAAAGAGACTCCTCAACACTTGTGGATAGAACAACAACGAGAGTTAATTATACACAACGTCTTTTCATGTGCTTTCAAGTCAAACCATTTTGCCCTCCAGAACGTTTCGCGGTGAACTTAGCAAAGAATATCGGTTTTATGGTTTTCCATATGACCTTACTTAAAACGCGTATTGGGCATTAACTTGGATAAAGGGTTTCAAAACAAGAGGCTAGAAATGGACTTTAGTAGCAAAAATATGGCAACAGATTTTGCGCACTTGTTAAAACACTATGATAAGAGCAAAGCGAAGGTTTATCATCAATTCTCTAAACTTTAAGGGAAGGAGTCGAAACTATTCTTTAAAGGTTAGAATAAATTTTTTTTATTGCACGTCACATGAAATAAGGAGTCTCTACAATTAGACCCAAATTAGAATCTGTGGAGAAGGAAGTATAAGAAAGTATAAGCAAGCGGCCAGAACATCAGTATCAAAAACATTCAACAGAAAGCCTGTGTACTTTATCATTTAAAATCGCATATTCAAAGAATCTCATTCATCTAAAAGGATCTTATATAAGGCTCTTTTCTGAGCATGCTGACCAAAATAACGAGAAAGGCCGAGTCAAAAAACAAAAACATCATACAAATACAAAAATTCCTTCCCTTTTCCATGCAAGTCTTCCCATTAAACTTTTTATGTTAGATTTAACGCTGGCAGCGTTAAATATATTCATATTGAAAAAAATACTTTAGGTCTTGCAAACTGCGAGTTAACATATTGCTATGTCTTTCAGAAGAAGTGAGAACGAGGGAAGGCAAACAGGCCGAGGCAAGGCATATCATCAGCTCTGGTAAATCACAGTCAAGTCCAGCGAGCACGTGGCGCCAAACTCACCTTCGACGAAGAACAGGAAATTGAAAGCACCATTGCTTTCAGGAATATTCCCTTGCTCGGACATTCCAATCCCAGTTGGCATATGCTGAAGTGGATCTACACGCATCATTATTCACAACGTCTCAAGAGAGGTCAAAATGTTGTCTCCAACGCACATGTGATTTGCAAAGTCTTCCTTCACGATACAGGTACTTGCTGGATATATTTGAATTTGTACAGCAAGATTACTCATGACGCGCGTTGCCAACGTTAAAATCAGTGGCTGTTGTCTGCTCTCAGGAATCGTACAAAAGCAATTGATAAGCAGAAGCAGTGGACTGTGTCTTGTCAATTACGCTTAACGCACATTGAAAAGAAAGTCACGTGACTGAATTATAGCAAATAATAATTTCGCGGATTTTGTGGCGATTAGGAGAAGTATTGAAATGTTCCGTTGGCACGAGCACCTTGACAAAATATCATGCCCCAATGAACAAGTCAAATTTCTCAATGAAGTTCTCTTGAATATCTATTCCAATTTCATACCGAACAAGGTTAAAACGATCCGGCCTTGCCAAGCACCCTGGATAACACAAACTATTAAGAACTTTTTGAGGAAAAAGAATCGTGCTTATAAGAGCTTCGTGAGGAGGGGTCAGCCAGACGACAGGCTTGAAGGAATTCAAAAAATGATAACTGAAGGTTCGAAACTGATTGAAGATGCTAAGCGCAATTACTTTCTTAAGGTTGGGAATACCTTGGCAAACCCAGGGACTTCCAGTAGGACCTATTGGTCTTTAATCAATACCGTCCTAAATAAGGCTAAAGTCCCCATAATACCACCTCTTTTAGAGAATGGATTATTTGCTACTGATTTCACTGAAAAGGCTCAAATTTTCAATGATTATTTCATACTTCAGTGTACGACAATCGACACCGGTAGTGAAGTCCCCCAGCATATTCCGGTAGCTACCACTCTGATAAATGATTTTGTTATTCCTGATGAAAAGATACTGAATATTATCCAGTCACTAAATTCTCATAAGGCTCATGGCTGGGATGAAATATCTGTGAGAATGATAAAATTGAGTGATGCTGCATTAGTTATTCCGCTAAAGATAATTTTCACAAACTGTTTGAGGTGTGGTATCTTTCCCCAAATTTGGAAATGTGCAAATGTTGTACCTGTTCACAAAAAGAATGAGAAAAATTTAAAAGGAAACTACCGTCCAATTTCTCTTCTTCCCATTTTTGGGAAAATTCTTGAAAAGCTAATATACGATTCTTTGTACACACATCTTGTTTCATGTGAGTTACTTAACCCAAATCAGTCTGGGTTTCGTCCAGGTGATTCGACAATTAATCAGCTAATTTCCATAACGCACACGATTTTTAAAGCTTTTGATTGTAATCCACCTCTTGATGTTCGTTCTGTCTATCTTGACATTTCCAAAGCATTTGACAGGGTGTGGCATGACGGCCTTGTTTATAAACTAAAACGATGTGGTGTTTCAGGTCAACTCCTTGCTCTTATCCAGAGTTTTCTTAAAGATCGAAAGCAGCGAACTGTTTTGAACGGTAAATGTTCTATTTGGGGAGATATATCAGCCGGAGTACCTCAGGGTTCCATTTTAGGGCCCTTGTTTTTCCTTGTGTACATAAACGACCTAACTGAAAATCTGAAATGCAATGTCAAACTTTTCGCCGACGATACGTCCTTGTTCACGGTCGTACATAACACAAATGCAGCTGCCAATGACATGAACCATGACTTGGAGTTGATAAAGCAGTGGGCTCATAACTGGAGGATGTCGTTTAATCCTGACCCACTAAAGCAAGCTGTGGAACTAATTTTTTCAAGGAAAAGAAATAAAGTTGATCATCCAGTGATCCTTTTTAATAACACACCCGTGAAGAACGTAGACGAACATAAGCATTTGGGACTTTTTCTTGATTCAAAGCTGTCTTTTTCTGCTCAGATCAATGCAGCTATCTCTAAAACGCGTAAGGGTATTGGTCTGCTGAAATATCTCTCCAAATATCTCCCTAGACATACACTAAACGAATTATATAAGCTGTATGTGCGACCCCATCTCGACTATGGAGATGTAATTTACCACATTCCTGCAAAGGTATGTGAATTTAGTGGCAATACAATCTTGCCAAATCTTATGGAGAAATTAGAGTCCGTTCAGTATTCTGCTGCCCGAGCTGTATCAGGCACATGGAAGGGTACGTCAAGAGAGAAGCTTTATGCAGAGCTTGGCTGGGAATCGCTAAGTTCCCGTAGGTGGAGCAGACGCCTAATTTTGTTTTACAAGTTTATAAACAGTCTAACTCCTGAATACACTGCGGATCCAATCCCACCACAACGGCAGTCTCGTTACTCTCTTCGCAATCAGGATGTTATTGGGCGAATAAGGGCAAGGACAGAAAAATTCCAATCTAGCTTTTATCCTCACTGCCTGTCAGAATGGAACAAGCTGGATCCAGAAATTAGACTTGCTCCTTCTGTTGCTGCATTTAAGAAAAAGCTGCTATCCAAAATTCGCCCCGTGCCAAAATCTGTCTTTAGGATACACGATCCAACAGGTCTATCTTATCTTACACAACTTAGGGTAGGCCTCAGTAAATTAAACTTTCATAAATTCAAGCATAATTTCAGAGATACCATAAACCCAATGTGCCCATCCAACGATGGCATTGAGGATACGGAGCACTTTTTGTTGCTCTGCCATTCTTTCGAAGAATCACGAAGAGATCTTCTCGCTGATGTTTCCTTTTTATTACAACCATTTGGATATACCAATCTTTCAAATGATGCCCTACTGCAGATTTTACTATATGGTGATAAAGATTTTCCAGACGATCTAAATAAGAATATACTACTTTTAACTCTACGTTTTATCCACAGAACTGGCCGGTTTGATTAGGAAATCGTTAACTCAGTTATAAGTCACACAACCACCATGATCCTATTTCTCTTCTTTTCTTTTTCTAGTAGTTTTGTGTAGCTTTATGTTCTTTTCGTTCTTCTGTTTTATGTTTTATGTTAATCCGCCTTTTCGGGGCCTCCCGCGACGTGTCGCGTGCCGGGTTATTCTAGTAACCAAGGGTACTGAACCAACCAGACTTGCGGATTTTGTCGCCACGTGACTGCTTCGCGGGGGGCCATGAAAAGGTGGATTGCCATTTAGGTAGACATAGTTTTTTGCTCCTAATGGTATTGTCTTAGTAGTAGGGTAGTGTATCATGTAAGTAGTGTAGTCAGTAATATGTATTGTAAATTTTTTAATGGAATGTATAAAAAAAAAAAAAAAAAAAAAATAATAAGAAAAATTCTCGTTTAGCAACATAATTGCCTCGCATTTAAATAGGATCCTATCTTTGACCAAACCAAAGTATTTGGTGGACGTGCAGGCAGTTTGTAAATCACGGAATCCCGAAACAACGGAATAGGAGAAGGGGGTGCTGACCATCTTTCATTCACCTTTATTTATGGGAGATTACCACCAAAAAACGCTTGCTCGGAAAATTTAGTGTGGCAGTAGGAAGAATAATTTTAGTCTATGGTGGGATTTACGAAAACGCAAACCACTTGCATTCACACTCATTCGAAGTCTTTCACTTCTTTTATTAGCGGATCGTTTCACGAGATATTAGACTTCAGGACTACCCGAATTGTCCATAAGCATAATTCTCCGTGAAATGGATGGGTTTCTACAGCAGCGTCCCTTTCGTCAAGCCAATCAGGTGGCTGAAAAAGGTTGTAGCAAGATGAACATTACACCCCGTGGAAATCTGGCGTAAAAAGGGGCGCAGATGAAGAATCAGTTAAATAGAAAAGGATTCAATTTCTTTGAGTCACAAATTACTCTTTTGCTCCGAATTACAAGCCTTTCGCTATAACTTCTAAACCTTGAGGGTATGCACCCACAATGACCCCAAGTTCCTGCATCTCTGCAAGCATGATTTTCTTAGTCTGGAACACAGGCTAGGTGTTCTCTCACTCTACTCCATCGCTTCCGCAGTCCATCGTCCATTTTGTCATTTTGTCATTCCGTGGTTTATAGACTTCTTTGGAGGACAATAGTGCGTTGGCTTATGAAATGCGCATTGTTGAAAAAAGCTCCTTGTCTCTGCCATGCACAGGTTTGTCTGCACAGAGCTCACGCGACAGGTAACATCTACTCAGTTGCGAGCCCCAAATCCCAACGAAATTTTTCCACTCCCGTCCCTATTGTTAAAAATGATGGCTCCCTAATCAAACCAAAGATAAAATCAAATGCACATGTGAGTGAAACTACATGGCAATATTGCAATATTGAAAAAATTTTTTGAATCTGACCAATCTAAAGGTTAGAGAGCCACCAAAATGGCCGCGGGCAGCAATATTTCTAACTACTTTGAAGGTAAAATAATATCAAATCATTGTTTTTTAAAAAACACACAAAATTATCGATATTTCTTCGAACATATCTTGATTACTCTGTGGGCGTCAAAGCTAATAAAAAATCGAAGGAATTTCTGTGTACACTGGACTCTAAGAGAAACGGGCAATGGAAGACAACTAAAAAAATTGAATGTTGAAAATTGCTCCGAAAAATCAAACCACAATTTATCATCCTCATTCCTCAAGATCATTTTTCGCATTTTTATGTGCGAAGTAAAACGAGTACATGTAGGAGCGAGGTTGTGTAACACACGCACACACACTCAGGAAGGAACCAAGAATACATTTCCGGTTCTGTCATACATAAGATGGCGGCCAGGAGACTTAAACGAAAATGTATCGCATTCCTTTATTGGCAAGGCCAGCTGACTTCATGGTAGTAAGGCCAGCTGACTTCATGGTAGTAAGGCCAGCTGACTTCATGGTAGTAAGGCCAGCTGACTTCATGGTAGCAAGGCCAGCTGACTTCATGGTAGTAAGGCCAGCTGACTTCATGGTAGTAAGGCCAGCTGACTTAATGGTAGTAAGGCCAACTGACTTCATGGTAGTAAGGCTAGCTGACTTCATGGTAGTAAGGCCAGCTGACTTCATGGTAGTAAGGCCAGCTGACTTCATGGTAGTAAGGCCAGCTGACTTCATGGTAGTAAGGCCAGCTGACTTCATGGTAGTAAGGCCAGCTGACTTCATGGTAGTAAGGCCGGCTGACTTCATGGTAGTAAGGCCAGCTGACTTCATGGTAGTAAGGCCAGCTGACTTCATGGTAGTAAGGCCAGCTGACTTCATGGTAGTAAGGCCAGCTGACTTCATGGTAGTAAGGCCAGCTGACTTCATGGTAGTAAGGCCAGCTGACTTCATGGTAGTAAGGCCAGCTGGCTTCATGCTAGTAAGGCCAGCTGACTTCATGGTAGTAAGGCCAGCTGACTTCATGGTAGTAAGGCCAGCTGACTTCATGGTAGTAAGGCCAGCTGACTTCATTGTAGTAAGGCCAGCTGACTTCATGGTAGTAAGGCCAGCTGACTTCATGGTAGTGGTAGCATAGCGATAAAACTGGGACGAAAACCGTAAAGTCTAATCGTCATTGATGACAAGTTTTCCCTTAAAATGGCCCACTGAGTGTCATTACGAAGGATTTAGGAATATGGGAAAAAGCTGTCACTATTTCTGCCATCAACTGAGGGTAGCACTGCAATTTTCAGCTTCCAGCGACCGCTTCTTCACATGTACATATCGCAAATGATATAGCAGTTTGATAAGATTACATGAAAATTAGGAAGCACAATCGGGTAAAGTCAAAGGTTTTACAATGTTAAAGCAACAAAGGAACAAAGGAACAAATGTAAAACCAATGAAAAGAAAGAATCGACAAACTAGATTGATTTGCGGGTATCTGAGGGAAAGAGAACAGCTGTGAATTTAAAATTGCCCATCTATTTGCCGATAGGGGGTATCTTATTGAGTTTGATACTTCTGATTTAGTTTTATGATCGCCCCTAGGCTACACGGACTTCAGCTTTCAAAGGTTTGAACAGTGTTGTCATTTCAGTAGCGAGGTATCAACGAAACAGTGAACTACAATGGATACCGCACAAAAAAGCCAAACAAAGTGGCAAGGCAAAACTTATGCGAAAAATGCCAGCACTGAAACGCCAAAGCACCGAGAAAGAATACAGCTGGGTAGATCAGACCGGAATAGGTAAAACACATGTTTTTAAAGGAAACTTAGGTCTGCCTGTTTCTTTAATTTTAGGTCATTCTTGCTACCAAAAATTTCTTATGAGTTTCTTGAATTCTTAATATTTCCAAAATAGAATTGAGTCACTTTTGCCAAAAGAAATTGACTTCAAAAATTCCAATGATGAGGAAAATGAATATCAAAGAAATCGTACTCGAACAGATTCAAGATACTTGTCAATACTGCATAAGGTCAAACCATTTTTGCTTGACCTTGGAAAATCTATGGCAGCAAATTTCAGGAAGATTGCAAGTTTCTTAGGCACCGGTGGCGGAGAATGGTTCAGTAATACTTGCATGATTCAGTAATACATACAAATGCACTAAGATTTAATCATACTTGCCAGTTAACTGGGTTAAATTTCTTTTGAATCCTCTGTTAGATACACAGACTCCCATCTCCACATCTCTGTTTTTTCGTTAGGCCACAAATTGCGTTGTGTTGTTGCAGTTGTATTGGATACACACTGTATTCAATACAGCTACAACAACACAACACAATTTGTGGCCTAACGAAAAAACAGAGATGTGGAGATGGGAGTCTGTGTAACTAATAGAGGATTCAAGAGAAATTTAAGACAGTTAACTAGCAAGTATGATTAAATCTTAGTTCTTAGTACATTTGTATGTATTACTGAATCGTGCAAGTATTGCTGAACCATGTTCCGCCACCTGTGTCTTAACTTTTCAAATCCAGGTAGTGTACAACTTACAGTTTCTTAACGCAATTTCTTATAAAAATGCATTGGCTAGGTTGGGTTCTGGAAAAATGAAATTCATGAGGGCAGTGGATCCTCTTTATATACCAGCACTATAGCAGAACTCCTCTGTAACCTCTAGAAATTGGAATCTTTTCACTCGACCTACAATACGAGGCACTGTAAAGATCTCCAGATCCCTAGATATAGGACTGAATTTGCCAAAAAAGGCTTTCATTACGCAGCTCTCACATTATGGAATGATACACCTGCCGAAATTCGTGAGCTACCGACATTAGATCGTTTTGAAAAACAACTAAAAACGCATCTAAAGAGCTAGACTCTCAAACACAACTCCCTGGAAGAACAGCAATGATTAGGTTTATAGGGCTTTAGGCTTTTATTCTTAGAGTTTTATCATTGTAATTAGATATTGTATATTTTGATTTGCTGAAGGGTTTCTTTTGTGTATAAATAATATTAAATGAAAAAAAAAATGAAAAATTAAATGAATTGACTGTCGACAAGTTATAAAAACTATAACACCAAGTCTACTTCATTACGGTTTCACAAATGAAACCGAATAGACTTGAGCGGTATTGGAGTGTACTTATTTTACTTACTCAGCCACAAACACGCTAAGTATGGAGATACGATGATCAAACTAATGGAAAGCCTTTTGAGCTTGTTAGAATAAAACAAGATATGTTGAGTCTGCCTAACAGGCCTCGTGAAAGATACAAAGAAAGCTAACACTTATCTGTTGGAGAAGATGATTATATGAAGATATATTAGCATTTAGCGTGCTCGAGCAATCCAGTGTAGGGAAATGTGTGCGCTGCCTCCCTTTTATCTTTTGTTTTTTGCTCTTCATATCATTATTGCTGTTTTTGTTGTTGTTTGGATTCTTGCGACGGAAGTTTTGTTCTACGATTTGGCTCTTACTCTCCAGATATTGATATGCTTCTATCGTGTTTAGTCTGTCAGTTGGATAAGTGAGCCACGAATTTATACAGTCCTCTTCTTATTTATTTTGAATTGATTCTCGGAGTCTACCATTTTGAACCTATTGGTATTCTAACCTGACTAAGTTGGGAAGGGAAAAATCCATTTATCATGTCCGCAACCCCACAGTGAATCCATGCCAGGATTTTCTATATCCAGCAAGTAAATCATGAACTAAAAGCGAAAGTGAAATTTCCGTTTCCATAAGATACCTCACCAGCATTTGCCTTATATTGAGTTTAAAATGTTTTACAGTCAAAGCGGAAGAAGCGTGCCATCGTATCTTCATTGAATTCTATGTTCTTTGCATGATGAAATCATTGAACACTCTTAAGCCCTGGTCAAACGTGCCGAATATTTCACCGAACATTTAAGTTGGAAAAAAAGCCAAAACTTTCAATTTTCGATCGAGGGTGGTCAATTTCATCGAATATTTCAACATAACCAATTGTGCCATCACAAGGGTACAGTTAAAAAAACGTGAATGTAATAATGAATGAGATTGTTCGACGATGTTTGGCAAGGTGGTCAAACGCATACAACATTTCACCAAACATTTAGAGCAATGGAACAGTTGGGTGAAGTTTTTGAACCCCGTCAAACAACGTCGAACATTTTCAAACATATTTTCACCACCGAGCAAAGTGGTCAAACGAATCGAACTTTCACTGAACATCAATGCTGAACATTGTTCGGTGAAATGTTCGGAACGTTTGACCGGGGCTTTATTTATTGTTGTTCCCAATATAAAGAACTCCTACTGTAATCCTTCATACGCTCGCATAACGGAAGTAATATTCGAGTAGAACGGAAGCGAATAACAAAGCAAAACTCGACACACGATCATGTAAATCTACTTTCAAGTAATCTTCTAATTTACATAGGACGCTTCTTACGCTTTGACTGTAATTCTAAGCTAGCCTTTGGCTGATAGATCGGCATTTTAGTGTTGAATATCCGTAATGTACATTTTAATCCACATCCCGTTAAATAGTTTCTCAAGTTTTAGCAGCTGAGAGCTCGCAACGGTCTTGAATGCAGTGCAAAGTAAGCAATGCACAATACGTAATCGAGGATCAATCTGATAATTAAATAATGCACGAATCCAAAAAATTATATGTGCAAACTTCAGACTGAATAAATTGCAAATTTTACAAATAATCAAATATTGATACAAAAAATACCTCCGAGTTTACTTCTTCTTTTTCAGTTCCTCAAATCGACGAGCAAGGTCGTCAAAGTCTACGTCTTCTCCTTTCATGCTCTGGCCTCCAACACTGCCCGGAGGTGGACTTGAGGAAGGAACTTGTGGAAGGTCAGGAAGGCTTGAGATACCTGGCGCCGGACCTGCAAAAATGTAGGAGAATTTTTTGGAACTATACACCAGCAGAAAGCACTGGCTGCGGTCAGAAAGTACGGCAGCATAATGGTGCAACAATACACGGTCACACGGTTATATTACTGATAATGTGACAAGTACGCAAGGCTGTAACAGACCTTTTCACTTCTTCAAACAGAAGTTTGGACCGAGCGTCCAAATCTTGTAAATTTATGAAAGGGAACAAAGGCATGACCTCTGTCCTCGGTTTAACGATGCTAGCAGTGGCAACAAGTTGCTGCAGATTCGAAAATACTTTTCAGAGAGTTAATCAACGATGGCTTTACTCGATGTGAGCTAAGTTATACATTGGTACGTTTTATTTGCCTTTTGGCCTCGTTTCTCATTTGTTCGTTCATAGTTAGGTGATTTTGTGGTGTAACAGTCACAGTGCAAAAGAGCGAGCATGCATATAATTTTGCGAGTTGCAAATTGAAGTATGCTCTTGTCACTTTCATCGGAATATGAATATACAAATAAATAAATTTGGAGGAACAGGGGTAGGTATTGCACATTGCCTGCATATCTACTAGACCATTAAAAATCTTACCGTTACTTGGAGGGGGCTGAGATGGTTTATTTTGTGGCGGATAGGATGGTACCTGGAAAAATAAATGAGCAAAACATTACTACTAATTCTCATGCAAATAAAATTTAGTACTTTCTGCGATGATGTGCGTTTCAAGACAAATTTATTGATATTCAAGGCCGGCCTAAAAGTTAACTACCTAGGCTCCTTGCTTCACTGCATCATACTGAGTTGAAAGGTAGATACAGATGTCAAGCAACATGTCTGGTAAACTCTCAACCGAGGGAGGACGAGCGAATAACCTTCAGGGCCAAGTAAAGCGGGCTTGAAGGCTTCTACATAGCTACCATATTGGGGCAAACAGCCTGTAGTCTAACTGATAAAATTAGAAAGGCATTTTGCTCGGGAAAATTGAAGATAATGCTCAATACTGCAGATACATGTACTCATGAAAGTAACGAAGTGGTATCTACTTGGCACGTATTGGTGCTTTGGTGTTGAATCCAAGTTTAGAAAGCGAGCCAGTGCCTTTTATTGCTTTCACAAACGATGCTATCGCCCGGGGGGGGGGTGAACTGCAAAAGGCGGGTGACGTGGGTGTGGCATTTGACGCCTGAAATCACACACTAAAATTGATCAATTTTCGCGAAAACTATTCCCCAAAATTTACAGGCCAGTGAAAATGTATACCCTAAAATTGTGACAACTATCCAAAATTTTAACCAAGTAAGTGAAATTTTGATCAAAATCAATATCCTAAAGAGTTATTTTTCTAAAATGACACCCAAAAATTAATGGCTACTTGTCATTTTGTCAAAAATGATGCCCCAAAAATAATATTTTCTGTTCGAAAAAAGGCACCAAAAATGGCACATCCCGTACAAGCATATATGGTATAGTTACCCCCCGCGTGCTATTGTATTCGTGAGCAACAGTCACTGTTCTACACAGCATTCCTTCCAACCAGTAAAAAAGTTTCTAAATTCATAAATGTGTTAAATAATTTTTGGGGCTGTAAATCCCCCATACCTGCCAGAAACGACACCATCGCATCTATTCACCATGCCTTTCTTATAAATTCTAATTGCCAACACCTACCAACACCATGACGAAATGAAATCTAAAGTACTTACACTGGCAGAGGGAGGTGGATATGCCATGTCTGTATCTCCTGGTGGGTACGGGCGCTTTTCGTTTGGATTTGTTGCATGATATGGAGGGGGCTGAAACAAGAAGTTAGTGTAATGCAGCTTTGAGCAGCAAAGATTCCAAGACCACCCTATCATTTTCCATATCAGAGAAACTTTTAGTATTAGAGCCACTGATAGTATCTATTAGCGGTAGGAACTCTCAAATTTGGAGCCACAGTGCAGTAACCCAATTACCAAAAAGACTTAGCCACTCTCTCTACACCATCTATCGAAACTTCTAATTATAAATTGTAATGCCCTAAAGATAAACTAAAGTTAAGATAAACTAAAGAGAGTGCGTGGCCGAGTGGTTAAGGCGACTGACTCTTAAACCAAAGGTCAGAACGGTCGAGGTTCGAATTCCGCGCTGGATAGTTTGGTCGCTGTCCGTAACTCTAGCGCGGGTCGACTAGAGCCATGTGAGGGAAATTTGGTAGCTGCGGCGAGCTGTGGGTTGATGGTAAAACATCCGTGGCCCCTGCTGGAAATAAGTCTCTCAGACTTTCGCAGGCTAGCCACGTTAAATATGATAACCTACCTACCTACTTAGACCATCAAAAACTTCAGTTTGAGAGCTTTTGCAACCAGTGTAATTATCCTCCGGGGAAGAAAGAACTAATGAAAAATTCGTTTTTCTAGATGTAAACTATTTGTATAAAAATCTTCCATGCTATCAAAAGTTCCGTATCTGTGTAATGAACTTGTGTACAGGTGAAAACATCAAAACTTGAAAATTCAGTTTTAACCCTTAACTATAGCCATACTCTTCGTAAATTTCTAATTCAATGCAAACTTTCTGCTGAAATTTCTGATGAAAGAGAGTGCACCTTACCTGATTCGATGGATAATTGTTAGTGCCTGCACCAACTGGATATGTGCTACCACCTGGATATGAATGATTACCAGGTGCACCAGGATTGTCCCTAGGATACGGTGGGTTACCAGGGACATTAGGTACATTTGGTATATGCGGTAACTGTGATCCTCCGCCTGGACCACCACCTTGGTTACCACCTCTGAATCCTTCAAAACCAATACCACCACCACCACCACCTGGGGCACTGGGTCCTCCAGGTCCTCCGTGGAATGTACCAATGCTTTCGAATTCTTTGGAGTCGATTGATGGTATCCCCTCACTCTGTAAGATAGAACAAGCATATATACAGTTAGAGTTCTTATAGGTGTCCTAAGCTTTCTAAGATGTTAACAGTAGCACTGGACATAGTATGTAAAGGACATATCACAAATTAAGAACTCCGTGGATAATTGCCAAAAACTAAGTATCACTTTGGCGGACAAACAGCCAATCTATTGAAATCTAATTGAAAATCTATTGAGTAAAACAAGCAATTGCTGCAAAATTTCTATCTGAAATTTGTCACAAATACATGGTAGGTTGCGAATTTGAAGAAATGAGAATAAAAATTGTTCATTTATTTGAAAGTGCTACGAGTCCCAAATAAGAACTCCTATTTGAAAAATTACCCATGTTTAATTACATGGCCAATCTTCAAATTTCTTTCTTCAGAACCAGTCCGAAGATCAGGGACCAGATTATTTTCCTAGGTATAGTTTCCTAGGTAGATCTGGTTTTGAAGCATACCATAAAAACTCTATTAAGCCCCCAACGGCTTATTTAATTTTTGACACTCAAGAGGGGGGCTTACTAGATATGGGACTTATTCTTAAAGTTAGATGCCAAGGATATATATGATAGCAATCGTAACATTAGGACCACGACGAACATCATTTTGAGAGTCATTTCAGAAAAGACGTAGTTAAATCGACATTTCCAGTTGGTTAAGACGACATTTCCATTAGCAAAAAATTAATTAATTAAGACATGTTCAGGACGTGTTCAGGATATATGATAGCTTTATCAGTATTTTCCCCCATACTTTGGGGATTCAACATACAATTTTGCGAGTTAAATACATATATTTGACACAGTTTTATCCTAGAGCAAATCCAAATTAACAGGCAAACTTGTTTTTGCTAATCAAATTGAAAATATTTGGTAACTTTTGGAATTTGATGTGAGTGGGCGGGGGCATTGTAGAGAGGGGGGTTTATGTAAAATTCGGCTCAGAGAGGAGATGCTGATTAGCAAGGGGGCTTAACAGAGAAGGGGCATAATAGCATTTTTACGGTACTGCAAGATAGCACTGATGATGACAAGAATGATTGTTCTTTGGGTATTTAGCTCCAAGTTTGGTCACAAATGTCAGAAAGAAAAGCAAAAAATCATTGTAGACTCAAAGGAAAGCAAAATGTGCCTCTAAATAGCATAGCTCTTATAGGCTAGATAAATGATGTTGCTTGAAGAGTATAGCTCAGAAGAAGGATTTCAAATGTGTCTTTATTTGTTTTAGTTGTTATGATGCTTCAAACTTACAAGCATAACTTCTGGATCTCCTTGGTATGGTACATTGTAGTTTCTTGCTATCTCAACCAGGTACCTTTCAACAAGAATCTTTGGTGGTGCCGATGGGCTCACTTTGAGTATCAGCTGCAAGATAAGAACGTAACCATCACTTTACAGGGTGAGGCTGTGAGGTGAAAAAAAGTTAAACGCATTTGGTAGGCTGTGAAATAAAAGTTGAGGCTGATATTCAATACTGAAATGTTATCATTCAGAGGCTAACTTAGATGAGAAAATTTTCTTCAGTAAACTCATCACTCATCATTTAGAAACCCATAAATTAGGCAAATGCTGGCAAAGAACATGTGTGGAAATGAGGATTCCAAATTCCATTATGGTGCATGATTTAGTTGATATTGAAATTAGAATTCTGTTTCTGAAAATGACAATGTAAACTTCAATGCCACATAAATCATGGGCCAGAATGGAACATGAAATCCTCAATTCCCATCCAAGCCCAGCCCAACAGGCTTTTTTCTAATTGCTGGGAATGAAAGATTGATTGATTTTCCCAAACAAAATTTTCAAATCTAAGTTAGCTGTTGCCTGATGGCTAATTTCATCAGAACTTCTGTGTAATTAAGGCTGATACAGTAAATAGCAGATATGTTGAAATGAAGTCATTGCTATATACTGCTGTTAAAAAAGCTCCATCAAAAATTGCAAAAAAATCTTGTTTTAGCCATTTGTCTATTGCTTTCTGCATTTTGTTTGGTGTGGCACCACCCAATGCACCAAAAATCAACTGTCAGAAATCCACTTACATCCATGCAATTATTAGACATATGAATGTTTGGCTAGCTCTTTTGTGAAGTAAAAAAAAATTATCTTCAAAATGACGCTTTCATTTTAAGAGAGAGATAAAAGGTCTGTGTGACATCTCCATTCAAAAAACTGCAAAAGCACCATTTCAATAAACTATTAGGCTGTGTTCACATCAAAGGCTTGTTTTTGCTTGCATGCTTTTGCCCGCACAAATGCACTTTAGTTTGGGTTTTCCCATTCTGATTGATATGTCCCTTGGACCCTATATAGCAGGTTATTTTTCTACTTCTGAAATGAAAAGCTCAAAATCCATCTTGCTTGCATGTGTGTAAAGTAATCTGCTTGCTAACCAAAAAGCCTTTTTGCACGAGTAAGCTTCTTTTTGCATACAAATTTTTGCATTCCGAACACGCCAAGAGATTAGTATGGCGGAAATCTGCATTTGAGTGTTTGATTGCTTACAAAACATTGTGCAATATGAATGCAGCCTTACAGATGACAATATCAGATAAGAAAAAGAATGTAGGCCAACACACCCTTTCATTTACTGTATTATTTGAGTTTGTTCTTGCTTGCTGTGCAAATTCTTTTCCATACTTCAGTGTTAACTGTTCTTCAATCTGAAATAAAATGTTGCTACAAGTTTGCATTTGGATGACAGGATGAGACTTGCAGTAATGAAACATTAGGATTGCAGACACTTGTGCATTTGCCGCTTTTTTGCAAGAAAACAAGACAAAAGGGAGAAAAATGGCTGAAGGTCAAATGTATTGACACAAATTCAGGACATAATTCATTTAGCAAATCAGCAAAATTTCATTTGTGTACTGCTGCTTTCTCAAGAGAAAAATGAGACACTTTTAGCAATGAAAATAATAGGAATTTCCTTTTCAAAATAAAATCCCGACCAACTGATATTTTCCATATTGCCAAAAGTTAGTATTTGGTTTCTTACATGATCTATATATACTGTATACATGAAGCAAAAGTAAACAATCAACAACGTAATACGTTTGAAGCAACAGAATGCTGAAGCAACATTCTGTATGGGCAATACTGGGAAATGTTGCCCACTCCTTAAATCAGTCAAATTCATTGCCAAGTTCTCTGCCTTGGTGATTAGGTGATAATGCCTTGCATCAATCATATCATGAATTATAACCATTGCATATCTGAGGGTAAATGGCAATAACAGCTGACTTACAATTTTCAATTCTTGAACATCGGAGTAAAGACGAGGTGCTACCCAAATGATAGTAGAAACTGCTTCCACTAATCCCTCGTCACAGTATCTAAAAATAAAGTTGAAAACATAAAACTAATTTGTCATGCCTATTTTGGAAGAAAAGAAATGTCATGTATCTTTTTACTAAAGAGGCTAAACTGGAGGATGGGTAAAGCGTGATGCTGTACATAAACAGAAAAACTGCTGTAAATAAATCCTAGAAACTGAAGTGTTGGAAGGGGACCTTAGTTTCACCATATATGGTTTCACTCAATATCAAAGAACAAAGATTGCAATGATTACATATCACTTCAAATTAAACTTTCAGTGCTTCCAAATCATATTCCAGTTGATGAGACAAACCCAAAAAATGAGAGATCAGTTTTGGTTTGTGACATTTTTATAAAACAAGTGACATTCCAGTAAACAAAAGCAATGTACAGTAGATACAAGGCCATGTCTTTGCTTGACATCTCGAAGCAAAACCGTGCTTTATTTTCAGAATACGAATTTAAGAAAGCATGAGCCTACTGGTGCGCATAGGCTCCTCATAACTCTTATGTCAACAGAAAAGCGCAAGCCGTATAGGCCGTGCCCTGAAACAAAGCCAAGGGAATGGAGGGTTACTGGAATGATGTGAAATTGAACTAAATTTGAACTTCTGGTAGTGAACCTGGTACAGTATGAATTTGGACAAGTCAAACTAGACCAGGAGAAGGTTAAAGATTGGGTCAGCCTTTACCTTGAAATGAAATATGACAAGGTCTATTCCCTGTACAATATGTTTACTTTAAGAGGGTATTGTAAACAAACCAAATCAATTAAGAAAGTCACAGTTATCATAAAAAACGGTTTGGAACTAACTTCATGCTTTCAATAAGACCAAATCTTGCCAGAAGCAGATCACAGTACATTTCAATCAATTCCATTGCTTCAACCATGTAGTCTTCACGAATGATGTGCTCAACCTGTAAGAAATCAATTTCAATTTCAAACAATTTTCATATCATATTTGAAGATGCTTATGATCATGAACAGAAACAGTGTAAATAATCAGAAAGCAATGATCAAATTTTCTGAAGACTGAACTACAACAAATGACTTTAGAATTTTAGATCTAGTGGATTCAAATTACCTGTTGCCTGAGTGGTTGCCACCTTTTGCAGACTTACAGTAGTGTTACTTTGATCAAGATCAACATATTTGTGTACCAGGTATTATTTTGTGACTTGGTATTTGGCACATATGACACAAAGAAAAACCTTACCCTTATCCTTGCTCTATCAAATTTGTTGTTTTGTAAGAAATCAGCAATTTCTTTCCTTGCTTTCATTGCAATTTCAGCTACAGAAAGAAGATATTAATCACAGCATTGATAATGCAAGGTTGCAAAGAGAGAGTTAAAGCTAATGTGCAATGGTAAATAGGCTCCTCTATAAATAGAACAAAGAAATTACTCCGACACAGCATTGTTTCATGGTGAGATAAAAATCTTATCGTGACACTATCCTTTGTTGACTCTGTGTGCAAGTTCGATTTGAATGAGATATTTTTAGAATTTCTGCTCTGTGCAAATGCAAGCTTTTAACCTTGCACAAACCCTTTAAGATCATGATAATTTCTGGAATTTTGATCTAGACCTCATAAGGATGCTACTGGCATTCCACATTTCTTCAACACCAAAAGTTCCCAAAAAGTTTTGCACAATATGATAACTTTCAACGGTCAGGATGATATCGATAAAGCGATACCAAAAAGGTATCGGAAAACCGATACCTTTTACTTCATGTAAATCATCGCAATTTCAGTAGGAAACGCAGTAAATGCCCCTAAAATCATAAATAAAAGCATCAAATAACCGATATATCAAGATATTCGAATCCTGGGGCCTTTTTGCTACAAATTGGTACTTTTTTGTCCATGAGGTAATTTTACGCGAAGTGCGGTCAACTGGAGTTGGAGCGACTTGTAGGAAGGCCACACAATCTACTGTGACGAAAAGACGTTGGTGGAGGTTGCACAGAATTTTCTTAGGTAAGTGATTAATTTTCTTGTATTGAGGGATCTAATGATGTGTTTTTCATTCTGGTGTTGTATTTTTTTTCAAAAGTGACACATTTTAGTAATCGGAAAAGTTGATAGAATGTTTACTCTTTCATGGATCAAGAGCGAGTTTTCCCAATGGGTACGGAAAACCGATACCTTTTATATCGATGTTGAGATCTTAAAATGTCTTTGTCTGTATTCCTATCATTTTATTGGGAAGACAATAGGGGTATCAGTTTTCCGGTATCGTCCTGACTGTTCAAGCAAAGCGATGCTCTAGATTTAAAGCTGGGGTAGATTTGTTTTTGGAAAATCTTTGTGACACAAAAATTCTTTTCAGGTTTATGTACAAATTACTAAAAAAGGCCTTGTGCTTCAAAATTCCTAAATTCATCCAAATTTTGTTGGAAACTAAAGAATCACCAGCAAACATTTTGGTGGTAGCTTTTTAACACAGCTCTTGTTGTGCGTGTTTATCCAACCTCAGATACATTTTATTAATCAAACATAATGGCTGTCACAGACACAGGCAATGCAGTTGCCCTAATCTGCACACTTTAATTCAAAAACCTGGTGATACTGACTTCAATTTCCAGGGATATTTATTCCATTTGAAAGCAGCAGCAGCAGCACTATGGTAGGTAGAGGCCTATTCTTCGTTTTGTTTTTTGCCCAGACGTTTTGTACTCACTTTTCTTTTTGCCAAGCATCTTCAGCCTGTTGATTGCTAGTTTCAAGTTGACACGAAGTCTTTGTCCTTTGAATCCCGATGAAAACATGATGCCTGTATCGATTCAGATGTAACTTACAAAGTGTTGCTGTGTCAATCAAGGATGGGCCTAAAAGATAGAATAGGCCAACTTTGCAAGCTTCCTTCTTCGCTCGAAGCTTCTTTTGCAAATCTCCTCCGTTACAAAATGATTCAGACAGCCAGCAGTTTCCACTGCGAAAGTCAAGAAGTCATCCAATGTACTCAAAATACGAAATTAAGCATATTTTGCAGCTTGATTCACTTCCACTCCTCCATAAATGATTCAGGTCCCAAAAATATATACATTCGATACCAGGCTCCTAAAGTCACTGTCTCAGCATTTTCGGCACCTCTGCCTTGCGTAACATGACGTCAAGTGTGTTTTGGCAATGGTTTTGGAGTTCTGCAGGACTGGGGAGAGACACGAGTTGGAAAGTCGGTACTATCAAGGATTTTTACAAGAATAAACAAGCGAACGAATAAGTATAGGTACTTTTCGTTAAAATATCGCCCGCAAATATGTCCAAATTTTGAATCATAATGTATAAGCATGTGGAAGTGGCTCAAGGGAATGTAGGTACATTATGATAAGAAATTAGTAAAGAGATTTCGAGTAAACTAACGACAGTATACTGCCAGTGTTTGGTAAGTATGCAACCCTTAGGCTCGTAACTTAGTACTTTTCATGGTACGGGGACGTGCCATTTTTTAGGGGTACTTTTTTCAAACCGTTACGGAATTATGGGTAGCATTATCACAATTTTTATACATTTAACGGAATTATGGGTGTCTTTTTCAGGGGATTTTTCATAATTTCCGGAATTATGGCCCAGATTTTCATTCGATTTACGGAATTATGACCCTAAAATCCACCAGAATTTACGGAATTATGGGTACCAATTTTTCGGGCAAAATGGCACGTCCCTGTTAGAAAATAGGTCGAGATACCCCCCCCCCGTGCCCTTAGGTAATGTGTCTATGTAAGTACAGCCGCGTATGCACTCTGTCAAAATATGCTGACAAGATGCTGATGAAGAGCTTCAAAAAGCGCATTGTGATGGGTAGAATTTAACTGAACTGATCACATGCAAACTGAAAGCTGAATTTCAGAACAAAAAGCTGCCTGCTGCGGTTCAGCTCTGGAAGGAAGCGCAACGGCAAGTAGTCATTAGTCCGCTTATATCAAACCTGGCTCATTTTTCACATGAAATTTCACATGAAAGTTGCAAAAACGCTGTATTCATATGGGAAAATAACTTTTAAGTGCGATCGACTTTGTTGCGGACCGATCATAGAGAATCGTCATGTTGGACTAGACTGATGATTTTCGTCTAAGTTTTGCTCCATTGAATTGAACTGTTATCTATTGTTATAGTCATCGGAATGGGTATTGTGGGGGTATCGTTGGGGGTAAATGGAGCAAAAACAAGGGCTCGTCTAATAAGTCTAATGCTAGACCGCAGAAATCTGAATAGCAGGAATTACCACACAATAATGTCATTTTTCCTTAAATTCCTTGGCTTTGTTGACGCTTCTAGCATTCATACAATGTAAATATAAGGTGAACCAAAAAATATTATGATGTTTTAGATTCACTAAGAACAAATCGTGGACCATAATGATTGAACATAAACTTCAGCTGTAACATATGCAGCCAAGATCAAGGCCTGCAGCAAGTGAGAATTAGTTGCTGTTTTGAAACATCAGAATTTTTCTTGGATCACCTGGTAGATATCAGCATACATTTGGCTCTTACAGTTAAAATACCTAAAAATCGAAAGTTTACGACCCATCGTTGTCTTAACGCTTCTTCTTTATCGGTCCTTGTGTGCCTGTTTTTCGAGAACTTCTTCTTTTCAATACCTGTAAAAAAATATACCTAAACAAATGGTTTGCAGTAGAGAATTTGAACATAGTCTTGAATAACGGACTCAGCCTGGAACAACGGACTCCTCGAACTGAACCCATAAACGCAACGAAAACATTGTTATCTGAGGATAGAAAGCTGTTGACTCCTGTAAAAGAACAATAACTAAAAGAAACCATTTCAACTAGACAGGGGACATAGCCTTTCGAGCTTTCGATTGATATATACATATATATATGTATAACACATACACATATACATATACATATACATATATATATGTATAACACATATATATATGTATAAAGTGTACGATGAAAGAAGAGGGTCGACAACATAAGAAAGCAGGCATCAATTCGGTCTTTTGCGCTTTTTATTTTTATTTCAGTGCTGACTAGTTTCGCCCACTAGGGCATCTTCAGAGCAACTGATTAATTTTAAGTATCAACCTCTATTTATAGGGAACCGTTTGTCCATATAAGGTTAATTAATTCAGAAGGGTAAATTTGTCCTTATATGGTTAAAATGTTCTTGTTGTATATTGTTGTTGCTGTTTGCCTCGTTTTTGTTGTTTTCATTAGAGTCATCGTTGCTTTAGGGGTCGGATGTCGTATCCTGTTGTCGTATTTCTATTCTTTGTCTTTTGACGTCAAATTGTTTTTCATTCATTCATAGAGTTGTTCTCCGTTTTTCATTCATCGTTGTTCGAGCTTCGCTTTTCAAATTTGTATCGGTGCTTCTTTGCCGGTGGCTGATTCCTTGAATCTTAAGCCACCTCGGGTGTACCTTTACCCTGTTCGTTCTGTTCGGTTCGGTTCTTAGAACAACGTTAGAACTTCGGTTCGGTTCTTTGAACATTTATTACTGATGAAGGCTTTGGCCGAAACGTTTAAACGAATGTGTTCTTTCTGAGTAGATATAATCGATATATAATCGTATATATAAATATAATCGATTGATATATATATATATATATCAATCGATTATATTTATATATATATAACGTTTGCGGATTTAGTATAATGAGTCCGATATTCAAGGCTATTTTCAAAAAATATATCTGGTAAAAGGATCTATTTTCCAGCAGAATATGTAGTATAAAGGCATATGCGGACCAAGTATCAAAACAACTGTGTTCATCTACTTTCCAAAGCCGAGCTTTTCCCCTCCCCATAAAATCTTCACTAACTTAAAAAACCTTAGTTAAAGATACTATTAGCAGGGTAGCAAGGAAATATAACAACCCCGTTGTTGCCCTTACACTAAACCATATGACTAAACACATAATACGTTGGATATAATAATTGATTTCTTTTTCGTGAGCATTTTCACTTCAGCGTCACCTTTTCCTCCTTCGTAGCTTCCTCGGAGCTACTCCCCTCCCTGCAGCGTCATATTCTATCACACGTTCTATCGTTCTCTATCTCTCGATTTTTCAAGCTCTTCCACTAAACTGTCCTGTGAGTTCTATTTCTCATTACTGATGAAGAGGTATGCCAAGATCACAAACACGTTTGGTGTATTTGAATCCTATCATCTTAGTTTAATTCATATAAAAACTTATGTTCACTTACTGTATAGGCGCCTCAGCAGGGGGCGACGATTTCTCGACCGGTCATCTGACGAGGACGTGCTACTTTGTCTGAAAGATTGGTACTCATATTTCCGTGAATTCTGAAGAATTTTAAGGTCATAATTCCGCAAATCAAATGAGAATCTGGGCCATGATTCGGAAAATTATGAAGAATTTCCCGAAAAGAATACTCATAATTCCGCTAAATGTCTCAAAATTGTGAAAATGATACCCATAATTCCGTAATGATTGAAAAAGGCACCCCTAAGAAATAGCACGTCTCCGTACCACTAAAAGTACTAAAAATACCCCCCTGAGATTGGCGCACGTCATCTTCAAGCCATGTATGTTGCCTTTCTCAGAGTATCTTCGTTTTGAGAGCAAAGCGCTACCATTTCAAAAGAGATTTTATCTTAGCCTGCGTGTAGCCTCGGTTTCATGGAGGAGTTGGATCTGTGTGCTGGCTAATTTCATATCAATCACTCTTTCATCTGTGAACGTATTCTAACAAAGGAAAAAACTGATAATTCTGAGGGGTAGTAGCTAAGTTATGTAAAATTCATTTTAAAAAAAATTGGTACCATTTGCTTGGTTTCAACTTCATTCTTTATTGAAGGCTCAACATCTGCATCAGTCTCCTTTTCCATTTCTACCTTTGCAGCTTTGGTTTTCTTTTCTTTGTTTATTTTGGAGTTGGATGTTGCCTTTAGAGAATCCTCTTTCAGTTCTCTGAACCTCTTAAGATCTGCACTGAAGAGCACCTTGAAAAGAGAAAAACGTTGGTGTGTGTTGTACATGGCTGCTGGGGGACTACACCCCCTAATGTTGGAAAAACTGGCAAACATCAGCAATAATCGGACAGACATCCATCTAAAGTCAGGCAAAAGTTCTGTAAAAAATGGATAGTTTACTAGGCAGCCCCTCCAAATCTTACCTCCCCATACACTGATGCAGAAAAGTCAATCCAAACTATCATCATAAGATCCGTAGTCAACAATCCAACAAGTGGAACTTTCTGTCAAGAGGACACCATATATTTTAAGGCTTTTCCTGCTCTTTGCCTTGAACTTTTTGCTGTTGCTATGTGTTTGGGAGAACTCTAAGAAGTTTCTCTGGCAAAAGTGCTTACTGGATTAATGTTTACTGGATGAATATTTTGTCAGAACATTGGATTTCATCATCCCCTCAAAGCCCCTCTCCTTCAGAGTCGTTTTTACAGAAATGATAATCGGAATAATAAACGGCAAGAATCCCTTAATATAACTCACAGATTGTGCCCATCCAGCATAGTCACCATAGATGCCTCTGAAATGATCACCTGAAACAGAACAACTGTGTTGGAAGAGAAAAATATCTGCCTTTAATATTTATATCAAATGATCAAAAATCTTATCATCCAGTATTTTGGCAGTTTAAAGATATTCGCGGAGCAAATATTCACAAAAGCAATTTTTCTCTTTAAAATGGAATGTCTACTTCACAAAACAAACAGTTGCACAAAAAGAGTCTTGAGAGCATTAGTCACTCATTAAAATTGCACAAATTTTGTACTATATTCATTTTTACACTATGCAAAGTGAATGAGTATCCAAAGATATGACAAATTTTGGTTTGAAAGTTTAGTCTGAATCTATTTTTTGGGAAACTATTTGTGTTTACTTTTATCAGACAGCCAAGATAATAAGGTATTTTTCAAAATTCGGATACAAAACTTTCTTGAAACGGAATATTTGTATTAGTTAAGTAGCAATTTGTTTTTGAGTGGGCTTGTCAGGTTTTCTAGTCACCACAATGCATGTGGCATGGGAACCTTAGTTTAACGGATAGAGGGGTGAATTGCAAGGTAAACCATCTAGAGGATAGAGGGGTGCGTTACAAGGTCGGGCCTCTGAGGTCACCCATCCAGAGTTTAACCTCACTTGACTGAACTTCACTTCAGTCACCTGATGAAGATATAAGCTGCTCAGCCATTCACCCTGCTAACACTTACTGATTGTTAGTGGGACAATCATCTACAGTATTAAGCAACACTCAGTGCAAAGATCAAATAATAATTATATAAATGCCTTGATCTATAATACTCACTTGGTAAGTCTAATTCAGTAGCAGAATATTTTTTTTTAATTGGACGTTTTGGATGTATTTTTAGTAGCTTTCTAGTTTCTTAGATATTTTCAGGCATGTTTCCTTCAACTTTTATTTTTTTCCGTCATTAGATTTTTATTGTCATTATCATAATCTGTAATTTGAGAATGAAATGAGAAAATTATTAAAAAATTCAGTAACAGACTGCTTAAAACGCTTTGAAATAATTTTCAAAATGCAGATATACCTATTTCTTTGTAAATTTTGTCAGTTAATGTCTTGTACTTCTTGAGATGTGGAAGATAGTCTCTTTGTGCAACCTGCCACACATGTGTGTCCACTGGGGTGGCTTCAGTTTTATCAAGAGACATTAGACAAACACAATCAGCAACTTTAGCACCAACTCCTGGTAACTGACACAAGGCTGTAGGAAAAGAAAAGATGTTGTATCAAACTCATCATCTTAGAACCTGTAAGGTCTTGCTGTTGTTGAAGGCAGATCTCTCCAAACATTTTGAGAAACTGCAATTGTAGCCTAACTTTTATAGGGTTGGTGAGGGTCTTGAAAAAATGCATGGTACATTCAAGAAATCATGTTTGTTTTCAAACAGTCTTACAGCTGACTTTTTTGGCTTAGAAACCATTGAAACCATTTGGTGATTTGCTGAGGGAAGTTGATACAAAAGTTTTCCCGAATAAATATTTTGCATGCTAACAACTGTGCTCAGATACAAAGGTGAGACTGAAAATTGTGGAAACTACAGAAATAGATTTTTTCAGAAATTGTCCACTGCAGACCAATTTTGGCTTTGGGTTATTTATCCTTCTTTGTATCATCTCCCTGTTTTTCATCTCCGAGTTTCAGCTCTGAGTTCCTGGAACCATTTACTTGGAGGATCGTCAAATTCATTGGGCAATTTGTGCCATGTATGTGCTATATAGTCAAATCTACTGTACAAGCTAAGATTGCAAGAGCAGGGGTGAAGAAGTTAAGTTTAATCACCAAGATGAAACAATTCAATTACTACGGGTGGCCCACTAGGGGTGTAGGTGGTCACGTCAAAATATTAATTTGACTGATATGCATTAGTTTCAATAATAATTTATGTTGACATCTTTCTCTATGTTCTCCTTTCCCATTTCATTACATTTTTCTGGTACTGCATGAGAAGCAAAATGCATACCACTGTGAGCTTCTTTGTATGGAACGGTTCTTAAATGCCATAGCCAATGTTCATCATGCTCCTCTAAAATTTTCTTTGCACACTGGTGTATAAACTTTGCTCTGTATCCAAATCCCAGTTCCCTCAACTTTCCATCAACACCATTTTGTGACAGAGCAGATATTGTTGGAAATGAATAGAAATCTTTGCCTTCAATTGTACCAATCAGGTTACCATAATTCACACACAGTTTCTCAACCATCGATGATATTCTTGAGATGTGATTGTTTTGTGAGCAAATAAAACTGAAGAGATTCTCAACTGGATCCTGTCTTAACATACGTAAACCACCAAAATTGAGTGATAACTTGTTGAAAAGCTGGTCACTTTTACTCCATTGCTTATAAAGGCTTTCTAAATCAACATTTAATTGAAAATAGTCCTTTAAGAATGCGTCTTCATCCTCAATAATGTCGGGAAGATGTGCAAGGGATTTCTGGAGAAGCCCATTTTTGAGATGCTGAGACACACACTCTTCAGTTTTAAGTCCTAAACATCCAGGCTTGGCAGTTCCTATTTCTTCCTCCTTTCCAAAGCTCTTGTAAAATATCTTCTCGCCATCTTGCTTAAGAAACCAAATGCGATTCCCTGCAACTCCACTCCATTGTTCGTTCGTCTTTATCCAGCGAAAACATTGTCCACACGCGAGCACGATATCTAAATTAAGTAGTTGCTGTGGACAGTGAAACGACTTCCATGAGTTGGCCATTTCATGAGTGAATGATCTATTCTTCTTTTCGTGCAGTTACTGGAAACATGCAGGATAAAAATGAAAATAAAAAGCAAATAAACAAAGAGCCAACCAAAAGAATGATTGCTGTCACTCCGTCCACCATCTTTTCCCGCGAAATGCAACCTCGGTTTCGTTTCTAGGCACCTGGAACCTGATCGAGTTAGATGCAAGATGTCACCAGTCCTTCCAAATCCTTCCACACTGTAAATCCACCTGATTGCAATTACAAAGCCAAAAATATCCTTTGTTTGTGCTGTGTTGTAAGGATCATTGTAAAAAATTTCACAAAAATGGAAGTTTCTCTCTTCGTTTTTGTACCAAAATGAAGCAACGTAGGATGTCGTAAATTCTTACTTACTTTAAGATACTCTGTTATTTCGAAACAGAAACGAGTCGGGAAACGAGTACGCCAACTTCTTGTCAATCCACGTTGTTTATCTCTAATACTACGTCTGAGAAGCAATAAGAAACTTTTCAAAGTTAAAGCATGGATATTATAGCAAATATTTCGTTGAGCCTTTATCATTTTGCAAACCACTTGTGTTTTCATCTCCCCGGGGGTACTTCACTATGGGATAAGCCGAGGATGTGCGCCAGTTTTGGGTAGTTTTTGACCTGAAGATTCTTGGTTTGGGAAATAATTTTACACGTTTTTTTTATAAGAAACCGGTTTATAAGAAACTAGTACTAAGATGGACAAAATTTTAAGAAACTCTGGTATTATGTATGAGAAGTACTAAGAAACTTTTCAAAGTTAAAAGCATGGATTTTATAGCAAATAGATCGTTGAACCTTCATTCTTGAGCAATATTATCTAACCATTTGTGTTTTCAACATAACAGAATATGGAGTGCCGATGCTGACAAAAATACTTTCAATAAATTTTATGTACTTCTCAGAAAAGACATACTTCCTTTTCAAGATTTCCAATACTTTAATCATATCTTTTTACCTTTTCAATTTCACTGTACTTGTCATCTATACAACTTAGTTAATTTCCTGCATACTTGCTTGAAATTTTTTATACTTGTAAAAACTTTTTCATACTTTCCTCGTTTTCAAAACGAGGATAGTATCGAAAAATTCCTACTTGTTTCAAAAGTTTTATACTTCTAAATAATTTCATATACTTGTTCGAAATTTTCATACTTGTTCGAAACTTTTCATACTTGCTTGAAATTTTCTATACTTGTAAAAACTTTTTCATACTTTCCTCGTTTTCAAAACGAGGATAGTATCGAAAAATTCCTACTTGTTTCAAAAGTTTTATACTTCTAAACAATTTCATATACTAGTTCGAAATTCTCATACTTGTTCAAAAGTTTTCATACTTGCTTGAAATTTTCTATAGTTGTAAAAACTTTTTCATACTTTCCTCGTTTTCAAAACGAGGATAGTATCAAAAAATTCCTACTTGTTTCAAAAGATTTATACTTCTAAATAATTTCATACTTGTTCAAAATATCCATACTTGTTCAAAAGTCTTCATACTTGCTTGAAATTTTCTGTACTTGTAAAAATTTTTTCATACTTTCCTCGTTTTCAAAGCGAGGATGATTTCCTTTCCCGCGCTTTTGCATCTGCATCACAAGGTCGACGATCGACAACGCATACGACGCGACCAAAAGAGGGGAAAGCAAAGTGACTGTGGCAAAGCAGAGCAAAGTGACTGTGGCAGAACAGAGGTAAGATGATTCAGATTCAAATTCCGTTTTTGTTTTTTGACTACCAAAGATAGCATGAGATGGAAACTATTTCTTCTCCCGTCTTACATGCGTTTACGATTGTTTGCAGGAAGCTGGAAGGTAGAGACAAACCATGTTAGTTTAGTTTGGAGGTAGCAGCCCCAGGGCTAAGTAGGCCAGGGCTAAGAAAGCCTCTGTTAGATCTTTCTACAATCTTCCTTAAGTATGCTCTGTTCTTCATTATTCACACAAAAGCGCAGAGGTCATTGCTCTTGTCTAATTTTCAGTAGTGGGCCATATAGGATTTCATAACACAACAATTTCAAAAATCATGCAAAATCATGTGCTTCCAGGTTGGAAAATTTCTTGCATTCACTTGCAACTATATGAAACTGTCAAACTCGTTACTTGCCCAGGGGGGGCACTCAATAAAATTTAAGATAGGGATGCTCATTTGAACAGATTTTTTGTCTACCCAAAAAAATGACAGGCCCAAAATTTCAAACCCAAAAAAATGACAGCTTCAAAATTTCAAACCCTAAAAAATGACAGAATTATTCTCGAGCCCCCATAACTATCCTTTTTGTATAACAAGTTAAAATGAGAAAATTGGACCTTACAATTCTGCACAAGATAGTTAGCATGATATTGAATTTGGAGACTATCACAGCAAGTCTTATGATTTGTCTATTAATCATCATATTTTAATAACCAACTTTTCTTTCTAAAAACTATATCCATGAATTGACACATAAGATTAGGTAAAACTTCTGATTCAGCATAATTAGGAAGAAAGAATTATTTAACACAACCTATGGAGCTTCCATTAATTGATTGGATTATAGTTTTTCAACTGAAAGCGATGGCGAAATTTGCTTATTGTCAATGGTACTCTAACTTAATTCTTCAATTTATGAGAGACCAGTTACTAATAATGCTTGTGTTATATAGTTCTGATTTAGCATTTTGCTTTGCATGATATGGTATGATATATATAGAGAAAGTTAATCAAATAACAGGCTACTGGTTTTGTTTCACAATTTCAAAAACATGGGACTGATGTAATGAGGCTCTCATTGATAAACAGAGTGATATGTTTATGTTTATCACTACTGATTGTTTTGAGATTCTCTCATTTAATTTATTCACTGATGATCCTTTCAGACAAATGTCCTCTCTGATTGTTATGAATGGCTCTCAAAAATGCAAAAAATGTCATAAAAGCACAAAAAACTAGTTAGCAGAGCTTCTAGCTAAGATTAAGAACAGTCTTTGAAACACTTTGAAATACCCATTAACAACAGATAAATCAAAACTCACATTCTTAATGACAACAAGCTCATTTTCTACAACTTCCACAATATACACTTCACCAAAAACTTTATTGAAAACTATTAGACAAGAACCCAGATGTAAAAGTCATGAAATATGGCCAAAGCATCAGCAGTCTCTTGTAATTTAAAGTTCATCCATCAACTTTTTTCTCCTGAAATTTGATCTCCTTTGCCTTTGGTCTATTTTCAACTTTCAGTTCTAGCTTTCATATGTTTGCTATCTTTTATATGTTTCATATTAAGCTATTTATTTGTGGCATTCAGTCAGATTCAGTCCCCCTTTATAGAAGATTATTGGTGTTTCTCATTGATTACTCATGATTGCAAATTAGGAAATGTTACTTGTCTAAATCCCAGCACACAGCTCACCCAAATTGTTGGGCGCTTCAAGGAAGTATCCCACTTTTTTAGATGTGATCTTTTGATTGTTTTCTATAACCATTGATACATCATAGACAACTTCAGTGTGTTATGCGGGTTGTGGATGGTATTTGTTTACATGGGACAAAAAAACTTCAAAAAGACCTATTATTGAAGCTTAAGCTTGCTTACTGGAGCTTTCTCAGTAATTTTAGTGTACAGTAGTCTTGCTCAAACAAACATTATGTTGCTACTGGGGGGCTACTGGGTGCGCCAAAATAAACTATGCACTTTTGACAGGCCACGATAAATCGTATACTTAGCCGATTTTGACGATATATGAGTTAATCTTTAGCTAAGATCCTCTGTTAGATTCTCGTATTTTTGCATATTTTTTTAGTCTTCTATTTATAGAGCTATCAAGGGAGTTTCTTAAAATGCTTGATTTCGAAAACACTGAAAATGACCCAGAAACGTTAATTAAATTTTCTAAAGACTCAACATGAATGGACAACGAGAGAACGTTTTCGTGGCGATCGGGGAATTTTTTATAGCAATTATCCGACCCAGAATTGAATGCTGAGTTGTAAAAGGTTACTCAGGCTGCTGTCATAGTTACAGAAATATGGTAATTATGAGATTGATCCCACAGATTTTTACGTCCAAGATACGTAAGCTCCCATTTGAGGTAGATCCCTCACATATTTCACAAATTGATTCCTTATAGCGACTTTCCGATGCAAAATAGAATGCTGAGTTCAAAAAAGTTATTCATGCTGCCTATATTGTCATAGTTGCAAAGGAAATCAGATGAACCGAAAACGGTTACTGTCTGTTCGTTCACGTTGAGTCTTTGGAAAATTTGATCAACGTTTTTTGACCGTTTTTCAGCAATTTCGAATCACAAAGGCTTAGGTATAGCTCCATAAATAGAAGACTAAAAATGCGTAGAAAATACTGGTAATTAATTAAAGATCTAAGCTAAAGATTGACTCATTGACTCAAAGATATACATTGACTCGGTCTGGTATATCATCATGTCTGTCAAAAGTGCATAGTTTATTTTGGCGCAGCCGGTACATTTGTACTTAAACATGAGTCATGACGCCCTCTTGAGAAGTCCTGTGGGCATCAAGAAGGCTGATTAGTTTATATCATGTAAAGCACAATATAATAATGTTTTATATATCTTTGTCGTGTTTTTTCTCTTTGTGAATCACATCTTCATTTTCTAAAGGTTCATTTTGACTCTGAACCCTCTGAACGTCCAGGAGTTAGTTTTTTCTACATTTTAATTCGGTAACCCAAAAAAATGATACAAATTTTCAATGAACCCAAAAAAATGACGGCAAGTTTTTCAAACCCAAAAAAATGACGCCAATTTAGAGAAACCCAAAAAAATGACATTTCCATAAATTTCAAACCCAAAAAAATGACACGAGCATCCCTATCAAAATTTTTACAAGTACCCCCCCTGGGGTTACTTGCAGCAAAGATAAGAGGTTCTTTCATGAGAAAAAAAAATTCTATATTGTTAATTTTGCATCTCTCATAGCTTTTTCAAGTCTACTCTCAGCTCGGACCTTCAATTCTCCTTGCTATGATGCGAAAGGCCAAATCACGCATGTTTTCCAACCCAGCCTGGGTGTGCTTGCAATGTTACATTTGGAATTTGAAACATCAAAGAAGAAAGATCACCTGGAGTAGGAAAGTCTTTTAGGTACATAAAAAATAAATAGGATTGATTTGCAATGGATTGATTTGCAAAATTCAGCCATGATCCGGCAGAAAATCAGCCTAAAGTCAGGCAAAACTTTTGTAAACAATATAGTTTTTATGGAGCAGCCCCCTAAATTCTATCTCTCTGTCTCTCTATGGTCATGTATTTAAGTATCAATGAAGTTTGCCTCTATAACAATTTTCTGTGTCCTTTTTTCCTCACAGGTGCAGCATGAGTAATACCCAGCAAAATGACTGAAAAATGGCCTAAAACATTAATCAAATCACAAAGGGCCCTGGGGCTGCTACCTCCAAACTAAACTAACATGGTTTGTCTCTACCTTCCAGCTTCCTGCAAACAATCGTAAACGCATGTAAGACGGGAGAAGAAATAGTTTCCATCTCATGCTATCTTTGGTAGTCAAAAAACAAAAACGGAATTTGAATCTGAATCATCTTACCTCTGTTCTGCCACAGTCACTTTGCTCTGCTTTGCCACAGTCACTTTGCTTTCCCCTCTTTTGGTCGCGTCGTATGCGTTGTCGATCGTCGACCTTGTGATGCAGATGCAAAAGCGCGGGAAAGGAAATCATCCTTTGAAAACGAGGAAAGTATGAAAAAATTTTTACAAGTATAGAAAATTTCAAGCAAGTATGAAGACTTTTGAACAAGTATGGATATTTTGAACAAGTATGAAATTATTTAGAAGTATAAATCTTTTGAAACAAGTAGGAATTTTTTGATACTATCCTCGTTTTGAAAACGAGGAAAGTATGAAAAAATTTTTACAAGTATAGAAAATTTCAAGCAAGTATGAAGACTTTTGAACAAGTATGGATATTTTGAACAAGTATGAAATTATTTAGAAGTATAAATCTTTTGAAACAAGTAGGAATTTTTTGATACTATCCTCGTTTTGAAAACGAGGAAAGTATGAAAAAGTTTTTACAACTATAGAAAATTTCAAGCAAGTATGAAAACTTTTGAACAAGTATGAGAATTTCGAACTAGTATATGAAATTGTTTAGAAGTATAAAACTTTTGAAACAAGTAGGAATTTTTCGATACTATCCTCGTTTTGAAAACGAGGAAAGTATGAAAAAGTTTTTACAAGTATAGAAAATTTCAAGCAAGTATGAAAAGTTTCGAACAAGTATGAAAATTTCGAACAAGTATATGAAATTATTTAGAAGTATAAAACTTTTGAAACAAGTAGGAATTTTTCGATACTATCCTCGTTTTGAAAACGAGGAAAGTATGAAAAAGTTTTTACAAGTATAAAAAATTTCAAGCAAGTATGCAGGAAATTAACTGAGTTGTATAGATGACAAGTACAGTGAAATTGAAAAGGTAAAAAGATATGATTAAAGTATTGGAAATCTTGAAAAGGAAGTATGACTTTTCTGAGAAGTACATAAAATTTATTGAAAGTATTTTTGTCAGCATCGGCACTCCATAACAGAACACTATTCATTCTTTTATGATGTTTTAAATATCAAGAAACATATCTGCCGCAGTGTTAGCGACCACAATGCTAATTCTACATTCAGAAAAATAAGAAACCAATTAAGAAACTTTTAGTTCTAAAATGGACAAAATTTCATGTGAAATTAAGAAACTTTTAGTTCTATGGCCTGATCCAAGTTTCTTATATAAAAAAATGTGTACTGGAAAATTTCTGTAATTGGGTTTCACTTGGAATTTTATGGGACTGGGGTTTACCGTTATACTCAAAATTATGGTAATGGGTGCTGAATGAAAGTACAACTGGATAATTCTTCAAGCAACACGTAGTCAGTCTCAGGAGAACAGATTTCAAGAATTTTTTGGGATTAAAAACGTGCTCGGATCAGAACTTCGTTCCAATGGCCACTGACAAAAATGATCCCTTATCCCTTTGAAGTCGAATTGTTTTTGTTACTTCTTAAAATTCTGGGATTGGGTATCAATATCGGACAAAAATTCTGGGATTGGATATCAATATCAGAAAAATTTCTGGGATTGGGTCGTCGCAGAAATCCTTGCTGCGTACACCCCCGTATGAATTCATAGTGAAGTCCCCCCCTGGGGGCTTTCACAATGACAGAACACCATGTCAAGAAACATTTCTGCAGCAGTGTTAGCTACCACATTGACAATTCATGCATTCAAAAAATAAGAAACCAATTAAGAAACTTTAATGCTAAAATGGAAAACATTTCCCGTTTAAATCAAGAAACTTTTTGTGTTCCAGACCAGTTGAAAGAAAAGTAAGTGGTCTGTGCAACTGAGCGCAAATCTGTGTTCAGACGATGAATTGAATTGCGCAATAATTAAAAGCAATCTCGTACACATCCGATTCCGATCTGAACCCAACAGATGTTTTTAATGAATCTGTCAGTGTGGGAACAATACGAGCCGGTCGTTATAACTCACTACAGACGTAAAAATCAATAGAATTAGCAGGCATTGAAATATCCTATTCTTTGCATTGTGATGTGAGTTTCCTCTAGCAATTCGCAAGAGGCAGGCTTTTCTATCCCATAACAAAACAAATGCTCATTATGCAAATTATTCATTACAAATACTAATTTTCCCTCAGATTCTGGGGAAAATTTCTGACACGAATTTGCGCTCAGTTACACAGTTTCTTCACAGGGGCCCCAGGAAGTTGTATAACCTCATCCCCCCCCCAATGATATGTAATAGGAATGCACATCTCATCATTCTTGGTATCTAATCACGCTATAATCATATGATCATTTACTAATATCACGTGCTAACCTTGATGCTAATCATTGCTAATTGGTATTATTATCTTAGTATTTTTACGGGGACTTAGTATTTTTACTTTCAAGCATGCGCATTTACTTTCTGTCAATCTTAATTATTTCGTGTATATATTTTGCCACACCTTAATTAGAAGAGAGAGTTAGAATACTAGAGTTTGAGGATGGAATGAAAACGTGATCACCAAACATGTAGTACTCTCTGCGCAACACCTCAAAGCCGAGCGAAGTGCTCCTATCACAATGGTGAAGGACCCGTGCTTCTGTCAGGATACTATCACAATGATGGAGTATCCGATCTTATTTGCGTTTTTGAATTAGAAGACACGTTCCCGCTCAATGTCGACGGAAGAAATTTTGGGACTAATTCAAGGTCTCGCTGGAGTTGTGAAGACAAACCAAGTTGCCCAGCATGATGCTTGTCTGGAAACTTCTCAACAAATTGCCCAACTGAGCCAAGCTGTCGCTGAATTAACAGCCAAGACACAATCTGCAAGCCTATCATCTGCAACTCCTCGTTTGCCCCAGCTTAGCCTTCCCGAATTCGACAAGGAAGAAAATTTGGATCGTTTCCTGGACCAACTTCGAGCGATACTCGTTTCCTCAGGAATTCCACCGAATTTATGGCTGCTGTACCTAAAGCAACAATGCCGCAAAGATGCTCGTTCTTATGATCTTATTTCAGAACATGAACAGCATGCTGATGCCCCCCGTTCGACGCCAAACATGAAGACCATACGGTCTGGTTTGAAAAATGCCTCGAGACGCTGCATCGCCAACGTGGAATCCCTAAGGACCAACGTATCCAACAACTGCTCTCCATTTACTATACGATGAAACAAAATCCATCAGAAAGTGTCGCAGACTTTGCTCATCGTTTTGCCGAACATCAACATGCACTCGAAAAATTGATTCCTGGCATTCACCGTCCTTCTGCCGGCGATGATACTGAACTGATTCATGCTTTCGCCTTGAAACTCAGACAAGACATCTCCGCAGACATTTTGAGCCGTGATTTCAACTTTCCAAACCTCGCCAGTCTGGTAGAAGCCGCCAAACGCTATGAGTCTCGCCATCCCCCTCCCTCCCAGCCCGTGGATGTGGAAAAATGGACTCCTGTTGCACAGTTTGCCGCGCCCAGAAATCGAAGCCAAAAAACGGAAGAAGTGAAATTAAGGGACAGCTCTCAGGACTCCAATGCAAAGTCAGGTGATTTAAAACGTATTTGTTGGTTGTTTAACCGTTATCCTAAGGCGAATTGTGAACTGCCAAATGGCCAATGTTCTAACGGTTATGTTCATAAATGCAAAAAGTGCAATAAATTAGGCTGTAAACCACATTTTCACAAGCGTTCTGCTCAAAATTCACAACAGAGCAGTAATTTCTCTCATGGTAGAAATAGGCCAAATAATCCGCCTAGATCTTTTGCAAACACAGTTAGTGTAGAATGTACTGACCAAAGTACCGCACAGCATGACAAAGGTGATAGGGATCTTTTAGTTGCAATCCATGAAACAATGCAGACCATTGCAAAAGGGCTTAAAGTAGCTGAACAACCGCCTGCTCCCGCGCAATCTTCACAGTCTCAATCGCAAGATCAGCTTTTCGGGATGCCTGCAATAACTTCCATGCCTGCCAATTTGAATGTTTTGGGACTTGATCTTGCGAAGAAAAACATTTTATGGACTAAAATCACGTCCGCAGGGGTTTCCCTCCCTTTGCCCTTGGATAGCTGTTGCTCCGTTTCTCTTGTCAGCCAAAAACACGCCGAAAAAGTGGCAAAATCTCGCCCGGAACTTGTTTTTACAAAGTTGGAGCAACCTGTAAAAGTTTCTGTTGCAAGTCCATCTACTTCTCTTCACGCTGTAGGGACTATGCAAGTTCCAATCACTTGGGCAAACGGTCGTTCATCTACTTTCGTTATGCTTGTTGTTCCAGGTTTAGCATGGCCTATTTTGTTCGGACAAAACCACCTAGAAGCCACAGATGCTTGTGTTCGTTTTAGCAAACGCAGAGTGTATTTTGCTCATCAAGATATGCGTTTTGAGGTTCCAAGCACAAATTCAAACCCACTTGCTGAATTTCCTCAGCTAGGGTCACCGCCAAATTCAGCTGCGTCTTCCGCCCATGTTACTTGTTTGGTCACCACGCGACCATCACCAACAGCAGGGGAACAACTTACTTTAGGAAAAGGGTTTACCCTCATCCCAGTTTGTTTGCTACTTGCAGCCTCCCTGGTTGGTTCGTCCCTTTTCTCTGAGCCTTTGTGGCTAGAGGGGGCCTCCCTTGCTCCTGGGATAAGTGTTTTAAGTGGGCCTATTTCGTTGTCGTGTGTTTCGAGCCAATTGGCTCCGGGGACACCAGTTCCCCCCGCAGTTTCTTCTGTTCGCCCAACCCAAGCTCATCCAGGCCCCCCGGTTCCCACGCTAGGAATCTCATTAGAAAGTATGCAAGTTGGTGATTGGTCCAGTGATGATGCAAACGTTAATCTGCCTGAGCCTGACCTATTGTATTACTCAACTGTATTGATTCGCTCCACAAAAGCAAAATTTGTGTTGCCTTTAAATGCGTTGTTGGGTTACATCCGTCCCATGGCTCCAGCAGATGAACAGAGTTTGAATAGTGCAGTCTCCAACACAGCAAAGCAATTAACTAATGAATGGTATTCTTTTGCTGTGAACAATACATCAAATGTGCATAATGAAGCTGTTCTTTCTTCGCCTACGACCAACGTTGCCATGGGAAACTTTAGATCTGAGTTGCCTAACGAGGTTAAATTTAGGCCAAAACAAACAGCAAATGCAACTCAGACAGGGCTAGATTCTTCGATTCTTTCCGACTTTTTGGAGCCTGCTGATGTAGAGCACCCAAAAGCCCTCCCGCCCATTACTGACAATTGTAGGAAGCTCACTGAAGAGCAATATTTCAAGGAGTTGGTCACAGCTTTAGACCTAGACACGCCCAGTTATGCACATGTGCCTCCAAAGATCTTAGCAGAGTTTAAAAACATTCTGCGCAAGTACATTTCCGCATTTTATTTGCCAGATACGCCGCTTTCGACCATCAAAGGTTTTTATCATTCCATAGATACAGGTGAAGCTGCGCCCGTATATCGGTTGCCATATCGGAAAAGCCCTTCAGAGCTTGTAGCCATTAAAAATGAGTTAGAACGTATGTTGAAGCTCCATATTGTTAGGCCAAGCAATTCTCCTTGGGGAGCTCCAGTTATTTTAGTTCGCAAGCCGCCAGAAAAAGGTAAACCGCAACCTCCTCGCTTTGTAGTGGACTACCGTGGGCTTAATGCAGTCACAAAAGGTGATGGCTACCCCATCCCATCTGTTTCAAATATTTTGGATGCAATTTGCGGAGGAAAAATGTTTGCAAAATTAGATCTCGCTTCTGGTTACTGGCAGGTACCGCTCAATGCTCGCGATCAGCACAAAACAGCTTTTGCTACACATTTAGGCCTGTTTGCCTTCGATCGAATGCCTTTTGGTTTAAAAACCGCCCCACAGACGTTTCAGCGCATTTTAAACACTGTTTTCTCAGAGTTTTTGTACAAATGGCTCATCATCTACATCGATGATTGCATCACGTGGTCTAATTCGTTCGAAACCGCCCTTGAGCATTACGAACAGCTTCTCAAAACAGCTGTCAAATTTGGTATCCAGTTCAAACCGACCAAATGTTCCTTTTTCTCACAGGATTTGCAAGTTCTTGGTCATCGCATAACACCACAAGGTCGTTTTCCTACCCAAAAAGGTACTGAAGCTGTTTCTGATTTGCCACGCCCTACCAAAGTCAATGGGGTGAAACGTTTTCTCGGAATGGTGGGATATTTTCGTGAATATATTCCTAACATGTCCGACCGAAGTGTTAAATTGCGTACACTTCTCCAAAAAGGAGCCTCCTTTTCATGGTCAGACGAACACGAGGCTGAATTTCAAGATCTAAAATCAGCTTTGCTTTCCCCAGATATCATGCTTTATCATCCAAATTGGGAAAGCTCTTTTGAAGTGCATACCGATGCGAGTAAAATAGGATGTGGTGCTATGCTTGCACAACGCCAAAATGGTTCTCTTAGGCCAGTTCGTTTTGCATCACGGTCTTTTAACCCAACCGAATCTCGCTGGCCTACTGCCCATCAAGAACTTTTTGCTGTAAAATGGGCTCTTGAGACATTTCGACATTACTTGATTGGGAGAAAATTCAAAGTCATAACTGACCACGCCAATTTAAAGTTTCTTGCCTCTATCGCACCACAAAATTCTAAACTTGCTAGATGGTGCCTATCTTTAGCCGAATTTGATTTTCAAATCGAGCACCGCCCAGGCAAAGAAAACGTGGTTCCGGATACTTTAAGTCGTGCTCCTTTAGAATCGTCCACTGCGCAGGCTAACATAGCAGATCTTCCGCCACCTGCAGTAATAGACTTTCTGTTTACAAGCCTTTGCTTAGACATTCCATTGTCTACTCCTGACTCGCTGTTAACAGTCTGTAATGATGCTTTTTACTGTTTAAGCCTAGCCTGTAATGTAACATCTCCTCAGCATGCTTCGTCTTCTAAATCTTATTCTAGAAGTTCTTGCAGTTCTGCTGCAAATAGGCCTATTCTTGCTGTCGTAGCTTCTACAGCTCAAATGCCTTCTACTTCAGAGTGGACAAGCGATTTAGATTTGTTACGCCCGCTAAATTGCAACAGGGTACAATTTTCTGAAGGTCAACGCAAAGATCCATGGTTAGGCCCGCTGATAAATTTTTTCGCTCAGGACTGTTCTTTAGACGCGCTATCACAAGTAGACCAACGCGTAAAGAAATGGGTTCTTGCCATACACAAACGTGCTTCCGTTATAGATGGCATATTGTACTATTCCGACGAATTTATGCAAGATCCAACACATATGCGCATTTTTGTACCATCAGACTCTGCAATCCAGCGCCATTTGTTGCAAGCTTACCATGATAGCCCATTAGGTATGCATAGGGGACGCGACGCTACATATAATTCGCTGTCTCGTGACTTTTATTGGCGTAATATGTCAAAACATGTTCGCAATTGGATTCGCCGTTGTCCGCAATGCATTCGCTTCAAAACTTTGCAGCAGCCTCATGGTCCTATGCAAATTCGCGTTTACCAATATCCGTTTCATACGCTCGGTGTAGATTATGTAGGAGAACTACCCACCACGCCCTCTGGAAACAAATGGATTTTAACTGTGGTCTGCCCCTTTTCAAATTATCTTCGCGCCATTGCGGTGCCAGATAAAAGTGCCCCCACAGCAGCCCGTGTCTTGCTAGACGAAGTATTTTTGCCTTTTGGATTTCCATCTGTTATACAAAGTGACAGAGGTGGAGAATTCCTCAATGCATTGATGCATCGTTTGGTAGCACTTTTGTCGGTCAAACAAGTTTTCACGTCAGGGTACAGACCTCGGTTAAACGGCGCAACTGAACGCGTGCATCGATTTTTGAACAGCGCTATTGCTATCTACTGCGAAAACAAACAACATACTTGGCAAGAATATTTGCAGCCAGCTGTTTACGCGCACAATACCTCGCCAATTTCAGGAACTTCGGATATAACACCTTTCTTTTTGGTTTTTGGTCGAGATGCGCCTTCGCCTGAAACAATTTCATTAAATCTGCCAGCCACTGCGCTGCCTGCGGATCATTATGCAGCACATCTTGTTTCCCGCGTGAAAGATGCACATACGCATTTTCGAGCTATAAAAGCAGATTTGCGCAGACGCCAGCGCGAGCTTTACGACACTGTTTCCCGCGATATTGATGTGCCAGAAGGGAAAACCGTCTATCTGCGAAAAGATAACGCGCCAAATCAAGCTGGACTTGCTTCGCGTTTCTTATGCTCTTTCGATGGCCCATATATCGTTACTGGTCATCCACACGGTCGCAAAGATTTGCTAACACTCCGACACGCCAAAACAGGTGAACCTCATCCACGTCAGGTCAACATAGAGAAAATTGTTGTAGTTCCAGACCCGGAAGCGGATGACTTACGTCCACTTGAAGAAGCTTTGGTAGAACCAGATTTACTTGAAGTAGAACAAGCTCCGCGCAATGCCAACTCCGATTTAGCCAATGTTGCATTCGAGTTCGGAAAATATTTGGAGTCTCTACCCTCCAAGTCTGCAATCTCCTCGCAAGCTTGCAAGCATGTCTACGCAAATTACCCCTCAGCCAGAGAAATATTAGCACGCCATGGTAAATTACGTGGTTTGGTAAAATCGTGCCCATACCTCCAGCTAGATGGTGGTTTACACGGAGGAACATATACAATGTCGTTAAACCTCCAGGTATTTAATAAGTTACGTTGAAGTTAGTTGTATCATCTTATAGCTTCATGGACATTATCGTAGCTTACGTATAAGAAAAAAAACGAAAAAAAAATTTTTCTGTAAAAATTTTTTTTGATAAGGAGGATGAGAATGTAATAGGAATGCACATCTCATCATTCTTGGTATCTAATCACGCTATAATCATATGATCATTTACTAATATCACGTGCTAACCTTGATGCTAATCATTGCTAATTGGTATTATTATCTTAGTATTTTTACGGGGACTTAGTATTTTTACTTTCAAGCATGCGCATTTACTTTCTGTCAATCTTAATTATTTCGTGTATATATTTTGCCACACCTTAATTAGAAGAGAGAGTTAGAATACTAGAGTTTGAGGATGGAATGAAAACGTGATCACCAAACATGTAGTACTCTCTGCGCAACACCTCAAAGCCGAGCGAAGTGCTCCTATCACAGATAAAGAAGCAGAAGCCTTCCTCTGAGCCTACATTGTGATTGCGAAGCTATGACGTAATGCTGTAAGAGAGAGATCGAAAGTGAGGCGCGCGGACGTGATTTGTTCGCGCGCCTCGCTTTCGATCTCTCTCTTACAGCATTACGTCATAGCTTCGCAATCACAAAGGAGGCTCAGAGGAAGACTTTTTATCATTGGGGGGGGGGGGTGGGGTTATACAGCTTCCTGGGGCCCCTGTGGTTTCTTATAAAAAACGTGGCTACCATCTGTTTTGGGTCACCGTATGACTATGGTTTCAACAGGAATTATAATCCATAGTCGTCATCGTGTTTTTTCGATTCTTAGAGTTTGGCTAAGGCTATTAAGATATGAATTTTACTACCAAGATGCTTTTCCTTTGATATTGATCACGCTTAGCTTGTATTAACAACGACTTAAAGAAAATAGTCCTATAAAACTCTGCTCAGCCTCTGATATTCCGTCTGAGGGCAGCGAATCATTCCACAATCATTGCCCCCAAACTCTTTCTGTCCTCTACCTTTTTATCAAAGAATCATCACCAATTAATTCAAGTAACTTCTTCCTTGCCTGATGAACATACCAGTAACAGCTGTAACATTTGTTGTTAAAGAATATGCAATTTTTACTTAAGTATGAAACAGGGGCGGATCCAGCCCGAGGTTGAAGGGGGAGCGATTTGGAGAGGGGGCGCCAAAAAGAAAATGAAAAGTGAGCGCGCCAAAAGTTTTGGGCTTCGTTCAATAAAGTTCTCTGGTTTTTCTTCTGAATAGCGCCTTAGTTTACGTGTTTCCCCGCATTCAAAACGAAACACTGAAAAAAGAGTGCATTTGGGTCAGGATAAGGGGCGCTTTTTTTGCCAAAAAGGGGGCACCAAAGCTTAGTTTTCATCGTGAAGGGGGGGGGCAGTTGCCCCCATTTGCCCCCCTAAATCCGCCACTGGTATGAAACAATTCCAACAAATTTCACAGCCCATCAGATAAAGGTAGGACCATGGCCCCAGTACAACATGACCGCCTTTCGACGAGGCCCTTACAGAATGAATGAAGGCGTCCAGGAATCGGTGTTGCGTTCAGGGCGAGGGTTGCAGGGGGAATAGGATATTGCCCTAAAGAAAATTGCCAACACCTCCAGAAAAAGGTTAATACGCATATAAAAAGTTTTACTGGAGAGTTAACTACAGACAAGGCAAGTTTGCAAAAATACTCTATTTAACTAATGAATCAAAATATCTAAGCGAAAGAGCAGATTTCTCAAAATTAGGACCATTCTTTTTTGAAAAATTTGATAAACACAGGGCCATAGGAAGCATTCAAGGGCAAGGTTTTCCTCAAGCTAAAGAGGGCAATTCCTCCTGAAACTAGACAGAGCATTTCTTTGTTTATTGCAAAATTTCGGGGGGCACGTACCCCCAGTGTGTTCCTACAGCTATGGATAAATACCGGGTGAGTCAGAAAACACACTCCATTTGGAACATTACCTCCCTCCATATCAAAGCAACAGTATTTTGCTACATCTGATTGAACGGCCAACATACTAAATTATTTTTCGAATTGTTTCTGCCTGAAATTGGTCACAGCATTCACAATTAACACTTTAAAAGGTATTCTTCGCAAGAAAGTCGCTTCGAGAAACCATAAAAATGTCCTAACGTGCGAACAAGTTTCCTTGATATTTCTACTCAACAGCAATGAATTGAACCGATTGAAGAAGCTTTAACCCTATCTCACCTGGGGGGGGGGTGGATTCCACCCCCCTCGTACATTTCCATTTATAAGTTTTTCCGCGTTTGTTGAATGCCTCTGAGATTTAGCAACTTTAACTTTCTATCATACAGCAATGAAACTGTAACAATTTTGGTGTTCTATTTTTAGCCTTGTCTCCATGGTAACCAAGTTGTCGTGCCACACTCTGTGAAAAATATAATTTGTATCTCTCTTTTACTCTTTTACAATAGGTTCGATTAAGTCTAAAGTATGAATTTACATCTATTTTTATCTACATATTTCATTTCTTTACGAAAAATAAAGTTTTACAACTTTTTAACACACTTTCATTTTTATGACGTCATATGACGTCATAATGTTAATTATGCTCTAGCAACAACAACAACAACGCTAATTAAACCATTGTTTCACAAATTCATTGTTTATATAATCGACAACCGTTGTGCCAAATTTGGCTGCCATATCTCAAGCAACAACAGAGATAAACAGGGGGGTGGATTCCACCCCCCAGGCATTGACCGTTTCACATCGCCCAGGTGAGATAGGGTTAACAAGTGTGCTTTGCTCCGGAGAGGATAAAAAAGTCTTCCCCTTAGTATGAGAAACTCAGTGGGGACTCCATCCTCCCAAGAGACACATTATGTGCTAATACATGAAACTGTCATTGTTGTTAGGAATGAAACGGTAAAATTCTGCTTTTAGGAAAATCTCCTATATCTATGTAAGGAATGACTGACTATAGCTGGGTACATAGTAGAAATCCGCATAAAAGAACCAATTTTTCAGTACCTTGAGTCTGAAATTCAATATTTTAGACCCCCTAAATAAAAACCTCTTAGAGGCTGACACTGAAGGAGGTTTTTACATAACAGGTTTCATATCTTCAGAATTCCTCAGAACTTTCAGAACTCTTGCCATTCTGATAAGAATTCTTCAGTGGTACCAAATACTATTGGATTTTTAACAATGATTCTAACCTAAAAATGTTCTCAAGAATTCTCAAGGAATCCTCAAAATGCTGAAAACAGTATGCAGGGTGAGTGCTGAAAATAATAACATTAGCAACATTAGGTTCATTTATGCTGGTTTCTACTGTACATTTTGTTATCATTGCTTTGATATTAAGAAATGGGTTGGCATGGGTAGTTAGACACCACAGTTATAGTTCAGTGTGTATGCAACTACGGAGTATAAATTTACATGTCTCTACAGAGGCGGTACTCCGTCTCTTACGCTAACTCCTTCGTAGTGACAAAAAACTTCATCCTCCGCAAAAGAACAAAGCAGCAATGAAGCACAGCTGTGGTGTCTAACCACCCATGATTCAGGGAGCAGTAAGTTTCAAACGTCAGGCATGATTGACTAACCCAGTACTAAACTGTGAATCACGCAATGCAATAGCAATACTTTCTTAAATGCGGATAAATATCAGCGATGCATTTAGGTTGCTCGCCATACCGATTTATCCTACTAATGTTTGGGTCTACTTTGACACTATTTCCTATTAACTTAACAGTAACTTCAAACATGCCACCACTTGGCAGTACCGTGAAAACCAGTTCATACGATGATGGTTTGCTTAACGATTTTTCTTCAAAGACAAGCAAACATGAGTCACAACGCGAATTCTTTTGCGTCTGTTTGAACTTCTCCATCTTCCAATTGTGAGCAATCTTTCCCGATCGGATCATACTACCAAGCGTCAATCTTGCGCAGCTTAATTGCGCTACATCATTGGTGAGAAGTTGTTCGTTTATATATTCTACAGCTTTCTGAGCTAGTTGCACAACGACGGGGTCATTTGCCGGAATGCTCACATAACCAAGACATGGACACCAATGATCAGCTACTCCAGCTGTTTTACAATTGCGTTTCTCCGGATCAATGTTTTCAAATAAGCTGATGCCAGTCTGCAATTTAGGCGTTACAGGATAGGAAATAATATGCTTTAGTGTGGCATAGATATCAAAATGTGACGTCAGTATGGCAGCGTTACTTTGCAGAGCCTTGAAGTACTTTTTGAACCTCGTTTTGAATGAACTTGGAAATGTCATTGAAAGAAATGGCAATCTCTCTTCCAGCTTCCCTTGAACAGATGACCGCGTGCCAGAAATTCGTGGGCCATGATCTCCAAATACTACAACAATGGTGCTATTAAAGTGGCCTTGCTCCTTGAAGTCCTTCAAAAAATTTGAAAGGTCTTTATCCATTAACTGCACATCATTGATGCTGTTGTGTGACAAACGTGCCATCGCGCTTAAACTAAACTTCTTTATATGTTTGTATTGGTTATAAAAACTCATAGTGTAGCTAAGACTATAATTGTGAGCAGGCCAACTTCCATAGCAGCTCAATCTGGAGCCGAAGTTGTTGGGATCCTCATCTCTTGCCTCGATGAAAAAAGGCCTGCCGTAGTGATCGGTGGGCGGGTTTTTAAACCCATGAAGTCGATAATTGAAAGAGGCATCGTTTGGTGAATCTTCAAGAAACATTGTTGCATATCCTTGTTTCTTAAACTCTTTAAAGATAAAAGGCCATGCATCGACAGGTCCTGAACCACTGAAGCTTCTACGTGCCTCGGGCAATTGTTGCTCATTCAAACCAGTAAACATGGCACATAACTGGGCAGTTGTCCCATCACCAACTATAGTGTGCCCATTAAAGAACACAGTGCCTGCTTGATTTCTAAGCATGTGCTTTGACCGATGCATGACTCTTTCAAATGTCGCTGCTGATACGCTGTCAAGCATCAAGAATGCTACGTTAAATCCAAGGTTATTGCCGTCGGTTGACACCCCTTGCGCCCGTTGGATGACGTCATCTTTTGGCTGTACTATTGCATGGAGTTCGGTCACCGTCTTCCAGCTACCTGTAGTCAAAACTAGTTTCACGAAGTCTTCAGTGGGCTTTATAACAACTACCTCTTTGTTACCTACGAAGAAAATATTGTGCTGTCAAAATGAGTCAAAAATGAGCCAAAGGAATTGTGCAGCTGCTGTGGAGGAGGAGCTGCACTTCAATTGTCACATCTTTACAAAAGACAGGCTTCAGTTTGAGCTTATTTTCCGTCGAGATTCTTTTCACGCGAAGCGAAATTTTTCAAGTTCAGGCATGTGCGCTTTGATTCTTACAGGCGTCACACATTCCGTTGGCTTCTTTGCTCTCTGTGAAAAAGTCACTTAGATCAGTTTCTGAGTTTTCGCACCGCAAAAATTCGCCTTGTGGAAAACCGGTTTTAGAGTTTGAGACCTTGCTTGGGTCAATCTGACAAGTGAATGCTGATTTATGGTAGAAAAGTGGCAAAATAAGTGGTTTGCTTCAAGGACAGCAGTTCTGTTGCTCTCTAGCGATGTCACAAAATCAAGCAAACTTTGAAGGCAAAGAGCTCTAGCAAAGAAACTTGAACTATTTTACAATGGATCTGCTGTTGGACTTTTCTGAAATCTTCAATATTTGCAGAATTACAGTGTTTTTCTTCTGTTCTAAGAAGTGGAGAAAATTTTGGAAAAAAAACTTAAAACTATCGTAATTTCTAAACCTGTTGACGAAAGATCAAATAATTCTCAAGAAATCCATAATTTATATGTAATCTATAGATGCCTACGATATGGTATCAAGCAAAACTCTCTCACTCTTCTGGTTTGTGATTTATAAATTTGATGACATCACATCATAAAATGAGCTGAAATATAAAGCACAATGTAATTTCGACAAATATTCTAGATTTCTGAAAAGTTCAACGGTAGAATCATAGAAAAATGAGTAAAGAAATTCCTTCAAGTCATTAAAGAAAGTCTAAAGATCATCAGTTTAAAGAAATGCCTTCAACTCATTCAGTTATCCATTGAATTTTACACCCGCCTCTTTTCTTGGATTTAAAGATTTGGAATCTATGCTAAAGAGCTCTAGCATTGCATTCAATTTTTGACACTTGTAAAGGGGTTAATAATGTTGCCTTATCGATAAACCAACAAGATTAAGGTTAGAGTTACACTATATCGGATTGTTATCAGAGCGAAGCAGAGCGGAGTGACTTTCACTCCGTAGTGATATTTGGGGCAGCAGTTACAATACGACGCTTCGCTTGCTACTACGCGATATTCCTCCGGAGTGTCTACTCAGCAGGGCACTTTTGCAATCTGGTGACATATCTTATTGTTTGCTAATCTGAAATTTCATTGTTTCGAAGCGGACTATATCGGATTTGTGCGATTACACTGCAACGCTTCACTACGGAGTGACTACGGAGTGATTTTGATACCAACTCCAGAGCGGAGTGATCTTCACTCCGCTAATCGGAGCGTTGTGTATCGGATAGGTGCGGCGTAATGTAACAATCCGATACGAAAGTCACTCCACTCCGATATCAATCCAGTATATTGCAACTAGGGCCTAAACTAAGAAAAAAATTTCCAGAACCCTTCCTTTTAATTGCTTCTAAATATTATTTAATTTTGACATTGCTGCAGAACGATAGAAGTTTCAAAAGCAACTGCTTATTCTGCTTCTCTGCCAAAAATCAGCAGCCACTAGTCAGACTGACTTTAAAAAAGTCTCAAACTATAAGTTGGCGCCTGACCTTGCAAGTTGTGTATGAGCTCAAAAAAGTAGTTGCCCCGTAACGTTTTGCATCGGCCATATCATATGATCAACTTTGCACTGCCCTTAGACCCAACGGTATAGTTTATTTAATGTTATGAGTAGCGAAAACATTGCAGTGATAAGATGTGTGGCTAAGTTTATGCTTCCTGCAAACAAACCGAGAGACTCATTTCCTTTTGCGGGCTAGGCGCAGTTTAGATGTCCCAAGACATGGAAACACATTCTTCTGTTGTTGTTATTTTACATTTCACCAAGATTCTATTTGGTTTATTTAAAGTTCATCCTTTTTTCGTTCACTATCTTTAGTTGAATTTTATCATTTATCATTATTGTGTTTTTTTTAGTGTTAGTCTGGTTTAGGAGCATAAATGCCATGCCTATCATAGTTAGTACGTGTTTGCTGCTATGATGATGTTTATGATTATGATGATGATGATGATGATGATGATGATGATGATGATGATGATGATGATGATGATGATGATGATGATGATGATGATGATGATGATGATGATGCTGATGATGATGATGATGATAATGATGATGATGATGATGATGCTGATGATGATGCTGATGATGATAATGATGATGATGATGATGATAATGATGATGATGACGATGATGCTGATACCTTTGTCTGATACCAAATTAAATCACTTGCAGCGTCTTCAAGACAGAGCTCGCACATTGATTGAAAGCTCTAAAAAAAGGACGGATGGACGTGCAATTGGCTCTCTGTCTCTAACCTTACCAAATATGACCTTAACTGCGATCTCAAACAACTGGATAGTTGGCTTCAAGGCAACAAACTCTCCTTAAATGTTGCGAAAACAAATTCCATGCTTGTTTCCACCAAACAAAAGCATAACATCCTCAGGATTTGCATTTGAAAATTCGAGACAATAAGCTCGAAATCATCCAAAAAACAAAATATCTTGGTGTGCAGATAGACAACTCTCTTAACTGGAAGGAACACATCAAGACCGTTTCTACCAAAGTTTCTAGAGCTATTGGCTTTCTAAAACATGGCAAGACTTTCCTACCACAGGAAACATTGAAGACTCTTTACACAGGCATTGTTGAGCCACAGCTTCGCTATTGTTGCTCGGTTTGGGGTTGTGCCGGTTTGACAGAGCTTAATCAGTTGCAAAAACTTCAGAACCGAGCTGCTAGAATTATAACCAGCAGCAACTTTGACACCCCAAGCAGACCATTAATTGACCAACTGGGCTGGAAGACCATTGACGAACTCGTAGCTAGCGAAACTAAAACAATGGTCTTCAAGTCCTTGCATGAACTGGCTCCGCAATACTTGTGTAACCTCTTCACCCGAAACTCAAAGAGCTCTTCGTATGTCCTGCGCAATTCAGAGACAGATTTAAGACTGCCCAAGAAAAAGTCAAGTAATGGGCAAAAATGTTTTTCTTATTGAGGAGCAAAAGCGTGGAATGACCTTCCTCCCGATACCAAACAGGCATCTTCCCTGAATAGTTTTAAAAAATCTATTTAGGATTTCTCTTTTCTTTTACATTAGGCTTTGTAAATTTTGTATTATAGGATTTTATGTTATGGTTTTGTATTGTAATTTCTCTTTTTTATTTGGTAATTGTATATTGTAATTAATGTTTTTAAGTGGAGGGCCCCTTGTAAAACAACTCCGGTTGAAGGGCAACCCTCCTTAATTGAATCAAAATGAAATGAAATGAAAATGAAATGAAAAGGCTGTTATGGCATACAAGATAATGAATAATTTATGTCCGAACAGTCTTCAGGGAAAATTCACCACGAGATCTCAAATATCTGCATACGCAACGAGAAACTGCCAAGATATTGATATCCCAAAACGAAACCTAGAATTTTCAAAAAGAGTTTCTTTACTCTGGTGCTGGAATGGTATACCTCTCGATATAAGGAATAGCACCACAGTTCTCACATTTGAAAAGAAACTGAAGGACTACTTGCTAAACTAGCATTTAAACCCAAAGCACGGTCCCTAGGAAGAGCAGTACTTACCTAATGGTTACATTTCATATTATTCCTTGTAGATATAGTACGTTGATCTTTTTTTCTTTTTATCTTACTAGCTATTATATTTTTCTTTTCAAACTATTAGCTGATAGGGATTAGTGGATAAAGATGATTAAATGAAACAGCTCATATGATGAAACGGTAGTCTCGATTTTTTTATTTAATGAAACTATTCTACTTACGCCAAACAAGCTGAGAAACTTTTGTGATTGGTACTCAAGGAGAATGTGTGACACTGTGCAGTAGTAGCAACTGTTGTGACGTTGTTTTGAGTGCAGAATCTGTTATTAATTGTTTTGAGATCATACTAGGAAATTTGGTAGCCCTTCTAACAGAAACGAATAATCCGAGGAATCAATTTTTACACTTCTGTTACTAAAAATATAAGAAACAAGGTAGAAACTTTGGGACTAGTCTAGAATCGCACACCTTATAGGGTTTTGGTCGGGTTTTGGTAGGGTTTTTGGTAGAGTTTTTGGTAGGGGCTTTGGTAAGGTTCAGTTAGGATCAGTGTAGCCACAGGTATGCGATTCTTGGATAGCACCGAAACTTTTAGTATCTAGGTTAGAGTGTCCCAAAATTTAAGAGTGGGGGCACCGGCTCAGACCCCCTTGGGAACTTAGTTTCTTATATCAAAATCAATGTAATGATTGATCGTTCGCCCTCTGGTAGGACCCTAAATATGTAAATTCGTGTAAGGTGCGCCTCTCTTTCCGTGCCATACCTGGCATTGTCTGTAAAATGATGTAAGTCGTATAAAAAGAAATTAACAGTTCATAATCTCCCAATCCTCCAAGATCTAGACGAACGTGGTTTTACTGAAAGTGAGTCGACCATATGCTTCATTCAACTTAGGTTTTGCAACCGTTTACGATCAAAGCCACACAGTCCAAAAATTAGAAAACAAAGTTATTTCGAGGAAAAGCTGACTCTTAGACTAAGGGAAATGGAAAAGTTCGTAAAAATTGGGAGTTTGCAGAAATTAGCAGGAAGAGGTCACTGGGGACTTCGCTGAAATTGATAATTTCTAAATAATTTGTTATGTACGGGGCAAGAGCAGAGGATTGTTATGACGGGAAGTTCGTTATATCGGGCGATCGCTTCTTCCTAGCTCTAACGAAATTCAAAGTCAAATTCAAAATCCAATTCGAAGCCACTTGCCGTTTGAATTTAAGTCTATGACTTTTTCCTTCGATAACGTAACTTTGAAATCATCTCCCTCCGGTCTCTTGATGTAATACATTTTTGCCGCTCTAAGTTCCTTCGTCTTCAAGTGTATTTCTCGGCCTTGGGCGTAGCCGTATCTTCGACCACCGCAATTTAATGGCGGAAGCTTTTTAACTAGTGGTAAAATTTCTTGTCTGTATGGGTCAACTTTTGGAAGCACACATTTACCATCCGTGAATTCTGTTGTCTCATTTTGCTCATCCAATGGCATAAAAACAAGTTTAGGCTCTTGTTTATTTGAAGAAATGTTTAAAATCGCGACAAATATAAAATAACATGTTGCCAGGAATCCAATTACACTGAAAAGTTTGCCGAGTGAGAGTCCACGTCTTCGAATCAAGTGAAACATTGCCATTCATTACAACTTTAAGATGATAAAACTTCATAATTTGCACAGAAAACCAGCGTCTCTATCCATCCTATTAACCAAGATTTGCTTCAGCAGTAACCGTAAAACAGCTGAGAATTTCCCGGCCTTTCCAGCAGTCTCGCTTCGCATCCAGACGGTGAGTGGTTGGTGTCTACTCAAGAGGAAAGCATAGAGCGGTGTTTGACGCTGCGCTCTTGATTTGACGCTGTGCCTACAATTACCGCAACTAAAAGTTTGGTGGAAAATCTCCCATATGTTGAGCATAGGGTGCAAACCTTTAAAAATGGCTTAAAAGGAACACAGGGCACTTCGATGTAAATCTGCTCTGAAATTGTTTTGACATCTTCAATACGACGACGAACTGACAGCAAAGCATCCTTGGTTTCTTTCATGCCATTCAGTAGGAAGCAAAATGCAGTGGAATTCCCCTGTCATTGGCTACCCACGACGCCCCTGTTTTACACTCACTTGCTGTCGCTGTTGTTGTTGTTGTTGTTGTTGTTGTTGTTGTTGTTGTTGTCATCTTACTTTAATTCGAATAAATAAATGTAGCTCTAATCAAGCATCAAGAAGAAAGTAATCAAATTCCAAAAACCCACCTTTATCAAGATCTGAAAGATATAAGCTTGCATGTTTTAAAATTGCATAAAAACTGGAAACAAATTTGTTTTAATATTTCATGAATAATTCATGAGATTCAGCTGGTTTCTGCATATAAAATCTCCCTTGAAAGTACTATTCTTAATTTTAAGCCCCAGAATTAAGAATCTTTGCTGCATTAAAGTGGTCCATTCATTACCATATCTTGAAAACATCCAGTTACGAAACTGTGTTATAAAGTGCCATGTTGAAATACTTCAAAACATGGGTTTTAAGGCACCGTAGTTGTGTCTCATTACCGCTTTGCTCTTTGCGGAGGATGAAAATATTTGCTACTAAGGAGGAGTTAGCCTCAGAGACAAGTAACCCTAATACCTTCTCCACAGAAACATATAAATTTTCCTCCGCAGTAGTATGCACACTGAAACATAAGTGCAGTGTCTAACTACCTATGCTTTAAAACGAAAGAAAGGGTCTTTTGTTATTCAACACAGGCATCTTTTTGAAGAAATCACTTGTAAATAACCGTTGGCATAATTTCTCAAAAAAATTAAAAAGTTGCTTTTCTTTTTTAATATACAAAATACTCTACGATACTACAAATACAATACCCCGAGGAGCAAGATATCATGTCTACCCCGTGGCTTTTGGAAAGATTAGAATAAGAAGAAAAAAGAATAATAAAGCAAAACTACATAGATATATACTCAAAAAGAAAGTTCAGTTGGAGGTGTTGTGGCGCCGTGGTGTAATCCTCTGACATTGCAGCCATAACAATCAGGCGGAGTGGGTTCGAGTCCAGGTAAAGCCCCAGCACTTGAGCGTCATGACAAGGGGTCGCGGAGTCGATTACGTCTGCTCTATTTCTGCGATCCCAGCACTTGGCGCTGAAAAACGCAACTTCACCTTCACCTTCAGGAGAAAGGGGATTTGGTGGCTGCTTGACGGATGGCAAAAAATTTGAAGGAATTCAATCAAATCGACCAGTTTCATGGAAAAAACGTAGTTAACTCTAGGATATTTCTATTGATTTCATCAGGAAAGTCCTTATTACCATACATCAAAGGCAGTCTGTCACGTTTATGATTGGCCGCGAGGAAGTCAGCGCTCAACACAACAGATTTCTTTGTGAATCTGTGTATTTGAAACAAAGGAGGGATAACTGTCTTGACTTTCTACGGCCGTAGAAAGTCAAAGGATTAGCAGCCATTGAAATTTCCTATTCTTTGTATTGTCCAAATCACCCAATCAAATGCGTGACAGACTGCCTTTAACAGTTGCGTTAAAACCTCGTTTGAGGGGCTACTGAGTCCAAACGGTCGTACTATGCAAGAGCTTAGTACAAGAGAAGTTGTGCTTTCAAAATAGCTAACATCCCATTCACATGGACACAGTTTAACTGGCTTTATCTATCACAGGTTGAATTTCAACAAATCATATGCATTCGATTGGTGGGATTGACCAATCAGATGGCCCCATTCGATTGCCAGATTCAGTTTAAGCAGGTCTACATTGTAAGTGGGAATGGGGTATAAGAAATTTTTGCAGTAAACGTACTTTTTTATAAGAAACTGCTTATAAGAAACTCAACTCTCAGATCGCCAAAAGATTAGGAAACTCCAGTTCTGGGAAATATAACTTAAGAAACTATTTATTTTGATAACGGAAATCCTTCACATATTTTTTGACTTGATTTTCATTGTTTCTGCATCATATTACTCGAAAGGTACTTGAGTAATGTCTAAACATCGGAAAAGCTGGAAAAAGCCTTGTTTTGAAATGTTCACCAAGACACAAACAGTTGACATGAAGGTTGTAATTAAAACTTTATGAAACTCGTAAGAAACTCTGAGTACTCAAAATCTGGTATTTTAATGAAACTTTCAGTGCTGACCTAAATTATTAGTTTCTTATCAAAATACGTGTGGACATATTAGCTACACGTATTTTTTATAGAAGAAACTGCTTTAAAGAAATTCAGCTCTCAGATCGCTAAAAACTTAGAAACTCCAGCTCTAGGAAAATATAACTTAAAAAAACACAAATTGTTTTGATAAAGGAATCTTTGACATATTTCTGCTCTATTTTCACTTGTTTTCTGTATCATGTCACTCAGAAGGTACTTGAGCGATGTCTTCCAGTTCACTCAAAAATGTTTTGACGCTGTTCAGATTTGACAAATGTTTTGACCTTGCCTTGAGTATGAATTCTGTATACTTGTGTCTTTTATATCTTCATCTAAAATTTACAATATACTAACGAACAAATTACATCACAAGACGCTAGTGTAAGGAGCATGAAAATACATTGTACCTTGCAACCATTACACTTAACATCACACACTACGTTGTTACACTACTCACTAATAACATACTGTAATTACACTATTTTTTACACCTTATCAAATAGTTTGGTAGCATCGGAGGTTCCAGCCGGCAACATAGGCCCATCCGCCATCGCCAGAAGTCCGTGCAGCGTTGCTATGGTTTCTATATCTAGTCACGAAATCTAGTGAGGAAGACTTCGTCCCAATTTTCACTGTGAAAGTCCATGAGTCGTAGTTTGAGTCTATCAGTCTGATAACTACGAATATATAGTCAGTCTACACCAACTGCTGTATTGTGAATCCTTGGTAGCCTCCACGGCAAATTTGAATTTCAGACAATTCAAAATTTTATCGTACCTGCAAAGAGCCCTGGTTGACAATGGGTCTTTAGCAAGCAGAATCTTAAACTACGCAGATAAAAAGGAAGGCATGCTAGTGAACAGTTGATTTAGAAATGCTCGTCACCTGGTCTCTCTGTTTGCAATATTCTCTTTTGATCTATTCTTGGTATTCCATTTGTCAACATCGAATTCTGGGAAAAAGAAGTTTATTTCCCGTCGAGCTGTATCATCACAATCTGCAACAAAGGTAGTTACTAGAATAAGACCTCGTTTATTCGATGATGATACCAGTGGGGATTAAAAGTCCCGGCGTTTAAACAATGCTTCTCCTCTACACTGCAATTATACTTCAGCCCTGACTTCAGCGTTTAATCCTCTGAGGAGGAAACTTTGAGACAGTGCAAAACTTATCATGTGACATGACTGGTGGAGAAGAAAACTTTGTGGAACTGCTGGCATGATTCACAACTTTGACCTGAAAATGAGACATCTTACATTTCAAATTTCATCTTGAGCTCGTAAAAAGCCTCTGCCCCGTTGATATTTGCTTCAAAAAGGTGTTGACCCACCTCTGATTACCTCACAGGTAGCAGTGTATGGTTGCAATAATTGTAAAAGTAAAATTGCAGATTCTTGTTTGGGGACTGGGTCTGTTGATGGGCATAGTGTGTTGATGTAGGGAGTCAGAGGCTAACACGAACATCACAATAAACAGCACAACGATAAGGAAGAAAACAAAGGGTGGTTTGCAATTTTACCTTTACAATTACTACAACCATACACTGCTACCTGTGATAACCTCAATAAAAGCAGTTCCCCCGTTACGTTTTGCACCGGCCATGTTATAAAATAAACTTAGCTCTGTCCCTTGTATCGTTCTGTGGAGGAGACTTCGATATTCGATATCCACTCCGGAGCAGTAAATAAATTCATACTTCACAAATTATGAGGCTGCGGCAATCAAGCAGAACTGCAGCGTCTAATCACAATCAATCATGATTATCCAAGTATGCAGAAATGGTACCTGAACCATGGCCAACGTTGCGAGTGTCCGAAATTCCATACAAAGCCCTTATTGAATTAGGAGCAAGCTGTCGGGCCCTGCAAGAGAACAACTATGTTTTAATGGAAGAAGTAATTCATGGGTAATTCATATTGATATAAAATGACTTGGCTTAAATGTACGAGAATTATATTCAAATAGATACCTGTAGGGACTGGTAGGTCCCAACATCTCCCTCCATTTAAGTATTGCATTATCTCTTTCTAGGACCAAGGCCATCATGTCTCCGCTGCGAAACAAATAATCAGAATTTTACCTTGCTTACTGAGTGCATGGCCACCAAGAGAGGGGAGCAGGAGGGGGACTAGGGACCTTTTCATTCAATTTAACTCAAGGACAGGTTGCCTTTTCAGCTATCCAAATGCATCTCCCCACATGTTCATAGCCCAAATGCTTCCCCAGGGGTGTGGGGTTATAGTATGGTTTATGGCTGTTTCTTCGACTTGATATGGAAATATGTAATTTGAAGAAATATAAAACATGATAACAAGACAATCATTGCCATTCCTCCTGTTCTTTGTTTTTTGGCAAGACTGCATTTCCCAGCCAATAAGTCAGTTTTAGCTAAATAAATTGAGATTTGGTGATAGCTCAAAGCGGGAAATCTTTTCTGGCACATGTTAAATGTAACAAAATCAGCACATACATTTTAAATAACAATCAATCCTAAAACCGGTTAAGAACCATTACTGATTTTGTTTGGAAATGGTCACTAAAATGTGATTTAATTCACAAAATGTTTGTTTTTCATCAAATGCTTTATACTTGGTTTCAAACCAAATTGTTGAATTTTCAAGACTTTTCCTGCTTTCAAGGGATCTAGAAATTGGGTTACTTTGAAATGTAGAAATCAATTAATGTATAGTATAATAGAACAAATCAAATGTCAACAAGTTTTACAATGTACAAATAGTGTAGCTTAAAGACTGGTACTGTAGCACCAAAATTTCACTTACCTACTCATAAAAGTTTTCAGTCTGTTGTAAAAAAATTTCCCTAGGGCAAGAAAAAATTGCATGTTCAGTACAGCTATGGACCTTATGCATGGTTCAGTATAGCTATTCTGGAGATGAGTCTCGATCAAGTGTTATTTCATACCTTTAATATATATTCAAAAATTTTACAAAACTCATTAAGATATCCTTTGATTCAGGTTCTTTTTAGAATAGCTAAAAGGCCCTGGGGGTACATGACTTGTGCATGGATGGGGGTCTGCTGCCCACTTTTCAGAAAGGTACCCTCCGCTAATTACCAAAACTTGCTATCATACCTACTTTTATGATGAATTTTGGCGCAAAATGGCCCATTTTTTGCTATTTTTTGCCAATATCTGGATATCCCACCCATGTTTATGGAAAATCTGCCAAAAACGGACCCTTGTCTAGAGAATTTTGGCCCAAAACCCACCAATATGGGTGGCACATGCCCCAACCCTCAACATGTAATGTACCCCTCCCCCCAAGCTAAAAGGTCTATTGTCCACATTAATTTGGTTTCCCTTTTTGTACAATCTAAAAAATTCTTAAGGATTCCTTTTCAAGATTTACAGTCTTTCATGAATCTAAAATGTTATCAGAATTTGAAGAATTTCAAAAATTCTTGAGAAATCATGTCATGGTGTCCATGGCCTGAACTGTGAAGCAGAGGCACATGTCTCAAAAAGTTATACCTTTTGAAAATGTACAAATGTCACAACCAAAAAGAGTGACAATTAGGAAAACCGAGCTCAGTAAATTTCACTTTCTCCAAAGATCCTAATTGAGCTTTACTTATTCCCTGTGCTTGCCCTAGTTTACTCTAGTCATTTGCCTTCCTCCATTTCATTTTGCATTGTAAAATAAGTAACAAAAGCAAACTGAAAAAGATCCCAGTGCACTCTTCAGATATATATACAATGCAACATCCATGCAGTATGACAAAAATAAGCTAGGGGGAAGAAAAAATCTAGGGGCTGCCTGACACAAAGCCCATTGTTTACTGACATTTATGCCCAACTAAGGGCAAAATTTAACCAAAGTGGGGTTCATTTTCGATAATTTTTCAAAAGTTGGGGGGCTACCGCCCCCTCAGCCCCCGCCTCATACGCTTATGATGATAAAAGATGACAACTCCATACAGTGGACATATCTCTACCATGAACAATACCATTGGTCTCAGGGCAGGGGTTTCCACAATATGGAGGTTCATTGTACAGAAAAATGTTTAAGAGAACAATTTTGAAAGTACATGCTTTCAAAAGGGTTTCACTTTTTCTTGTTTAACCTTCTCAACTTAGTTTCAATTTGACAGATGTTTTTAACATTGGTGGCATCAGTGGAGGGCTATGGGGCTACAGCCTCCCTCATAGGAGGAGAGTCTGGGATACTGTTGGGGGAAACTTGGCAAAATAGTGCATGAAAGCAGTATTTCAGCAATTTTAGCCCCCTTGGTGGAAGTTTCAGCTCCCCAGTAGGAAGATTTCTATTACCACCCCTGACTTAAAAGTGAAATCATGGCAATATCTGGAAATTTTAAGGATAAATTAATACCATAAGATTCAGTGGCAGCACCAGCTCTGAAAATCTGAAGGAAGTGGAAAGGGGGGATGCAATTTTTCAATCTATGGTTATATATACTTAACTAATTATATGCCATTTTCCTTTTGATACTTTTTTGCCAACTTATGTGGTTTGGGGAGACAAGTTCCCCTTCAGAAACACTGTGGCACCACTACAGATAAGATGAGTCATATCAATATATATAGAGAAGTCACCTCTGTGCATCTTGTAGAATTCCTCAGACTCCTTGTGTTCCAACCACAACTTTCTGGAAGCCAGGCACTGGAATCCATTTTCTTCTATCATCTTTAAGATTTTCTGCAGAATAGAAACATTCCCTTCCAAAAATTTCACTCTCAGAGTTGAATCAAGATAACAAATCAAAACTGCCTACAGTAAACACGACTCCTGTGAAAAGCTAGTTCTTATAATTTCTGCGGTTGAGAACAATAGTTTGAAACATGTCAATAGCTCTTTTGTTTGTGTGCAGTTGGGTGGTCCAAAAAGGGTTGTTCACAGATATCTTTGTTCTTTGTTCACAGAGAAATTTCCTGCCTGGAACCGATGGGCATTTCACTCATTCAAAAAAGCATACAAGATGTTTTGACTTTCAGAGGTAGCATGCTCTGGAACAGTCTACCTGACATTATAAAAGCTCACCATCTGTTGCATGTTTCAAAAGATTGATAAAAGAATGGAAGGGTGAAAATTGCATGTGCAAAAATTGCTGTTTGAAACATTATCTTTGGAAATCCCTCTGCAAACAGAGACTATGTATAAATTGATGTTCTTTATACATATTGCTGTAAATTTTTCCTTTGTAGATAGTTGGTCTGAGTCCAGTGTGGAAACTTCATTTTTGATACGCCAAAGGTTTTGACCAAGGGGTCAGTCATATATCGATTTTGTCCTCGCTTAGCGTCATTTTGACGCTAACTTGCAGACCCCCCCCCCACCCCCCACCCTTAGCGTTGGTCCATTCAAAAGTGACTAAGGGCTGAAAAGGGCTGCAGTAGAGCTTACGGGAAAGGCATGGGAAGTACAGGGCCTAAACTCTTTTGGCATTCCAACGAAGCTTAGCGAACATTCTCCGACCGAGAAGATCGCATGAAAATGGGCTCAGGAAAGAAAGTAAAACATAAAATTATCACAATCTTCACAATATTACAGAAAAATATCTTTATGAAAATCGATGTAAATAATTCTTGTTCTTAGCGTCATTGTTGCTGAAGGCTGTTGACCCCCCACCCATTAACGTCAAAATGACGCTAAGCGAGGACAACATCGATACATGACTGACCCCCAAACCAATTGTCTAAAGACAGTAGACCCATTGTTTGTTTGCTCCTCCGCACCAAAAATATTTAGCATTCCAGTGTGGGTTTTGATATTGTAACTACCAACTTTAAAGAATTTGATGATAACAATAAACAAAAATAATGACAATAATTTTCTGAAAAAAATGACTCTTTACGGATTTTTCTTGATGCAGCGCAAAGAAGCAGATGGAATTCTTGCGAAAAAGGTACCAGCCAGATTTCTTGGTACTGAAGGAATGCCCCTCGTCTCGCCTGGATCTTTTCGAGACTGAAATGCGCCTCGCCTCACCTGAACTCGTTGGCCATGAATGAAAATGTCTGGCTTCAGTATTGCTAGCGTCAACTGCATCGCAGATGCTCGAGGTAAACTCAACTCCTGGTTGTAAACTCTTCCCGCTAATTTGATTTGGGCTTAAAGCCTATTGATTTGGTCTCTTCTCCAAAACGAGATTGACATGATAAATTGCTTGAACCTCGCTTTCGCTCGAAAAACCAGAATTACTTCATGGAAAAGAGGAACGGGAATATTGTACATATAGACTTACAGAGTCGTAGTTTAGCTACAGGTAGCGGGGAAAATTTATAAATGCAACAAGTACCTCTCTTTTTTACTTTAGTGTTTGCCAGCTTTGTGTAGGTAAATTTGGGTTATTCGATTTAGATTAGTTGTATATATGCAAATATGTATAGCTAGGTTATAATCGAATCAAAATAAGTTGACAAACAAACAAAATTAGGCCAACGGCGATGATGTTTATCATACAAACAGTTCCGGAACTGTTTGTATCGGCGTCGTTGCCCTAACCTAGACAAAGTTGGCAAATTTGGCAAACACTGAATTAAAAAAAGAAGTACTTGTTTTTATTAATTTTTCCCGCTACCTGTGCCTGAACTGATACACCGCTACATACAACTGCATAACCACACCATATCAGACCTGGTGGGGGGGGGCACTTGGTACAATGTTTATCATGCTCGTGCAACGAAAACCGGGAAGGAAGGAATAGGCTCCTTTCTTTAAAACAAGCACGGTTAACTGACTTGAAAAAAAAACAACAAAACTTGTCTTTGCAAGAAAAAGTAAAAATCCTTTCCGTTTTGCAGACATCAGCCGGTTTGAGGGTAACATGGCTTCATGCAGGTAGATGCCAAGAAGAGATATCTGAGGGAAACAACATCATGGTGAACACGACGAAGTAAAAATGTATCTAAAAACACACAAAAAAATACCTATAAGAATAATAAGAGTAATAACAAGAATTTTCGTAATAGACCCTTTAGCTATTCTGGAAAAGAATCTCAATTGAACGATACTTTGCTGCATTCTGTAGAATTTTCGAACATGCACAATAGTGCCCGGGGGGGGGGGGTAACTTAACTTGTCTATGGTACGGGGTTGTGCCATTTTTTAGGGTACCTTTTTCATGAGAGTTTCCGGATTTATGGGTATCGTTTTCAACAATTTTTTGCATCTTCCGGATTTATGGGTATAGTTTTCTGTCAGAATTCATTTATTGGTGAGCTGTTTTGGCATTCCCGGATTTATGGGTATGATTATCAGAAATTCTCCAGATTTATGGGTATACTTTTGAGAAATTTCTCCGGATTTATGGGTGGTACTTTTACGATTTGAATGGCACAACCCCGTATCTTGGAAACTTAAGTTACCCCCCCCGGGCAATAGTGAGAGAGGCTCTAACCACATTCGATCGAACCTCGCATATAAAAATGTGGAAAAGTAACGCTCGATTCAGGCTCTTCTGCTGAAAAGCAAAAAGGTCTATTACTTGGCGAGAATACAGTCATTAGTTTCGCAGGAAAACTTTTCATTCAAATACATCGACAAGGGAGTGCACAGGTGGCGGAGAATGGTTCAGTAATGGTTGCACGATTCAGTAAAACATACAAATGTACTAAGATTTAATCATACCTGCCAGTTAACTGTGTGTGTTAAGTTTCTCTTGAATCCAGCAATGGCCGAACGAAAATCGGTGTAACTGATAGAGGATTCAAGACAAATTTAACAAACACAGTTCGCACACATCTGTATGCATTACTGAATCATGTAAGTATTACTGAACCAGTCTCCGCCACCTGTGGAGAGTTGAGGAATTCTGTCCGATACCAAATATTGCCAAGATTAAGGCTTTCTGCAATAAAAACATTTTCAACTCGTCATTGCTGGTTTTAGCGTTTTCTGACGTATTTTCTTTACCCAGGATTTGGGATTTGCCAGCCTCGTCCCCAGGGCCTTCTGTCATATTGGGACCCGTCCCATTTTGACAAAAGGCCCTGGGAACGAGGTTGGGGATTTGCCTAACAATTATAAACAGTAAATACAATAGATTGGGAAGGGGATTTGCTCATCGACCATAGACCTGCAATAATGACTAGCATTTTCTGGATCAAGGCAAAAAATTCCTGATGCTTTCTTTAGACAGAGCGATCGTTTATGGTGTGGCGTTATACTTTCCAGCCATCGAGGATCAAAGTTATGAATTACTGCAAGGTCTGCAAGGAATTCCTACGACAGAGCCAGGCAGCAATAAAATGACATGTGACGAACACGCAAATTACTCATGAAAAACAACGGGCTGCAGGAAATGCTGAATTCAGAAGAAAGATTTATGCAGTCATAAAAATCGAGTTTTTCCTCTCCTAATCTATCATTTTGTGAGCGATAACCGACTTGTTTTCCTTCTGTTTGTACTTTTCCTGTGAAGGCACCATTTCAATCCCCGCGAGTGGCGGCAGATTGACATGACCTCAAGTGCCCTGGCAATTCAAGTATCGTTGACAAAGAGAGTTTCCGTTTGAGTGGCAAAATTTCTCCAGGGCCCTTGAGGTCATGTCAATCTGCCGCCACGCTCGGGAATTAAAATGGCGCCTTCGCAGGAGAAGTACAAACAGAAGGAAACAAAGTCGATCTACCACGCAGGAAAGGATAAATTAGGAATAACTCGATTACTAAAAGTAAAATTTTTTTCAAATTCAGCGTTCCTACAGCCGTGGAAATACACTTTGTCCCAAATAGTCGTTAAATCTGCGACAATTTTCACCAGAGGCACCAATTTAAGAGGGGTTAAAAACACAAAATGAAGCTTAATGTATACGTTTTACCATAAAAATGATAAAACACGACAGCACATTATAAATTCGCTATGTATCCAGTTTCTGTCTCTTGAATTGTTGAATGAAGACTCTTGCATCAAAATACAATACCAATAATCCGCCTCCCATTAAATGAATACACCTTGACTGACTACAATAGTCGTAAGTAGTTATCGCTACTCAAAGAACGATCATGGGCGTTCAAACTTTGCTGTTGTTGCTGCTGTTGTTGCTGTTGTTGTTGTTGTTGTTGATGCGATAGCTGCGACTTTGTAGTAAGCCTAGAATGTACTGTTTGCGAACAGAAAATGTTCTAATGCATGAATAATTGTATCTTACATACACTTGATCTACCGGGCATCCAAAAATCGTAGAAGTTTATAAACCGCTTTCAGCTTCTATTCTATCCTGTTGTGTTTGTTGTTTCTGTACTGTCCGATTTTGTGTTGTGCTTTATTCTATCAAAAAGGCCAAATTCATATCTTCGGCAAAGGTTATCTCGACGAAAGCTGCTAGATCAAATCGAATCGAAATCTATCTGACTTCACTTCAGATTTCCGAACTTACAAAATGATAATAACGGATCATCTGATTGCTATTGTCAGTTGGAAAGATGATGGCTTAAAGTCATTCGAAAAGAAGAGCCAAAAACAGAAGAAGGATCGACAGAAAAGTGATTGACCACATGAATGCATATATTTTACTATGGCCTACGCTTCCTATGGCCTTGATCAGATCACCAATGACAACCGGAAAAAATCTGTACTCGAAGGAAGAAGTGAATCAAAGGACTTCCTCTTTTATTCGTAAACAAAATGCGATCTTCAGAATACATGGGCAAAAAGAAGTTACTAAGATTAGTACGTGGAGGTGAAGTGAAGAAGATGTGGTTTTGAGCGCCAATCACTAGGATTGCCCAAGCAACCCATTGTAATGACGCTAGAATGATGTTGGTGGCACTCGAGCCCCAATCTAACCAACAGTTCTGGCTGATATGGTCAACGGATTGCACCACTGTGCCACAATACCTCAAGAAAAAATAAAATCTCAGGATTTTACAAACTTGTTACAAATTTTTGACACCCGGTAGCCTAATTCGATGATTCTCCAACATATTCTTGAATCACTCGCAGTTTTCTGAAGAATACATTTGGTCACTGTTGATGATCCTTGATGATCATGAGCAATTCTTGTTTGGCGCCTGCATTTTAATCTTGTGCAACACTCTCATGATTCTCAACTGACGAGCGACATCTACTGGCACTGATCGTCTTGACGACATTTTGCCAACATTCTTGGCGACATTTCTTTGTCATTCATTGTGCTTCATGCTCTCCTAAAAGGACAGAGAGTAAAATAAAACCCTTTTCTTTATGAGGGGGAGGGGGTTCATAACATGTTCATAGTATGGGCACGCACTGCCCATAAGTTTTTCAACCCAACAGACTCTAAAAAACAGTCAATTTTCGGCAAACCTTCCTTAAATATACCTTGGGTTTGGCTGATTTCATCAAAAAAATAGCTAAAAGCAGGGTAGCTTTCCAGCAAAATCATAAATTTGAGTACATTATGAAGGCATATTTTTTCAATTAGAAGTGAGTAGCTTTCCGACAACAAGGCGGCAGACCCTGTCCATTCACAAATCGTGTACCCCCGGCTTCTCATCCTGAAATTTTTCCTCGACTGCAAAGCTCATACATTAGTAGTCTTTTTTCACTTCTGCTTTAGATTGCCAAATTTCTCTTGACAACACTAATCAGACTATCAACCATAAGTTAATAATTGCATAAGAGTAATTTTCTAGCTAAAGGCTGGATAGAAAGTAACCCTTATTAGCTTACGTGTAAATAGTCAGCTTCATGTTGCCAAGAGAGATTTGGCAATCTAAAACGAAAGTGTAAAAGGTCAAGAAGACACTTCAAGGGGCGATAATCAGGTTAATATCGATGCCATCACTATCTATGGCTTGATTTGACCAGTTTAGGATTATTTTCGTTTCACTGATTCTGTCTTTCCACACGTCTTGCAACTTTTTTGCCGTAAGCCTGTACTTCTTACAGGAAAAATTCATTAATGAAGTTTAGTGAGCAGTCCCTTAATTCCAAAACGTTATACCTATTACAACATGGTGTTGCTGAAAAACTTTGAATCTGAGCCCACTTTTGCACGATACCATTTTTATTTCATATTAGATAGAGAAATTCTATTCACGTGAAGACACCTTGCTGCGTGCTATGAGGGATTTGCCTTTATTTATACTCACTGCTCAGCGGGCCAGATGAATGGGAGGCTGTTTGAACTGATAATGAGGCTCCGCATTGAGTTGATACTGGACTATAACGGACTGGTTTCATGCAACTTTCAAAACGTGTTCATTTGAAGGTGACGTTGCGCTTTTAGCACAAAGTGCTGGGATTGCAGAAATAGAGCAGACCTAATCGAGCCCGCGACCCCTTGTCATGACGCTCCAGTGGTGGGGTCTTTCCAGGTATGGAGCCCGCAACGCCTGACTGTTCTGGCTACAGAGTCAGAAAATTACACCACTGCGCCACAACGCCTTCAAAACGGTCTGGAGCACATCGGATTGGTACGTTCTCATATAAACAGATGGTCAGTCCGAAAAGAAACCAATCCGATATGAAATGAGAATGGCATCATGTAAACGGGACCTAAATTGAAAGAAATCTAAATAATACATGGATGAGTGGAATGTCCTTTGCAGATACGTGTCCGTTAATGAATTTTAAAAAGAACTTACCTGGAGGCGGCTTAATAGGAATTGCAGCAGATCTCATTTTTCTTTGAACATCTTGTAGTTGATGTTGTTGATGCATTTGTTGGACAGCAGGTATGAATAGCCCTGAGGGTTGTTGTTGTTGAGGCTGCAATTAAGATGGCAAAATTACTATTTGATAATACCAAATTAGACTTATGGTTTTCAGGGCAAAGGATCCGTGTTGCCCACTTTGTTTCGGTCACAGAGAGTATTGCTCATTTGCCTTGTGGATGCAAGGAATTTCACAATTTCTACTGTCACTGGCATGATCGGATTGGCGGGAAACTTTTTGATGAAATAAAGTTGATACGATCTTCGACCTTAGTAGAAACTTTGTTGCCAGAGTATTGAGAAGAGCTGACCTTGCTTCAACAACGGAAACCAGACATTGCGACAATTATTGAAACTTCGCGAAATTTGATTATAGAAGAAGTTACAGTTTGGTGTGATCTCTACTTTGGATTCTCCTTTTCGGCGAAGTGTAATCGCTACCAGGAACTGTGTAACATTCTTTGTGCAAATGGATGGAGCCCTTCTTTTCATATTTTGTGTTTTTGTGTGTCATATTTTGTGTTTATGAAAGACTGAGGAATATTGGCTTTGGAAATGCAAAAGGAAAGGAACTATTAACTTGGTGCTCGATTTGAAATATCATTAGAGCGAATTACATATGAAGGCACAGCGTGACAAAATTGAATCACTGAGTTCTTTCCACTTCATCTTCCGTTTGGTCTGCTGTTGATAAACCTAGCTTTTTAAACCCACATCTAGTGTTATTCTTTTCATCTTTGATACTCAGCGATAAATCAGCGATAAATCTATTCACCGTATGTACCATAGTAATTATTAACAGTAACTGTAAGACAGGTAAACACTCTGTATATCAACTAAGCAGTAGGTTTTGCCATTTGCTTATGGAGAATAATTTAGGATCGAATTGGCATTCGCTTTTCATATCACAAGGGTCAATCCTTCGTCTTACATAAGGGTCAATACTTACTCGAGTTGACATCATCTGGTCGTAGGGGACTTCAAATCTGGGATGAAAGCGAAAATACATTTACTTTTGTGTTGTACATTAATACTAAACTGACAGCACAAGAAGAGGAGTAAAGCAACCTCAGTAACGGGTAAATATGACTGATACTGCCCTACAATGGGTGCATGGAACAAGGTGACAAAATCACAACCTTAATACTACGGTCGCTACTCCTGTGTCGATACTGTCGTTTGACCTAAATCGGTTGACCGTTGAGCTTGCGAAAAGAAAGTTTGGGGCCTGGGAGCGAGCGAGGTTGACAAAAGAATCTATGATTTAAAATTTATTCAAGAAAAATGCTTAATTTGCTACCAGGTAGGAAAAAATTTTATTGAGCTATAATGAGGCCACATTTGGATCAGGCCCTTTTATAGATTGGGTAAAGTGGGCCATGGGCAGCAATATAGTTCTTAGTTCAATATAATATGAAAGTTGTTTCTGACATGGGTCAGAAGTATCGCACCCCCATCGATTTTGAGCGAAGTATATAATGGATGTAAAGATACTTACTGGTTTCCACCGGTTTGTGGATAAAGACCAGGGGGTGGATGCTGCACCACACCGAATGTTTGAATATTTCCAGGGACTTGCATCACCAAGCCTGTGCATAAATAGATCATCAAGATTGTGAAAATTAAAATGTTGCAGTGTGTTTTTGTGTTCCGAAAATTTGAAAAGAGCACTCTGTAGTCCAGTGGAAGGAAGATCAACAGCATGCATCATGGGATTATATGGATGCTTGTTTACGGGCAAAGTCAGATTTGAATTCGATTTCCAAATAAAAAGTCCATGCGATCTCAAGATGCAACGGGAACCACCGCCTTCGCATTCCACTGCAGAATAGTCTATTACCTGAATACGGGAACCATCAGGCTTGGTTTGGCTTCCACTGGGCAATTTTCACTTTAGATTTAACAAAACAATTGGGCTTTCAGGAATATTCACATCTTCAAAAACAAAGAAAAACGGGCTGTCATGAAGGGTTTCCAGCTATCAAAGGGTGATCGATTGCCTTGAAAACAGCTTTTGGACTTATCCTGGCAAAGCACGGCGAAAACCTTGTGAATACCCGTGTCTACTTGTGAAGACAAAACAATAAAAAGAATAGATCTTTCAGTAGAGACACCATATGAACCTCAATTTCCCGGTTGAGTTGAGTGGTTTTGACTCAAAACCGAAACCATGAGAATAAGATTTAATTATGGACCACTTAGGCCATTTCCACATCTATCCTTGCGCAGCCAGTCACCTCATTTCTTTCTTTGTGCGCTTTGACCAAGTTGCGATTCTTGGCGCTGATGGGTCAACTAGGTAAATTTGAACAGTCGATTCTTCGCTTGAAGGAAAAGAGAATCCAATGTTTCGTTATATTTTTGTCAGATTATTACTCGCTGCTTAGGATTTGATTTGTCGTTGAGTCCTTGCATGAGCGAACAGATCTGATGGAGATATGAATAATGCAATGGGGCGAATGCAGTGCCCCCTTCCCCCTAATCATAAGCATAATCTTCTGTTGAGTGAGACGAGACCGTATTGCAAAGTAGACCTTATCTTCTTGAGAAGAGACCTAATTTATGATGAATCAATGTACTTAAACAGTGCCTTACCTCGATCTGGTGACCCTGTTTGTCGTTCATTATCCGTTATCATTTGCTGCCGCATTCTGATTTCTTGCATATGTTGCTGTTGTTGTTGTTCTTGCTGAATTTGTTGTTGCTGATGTTGCTGAATTTGGTCTGTTTGTTGTTGTTGTTGCTGATTCGGCATTTGACTTTGTTGTAAAGATTGTAATCTTAGTAATAAAAACTGCTGTTGCATGTATTGCTGCATAGCCGGAGTCATTACTGGTGCTCCTAAAGTAGATAGATTATGGTCTTAATGCTAAAATACAGTTCAAAGCGAGAAATGGGCTGAGATTGAAACACTACCGAGTGTATATGATATAAGCCAAGAATCTAAACATGCAAAGTCCCCTTTTCGTGCCGGGGACACGACCCGCGACTTGACCAACTTTCGACTAAAAATGAGAAAATGACGGCAAATGAAGCCACTAAACAACATAGCTCAGCAAAGGGCTTTAGAAAGTTTCTCGTTTGTTTATCGCGATAAATGAATTCCAATGGCATGGATGGATGGTCAACTGGATGGTCATGGCGGCGACAGGTGTTTTGATTGCCGTGTTTCTATTTGTTTTGTTTACTGTAAGCAGTGCAAGTTTAAACAAGTTCTATTTACCAAACTTTCTTGGTTTAAATGGAGAGACCAGAAATGTTATCCAAAACGATTTGATACCAACTTTTGGAAATGGAAGATGCAACTTTTATGCACGTGTGGTTCTTTGGGAATCTATGTCAAAGGGCCTATATGGTGGCGATGACAGAAGAAAAGCAAAACGAGATCACAGTTATGGTTGTAAGCTTCGTAAATACCTACTGACAATTATTTTGCTGCTTAGTGGTGATATAGCCTCAAATCCTGGTCCCTCTTCGATAGAAAAAAGCAATTTGGGAGATTTTACCCGTTCTCGTGGCATCAAGTTGTTACATCAAAATATCTGTGGACTTATTTCCCATAAACACAATCTCGAAGAGTTTTTATCAAGACCGGGATGTGATAAGATTCATGTCATGGGAATAAGTGAGAGTCATCTTGTGCCCGACGATAGCAATGAATCGTCAGGAAATGCTGACAAAGAAATACAAATTGATGGTTATATTACCCAAAGAAATGACCGTAAACGTGGTAGGGGTGGCGGTGTTGTTGTTTATATAAGCAACTCACTTAAATCGATAAGACGCCAAGACTTAGAATGCCCAGAAATCGAATGCGTATGGCTTGAAATTCTTTTCGAAAAATCTAGAAGTTTACTTGTTGGAAATATCTACCGCCCCCCGGATACGTCATCATATCTTCCCAATGATTTTGAGGAAAAGTTCGAGTCTATGCTGGAAAGTGTCAACATTGAAGGGAAAGAAGCTGTGTTGCTTGGGGACTTGAACTGTGATTATTTGAAAGAGCGCCATAATCGTTCATTGAAAAATATCCTGATGGGACAAGGTTTTTCACAAAAAATAACTGAACCAACGAGAGTAACAAAAGAATCAAAATCACTCATTGATGTCGTTCTTACAAATGCCAGCAATCATCTTGCTAAATCCATTGTGATAGACAGTTGTCTCAGCGACCACTGCATGATTGGTGCAGTCAGAAAAATGCACGCTTTTCGTCTCCCGCCAAGAGAAATCTATTGTAGAAACTACAGGAATTACAACAAGGAACTGTTTTTAAAAGATCTAAAAAGCGTCCCCTGGGAGCATGTTTATAACAGTTCAGACGTGAATGCAGCATACGAAAAGTTTGAAGCTTTTGTCTCTGACTCAGTAAATAAATATGCACCGATGATGAAAAGGAAAGTCCGTGCAAGCCGATGTCCATGGAGAACACCTGAGATAACTGATGCCATCAAAACAAGGGACTACTATCTTCGTAAGGCAAAGAAGTCTGGGGCCGATAACCATTGGTGTCTCTACAAGAACGCAAGAAACAAAGTAAATAGGCTAATAAGAAAATCGAAAGCCAAATATCATCGAAGCTTGATAAGTGAAAATGCAAAGGATCCGAAAAACTTTTGGAAGGCTGTCAAACAGGTGTATCCTATGAAAGAAACGCCCCCATCAAATTGTAAGGCATTCGAAATTTCTGGGAAATTGATAGATAATAAAAGGGACATTGCAAACTCCTTCTGTGAGTTTTTTGTATCACAGGCTGCAAGGTTGTGTGAATTATTACCTAATCAATTCAAGTGGCAAAATACCAGCGATATCGTCCAAACGCCTCATAGATTCAATTTTCGACCAGTCACTAAAGCAAAAGTTCTTCGCAATCTTAATAATTTGAAGGCCTCCAAATCAGCTGGCCCAGATAATCTGCCTCCAAGACTCTTGAAAGATGCTGCTGAAGCCCTTGCAGGTCCCTTGACTCATCTGATAAATCTTTCATTTAAACATTCAACTTTTCCAAAAAGACTCAAGATTGCAAAAGTGATTCCGTTATTCAAATCAGGACCAAGAAAGAACTTAGATAACTACAGACCGATTTCCATTCTGCCCATATTGTCAAAAATTTTCGAAAGGATTGCTTACGAACAGTTTGCAGAACACCTTGAAAATAACGAACTGATCGTCTCAACACAATTTGGCTTCAGGAAAAGATACAACACCGAGCTTGCAGTTACGGTATTTACAGATAGTATCAGAAAATCCATTGACCAGGGGAAAATGACAGGTGCAGTGTTTATAGACCTGCGGAAAGCTTTTGACACTGTCGAGCATTCAATTCTACTTCAAAAATTACCATATTATGGTATCCGTGATGCTGAACTGAATTGGATGAAAAGCTATTTGAAAGAAAGAAGACAGTTTGTTCACTATGACGGGGAAAGCTCTGACGTCTTAGAGGTAGAATATGGTGTGCCACAAGGATCTATCTTAGGACCACTGTTATTTCTTCTCCATATAAATGACTTGGTAAAGGCTGTGAAAAATTGCCAGGTTCTCATGTACGCAGATGATACAGTTATTTACACTTCAAGTCAAAGCATCACTGAAATTGAAAGAGCATTGACCAATGAGATGGAAAATATTTCGAAATGGCTCGATAACAATAGACTTGTAATAAATCTAAAGAAAGGGAAAACTGAGGTCATGCTATTTGGAACAGCTAAACGCCGCTCTATGATAGATGGTTTGAATATATTTTTTGGAGATAAGCGAATAAATGTTACAGATTCATACAAGTACCTAGGAACATACCTGGATCAAAGCCTGAACATGAGATTACATCTTGATAAGGTATATAAGAAAGCATCTAGCAAGCTCAAACTTCTCTCGAGGATGAGACCTTTACTGACTAGATCAGCTGCTGAGAGTGTTTATAAAGCCGTCATCGTACCGGGAATCCTTTACTGTTCTACTCCAGTCCTAAAAATTGCTGAAACAGACTGTAGAAAATTTGAATCACTTCAGAACAGAGCTTTAAAGATTATTTACGGAAAACAACAGAAAGATTGCAAATTGATGTCAATCGAAAGCAGCAAGAAATACAAAGCTTGTCTATTGGTCTTTAAATGCTTAAAGAGAACATCTATAGAAGTTATGAACACATGTCTTGAGCCCCTGAATCATAATCAGAACACTCGTAACAATAAATATGCAGCCCGAATCCCGAGAGTAAGAACAGAAGCAGGAAAAAAGGCTTTTTGGTTCCAAGGTCCCAAATTATACAATGAACTTCCAAGCAGCCTTCGCCAGTTGGACTCATTTATTATTTTTAAACATAAGCTTAAACAATTTTATATGGACAACTAGAAAGTAATTTATGCTTCTAAATTTGACCAGTTGTACCTAATTATTGTATTTCTTTGTAATAAAATTTTATTGTAATACATCATAGTTTTTAGATACAGGGCCCTCGTTGATAACAGAACTTCATGTTTTGAAGAGGTTACCCTGTGTAAATATTGATATTATTATTATTATTATTATGAAGCTGTTCAGATCATTTCAAAACCTAAGCAGATCGAAAGGAGAATGTCGGGAAGGAACTTTGACTGGAAAGAAGGGACGGAAAACTTACCACTGATGGAGTTTGTGGCGTTATTTACAAAATCATCGTTGCAGAGGCAAGTTTTCACAGCTTTGTTGGACCAAATTTATGATTTTCATTCAATAGCATGCTCATACATTAACTCACTGATCAGGTTTGCCCGAAAAATCCTTTTCCTACTCACTTTCAAGAGGGAGAATATGAATTGATTTTATACAACTGTTTGCAGATTCCCTATTGAAATTTCCAAATCTCCAACAACTGTCACTAGATTTGAGTCAAATTTGAGCTATCACGCAAAAAGCAACTTTACCATAGCATCTTTTCATCGGTTATTCTTAAATAGGCTGATTTCTTAAATGGTTCATAAATTCTCAAATACCGTATACCAAACACGTTATTTTTGCAATCAGGGATAACCTTGCTTTCATGGAAAGTTTGATTTTGCAACAAAAAACCTAAAGTATTTATTTAGGCCAGCTTAAAGACAAATAAGCAAATTCCATGCATTGTGGGGACGGGTCATCAATTATTGCTGGGGAGAAAGTGGAAGACATTAACAAATATTTCATTGAATTTTCGTAGGCCCTCTCTAACTTTTTTGAAAAATTTTGTGCTCCCTCTACTATTGCAGGATAAATTTTCAAATCCCCTCCCAGTATTTGCACATATGGTAACCTCCCAGTATTTGCACATATGGTAACAGTGTTACTTTTCTGTTATTATTCCAAGTGCATCAAGATTTACATCGTCACAGAAGCACATAAAAGAAAAATACCATTTTAAAATGTGACGAGACAAGAGAAAGCAGTTGCGTCTAGAATTACTTGAAAAATGTTTAAGACTTCTTGCTGACAAACTAGCTTTTTAGAAAAATACAGAATTTACTTCAAACAAATTTCATACCCCCTCCCTGATATGTGTGTTACTTTTTGGTCCCCCTCTCCTTCAGCAAGCAAACTTTTGGTTCCTCCTCTCTGGCAAGAAATAATGACCTGTCCCGGTAAAGATGGCCTAACTTCATGCTGCATGACAATAATTTTGTGGCCCGCTCAAGTCAAGAGTGGGGTCAGACGGGCGGGAAAGGCCATCTCGTACAGAGTCAACAAAATCGATAAACATATGTTAAACAGTCACTTTGAATCGAATGAATTTCAAGAAATTGACAAGAAATAAAGCAACCCTTCACAATGCATGCAGGCTGCGCAGGAGCTTCCAATTGCGAATAAATTAGATTCAACAAAACATCTGTCAAAATAAACTATTTTATATTACCTTGACGGATGTTGACAGGTGTTTGTTGTTGCGGTGGTGCTTGTTGTTGAGGAGGAACAGCTTGGGGTGTCTCAAACCTTTGCATCTGCATTGACTGTAACTGTAATTGCATTGCTTGTATCTGCTGTTGTATTAAAATCATTGCTTCTTGATTTGGAACCATCCCTTGTCCTTCGAAATCTGCAGATCGAAATCAACGATTAATCAATAGAAAGATTGTCGCGGGGAGGGCGTAGTTGACCTAAATTTGAACGGGAATGTGCCCACGAAAGATTTTTTACCCTGCTCCAGAATTTCGCCTTCAATTGATACCCGATTCTTTCTAAAAAAAAGTCAGCGAAAAGTATACCGCAAAATACAAAATTGACCTAAATAATAACTTGGTCTAATAAAATTTCCCCCTTCGACATGTTTTGACAATTGGCCCCAGCAAAATTGCCTTCTTTTGATACCCCGCTCTAGCAAAACATTTTCTGTGAAATTTATGACCAAAGAATTTCTGATACTTCTTCCACTGCTGCCTCATTGTCATTCAAAGTATACAGATTTCCTTGTACAAGGCTGTTGATTGAAAATGAGATTTGAAATCTGAATCTATTCGAGAGAGGAGAATTTGTCGCCAGCCTTGATTTTCAACTCCTCTAAAACAAACACTGTCAAAGTACAAACCTTGTTGGCCATAATATTGCCCTTCCATGATAGCTGGCTCACCATCTTGATCTTGTGATTCGCCGTGTGAAGTATGCTTTTGTCTTTGGGATGAGTAACGTTTTGGTTTCGCAGTTACACCTGACTTCTTTGCTTCTTCGTCATTCACTGTTTGAAAAAATTATCATCTTTAGAGCCAGCTTAGGCTCCAATGGTGTGAAAAGGTTGATGTAAACATGGCCTATTTCTTTTAACAGGATATTTTGGAAGAAAACTTCATGTACTTGTCTACCGTTGGACTGTTCTGTCATTTTCAGTTATTTTCAGAATTAAAGGGAGAACTTTGAAACAATTTAAAACCGTTGTAGGTACTAAAGTTTCTGAGAGAGCAGAGAATAAAAATCATTTTCAAAAAAACATAATTTATGAAAGTCTACGATAAGGCATCAAACTCTCCCTAAGTCATTCATTGTTTTGGTTTATGATTACGATTTAGAAATCTGATAACTTCATATCATTCTAAATCTCTGGTTGAATCTCTGACTGGCTAATGAAAAATACTGCACTGTATCTTCAGATCTTATCTGACGGTACACTGTGACCAGTGTATGATAAAAAATGTTAGCAAATCATTCCGTTATTCACTCAATTCACTTCAAGTAAAATAAGAGTAAAAAATCTTGATACCTTTTCTGTCTGGCGAAGCATCTAAGAGAGAAAATAAAACATACATTAAAGTGTCTTTACATCTTTCTTATATTACCATAAAGTTAGGAATATCAAACATAACCATAAATTACCAGAAAAAGAATAAGAATAACGATTAATCATTTTCTTCCTTTGAAAGACGAAAAAAACATTCTTATCCGGAGGCACATTAAGGCATTTTGTTGGACTCTGCTTGGAACTTTTGCTCACCTTCGTATCTCATGGCTTCATTTTCAACAATCTTCTCGATATTTTGAGGCTCTCGTTGTTTCTTCTTTTCTTTTGCAAAATCAGTTGCAGTTTTCTTTGCACCTGTGATCTTCTTCGAGGTGATTCCTCTCCCTCTGCCACGTGGTTCACGGGGCTCGCCCTGCTGATTTTCAGGGGACTCTTGTTTTCTTCTTCATGCAAACAAAATAGCAATACGTTAAGAACAGCGAAAGTACAATGCAAGACTTGCGCACATCTACATGACAAGAGCTTTTAAGAATCGTCCAGAATTCTACACAATATGATAAGGACGATTAAATTTTGTTTTGTTTCATTTGTTTGTTTTCATATTTTTTCATTAATCTTTTACTCGTGTATTTAAAAAGGTCTGTTTCATCCAGCATTCCTTGCACGTGTCGTCTCTTGGCTGGCCTTTGTTTGTCGTCATTTTCATGGGCCAGGAAAATGGCGAGAAACAAAGGCAAGCCAAGAGACGACACGCGCAAGGAATGCTGGATGAAACGGACCCTTTAAAGTCTATCTCAAATTAGATACCACGCAATATCTGTCACAATGCCAATCCAACCCATCCAATCACGTTAGTTGTTCGAACGTACACACTTCTCGTGGTGGCGTGTAATTTAAGACACACTAGTTTTAATCTCCGTGTTAAATTGGCCTCGGGGTAGTCATAGCCTTTTTGCTCCTCGGGGTATCGTTCTAGTAGTATTGTACAGTGGTATAGTGATTTTTTAAAGTATTTGTAAAATTTATGTTGTAATTCTTTAGTGGATATATAAAAACTTCTTGAGCCATGTAAAGACAGTAAATTTCTGCAAATAAAATTCTTAAAAAAACGAGTATAAATAGAATACTCAGGCAGGAAAGAAACTATTCATGTCCACAAGACCTGTCTTGTAAAAGAACAACGGACATATCGAAACTGTTTCCACAGAATTTATGGCAAAATCAAGGCTGCATTCACACGATGCCGGCACATTTTGGAAACGGTGAAAAATGTGACGGATGGCCCTCCGGTTCACACGAAAACGGCACATTTTTGCCGGCAGATTTTGAAGACGGTAAATTTTGAAAGCGGATTTGTGAAAATGGTATCGTGTGAACGCTTGCTCAAATTTAGCTACCGTCCTATTTTTCACCGTTTTAAGAATGGACCAGCATCGCATGAGCGCAGTCTAACATCCTGCTAGATTTGTCGTTATCCAAGTTTCAAAATGATGAATCAATATCTCTGCAGCTTTTACTCAGCCGCAATCATCATTGCTGGAAAGTCACTCCGAATTCAACTTTTCAAGCCCCCTCTCCACTCTTTGGAAATAGCTACCTTGGACGGCATAACTACTGGTAACAGATAAAGATCTGGTGTTATTTCATTTCATTTAATTACGAAGTCTTAGCCATGCGATTGTCATACGATCTTACCAACAAAATATAAAGAAGCAATTTTACCTTTCTGGAGTCTTAGTTTTCCTTGATTCTCTTTCTTCCTTTCTTTCACTCCGTCTGTCATTCGTGGCTGCTCTGTTCTCAATCCGATCTTCTTTCCTTTGAGTATCATCTGTGGCATCAACTTCAACATTTCTTTTTGCTCTGCCACCACTCCCTCTCGTTCTTGACTCTTTTCCTTGAAATTCTAATTTGTCTCTTTTCATCTTTTCCCCTCCTTCTCCAAACCCATCCATTGGAATTACCGCTCCTTCATGGCTATCTTCTTGCTCTATGTCATAATCCCTTCCATTCTGTTCAACTTGATCTCCCCAGGTATGTCTCTCATCTGTACGCTCTTCCCTTATCCTCTGTTCCTTCCTACCATCCCAATCGTCTCTCCCTCTTCGTGACATTCCTCTGTGATCTGCTCTACCTCTTGGCCTGCCTCTTACGTTACCACCACGTCCACTTCCTCTATCTTGCCCCCTTCCACTATCTCGCCCTCTGCCGCTATCTTGCCCTCTGCCTCTACCATCGTCGTTTCTACCTTTCTGTGTCTGATCTCCTCCCAACGCAGGAAATTCCTCCAGGTGATTTTCTTCTCCACTGTCTCTACCCTCATTCCTCCTATCTCTCCTTCCTCTATTCCCTCCTCGAGCTCTGCCTCGCATTCCTCTGCGGGAACCACGACCTCTTCCCATGAAATCTCCGAGATGTCGTCGCTCACTAGGAGGCATATTTAGTCTTTCAATTTCCTTTTTGGATTCCTGGAAGGAATAAGTGGTGGAAGACAAAAATGATGGGTCACCATGAAAAAATGTTTGACTATGACCAAAATTATGAAGAAGATATCTTTTAAGATTTGCTTTTTTTGTTTTTAAATTTGTTTTGAGTAGGCTTGTCAGGATTTCTAGCTACTGAAAGGTAATTTAGGCCCATCGTGCATGCAGCATCCAGGCATGGGACCCCTAGTTTAACGTCCCTTCCGAAGGACGACGAGGTGAGTTGTGAGGTCAGGCCTCCTCCGAGGTCACCCATCCGGAGTTTGACCTCACTCGACCGAGCTTAACTTCAGTTACCTGACGAAAACTGTTTAAGCCACTCGGCCACTCACCCCGCATTTCACAACCAAGAAGACAAATCATTCAGGAAGGAAGACAGACATAAGATGGATGCAGTAGAGTTCTACTGTAAAAATAGAAAGAAAATCGAGTGTTCTATCGCATCGCAATACATCAAATCACAAGAAAGCTTTGGAGGAGAGCTTTAGAAAACAGGGAATACTCGGAATCGAAGGGTATTTCACTCATTCGAAAAAGCGTATGAGAATTTGCAGAACCAAAAAATTTTTGCGGATATTTGAAGGACTTTCTCTTGACAAAAAAGGATTTTTTGCCAACGGTTTGCAAGAGTTTTTGTGAGTGAAATGCGGCTCGCTTGGAATTTACAGTGAATGGACTAAGATTAGTAGAAGCATTCTATAACTATGACAGTCGATTAATATAGCTGCCCATATCCCCAGCCTGCATCGGTAAATAAATAATGCTTGCTTGCTTACCTGCTTGATAAAATAACACAATGGCAGCAAACGCTTAGCCTGCATGCAGACTCTACAATCAGTGCGGAGGAGCGAAAAGAAGAAGACAGCTCCCTGTAGAGTCTGCGCAACGGCGACAAATTCTGTGTTTTGAGTTCTCAGATTTTGTGGAACCGTCTGGCATTGGCTGGACGATTTGACTGTTATTTTCACTTGTGTTCAGTGTGATCTAATTGTATCAAGTTTTAGCATAATGTTTGTTACATGCAGTATACGCTCTGAACACAAGTGAAAATAACAGTCAAATCGTCCAGCCAATGCCAGACGGTTCCACAAAATCTTAGAACTCAAAACACAGAATTGGTCGCCGTTGCGCAGACTCTACAGGGAGCATTCTTCTCCTTTTCGCTCCTCCGCACTGATCGTAGAGTCTGCACGCAGGCTACAAACGCTTGTTTCTTTAAGGAATAAAACGTAGCATTACCTCGAGCTCCCATGGCTCCTTAGGTCCTTGCTCCTCTTCCTTATACATATCATGCTGCCATTTGTCCGATGTTCTGTCCCACAGCTGACGATTTTTGCCCCTTCGTGGATATCTACAACAAAGTGCAAAAATTACTATGGGCCACACATTATTTGGTAACGTTTATCAGCTTTATACCGGATGCACCGAAAAAAGCTCAGAGGTTTGAAAACCGCCTTACCAAAAGTACTAAGTGTATTTGAACGAATGAAACTTTCCTCTATAGCAGAAAGATCCAAGTATTTTTGTGACTCTTCTTGTGTTTTTATGAGTACAGATTATAGGTAAATTCGACTTCAAGAAAATTCCTTGTCTGACAATCGTCAGGAAAAATTCGAACAAACCGTGAAGAAACTTGTCACAGAATGACAAAAGATATTTTCTCACGGGTACGGGATGTCATCAGCAAATTTATTTTCATGGGATGGAAAACATTAGCATTTACCCAAACACAATTTTTCCGTAATCTTGAGAGAGATCTAGACTGCGTTCACACGATGCCAGCACATTTGAAAACGGTGAAATATGTGACGGATAGGCCTCCTGTTCACACGAAAACGGCACATTTTTGCCGGCAGATTTGAAAACGGTATATTTTGGAAACGGAACTCTAACCGGCACATTCTGGAAATGGTATCGTGTGAACGCTCTAAAATGGTGAAAGCAGAATATTTCCCAATGCTTTTGGAGTAAAACTGATCGGTTCTTAAGGTGTAGATACATATCTTTGGCATCAAAGTCTTCCAACGAGTTGTTTAATGTCAAATTTCCTACCATTTTCACATTGTTCCGGCATCGCGTGAACGCTATCTCTAATTTTGCTACCATCACATTTTCACCGTTTACAAAATGTTGGCATCGTGTGAACGTGGTCTTAATCCACTGCGCATTGCTCAAAAGTTATCATTTAATCCCTATTGAAATTAAACGAAAGAAATTCCCGAGAATTAATGCAAGGATTAAGGAGTCTTTGGTCTCCACTGCTAATGTCTTTAGCACTATTGTGTGACAACAAAGGGACGTCATCGGTTTGTCAGCAAAAATTCAGGATAGCGTTAACGCTTAACTATTTATATGGACTCAGTTCCTTAAACTTCCTGCTAATAAAAATATGAGAAAAATCAAAAAATACCTTAGTCTTTCTCCTATCAAACAAAACTTTGATTCATTCACATCCATTCTGCACTCAAGTCAACACAATTTTTGAAACGGTGAACCTGGTATAACTAAACAGCCTAATTTTTTGCCAAAACTTATTCACAATTTGATAATTTAACAAACAGTTTTCTTTTTCAAAGGCATTTTTTCCTTCAGCGTCATCTTTTCCTCTTTTGTAGCTTCCTCGATGCCACTCTCTTTCCTGCAGCGTTAGATTCTATTAGACGTTCTTTCGTTCTCTATCTTTTGACTTTTAGATCTCTGCCACTTAACTGCCCTGTGCGTTCTATTTCTCATCACTACTGATGAATGGTTATGCCTAATACGTTTAGTGCATTTAAATTCAGGCATTTTAGTTTAACCTAAACAGAAAATTATATTCACCATTTTATAACATTCGTTGGGGGAGATGAGATTGCTTTGTCCGAGGAAACTAATGTATCCCCCCCCGTGCAGTGGGTTAAAGCTCATGCGCCTGTCAGAGGTTCAACCCCATAACGCTAATGCGCATGAACTTTAACCCGATGCACGGGGGCACACATAAGTTTCCTCGCACAAAGCATATCTCATCTCCCCAACAAATATCTAAGCTTACTTTGATTCTTCGATGGGTATGTCGGCATATCTGTCATCATGCCCCCAAAAGCCAGTTTTTCTAGGCACAAATGATGGACTTTTTGGATCAACTTTATCGTCATCGTCTTCACCCAATCCTTCATCCTGAAAAATAAACACACTGGGTAAGTAAGACAGTCAAAAGAAATCGATCAGGCAAGCTCCGAGCAGGCAAGCTTGGAGGTACTGTGACGCAGTGGCGTAATCCTCTCACATTGCAGCCAAAACAATTATGTGGACAGAATTTGATTCCAGGCAAAGGTCAAAGGTCACAAAGGTCATAGACTCGTATGGTATTTTTAAGGATCTTCCACTAGTGGGGCAAATACCCAAAAGGGCCCCAAATTCTTACGGTATGAATTTTGCTGTTTAAGTTCATCTCCATTTTTCCATACGCTTTTCATTCCTAGACTTAGGCCTATATTTTCTTTTCATGTCAAAGGTTCCTCATGAGCCTGGTAAGCATGAAATGATTGATCATCAACTGCCCGTGAAAAACAGAAAATAATAAAAATATCGATTTTCCTCATACAATGTCCGAGACAGCTTCGCATGAATAGAGGCGTTCAGTGGAAATCAGGAATCAACAACAATTACCCTTAGCATATTTGCTCATTAGTGAGTATTAGCTAAGTAGCATACAGATACAGATACAATCAAATTCAATAATAGCATTGGGCATGGGCACAAAACAAATTATGAATGTTGTTTTCAATCTATTTGCATGTTTTGAATTGTGATCAATGATTTTCAGAGATTTCATTTAAACTAGCAACAGCAGTAAACAATGCTTTGCTTACGAGGGAAAATGAAAAGGCCCTATTTTGACTAAGCCCATAGGGGCAAAAGTACTAATTTTCCTTCACTCCTAGGGCAAACAACAGGGCCTCCTGGGGTAAATGTCCAACTAGTCAGTATCTTAAAAATACACTGGGTAGTCAAATGTGCTACCACTGAACCATGCATCCCTGCTCTAAGTCTTGTTGGTAAGCACCAATTTGAAAATTTTTACTTGGGGTATTCCTGACTCAAGTAGAAGAATCTTATCCCTAATTTTCAACAAACCCCATCTCCTACCTTGCTTTCCTCCTCCTCAGTGTCTTCTTCATATCCATCAGAGCCATCCTCCCCATCCCCTTCACTGATATCATCATCAGATGACCCTTCTTCTGAGGCATTCTCATCATATTCATCCTCCTCTTCTTCTGCAGCTTCCCTATGACCTGTTTGCAAAACATGGAGAATTACGATCTCAAAAATACATTGATATGAATGGATCTCTCCTGTTCAAATAACAATGGCACATTTGCCCAGCAAAATTTAGCCTGTATTCAGACTTCACTTTCTGTGTGTTGAAGAAAAGGAAAGTTCAATTCTTCCTCTAGCCTAACTCACAGATCATCGTTTGGAAAACGCAGCTTGATGAGAAATCTTTGGGCAAGTATAACGACAAAAGAGATCATGTTAGTTGCTTCCAAATAAACAAACTCACAGACCAAATAAAGTACTTATTCTTTGCTTGGTTTGTGCATCAGACTAATTTTTCCCCTGTTTTATCCTAGCCAGCAAAGTCAGCAAACAGCTTAGTGTGACCCTTATGATGATTAAAATGAAACGATTTTTCAACACTTTCAAAAGGGGAGTGATTAATTCTTTAGCATACTATAAATTGCCTTACCATCAAAATCCAGCATCTTGTCAAAGAGAATGCAAAGATATTGGTATCATCAAATCTTCTATAGCTTTCACAAAGATGCCAGCATCATGGGCTTCTTGGCTAAGTGTAATTAATTCAGTTCATCTAAATTTCTAAGGGGTAGTGAAGCAACGCTCCATCATTTTCCTGGAGGGTAGATTCTCATTTCTCACATGCTCAAGTAAATACTTGTGAATAAAAACCGGTTTGAATTTCAGTTTGTCTGGAAACATTAAAGTACCGCCTCTCCTATTTGGCAAATGCAGATGCAAGTCTGGCACACACCAAAATGGCTTTCTTGCCTAAGAATTCTTGAAGATATTTTGTCCTTTTGATCATATTCAAATCTGTATTTACTGTATATAAAAAATGCAAGTAATATTGGGAGTGCCTGATCTATATTCTTTGGAGTTCATTAGTTTCAAATGAAGCAGAAAAGGAATATTTCATGTTTCTCAACAATCATTGAGGTTAAGTATATTTAAGGGCTTTCATGTGACCCAAGAACTTTTGTCAGGATATGAAGATATCTTTGCCCTTCCTTTGAGATTCAATGCCGAAATCTTCTCGCACGACTTTTTGCGTTACTGCGACTACTTGGATATGTTAATATACCAAACGAGCCCTTAACGCATCTTTTATTATATGGTGACAAAGACCTCCCCAATGATCTTAACAAAAATATTCTAGAATTGACTCTAGAATTCATCCATGAAACTGGTCAATTCGATTAGGACCGCATCATAGCTTGTTAAACCTCGTACAACCACCTAGTACGTCATCGTAAAGTAACTTGTCTGTAAAGTTCTCTTTTGTTGATGTAGATTTATTTCTTTTTTTGTAGTATTTATGTTTATTTTTATGTAATGGGTGGGTCGGGGGAGGGGTGCTGCTTGCTCAGGAAGTCGTGGTGCAGGGTCACATGCCCGATTCGTCCCATATTTTCTAAATTTCTCAACTGAGGCCTGGGCATAACTTCGTTTAAGCCTCTTTGATGCATTGTCAATTCGCGATAAATTGTGCAAATCGGTTCGTGGCTCTTGTGTGCGGCTTTGCGGGTGGGTGGTGCATCTTTCCTGATTCACCCAGTAGTTTTTATTTCTTTCTATGTTAATGGCCACGGGGTTGTCATAGTCTATTGCTCCCTGTGGTATGATCGTCCTTGTAGTGTTTCGTAGAGTAACTAATTGGAGTGTAATAGGTAATTTGTCTTGTAAATTTTTAATGGAAAATAAAAAAAAGATATCTTTGTAACTCTTAAGAATTCTTGGATTTTATTCTCATTTTAGTAATGTCCCAAGGGGAGGAGGGCACTCAGGTATATGTAGGATAGGGGTGCTCTCATTACTTTCTTGGGTATAAAATTTGGGCAAGCTCCATTTTGGTCAGTCATTGGTACGGTTATCTTTGTGTCCTTGACATTCTACCATGCGGGTCTCAGATGTGGGGAGAACTAGAATATTGGGAAAAGCATATACCTACAGAAAAAGTTAAAAATCAAGTAATATTAGTAAAATGAAAATACTTGAACATCCTACTGGATTATGATCTAATCAGTTGGGACAATTCCATTCGATTTAAGACTCTGACATCATGACCTTTGTGTAAGTTGGATCAGAAAAATTATTTTTCCCTTTTTTCATGCCAGAACCTGTTTTGGGTTGATGTTTTGTACCCCAGCCAGAGTACCCCTATCCTAAACATACCTGGATACCCCCTTGGGAGTAATGTACATGCAAGGTCTATTTCTTACTTTACTGTTTAACACACCCTATAATAGTTACAGTACCTTCTGATATCTCTGAAACACCTCCTGTCTCTTCCTCACCACTTTCCTCATATCCACTTGAGCCTCTGTCTCTTCTACGATCAACAGCAGCATCCGTACTTCCATCATCTGATGCAGATCTATCTGACCTGTAACCTCCCTCCTCTGTTTCACCTTCAACTATCACATCATCATTTTTATCATCAACTTCTTCACCATTTTCATTGACAGCAGCTGTATTTGAAATTCAAAAACTCTTAAGGAGGGTAGCCCTTTAACAATGATTATTCAAGAGGGATTTCTGCAAAAGATCTCCATTGCTTTTGTCTGTTGGAACTTTACCTATGTGTAACACAATGTTTAGCAAAGAGAGTTCATACAAGAGACAGTTTAAAAGCCAACATTTCTTAATACCTTGGCCGGAGGGGTATGCATTTATAATGCACAAGCTTCTGGCATGCTAGCATTGTATTCTTGCCTGATACTTCTTAAAAAATTTTCAAGAATTCATGTTTAAACATTCTAAATTTATTTTGACATTACTGGAGAACAATAGAAGTGCCGTTTTTGAGGCAACCACTTATTTTGCCTTTCCTCTGCCATAAATCAGCAACCACATATCAGATTGACTCAAACAAAGTCTCAAAACTCTAAGTTGAAGCTTGACGTATGCAACTGTGTGAAAATTGAGATAATGAAGCCTTTGATTGGCCACAAGATCTAGTCAGGGTGAATCTCTGTGATCTGTGCTGCTTTGTACCAAATATTTTGGAGCACTTGAACAATTTTTTGTGCTAGTAGTATGTGACAAAGAATAATTGATATTTGTTTAATACGATGAGAAATTGGATGGCCCATTGTTTAAAGGTCTTTTTCTGCATCAAAATATGCACCAAAACCAAAATAAGTTTGTTCTCTGGGCCAAAGATCTTCTGGAAATAAGCACTCAGATTCACCCTAGTTATCCAGTAACTCTTCCCTAATCAAAGTACAAACTCTACCAACTTTATTTTGACAAAACATGAGGAAAGGCCATTGAATTCCTTGAGGGAATCAGCACCAAGACACCTTATCTTGCAATTTGAAAATAACACACTGGACAAAAATTACTGGATCCTGTTTTAGCTGACAATATTTTGTGCTTTGAGATCTGATACTTGATTGAAAATATAAACTGCTAAACTGGACTGAACAGATTGAGAGAGTGCTCTTTTCTTTAGGCAGTGTATAGGTTAGACAACTTACCACTACCAATTTTGGCTGCTGTCTCTTCAGCCTGCGTTTTGCGGTTCTGGAAGAAAACAGAGTTCTATGACAAACTGCATTGAATATAATTATAGAATTACAAAAGTATTGTGACATTTGATGACTCATGACAAAGATGAGCTGATTTAAACTGCAACTGCATGTTCAGTTGAGCACCTGGAATTTCCTAATAAGGGTACTTCTGTCTGCAAGAGCAAAATACCAAGAAGTTACACATTCATCTCAGTTACAATTTACGAGTGCACATGAAGTCTGATTTTGTATTTGTAAGAAATCCTTACAAAAAAAGTTAAAAACTTGTGTGAAACCATACCAATTCCAAGGCTTTCCTGGCCTGTATCAAGAAAGACAGTATCCTCCTGTTGTTGTATTGTCTGTGGTGAATAATAGCCTAAAAATCTCTAAGTTTGCCTTTTCTTTGTTCATTTCAATTTCCTTTGCCTTTTGCATGCAGGAAGACTGGTAATTGTCATGATTTAGAATCAATCGCTGTACAGTATTTCATCAGTTTATTTCGGATGATTTGTGCAACAAAATGAAAGTAACATGGCGCTTTGTAGGCACGAACTTGCGCGCCAAAACTGCAAACTTTCCAGTCTCGGAAGGGTACCGCATAGTGGATAATCATGACAAAAGGTAACTCAAGAAACAAGTTAAAAAGTCAGACAAACCTTTACTTCAGTATTTTCGTCCATATCCAGCTTTTATTTTACGGAGACTCACTGCACGTCTTTTCGTTTTTTAAGAAATACCAGTTTTTGTCAGGCAACATGCAATAGCCTCGATTCACGAAAGAGGCTGGATAGGAATAGACCATAGACTCATAGCACACGAGTATCTGAGAATTGCTAGTTGTTGTTGCTGCTTTTAATTGAATCTCGTCTCGGGCAATCTGGAAAGGAGTTGAGATTAAAGTCTTTTGTAATGAATCTACAAGATATTTAGCTTTAAGTTTTTTCTGTTTGCCGTTGTTGCTGTATCGCCCCAAGTGAGATCGGAATGAAGTTATCGATCGAAAAAGGTCATGTCAACACACTTCAAACATTTTTGGCAAATATTCCTTTGAATTTCTCAAGTAGGTATGCATAGCGGTAGAATTCAAACTGAAGAAGGTAAAGCTGGTTTCAGAAGAGTTTAGGACCACCACAGAAGTTTATTTCGTTTCTGAAAAGTCTGCTGTTCCTAGCTGTGCTGGGCGCCAGTGAAACAACGGGCGTTAAACAACTGACTGGCTCTCTGTCTGGGCTTGAAGCTGTTGGGTAACTTCTTCCTTGAAGATGCTTCGAGTAGCAGTAGGAACTGCTGCATTTTCTATTGGAGCCTTTGGTGTCATAAAAGCAAGGACTGCAATTGAAAGGGTAGGTATGAAAGGAAGTCTGAACGAATCATTTGATTTGAGAAATCTTTCAGCATCCTCCACCAGAGTCTGCAGTTGTAATAAATAATAATATACATGTTTATACAGGGTAAATACCTTATCAATACTAGAAAGTATTGTTATCAACAAGGGCCCTGTTAAAAATTAAAATGTAATGCAAAAGAGAAATAAATGATAGTAATCCTAATACAATGTAAAACTGGTCGAGGAAATTACAAAAATATTTACAAGAAATCGTTTTGACAAGAGTATCTTATTTACAGGGAATCACTTTTAGTCATAGTACTCCTTCAATCTTGATCTAAATAGCACACAAGAATTCAAGGAACGAATCTCCAAGGGAAGTTCGTTGTAACAGCGAGGTCCTTGAAACCAAAATGATTTTCTTGCTGCTTCAGTTCTCAGTAGGGGCAGACGCAGAGATGCGTTATTATTTCTTGTCTTATAATTGTGATTTATTTCCTCGGCGTATGATGAAAACGCTGGAATACTTGTTCCTTGTAGGCATTTGAAGATTAAACATGCTGCTTTCAATTTCTTTTGGTTGAGGATACTGCAGAATCTGTTCTCTCTATTTTGATTTGCTTGATAGTAAATGATCTTTTGTGCCTTTTCCTGGAGCTTTTCAAACTTCTGCGTCATTGTATCCGATATCTTTAGGACTGGTGTTGAACAGTATAGTATCGTTGGCAATACATGTGCACTGTACACCGATTTTGCAGCTAACATTGACATTGATTTTCTCATTCTTGCTAATAGCTTGATTCGAGCTGTAGCCTTTTTAAGCACCTTTTCTAAATGGTCACTCATACTAAGGGAAGGGTCCAGGTGCATTCCAAGATATTTATATTTAGATGTAAAGTTTATCAGGTGACCTTGCAACGATACTTTCAAATCACTATCAAATCACTCAAAACTCAAAATTGTGTTTGTTACTATGTATTGGGACAAAGGAGAACAATGCAAATTGAAAATCAATAACCTCGCTGGAAAACATGTATGTTACGCAAAATATCTTTGGCATGGAGCAACATCAAGAACAATAGGAGGACACTAGGTCTATTGTCTTTACACAATTGGTGTGGCGTAAACCTTTCGCGTAACAAAAACAAACTTTCCACACTGGATCAATAATAAGAAACAAAAGAAAGTTGGTTCTGCACACCTGACCTTGAATCAGCATCTTCACACTAAAAACAAGCAATGACATCTCATCACATGCAACAGCAACTGAAAGTGACTGAAGAAATGCAATACTTCAAATAGTAGCCACAATAATCCTCAAGAGTCCAGACTGCTTTTTTGTTGTGGGGATGGAAGATCTTCTGTGCGGATTTTCAAGTACAGAAAATATGTTGCAAAAGAGTCATTGTTTAAAAACAATATCCAGCCATCCATCTTCTATGTGCACCTTGCAGACTTAGCAGTCCGGTGCAGATTGTATGGAAAAGCATGGCAAAGAAAGGATTTCTGGATATAAAATCCTTAATATATAAATAGAGAGACAATAAAGTGCACAGTTGACAACAATTGAAGGACCCATGCCCACCCACAGATAGTTATTAAAGTCAGAGGCTAATTTCAATTTTTATGCAAGCCTTTTCCATCACATCTTGGAAACGCCATCCTTTACATTGTATTATGCATTGTTGGTCCTGCAATCCTATTACACATCAATTTGCCTATACAATCAATGCAAATAATCACTACATCTTAAGAAAATCATGATTGCAATGGAAAAAAACAGGCCAAATGCTTTGTCAGAGGCTAGAACAATTTGAGCAAGTTTTTGTCCAATGTGAGTTCTTTTAATGGAACTGCTTTTAACAAACAAAACTTTTTGCTTCTTAGGCAAATAATCAGTCTGGCCATATAGATACCGCAGTGGGTACACCTTTGCCAAGCAGGTAAATTCTCATTGTTATGCCTAAACATCTCTCAAAAAGTATTTAGATAAAGGGTTGCATAAACAGCACATGATTTAAACATTCTTGAATTTCAGAAGATTTTTCATTAAGTTGTATTAAAATCCTCATTAAGCTCTACTCTTTGGAACTTTAAATTTTCTTCCTTTTTGAAAGGCATGTTTATGTATTAATGCATGAATGATGCATTTGTGTTATTGTTTTGAATTTTTAGAGGTGATTTGTTGAAGGATCTGAAAGAAACACCTGAATATGATATTCTTGTTATTGGCGGCGGTGCAACGGGAGCTGGTGTTGCACTTGATGCTGTATCAAGGGGTATTTACACCTTTAAAATATTGATACTTTTGTTCAATCAAATCTCTTGCAAATTACAGTACAGGCAGGGCTAAAAAAATGAAGTTATATTGAGGCGGCGCTACCAGTGCTAAAATTTCCCAGGAAGGAAGAAAGGAAAGAGGAGATAGCAGTAGCAGGAAAAGGAAACAAAAGGAAAGAATTGAAGGAAGGGAAGGAAAGAGGAGGAGGAGAGAAAGAAAAAAGGGTGGAATGGGGCTGTATGAAAGGAAAGAAGAAGAAATGTGCTAGAAGAAACAAAGGTGCTTGGCTTGCTATCAGGAAGGAAAATATTTTTCTAGCCCTGAATACAGGCCTTGTGAACATGGTTTTATTGCCTGAGACTCCTTGTTTTGGAAAATTTGTAGCCCTTTCTTTGGCTCAAGGATTCCTGTCATAACTTGAAGAATTCTTAATAATGCCAAAATGCAAAGGCCTGTACTGTCACCATTTCCTTGCTTGAAAAGAACTTTTATTTTAAAATTATTAAAATCTTTTGATCCTCCTTAGAATTCATATCAGAAAGCTACAAATACTGGAGGGTCTCTATTGTGTATTTATACTGACTATTTTTAGGACTGAAGACTGCACTGGTAGAAAAATATGACTATGCTTGTGGTACAAGTAGCAGAAGCACAAAGCTAATTCATGGTGGGGTACGCTATCTGCAAAAAGCAATATTTAACCTGGACATTGTGGAGGTATGCTGCATTATTTGTTTTTGAATGCACTGTATTTAAAATGAACTGTGGAGCTCTTTTTCTTTCATTGTTGATGGACTGATGAAACTAAGTTTTGGCATTGCCCTATCTAAGGAATTATGTTATTTCAATCTTTCAGTACAAGCTAGTGAAAGAGGCACTTCATGAAAGAGCAAATCTTCTGCAAATTGCACCTCATCTGTCAGATCCACTACCAATCATGCTTCCTGTTTACAAGTAAGAAGTTACCTCTTCTTCATTGTTAGCTATTTTGTATATACAATACATCTGAAGTTAACAAAGTTAGAAACAATGTGTTCAAATTTTTCTATTTGGATTTTATACACTTAGGTAGACTGATTACAATCTACGCATTCATCATAATGAGATATGCACCAAACCAAGACAGCTCATACTTAGACTTATAACACTACAGAACTTTTTTAAAGTGATTTTCTTATGTTTAAACTTCCCTTTAGAATGTGACTCCTCTCCAACAACATACGGCATCCCATCTATAGCAATAACTAAGATCATGCTTTTCATGCCACACATACAGAGCAGAAAATGCTCCCACATGTGCGAAACCTGCAACTTTAACCCCCCCCCCCCCAGCTCCCTTCAACAGATCCCAAAATTTAGCAACACTTGATATTTTGTTCTATTGGCCTTGAACTCTTGATTAATCATTTCAAAAAGCTTATCTGTCTAAACACTTCCTTGTCTCAGATTACTTGATGATGTCATTTTTATGTAGTTACTGCTCTGTTGTACATGGTAGATTAGAATCTCTATTTTACTGCTTCAACAGCAAAATAATTTGATAAGAAATGATTTCCCATAATCATCTCCAATTCATCTTTTAGATGGTGGCAGGTACCTTATTTCTGGGCTGGTATCAAGATGTATGATTTGGTTGCTGGTAGAAAACTTGTAAAAAGCAGTTACTTTGTAAATAAAGAAAAGGCACTGGAGTTATTTCCAATGCTTAAAAGTGAAAATCTTTGTGGAGCTATAATATATTATGATGGTAAATATTTTACATTTCATTGTATATTGATTTAAAGTTTGTTTCTAATAAGAAATTGATGGGACTCTTGTGCCTGTTTAGAGAGGACAAAGAAGCACCTTATTTCTCCATTCTTTTCTTTGTCTTTGCTTTCTTTATCCATGTGCTTGATTATCAAATATAATTAATAGGCTATTTATAAACCAATAAGATCTCATCTTTTAACTCAGGTTATTCGCTTTATTAGTGCCCTGAAGTGAAAATTTTTATGTTTGCAAATGATTGGGACTGGTTACTGATAAGGTGTCCTCTTTCGATTTCTTATGTCTCTCATTTCCTTTTCATGTTATCCACTAATTTTAAGTATCAGCTGATGAAATCATTTTGTTTACTAGTTACTAGGCTAATGTATGGAAGTATATGTGTATTTAATGTTTGAAAGGTTACAATTGACTGAAAAAATTTCAGCTGAGCTGAAGAGAGGTGCCTCATTAATTGATACAAAGTTTAGAAAGGCGTTTCAATTGAAAAAAACTTAGCTTTGAGTTGATTTCCCTTTAGTAAAATAGCAAAACTTGTAAATTTTCTTTACTTTTTGCAAACAAAAGGATATAAGTAGATAAGGGAAATTTCAAGAAATCAATTAACCAAACATTCTGTCTCCTTTCAAGGTCAGCATAATGATTCAAGAATGAACCTGGCAATTGCTTTGACTGCAATAAGACGAGGTGCAACATGCTTGAATCACGTGGAAGTGGAAGAACTTTTGAAAAAGGAAATAAGAGATGGTAAGTAAGATATACACAACTACATTCCATACTAGTAACAATTTTGGACAAAAAATTTTCGGACAAAATCTACAAGCTGCCTTGACAGTAAAGGTTCTATTCTTTGAAGAGAAGAAACAAGAGTGGCCACAAGCAGAAGCACGTCTTACGTAGAAGCTACTAGAATATAAAATGGAAAATGATGGTGTTAAGTGTTCACAGAGACCCATGATCCCTGGACAACTGCATCTTTTTTCTGCCAGTTAACCACCTTTCTGATTTTTTTCTCCCTTGTTACGAATTTGGTAGTACTTGGATTGGCTTGAAAATCACACTCTGTGGAGTACCCGTATGACGTTTAGCTTTCGCTTCATCAGAAATCAGAAATCTGTAGAGTACTGTATAAAAGCGGATCAGTGGCCAAGTGGCGTAAACAGTTTTATCAGGCAACTGACGCTAAGCTCGGTCAACTGAGGTCAAACTCCGGTTGGGTGACCTTGGAGGCCTGACCTCAACTCACCTCGTCGTCCTTCGGAAGGAACTTTAAACTATGGGTTCCATGCTTGGATGCGGCATGCACAGTTGGCCTAAATTAGCTTTCAGTGTCTCTATTTCCTGACAAGCCCACTCAAAACAAATTGAAAAGCAAGAAAACGAGTCTTTCGAAATGTTTGAGGGGGACAAAAGTTTGGAGAAGCTAAAGTTTTAGCTGGAGAAGAATTTGTCCGAAACTTTGCCTCGACGAATTTGTTGATTGCTAATCGACCTTTTGGCTATTTTAAAAAAGAATCTGAATCGAACGATGTTATGATGCATTTTGAAGAATTTTCGAATGTGCATAATAGTGATAGAACTTCAAACGCCAATCGATCGAACCTCTCGTATAAGATTGTATAAAAATAGCGCTCGATCCAGGCTCTTTAGTAGAATAGCTAAAGGGTCTATTTAGTCTACTCATTGCTTGTGTGCTATGGTGCTTCTTAACTCATGGCCTGTCGTATACGTGAACTAGACAAACTATAAGATATCTATTGCATTTATTCATTCATTCATATATGTATTTTGTAGAGCATGGCGTTGAAAAGGAGGTTGTCTGTGGAGCACGAGTACGAGACAGAGTAACTGGAGATGAATGGGATATTCATGCTAAGTCTGTTGTCAATGCAACTGGCCCATTCACAGATAGCGTACGGCGAATGGCAGATGAGAAAACGCCTAAGATTTGCCAAGCAAGCGCTGGTGTACATATTGTCCTTCCTGATTATTATAGGTGAGGAATAGGCTTTGAGCACAACGATAGATTTTTGGGAAATTTCTGTGGTATGATAACGGAGATAAAGGCCAAATTTTGGCCTCCTTTAACGCATAGATACCTAGAGATCATCTCTTTTGTTCGATGACAAACGTTTAAAGACTGAGCTTTTCTTCGGAGGCCTAGATCAGCAGTAGAGAATGCCAGAAATGGGGTTTCCAAGTTTTGAAATTGAAAGGGACAACTCCAGAGACTCTCGAGGGAAGAATATTTGAATGGAAAACAAGGAATCTTTTGAATTTAAAACTCAGAAACGAAAGCAACATTGCATTGCAGTTGCCTTTAGCGTCGTGGTTTTGTAAACTCGCTATTCTTTGCTCATACTTTCATAGCTCTTGTTTTATTGCTCTCCTAGCTGTCACACTTTCATGAAAATGTTGAGAGAATGTTATCATAAAACCTTTATTAAACCCCCTCTCTAATAAGTCCCTCCTCTCCTCTGAACCGAAATTTCAAATAAGACCCCCCCCCCAACTGATATCAAAATCCTGAAAATACCAACAATTTTCCGTATATTTCGCTAGACACGCTTACATGTTACTTTTGAAAGTGTTTTGGATGGAGAATGTGTCGAATTTATGTTTTAACTCGTTACATTGCATGTTGAATCCGCAAAATATGGGGTAAAAGAACTGAAAAGCTTTCATGTATTTATCGTTATCATTAGATTTTATAAAATTTAAGCCCCCCTCTCTAATAAGCCCTCCTCTGGAGTGTCCGAAAGTAGATAAACCCCTGGGGAGCTTAATAGAACTTTTACGGTAATATTGTGATTGCTTTTCTAACCTGAAAGCCAACAAATGCAGTTGAAAACGTTTTAATGGAAAACAACCTCAATCGACAGTTGAGATATTCTCTCAGTTCTTTTTCCTTTCAGTCCTAACCATATGGGTTTGCTAGATCCTGCAACAAGTGATGGCCGAGTCATCTTCTTTCTGCCATGGGAAGGCAAAACTATTGCCGGTACTACTGATGCTCCTTGTGATGTCACATTCTCACCAGCACCACGCGAGAAAGAAGTCCAATTCATTCTGAATGAAATCAAGAACTATCTAAGCCCAGATGTGCATGGTAAGTGTTGGTAACAGGTGCACAGATCCAGAAAAGTTCAAACTTTTATCAAGTTTTAACCAAACTGCGATGAGTTTTTGAAGTTATGAAATCATTTTCTAAGCAAATTTTATGAATACACCTTTCATTTAACGGCCTTATTTTGCAAATTTTTGAAAATTTCTTCATACGAGATATTTGACCACGGACCTGGATTCAGCACCCCAAGTTTAATCTAATGGCAAATTTCATATTCCTTGAGTTTGTGATTTCAATTGAACGGCGATAATAGATTTGGGAATTTATAAGGGATTTGACCGTAAAAATTGTTCAGGGTGTAACTTTACACCGTCAGTAATTATTCACGGGTATCTGTCAGTTTTATGAGATAATTCACGGGTTTTATAGATATCGTATGCAACCAATAGGAGATAAATGCCGAACTTGATGTTCCCTCGTGCCGTTAGAAAATCATAGTTGATTTCGTTCATGGGTTTTCAATCTGAATCTGCTCCTAACTTTCTCCGATTTCATTTTCACGTGTTTCAATTCGCATTTATAGAATACCAGTTACACGTTTATTGCCTATCACTGGAAAATGATCCCTCTGTAAAAATGCTCAATGTTTTCACGTTTATTTTCTTGCAAGAACTTACAGCATTATGTTTGTTTTGTCACAGGTACAGAAATATTTTTCAAGCCCCGGCAAGAAGTTTGCTTTTAATGCCCTTTGAGTAAAAAATTTTCAAAGTAGGCGTTTTTTTACAGAAATATGTCTTTGTAAATCCGTTATCTTTTAGATCAATATTCAAAACAAAAATATTTTCAAAATTCTAAGATCACTTTTTGTTTATTTGTTCCCAGTATTTTGTCCTTGTTACTATCTCAGCATGAAGGCCATGTCATAGAACTGCAAGTTTTGAAGTGTATCATTTTTGCTGTTTCAAGCAAAAAGTTGGCAACTAGAACTTCTGTGGTTTCTGAGATTACAAGACAGGCCCAGTTCCACGTTAAGATGGTTTTCCTGCCCAAGAAGTCTCTTTGGTTTCTTAAGAATTCTTGTTTTTACAAATTTGCTTTCTGTCATAGAGCTCAAGAACTCTATGAAAATGTGTAGATATCTTCAAAATTCTTAAGAATTCTCGTCCTGTTAACATGCGCAAGGGCTGTACTGTATGTCTCATCCTGACCTCGACGGCAACTGTTAATCGTTGTGACCATTATTTGCATTTGTAGTTCGAAGGGGCGACGTTCTTGCAGCATGGAGTGGAATACGCCCTCTTGTGACTGACCCATCCTCCCAAGAGACCAAATCGATCTCACGAAACCATGTCATCGAAGTGAGCGATAACAACTTGATTACTATCGCTGGAGGAAAATGGACAACATATCGAGCAATGGCGAAAGACACTGTAGATGCTGCCCAAAAGAGATGCAATTTGAAAGCTGGAGAAAGTCAGACTGATGGTCTAATGCTCGAAGGAGCTGATGGATGGACGCCTACATTTTTTATCCGCTTGGTGCAAGACTTTGGGTTAGAACCAGAGGTAATAATAGACATTTTGCATACTTTCGGAAACGGAAATTTTTTTCAGAATGCAGTCAGACAAGTTTTCGGTCAAATTTGTTTCATTTTGTTTAGACAATGTTGTGCTTGATTTTCCTTGGGAACAGAATTTTGCAGTTATGAAAATACATTGTGTAATAGTACAGGGTGTCTCAAAAAATTGTTCGACTTTTGATAAAATATTGAAAAATAAGGACAACGTGAACAAGCTCATGGAAAGATAACCCTGTTCCTAAGATTATGAAATAATTTTAGAGACTAAAATCGTGCAAATCGGTTGAAAATTCACTGAGTTACGAGCTCTCGAAGATCAAAAATATGCGATAGCTGAAACCAGAGACCCCTCAGTGGTTCAGAACATAATCGGCGAGAGACTGAATCTGTTTCCTTAAAGTATATTTATGCTTGACAGCTAGGTTATCGAAAACCTGTTTGAATCCAACTTGATTCGCCCTGAAACAATTGAGAAGTAACAGAAACGACGGCCTATGGAGCTTTTACCAAAAATACCATTTCGAGGCCTCTGGTTTCAGCTTTCGCATAAATTTGAACTTCAAATGCTTGTAACTCCATGAATTTTTAGCGGATTTGCAAGATTCTTGTGTCAAAAATTAATCTAAAATCTCAGGAAAAGGGTGACTTAACCAAGGGTGCATTCAGCGTATCGTTATTTTTTAGTATTTAATCAAACGTCGAACAATTTTTTGAGACACCCTGTACACTAAGGACCTGCTTGTATGATGAAAAACGCATCACCTGCCAGACCCACAGCTAATATGGTTAGATGAATTCAATTATTCGTTGATGCTTATTTGTTAATTCTTTCTGATTTACGGAAGAGAGACTTGACTCCGCCCCGCCTCTCAGCACTGCGGTTGACAGGTGAGTTAAACAATCTCATATAAACAACGGCAGAAATTTACCTCGCCTGTCAGCCCCGGGTCTGGCAAGTGAGATGTTTTTCCTCATATGAACATGCCCGGACTATGTAGCGAGACCCAAGATTGACAAGTTGTAAGGAAAATTTCTTGATCACATTTGTATACTTTTAAAGCCAAAGTTAAGAAAAGATGGGATTTTGGACACTGAAATAGAATTTTTGTAACATGTATGAATTAAGTTGTTCATTGAGTTATTGACTGCTATGGTAGATCTCCCTGCTAATAGAACATACAATTTGCTCATATTTTCTGGCAAATAACAAATAACATGTTTTTCAGGTTGCTACGCATCTATCAAAATCTTATGGTAATAATGCACCTCAAGTTGCAAAACTAGCAAAACTGACTGGCAAGAGATGGCCAGTTGTCGGACAAAGACTAATTGACGAGTTCCCCTACATTGAAGCAGAAATTCTTTACGGAATACAGGTGATCACCGAATTTGTTCTGGCATGTTTTACTGCAAAATTTGTTGGTCGGCCGTACTGGGAGTAGTGTCGCAAATATTCACTGCTCTTGTATCTTAAAGACGAACTAGAAATGATAGTCCACCCATGTAAGCTCTTAACCATTGCTTGTTTATTTTGTCAGGCAAAATGTTTGAGGTTTCGAGTAAGGATCTTGCAGTCAACGGAAAGAGTTTTATTGCTTCAAATTAGAGTTGGCCATCGCACTTTCTCTTTCCATCCATAAGCTTGAATTTTGTTTGTGTCATCTTGTCTCTAATGTGTTTCTTCTTTTCGTAGAATCTGCTAAAGCTTTGATTCAGTCTCGAGTGATATATCCTAAATTATTTTATGCTTGTTTTTTTATTGATATATATATTATTACAATAACAATATTACTTCCTACCATACAAATTCTAATTGCTATACTACACTACAGGAGCGATGCCACGGGGAGCGAAACGATAATGACTACCCTGTGGCCAATAAGAAGACATGCAACATTAAACTAACAAACAACTACACTACGATTTAAGAACTAATGGATAATGTGCTAAATTCTGTCTGACTTTAGATGTCTGGTCAGGGTTTCAAAGAAATAAAATGTAGTCACGAGCTCAAGTCGTTCGTGAAGTTGAAAGATGGTAAAACTGCCTGACATCTAATGTGAAACAGGATTACATAGAAAAAGAACATTTACTTTAAAGGACTTGGTGGCTGCTTGATACGGACGTTGCAAATGATCTTAATCAAACCGACCAGTTTCGTGGATGAAGCGCAAAGTCAATTCAAGTATATTTCTATTCAATTCATTAGAAAGGTCTTGATCACCATATGATAATAGCTGTGTGAAGGAACCTTTTGAAAGATCGGTAATTTGCCTAAATGGTCGTATTAATTCAACAGTTCCAGCGAAAAGATACCGACGTTGAGCATCAAAAGAAGGGCAGAGCAACAAAAAGTGCTGCGTATCCTCAATTCCATCGCTTGTTGGGCACATGCTTGTTTGTGTGGCAGGAAACAAGCAAAATATAGATTCGCGTAAGATTTGATCTTTATTCAGATTTTCTTCGTTCTGTGGTCTCATCATTCTCGTTTTTGTTTTCCAGGAATATGCTTTGACAGCTGTTGATATGATAGCAAGAAGACTGCGGATAGCTTTTCTCAATGTTCAAGCTGCAGATGAAATATTGCCTCGAGTTATAGAGATTATGGGAAATGAATTAGGATGGGATGAAACTAAACGTGTGGTAAGTGCATTTTAGCATAGGGCTCAAGTCCTAAAAAGATTAGTATAAAATTCAATCTCATTTTTTTCTGAATCGAATGGCTTGGGCAATCTCGTCCTCAGAGTGAATTCGTTGCTCTACCTCTACTCTGGGATACAGAAGGCCATCCTGAAATTTGATTGACTATTCGAAGACCATAGCAGACAAATTATTTCTCGAAAAGTCTCTAATCATTCGAATAACAGCAATGTAATCTTGTCACTAAGTTTAGGTATACCCAGGGATACGAGGGAATCATCGTCACAAGTCTACGTGTTCACCTCCATTTTACGAAGTTGTGGCAATAATCATATCTCTTTTAAACAGCATGAGCTGACAATGGCACGAATGTTCCTGGACAATATGGGATATATGAACAGGGTGAATATTCGAGATGTTCCTTTAGATTTACCAGAAGCAGAGCTTGAAAGATACAAGAAGGTTTTCCATGCTTTTGATGCAGATAATTCAGGTATATAGTAGTGTTGAATCTTGTAATAATAGACCTACTCGACTAAGGTTTATTTTACCCAGTTCAAGTCATGTGACCATACTCTTGAGAGGTTTTAGTATTATGCTACTTTTTGCACGCATGGCACAAATTTGCATGGTACGAAATATGTTGGAGAAGTCAAAAGATGTGTTGTCAAGAGACTGATCACATGGCTTGATATTTGTAAACAAACCTTACGAGATATTTTCTATCGATGTAAAGTAAATCTACAACGACTGCGTCAAATTGGATCTCGCGTGAAAATGTCCGCGTATAAAGACAATTGAATAGTCTTGCATGAGCAATTTTGCCTTCTCGTAAATTTCACATGACATCTGAAGACTAGCTCTCTAGCAAACAGAAACTTTGCTGTGTTTGTATTTTTAGTCATATTTTGTTGTGATTTGTTTTGTGTATCATCTGTATTATGTGACATACATCTTATTTGAGACTGACGTTCGTAATTTACGAACAAATAGAAACTTTCCTCTGCTCATATTTTCTGTTATATTTTATTGTGATCTTGCTGTAGAAAAATATTTTGGTAGTATAGTAAAAACAGCGAAAACGATGCAATGAACAGCCATAAATTTGTCTGAAATTAAGGTTACTGCCTCTCTGGAAAACTGAATGTGATAGTGGAGTGGACAATATGACTTACACTCCAGCAAAAACAGTCATGAAATCCTCTGTTCGAGATAGCTTCCATCTCCTACTAGCGCCTCTTCCCAAGGTCTTAAAAGTACATTTCCCGGGTTGATGAAATTACTGTCCGAAAGCATCCTTACCAATTGCTGAACGCCAGTAATGAGTTCTTTCTAAGTGGGGACGTCGACGTCTCAAATTTTTATTTTTCTCCAACTCCAATTTTCATAAGTTAGGCCAAATGCTGTCGCCGTTCTATATTTTGAATGAGTGTGCGAACGTGCGATAAGGAGGCTTGCAATATGGGTGACATTTCAACACATTTGGCAGCATCGTTCAGGTCAACGTGAAGTGACGTCATAGAAAATGACGTCATCTCGCGCTTTTTGCAGAGTGAAAGATGTAGTTTTGCAGATAAATGTGAAAAATCGAAAAAAGTTCTACACACCATTCACAGCAGTGTAAGAGAAGCATACAGAAGTAATCAGATGACTGGTAGTACTTCTCCCGAAGTCAACTAAGGACAAATGTTGAAGTGTATGCCCAGAAATAGACAAGAATGTTATTTTCAAGATTTTCGTTGGCATCTGAATGATTTATTGTCCTTTCCTTACAGGTCATTTAACAGTTATCTCGCTACGTAAGGTATTTGAATCACTTGGAGATATCACATTTTCTGATGAACAATTACGAAGTTTGATACATGAAGTTGATTTGGATATGAGTTCTACCATTGATTTGGAAGAATTTCTCAAGGTGAGTCAGTTGACGTCCTCTTCTTCCTTTTCTTTAAGTCCGTTGGTGCTCATTGCGCTGTTGTGGGCATTACCAGAGCACGCCAGCCTTCTCGGTCAATAGCCTCATCAACTTTATCAGCCAAACTTCCTCCAACCAGTTTTACAATGTCCTTTGCCCATGATGTCAGTGGCCTTCCTTTTCTTCTCTTTCACTCAACCTCTCCCTCGATAATGCACCTTTCCACACCTCCTTTTCTTATGATGTGACCAAAGAAACGCATTTTCCTCAAGATCATGTTTTTCCGCACTGGCCACAGTTTTATCTAGCACCCACTGGTTTGTCCTTTTATCTGTCCACGAGACTCTTAATAACCTTCTATAACACCACATCTCGAAAGAGTCAATCTTTTTCCCATCCGCCTCTGTAAATGTCCAGGACTCGCACGCAGTTGACGTATCTTTCTTTATCTAACATTTATGCCTTACTTAGAACAACCGTTGCCCTGAAATCTCCCTGTTATCATGGTAGCGAACTCTGGAATGAGCAAATAAGAGATTCCAAATTGGTAACGTGTAGAACCTTTGACAAATGTCTTTGATTTGGATCGCTTTTCAAGGTCCCTAATCGGTTTTTATAAACATTTACATGTTAGAGTGTTCAGTTCTTTTTAGATTAGGTCAGTATATCGTAGCAGGCTAGAAGGAAAACGATCCTTTTAACAATCGATTGCTTGTAAACGTTAGTAAATATTTTAAGATGAAACAAAGTGACATGGATTGAATGTTCCCTTAATTATTGTGAAAGAAATTGAGCCAACAACCCTACAATAGACCTTTTAGCTACTCTAGAAAAGAGCCTGGATCGAGCGTTCTTTTCATACGTTTTTATACGCGAGGTTCGATCGAGTGGCGCTCGAGGTTCTATCATTATTGTACACATTCGAACATTCTACAAAATGGAGAAAAATGTCTTTCGATTCAGATTCGTTTTAGAATAGCAAAAAGGTCTATTGTCCGTAAAAATTTCAGATACCATTAGAAAAGTGCGTGACCCCCATGCTGCTGCACATGTTTTCACCTAGATTTTTTGGAATAGATTGATGTCCTATTCACACTCTAAAAAGAAATTTGTTTTTTAGTAAGGTGTACAGTCACTGCTCTTTAAGAGCCACCGGCTTAGTCAAGAACTATGATGCAAGATTACGGTTAAAAATGTCAGCCATTGTGATCAAAAGCTCAGATGCTTCCTGAGATAAGCTACTTTAGATATACTGCTTCCGGTGCGTAGATGCACCTTATCACCAAGAAGCAAAATTTTTACCTCAGTGTTGAAGGTAATAAAAACATTAGATGCATCAACTGCAAGACTGCACCCTATGTCATTAATGCGCCCCAAGGGAGAGAAAGAACGCCTAAGCTGCCAGATAATGGGTGCCTTTTAATCTTGAATTGTGGTAAAGGTGCTGCATCAAAACACTAACTTTACTTTTTTAAGCTACACTGGGTCAAAAATATTCAGGTCATGAGTTTGTCTCTCTGCACTGAAATTGTTCACAATAAATTCAGTCGAGAAAGTCGCAGCGTTATTATATCTGGCTTTAGATTTACTTACGACCAGATCTTGAAAGTCGTGAATGTTTTCTTTTGTAGCTTGTCAGCGCGTTGAAATCGGGTACCGTTGCCAACAGTCGTCTTGGTACACTTGTAAAGAGACAATATGAAGAAATGTTTCAAACTATTCCGACAGAGCGTAGTGGCGGTGGAGTGTGATGAAATTGTAACGTGGAAGTATTATAGTATGTAAGAATTTATTTTATATTATAGTTGATACTTTGTGAATAACAATTACTCAATTTCCGACTTTGGACAGCGTGTTCGTTATTGCTAGCTGATTTTAATGTTTGCCATATTTATTTTCAAGAAACTATACAGTGGGCAGAATTAAGTGAATAGATCCCAAAAATTGAATCTAAGCCCTAGTTGAGACGATGAATGTAAAATTGTATGATTTGTTTTCATGGTTTTTGCATTACGAGTTTCAGGCATTTGGACACATTTGATAAACTTTCGATTGTTCTCAATGAGACATTGCTGTTCTCAAGTTCCAGGAGTTTTCATCAAAATGTTCAGGTATAAAGTCATTCAAGGCGGGTCTAAGACCTTAAATCAGGTTTGTTAAATAGGAAGCATTTCATTCAGAAGAAAATTGAATTTTCTGTAGATATCTGATCGTATGCCAAAGTAACATATGAAGATAAGACTCAATCAGTATTGCACTCAGAATATGTAACTTAGAGTAACTCTGACGAATGACAGTTGAGCAAGCATAATCTTTGGGGCTGCGAGGTAGAAATCTGCGGAAGAAGACTGTGCGAAGGAGATAGTTGAAAAAGGAAAAACAAAGTTGTTCTTTCCACCTCTTGCTGTCCCTCAAAGCGCTCTCCTCCGCAATTTCCTCCCTTGCACTGATGATAATGCCATTTGCGCACTATTTAGCGCCAAATTTACTTGTAATCAGTTTAACATGGGATTAGTTTCTTTCAGCTAGTTTAATACAAGAACATTTAGGCCCCGTCCACACGTATACGTTTACGTCTGTAAACGCATACATTCTTATACGTTTACACCTTCCGTCCACACGTAAACGGCGTTTCAAGTTATCCTAGACGCATACATTCGAAAACGCTTTCCAAAGTGGATACTTTTGAAAACGCTGTTTTCACGTCTCCGTGTGGACGGTCGTAAACGCATACTTTCGTAAACGGTGACGTCACAGACTTCATATTCACCAATCATTTGCAGTTTTTTTAAACACTGTTTTTGCGTTTTCATGTGGACGGTCGTAAACGGATACTTTTGTAAACGATGACGTCACAGATTTCATGCTCATCATTCATTCCCCATTGTTTTGGCGTTTACGTGTGGACAGGCTAAAACGCTCAGTGGATCAGTGTGCTATGCGTTTACAAAACATAAACGTATACGTGTGGACGGGGCCTTAGAAAGTCTTCTTGCATATCCCATGCCGGGACTGCTTAATTGTCTTGCATTGTAGATCAATTCGATACGCATACATATATCTTTCAATTACCTAAGATGAACAGAGTCTGGTTTTATCCATTGTACCTCTTTGCTGATGTTGATCTTGAAGGCTAGCTGATGGCAAAACTAGCTTCTCTCTAGTAAGTGGCTCTGAAGGAAAGGGATTTTTGAACCTTTACAAATGAATTTGAATTCCTGCCTCTAAATAGCTGTGCCGCGTTATGGTCTATTTTTAGGGTAGCCATTGCCTTACTACGCAGGTTTACAAGTTTAATTCAAAGCAACTTATTCATACGTAAACAAACGATTACCTGTCCAATCGGAAAATTCTAATGAGTGGAAATCTGCCCTTACAGCATGTAAGATCAAATCTGAAGAAAGCTGGATTACCGCTTGTTCTTTCTTCGCATTTAATTTCTAGCAAGTTTAAGTATGCAAATTTCTCGACTAAAGTCGTTCATTGAGGTAAAGAGTAAAGTCTATATATATATCAATATTCTAAAATCTACCAAATTCATCATATGAATTACTTCAATCTGTTTTCAGTTTTGCTTGAACGTGTCATCTACGTGCAGGTGCATTTATATGCACTGATGTTCGGATTCAACAACATGAAAGTGAACAAATGGTAGTAATCATAAATTTTTCGCTCTTCTTGTTTACGATTTAAAAATTTGATAACGTCACAACCTCAAATTTGCTAGAATTTTAAATGCTGTATTTTTTTAAAGTAGTCAACAACATCGAAGAATTTTTTTTTGGAGAATGATGATCCTTTCAAGCCATTCAGTGCGAAGAGCCGGGGGGGGGGGGTACATGACTTGAGGATGGACGGGGGTCTGCCGCCCGGTTTTCTGAAAGCGACCCTCTTCTAATTACCGACAGTTGCTGTCATACCCACTTTTATGATGAATTGTGGCGGAACACTGCCCATTTTGACGATTCTTTGCCAATTTCTAGAAACCCACCCATGTTTAAGGAAAATCTCCGAAAAAGAGACCCTTGTTTAGAGAATTTTGGACCCAAAAACCCACCCATATGGGCGGCACATACCCGTACCCTCAACATGTTATGTTACCCCCCCCCCTCCCCCCGGAGCGACGAAAGAACTAACAGTGATCCAGCTTTCTTCAGATTTGAACGCATATGCTGTAAAAGCTGATTTCCACTCAGTAGAATATACCAATTGGAAAGGAAATCGTTTATTTACACGTGAAAATGTTGGTTTGAATTGGAATAGGATGTTACGTGTGACTAACATTGTATTGTGTCAAATTCAGTTCGCTCGGAAAATTCTACTGGGTGGAAATCAGCCTTAAGATTTCAGGGATAGTTTTGCGTTCATCTGAGTGGCATAATCACGCTTGGTCATATCAGTCAATTGGTGAAAAAATAACACTTTCGCGAAATAAGACGACACAGAGCATGGATGAGAGGAAACAACATGTTTTTTCGCTAATAAAATGTTTACACAAATCATACTTGTGAGTGTCTTAAGTCGTTGTTTCTGTCCGTCCTTTATAGCAGCTCTCAGTTCGATTCAAATTTGTGGCCTAAGTTGTTTCCTGTAAAAACGAGGCTGTCGTCGTTTGAAACTTTGTGGAAAAACGGCATTTCACAAAACTGCAAGCGAGTGAAATGCCGTTATTTCACTCGCTCGTACAGGGAAAATAACTTAGGCCAAAAAGTTGAATTAGACTGAGCTTCTTTTTAGGGTGGACAGAAACAATAATAAAGATACTACACATGTATGATTTGTGCATACATTTTATTATTAACGAATAGACGTACTGTTTCCTCTCACCCAAGCACAGAGAGTGAACAGTACTTGCCCAATTGATTCTCATACATTCTTTTATTTTGTTGTTAGTTGATTTTAGTTTCTGAGAAATTAACGTTGCCATAATCTCCAAAACCTGGCCAGGGCATAATTTTCGCAGCATCTAAATCTTTGCTCGGATATAAAACATTGAGACTAGAAGAATGACAAGAGCACATATCCAACTGACTCATGGTACAATATCCTTTTGCTCATGATGATTCAAGGATAGGTAATCCTCATTTTTGAGAAATAAACATTGTCACAATCTCCCAATCCTATCCAGGACATAAATTTCGCATCGTCTAAATGTTTGTTCAAATGTAAACCATTGAGTCTAGAAGCATGGCATCACTTTAGATCCAGTTGATAATGCAATTGATTGATAATGATCCAATACAGTGTCGTTTTGCCGTTTTGCCCATGATTCTATGAAAGGTGATCTTCATTTCTGAGAAGTAAACATTGCCATAATCTCCCAAACCTTTCCAGGACATAAATTTCGCATCATCTAAATGTTTGTTAGGATATAGGCCATTGAGTTTAGAAGCATGGCAACACTTTAGATCCAATTGATTCACATACAGTGTCATATTGCCCATGATTCAAGGATAGGTAATCTTCATTTCTGAGAAATAAACATTGCCATAATCTCCCAAACCTTTCCACGACATAAATTTCGCATCATCTAAATGTTTGTTAGGATATAGGCCATTCAGATTAGAAGCATGACAGTTATTATGCCACCAGGCACCTTCATATTTCACTGCGCAGTTATCTGGGCTGTTGTCTTGATCTTTGTCAAAAGTGCTGAACTTCATACCATTATTGACGGTTGCTGCTTCCGGCCAATGGAAACCGTCACCAGCAGTACCTTTGTAACTGCCTGTGGTCAAACGGAAACCGTCGGCCTCCCCGCTGATCTCAAATTTGTTGTACCGCGCATAAAACAACTCCTTTCCCCATGTAAGATGCTTCATATCAACACGAAGAATCGCGTTCTTGCCGGCAGCGGCCAGAAGATGGAGATTATCTAGGCCTATCCACATGTTGCCAGTTAGGTCACCGAATCCTTTTCTGTACTCACTCCAAGTGCGATTAAAGTTAGTTGAATTATCAACGCGTCTTTGTATGATAATCCAGCCTCTATGCTCAGTTTTTAGGTCACATGAAACTTCAAGGAATGTTTTAGCTGTCGGTTTTATCAGGTATGTTCCACTGAGGTGTTTGCCTTCGTCGTAAAGCTCTTTACAACCTACGGAAGACGGAAAATTACTTTATCTTTTGTAGTAGCGTAGGTGTTGGGTAGCCTGCGTGCAGAGCCTTCTTCTCCTTTCGCTCCTCCGCACTGACTGTAGAGTCTGCACGCAGGCTAGTGTTGGGAAGCATGTTGGTTATTCATTCCCTGGCCCTGTGCTCATGAAGATGTTCAGGAGATTCGCTATGTTCTGGTTTCTAAAGTTGATTTAGGACATTGGAGAAAGGGTTATCCTTGTCATAGAGCCTGTTCGTTATATCGTCATTTTTGTTATTTATTCGATCAAACGCAGAGACATTCCGCCATTGGACTTCTTAGTTTTGGCCTCTCAGTAGCCTCTTGTTCTTGGCGATGGCAAAATAAACATTGTCTCAAACAGAATGATTGTTGAAGCTGTACAAAGCTGTTCCTCTCGTGAAAGCTAAGCTGCTCCAACTAATATCCACCCTCTGTAGCTAGCTGTGTAGCAGCTCTTTTTTCGGCCTTTGCATGTTACGTTTCTCCGTGTTGTATTTTTGCTGTGTTTTTATTTGTTTGGCTTTTGTTTTAATTTTGTTTTCTTTTTTGTTGTTGTGTTCGTTTTCGTGTTTTCTCATATTATCTTGAAATTTATAGTTGAATCGTAAGTGTCATTCATGGTGGGGACCAGATGACCTTGTCTTTTTCCCAACCATGAAAGGCACATGCAAATAGTATTTTTCTTTCACTTCGTTTTATGCTTTGTTGTTGCAGGAGAAAATCAAACGTCGAACTAATTTTGGAACACCCATTGCTATTATGATTACCATTATTGATGAAAACTAAACCATCTTTCAACAAAACAGAAGTTGAAATATACAAAAATAACACTGTTTTTAAAACTGACGTTTCGATTAAAGAATCGTCTTCGGAGTCATACCAATGTTACCATTATTGATTTATTTAAAGTCGGTTTACATACAAAAATAGCTATAAGACAAGATCTAACTCAGACCTACTATCTAGAATACAATGTATTTTCCTTTACCCAGTGTACAATGTTGATCTGTAACCCCCTTCAAGAAATTAGGGTGACTATCGAATCGACACAAAACCTGTTGCTCCGACACCAAAGATGTGTCTAAGGAATTTTTTCGCAGATATAAAATCAACAACCTTTTTTGGTTTCAATAAACAATACCTTGCTACACAGGACTACATGTGCTTTTTAAACTTATTAATTAAAGCTTCCCCGAACTCACCTTTTGTAATCATTGGTGATGAAGACACGGCTAGTGAACATGATAAAAACATGATATAAAAGGCACAAGTTTTATCGTTTCAAAAGGCAAAGCTTTGAAATAAAAAGAGTGAACTGGAGACTGTAAACAGAAAAGATGTATCTTGGAAACGTTTTCGTAGGAAACAAAAGTATTTTCGCTTGTCTCTTCTACTACTGCTTTGCTCAGTATTACTTTAGAAAGCACAAGTGATTCGCGACCAATGTACATGGCTCAGTCTATGAATAGATTTGCTTCAAGTCTATTCCGTGGTATATCAGCATTAAGGAACATAGTTACTTCTGCGGGGGCGTAAACAATTAAAAGGACGCTGCGAAGGAAAAGCGAAGGAGAAAACTGTGTTCCTTAATGCTGATATTAGAGCAAGTCTAGTCTATGAAAGGAAGAACAACACCTAAACACAACATTGTTTTTGTTGGCTTCGCTTTCTTTGTGCACCTGTCAGATTAACAAATACAATAGGCTTTTTATAAATCTATGATATCTCACCTTGTAATCCACCGTTTCAAGATAAGAGGGGCGAACAAGTAAGTCTTTAATGTTCACATTCATGTCTGTCTTCATTTGGAAATTACGGTGATATAAAGAATTAGAAATCATAAGGGCTTTGACCGTGAAATCACAGTTTGGACAAACATTTGTCCAAACATCTGATTTCGCCCTTATAAATTCAATGATAATGATATTAATAATCTATATTTATACAGGATAAAACTTGGTCAGCTTGCTCAGAAGCTGCTATAAATCAAGGTCCTGTTAAAATCGCCGTAATTTCCAAACGAAGACAGATATGAAAGTAAAAATTTGCTTGAATACAAGACTTTATACTTATGGTAGAACGAGATTTTAGCCTCACAAAATGCAGCAAACAACAAAAGACTTTCGTTTTTGATCTCTTATCTTGAAAAGGTGGATTCAGGTTTTTCACTTCAAGAAACTTTCAATATTTGATTTAAGAAGAGTTTTAAGAAACTTTTACATGCAACAAGGTCAAAACTGGGTCAAATGATTGGTTTATTTATGAGAAGTTTGGACATTATTGTTGTGCTGTCCGAACTAACCATGGAACAATAATGATACAGTACTCACCAAGCCAGGCGATGTTTGTATTCCGTTACGATATCGTGTCTTCGTTAGAGCATTTCGTTAGGATTAATTTGGAGGTGGAATGTTGTTGCAGTTTAGTTGGGATTCAGAATTTGAAGTTCGGGTCAATCCAAGACACGATGTCGTAACGGAACACAAACATTGCTTGGCTTGGTGAGTCTGAATCATTATTGTTTCATGATGAGTTCGGACAGCACAATAATAGTTTCCGACCTTGCCATAGTTTATTGCAAAGAAGAAAAGTCTTGGAAACTATGAACTGGCTTGCATTGGCGAGTCATTATCTGAAAAGCTGGTATAAATGCTGATAATATTTTGCTCTTTTAAATAAAAAACTTGTTTGCAAAAATCAGGAACTTGATTTTTATCAAGACGATATCTGAAAATTTTGAACTATCACACTTACTTGACTTCACTACAGGTGTTGATATCTTCTTCCAAGATGACTTCGTTTCTGTTGGTTGAGAATTAGCTTCACTGATTTTGCCATTCTTGTCTTTGAAAATTTGTGGACAGGAATAGTCCAGATTGCACCCAAAAATATCTTGCGTTAGAACCATACTAGCAGAGTTATCACTTGAAACAGGATCTTGCAGGCTCTCATGTTTGTAAAAATGGCCATCCGTTGCCAGCTGAGTGGTAGCAAAAGAAGCTAACAACTGAATAATCACAAGGCCATACTGAAGTTTCTTTCCTTTGAACATCCTGCAAATTTATGGAGTCAACTTTGACAGGCACCTACTTTGATTTATAGAACAAAATGTAACCAGCAGCTCCTGCTTGTTACCCTTTCAGCATCAAAATATGCCGTTCAATCAACATTAATTTTTCATGGGTTGATAAATCGTAAGTCCGAGAGCTAATCGTTAGCTCTAGGCGTAAGCATACCGCCTGGAGACTTTCCCTGATGCATTGAGAAGTATGTACTCGCTGAAGAAACAGCAGGGGGTAAACATGAGAACATTGACGAAGAATATTATTGATAGAATTCTCGTACTTAAATTTTCGCAGAATTCAGCTTTTGTTTGTTGAGACAAGATATGCTATGTCTGTGGAAACCGTGGAAACTTATGTGGCCCCCCGTGCTGTGGGTTAAAGATCATGCGCAGTAGCGTTTTGAAACTGAAGCTCTGACGGGCGCATGAGCTTTAACCCACTGCACGGGGGGGGGGGCACGATTGTGCATGATTTGGCATGCAGCTCTGATTAAGCTCAAGGCTTTTGTAATAATTGAAGTATCGTGAGTCATGCGATCAAATCGAGCTTCAAACGTAATGCAGGAAATTTAATTAAAAAGTTAATATATAGCTACCATTTCGACTGCTATGTTTTGCCATTCTTTATACAATAACAAAGCCTTTCAAAGTTGAAAAGGTTTTCGTTGATGAGTGTGACACGGCTATTCCACTTGCCTAAGTGACATATTTGCAAACTGATATGCGGAATAGAGCAGACCGTCTGCCCTTCCCTCCAATTGTCTGAAATAAATTTTAGAGTCGCTCACCTTGAAAAATTAGAATCGAATAAAGAATTTGAGTAGTCGCAGATCATACGATTCCACCACTTTGAAAGTCTTCTTCAAATTTTGCTGATGAGCAATGCCGGGTGTGTCAGTAAACTGTTTGAAAAACTATGTAGGGGGAAATCCACGTGAAATTTCAGTTCCATCAATTTGCAGTTCAGGTTTGAAATCGTTGAACTGGTGCAAGAGGGTGGATGTAAAATTTCATGATCCATTTCTTCCGATTGAATGCCCTGAAAGAGATTTCAGCTACTCTTCTATGACTTTACTCTCAACTTTTTTGAAGTTTTGAATGTTTCCATGAATTGCAGCGTATTTCCTATTTCAACTCATTTGACGTCATCAAATTTCTAAATCACATGCCATAGGAGTGACAGACGTTTGCTTGATGCTTTGCGTTTCTTAGAGATGAGTTCACACTGCGTAAACACTTTAAAATTACGATGGTCTTAAGTTTTGATATGTTTTTGAATACTCTCGGGTGCCAAAAAACGTTGACATTGAAAAAAGTCAGTCCAAAAACATCAAGGGTGGCGCCAGGACTCTACCGTCAGAGAGGCTGGAGCTTCCGATAACGGGGCTGAAATGGCTGAAAAAGGCAGTTTTCGTACATCATTTTGCCAAATTTCCTCCGACAGGAACCCAAAGTTTCTTCCGACAGGGGAGCTGTAGCCCCCTCTAGCCCTCCCCTAAGGCCACCACTGAAAAACATTGCCTTAATATTTTAAGTCCCGTAATGAGTGGTCTGGGTTTGGTGTAGCTGTCTCGTATTGAATAGCGGTTACTTGGACTCAATCAGTCTAATTCTTCGACTTAATTTTTGAGATTTCTCTCATCAATTCTTTTGAAATCACGATTTAGACCATAAGCGTTAGGACACCCAGTGTGTTTGAATATGGCACTTAGATTGATACAATGCCTGCCAAAAGTCCTTGGAACACTTAGGCCATTTTTTCATAATCCGCATTTCTAACCATAGCCATCAGGTTCAAATACCCCCTCGCCCCCGAAACAATGTTGATTTCGAAGGTTATTGTCCCAGCATTCCAGCAGAGTCGCGGATCGTCCTGTCAGCCCGATTTTTAGGCCACAAAACAACATCGTTCTAAGGGGGAGATGAGGAAATCGCAAAACAAGGCAAAATTAGCGGAGGTGTTCCAAGACTTTTGGCAGGCATTGTAGATAGATACAACTACCTTTCACTGTTTCGTAATTTTGAAATTTTTCAGTAGTGAGCCACTTTAAGTGCAGAGCCACCTACCGAAAAAATTCAAAATTACGAAACAGTGAAAAGTGGTTGTATACCAAGTAAAAACAAGTTCAAAACACAAAAATTCAATAAATTAAGGTGACTCCCTTCTGATATGAATTTCAAACTGCTACACACTGGGTGTCCTAACGCACATGTTTAGACAAAGCTCAACTTCTCAATTTGTCTCATGAAAATGATAAGAAATGGTTTTGTTCTAAGTTTTGAGTTCTTGATGCTCATCACCCACTTGAGAGCATAATACACCACTTTAATTAGCAGCCTCGTTTTGGAAATTAATCAAGATTTTGTCATATGAAATTTTAGAGGCCAAATTCAGATTTAGCACTCAAACTTTAGTATGACCACAAGTTTCCATGTTGCTAGTGGTCGTCTGTTAACTTTATAGCGACGTGAAAGTTTGGAAATCTGTAAGGGATTTGACCGTGAAAATGACTCGTGGTGTAAAGTTTCACCCCGAACGATTTGTCACGGTAAAATCCCTTATAAATCTTTGAACTTTACATTGCCATAAAATCAATATAACAACTGCTAGCAGTTTGAAAACACGTAATGAGGCTAAAGTTTGGGTGCTAAATACAAATCTGGGGTCAAAATTTTCATATGAACAATAGGGAGAGATTTTGACAAATTTCTAAAACGAGGCTGCTTTATTAAAGTGGTGTATTACATTTCAACAGTTTCTGTATCCTTAAAGGCAGTGACTGGGCTTAAGAAACATTGCTTTGCCAAAGTTTGAAAAAGGGATGAACTGAGCCAAACATTTGTAGCCTTACCCAAAGCCAATGGAAACTGGTTTTCGGGAAATTGAGTCAAACCCTAATCTAGACAACAGTTTTGTAGTTTTTCAAATTGATTTTATGGTTTTGTTATACGATTTTCAAATAGTGAACACTCCTTTCTGACTAACTCACGCAAAGACAGTAAACATGCTGCAGTTTGGCCCCTCGGGCTTTCGGTAATCACACCAGGCAGAGATTCGTGAAAAAAGTATAGCTAAACAAGCAATATTTTCTTTGTTTTATCAAAACCACTACCGTCTCGTCTTTTGTATAATCACCCTGCTCGCCGTCGGCGTACGAAATTGATTGAAGCACCTCAAGCAGTTACAGCAGCTGCTTAGCAAGAAGACGCCAGCAAAAAACTTTGATGAAGATTTATTTCTCAAAACAAATTTCAAAGCGTTATAAACTCCAGACAGCAAGGGCAAATTTCGTGAAAATGATTCACGGTTCTGAAAAGACCCCTCACAAAGCAGCTGGTGCAGAGATAATCATTGTAGTAATCAAACTGCAAGGTCACGATTGGTAGGACTGATGATAAAATCATCTGCTATGATAAAATACAACATTATACTGTTACGAATGGTGTATCATACTGTTCCTACCATCTTCCTCCTTTTCTCTGCAAACTATTGTATTCAAAGAAGGGCGACCAGAGGATAGTGACACCATATAAGCAAAGAATCTGTGCTTTTCTGATGACACTCTTAACGAAAACGATGCTGCTCTATTGTCTTCATGCCTCTTAATCGCAGCTAGCTTCTTTATCGTGTTTTGATAAAAGATCATGACATGAAGATGTTTGGTGTAAATTCGCAGAATGTTTTTTAATTGGTTTAGGTACAGTTGTTACAAACATTAGTAATTGGAAAGAAGTTCAAACTCACGGCAGCAATTTGTAAGTTTGTTTTCTAGCATTAATCATACCAACCTTGGACTTGTCCCTTACAAGCTTAAATTTGATGAAATGAAACAAAATACCTAGACTTATTGCACATTCGTTGCTATCGCTATTGAGAGACCGATGGACGCTCAAACTACGCTCAAACAATGACTCGTGGACTTTCACACTGAAATTTGAGATGAAGTTTTCCCCCTAAATTTTACGACTGGATATGGAAACTGTAGCAACACTGCACGAACTCTTAGCAATGGCGGATGGGCCTAAGTTGCCGGCTGGAACCGACAATGCTTATAGGACCTTCCATTTTATATGAAAGTCAATAAGTCCTAGATTGAGCAAAAATAGATATGTTGCTGTTGTTGTCATCGTCATTGTTGTTGTTGTTGCTATTGTTGCGATAAGTGGGACTATTTCGTAAGTCTACGAAATACCTTGGTGAAATTTACACTGGACTTTCCAAGAGATGTGCCCTATGATGCGATTGTTGCAAAATCTGCCGCTTTTTATTATTAAAGATTGTGAAGACTTAAACTGGATACCTTATTTCGAAACCGGCGGTATTATAAAAGAAAAACCACATGTTTCATCGGGATTTAGTCTCAGATTATTACCTGCAAGTTTTGTGTATGATATTTTGTGTTGTTACTTGTAAGTTATAGTTTTGAATTTTGATAAGATTTTAAAATTGATTCTAATTCCCTGCTTTCTAGACGAATTGATACGTTATCTTTTACTCAATCAATAGTCGCTGTGCCTAAAGTTAAACGATTCATTTGGACGGTTCCAGTCCCTTAGCTGGGTACTATATATCTACTTTTAAAAATTGTTCAAATCAAAATGTACTGTGAAATTTCATTATTTCGTTAACAAAATAAGGAAAGTTGGATGGCAAGCATCTTGGAGATACAAAAACTTGTTTTACGTACAGGAGTATATAATTCTTATTCATCGATTCCCAATCAAAAGGTTACGTGTTACAACCAACCATAATACAGTAAAATTACAACTTGATATTCTAAATCAACGCCTTTTTGAGCCTAACTTCTTATTACAGATCATCATCATCATCATCTCCTAATACTATACAGAACAACGACAGCAACCTCCTTTTCCATTTTTGTTGTCTTCTCGAGCTACCTCCTTTCGATGCCATCTTTTCTTCTTGCTTGCTCTGCTTTCTTTGGAGCTTAGAAGATCTTTCATCAAGACAGCCCAGGGAGCCTTCTCTTGTTTTCTGCTTACCGTCTTGCTTTGGACAAGCATCCTCAAATTTTGGATGTGAAATGGTACTTTTCTTTGTAATTGTGCATGGCACCAAATTATCTCTATCATTGTTCCTTTCTATCAGTTCCTTTGTATCGTGATTCATTCTATTATTGTCGTGACAAGTATTGTCTCCATTGTTGTTAGTGTCTTTTTCTGTCATCATTTTTCCATTGTTATCGTTGTTTACATTGTCTTTGTCTCTTTTTGAAATAACCTCTCCTTTCATTTTTATCGATTGAATAACTTCTCTCGACCCTTCCAGTCCTTCTTTCCGTACCTCCAAGAAGTCGTTCTTTGGTTTTCTTTCTTTGATAACATCTTTCGATATCTCCAGCTCTTTTTTCTTTCCCTGTAAGAAGTCCGTCTGTCTTTTTATTTCATTGCGAATGCTTGCTAGCTTGATGCGTTCTCCTTGTTCGATATGCCTGGTAAGCTGATGGAGGAAAAGCATTTCTCCTTCCCTTTTCTTCGCTAGCGATTGCCATTGCGCTTGTCTTATTCCTTCCAATTCTGCTTTATAGAGTTGATCAAATTCCACTTCATTGCGATCCATTTTTTGATTTTTTATTAAGTTCAGATTGAGGTAACACTCGCCTGCATTCGAAATGGCACAAATTTGAGTAAACTGAGACTGATAGAGACCTGCTTTCACATTATTGTTAATCTAACGTTTGATTATCATGTTCCACTAAATGACGTCATAATCACTTTTTATATCAATTCCAAGCATGGGTAGTTAGACACCACAGTTTTGTTTCAGCATGTCTACTGCTGCGGAAGAAAGTTTATTCAATGCGGAGGATTTACCGAATTCGTAAGTACGCTACCGCCTCCGTAGAATTGTACAATATTTCCCACAGCGATACAGCTTTGGCGTCTTACCACCTTTTTTCCAAGTGAGATGGGACGTTTTGGCATTGTAATTCCATCATTTGCTGAGATGGAAATATTTGTTTTATTTTACAGTTAATTCTGCTGTTCTAAAGTCCCCCTCAAAGTAAACGTCCCAATATGACAAAAGGCCCTGGGGACAAGGTTGCCCCAAAAGAAAAATCTTATTTTTGCATGCATGAAATATCTATCGTCTATATTTTTCCCAAGATGGCTCTGCAAGTTTCCAAGCCGTTCACAGGCTAGTCCAAAGTGCAGTAATGATGTAAGGAAAATTTTTGCATTCACTGTAACTAAATCTTCAACCATATTCGCCATCTAAATGATTAAATTGTAAAAACAAGTGTATGATTTTGCAATTAAAAATTTATGTTAAAAGTCAATACTACACTAATTTCGAACATGAATCAAATTCGAACTATGTATCTCAAATCATCATCATCATCATCATCGTCCGCTAATATTATACAAAACAACGACAACAACCTTCGTTGCCATCTTCTTTGTCTTCGGGAAGAAGCTTCTTTCAAAGCTTTCTTCTCTTCTTGTTTGGTCTGTTTTCTTTTGCAAGATCTTTCATCAAGGCAACTCAATAAATCTTCTCTTCCGTTCTTCCTATGTTCTCGCATTGCAAAAGTATCCTTATAATCTCGAGGCGATACGTCATTTTTCTTGTAAATTTTACACCAGATTGAATTCTTCCCATCTTTTCTTCTCTCTTTTTGTCTGTTTGTCACCTCATTGTGTTCGTTGATATTATTTTCATTGTTTTCATTGTTCTCATTATTGTTATTTTCATTACTAATGCTATTGTTCACATCGTTATTGTTGTCTATTCCATGGTCAGCTGCTTCATTGCTTTCATTACTTTCATTGTCCTCTCCAATCAAATCACTTCTATTCATTTCATTGTTGTTATTGTTTCCATCACTTTCACTATTATCTTTGTTTTTGTTGTTTCCATTATTTTCATTGTTATCACTGCTACCAATTTCTTTCGTGCTATTGCCAATGGCTTCTCGTTTCATCTTCGAAATGTAAGCTTCTTTCCACTGCTGAAGGCTATTTTCCCTAGTCTTTAAAAATTCGGCCCTGTTGCTCTCCCACTGTTCCCAGTGGCTCATAATATGAGTGGACAAAAACCTGTTTTCTCCCCTCATTCCCAGTTTGACTTCTTGGAGATCCATATCTGCTTTGATAACCTAGCCTTTTATCCTTATCAAATTTTTTTTCTTTTCGTACTTTTGCTTGAGACTTAACTCAGTACCTAGAGCTAGCCTTACCCCGTTCTCTTTTGTCAGTATTCTTCAGACGGGTAGACTCAAAGTGGATCTATTGAGAGTCAACTTTATTTTGTAAGGTTGCAGATCTGACGTTTCAAAATGACGTCATAATCTGCGACATTCCTGCTTTCTAAGAAAGGAGTCTGGATCGAGTGACAATTTTCTATTGGCGCTCCCAGTTTCAAATTTTTCTTCATACATCATCGATGACACCGTTGACGACGGTTGGAAGCAGATTGCAATTGGTAAGTGTGTCGTCTACAATCTTGCAATTTTAAGTGCCAAATATGTTTGGAAATTTAGAATGAATGACTGACCAAGTATGAGGCTATTATAGGGTGCAAAAGTTTGAGTACTTGTCCGTCAACCGCGAGCCATTTGCTCTCATAAACCGCCATCGTCAGTCTTCTTCAGTACGTTCTTTTTAGGATTCCTGCTCCTTGTAAATGAAGCATGAATCTCAAGGAAATTCATGTGAATCTGCTAATTACGATGACCGTACTTTTACAGCTATGCGAAGCCTTGATAGATGATGAAGTTTATCCAGTAAAAAGCAACATAAAATGCAATGTCTCGAGGACGGAATAAACCACTTCCCACCCACGTAGCAACAGAAAAACCGTATACTACTGCACTGATTTTCTTGCAGAAACCGTATTCCGCATCAAAAAGTTTGGCCGAATCCGCCTAACGGCCACACAGTAACATATGTTTCTCTAAGGCTTTCTTTCAAATGTAAGATGAAACTTCATCCTTGCTAGAAAGTTGAAAAATGTTCTTACCGTTTTCGTATTTGCAATTTGAAATGTAATAGGCTTCTGGTATGTTCTATTTGTTCTTCAGGTTAGCTTATTGCGCTAGATTCAGGAATACCCTCCCTTCTCATGTTTCCTTCTTTAGATCTCATTATTTCATTCTTGAGGGGGGGGGGGAATTCTAGAATCGCTCCAAAAGGATTTTTGCCAATGTGTACCGGATTTTTAGAGAGTGATGCGCCCCTAGCACCCTGATGACTTGGGTGTGGATGTTTCAATATTTTCCCACAAATTCTTAGCACCAAAACTTCAACTCAAGAATGAAAATGCTTCTGGTCTTCTGTTCTAGAAGTTGTAAGAAAGCAGCCAAGTAGCCGTCAAAAACCAATTCGCTGTCTTAGACAAACATTGCATGTCACTTTAATCGAGGGGCATTTCGCTCATTAGAAAAGTCGTACGAGATTTTTCAGAACAAAATGATTTTTAAGGGTTTTTGGTGGATTTTTCTTGAAAACGAAAGGATCTTTGCCACATGCGTACGAGATTTTTTAGGAGTGAGATGCCCCTCAACTATGATGTCATGAGGTTGTCAGTTGTCTTTTCCAGAAACTGGAACTCTCGTCCCTGAAACATCATTCCAGACCGTTAGGACTTTCCAGTGGTATTCTCGTCCTGATGAGCCCCACTTTCCAAACAGTTGGTACATTCTTGCTTCGGTTTGACATGTGGCAGGTTCCGTGTCGCTATCAATTCTCTGTCAAGACGATGATCAGATTTTGTGGTCCGATCCCATATTGTCATCCCTCACGTTTGTGAGAGAAGCAGAGCGGATTCATTTTGATGGAGACCGGGTGAATAATCAAGATCCTGATTTAATTTTCAATCGGGCTGACACGGTCATTTGATTTTCACCTTGCTAATTGTCATACTTCTAATGCAGATTTTGAAAGCTGGGGAGGTGCGAGGAGGTTGAACCTTACAAATCTTGTTTCGTAGGATACTAAAAATTTAAGCCACTATACGTATTTTTCATAGGAGACAGGAACGGCTTATAAGAAAAGGTAAGCTTAAGTTTTCGAAATTCAAGAAACAATCCTACCTGAATTCGAAAAACTAAGAAACTTTTGCAATTTCCAGTTTTAATTTTTCCAGGTCACTCAAAAGTGTTCTGACACTGTACAAGTAATAGTTTGGACATTATCATTTTGATATCTTACAAAGCAATTTGAGAACATTGAAAATGCAAGAAACACGTAAGAAGTAAGAAACTTTTTGTAGCAAAACCATCCAAAAATTTTGGAAACTGCCTACCCGCTACCCTAGGTACCAGAGCCTAAAGAATTAAATACGTACCCGCCCGGGACCTTAGTGTCTTTTGAAAAATACATACTCGGAGTTTCTTACGAATTTCTCATGAGATCCAGAGCGATCTTCAAATGATACTTTTCCAAGTAATTTTTGCACCCCTTTGGCACCAGCTGACAAGACAAAGTGAACCAGGAACACTCTCTGCAGGTAAAGTTACTCATCGGTGATCAAGGCGGTTGGTAAAGTAAAAATTGACAGCAGGAAGTGCTAAAATCTATCAAAATGCAACAAGCAAATTAGGTGTGCGAGAAAATAAAATACATTTGCATTGGCTTGGGAAGCGGGTTGGGAATAGAAATGTCACATCAAACACTTACCGCACGCAAATTTCTCAAAAGAAAATTCCAAAAACCACAAAGGGGTTGATTGGAAACACCCAATCTGGATTGTTTATTCCCAGTGATTGCTAGGGTGCTAATAGAAATCAAATCCTTTTCCTTTTTCATTTTGTGCAAAATTACACCTTTGCGACTACAAAGGAAACCCGCGCTTACCCTTTATGACTGCACGCTTCAGTGAAATTATACATGACTCAATAAATGTCTGCCATCAGTCTTCTAGCGACATAAAAGCTTTAATTCTTTTTGTGCAACAGCTTTTTGGTTTTTTCCGAATGGCAAATCGCTTGTGCAAGAGTTTGGGGTGTGGAAACTTCTGGTTTTTGATAGCCTGATAACCAGACTAGTTCTTTTGAACTTGGATCTGGTTTGACTTGCTACAAGTCTCAGTTTTAACCTCAGACAGTGCGAGCCTTCGGCCATGACGATGTGAAGAGAAAGAAAACGAAGACTTTTATCAAGTCAAGGATCTGGTTATCAGGCTAGTTTTTGAAAGATTTTTGAGACTTTTCGTGAAATTCTCAGAGATGTTTCAAGATTTCTGCAACTTTCTGAGGCCTTTAGATTTTTGAGGATTCACAGTTTTTCCAGAGTTTGTATGATTTTGTAGATTTGAAATGAACTGGAGGTTCCTGAGATGTCAGAGAATCGACAAAAATTGAGTAAGGGAGGAATCTGGGGTTTTCATAGGGATTTCTTGAAGATTTTCGAAAATCTTTCAGGTTCTTTCGGATTTTCGGTCTTTGAGATTTTCAAAAGCCTGTGATATCTTCGCGATTTCTATGATTTTTTGCGAAAGTGTACGGTAAATTCTATATCAGGGGCTATTTGAGGGCTGCATCGTCCCTGGTCCCCAATGCCACATACGCTTGAGAGTTCCTTGAAAAAATACTTTCAGAAGAGAATCTCAAGGGTATCAGGTGCACAGAAGCTATCTCCTCAAGCAGCATGACATTTAGCAAAAGTGATTAACTCGAAATTCTTTTGTTGTGTCCAGGTGTCCTAACCGGTCATCTTCATTTCCAGCACATTGAATTGAAACAAGTTTCTTTTCATCATCAAGAAAGACCAACAAGTCCTTCTCTCAAAAAACATATGAAAGATGGTCAAATCAAGCGATGTAGAAATGGAGGAGAATAAAGAAAATGAAGGGAAAGGCGAGTCGAAAGTCATTTCGCAGAACACCACCAGCACTCCTGATTCAGAGCAGGACATCCATCAACAATCATCAGTGAAAAGCAATGGTGACGAAGAAACAGACCACGGTATCATTAAATCAGATCCTAAAATCTTCTTGTTTCAATTTGTTTCTAATTAACGAGCTTCTTCTTCAATAAGTTAGGCCCTGGAAAGTGCTCATTTTGTGTTACCATCTCCTGCTATCTGAAAGTGAACTGAAGAAAGGCCCAGATACCAGAACTTCATAAATATTGCATGTCCTTTCCTTAGAAATTGTTTAACATGTGTGTCGGAGCAGAAAAATTGTGATGTATTCGCAAAGTGAATCTCCCAAATTCTAAACAGATTAACTAATGAAACAAGAAATGAAACAAGAACTTAGTATTATTAATCTTAAAGCTCCAAAATTCTTGTTGATGAAATTTTAGTAGATGGGCAAAGCAACTGCTGAGAAATTTTGTGATTTCGGTTTCTCCCTGGTCATGTTGAAACTCGATCGGAACTACAAAACGATCACCGCTGCTGTCATTGTAAACAATGCCACAGCAAGGAAGAAAGATATGATTACTTGGACCAAGAGAGAAAGCAGTTTTAAATTATTTGAAATGATGGTTTTGATTTTGAAATTCATATTGACCTGCTATCTTCTAACTTTGCCCTCCCAAGGGTGCCAGGAATGAAATCTTTTCCATCCAGGGAGGCATAAGCGTACGAGGCGGGGGGGGGCAGGGGCAGCAACCCCCCAACTTTGGAAAAATTCTCAAAAACAAGCCCCACTTGGGGTGAAATGTTAGTTAAAAAATGGGCTTTGTGTTGGGCAGCCCCACTTGATTTTCCCAAACAGGGAGGGACAGAGATCCTGTACTTGTTCAAAAGAACAGCATGAAGGGGAAGAGGTGGAATCTTTAAAAGAAATTTAACCCCCAATTGATCAATTTTTTTGTGAATAACTGCTGCAACATTTCATAGACTTGCACAAATTATTTTCTCAGAGAGTTTCAAAATGCATTCTTGCAACATGTTGTTCTGAATTACTCTTCACAGAAAAAAACTACTAAAATATCAAGGAATTTCTTTGAAGTTTTGTTGAAATTAAAAATTGCATGTTGCAGAACTGAAAGCTAAAAATAATATTTTCTGGGGCATTTTGTCACTGGGAAGTAGCCTGCAGCCTATTTACTAGAGTCACAGCTTCTTGTAGTCCCTGTGGCAAGCAAGCACACCATTCTACTGTTTTTGTGCTTGCACACTTTATACATTGTGGTTTTCAGCTTCAATTATTTTGTCAAGCTGTGTTGAAAAAACAATGACAGTAGATCTAATTGTTTATCAAACAAATTTCCCTTTGTCTATAAGTAAAACAAAAGACCCAGACCTCAGATTGTTTATCAGTCAGCAGCACTCTTTGTTTACCTGTTGAAAGAGAAGGTTCAGACCTCTATTCTATAATTTGTAACGTCAGATCTTGCCATAATAAGAACATAAAACTGTTGTTAAAATAATTCTTCCCCAGCATCCATTTTGTTTCTGGTTGAACAGCTACCTCATAGTAGGGGACTTCCTTCCTGCTGAATCTTGAGATATTGTGCAATTTCTCCATAGTGGAGCATCCTAAAAATGTAGGGTCTTATGAAAACTGCACAGGCAAACTAAATTTGAATCACATGCTGTGAGCAAATTATTTGCTGCATCAAACAGATGCTTACAAAATTCTTTAGTATCTGTTAACCCTATCAAGCCAAGGGGAGGGGGGGGGGGGTGGCTAAATCAACCCCCAAGCGGTTTCTCTTCTGTAAATTTTTACCAAGTACACTCACAATGCTGAAACTTTCTGACTTTTTGTTTTTAGTCCTTCTCATAATCAAACATTATTTTTTTGAAACAATTGATTACATTCCAGCAGGGATGGCATGTGCAGGGGTAGGGCTTAGGAGGCAGGAGCCCCCCAAAAATTCACTGAACCCCCCATCGGCACTTTAATTTTGGAAAACTGCCATGCACTGTCAGCACTTTCATAATTGTCTTGTTACTGTATGTTTTTGAGAGTGTAGTCGCATTTTAAGCTATTCTGAAAGGTGTGGTCCATAAAATTTTTGCTTGCTCTGCACACCATTGCCACTGTGATGTTGTTGTCCTCACAGCATTTTTTCCCTGCACCCACCTCTGTATTCCAGGGGGTAAACATCATCAATTTTTGAGAGACGTCAGTGTAAAATTTTGAATAAGTCCCAATAAAATCTGCAGCTACGGTGATAAAATGATGACTAGGCTATGACATACTAATTTTGATGCTCTGTTCAACCATCCAGTTATTTTGTAACACAATATGATAGCATGGTTTAAAGTGGATTTTGGCAATACACATGTGCACATTCTTTGCATTCCTGTGCGATGACTTCATCATTTTTGTTAACTTTTCTTCACAAAGCAGATGCTATTTAAGTATAGAATACACTAAAATTGGACAGATGCCTTTAATACTTTTCCTTTTCTCACAATCAATGATTGAAGATTTCTAGTACTGAACCCAATTGACTTTGAAAATTAAACTATTTTGACGTCATGGACAGATTTGGTTCTATAGACATGCAAAGTTTGGCTCTAGGCTGTCCAAAACAGACATGAATTATGGGGGCTGAATCAGCCCCCTAGTCTTCCTAGAGTATCAAATACATTAGGCCTGATAGGTTTAAAGTATACAATTCATGTTCAACAATCAACAGAAAACAGATTCTGTCTAATAGATTACCAAAAAGTACAAAAAATAAAGAACACAAATGTTGGTTGAGGAAGGACATTTAAATGCAGAAGCAAGGAAGTATATTTTATAGGCATGCTCAGGCTATTTCTTTGTTGATGCTAGACCTGTTTGATTTCCAGAAATTTGTTTGATTGCAGTCGCTCAATTCCCCTATGAAATTTACAATTTTTCACATTAAGAATTCTTGTAAAGTTAATGTGTGGTAATCTTTTAGTCAAGTTTTATCAGGAGCTCACTTTTCATCATTATATATTTGTTTTCTTCTGTAGACCAAGGAATGCGAGTTGGCGAAGAATACCAAGCAGTGATTCCAGAACTGTCTAGTGAGTCCACAATATGATTCATCATTGATGAATTGCCTCAAGTTCTCAGTTATCCCTCACCTTGAAAGAACCCACCCAAATTTGCCCCTATCTCAGAACTAATTGTGGCAAATGAATCCCCTTTTGAATGAGCTCTCTTTGGAGCATATCAAGCCCCCCAATGGATGCAGGATACTCAAATTTATTGCTAAATTCTCTGCATATCACCTCTTTTGGATTGAAGTTCAAAACTGATACTCATTTCTCTTTCTCCATAATTTCATGAGCTAGAGACGTTCTCTTACGTTCAAGACTACTTTCATATCACATTTTACACCATTTATTGGATAAGTTCCCTTGAGTAAGACCCCAGTACCCCTAGAACCTATGCACGGATATAGACCTATGATAGTAGGTGAGGAAGTGAAGCATAACTACCTCAAAAATTCCAGTGACAGTCATGGTATGCAAATTTTGAAATGGGGCAACATTTCTCCATTTTTGTAGATACTGATGAAGCTGTGCGACCAGATCCTCTTCAAGTATGGGAGCCAAATGCTGATTTGGATGAGGCAAAATGTAAGATTTTATTTCTCAAAGTTCACATACCTTCATGTACCAAATAATCCCTCCCAATGATTGGTTTTTGAAACATTTTCAGCCCCCCCACCTTTTACTCCAAGCCCCCTTTCATTAATTCTTTAAAAATTGGAATGATAGTGAACATAATTTTTGAATTGATATCAAACAATTCATGTTTAACTGAGGAAACATCTATTTTCAATTTTCCCAACCTCCCCTCGTTGCTCTAACCCCCTGATTATCATTATGTCAAACTATTTCCAGCCCCTGGTTATTCTCACCCCCATTTATTTGGTACTTGAGAGTAGTCTTTCATGCTTGTATACAGTGAAGGTTTTTTGTACGTTGACATGAAAATTATTTTCAACAGTTTTCCACATTATAATAAGAGTAGGGTACAAAATGAATGTTTGGTAGAAGAATACTTAAAGAAATGATAAATTTCCCAGCTTAGGCAGCAAGATAATGGCTGAAATGTGCAAGGCCTGTACTATAGTAAGCAACTGCCCAGATGTATACACTTGAGCAATACAGTTGTTGAAACTTCTCATCCAATTCAATTTTCAATGTTCATAATCAAGACCCAGAAAAAGGATACTGGTATAGAGTTTTTGTAGATTTACTTCAGTTTGAAGAAAGCCTTCCATTTTATTTTATAATTATACACTATTTTATATCAGTGGATGAGTACCTGCAAGCTGCTAAAGACAAGCATGGCTACAATGTTGAACAAGTAAGAGAACCTTTGTATTAACTAGCTGATGCTTTTCTAGATCTTGCTTGGATCAAGGTCAAGACCCAGAGCAATGTTACTATGCCGCAACTTAGCTTTTCCCAGATGATGATGCAACCATTGACTTGATATTATGCGCATACTAACTGGTTTTGTATTGTACCAGGAAATATAAAGCCAGAGGTCTTAAAAGTGATTATCGAGATTCTGAGGTCTGTGCATTAAGACCAAAGGCATTATATTTTCCTGTACAATGACAGAAGTGGTTAGTATGAGTTTCCTGTACCTGATAGCTTCTAATTTTGACTTGTATCATCTAAAACACCTTTTGTAACTGTCATGTAATTTGAGGTCATTGTTAATCTCAGAGTTGCTGTGGGGAAAAAGCAATCATTTTATATAAAGCTAGGGAAGGCCTGGGGAAATGTGGGACTAACCAATAGGAGTGGTGGGATTCTCTATGCTCATTTTTGAAACTTCAGTCATGTAGTGATGGCTTTAGACCAAACCTGTCAGTAGAGTATTTTAAGTGGTTTTGATGCTTTTTATTTTCAATGCAATCTTCAAACACTTCACCTACAGAGTGAATTTTATTGAGAGAAATTTCGAAGGAAATTAGAATGAAGGCCTTAACAGTTATCACAGATTACTCATTTCTAAGAATTGGTAGCTTTGGATGTGGCAGATAGATTTCAAATATGGAAACTTGTTGCTTTATCAGTAGCACATTCCCTTAGAAAAATATTGAGTATGTTTGCAGCATGCTTCAAGTCTTATACTAACTTGTTTCGAGCATGATTTGAGTAACTTTGAAAGTTTGATTCAAGTAGGAATTTTGCACCACTGGGGCAAGCTTGATGCATGGATCTTTTGAAATGAAGACAAAATCAATCAATGCTTGATTATAGTATGTTTGAGAACAATTTTAGCATGAAATTATTGTCAAGCTTGATCAGGCTCTAACCATACATGCAAACTGGGCAAAAAGGTATCAACATGCCCGTTTCAAGCTCCTTCAAGTCAGTATTGTGCTTTTGTCATGCTTGTGCAAGCTTGTTGCAAGCTGAACCCTCTCTTAGAGGTCATTTGATATCTTTGAAACATTTCCTACATGCATTTTTCATTCAAGGCTCTTGGGATGCTGTATTGGCACAAATTTAACTTTGAAAGGTCTATCAATGACTTGGCAAATTTCACACCCCTACCAGGTAAGAAATGTCTCTTTTATTGTTTAATTCTGGAAGTGAAACCTTGTTCACTGCCTAAAGTTATCTTAGAAGGCCGACATAATAATAACGTCATAGTGGTGCTTCATTTACACTCACCCTTAAGATATATTTTATCAACCAGAGAGGAATGTCGGGCCTTCAATGATGCGAGTTCCAAACATTAAATGTTCTTTAGATACTGTAGATAACTTTATAGTCTTACAATATGCAATGAAGCAATTTGAATTGCCAAAATTGAGATGTTACATTTTATTGCAGATGAATGGAGCATGGAAGATAAAGTCATCTTTGAGCAATCTTTTAATTCACATGGAAAACATTTTTCAAAGATTAGGTCACAGGTAAGTCGTGTAATCACATACTGATGAAGTATCCCTTGACGTACTTTGCTCTACAAGTACAGTAAGTGGGGAGCAACTGTTGAAACTTAAGAAGTGACACAAATTGTTCTGGCACTTCTTCAAAAGACGAATCTTTGCCAGTACGGGTAAAAGCTTTTGCTTTGTGCGAAGTGGTCCATGTTTTACTGTTTTTCTTTTCTTCGTCGCTTCTAGAAGGTCAGTGTTTGCAGAAGGTTAACCAACTTTCTCTTCATTGAATTTTCATATTTGTTTAATTATTGAAAATCTTTCACACGTCTTTCAGAGCTGAAATTTAGTTTCTGACACAACGGCGCTATCATTGCTTTGCTTCCCTTGTTAGGGATACGAACAGGTAAAATTGCGAGCCTCAAGGAATCTCCTAGAAATGGCTCCAGATCGCATACGCTCTAACAGTTTACTTCAACGACATAATATGCAAATTAACTTGACCTTTGATAACAAGAACACAAAAAATTGCACCGATTCGCATGGCAGTGTGAGCCCCAGCGTTGACTCGCAATCAACAAAGCTGAAACACGATCTGTCAGAACAGAAGGGTCAGTACTTTGTCTCCCCAACAGCTCTGTGTTTTCCTCAATTGATTTTTGTTTCACCCATTATATCATAGACTCACTTCATAGTTCCAGTTATCACAACAAAACACCAACAACAATGACAACAACATCAATAGCAATAGCCACGAATTCCCAATGTGATGATCAAGCGTGATATGATTATTAAGACTAAATGTTGACTATTTATCTGTTTTTCTAGCTTCCTGATAAGAGTATTGGTTCTTTAGTAAAATATTACTATGCATGGAAGAAGACAAGAAATAGAACAAGTCTGATGGACAGGCAAGCAAGAAGGCAACACAAAGATCCCACTGGGTAAGACGTTGACTGCGGTCACACTAGGGTTTTTTTTATCCCGTTGTTTCCTGTCAACGCAACGAGCTTACAACGCTGTTGTATGTGGCCGCTTTTCTTGTTCTGCTCACATATAATGCTGTTACCACGTTGCGTTCCTTGTGCAAGAGTCTTTAAAAACTATAGTAGCCAAAACAACGGGACAAACAAGGTGCCGACATAAATTACAGCGTTGTTTTAGCAAAATTAACCAATCATGATTTACCAAGGTAATGAAGTCACGATTACTTTCGCGCCAATGAACTAGCCACAGCACAGGCAGCTTTGCAAAAGACGGGATGGGCTCAGTGTGATCGGGTTCCTTTGTATCGTTATTATGCTACTCTTTCTGACGTCAAAGATAAGTTCAAGAAAGTGAAACAATTCAGATTATAACGAGATCCCTTGTATGGTAAAGATAAAAAGAAAGGATTTCTGAATCCGCAAAGGTGCCTATATATTTTAGTCGTAAATCCGTATTTTTATAAAATTGTCCCGTTTAAGTAAAAGCCCTCCTTTTCATCAGAGTTTTGACTTTGAGGGCATTCGTTTAACTAGCATGGACATCATTCTTATTGCATGACCCATGAAAATGGCGACTGCAAAGGCCAGCCAAGAGACGACACAAGCAAAGCATGCTGGATGAAACAGACCCTTTAAACTCGGGGGCTTGCCAGGAAGGACAGAACTTGCAGTGCAATAGCATTATTTCCTTTTAATTGATACCTAAATTCAAAGCAATTGCCGATTACATACAAAGGACATTATCGCCAATAATAATTCAACACGAGCAAAGCCACAACAGTTGCCCTGAAGCCCAGGTGCCTGACTTGTTTGTTGTGCATCCTAGAAATGTTTTTAAGGGCATGCATTAATACTGAATAGGTTGGAAGAAGAAGGATATATCTAAACATCTGCCTTGGGTAGAGTTTTATATGTTAGGTTTTACCCATTTCAAGTCATGTGACCATATTCTTGGGAAGTTTCAGTATTATGTTATTTTTTTGCACTCATGGCACGACTTTTCATGGCACGAAATATGTTGGAGAAATCAAAAGACGTTTTATCAAGTGATTGATCACATGACTTGAAATGGGTGTAAACAAATCTTAGCCGATTTTGTCTATTGTTTTGAATACACCCAAAAATGTGAGAATTACATCGCCCTTAAGTCGGCTTCTGAACGTCACCTTTCAGTCATATAGCTATCACTAGATTTCAGTTTATTCTCCATGAATCTAAAATTTTCCTTAATTTTATAGAATTGGAATGCTATTCAGTGATGGTGAAAGTGATGGAGGCGATGATGATACAAGCGACAGTGATTTCGAACCGGAAAAGGAAGGTGGAAATGTGAGTAAAATATCTCTCGGCCATATTTATATATTTACTTCACAGAACAGAACCGGGGTAAAATGACGTCATCGACAAATCTGAGATAAGGAATTGTTTCAATAGATAAACTTTTTGAAATGATAAATCGAGTGTTTAAGGCCTAAGGAACAAAATATCAAGTGTTGCCAAATTTTGGGGTCTGTTGCAGGGAGCTTGGGGGACTCGAAGTTACAAGTTTTTGCGCATGCGTGCGCATTTTCTACTCTGTTATTTACTTCAAGTTTTGTTCTGTTGAATTCTTTAGTGATAGATACAAGAATTACCATATGAACATGCTCGTTTTCTGTACTAGATAGTATATAAATTAAGTAACTTTTTTGTCCGTTTGCTTTCGCATTAAGCATAGTAAACCGTTGTTCTCTCTAAGCTCTTTTGTCTCTAACAGCAAGGGGGCACTGTGTAAGATCATCAAAGTATACAGGCCTGCATAAGTCAAAGCGATTTGGCAGCCTCAGTAATAGATTCCATATCCTTATTTATATTCAGTATATATGAAAAATTACAAAAAATTATCACTGCACTGCGTTACTAAGTTACTTCATCACAAGGACGATACTACGAAGAGCAGAAGACCATGACTACTTTATGACTATTATAATAAACAAGGCTTCACATCTTCCGTGTAGCCAGCAATAGTGCCTTGGTCGCTGTGTTTATGTTGATTTGATTGATGTGCTCTCAAACGTTTGAGATCTGGTCTTCTGAAAGGCAAATCACGGAGACCTAATTGTTTTCTTTTACGAAATTTTTTCTTGTTGTCTGTAACACTGATCTATTATCCCTTGTCCAGTCAGCAAACAGAATTTAAATCGTAATCTAAAACATGCTTCTTTAGGGTCGATATAGCAGTATGAAGACAAAGGCTCCGTCTGGTGGAATACAGGTCAGTATGTTTCTTTACATTTGAATATATTTGGTTTATCCTGACGCTCATTGCTTGAAGCAAAAGATAAAACGATTTTCCATCTTTGTAGCAAGAATATTTATTGTTAGAATATTTCTATAGCGCCATTTATCTACAATAAAAAGTTGTATAAAATTATAAGTATCCCTCGAATGTCATTTTGAACAAATGAGTCTTCAATCTCGACTTAAACTCTACAATGTTAGTGGTCATACGTAGTTCAATTGGGAGCGAATTCCATAATCTGGGACCAGCAATGCTAAAGCTCTGTCGCCCTTCTTCGTGTTAGATTTATATTTAATAGTAAAGAATGATAAACCAGGTCTTTTGCATAATGAGGGAAGGCAAAACTCTTTAAGGAAATGAATGTAAATGTGCCAGAAAGATCAGCTATTAGAATTGAATGCGGCAACGCTGTCACATTTGGATCTTTCGAGAATTTTGCCAAATGTCACTGGATCCAAGAGGTAATAAGAAGAAATTTAGGAGACATGAATTCCTACCTTGATCTAAATTTCGTTGTAATGTATGAGCTTCATAGACCTAGTGGACGTTAGGTTGTGTATCCACTTGCTTGTTCAAATGACTCAAGCCTTTCTACTCGACACTAAATGTTTAATGCTGCATTCACACTGACACAGTTAAACCAGCTTTATTTAAACCAGTTTAAATCTCAACCAATCAAAGGACTGGTTTTGTTGGACTGACCAATCAGAAGGCCCTATTCGAAACCTAGTTTAATTTAAGGTGGTGTAAGATACAGTCTGAATGGGGCATGACGCTACAGATAACAGCGTAGCTTTGTGGTTGCGGATCCAGGCCTGGAACCAGTTGAGGGTGAGGGGATGGGGGGTTCAGAAGGCTATTTGTCGGAGATGATATTGATTATCGAACTTTTCTCCATTCCTTAGCCTCCAGTAGCCAGCACAAATGACACGAAGCCAGTCCAAATGCCGCCAGTTCAAGCAACAACTTCATGTAGCAATTGTAACTTGGCATCAACGCAGTATCACAGTACTCCACGTGGCCAGCTATGCAATGCTTGTAATGATTATTGGAGGTAAGACATTCTCTTAACTTTCAACATAAGCTGACACTAGGAGACACAAGATCATGTAAAACTGCTAGGCCTTTTACAGTGTTAATTTGCTGAGATCTGAGTTACTTGGAGTTACGGAGTCGTCAATCCTTTCAGGTAAGTTTGATATCTTCTTGGCAACGCAAAGGCTCATTTTCTTAGGCATATTTTCGGTTCTTCAAGTTGGTGAAGTGCTTGGTATATTTATCTGACGAGAAAATGCCGCTTTTCAGGATATCGCTTCCCTCTTCCATAGTGCTGTATTTCTAGAGCCGGCTGTCAAAAGCCTTCAAAAGAGGATATTTTGTTCGAGTGCGTTGTTGCTCAGTTCAATTTCTTCGTTTTGAGTATACTGTCTACCGATGTTGTCTAGAATCGGCTACCGTTTGGTCGGAAAACATCTAGAGCCAGGTAAAATGTCTTTTTGCTTGGCACACCTACCTGCGCAAAAGCTATCGTCAAGTACCCATCGGGCTGCAATAGGCAATGCATGCAAATCGATTGTCTTCATCCAAATCGATTATGTTAAAAGTCGAGCACATTCATTTACGAAATACTATCAAAGGACAAGTCCGGGGTTGATAAGATCATTGTTAAAAAGCAACCTTACCAACTGCTGAACACCATATCGTCGACATTTTGTATTTTTTTTTAGGCTAGCAATGTGGGTGGTATAATATCAACACATTTGGCAGCCTCGTCATCGTGAGGTGACGTCGTATAAAATGACATCATTTCGTACTTCTTTGCAGATTGAAATATGTAGTTTCGCAGATTAAAAGAGAAAAAATTGAAAAAAGTACAACACATCATTCACAACAGTGTAGTCTTTTGAAATATCAACAATTAACAATCCCGGACTTGTCCTTTAAAAGATGGGATCAAAACCTGAATATCTCAATGATTAGAGATATGCTTCCAGCAATTACTTACACGCATGTAATTCTTTGATTCATAGCCGGACTGGTGTGATGAGACCAAAAATAGCTGCCAAACTAGAAGGAGTTGTTAGCAATCAATTGTATAAGGGACCTCAAGCAAAACTAAAGAAACGACCCCCAAAGGTAAGTTAAGTCATTGCAGCATTGATGTAGCTGCAACTGTTGCATTGGGTATTCCTCGAAAACCGAGGGAGGGGAGGGATTCTGTCTTTTTGTGGATGTACCGAAGGTTCTTTCGAATCATTTTCAATATATTCAATACAAAGATTTGCAAACAAATTACTTAACACAATTCTTATGAGCAACCTTTCTACATTACGAAGACAAACATAAGGAGCAGAAGACCATAACACTCTATGGATATTACACTAAAAACAGGCAACTGAATTACACGTAAGGTACAATGCCAAAACGAACATACAGTAAACAAACAATTTTTAGAGATATCTACAAACAAAAGAAATGGAAAGAAAAGGATTTTTGGCTGTCTGGCGTGAAGCAATATTTTCAAGCATTACTTGTCACTGGCCCTTTTTCAATCAGTATTTACACACAGTATCTCAACGGTGCCTAATTTGTGTTGATATCTTATTACAAAGTAATAAACTCTTTTTACGGTAGTCAATTCATATATCTACAGAGCGACACTATTTTGTTTTTGTTTTTAATTTGTTTCGGATCCAGGTATGGGACCCCTTGTTTAACGTCCCTTCCGAAGGACGACGAGGTGAGTTGTTAGGCCAGGCCTCTGAGGTCACCCATCTGGAGTTTGGCCTCACTCGACCGAGCTTAACTTTAGTTACCTGACGAAAACTGTTTAAGCCACTCGGCCACTCAGCTCGGAAACTATCGTCTATTGTCCTTGCACGGAGTTCTGTTTATTACTGTTTAATTTCAAAGCATGTGAATATCTTGATATGATATTTTATTTAATATCTAGTGGGTTGCTATTCTGATATTTTACACAGAGTAGAAAAAAAAACTATTATTTTTGTTCTCTAGGTGCAGCCTATGTAAATTCAAATTTCCATAATTTACTTGTTTTACTTTGATATCACAGGGTATGCATCTGACTGGCGACTTGTTAAATGACGTGGCTCAGGTGCATGGGGACAGTCATATCCGACCGTTAGAAATAGACCTCATTAATCTGCGACGGCAAGTACAAACAACAAAACAAACGATAGGCCAAGAAAAGCAAGCAGTCGTCGAAAAGATGGATCGATTGCGACCTCCAGAGGTACAGTTAAAGTTCTGATATGCTGTGACAGTCTTTTTTTAAATAGCACTATTATTTCTTGATTTCACGTAGCATGTGAAAGTTTATTTTTGACACTGTTGACATGACCACACATTGTGATTTCCTTAGCCTGGAATCATGAAGAGTTGGCAATTCTCCCCACTCTATGTAACAGGTTTGACCAAGGGCACCTGCCTTGAAGGGACTGTGTTTATTTGCAATCTTGTTTCAATGATGTGGTTTGCTGAGTAATTACTGTCCTGTTAATCCATGTATAATGTAGGGATAATTTAGTTTTCCTTAGGTACGATAATTTTCAATTCTGTTGGTGTTGATCAATCAAAAATTGAGCTGTCTAGTTCCCTCTGGTCATCTCGAATAACAGTTGATCTCGTACTATGTCAGTATTAGAATTTTAAACCATCAGATTATTCTTACGTCATATTTGAGAGGACAGCTATTACTCTGTGTACTTTATCACAAAAACAGGACTGCGAATAAACACAGTGCATCCAAGGTAGGCGCCCTTCATGTGACAGGAATTACATTATAGTGCACAAATTTGACACTGGATAATAGTCTTCCAAGAGCGTCCTTTATCAAATCAAGAGCGTTCCACATCTGGAAATAAAACTTTCCAAGATTAATTCTGCGGGTTGTTTTTTGACAGGAATCACGATGCTGATGTCGATCTGATACGGGCATACATTGCAAAATTAGAATTTTCTTTGTCTGGTCTTGGTGTAAAGATTCTTATTATATCTTTGCTGTTTATTGTAGCCAAATCAGAAACTGAATGCACGGTGGACCAACGAGGAATTATTAATAGCAGTTCAGTGTATGTATTACATATCTCTATATATCATGTTTTATATCATTGCGGAAGTATTGTTGCAGTCAAAGTGTAAGATGCGTACAATCTAAATTCGAACATTTTTTGAAAATTGATTTGCAAAATTGGATGATTTTGCTCTTGCTTCCCTTTACTCGAATATTGCTTCCGTTGGATAGAGCAGCAATCATATTGTATACAATAGGAGTTTCTTCTCCATGAAAACCACGACGAATATTCAAATATTTTTCCAGGCAAAAATCAAAATTCAATTAAGATCCGATTCTATTTTGAATATGGAAAACAAAGATGGGACGCTCCTCTCCCCGCTTTGATTGTAAATTTTGATATGGTACCGGTTTTACGTGCGTTGTTAGGATTTATTTTGATAAATTGCCAGCCATGTTGACAATCTTTGTTGAAATAACAATGCACGATGATTGCGAATTTTGTGCATTCCAAAAATATATTCAGTTTCTCGTACGGCTTCTAGAAGTCCAAGAAAACAGTAAATGGAAAGGAAAAATCATATATTTGTACCCAGTCCTTTCTCAGACAAGTACGAATAGACAAACGAAAGACAATTGACTAATTCTGATGCTGCACTTCTTTTGTTAAATCTCGGTCTATTAAAGACCCTATGCTCCCCATGATCCTTTCTGGCCTGACAATGAATTTCATACTGTATGAAAATGATTATGGCCTAGTAATCGCAAGGCTGTTCCATGTCGTTTCAGCCTTCAAATGAACGTAATGAAGTAGTCGCTTTGAACTCAAACAAAAGATATTCCCAAAAGGATTAGGGAAGCTTTTCTCCTTAGAGCTATTCATTTCCCATATTCTGTGGTCGAAGTGCGTTGTTTACAGTTACTGTGATATTTTGCTGTTTTGTGCGCATGCAAAGGATCATGGGGAGCACAAGGTCTTTAACTTTTCGGTGATTGTGTCTCTTTCAGGTGTGAGATCATATGGTAAAGATTTCCAAGCAATGGCCGAAGTTCTAGGAAACAAAACCATGAGCCAGTGTCGAAACTTCTTCGTAAACTACCGTCGTCGATTCAACCTGCTCGATATCTTGGAAGAATATGAAAAAGAACACAGCATTGTTTCAGACCGCACCGGGGATCTTTGGGATGAAATTGCTATGTCTGATGCGGAACCATTTGCAAATACGACGAATTTTCCGGGACCATCGAACCCTAGGATGCCTTTTATACCGGGTGAGTTCAATTCAATTCAATTTTATTCGTAAATTACAAGTAATTACAGAAATATAAACTTGTTCAAATACTTGTATCCTACGCGAACCAAGAATAGCAAAGCTTATCTGGCTTGAGTTGCTAAAATATGGTTTTAAAAGACTACAATAGATGCCACTACGATACAACTACAATCAATAAACTCTAAGATGAATAAGGAACAGCTACACGAAATACATATCAGCTGCATAATTATTTCATTCTCTCGTCTTAATTTTTCATCATTTAACCGAGCTTATAAGCAGTCAAATTAGAAATGAGAAGTAAAATTAGAGTGCCTCAATTACTGTAATGTTAGATCTTTATCTCAGAAATTTGTGTACAGAGTTAGTTGTATGTTGATTTTCGATTGCAAGTCGTTCATTTTAATTTGGCTGGAGTGTGTCTGGTTCAAATTCCTTTTTAACTTTAGAATAATTGATTGTATTATATAAGGCCACGAGAATACCGTCGGAAATGTGCGATTAGCCAATGAGAATGGCCGGATTCTTTGATTGCCTCTTTAGAAGCTTTAGTATGGTATACAAGACGTTGATACCTCATTGTCAGGGTAGCAACTCTGTTACACAATCTGATTGGCTGAAAATCATTATACGATAATGTCGGCTCATTACGTAACAACTCTACTTCGAACCACAGATGAATGCTTCTAACACGCCGAACACCGATTCAAACAGCAGCAGATGGCTTCGACTGCACTGGTGGCATGCCAGATCAACGATCATTTTGGCTTTAAGATCATCTTTGTACTTTTTTAAAATACAAAAGGCTTTCACCCTGCCCTGATTAAAAAATGGTAATGATCTGTATAATAACTGTTTCCTTCGGGCAATACCAAAAATATTAACCCTCAGCCCTTTTACAAAACCTCGCAAGCTCAAAAGCTCGAGTTTTGCACTGACGGGTTCAGGTTATTATTTTCTGATACTGTCCTCGGAAACAGTTGTTATAGGCTGCATTTCACTCATTCTAATCTATTTACCTTCTTAGGTATTTCCAGTGCACAGCCACCACCACTATACCGACCACCCGGTACTACAGTACCCAGCAGACCTTTTGCAGCAAATCCGATGTCTGGACAGCGACCGAGCACCGGTATGATAGTCGGTCAAGGACCTCCACCTTTAGTTAACAACCCTGCTGTCATTCCTAGCCGTGAACAGCCCAGCGTTTGACTTTTAGCATAGCTACTAAATCCGTTTATAACAGAAGTGAGAGTATTATAACTTGAAATTTATAATTTTATATGAATTTGTTTTCCTCTTTGTTGAATTAAGCTATATTTAATATCTTATAACCCCCAAAAAAGTTAACGTGTCTGAAATTTCTACTATGTTTGTTTATACTTGGTGCTCCCCCATAAGATCTCCCCACTTTTTATTAACTCTTGAACGAAATGAATGAGCAATGGAGTGTTAAAAAGGTGTTTTCGTAGTGTCACTATTTTCACTGAGATGTGCCGGATAAGTAAAGAAAAATGTTAGGCCTGTAACTCTTAAACTACTTCTGGGATTGTTATAAAGTGATATTTTGACACATGCGTAGCAAATGTGTCATCTTAGACAAGAAATTTGTTTACTGTGTGGACAAATTTGATCAACGAATGTAGGCCTGTTTTGGACGATACTGACATCAAGCATGTTTATAAAGACACATGTAATCTGGGAACAATGCGACCAATTTTGGCAAGCTAAATTTTTCTATCAAAGTGGTATGTTTGTTGCAGAGGTCTTATCAGTTAATAAGAATCAAGTGAATGGTCTCAGAGTTACAGGCTTTCACACGTTCAAGCATTTTTATGACTCATCCAGTAATATCTTGATTTTGAAATTTACTTTATTAGGTATGACCTCAAAGAGAGCGGTTTGTAAAATTTTGAGAAATGCAGATACTTCCCAAGCTTATTTTCCAGCGAATACGTGAATATTTGTTTTCTCATATCTAGTTGGGCAAGGTTATTCAGTCTTTAAGAGCCGTCTTGCAGATAAAACAAACATTTTTGACTGCACAGAAGTTTAAAACTCTTTCATATTTATAATTTATAACAGGATCGCATGCAATTGTATTTACTTTTCTAAAATGTAATTTTTTAGTGACGATTGGATGATATTTTTGAAGGGAATTAGTACCCCCATTCCTGCATTATCAGCGCTTGGGAACATTGCAGGCACTCGATTAGTAAGTTAGAACAATCTGAAAGGCCTTGAACCTAATTCAAATTCTCAAACACGTTAACTTTGTTCGAACCATCGTGTGAAATATTAAAGGTGCTGGTTGAGTGTTTCAGTCAACGAGGTTTTTAGTCAGATTAAGCAAGCTTAGCATGAAAGTATTCCAATCAATTTTCTTTCCATTTTTCCATGTACCAGCATTTTGGTTCCGACTGTAGTCATTTTATTCAAGAACCGTTTATTAGGATCCTCTTAAGAGATGCCAGGTGGGGATTCTCTTAAGAGATGCCAAGTGGCTATCAATGGCCTGTTTTTAGCGATATTTGGAAAGAATGGTGGTGTAGAAGCTGAAAGTCTGGAGCTGTCTACGTTTGGCGTTTCGAAGCTCATAACATGTAGGCATTTTAACAGATCTGTTTTCACTGCAAAAAAACACACCATATTCTTATTTTTCGGGCTTTCAATGCTTTTGGTTGCTTTTAGACATCTAAGGAAGGAGTTCTTTCTTGATGAAACAGCTCTAAGGAGGGCATTGTATACATCCGTAGGAACACATTTTAAGCACTATTTTGCTGCAGAAAAGACACCTTTGGAGGCTTTAGAGAGGGCTCGATACCCCTGTTGCTTCCTGCTGCTTTGTTTCTTTTTGTACAGCCTCAAATGAGACAGATATTTGCCATTTCAATGCTACGATATTATTGCGTCAAAGTTTACGGAGAGAATTCATATCTAGTAAATTATAAAGTAACCTAATTAAAGTTGTTGGTAACCAGAAAGCTAACTTTATAGAGTAGTGTATGTAATGTTTTCCTACCGATATTATGTTAAATTCATGTTCTTTCAATAAAAATGTTGACTTGTAAAAAAGTTCTGTTTACTGTGCAAGGCCTGCTTTCAATCGTATGCCGGATGCGACAAACCTGTACTAGACTTGTCCCAACTCTCTGGAAAAAGACAACGAATGAGACTTGGGAAAGGTCTAGCACAGTATTGGTACAACTATGTTCTTGAACCGTAGCAACTTTGTAGCGGGACAAAATTGTAACAACACAGTAAAAAGGTGGTCATGTTCAAGTGATTGAAAACTGTTGTGCCAACAGGTTTGAACAAGAGTACATTTCATCTCCCCCAAGCATTAAACACAAAAAGTTTTGATTGCCATGGGTTTGGCAACTTTAGTAATATTGAACATTGTGCTTTCTATCAACAAGTATCAACCATATGCTTCAGGGGGGGGGGGTTCGACTTGTGTACTTGATATCACACTGGCACCCGATTCTTTAGGCCTCTGCAGGGTGTATTAGTTTGAAAGTGACGTGCTGCAAAGAGAACTTGGAAACGCAGATGTTAGCGTCTTCTTTTTTGGCGGCTGAACTTTATCATTTCTGCGTAGGAAGAAGACCTCAGAGAAAAAGGCACAGTTTGGAAAGAGACAGCAGTAAAAATGAAAAACTGAGATGAGCGAAGAAGCCACAATTTATCATCAGACTTACAACGTTTACCGCAGTTGAAACTGATGATGATTCAGAGAAACGCAGCTTTGTTATAAATCGTAGGATGAAGACGACGATCAGAAGAGAAATTTTGTGATGAAAAGACATTTAAGGAAAATTTAATATTCCAGTTGAAAATCCATCGTAGAAAAGTTTGACAATCCAGGCGTTTTACGCAGTTTAGCTCCTCCGCAGAATCAGTAGCAACAACAACATCAATTCAGCTCAATAAAAGATTGGTCTTAGGGAATCATGTAGTAAAGCATCCAAAGTATCAAAAGCAGAAATTGGCAACACAGTTCAGTTGGCGGCCTAGAGAGAGTTATCACAAGAAGGGAGGTGAAACCTCAAAGAAAATAAGACATTTTACATAGATAACAGCCAAAATGTCAGCTGTTGGAAGTGAAGCTGCTTCTATGCTTGAAAAAGCACTCGAAGAAATGGACGACATCTTTAAAGAAGCTGATCAACCAGCCAAATTTCATTCACCGCGACACCAAGCAGGGGAAATCGGATTCATGGACAATATCAAACTGCTAATCAATAATTTTGAAAAGCTGCTCGTTGATAATATTTATCCGGTTGGACTAAATCGTAAAGAAGCAGAACATTTGTTTCAATATGCAAGCAGTCTGTCATATTTTATGTTATTTATCGAAGATGCCGCCAATCATTTGGTAAGTAGAGTACAGACATGGAGTTTTAATGATCATGAGTGATGTTTTGTTGGCCTGGCCATTTTATGCCGATTGAGCAAAGCAGGGTTCTTGTCAGGTTTTAGGAGGAAATCACAAACATGGCAGGCTCTGCAGATCAAGACTAAAACGCATGGTGGGGATGTCCACGGCCTTGTATCAGATCTTAAATGTGCAGGAGAGCAGATGATTGGGTTTAAGAATGAGGTTCACACATTTGTGTCAGAAAAAATTAAAATGTGGAAATAAAATACGTAGAGAAACAACTGTGGAGACTCCGTCGAGTCATAGATAGTAGGTGAAAGTTATGATGGTCCACCCCCATGTTTACTATCAAATATGAGCCCAATTAATATGGTCTAACTATTTCATACACTTATCATCGTCCACTTGCCCACCCTCTATGATTCCTTTCAGGGATCAGTTGTGGCTATGTGCTTTCAAACTTTGGAAATTTAAGCATTGTCCAACTCATCAAGCAAATAAGACAGAATAGAAATTAATCCTAGTGAAGAGAGCAATAAGCTTTGCTTGCAAACCTAACCTATGCTCTGATTTTCTTTAATCTGTTTTTTTCTTTGTTGGTCATGAACACTCTTTCATTTTACGTGCTTTGCAGATGTGAGGGGCCATGTTTGCTTCAATTTGGGATCATTCAACAAATTAGCAATTTTCAAAGATATTGGCCAAAACATGCAAATCTTTTCAAGAAAAATCAGAACCTAGAACCATCGTTTGCTTTAGAATTATATGAATATGCATCATTTCTAATTGATAATACTTTTGCACCCTTTCACAAGATAAAGAAAAGTTTCAATTTTCTACCTGAGAATTAGCACAGCAGAAAGGCTAAACCAGAAATATGTCAAAAATGCTCTTTGAAAACAGTCTGGAACCCCAAATTCTGATATAATTTCCCAGCAAGGTGCCAAAATTGACTAACTTCAAGTGGCAAATCCTATGCTGCCTGGTTAAGGGGTTCATTTTATCATATTCAGCTTACATTAATTTCCAAAATTTTCGGACGTTTTAATTTTCGGGCGAATGAGTAGTCTGAAAAAATAATTGTCCGAAAATTTAAGTGTCCGAATTTTAAAGTGGTCCAAAAAATTTCATTGTCCTAAAAGTTAAGTGTCTGCATTTTTTAGTGGTCCGAAAATTTAATTGACTGGCAAATCACATTTGACAAAACATTTCTTTTGATAAGAAATGAAATTCTGCTATAAGATTACTATTTTTCTAATGGAGGAACATTGGAAATCTCAATGAAGGACAGGCAATGTCTCAATGAAAGAAAAACATAATAATTTTTAGTGAACTTGAAGACTGTGACGGATCTTATGAAACTGATTTGAAATCCTGGATTGCTGAAATTCTGATCATTTAGGAAGCTCTCAGCACTGGCTCAAGTTCTAAGTTCCCAATAAAAGACGTATATTTGACCTCTATTATTGTTGTTTTGTTACTCTCATTATTGTTGATGTTATTGTTATTACATTAGGGACAAGTCTTTTTGCCTCAACTTTAATTCATGATTATCCTAATAATGCTTGTAGTTTACACTTGATTACTATGCTGGTTTCCATTTTGAGACATAGAGTGAAGAAATTTTGCTATATCTGATGTATGATTTGCCTACTCATTATCAAATTGTATATGTCCGAAATTTTATTCACCTGTTTGAAAATGTCCAAAATTTTGTCCGAAATTGTCTGAAATCGATAATAATGTTGTCTGAAAACCTTTGTCCAAAAATTAAATGTCCGAAAATTAAACTTCTGCAAATTTTGGAAATTAATGTATATAAACTCTAGAAACTCATATTCATGGATTTGAATTCAGAAGAGGTAATGGGATTAATGCTTGAATTTAAGAATTAATCTCTGTTCTTGGTTTGCGATTTGGTGGTAAACAAGACTTTATATTTTAAGCTCTTGAGTCTATTCCTTCCTGGAAATACTGAAAAGTTCCTTTCTGTTATATAATTTTCAAAATAGAGACAAATTCCAGAACAACGAAGGAAAATATCTTACATGCTATTTGCTTATCAAATCTACTTCCTAGTGCAATTTCAAAGCAGAAAATATTCCTGGTGGATTTGCAGATTTCATGTGGTGCCAGATAGGCCTCATCAACAATTATTTTGATGTGAAATTCACTCCCCAAAAGCTCCTGTCCATTTTAGATAAAAAATCTTTATGGTTTTTCTGTAAATTTCAAATTTCCAGTCTGTTAAATTCCACTCAGTGGAAACTAGCCATAAAATATATATGTATATAACTTGTTTGTTTTTCAATCATTGGCATTTCAGCTGCCTGCCAAAAGCTGCCTGCTAAGCCAATGAATCTAATCTTCAGCAGTTTCTGCAAACCTCAAAGAAAGTTTTGATTCTCAAATTCCTTCATGGGAAGCTGCCAAGCTTTTTTATAGAAATCCTATCATAACAACAGTCTGGTATATATTCTAATCATATACAGTAACTGATTTGCAAGGTTACAACTTTTAGACACTTCTACTGGTCATGATAACAAGTATTGAAAAGAAAATAAACCTTCCAAGGACAAGCTTTACAAACTCCTTTTCACTTATTTTACATTCTCTATCCACTGTGCATGTTTAAGTGTTATAAGAATGCAGTTTCTATTGTTAAAGCACCTGTTTTTATATTGTAGCATGGAAATAGCAGAGAAGAACTTTTAAAGGAATTGGAAACTGTTAAACAAGAGAAGGAATCATTTCTTTTGCAAGTTGGACAGCTGTCTACTGAATTAGAAGTAGCTCAAAGGGAAGTTGAAGGTATGAAGAAAAGAGAGGAAGCAATGAGAGAGGAAATAGCTGCATCAAGAAAATCCATGGTGAGATTTTAGAATTACAGATTTCATTCATTATATGTAGCATTCAACCAAAAAGTAATTAGGGGAAATAATGAAAAGTGCATACATTAAATGCTGAATATTTTGGACCAATGTGTTTTGGATGAGATATTTTGAGACAAAACTTCCTGGGAAATCTTTCATGGATTGTTAAACATCAAATTTCTGATGCCCAGAAAACTACATTTTTCCAGTTTTTTCTTGCTTATTTCATACTAAATTTATCATACTTTTTTGATCCCGCTTCATTTTAGGGATACTTTGCCGGGAATTTCAACAAATAGCCATTGCTACGGATGATATACAAGGTGTTTCAGAAAAAACGCAACCCAAAAGTAATTTAGAATCTTCACAAATTGACAAAATTTGAGTAGATGTAATGTATACCATCTGAAAGTACAGTCTTTCTTCTGTCTAATGATAGGCAGTTTGGATTCATTAATTGAATTATTTATCATTAAACTCATACTTTCTTAAGTGTTGCCATTTTCATATGCAGTATGCTGCAAAAGCAAAACCTGCCCCTTTCTTTGCCAAATATTATGAAAAAGGTTTTTCCAAACGTTTCAAGCCTAGAAGCATTTGAGGTGATGCCTTGTGTGCCTTCTTGTGTAAGTGTGATTTTACATAACATGCAAAAAGGCCTGACTCAGTGCTGCTTATCATAGCATTGATCATTCCAAATGTTTAAAAAGGTTTTGTATGTAAATCGTATTGTCAATTTCAGGTTTGCTGTGCTTTCTCTGCCCTCATTTGAACAGCTGTTAGACACTTAAACTATCTTTGCAAAAATATACTGTTTACTTTTCATCATACTAAGCAAAGCATTGTAACTTTTCACATGCATTTCTGGCTAGTTACTTACAAACTGCAAGGATGTTTTCCTGCTTCAAACACTTGACCAAAGCTAACATTATTAATTTGATCAGATCCTTCAACTCAATGAAGGCTTTTCATTATAGGTGTCAACATGACACAAATTATTCAATAAACAAATTTAGAAAACTGCAGATGTTGAATATAGGGAGTCCAATCCAATTGATTGTCAGGTGTATTATTTTGGTTAGCAGTTAGTTGTAAATTTCTGAGACTTGAGCAAAATATTGTTCTTTTAATGGCATTACTCTGACATTGGTATTTTCTGAAAGGATTAAGTTAAAGCTGATTTAGTTGGCATGAAGTGTTTACATCTTTTAAAATATTGATAGCAGATGGCCTTTTAGCGGCACATTTGATAGTAAGATTATCTGGATGATCTTATGAAAACATTTTTTGAAACTGAACTTTGTGGAATCAAAACTATTGATAAAAACATCTTTGTGGAAAGCTGTACATTGATTATGCCCAATAATTATGCACAACAATTTTACATGCATACATGTTTGCTGTTAGGATGGAGTACTTGTGAAATTTTGCCCACCATTTTCGCTTGTTTTGAAGGTCTTTGAAAGGGGGTTTCTGCAGAAAATCTCCCATACACTCTTTTTGTATAAGAATATTGTTCATAAGAATATTCAAGCTAACAATCATCCAATTTTTAAGAATATCAAAAGAATATTGCTCAGAATATTGCTCTTGGGAGGCTTTTAAGAGAAGTTGTGTGCTTATAATGAAAGAAGAAGGGTAAATCCATGGCTCTGACTGGCGGATTTGGTCTGTTTGATTCAGGAGTTGAGGAGTAACTGTTTACGTTTGAGCAATAAATATACAAGAATCGTAATGCCCTCTGCTCAGCTTCTGAATCATGTAAACAAATTTCGCAAGACAGAACTTTAGATTTACCCTTCGTCTTTCGTTATAAGCACATAACTTCTCTTAACAGCCTCCTTTTGGCTGCACAAAGGAGAGTTTGAGTGGTTTCAGGGCAAGTTTGCGGCTACGTTTGTTTTGAATTCTGGTTGAGAGATTGAAGTTCTTTTGTCTGCATTTTCTAATCACTTTAAATTGAGGTGTGAACCCGAGCGATTGATGCTATTGTATTACAAAATCTGCCCTTGCTAATGGGAAGGCTTCTTTTATCCTCCCAAGAGGATAGCTTGTAATAAAGCGTGTTTAAAGGAACTGAGTCCATATAAATATTTGAGCATTAACGCTATCTTGGATTTTTGCTGACAAACCGCTGATGGTCCTTTGTTATCGCACAATAGTGCTGAAGTGGTTAGCAGTGGAGACCAAAGACTTCTTAATCCTTGCATTATCCGCAGGAATTTCTTTGGTTTAATTTCAATAGGGGTTAAATGACAACTTTTGTTTTATAATTGAAAAGAAGTTGATATTGGTCATGAGCACGCTATTTATACCGACTCAACGCCTTTAAGTCATTGTTTAAGGAAGACATATTAGGAAAGGTTGCTCGTGGTTTTAGTACGTTTTGTCATGTTTAATTAAGGGTGCGTTATAGAAACCCCTTGAAAAATCTGAACGGAGTGACCGATTTTGGACTGGGAAATTTACAAAAATGAGACATGTTAGCAGTTTAATAAAATATTACAAAGTAGCATTACTTATGTATTCAGAGAACACTAAAGTTTCAAAGCCATCTTCAAAACGGATGGAAGGGATTATTTTCCTATGATTGCAGAGTTTTCTGCTCACATAAATGAACGCATAAGACTAATCAAGTGCTTAAAGACAGCTGCAAAGTTGGAACACATAAGCTGTGTTTAATTCTGGATTATGTAAAAGGCCCGATGAAGTATTTGCATAACTGATAATGAAATAAGACAACAGCGTATCTTGTATCCTATTTTGTTGTTTGACGTAAAAGCTAAGTCAGATTTTACATGCTGTAAGTGGCAGATAAAAGTTTAACCAAACAAGCAGTTGGTGTCAACGAAGATCTTAGTCCCAAAGTTTCGCAAATTGTTTACATTGCGACTTTTGGGAAATCTGTAAGGATCGCTGACTAATAATGCTAATACGTAATGGCAAGTGTGAGTAAAAAATTTTGAATTTAAGAAATGGACCTTGAAAGAAACATTCGATTCTCATTTATTTAGGTTTAACGTAACTTTGCAAACTAGTAATAGGTCATCTTTGTAATTTACCGGTATTTATATTCTAAATGTTATGAAGTAGAATCGTAATGCTCGTTGCCAAAATAATATCATTTGTTGCTTGATAAAACTTATTGAATTAGACAAGGTGAATCGAAATCGATAGAAATATTCAATAGGTACAAAACAAAAGTACTATATATATTGCTAATAATTAGGAATGTTGTCTCTCTGAAGGTCATAAATGACTTCCTAAATTCATGCTGCCAATTTTTCCTTTCTCTTGAGAGTTTGTATAGCTTTACTCTTATCAATGTAAATTCACGGTTAGTTGAGGCAAATAAGGATCAGATAAAAGCACGTTTGTTTAGAAACTTACATTTTCTCGAGGCTGATTTCTACTCAGTCAAATTTTCTGAGTGAAATGGAAATTATCCGTTCACCGGAAACAATTTCACTTTGAATTTGAATAGAATGTTACGCGTGACAAACATTTATTGTCCGTAGGGGAAATTCTACTGAGTGGAAATCAGCCCTTATGGGCCTCAAGGCTGATTTCCATTGTGTAGAATTTTCGGAGTGGACTGAATTCTTGATAATAAAATATTAGTCACGCATAACATTCTATGCAAATTCACGACCACATTTTCACACATTAACAAAGGATTTCCTGTCCAATCCGAAAATTCTACGTAGTGGAAACCAACCCTGAGGCTTGTTCTCTTTCCTTCATCAAGAAGATCACTAGTCTGCGGTGCGACCTCTACGGGGGAGAAAAATTTTTCTCCCCCGTAGAGGTCGCACCGCAGACTAGAAGATCACATGGTCATCAATTGATTTGTACCGCAGCTTGACTTAACATTGTAAGAATTCTTTTGTAAATCAAGCAAGTTAGTAGTGAAAGATCAAAGATGAAAGCATTTTCATGTATTTCGTATATTCTTATTCATCTCGCAGTGTAACAAACCGATGGTTTAAATCTTTTTTGTGCGTAAGTGAGGTAAGTCCAACTTACCTTTTGAGAAGTTGAATTCTTCATTTGTCATATGCTTCTGTTTTAGGCTTCTGAAAAAGGAGAGAAAGCAAGTGAATTAGACAATCTCAAGGGCCATATAAATTCGATTATCGATGAACAAGAGAAGAGGATACATGGCCAAGGTACGATTATTGATTGAGTGATTGATTAATTGATTAATTAATTGATTTATTGATTGATGATTTGCAAAGCCTTTGTTTTACCTTTTTGTGACTTTCTTTTCACACCTACTTCACAAACATGCAATAGTTACAAGTAGCATAGGTTCCAAATTTTTAGATCGTTGTAAAAATGCGGGTGTAAAATGCAGTGACCTATTTATCTAAACTGAATGACTTGAAAGAAACTTTAGCCACTTTTCAATAAGTCTACCGCCCGGGGGGGTACTCCCATTATGGCCTAACAGGGGGGTCCGGTCGGTTTGAGGGTCCTGCCAAATGGCTACCAAATGGCCCAATTTAGAGAAATAACGCTACCACTTGGGGGTATTTCTAGTTGTTACTACCCTTTAGGGGGTAATTCTAACCGACTGCTGAGCTGAGACCCAGACTTACTACGAACAACGAAGAACATACTTTTAGTTCTTATGCTACCATTTGGGGGTTATTGTAAAAGAGACACTACCATTTGAGGGTGATTCTTAACTTTTTAGCTTTGGCCCTATTAAACCCTGACTGGACCCCCCTGTCAGACTTTAATGGGAGTACCCCCCGGGGTCTACCGTTGGATATTTCAGAGAACTTGAATATTTGTCGAAATTACAGCCTATTTTATATTTCAGCTAATTTTGTGATGTGACGTCATCAAATTTCTAAATCACAAACCAGAACACTGAAAGAATTTTGATTGAAAACATATTGCAGGCATCCATAAACTATGGTTTTCTTGAAAATTATTTGACCTTTCGTCGACAGGTTTAGAAATTACGATAGTTTTAAATTGTTTTCGAAAATTTTCTAGAATTCTTAAAAGAGAAGAAAAACACTGCAATTCTGAAAACATCGAAATGTCGACCTTTCATCGATTGAAATAGATATATCTCGTAACAACTGCAAACTTATTCAACGAAAAGCTTCTTAGTCCCCAAATTAGGTCAGCTTTTTTCTTTCAGATGATAATGCAGTTGGTCTAAAGAAACGATTACGGGAAAAAGGTATGAACTGATTCTACTTCGTGAAAGAGTTAAAGATTCGTTGAAATAATTTGTCTCAGTCTGTTGGTTGGTTGACAATTAAAATGCTATTTCTTTTCGAAGTTTCTTCAATCAATTTAGACAGTTTCCCGGGGGGTGGGGTACTTCACTATGGGGTAAGACAGGGATGTGCGCTAGTTTTGGGTGGTTTGGGCTGAAAATTCTTGTTTTGGGATATACTTTTACTGGAAGGTTCACTTGGAATTTTATGGGATTGGGGTTTTTTGTTATACTCAGAATTGTGAATGGTGCTGAATGAAAGTACAACTGGATAATTCTTCAAGCAACACGTAGTCAGTTTCAGGAGAACAGATTTCAAGTATTTTTTGTGTTTAAAAACGTACTCAGATCAGAACTTCGTTCCAATGGCCACTTGAAACAAAACTTCTCGTTCCCAGCCCTCGATCCCTTATCCCTTTGACGTCGCATTGTTTTTGTTACTTCTTCAAAATTCTGGAATTGGGTATCAATATCTGACATATATTCTGGGATTGGATATAAATATCGGACCAAATTTCTGGGATCGGGTCATAGCAGAAATCCTTGCGGCGCACACCCCCGTATGAATTTATAGTGAAGTATCCCCCCGGGGGACAGTTTGATGGCTATTCGACAATAAAATTCTGTCCAGTTTTCCCCAAATGATTTGTTCTGACTGCCACAGTTAAATGTATGACGATGAGTCTCTTTTTTGCCTATGCTCTTTGACTTTATGGCGCTTGAAAGGTTTCGGTGGCATCATTTGAAGGCAAAATTTCTGGAGCCGGGTAAAAACATTTTTTTCGTGGGAACATCCCCGTACAAATTTAGGTCAAGTACCCCCCAAGATTTAACCCCGATTATTTGTTTTGTAGCATCAGAAGTAAATCGACTGAAGTTGATCGTTGACGATTTAAAGGTGTCACACGAGGAAAAAGATAATGCTATTTCAAGGGTACAAATAGAGATTGAACGACTACGGGAGGTATGCGATCCAATTCCTTGTCATTAGTGGTCTTAAAGACAAATGACGGACATTTAAGGCAACTTAAATCAGGGGCCTGGGCAGTCTGAAGTTTTATTCTATTATATTGGATGATCTTGAGAGATTAGTAAAACAATTGGACAAATAATGTCAGCCGCCCATCTTTTGTTCTGTTTTTGAACTAGACCATATATATCCGTCATTTATCTTTTACTTTGACCGATTCTGTCAATCAATCGATAATTGCAGACAGGATGCTATCAAGAGGTATTTTCCAAGAAGTTGTAAGGAGGGGGTACAAATCATGTCGATGGTACGGGCATGTGCCGCCCATATGGGTGGGTTTTTAGGCCCAAAATTCTCTGAAAAGGACCTTTTTCTCTGAGACTTTTCTTAGATTTGGATTGGGTGAAAAGTCGCCAAAAATTGTTAAATATGGGTAGTTTTCCGTCGAAATTCATCATAAAAATGGATCCGAAGGCAAGTTTTGCTAATTAGAAGAGGGTATCTTTCTGAATACCTGACGGCAGACCCCCGTCAGTCCATAAGTCATATATCCCCTGGGTCATTCATTGATATTTCCATTTACATCGTACAACGCGGCAAATTATGGAGAAAGGTTCCACTCTGCGCTAACTTTTTCATAACATCATCCGATCAGTTGGTCAATGAGAGTTTTTGCTGTTTTGCAAAATTATCTAGCTAAATTGACATTTTGGAAAGTTTGAATGAACACAAAACCTCTAACTCCACTCGCTTGGACCTTTCGTGCAAATATATAAAAACGTCACTCCACCTTCTCTGTTTGTAGGACAGCTAAATGATCGTTGTTCAGAATCAATTTGCAAAGTCCACCAGTCAGTTACTCAGTTGATTGACAGGATTCTTACGACGGTGTGACCAAATGAGATTACTGAGACTTACTTGATCGAAAGAAGATGCGCCTTAATGAATGGCGAAAGTGTGCCTTGTTTCTTTTGTTTTCCATTCTTTTCCTGTTTCTCTGCGTTGCTTATTTGAATTCTCGTTTTACTTTCTAGGAAAATGAGAGACTAACGGCAGCGAACAGAGCTATGGAAGGTAGTCTTTTTGTCTGATTTGTTTGATTGATTCTTGTGCAGAACTTCAGGTTAAATTTTGCTCCTTGGCTTATAAGCCAAAGAAGCAATCAGTAAAATTCACCAAACAGTAGAATTTGCTCTGATGTCTACTTTGCTGACTTACCTGCTGATATTTCTATACTGTGAGATTATGTATATATCTCAAAAAGACTGTTGGATCACTTCCAAAATTCAATGTAATGTTTTGTATATATGCTTTAGTTCTACCTTTACAGGTTGAAGAAAACTTAATTTATTTCGTAGGCTATCAATTGCAATCGAATCGTTTTGTAATTCATACTAAAAGAGGGTTTTTAGAGGGATCTTTGTTCAATACTTTTGCCTTGCAGAGATATTGTCATTTTAAAAAGAACTTCATTCTTTGCCATACTTATTTTCGTTCGATGAAAATTGCCAAATATATTAATAATGGAAGCTGGTCGTTTAGCTACCAAACAACGTTCAAATCATTGATTTTGGTTAATTACAGGTTTTTTTTATAAGAAATTGGTTTGCAAGAAACACTTTCAATAGAGAATCATTTAGAATTTACAACGGCTTTGTCTTTAGGTAAAGACTCAAAAATTAACCGCCTTAAGGGAGATTCTCTTCAAAACACCCCCTCCAACGTTAGGCAATCTTTGTAGTGTATTGGGGTGCTCCCTTCTCGATTAGGTTACCTACTGAGATTTATGAATCCAACGTTAGGTAATCTTTGTGGTGTATTGGGGTGCTCCCTTCTCGATTAGGTTACCTACTGAGATTTATGAGGGTGCTCTCGCCTTGATTAGGTTATTTACTGAGAGAGCTCCTTCTTAAGAAATTCTCCTGCATGCAATTCCTGTTTCGTTATTTTGTTTTCCTTTTGTATTTAACATGCAGTCTACGATAGGTAGTATGAAGTGGAATTTTAAATCATGGAAACTGAAGTGAACAGAAGTCGTTTTGTAGTGGTATGTTTTTTACTCAACTTATCAGAAACGCTGCTCCATTTTTGTGAAATGGCACTTTATTTACAGAGCCCTTTCTTTTTTATGTTGCTGTTATTTCAATGATTGACTTGAATTCTTGCTATCTTCTATCAAAGCTGGTGTGGCTGCAAATCGCCCTGAATCGAATGGCATCGAATACCCACGAATCGAAAACGATGGCGAGAACGACAGTGTCTTTCAAGGCGCTAGAAGTAGTAGTGAACCAAATTTAGGTACGTAGGATAATTTTTTCTTTCCCAGCAGTTTTGTTTCTATGCAAAGTTTCAAGAATTTAAATGGGCTGTAAGTTTTGCTAGGAGGTCAAAGATTGCTCTAAGTTGGTCTAACTTATGTTTCACCCTTCTCGGAGGTAATGACCTTTGAGTCCTGTCGTAGGAAATTGAATCCACCCAAGTTTTCTTATATTCCGTTATATCAAATCAGACAATTGCTGAGGGATAGCGTCGAGGTGTTAGGTGCATTTTCAAGAATTCATCACATTCCCAAATACAAACAGGGCACGAAAAACAATTTTTAAAACTGATGCTAATACTCTATAAAGAATTGCTCTGGAGAAGGATGTACGAAATATCTCGGTCTGACACTTGTCGCAGCAAATCATCAGGCAAGGTCTGAAAGAGAAGAAATGAGAATAATATAGAGTATAAATTTGAACTTAGCCAACGAGAGACAGCTAACGTGTTTGTTGGTCAATGGGAAGAGTACAAAGTGATCTGTATTCGACTCAGTCTTTGGAAGACCGAGTGGAAGACGGTTGCAATTGTTTTTCTGTTGTCTTTCTATTGCCACACATTCTCGATTTCAGTTCGAAACACCATCAAGTCAAGGGCACTCACACCAAATACTCCTGTCGTAAGTATTGCTAACCCATTCTAGCGAGATATATTTTGCCATTTTGAAGATTCTAGCGTTCTTGTTCACATTATTATGAAGCTGGTCGTTCGATTGTTTGATGATTTGATGATTCTATGGCTCTTTGATTCGACGATTCGATAATTCCATAAGAGTGGAAAGAATGATACTTTAAACATGTTAGACTTCTGAAATCATTGATGCTAATTTCAAACTGACTTTCAATTCGCATGATCGTAAGGCCGAAACTTTTAAACTTTGAAACAGAAGTCTTTACTGGGAAGTTGCGTTGATTGTTACCTGCCGAATAAGGGTGACTCGTCAAATAGTTTAGACACATGGGTTTGTATCCGTTTCGTAGCAAAACAGCTCTACTACTTGCTAAATTGTTTGATCTCATCCCGAAACAAGCAACTACGAAGCAACCTTAGTAACATGACTGTGATAGCAATCATGAAAGCCTAGTGCTTTAGCAACTGCATAAAAAGACTTGCCGCAGCGCAGTCCAACTTCTGAAAAGCTGCGGATTACTGCGGAAACAAGGTTGCACTCGATTGCATCAGCCACGATGAAAACAATAGCATTGTTTCTCGTACAATAGACATTCAGATTTTCGACAGGTGGTTTTCAGGAGAGTGGCGCAGAGGAAGCGTGCTGGGCCCATAACCCAGAGGTCGGTAGATCGAAACTACCCTCTGCTACGTACAAAGTTTTTATTTTATGTCAGTGTTATTGAGTTTTATTCAATCCTTGATAGATAGATATTCCACTTTTGAATGCAATAATTTCATAGGGATAAATAATAAGATGTTGAAAGTTAATAACAAATAGAGCTATTTTAGGAGAAGAAAACATGTTTTTATGCGGGTTAAGCATTTTTGCCATTCTTATTTTCGTTTATTTGAAAAATCACTGCATGTAATTGAACATAGAAAACTTAAGAATAAGATGTTTATTATTTTCATTTTAGATGCAAAACTCGAATGGTCGGGCTTATTCCTCATCTTCAGAACACAGGAGGTTCGTGTTTATAATCTTGCATGGATTATATCGCTTTCATTTTTTCTACTGCTAATTTTTTTCTGTTAATCTTTCTTCATGGGTATCACGAAAATCCAGCAAGTATTATTTATTTCTTGTTTTCTTATTTTGTTTCATGTTCTTGTGGCGATCTGCAGGGGCAAAGTGGTTACGCGGGGTTAAAATGGATATTGTTGATTGTCAAAAGACGGTCAATCACGGGGGCCCCAGGAAGTTGTATAACCCCATCCCCCGAAATGATAAAGAGACCTTCTTCTGAGCCTCCTTTGCGATTGCGAAGCTATGACGTAATGCTTTAAGAGAGAGATTTGTTCGCGCACCTCGCTTTCGATCTGTCTCTTAAAGCATTACGTCATAGCTTCGCAATCACAAAGGAGGGTCAGAGGAAGGCCTCTTTATATTGGGGGATGGGGTTATACAACTTCCTGGGGTCCCTGTGGGTAAATTCTGAACTGTTCAACCAACATATGCTTTAAAGAGGGTATTTCTAATGGTTGTAGCAAGAGAAAACTCTTTATCTTAAAATTTTTATAGAATTGACCCTTGTTTAGGGAGGTTTTTATCGCCATACAATGAGAGCTGCGTTGGAACCTCATTTAATTGGTCTGCATATCCAGCATGTATTTCATTTATCGATTTTTGACACAATTGCTTTTGATGCAGGAATGTTATTGGGCACTCTTTCGCGACTTGGACAATGGAGCAAATAAGTGACTGGTTAGAAGACGAGGGACTTGCTGCTTATATTCCAACATTTACCAAAGCTGTTGCAAGGGGAGATGACGTGTTCAAAATGACCAACCAAGATCTTGAAAGGGAGATTGGTATTTCATTACACATACATCAGAAAAAATTAACATATGCTTTGCAGGTTAGTGTAAACCTTGGGTTGTTTTCATGATGATATGAGTTTTTTTCATACTCAATCAAAAAGTCTTTACAAAGATGAATTACCCAAGACACCACTTACAACACACTACTACACTGCAAAGGCGATACCCCAGGGAACATAATATCCTGACTACCCCGACGCCATTCCATAAGAGACATAGAACTAAACTAAAATTAGATATACGATTATGAAAAGCTACATACAACCAATTCACCGATAACTACTGATGTAGATAGAAAGAAACCTGTTTCGCAATGGATGTCGAGTTAGCAAATTCAAAAAATTCTAGAAGACCAAAACGCTGAGCCAGTGCTAGTAGGTTTCGGATATTGAATGTCAGCTGTGATGCCTGATATCAACTGCGAAGCAGACCTAAAATATCCTAAAAAGGACAAAAAGGACTTCGCGACTTTTACGAAGGAATGTTTCTGAAAATAGTGTAAGGTAGGTCACTGGTCGTAGTTAACTGATATAACATGGTAATTGTCTAATCTAAAGAATCATATTACCAAAAGTATCTAACCTATGTCTATGTTTATTTTTAAGCGATCGTTTTCATCGCCAGTGACTTACCTTCAAGGAAGAAACTAATGGCAGACACTCTGCTTCAGTTAAAAAGCACTGTTTATGTGAGGGAAAGGAATAATGAGATGAAAATATTCGCGTTCACGCATACCATGAGCTGTGACTCATATACCCCCGTCCAAGTGGGTGGAACTGCAAAACCAAATTGTTCTCAAACGAAAGGTCTTTGCTGTACGCAACGTTTTATGGTGGTTTCATGCCCTCCCCCAGTTTTCTTCACTGAAAGGATCAACTGATCTATACCGAATATTGCAAATTCCAGTCTTATGAAAGACTCAGAAAACTGCCCGAAATGACCAGATTTCAAGAGCTATTATCCATATGTCGATTTATCATCGGATGTAGATTATTTGTTAAAAATTTGTCCCAAATTAACCTCAGCAAAACGAAAAACGAATCTCTACTATAGATAATTCTGTTTTCTCTTCAGGCATTACAGGCACCAGGGCCGGATTATACTGGAAGACTTGACCACAACTGGGTTGCAAGTAAGTGTTGTAACTTTCGTCGTGCCACTGCTATTAGTATGGGAAAATAGTAAAAAGAATGGCAAATGAAGTTTTTGTAACCACACTTGGTTGCGTCGTTTGCACATAGCCAGTAGAGAAAGAATGAAAACACTCTCTCCTTGTAAGCTTCTTTTCCTAGACCTCAGTCAATAACATTTTCGTTGATTGTGTCTCTTTGGTCATCTGAATGAGAGTGAGTCTATCGTTACACAGCGATTGTCACTCAGGTGCCTTTAGACTAATGACGATGAGTCCCTTGTATCCCTGCGGTAAACCTTGCTCAAGAGGCGCAAGCTCTATTGTCTGAAATGCCATCATCAAGTCAAAGAGCACAGGGCAACAAGAGACTCATCGTCATCAGTCTAAGGAGCCTTTGTGGGCATCTTCGAACTTCAAATTTACTGAAAATCAAATTTGGCCTAAGATGAAAACATGGTTCTGTACTGAAGTGGTCGTTGGTTCCACCTGACTGACAACAACAACAACTGAATGTAAACAATCGCTAAAGCTGATATGATACAATGAATCAAAGCATGGGAGTCTGCCTTTACGATGCAGGAGATACAGTAAACAATAGACTTAATACAATGCAGGAGACAAAACAGGAACCAAACACAGTTGCTTGTATAATTACGATGTGGCTCCCAGCTTCCAGCAAATACTCGACAAGAACTTCACAATGAAGCTCTTGATGCTAAATATGAATCCTTACCTTCGCTTTCATTTACCTTTCCGGTGATTGATAAATTTGGTCGCCATATGTTCTTCTCCCTTTCAGCAAGCAAACTGTGATGTGCTATGTTTTCCTCCCCTCGGTGCACGAAGAATCCTGGGTGATAATGGCTCTTTAAAGAGCTTTGTCTATGTTTGATATGAAATCGTATGTTGTTATTTTTAGGTTTTGAAATCATATGTTGGTATTTCCATGTTTGCTATGAAATCGTATCTTCGTAATTTCAGGTTTTGAAATCATATGGTATTGAAATTGGTATTTCCATGTTTCATGTGAAATCATATGTTGGTATTTTCAGGATGGCTAGATGACATTGGTTTGCCCCAATATAAAGGAGTATTCTATGAGAATCGAGTTGACGGACGTATATTACAGAACATGACTCTCGTAAGTTTTCAGCGATGTCTATCACTCTCTTACTTGTTTTTCTCAAGTACATGCAAGCGAAGCAAAGGAAATTATGGCCAGACAGATGAAGATCTTTTTGTAAATTGGTTTATTTCAATAAACTCGGTGGTTGAAAATCATATCATGTTGTTTTATGAAACAGTTATCGTTTGTTGATTATTTTTCAATTATTTACGCTCTCAGGTTGGTTGAGGATTGAATTGGGGAATTTCTTTTTTGCCACAGTGTATCAAGTTGTTTGACTATTATTTGTGGCCTGGTGGAAAAGTGTTAAGGCGTCGGGCTCACGATCCAATGGTCGGCGGCTCGATACCAGCACTGGCCACATTTGAGGAAAGCTCGCCTTGGGCAAGGTGTTAACACAACTTTTGCCTGTCTGTGAATACACCCTGCTATATGCTGCTAAGCATACTGACCAGGGGGTAAGTAAGCAAGCAAGAAAGCAAGCAAGCAAGCAAGCAACCAACCAACCAAGCAAGCAAGCAACCAAGCAACAGTTATTTGTTAACGCAGGCTAGGGATGTGGCAGCTGTACGCTGATGTGGGCCTGCAGCACTGCGGCTTAAGTAAGGTGTAGAGTCGGTTGAGTGGCCTTTGGCTAGATAGGACTATAAAACTGCTTTTACTTGTTTACTATCTGTACAATGCTACTCTTGTTTTTATTTTTCAGGACGATTTGTTCCATCTTAAAGTATACACAACATTACATCATGTCAGTCTGAAGAGAGCTATTCAATGTCTGAGGTAATGATTCTAGTTTCTTTCGCATGTGGTTGATACCATATTTTAATCAGGGTTTGTAAATTTGATGGTTTGAATCCCATTATCTTTAAACATAGTGTGAAATGTTGGACTGTTTGCGATTTAATTGTAAATACGAAACTGTTTGGTCTTTTCGTAAACTTCACATTCTGAGTCTTCGTGCCATGAAAATCCACCTTTATGGAAAAATTTGAGCTTTGACGTTTCATCTTCTTGTTGTTGTCTGGAAATGGTAGTTACAAAGTTGACACACTAATAGAGATTTTTTATCACATTTTGCAGACATCAACAGTTTCATCCGAATTACTTGAAGCCATGTCTCACACCTCAGGTATGCATGTAAAATTTTGATAACATCCTTTATACATCAGATCAGATCTGAATTTTTCATAAATTCAAACATATCAGTTCCTTTATGATACTGTTTAATGTGAAAGTAACTGGAATTAAATGGAGGGCTTTTGCGAATAATGAAAGTACATGAAACAAGCTGGAAGACAAGAAACCGTCTAATTATTGACAGTTTCTCACGCATTTTGATTACGAAAGCATTACAGTTTCAACAAGGCTATTAAGTTTAACTAAAATTCGTTGAATAAGATGCTGTTACGTTCTTAACAACTTTTCTCAACAGAATGAAGATCGTTGTAATCATGTAATGTTATGGACAAACGGTCGTGTTATGGATTGGCTAAGATCTGTTGATCTGGCAGAATATGCACCGAATTTAAGGGGAAGTGGAGTTCATGGTGCTTTAATGGTTAGTCCTTTTTCGTTTTAATTCTTCTTCCTAGAAAGAAGCTAAGTAAAGCTGTTCACTGTCTTTATTTACCATCCACATCCAGCAATCAATGAGGGATCACAGCTACACCGCCAGGCTGTTTAACATGGCAGTAGCTTCAACCATTCAACCAATGATTAAGGAAAGAAAGCATAGGACCCAGATCTTTCAAGCCTTTACACAGTTGGGTGTAAATTGTATCAAATTTATCTATCAATTGAATGGCTTCAAAGGAAATTTAGGTAATTTGCTGTGAATCTGCCGTTGCAATTTTTTGATATCTTGATCATTTTCAAAATGGGGGAATTTGATAATTTTTGTAAAAAATTCATCAAAAATTTTGAAGAAATTGAAATCATCGTAAATCTTAATTACTTGAAGAAAGTTGATATAATCTTATGATAACAGAAGGTCTTTTGCAAATTGTGATAGTTGATATTTTAATATAACGAAGCTTTATACAGGGTAGATGTTCAAACTAACTGCTTTTGTCAACACATGTGTAAGGGAAAGAAAAGAGAGAAATACGTGTAAAAATATGATAAATCCTAGCAATCATTGAAATGATCTTAAAAAGCCCTTAGATAGTAATAATTTTAAACTAGAGTGTTTCATTACATTGAGTCATTTGAATGAAGATGTCAATATTTTTCGTCGTACTGGCTCTCAATTTTATTATCAAGCTGCGCCTCCCAAGAATTGAATCAATGTTTCTTCAGTAATTTGATTGTAAGTTTGTTGTAAATCTTGCATCCAGAAAATGGGAAGACGTCCTAGTTTATTGTAGTGGTTCCTGGTGTCGATTCTTATGCCGTGATCTTGATGTTTAAATTCTATAACATTACCAGACACCTACGACTATTTTTAGGCTTGTCCTTATTTTCTACTCACTTATTGTCTGTTTTTTCGTTAGATTCTAGAACCACGATTTAACGCAGATACTTTGGCCAACCTGTTATCGATTTCACAAAGTAAGACACTACTTCGAAGGCATCTGCAGTCCCAGTTTGAAACACTTCTGAGCGAAAATTGTCAGAAACAAAAAGAGCTGACAGCGAAATCAGCGGACTTCTTACCACTGAGTGCTTCTGAAAAACATAAGGTAAATCATACGGTTTATAGTATTAGATTTAATGATAGAGTTTCTTCATTTGATTGGATGGTTAATCATCGATTGAATGTTTTTGTCGATTCAATGATTATTTGATTGATTGATTGACGATTGATCATTGATCAGTGATCATTGATTGATTTGGAGAAGTAATAGATCTATCCGATAGCCCTTAAAAATTCGATCTGATAAGTCAGCAATATTTTACTACTGTATGAAAAATGTCCTATTGTGCAATTGCATTTGGAGCCAGATTGATTTCAAGGACGATAATTGTTTCATCACGGTCTTGAAATAGCTGTTTTTTGAGCAATTGATTTTATAGTAATCTTTTGTGACGTATTTCTTCAGCCAAGGAGCTATCTTTAGATGATTTCACGCAAAAGTTCATTTGAAATTCCAGGAATCGAAACTCTATTGTTTCTTGAACGATAGGCAGATCGTTTGATACCGGCCATATCTTGCAGCATAAACTTTGAAAAAGCATAGCTGCTGCTTTGAAATGTTAGCTCTGCAAACTCTTGTGACCTCGAAAATTACGTCTAGCACAGACCGTCGAACAACGAATAAGAAGTCCTCTGTCCTGATCCAAGGAGCTGAACTTTCAAATGCATTTGAACCAATGGCGGACACTTTGCCGAATATAGGGGGAGGGGGCGAAGCTATTGCTTCAATTAAAATTATTTTAGCCCCCATTGTTTTCAAACAAAAGATCTTTGTTCTGGTAAATATTGTGGGACGACCGCCCCTTTGCCCCCTAGTACCCGCCATTGCTTTGGGTACATATAATGATATGACTTTTTTCTTGTGTCTAGCTTCGAAAGAAAGGGCCATTTGGCACATTGCGCCGAAGAAAGTCTGAACTTGAGCTGGATCAATGTATATGCCCAATGGACTTAGAGGTGCCACAGAGCATTTCACCTCCGCCGGCGCTCGATCCCGATGATGTATTTGAATTCTCAGATACTTTGTCGTCGCCAGCTGTTAGTAACGAACAAGACTGTAGTACAGAGGTAAGTTGAAATCCCTACAACAAAGTGGGTTTGAAAAAGATATTCGCCAAGTTTGCGTGACATCACAACTTTACAGACGGAGTAAATGCTGCCATAGACTTCTTAAAATTCTGTAAGGTTCATCAACGGGCTGCATAAATTTGCTTGTTATCAGGAAAAGTTTTTTTTGTAACTGCCATGGCAGAAATTCAAAATTTTTTGTATTGACTGTTTCCTTACCTCTTTAATCAGACAATGTTTCATGTAACAGACTTTGGATTTCAACAAAAGAGTTTTTATTAATTGATATTTTCATAAATATATTTTGATATGAAATTTTCGACTTACTCGACAAATCTTCAATAACTATTGTGCACATAGACTTATGACGATGAGTCCTTTGTACCCCTGCGATAATTCTTTCTCAACAGGGACACATAATGAAGAAGTGAAAAAGCTGACCGTATTTTCTGTTTTCATCAATCGATTATGAATCACTGCCTCGAATCTCGAATAGACCTTTTAGCTATTCTACAAAAGAGCCTGGATCGAGCGTTATCTTTATACAGCTTATAAACAAGGTTCGATCGAGTGGCGTTAGAGCTTCTGTCACTGTTGTGCACATTGGAAATTCTTCAAATCGAATCATAACATCGTTCGATTCAGCTTCGTTCCTAGAATAGCTAAAAGGCCTATTACGATCTCTAATTTTGAATCATGGCTTTGAATTTCGAATCTCGAACGAGTGTTATCATTTGCTCAGTCGAATCGAAAGTTCCATCTTATTTGCTGTCACCATGGTATTTAATTCACATATCTAGCAATCTTATTGATACTCTAGGAAGCTCAGAGTTTGGGCTTAAATAGAGTCAGGTTTTTAGAGTGATATTATGAGTCTCTGTTGACCAAAGCACAATCATCAAGGCCAAGAGCACAGAGAAACGAGGGCCTTGATCATAAGTCTATTGTTCACATTCGATGATTTCTCAGACTTCAGCTAAATGTATAAAGATACTTTTAAATCTAGACTCTTTTGAAGAATGGCTAGCTAAATGGTCTAGTGCATAGAAGACTGGCTAATTTGAAGGTTAAATAGGGAATGCCAGCCTAAATACTTTCGAGTAACCTACACAAACTCGACGTATGAAGGGGTGACTTGAAATCTAGTTTATTGAAATTGACTCGAGAAATCTAGTTGCCATGTGAAAGTGACTTGTCGATGTGGTGAATCGAAGTATTGATCCAAAGTGTAGCGCATATCTAACGTACGTAGCAGTGAGGAAGATGATTGGTTTACGGATAAATTCAAAACCAATGGTTGGCTCGTTTTTAACCTTTCCAGTTGATCTAAACCTGTTTAAGCAATTGGTGGGAGTGAAAATCCACCTTACAACGAAAATTTTGTCGTTGATGTCGAAAACATGATGATTAAAGCTAATGTTTGAGATTCAGGATACCTTCATTTGCCATGTCTGACAGTATTATGTGTCATTTACCATCAGCCGTATTTTTGAAACATCACGTTTGAAGATGAAATTTTAACTTGATCTCATATTTTTCACAGAATGGTTTGCCATCAAAAACAGTGGGAGATTTATCACATGACATTAGCAATCTAACGGTATGTTTACTGATATTTGACAGTCTACCTGACAACTCTGAGAAAGCCACTCTTTTTAAGAGTTGTAGCATCCAGAAAATGTAAAATAGTAATGCATCATATGTCATTACACACCCACTTCTCTACTTCCTTACTTATCAATCGCCCCCTTAAAATCTGCAAAGGGAACATGATATGATGTATTCTCATTACTATATTAAAGTTTTCGAAAATATTTGTTCTTTTTTCATGGACATATTTTATTATCGATTGAACTGAAGTATTTTATCGAAGTTTCGATCACCATTTGAAGGGAATCACCTCTGATACACTATATATGTGTCTTTAGTGAAATGCAAGAAATCTTATGTTTTTCCGACAAGGTTTACTCTTCACCAGTGGCTCAGGATCCTCTCATATCTGTTTACATGGCCACTTCGTAAAGTTGAATTGATCAGTGTGACTTATCATGTACGATCTTTTATTGCGTGCCATTAGTAGTCCAGTAAATCTAGGGTTTGACCTAGAACAAATTGCAACAGAAATGATTTTTGTGGGATCTAATAGCTTAAACAGTGCTAGTTAACATCATACTAAAAGTCTAAGAAAATCAGAGCATCGGAAGACCACTAAATTTGACATATTTTTAAAGAATATTCCTCTCTGTTCCATGTTATACACTACAGTTGCGAAGCGGAAACAAAACTTGTCAATTTCATAAATCGGTATTGAAATCCGGTATCATATAAAGTGTGGACCATTGGAACATGGGATAATTGGACATACTGCTCTCTAAAATTCAGAAAAAATTGGATTGTTAGCTTTCATAAGTGAAAGATATTATTCTTTTAGGGTTAGCCTGTGCAGTTGGGGTACGTTAAAAGTACAAATTATATGAGCAAGTGGTTTTTTTGTTTTAAATCGGGAGGAAACGTGCTTTCAATGGCCTATGAACAAATCCCTTAATCAAAAGAAGGAGTGTATGAAACAAGGACAATCGCATTGCCGTTGCTGTTTAGTGTCAAAACATTTTGAATGACCTATGAAAATTAAAACTGTAAATCACAAAAGTTTCTTAGCTCTTTAAATCCATGTAGGGTTGTTTCTTAACTTCGATGGGCTCACTTTCAAGTAGGACTATTTCTTACACGCTGCTTCTTATGAAATAGAATACGTGTAAGACTGACGCGTCTGCAATTTGTCATCAAACTTTGCTAGAAATATCAAGGGACAAAGACCCCCTAAACCTTCTCTTAAAATCCAAACTCTGCCGTTCAAATATTGCTATTCAAGATCTTCTGATCGATACCTATTGACTGGTGCAGCTTGTCCACCTGTAAAGTTTCTTCCTTTCTTTGCGACCAAACACTTCTCCTCAAATGTCGGCGAAAATATGAAAATCAACTGGTCTGGCCCCTGAGAAAAATAAACCAGAAAATCTCTGGGAACAAAGCTTAAGATCTGAAGACTTCTTCCCTCATTGAATGTCTGTTTTTTATTTTCTCAGAGCATACTGAACCAGTCGAGATGAAAAGTCAAGTTTCATGCATGAAGTCTGAGGACAGACTGGAAGTTACTCTGCTGGTGGTAAAATTTTAAAGTAGCGCTTTTAAAGTCTCTTCGTTACTTACAAGAAAATACATGATTAGAGAATTCGTTTATACTGGAGAGAACGAACTCGTAATTTTAAAATCACGTGAACGCAATTTTTAGACAAACGCATATCCAAACTCGTTTTTATTTACATCACCTTTGTATTTATTTTGCAAATTCATCTTTGATGTCAGTAATTTGCATAATAAAGCATTGATTCCACAAACGTATCGGTTGAGTCACAAAGGGCCCGGAGTTTGAAAGTCTACTGCTCCCTGAGTATATAAGCAATGATATTTTGTAATATCTGATTGAATAGCTAACATGTTCAATCATTCTTTAGAATTTTTCATGGCTGAAGTCAGTTGCTCTTTTCAGATTTTACGAGAGATCTTCTAAAAACAGTCCTTTTGAGAAACCTAAAACAATCGTGTTAAAATCACGAGCAAGTTTTCCTAATATATTTACCTCACTAGAGTGCCGTCTGCACGCTCTAACAGATGCTATGAAAGTCTTCCCCCTAGTGTAAATAACTAATTTTGGATGGTTCCAATCTCACAAGAGGACAGAATACACTAATCCATGTGACTGTCATTATCACTGAAACAAAGGGAAATTTTTCTCGTTGTTTTCACTTGTTTCGCGGGTTTTCGCAATGGGCTCTCTGCAGAAAATCTCCCATATCGGCGGGAGAGATGGCCGATTGAAGCCAAGTAAATTTCTGAACCTAATTTTACATATTGGGAATGATATATGATAGTTTTCTATGTTATTGCTTTCTTATTTAGGGGACAGCAAATTCTCAAACGCCAGACCTTTTTATTGTTTCACCCGGTAGACCTTTGTAATCCTCCAGCAAAACCCTTCCAAGAAAAATCAACATCGCCAGTTCGGCCATTCTCACTTCACGCCAATTCTTTTATTAAATACGATACTTTATGTATTAAAGACCCATTGCCAACCACGATTCTTTACGATGCTACAGTCGACTCATAAGCAGATCTTACAGCTCTCTCTCAAAGTTCAAAGAAGTCATTTTCTCATATTTTGAGGTCATCTCATGCCGTTCATTAGTGTAACTATTGCCACAGAGAAATCAGTTTCTGATTTCCGTTTATTGCTTATCTCCTGGACACTGCCTATCTTCTCTTTAATCTACGTACTGTTGTCAACGGACTTTCCTAAGTTCCTCTACTGGAAATACATTCCTGTACTTAATTTTCTTCATAATACGATAATAAATCCCAAAGAAAAATGAAATTATCCATATACCCTGGATCAAATGATTGCTGTGGAAGCCAAACTTCCCATGATCTTTGTGTACTTTCAAAGTCACCTCTGTTATACAGGAAATCCCCGTATATAAGAACCTACTTTTTGGAGAGAGAGAGGCTGAAATAGGTGCTCATTTCAAAGGCACTCACACTAATTTCGAGGTATAGAGGTTCTTATTTGAAGGGTACCTTGTGTGGGCTCTTTTAGAGTCTGACAAAAGAGGTTCAGCCCCATTATTTTTGGAAGGGTTTTTATGGATCTAGTAACTAACTAGGGAGGAGAATCAAACTTTAACAGCCGATTGGGGCGAAAATGTACTACGTAATAACAATAAAGAAATCAACTTTGCTACCCCTGCAATAAGAACCTATTTTTCATCAAACTGAAACAGGTTCTTAACTGCAAGGTGCATAATTTAGGAAATACAACCTCTAAGTTCTCATATTGTTAGGTTCTAATACACGTTTTTTTTTTAAATAAGAAACTGGTTTATAAGAAACTAGTACTAAGATGGTCAAAATTTTAAGAAACTCTAGTACTATTTCTTAGAAGTACTAAGAAACTTTTCAAAGTTGAAAGCATGGATTTTATAGCGAATAGATCGTTGAACCTTCATTCTTGAGCAATATTATCTAACCATTTGTGTTTTCGACATAACAGAACACTGTTTATTCCTTTATGATGTTTAAACATCAAGAAACATATCTGCCGCAGTGTTAGCGACCACATTGCTAATTCTGCATTCAGAAAAATAAGAAACCAATTAAGAAACTTTAAGTACTAAAATGGACAAAATTTCATGTGAAATTAAGAAACTGTTAGTTCTATGGCCTGATCCAAGTTTCTGATATAAAAAAACGTGTATGCGGGGATTTACTGTAATAAAAGTGCTCGATTAATTTTTCAGAATTGTCTTCTTTTTTATACGCAATTTTAGGCTTCTGTCGTCATTTGAATCATGATATAGCCATGAAAATGTTACAAATTCAAGGCTGCTACTATGGGAATTGGTGATGTCCTACAGGGTGTCTAAAAAAATTGTTCGACGTTTGATAAAATATTGAAAAATAAGGACAACATGAACAGGTTCATGGAAAGATAACCCTCTTCCTAAGATTATGAAATAATTTTAGAGACTAAAATCGTGCAAATCGGTTGAAAATTCACTGAGTTACGAGCTCTCGAAGTTCGAAAATATGCGATAGCTGAAACCAGAGACCCCCCAGATTACTGGTATTGCAGAAAGCTCGAAGACGGAGATAAGAGAAGCTCATTCAATGTCATACCTCTCGTTGATATCAGAGCAAACCAAATAGGACTTCTAAAGTAAATTAGTTTTGCAATCATTCTCAAAATTTCCTTAACACTGCATAAGTCCAAAAACAGTGGTTCAAAACATAATCAGCGACTGAAGTTAGGTTATCGAAAACCTGTTTGAATCCCACTTGGTTCGCCCTGAAACAATTGAAAAATAACAGAAACGACGGCCTATGGGGCTTTTACCAAAAACGCCATTTTGAGGCCTCTGGTTTCAGCTTTCGCACAAAATTGCACTTCAAATGCTTGAAACTCCATGAATTTTTAGCGGATTTGCAAGATTCTTGTGTCAAAAATTAATTTAAAATCTCAGAAAAAGGGCGACTTGACCAAGGGTGCATTCAGCGCATTGTTATTTTTAGTATTTAATCAAACGTCGAACAATTTTTTTGAGACACTCTGTATATGAGGTGTTATGTGTCCTGTACTGTTACAGATGTGTTAGGTAGTAATTTTATGATCGAATGTAAATATTGTAATAGTCATTTAATCATCTTTATGATATGATAAAATTTTGTGTTTGTAGAATAGAAATCATTGTTTCGTATTAAGATTATGCTCTCCCACTTATATATCTTGAGTTTTAAAGTTTCTTTTCCATCTGCAGTGCCAAGAGGTCATTAATCTCTAAAAAGAGTTTGCCACCCTCATGTTTAGGAGGATCAACGTTTAAGGAAACGGTTAATTTTTGGAGGAAAGGTAAGCCTAAGGCCCCCTATGGCCTCAAATTTGATAAAAGATAAGGATTCTTAGAATCAGCCAATTTTAGCGAAAAAGCAAAGCCTATAGCCTTACTTTTTGATGCAAAATCAGGATTCTAAGAATCAGCCGATTTTGGTGAAAAAGCAAAGGCTATAGCCTTACTTTTTGATAGAAAATGAGGACTCTAAGAATCCACTGATTTTGGTGAAAAAGCAAAGCCTATAGCCTTACTTTTTGATGGAAAATCAGGACTCTAAGAATCCACTGATTTTGGTGAAAAAGCAAAGCCTGTAGCCTTACTTTTTGATGAAAAATCAGGACTCTAAGAATCCACTGATTTTGGTGAAAAAGCAAAGCCTGTAGCCTTACTTTTTGATGGAATATCAGAATTCTAAGAATCCACTGATTTTGGTGAAAAAGCAAAGGCTATAGCCTTACTTTTTGATAGAAAATGAGGATTCTAAGAATCCACTGATTTTGGTGAAAAAGCAAAGGCTATAGCCTTACTTTTTAATAGAAAATGAGGACTCTAAGAATCCACTGATTTTGGTGAAAAAGCAAAGCCTGTAGCCTTACTTTTTGATGGAATATCAGAATTCTAAGAATCCACTGATTTTGGTGCAAAAGCAAAGCCTATAGCCTTACTTTTTGATGGAATATCAGGATTCTAAGAATCAGCTGATTTGGTGAAAAAGCAAAGGCTATAGCCTTACTTTTTGATAGAAAATGAGGACTCTAAGAATCAGCCGACTTTGGTGAAAAAGCAAAGCCTATAGCCTTACTTTTTGATAGAAAATGAGGATTCTAAGAATCAGGCGATTTTGGCGAAAAAGCAAAGGCTGTAGCCTTACTTTTTGATCGATTCTAAGAATCAGGCGATTTTGGTGAAAAAGCAAAGGCTATAGCCTTACTTTTTGATAGAAAATGAGGACTCTAAGAATCCACTTATTTTGGTGAAAAGGCAAAGCCTGTAGCCTTACTTTTGATAGAAAATGATGACTCAGAATCCACTGATTTTGGTGAAAAAGCAAAGGCTATAGATTTACTTTTTGATGGAAAATGAGGATTCTAAGAATCAGGCGCTTTTGGTGAAAAGGCAAAGGCTATAGCCTTAGTTTTTGATAGAAAATGAGGACTCTAAGAATCAGGCGCTTTTGGTGAAAAAGAAAGGCTATAGCCTTACTTTTTGATAGAAAATGAGGACTCTAAGAATCAGCCGACTTTGGTGAAAAAGCAAAGCCTATAGCCTTACTTTTTGATAGAAAATGAGGACTCCAAGAATCCACTGATTTTGGTGAAAAAGCAAAGGCTATAGCCTTACTTTTTGATAGAAAATGAGGATTCTAAGAATCCACTGATTTTGGTGAAAAAGCAAAGGCTATAGCCTTACTTTTTAATAGAAAATGAGGACTCTAAGAATCCACTGATTTTGGTGAAAAAGCAAAGCCTGTAGCCTTACTTTTTGATGGAATATCAGAATTCTTAGAATCCACTGATTTTGGTGCAAAAGCAAAGCCTATAGCCTTACTTTTTGATGGAATATCAGGATTCTAAGAATCAGCTGATTTGGTGAAAAAGCAAAGGCTATAGCCTTACTTTTTGATAGAAAATGAGGACTCTAAGAATCAGCCGACTTTGGTGAAAAAGCAAAGCCTATAGCCTTACTTTTTGATAGAAAATGAGGATTCTAAGAATCAGGCGATTTTGGCGAAAAAGCAAAGGCTGTAGCCTTACTTTTTGATCGATTCTAAGAATCAGGCGATTTTGGTGAAAAAGCAAAGGCCATAGCCTTACTTTTTGATAGAAAATGAGGACTCTAAGAATCCACTTATTTTGGTGAAAAGGCAAAGCCTGTAGCCTTACTTTTGATAGAAAATGATGACTCAGAATCCACTGATTTTGGTGAAAAAGCAAAGGCTATAGATTTACTTTTTGATGGAAAATGAGGATTCTAAGAATCAGGCGCTTTTGGTGAAAAGGCAAAGGCTATAGCCTTAGTTTTTGATAGAAAATGAGGACTCTAAGAATCAACCGATTTTGGTGAAAAAGCAAAGGCTATAGCCTTACTTTTTGATAGAAAATGAGGACTCTAAGAATCAGCCGACTTTGGTGAAAAAGCAAAGCCTATAGCCTTACTTTTTGATAGAAAATGAGGACTCCAAGAATCCACTGATTTTGGTGAAAAAGCAAAGGCTATAGATTTACTTTTTGATGGAAAATGAGGACTCCAAGAATCCACTGATTTTGGTGAAAAAGCAAAGGCTATAGCCTTACTTTTTGATAGAAAATGAGGACTCTAAGAATCAGCCGACTTTGGTGAAAAAGCAAAGCCTATAGCCTTACTTTTTGATAGAAAATGAGGACTCCAAGAATCCACTGATTTTGGTGAAAAAGCAAAGGCTATAGATTTACTTTTTGATGGAAAATGAGGACTCCAAGAATCCACTGATTTTGGTGAAAAAGCAAAGGCTATAGCCTTACTTTTTGATAGAAAATGAGGACTCTAAGAATCCACTGATTTTGGTGAAAAAGCAAAGCCTATAGCCTTACTTTTTGATAGAAAATGAGGACTCTAAGAATCCACTGATTTTGGTGAAAAAGCAAAGGCTATAGATTTACTTTTTGATGGAAAATGAGGATTCTAAGAATCAGGCGCTTTTGGTGAAAAAGCAAAGGGTATAGCCTTAGTTTTTGATAGAAAATGAGGACTCTAAGAATCAACCGATTTTGGTGAAAAAGCAAAGGCTATAGCCTTACTTTTGATTGAAAGTGAGGATTCTAAGAATCAGGCAATTTTGGTGAAAAAGCAAAGGCTATAGCCTTACTTCTTGATGGATTCTAAGAATCAGCTGATTTTGGTGAAAAAGCAAAGGCTATAGCCTTACTTTTGATGGAAAATGAGGATTCTAAGAATCAACCGATTTTGGTGAAAAAGCAAAGGCTATAGCCTTACTTTTTGATAGAAAATGAGGACTCTAAGAATCAACTGATTTTGGTGAAAAAGCAAAGCCTATAGCCTTACTTTTTAATGGAGTATCAGGATTCTAAGAATCAGCCGATTTTGGTGAAAAAGCAAAGGCTATAGCCTTACTTTTTGATAGAAAATGAGGACTCTAAGAATCAGCCGACTTTGGCGAAAAAGCAAAGCCTATAGCCTTACTTTTTGATGGAGTATCAGGATTCTAAGAATCAGCCGATTTTGGTGAAAAAGCAAAGGCTATAGCCTTACTTTTTGATAGAAAATGAGGACTCTAAGAATCCACTGATTTTGGTGAAAAAGCAAAGCCTATAGCCTTACTTTTTGATGGAATATCAGGATTCTAAGAATCAGCCGATTTTGGTGAAAAAGCAAAGGCTATAGCCTTACTTTTTGATGGAATATCAGGATTCTAAGAACCAGCCGATTTGGTGAAAAAGCAAAGGCTATGGCCTTACTTTTTGATAGAAAATGAGGACTCTAAGAATCAGCCGACTTTGGTGAAAAAGCAAAGCCTATAGCCTTACTTTTTGATAGAAAATGAGGATTCTAAGAATGAGGCGATTTTGGTGAAAAAGCAAAGGCTATAGCCTTACTTTTTGATAGAAAATGAGGACTCTAAGAATCAACTGATTTTGGTGAAAAAGCAAAGGCTATAGCCTTACTTTTGATGGAAAATGAGGATTCTAAGAATCAGGCGATTTTGGTGAAACAGCAAAGGCTATAGCCTTACTTTTTGATCGATTCTAAGAATCAGGCGATTTTGGTGAAAAAGCAAAGGCTATAGCCTTACTTTTTGATAGAAAATGAGGACTCTAAGAATCCACTTATTTTGGTGAAAAGGCAAAGCCTGTAGCCTTACTTTTGATAGAAAATGATGACTCAGAATCCACTGATTTTGGTGAAAAAGCAAAGCCTATAGCCTTACTTTTTGATAGAAAATGAGGACTCTAAGAATCCACTGATTTTGGTGAAAAAGCAAAGGCTATAGATTTACTTTTTGATGGAAAATGAGGATTCTAAGAATCAGGCGCTTTTGGTGAAAAAGCAAAGGCTATAGCCTTACCTTTTGATAGAAAATGAGGACTCTAAGAATCAACCGATTTTGGTGAAAAAGCAAAGGCTATAGCCTTACTTTTGATGGAAAATGAGGATTCTAAGAATCAGGCAATTTTGGTGAAAAAGCAAAGGCTATAGCCTTACTTTTTGATGGATTCTAAGAATCAGCTGATTTTGGTGAAAAAGCAAAGGCTATAGCCTTACTTTTTGATAGAAAATGAGGACTCTAAGAATCCACTGATTTTGGTGAAAAGGCAAAGCCTGTAGCCTTACTTTTGATAGAAAATGATGACTCAGAATCCACTGATTTTGGTGAAAAAGCAAAGCCTATAGCCTTACTTTTTGATAGAAAATGAGGACTCTAAGAATCCACTGATTTTGGTGAAAAAGCAAAGGCTATAGATTTACTTTTTGATGGAAAATGAGGATTCTAAGAATCAGGCGCTTTTGGTGAAAAGGCAAAGGCTATAGCCTTACCTTTTGATAGAAAATGAGGACTCTAAGAATCCACTTATTTTGGTGAAAAAGCAAAGGCTATAGATTTACTTTTTGATGGAAAATGAGGATTCTAAGAATCAGCCGATTTTGGTGAAAAAGCAAAGCCTATAGCCTTACTTTTTGATAGAAAATGAGGACTCCAAGAATCCACTGATTTTGGTGAAAAAGCAAAGGCTATAGATTTACTTTTTGATAGAAAATGAGGACTCCAAGAATCCACTGATTTTGGTGAAAAAGCAAAGCCTATAGCCTTACTTTTTGATAGAAAATGAGGACTCTAAGAATCCACTGATTTTGGTGAAAAAGCAAAGGCTATAGATTTACTTTTTGATGGAAAATGAGGATTCTAAGAATCAGGCAATTTTGGTGAAAAAGCAAAGGCTATAGCCTTACCTTTTGATAGAAAATGAGGACTCTAAGAATCAACCGATTTTGGTGAAAAAGCAAAGGCTATAGCCTTACTTTTGATGGAAAATGAGGATTCTAAGAATCAGGCAATTTTGGTGAAAAAGCAAAGGCTATAGCCTTACTTTTTGATGGATTCTAAGAATCAGCTGATTTTGGTGAAAAAGCAAAGGCTATAGCCTTACTTTTGATGGAAAATGAGGATTCTAAGAATCAACCGATATTGGTGAAAAGCTAAGGCTATAGCCTTACTTTTGATGGAAAATGAGGACTCTAAGAATCAGGCAATTTTAGTGAAAAAGCGAAGTCTATAGCCTTACTTGGTGATGGATTCTAAGAATCAGCCGATTTTGGTCAAAAAGCAAAGGCTGTACTTTGGCTAAAAGCCTTACTTCTTGATGAAAAATGAAAACTTGTAGAATCAGCTGATTTTGGTGCAAAGGCCAAGCCTATATAGCCTTACTAGTTTATGAAACACGAGGATTCGATGAATCTATCCAGCTTTTTGGAAGTATACTGCTTTCCAGGGGGAGGAGCAGGAAACTGTCCTCTCACAGCCTCAGTCTTCACGAGATAGACAGTGACACAAAGATTAGAAGAATATTTACTTCAATTTCTCTTTTGTAAATCCTAGTAATTAAGATATTAAAATCATATCTCGAAATACAAATACTAAGGGCCTGTTGATATGGAGAAAATTTCCGCAGCATTTTCCCGTCTTACCGGGAAAATCGCTCAGCCGAAATCCCGCCTCATACATAGCTTTATAACATTAGAGTACCACAAGTGTTCACATAAGAAAAAACTCTCCTGGTTGGCGAGATTTCGCTTGAGCTCAACCGGGATCCGGCCTAGCCGAGGAAATATTTTCCCATATGAACACATTTTCCCGGCTGGGCGCGGAAATCTCTTTTGTCTATGGTCGATCCTTTGGCGCCGGAAACATAGCGCTACTGCTGCCGGGAAACTTTACTTATTCAAATGGTCAAAGAATATTACCTCAGCTGAGCAATTTTCCCGGTGAAACGGGAAAGTGCCGGAGAAACTTTCTCCATATGAACAGGCCCTACGGCTAATAATCGACGGTACAGAATTTACAACACACAAATAAACTAATTGACTCCTTTAAAGTAAACGAAGTCAAACTTTTTACCCCAGGAATATTCTAACATGTAAAGTAACCCTTGGAAAAACTTAGAAATCCTCTAGATTAGGAAGTCTTGTAGTGTTGAAGTGTATCACTGTCTTTATGCTGTACCCAAAAGTGCATTCCAATATAATGTTTATATATATATATTTTTTTCTTTGCAATCACCTCTAAGGGGACCATAATGGAAATAAGGTCAACTCGATCTTTTAATGCTATCCCTGCCACTTTAATTAGGGGTGTTTTTAACTTGTATTTTAACTTACTATCTAAAATAGATTGTAAATATTTTATTTATTTATTTATTTATTCATTTGTTTGCTCTTTACTTTTCATTTAACCATTGTAATTTTCTTTTTATTTGTGGCGAATTTATACATACATACATACATACATACATCAGAATGTCCCAAAACTTGAACTAAAACAGTGCTGCTTTTGAGGCAATCCTGTTTTCGGTTTTCTTGTGCCATTAATCTTATAAACCAGGATTTCCACGGTTATGCAGGATCTGATCTCATTGGAATTTGAAACTTAAATTTCTGTTGATAAATTTGATGTTAATAAGTTTAATCTCCTTGAAATTAGAGTGAAACAACCAAATTGTGCGTGTGAAAACTTCTGTGCGACGACTTACGTATTTTGACTGCATGTTGTGTCAGAATTTTGCGTAAGAGGTTTGATATCCTCAAATAAGGCACAGGTGACGTTCCAGTGTTTAGCACTAACCGCTGGTATTGCAGAAGTAGCTATGGGATTCCTTATGGTGACGCTAGGTGGGGGGGGGGTACGGCGCGAACCCAACACGCTAACCGTTCTAGTTGCGGAATCGGTGAATCGGTGAAAAAGTACAGTTCCGCATCATTCTCAAGATGACAAGGGAAGGCATATAGACGATAGGAATAAATTATTTCTCAACTGGTCTCATGCGCAATAAATGTTAAAAAATGATAGAATCTCTAGTCACTTGAGAATTCCTGCATTTGTACATCGCAGCACGTTTTGTAAAGCTACACAACAACAGCTTAAATGCACCGCAGCAATGAAGAAAAGGGAAAGGCTGCGATTTACAAAGGCAAAAAAGTGAGTAAGTGGAGATCACGTCATTTTTACATTTGTTCATTGAAATGATTATCCATGCATAGCGCTACGCATGTTATTTTAGGCTGCATTCACATTGCACAAGCTTTTGAAAGCGCATAAACGCTGGTGCAGAAATCTGCCGTATTAATCCCTTACAGTTTTCAGATTGCAAAATATTTTTGCAATCTGAACGCTGTAAGGGATAGACCTTTACACAAAGTGAAGTTCCAATCGAGGTGAAGCCTGCGTTCCCAAAAGGAAGTAAATTTCATTGCTGCAAACAAGGCACTCTGTTTCCAAGTCTAAACACTGCTAATAAATTCGTGGGTTGCTGTTAGAGACGCACGCCGTTGGGTGACTCCAAAGCGAGGCGAAACCGGCAAGTCAGTATTTCAATAGACTGTTGCGACTTTGTATAAAGGTCTCTTAGTATGGAGGATTTCTGCACGAGCGTTTACGAGCTTTCAAAAGCTTGTGCAATGTGAATGCAGCCTCACTCACAAATGAAACTAGGGAGTTTTAGGAGTCCTTCTGCGACGATGTTTCATCTGTGAAGAGGCCACTTGAATCAGCATTTTCAATAAATTTACAGAGAATTGGAGATTCAATCTGGAAAAGAGAACATCGAAAATAGACTTTGTTTCTTTTCAAATTAAGTCGAAAATTGTCTATCCTTGCAACAATCGAGAAGTAAAAAGTAGCAATGAAAAGAATCAATTCAGTTGGCCACTAACTCAATGAAAAATAGCCTGCTACTCACCCCAACAATATATTCGCATGGATTTGGTTCTACCATATAAATAGCTATCTGTTGACCAACCTGGTCTTTCATACATCTAAAAATGACAAGACGTTCGAATCAAATTCTTAACTGCTAATTAATCTGTCCATTCTTGGAACACAGCTTGAGTGCTCCCATTTCTAGTGTACTGTAAAAGCTCTATTGAGCCCACTGGGGGGAGGGGCTTAATCAATTTCAGAGACTCAATATTAGAGAGAAGAGACAAGGGGATATAAACGATAGCTTTTGAGCTCTTTTACCCCATGTTCTTGCAAATCAATACAGAATGTTACCAGTCACAAACAGACAAATTTGACACACCTATTATCCCAAACCATATCAAAATTACCATGTTAACTTGTTTCGTTAAATAGATGGAAAATTTTTGCTAACCTCTTGCATATGGTATAAGAGGGGAGCTTAGTGGAGAAGAAGCTTAATTCAAATGTTGGTTCAGAAGGGAGGGGCTTGTTAAAGAGGGTGGCAAAATCGAAGTTTCGAGGGTTTATTCGTTTCTTGGAGAAGTCGACTAGGTCTAAATTCCTTTCCGAATACATCTTGGACTTAACAATGTAAGTTTTACGACATCCCCGAGCAGACTCTAACGTCCGCCTCAGATTAGATATTAGTTGAAGGTGTCCACCAATAAATACAAATTGAAGAAATGAAAGTATAACAAGAATTGAAGAATAAAAGAACGGAAACTCACTTCAGTTTTACTTGAGCAATTCTTGGTTTTCCAGTTAAATCACAAACATCACCATTCGAATAATAGTGGGTAACGAAACTGTAACAAAGATCAAATAATACTGACGAAGATGTCAACTCAGCAACCAATCACTCAATCATACACTGAATCAGGCTAACGATGAATCAATCAGTTGGTCAATCAACATGCAAGAAATATCTATCAATCAATGAATACATCAAGCGATGCATCAATTAATCGATCGATCAATCAGCCACTTGAAGCCAACGAAAAGGCCAAAGGTCAATGTAATGACTATTTTCTGTTTCCACATTTTAGACTTTTTAAAACAGGAAGAAAACAAGGCACTTCACAACTACCAAAATAAATAAAGCGAACATAACAGGAAAGTAAAAATTAACGTTACCTTTTTGACATGAATTTCTTTTTCTTTTTGATCCACTCCAGATGTTTCTGAAGTAAAAAACAGAACGGTTTGCCTCATGCTTTATCATGGGTTTCTCAAAGGGACTTATTTTGAAAAATTTTGTACAGAATCTGAACGGAATGGCCGATTTTAGCCACGAAGATTTCTAAAAATAATTGAAAATGTTAGCTATTTAATAAAATATTGCAAAATATCATTGCTTATATATTCAGGGAACAGTGGCCTTTCAAAGGCCGGGCGTTTTTGATGACTCACCCGGTATAATCTCGAATTCCGACATACAAAACGGTACACATACAAACCTCTTTGTCCCAGTAGCCTAGATAAATGACTGTCTTTCCAGAAGCATCCTAGATAAGTAAAATCATATCGTCATTTTATTCAAAATGAGCTCACCAAACAAAACCGTAACACATAATCTCAGCCTAAACGGCTAATTTCTGCAACGCGAAAAATTCATCTCGCCATAAACTCCGCCGTTCGAAAGAGCTGAAAGCATGGCAGCTTGTTGAAGGTCATGAAACTTGACTTTTCATGAAGAAATAAAATATTTAGATCACAATACATATAAATTCATAATTCATAATTAATTGGGCTAATTAAAAAGGATTCAGAGAGACACAAAGTACGTTTTCCAGAGAGTGATGCATGACACTGTGGCTACCAAGGAGACAGGGAGAAAAACAGAATGTCCAAATTTTTACCATCTGATTGCCCCATGATACAAAAGTTAAACTTACTAAATCTCAGAGGCCTCCTGCATACATGAAAAAAACTGTAAATAAAGCCAAAGTAGGAGGCAGGGGGGAGGACCGAGTCCACCCAGCGGTCCGATAAGGTTAAGTTTCTTTCAAGCTATTTAGTCCAACAAACAAGGTCATAGAATTCTATATCTATCTGATAAAAACTTGGAGCCTATACCACAGTAAAACCCCGTAAACAAGAGGATGGGAAAATAAGAATCTACAGTCCAATTTTTAAAAGAGACCCAAAGATAAGAACCAGGAACAGAATGATTTCCACCTTTACTCTTATCATACATCTGAGTGTTCGTCAAGCATTGCATCACATTAAGTTACAGGAAAACAGTGGTAGCGGGCAGTGGAGGCAGGCGGGTGTCATACACTGTTATTATACTTAAGGCAGCAAACTGATTTACAGACATTCACTTGAAACACATGTTATTATGCCAATAACACGGCTCGCCGCCCTTGTCGTTAAAGCTAAGCACATTATTTGGTCAGTTTGTGTACTGTAAAGTAAATCATCGTTGTCAACAAAAGGCTACTATTTCTCCCAACATCTATAATGCAGTCATGCCTCCCCTCAGTTCATCAGATGCATAATGTAGAGCTATTATGGTCACTGTTTTCCTAAATGACCTTGAGTGAAGAATCTCACCCTTTTTGCAGGAAGAACACCATATCGATAATAACATAACCAGTCTGTTTTTCAAGTATCTTCTTGCTTGCGGGGTTTCATTTATTTTCCACAACGTTAACCATCTATAATTCATTTATCTTATTTACCAATCAGTTCGAAGATAAACAGACAATAAGTGAAGTAAAAACTGCAAATCTAATTACCTGATGAATCTAATTACCTGATGAAACTGTTGCACATACTTTCCGTAACAAAATTCAAATAGCCACCAACCACTGCCCTGTTGACAAAAAAGACATCGAGGCTTCGGTTGAAACTATATGGGGAAAACAACTCGTGATGTACGAGTACAAGCAACAACGACCAGTTTTAGTTTCTGATCAATCAATCAATCAATCAATCAATCAATCACTCAATCCATTCATTGAAAGATATGTGTATCTGTTTCTCCTGATGGGGAAGTCACTTTTGTGAAGCTCTGTAGAAATCATACTACCTTATCGGCACTTTTTACACTTGCTATAAATGGCGTTCATTTTCGTTTCGCAGCATTGTAAGGGCCGGCAGAAGAAGTGCCGGCATTAAAGGGCCAAAAATTTGAAACTTTGCTCGAAAAGTGGCGTCAATTTTCAATCAATTTTTTTGCTAGGGCGTACCATATTTTAAGCATTTTTCATAGTGCACAGTTAAGTTTAGAATCCAGAGCTTAAATCAGCTGTCCTTTATGAAAAAGAGGACATTAATAATATAAAACATAAACATAAACTGATTGCAGATGGAGCAGAATCAATTGCTCATTTGTTTTCCTTCTAAATCTGTGGCTAAAATTCGCATAAAACACAAGTAAAACAGACTATTAACTAGTAAAGTGAAAGTTCGTTAAGGCGAAGTATCAACCACTTCAATGTCCTTTAACGGATTTTCGCACAAATGAGTCAAATTTGCGTCTTCCGCAACTGCCTCAGAAGTGCCTCGGAAAAAAATCCATTATCGATTTCTTCTTTCCTTACACGGCCCTAAATGGCGTCCAAGCAAGATTTTTGAACTGGCAGAATTAGAGTCGGCGTAAAAACGGCAGGCGTTCAATTGGGCCGGCGTAAAAACGGCCGATAAGGTACAGTCGATCTCAATGAGATGTCACCTGCAAATGCTCGCGAAAAACAACAATAGAAGTGTTTACAAAGGAATTTTGCGTCATCGCAAATCTCAGATGACCTCAAAAAAATTAAATAACGGGTGAGCCAGAAAAAGTTCCCACTTTTGAAATTTCAAAGCACTGAGAAAAACTGATGGATTGAAATCAATCAAATTCTGATAGTGAACTGAGAAATCAAAATAGAACAGAGAACGGAGAAATAGTTTCTTCACATCTTTATGAGCTCAGGAAAATCAGTATATTCGACTTAACGAAAATATCATGCTTGTGAAATGGCTGAAAATGTCCAAAACATTTCGTCAAATCACAAGTCGAATTTACCTACCTTGCTAGAGCACATAAAAACGCAAAGAAAGTAAAGAAAGTTTGGCCCTTCGACTTTTGACTACATCGAATCGTATTAATATAAAGTTCCATACCCCTGTTAAGCAATAATCTCCACTGAGAAAATCTCTCGTTAGTTGTTCATCTGCTGTCGTTACTGGTTCCCTATGTTCTGCGGATGGAGCACTTCCGGTTTCAACAGTAGTGGTTGTTTGATCCGCGTTTGTGTCTCCACCCTTTCCTGTATCAGCTTCTGTACCAGTAGATTTAACTAACTTGGCTTCACCACTGGAATAACTAGTGATACGTCTAGTCTGAAAATGAAAAAGACTCAAGTTCATGGCCCGGTTTGGGTGAATAAAAATGACTAAAGCTGGTAAGCCTATAGCCTTGTACCTGCTGATCAGAGAAAAAGACGGTCTCATGACTGGTTGACCGTTGAGCAACTAATAAACTTTGATCGATTAGTTATGACATAAAAAATAATCAGTAGGCAATGTCCCGAAAACCTTTGGGATAAATATCATCATAGGACCCAGCACTTCAACTACAGAACAAGGATTTGCAGGTACCTACAAATCCCAAGCAACAACCTTGAATATGTCAAGAAAGGCTTTCACTATTCAGCTCTGAAAGCTTGGAACGATATTCCCATCAATACCAGAGAGCTCCCTACACTTAATAGAATCAAAAAGCAAAGTTATTATACGAGCTGAACACAACATAAAACACGACCCTTGGAAGAGCAGCTACTATTTGATAGGCGACTGTACATAATTTAGCTTTGACTGTATATTGATTGTATTAATGTAATTGTCCTTTTAGCTATTCTACAAAAGAGCCTGGATCGAGCGATATTTTTATACAATTTTATACAAGAGGTTCGATAGAGTGGCATTAGAGCTTCGATTACAATTGTGCACATTGGAAAATTCTACAAATTGTAATGAAATATCGTTCGATCTACATTCGTTTTGAGAATCGCTAAAAGGTCCATTAGGGTATTTTTTTCCTATTTAGTATTGATTTTGTAAGCTGAAGTGATTTTTGTGTAAAAAAAATTTGATATGAAAATGAAATGAAATGATCAGATTTAAACAAAATTAAAATTGCTGTCTAGCAAATTTGTGGAGCGTCGAAATCGGTCATTTTGATCATAGCTCTCAGCTTCTCAAGTTGTCAGCAATTTCATAAAAATCTGAAAATCATGTAAACGAACCTAAAACCTTGAACAAATCATCTGCAATCTTCATGCCTTACAAGCATAAATATAGGTGAATTACAGAAACCTACCTCACCGGAAGCTTTCTCTTCCAAGGCATTTGTCTCAACTTCAACAAGACGAGAAGGTCGGCTGCAAAATAACACATATATACTACAATGGCATATTTTCTATTTAAGAATTGATAAAAAAACTTTTCAAATTCATAAAGATTCCCCACTCTTAATGCTCGATAAAATTCGTCATGACTCACAGTAACAGACAATTATCACTGATCAAAGGAAAGATAATCGAAATCTTCGCTCTCTTTATCTGTCTTTACTTGTGCAAGAAGGTATATCTTCTTGGAGGAGAGCAAGGAATAAACTTTGCTTATTGCGTAATAAAATCCTTTAAATGGCTTGGTAGCTCGACACGGATACGAATATAAAAAGATGACGAGAAAATTTTCCCAAATTGAAAAAGAAGTAAACTTTTCATAATATTTTCGCACTGTTTACTCAACTACCAAGAGATGGCGATATATGAACGAAAATAAAGCTAAGATCTTACCTTGGAGCACCGTCAATAGGAAGACATTTTATACCATGTATCGGTGCATCCTTCACACTGCAAAAGATAAAATCAAATGGCTGTAGAACAGTGCAAAGAGTAGACGGTTTTATATACGACGGAAAAATAATAAAGTCAACAATGTGAAATGAACTATGTTTGAGTCACCTCACCTAGCTAAAAGTCTTCCTCTTACATTAAAATCGAAAACTTTCGGACGATCAAACTTTCGGACAAAATTTTGTCGGAAAGTTTATTTGCCCGAAATGTGGTGATGTCCGAAAAATGTTTTGGTCTGAAAGTCTTAAATTCACTGAAAATATAAAGCAGAAAGAAACTTAAGTTTAAGCGTTAATAAATCAATGTTTCACTATTAGTACTTAGGTTTCTTGAATTTTGTCATCTAAAAGTTTGGTTCCTTGAAACGTTTATTGAAAATTGTTCACGTATGGCAGAACCTTCTGATTTGGTTTACTGCTGATTTTAGTATCGTTCAATCTTACGAAAATTACATTCAAATGTCCCTGTGGATGTGATGATCATCATGTACCTAGTGTAAATTCATATTCATGATGGAATCACAATTATTTTTAACAAATATATTTTTGTATAATGCTTGTTCTTTGATGTCGTGTTTGTCCGAAAGCTTTTCGTCCGAAGTTGATTTTCCGAAACATTTCCGTCCGGTTCGAAAGTTTTCAATTTTAGTGCATTCAAAAGAAAATAAATGTAAAGGGGTAACTGGACACCAATAGAAATCAATGTAATCTGAACACAACATACACATAAGCTGGATTCTGACACAATTCTGGTGTGAGAACCATAACTTCATATTCACATGTCGTCGTCTCCTTCACACTGACAATCTAAAAGGAGAAAAAAGAATGACAATAAAATTCTTGTGAAGCAAATGCATAATTACTAAGAGAATGAACTTGTTTCAGAGTCTCAGATATCATATATCTTGGAAAAAATTTGCAATGATTTACAAATGAGACTAAGATCATTTTCAAACTTACACTATGCGCATACTAACCGGTTTTGTGTTGTGCAGGAAAATATAAAGCCCGAGGTCTTAAAAGTACAGACCGAACTTGCGAGGTCTGTGCATTAAGACCGAAGGCTTTATATTTCTCTGTGCAACGACAAAACTGGCTGTATGAATTTTGTTACATGACAGCTTCTAATCTTGACTCGCATCATTTAATCAAACACATTTTGTTACTGTCATGTTGTTTGAATTTCTTGTAAATTTCACAGGCCAAAAGCAGTTGTTGTGGCGACAAAAAAGCGTCATTGTATCGTATTATACAAGGCTACAGGAAACCTGCGGGAAAAGTGCGATCAACCAATATGAGTGGCGGGATTCTGTATTGCCTCGTTTTTGAAATTGCAGTAAGGTAATAATTGACTTGCATAATTCTAATGTTAATTCACTTCAACTACCGCCCATTCGCAATAATCTAAATCAAAATCCATTTGAGCAACTTAAACATACGTCAATTTCTAGCAGCCTTAATTTTCCATCTTATGATAAATGTTTTTAACAACCAGAATTAAATCAAACAATGGCATACCTCGTTATTAGAAGTTGGATGACAGATGTACATAACACTAACACTCCTTGGTTGGTTATTGTTTATGTCACATGGTGTCCCATTACCCATCGTAAAGTTGTAGTAAGGTGTTTCTCTGCCATCAATGTCTCGCTTTGGGACCTGCAATCAAAGAACGAGAGAGATTCTCAAATATCACGCGAAAATATATGCGTGAGGCCAAGGGGCCATTCACTCATAAATGCCTTTTCTAGGATTCTACGATTTTTCACGTGATTTTCAGAGAACTTTCAAGATTTCTAAGGACTTCGAAATTTTCGAGATTTTGCAAGATTCTTCAAGATCTTCAGGGACTTAAGAGATTTTTGAGATTTTCTAAGGATCACCAAAAGATTTATTGAGAATTTCTACCATTTGTTGGGAGAATGTGTGAGGATTTTTGACATTCTGGATTTTTCACAATTTGAAGATATTTTTGGCAAAATGCGCTTGTTTTTTGTAGTGCTTGGCCTCTGCCATTAGGCAACGATGATAGTGGCTTTGGATAAAGCCGAAATGGGCTGGGCGGCCTACGTTCCGGCAGTTGATTCATTCTGGAGTTTGTTGAGTACTAGCCTTTCGATAACTTCATCACACCCTCAATGGTGAGACGGACTGATCGTAGTACGAGCGCTGTCTTGATCTGAATTCAAGTCCTGCCTTATGTAGTAGTTTTGAATTCTTACGCGAATAAAACCATTTAGCCTTCGCTTCAACCTCTTGATTCCAAACAACAAGCCTGATGCCCAGTGGTTTTGCAAGGGATGCCAGTGATTAAGACGTTTATAGAAGCAAAGCTCCAATCTCATAATTCTTCAAACACATTGCGAATGATTTCCTCTTAAGTTCAAGAATACCTTGTGTATTTTGGACGTTTCTTCTTGCTTCTTTGTTTGCTTATTTTCATCTGATGATTTTTCCTCTGCACAGAATAAAAAACAGAGAAACTGATCGTTGATGAACTACAACTTGGCAACCTACCTTATTGTCTCTGATTTTAGGCTGTATGAATAACGCTGAATTTTTAATTCATCACAGCTCCAAACTGACATCTGATGATAGACGGAATTTAGTAGTATCCATTAATTTTTGATCATTTGTAATGTAGCTTTGTGTAGAATAACCGTAGACTAACCTTGCTTGTCTGTGTCGATTAACCTTGCTTGTCTTTGGACACACACTTTGGACACACATAGGGTGGTCATTGTCTTTTGATCCCCATGGTATCATCTTTGTAGTGTTGCAAAATAATTTGAAAGTATAGTAGAATGTAAGATGTATTGTAGTAGCTTCTTTATACGAATATATAAAAATCCTTAAGCCAGCAAGGTAAGTTGTACAGTTCACAATTCTGAGAAGAGACTGTACAAATGCCACGTGTGCCAAAACAAATATCCAATTTTTGTCAGGCCAAGAAAAATCACACACAAGACCAATTTGTTATATGATTTGATATGATTGATTCCCTGTGATCTTTCATTACTCTGCTAGTGATAAATCAAAAATGAACTTACCTTCAATTATCTTTCCAAGGTAATACTCTTGCAACTTAATTTTGTCCTGGAAGAAATTTAATCGGAAACCTCAGTACAACACAGAACCAACAAATTTTCTATTCAACTCTGTGAGAAATCAATGAATCAGATTGCAATCATGAGATCTTAAATGAATGAATCAATCACTCAATCAATCAATCACTTAATCAATCAATCAATCAATCAATCAATCAATCAATCATATATTCTAAATCTTACTCCAAGTAGCAGTTGCTACAGAAATTGATAACACAAAGTAGCAAATAAAGTGTACTTACAGGACCAGGACCCTTCTCTTCATGAAACTGTCTGACATGCAAACCATGGCATACTTCATATGTCCAATAAGGTTCCAGCTAAAAATAGAGATGTACTGTATCTAAATCCAGGTGCTAATCGCTCATTCAATTCCTACCTGATCAATCCCTCCAGGCAGAGTGGGGGCCAGCAAACATTTTGCACACAAATGCTCAGTGGCCAGGAAAAGTTTTTTGCAAATGCCTATGGGCTGCTCACTGAAAAGTTTGCATTCCCAGTAACTTTATAAGCAACAGCTCCTATCATTGTCAAATGCCCCAGGGGGTGGGAAAAATGGCAGTCAAATGCCTGGGTGTCGAGAATATCTTCTGTGCACAAGCCTGGGGTTATCCTGGGGGATAGTCAAGGTAAGAATTAGCAAGACATAATTTCTTGTGACAGAGACTTGAAATGTTTGGAATACAAATATCAGTTAATGATTAGAACATCAAAGTTCTTCAGGCAAGTCTTTGATTTATGTAGCTGACACAATGATACTGTTGAAATCTAATTATGGCATGAGAAGATACTATGCAGAATTGCAAAGGCCTAAATTCATTTCCAAATGATTTATCCTCAGCAATGACAAAGACTCTGATATCAACAAATCTCTCACTTTTTACCTCTTGTAGTCAGGTACATTTCATGGCCGCACTAATTGCAAAAGTACATCAGCCAAGTCTACACAGGCCTTGTGCATCTACTGTAACATGCCCAGAATTCTTTAAGTTATGATAAGAATCCTTGAGCCATAAGAAAGGCTGCAAATATTTCTAACTAAGAATTCTTAGGCAGGGGAATCATGTGTGCATTGCCTGTACTGTATTTTCTGCTTGATGTAATACTGACTCTGATAAACTGATGATAGTCCATTCTTATGTCTGTCAACCAATACACCACTTCGATTAAGCAGCCTTGTTTTGGAAATTTGTCAAAATTCCTTCCTATTGTTCTTATGAAAATTTCGAGCCCAGATTCACATTTAGCACCCAAACATTAGTCTAGTTACGTGTTTTAAGCTGCTGGCATTTGTGGTGTTGATTTTATGATAATGTAAAGTTCAAAGATTTATGAGGTATTTGACCGTAAAAATCGTTCAGGGTGAAACTTTACACCCCGAGTCATTTTCACGGTCAAATCCCTTACAGATTTCAAACTTTACATCGCCATAAAGTTAACACCACGACTGCTAGCAACATGAAAACTTGTGGTTAGACGAAAGTTTGGAAACTAAATCTGAATTTGGCCTTCAAAATGTCATATGAAAGAACTTTGAATAATTTCCAAAACGAGGCTGTTAATCGAAGTGGTGTATGCATCGGTAGTTGACCAGCAAATCCACTATTCTAATGATTCTAGTTGACATACCCTGTAAGAGCATTTTGTGTCTTTCAAAGTCAGGACGCCAGCCAGAAGCTCCTCTGGATGTGGGCCCATGTTCATATCATTTAAGTCCTGCAAAAGCATGTTAAAAGAATTTACTTCATAAAACAAATCATGCACACAGTAAACAAAGTTCTGCAACATTAACGCTCTATGGCAATCATTGATAACAGCACAACACAAATGATAATGCCTAAAATATCAGAAATTCTCACATGCATTTACAATGAGTCTTAAGGGTGTTGAAATTTTGAACAGGGGTAACTTAACTGATTCATGCCTTTAAAATTTAAAATCAGTTTTTAGAACACTTTACGACCCTTCATAGTCCCACTCAATAACTGAACATTACTGCAAGTTAATCAAACCTGATAAATTAGTGTTTTGAGATAAAAATTGGAATTATATCTGGCAATGATAAAAGGTTAAAAAAACTTTATTGTACCTCATCACCTGACTTTATACTGGGAAGAAAGCATTGGTATTTTTCTTTGTCTTGAGTTTTCATAACTATGCTGTCTGAATATACTTCTCCAAGCATGCTTTCCTGAGGATCAAGTAAATACATTTTAAACAATTATGGAGAATCAAGCATGTTAAATATTAGTAGCCAAAGAAGCTTGTTTATTACAGTTGAAGTATTCCTGAACACTGCCCATCATAATGTAATTGTGACATAGTGTTTTGGATCATTTTGGCATCTATCACATGGGTTTGAATCCCAGAGCACAAAATGCAAGCCAATGCAGCTGTCCATCGTTTTGAAGGCCGTAAATGGGTATTCAGTCAGATGTTGCCCATAGGGTACAAGTTGTAGTACCACATGCCCAAATCTATCTGCAACTGCTTAACTAGCCTGCATTAACGGATAAACTTTGCTTGTTTGCTTGCTGGACAACAAATGATGCAAGATCCTGTCATCAACTAATTTCATTCTTACAAGGGATGTATCACATTTCCAAAAGAGTACACAAGAGGATTTTTCTTTAAAACAGAAGGATTTTGCAAAAGGTGTTAGGGGTCATCGACAAATAATTTTCGTCACAGTTAACGGAATTGGGCTGTTAACGGCTCAACCTCCTCCCCTCCCCCTTCTTACGGGACCACTAAATTCATCGCTAGATTTTCTTTTGTCACAGATGTCCCACAAACTCTCGTTACAGGCCTATTATGTGTCTTGGGTTGGGGGCTTAGCCTACCGCAACTTCTTGGTGCAGATCACAACATCAAAATTAAGTTGTGCAGCACCAAAAAGTTTACTGCCACAAGTTATTCTTTAAGGATTGAAGAGAGAGTGTCAATTCTTACCATTGTATCTGGTCCAAGCCATGAAATCTCAAACGCTTGTTTGTCATCAAATTCTGGGATATATTTGTCACAGAAACATTTGTCCACTTCAAAGGCTGCAATCAATATCACCATCAGTACTGTCCATATCCCTTTGATTTTCTTTATCAGCTGTCCTCCTTGAAACGTTGTTAATAAAAGATATCTGCTCAAAACTTTCCACGACCACTCCATCTTGTTTGATTGCTTTCTTTGTCCTGTTGCGAACGACTATCCTGGCTTTGTCCTGAAACGTTTACTTGCAGCAAACTGATTGCAAATGTTCCGTTGGTGTGCTTCAAGCCGCGATGGCCCGATTAGTTAGGCCTGCTTCAAACACCGGCCTAAGCGATTGCTATGTATACATCTATCTAAGATCCCAATGTTCATACATACAAGTAAAATCATTTCTAGCGATCTCATCATATCAAACAACGTCTCCTCTTTTCATCTGCTATTTGCTCCCTCAACGGCTCCCTCATCAAAATCAATCTGAAATCATTTCTGAACAACTTCTTTCTGCACAACTTTTTCAGAACAACAAACTTTCTTGTGACACGAACAACAACCTCTTGTTCACTCAAACAGCCTCTGTTTGAACATCATATTTCAGAAAATCAATGATCAACAAATTGATTCTCAAATGGTATTTTTGGTAGAAAATGTTTGGTACAAAGGAGGCGTCCAGCCAAAACAGGGATTTCTCAGCGTTGATTTACATTTTTTATCAATTATGATTATCTTTTTTGCTGTTTTATGTCATCAAAAGTCATTTGATTTAAAACTTGTATCTTGTGATTTTAGAATATCGAGTGGCTGAAAAAGTGAAAATGTTGAAACATCAGCAACAATTTGGTGATATCAGGCCCGTCGAAACGAAATTCATATTAGGGGGGCTGAAAGGAGAAGGGAGCGAAGAGCGCAAAAATGGGGGTTCGGGGGCTTGCCCCCGGAAAATTTTTCAAGACCACGCCCTTTAGATCGTTGGAAAACGCCCCATTGTTGGAAAATGTGCTGTTGACGGAAGCAAAGGATCACGACTAATGAGTCTTTCCGTGAAAATTTTGATTTTTTTGACTTGTATGACATCAAAAGATATTGCATTTTTGATAGATTCTGGTAGCTTCCTCGAATATATACAAATTTGAATCTTCTATCTTACGACCTTGGCTTTTACAGCCTTTTTCACTTACAAAATCAGCAAACTTCAGCAAATTATGGGGGCTGAAGCCCCCCAGCCCCCCACTTCCGACGGGCCTGGATATTATTATCGATCATGAACTCTCGTTTATGTGCCCTTGTGTCAATTCTGGAAACTGATTTTACACATATTGTTATATGCTGCCTTTCAGACTCTGGAAATTAGAGCTTGTATGGGCAGCTAAGTTTTGGAGGGGGGACCACATATTTTTTGCGCACGGGGACTTGCCATCGGGAAGGGTATCGATTTTCATGATTTTGGTATAAGGAACGGTATGGATTTTCATGATTTGGGCATAAAAAACGAATAGGTTATTTGCGCAGAATTTGTATAGGGTTGGGGATACTTGTTTGCAAATTGTAAAGTGCACTTTTTGAAAGATTAGTATGTTTTTGAAAAGGAGTATGCTTTTGAACAGCACGTCCCTGACCACAATCTGGTCAAGTCTACCCCTCGGGAGCTTTGGAATATTTCTTTGCAAGAAAGTAGCCCATCAGAAACTAACTACAGATGGCCAATGCAATGGGAATGTTCTGATCCATCTTTTAATAAAGCATGCATTCAAGAAATGAAACGAGGAAAGAAGATAATGTGTATTGTTTACTGCTGAAATTCAGCAAGACATCAATATGAATGTGCATAAGAAAATATTGGCTGAAAGTTGCAGCAGGAAAATTCCTTGCATAATGTAATACATGCTGGTTTCTTCAGAAAACGTAAATCTCACTTAAATATGAAACGTATAAATATGAATTTGAATAGAAAAATATGAGAACTTATGTAAGGCCAAGGAACTAATGCATTTTATTTCAACTTTCCGTTGCTCATTGCATTTTGATTGTCATCAAGAATCAACAGCCTTTCGTCGAAAGCGTGATACAGTTGATGAAACAAACGATACAAATATATGCTTGTGTCCAAAACTGTGATAATCTGAAAAAAGAAAAGATTCTACAGCAAAGGGACAATAACAACAGAAAACCGTCCCTTTTCCAGAACCCTCCTTCCCTAATATGCATCCACACGATGTTTCGTGCTTCCTTCCTTTAGCTCGATCGTAGTGAGGTGGTATTTACATATAAAAAGGAACTTTACGATATTTGATCCGACATCTAATATGAAGCAGACTTATGTATGAAATAGTACTTATTTTTTCTGGCATGTGTTGTTCGTAGGTAGTTTAAGTAGTTTAAATGTTTTTCTTTCTTAATAGCCTTTCGCTCTCCAAGGATATAAGTAGGGACTTAGGAAGCATCTCAAACTTAGGGGGACACGACGCTTCGAGGGCACTCTTTCCTGAAGAAAAAAGGGGCATTTTCTGAAAATAAAATGAGCACTTCTTTGTTTATTACAAAATCTTGGGGGCACGTGCCCCCAGTGCCCCCTGGCTTCTACATCTATGGTTTTTCGTCTAATTGGTTTGCAGAAAATTCTGGCAAGTAGTGTACGTCGTGATATATATTGCAGCATTTTATTGGATTATCTTTTCTTATTTATGAATACAAAATGTGCATCCTTTGCTTGAAGGAATATCAGTGTTACATTAAAAGTGCGGTTTTTGGCTTCACCTCCTCTCCCCAACAGCTAGAAGTCTCCCCAAGCAAATGGTGCAAATGAACAAAAAAATGTTTTAAATTCTTTAAAATCTCAAAGATCTTGCAAATCTTGAAAAATGTTTGTAAAGAATCAACAATCTTTCAATATTTTGAGAATCTTTGAAAATCTTGGAAAGTCTTCGAAATGTTAAGAAATTCTTTAAAATCGAAGACAAAATTTCAATAATCTATGGAAAATCTCAGGTCTTGCTAAGATCCTGTCAACTTGATGTCGCACACATCTCATGGTTAATCGATGAGGAACTGTTCCCAAACAAGTTGTCCTTTCATTTTCTTTCAAGAAGAAAGACTTGTGTAAGTCAGGTGTTTAAAGGACTCATGATTAATAAAACGGTAAGGCAGTAAAAGGAATTTGAAAATATTCATCCTACCAACGTGACAGCCAAAACCAACATTTCTGTCTCTGAAGTTGTACAATAAACCATTCCTAAAGCCATTGCCATTGGAAAAAGAACGCAATAATCGAACGCTGAACATTTTGATTTGCTCATGTGACAAACCTGCGAAAACAAGATATTCTGAATTTGTACTGTTGCTGACAGAAAAAGAAATGAGATTGAAGCATTTTCTTTGGTAGATGGCTAGATAACGGCAAAGATCATGGAACATCATCTTTGATAACGGACAGAAAACTTCACCTTTGGATTAAGAAGTAATGCAGTAAATAGACCCAAATTTCAGCTATTTGCTTATCAGTCAAGCAGAGTTTTTTTTTGGAAATGTTGACATTTCCCGAGAGGAGGGGAACCTCAATAGGCGGGTGACGGGGGTGTGCTATTTCGACAAGGGAATATATGGTAGTAACCCCCCCCCGGGTTGCAACAAAAGAGTATTGAACATGAACAGTACACTTGTAGTGTAAATACGCAATGAGCAGAAAAGTAGAGTCATCGCATGTTAGGCCTTCAGTTTAGTCATGAATGTCATAAGGACCCGGGGGGGGGGGGTAACTTGAGTTTCCAAGATACGGGGTTGTGCCATTCAAATCGTAAAAGTACCACCCATAAATCCGGAAAACTTCCTCAAAAGTATACCCATAAATCCGGAGAAATTTCTCAAAAGTATACCCATAAATCTGGAGAATTTCTGAAAATCATACCCATAAATCCGGGAATGCCAAAAAAGCTTACCAATAACTGAATTCTGATAGAAAACTATACCCATAAATCCGGAAGATGCAAAAAATTGTTGAAAACCATACCCATAAATCCGGAAACTATCATGAAAAAGGTACCCTAAAAAATGGCACAGCCCCGTACCATAGACAAGTTAAGTTACCCCCCCCCCGGGCATAAGGAGGCACAAACTACGATTGTAAACCATTAAGGATAATGAAAGAGTTAAATTCTGATGTAGTCGAGACCCTAGAATAGAGTGAATTTCGTCTGGCCTGAAAACCATTTGATGGCCTTGGTGTTATAAGTTTCTACTATTATTTCCAATAAAATAATTCAGGAACAGAATGGCAATAAAGTGCAAGATACGCAAACCATTCTCTCAGAGCCAGTGTGTTTCTACTAGGATTCAGTGATACTCCTTTACAAGGGGGAAAGGGTTACCTTCAAAGATTTCCCGTGATAAGGGCTCTCATCACAAACTAGAAAGTCAGAGAAAATATTCTATGAAATATCATGGACAAGTTTGTTGTGCCTTTTACCAGTGGCGGCGCTACCCTGGGTACCAGAGCCTCAAAAAAAAAATAAAAGAAGAATTTTTTATTTTATTTTTTCTTTTATTTTTTTGAGGCTCTGGTATCCAGGGCATGGCGGCGCCAGCTCTGAAAAATCGGAAAGAATTGGGGGCAATCTTGACGTAGCTTTTCAATCTAAAGGTATACCCAAGTAATTTCATGCCATTTTTATCTGACAATTTTTGCCGACTTTTGGGATCTGGGGGGGGGGCAAGTCAGACAGATAACGACGAGTCCCTTACATTCCTGAACTAAGCCTGCGCTATCATCAAGTCAAAGAGCACAGGGAAGAAAGGAACTCCAGGTAATAAGTGCAATGCTAGCTAGAACAAATTGAGGACTTACAATTAACAGAATATGCAGCTTCGCAATTGTGAATCCAATCGGAAGTACAAACAGAATAATATTTCTATCAAGAAATTCTTGTGATGCAAATCTGAATGCAATGGCAGCAGACATGATTGTAATCAGCGGCGAAACGGATGGTAGCAATGCATCTTTGAGAAACTGCCATAATAGAAATTATACGATATTAAGCACAGTTATCCTCTTAATAAGGGATTCGGCTCATGATCATCCTTTATCAGAAAGAAATTGGAAAGTATGATTTCGAACATCAACAATCTATGTGTAGCAAATTTTATATTCATGAAAGATTAAAGAGCCATTGTCACCAATAGTTACCTAGCAGAATACACGTTTTTTTGAATAAGAAACTGGTTTACAAGAAACTAGTACTAAGATGGCCGAAATTTTAAGAAACTCTAGTGCTATGTCTGAGAAGTAGTAAGAAACTTTTCAAAGTTAAAAGCATGGATTTTATAGCAAATAGATCGTTGAACCTTTATTCTTTTGCAATATCAACTAACCATTTGTGTTTTTATCATGACAGACCACTGTTTATTCCTATATGATGTTTTAAATATCAAGAAAAATCTCTGCAGCAGCGTTAGCGACCACATTGACAATTCATACATCCAAAAAATAAGAAACCAATCAAGAAACTTTAAAATAGACAAAATTTCATGTTAGATTAAGAAAATTTTAGTACTATGGCCTGATCCAAATATTGAAAGTGGTATGACAGAAACCAATGGCAATTATAGAGAGTTTATCTAATCATCTACCATCCAGTTAAGCCATATGATGCCAAGTCTCTTAGAACTAATGAGGCAATCCTCGACCATGTCCTGAAATGCTCGTAAGTTTAGCTACGTGGCAAGGCCCATAACAAACGTAAGCATAAAAGAGCGGGAAAGTATGTCGAGACTTAATCAAGTGACTCATCCATACGCGCCTGTGAGGGAGAAAGTGAGTAAAAAACCACAAACCATTTGTTTCCTTTTTGCAGCTTTGTAAAAGACAGCTAATTTGGAAAATATAAGATCAAGTGGAATCAAAATTTTCACTCCAAAGAAGACGTATCTTGCTTGAAAACCAATACTTTGAATGATCTGTGTGAGAAAGGAAATGCTGTCAAGGGCAAAGATGGTAGCAATAGAAATAGTCAAGAAGTACTGTATACTGGGTATATTTGAGAGGCATAATTTCTCCAGGACCCGTGAGGTCATGCCAATCTACCGTCAAGCATGGGAATTCAAATGGCGCCCTCACAGGAGCAGTACAAACAGAAGCATAACAAGTTGATATATCGCACACGAAATGATAAATTTTGATAAGAATAATTCGATTTATAAAACATAAAGCTTTTTCTAAATTCAGCATTTCCTACAGCCCGTGCACAATGCATTCATGATGGTGGGTATTCACTGATGCGAAGTTGGTGAACTAGGAGTAAATTAGTATGATCTCTTTTTCTTTGTAACTCCTTTTTCATGTTTGAATTATATCTAAGAATTTGAAATACTTTTGTGATTAAGACTTTAGGCGTTTATTACTTGCAAGTGTGAATAGGGTATCAGACTTACTTCATGATGCCATATATCCAAGCCAAAGTATCCAGTAACGAGGCTCACCAGTGAAAATGTAAGCAGTACCTCAACAATGTCCACACTGTTGAGGGATAAAAGTTTGTTAAGGTAGAAACTGAACAATTTTGGGTGCCATAACCACAGACACATCAATAAAGTACATGATTTTCAAAGATCCCTTTCTCGTGTATTTAATTTGGTTCATTGAAGTAATTATTGAGGGCCCTTTGAAAATCAGCATTTCTGCAGGGCTACCCTGAAGGGCTACCCTCCTTAGAAATTTGAAAATAGAAAACATCAAATGAAATGAGATTGGCTTGGATCGTTCTACAATTTCATGAAAGTTTCAGTCTCCCTTTGCAGACCCTTTGCTAACTACGAGGCCTTGAGCACTGTTGCTACTCCACAATGCAATGTGAAAAGGCATTAGCATTTACATTGGCTGAAAGTCTGCGAAGAAAGGCCAGTATTTGTTTCTAAACCACTCCTTCCCCCATTCCATGACGAATGAAAAATCAAGTTACAATGGATATAAAGATTGATCGTTGAAGACGCCTAAACAGAGCTGAGTGGTCTATTCTTTGTGGTCTTCTTCGAGCCTGACTGTGGGGGTCATAGGGGGGTCTCAAAGTATTTCAGAAAAACCGTCACACCACCTCTAAATTATACTAAAACCCAATCTCGTCCCCAGGGCGTTTTGTCATATTGGGACGAAGACGAAAAGGCCCTGGGGACGAAAGTCTGCAAACCGTTCAGAAAGAAAGGAACCGTTAAGGTCAAGAACAGTAAAATCGTTTCTGTAAGGGCTAGAAACCGAAAACCGTTACCATGATAGGAGAGACGCGCGCGGAGCGCAAAGCCTTATGGTTAGCAGTGGGTATTTAACGTCACTCAGTAGTTATCCAGAGCGAAATTAAAAATCTTACCTTTCAAATTTCATTTTCCCATTGAAATATATTGCGTACGGTTCATTGATGTAATTAACAACAACATCACTTATGCACCAAAGAAGCATGATAAAGGGATTCGAATTGACTCCAAGCATACACGCCAGCGTCATTGCCGAAAATATTAGTGCAATGGCATCACAACCATGATCTAGAATTTCACCAAACTGACTTGATGTATTCCTCAATCGGGCCAATTTTCCATCAACCGCATCTGCTTGTAGCCAAATGAAGAATCCAATGGCGCAGAAATACGAAGTGAACTCCAAATTCTAAACATGAAATGCTGATAAATGCATTTTTCTAAATACGAAGCTTAGATCCTCGACCAGACAAGAAACTAAAAAAAATCTACTTTGCACCAGACCATAATAAGTTAAAGCTGGAAGTTACAAGGTTTGTGAGCTTATTGACGCCTTGAAGCAACGGTGTTAGGACACGGATGTTTTGATTGATTATTTATTTACCTTGTTTTGATACCTTGTTTTGATACAAGAACGGCTATTCTTGTGCGAAGGCGCACTAAGACACAGAGATACAAGGGAGCTCTATTCGAGCAACTTGAGAGCGGTTGGGCCTAACGACGCTTAGCTGAAGACGAAACAGAACAGAAAACAAGACAACAAAACAAGACACAAGGATCAAAACAAGGTATATAAATAATCAATAACAAAATCCGTGTCCTAACACCCTTGCTTGAAGCAGAGTCTGCAATTTTTTCAAGGAATGCATGTAACGTGTCTGGGACTCTGCCTAGTAACGTGCTGGGTGAGCCAGAAAAATGTATGCACGTATTTATGATATAAGAAACTTAGAATTTGGGCCAGTAATGAAAGTTTAGGAAAATTATCAGAATTTTAGTACTCAGAGTTTATCATGAGTTTTTCTCTTAAAGGTTTCATCACAATCTTCATGTTCACTATCTGCGCCCTGCTGAACATTTCAAAGCAATGTTTATCTCGAAGCCTCTCTAATGCTTAGACATCACTCAAGTACCTTCTGTGTAATTTGATACAGGCAAATACGTGTACAGTACAACCCCAATGAACGGACATCTATATTCAACGGACACCTCCAAAAGACGGACAAATTTTTTGTTGACCCAAAATACAGTATGACAAAAGATGGCACCTCCCTATTGCGAAGACCTCTCTATAACGGACAATAAAATTGACCTAACAGGTGTCCGTTATATGGAAGTTCAACTGTACTGTATATACACTTAGAGTAGCGCGATAGATCATCGATAGACCATGCATATGTGGTCAAACTGAACTGTCCAACTATGCCAAACATTTCAGGGCGCCTATAAACTTCCGTGGTCGTGGTCGAACATTTTGAGAAATTCGTGAGATTTACCTTCGTATCTCCATAATAGGCGAAGTACAACAAGACAGAGCATGGGAGTATTGACGCAACAATGCCAATCAACGTCACTGCATGTTGTGAGATTCTTCTTGGTGTTTTTGCTGCGATGTATTCCCATATTGGAATGAAAAATGGCTCTAGAATTGACTTTCCCTCAGCCTGATACTTGTGTTTTCGTATCTCCTCTATTTGTCTTTCGTCAAGTATAGCCATGTTTTGTTGTGGTGTTTAAATAACTTGCAAACTGCAACGGGGAACTAAGCTGCGGTTATGTTCAACTAATGCAATTCATGGTTGATTACACCTCTTGTGGTCAGTGGTTAATGCATTAATTGTTACGTCTCTGCGAAATGTGCCAGTTATTCCTACACGTATTGTGTTATAAGAAACTGGTTTATAAGAAACTAGTACTAAGATGGCCAAAATTTTGAGAAACCCAAGCACCATGTCTGAAAAGTAATAAGAAACTTTTCAAAGTTAAAAACATGGATATCATAGCAGATGTATCGTTGAACCTTTATTCTTGAGCAATATTAACAAACCATACGTGTTTTCAACATAATAGAACACTGTTTATTCCTTTATGGTGTTTTAAATGACAAGAAACATATCTGCAACAGTGTTAGGAACCACATTGATAATTCTGCATTCAAAAAATAAGTAACCAATTAAGAAACTTTTCGTACTAAAACGGACAAAAATTCATAATGGAGAAACTTTTGGTACTATGGCATGATCCTAGTTTCGTATAAAGAACGTGCAGTCGAAGAAAAATTTCTCTTTTTGAAGATATGTCCGGGGTATTTTAATTTAAGGGGTAGCCTACTATCGGCTGCAAATGTCGTGCTCTTGGACCTTGAGATGCAGTTTAACAAATGAGTAGCGAACATACTGCAGTTTTTGATGCCTGGCTGAGTTTATTATGGATGCAAACAAACTGAGAAATTCACTTGAAATTGTGAATTAGACCCGGCATAGATGTTCCAAGGCACCTATGCACTCGTTCTTTCTGTTGTTTGATATTATAGTTCACACGCAGCCTTATTTAAATCATTTCAGTTCATTTCTCTTTTTTCAGTCCATTATTGTTTATGCTATTTTGTATTAGCTTCATTTTGTTACTTTAGTTTAGTCTAATTAAAAAAGCTGCTATGCCTGTATTAGGTTGCTAGTGCATTTCATGCCATGATGGATGATGGATGATGATGATGATGATGATGATGATGATGATGATGATGATGATGATGATGATGATGATGATGATGATGATGGTGGTGATGATGATGATGCATTGTTTTCATAGGAATTTTAAAGGAATCTCAGGTCCGGGGCAGGTGAGTAATTTCTTGAATTTTAGGAAATTTTGGCTCTAAAATTTTCACTATACTGCTATATTGTCGTACTTTTTGGCGACAAAAACGAATTGTTGGAGAGTGGAGCAATTGCAGACATACGGGCCCAAAGCAGAGATTTCCATCAGGAATGCCCAGTGAATCAACAACTGCGAGTAAAACTCTTGCTCGTGTTTGAGAAGGAAATATATACTTTTCAATTTTTTAAGCGTGCAAATGCTTTTGACAGTCGACAGAAGTTCACTTACCTGCTGTGTTGCGAAGACCAGAAACTAGTCCTAAGAGTCGCGAAATGTGTAAGAGATCTATGTATTTAGAAGCTATCGTATAGTTGCTTTAGTTTCTCGTTAGCTATTTTGTTCTGAATTATAGTTCTTGTTATATTTCTTGAGATATTTATCAATGTATTCATGTTTTGTTACGCAATTTAGATTTGTATGGTTTCGTGGACGATGCTTTTGTATGTGATGAAATTGTAATTGAAGTTGTGGGACCGGAGCCGTTGTCTTCTGCATGCATGCATCGCTCTTCTCTTAAATGCTGGGCACGACATGGTTGCCTTCTGTATATGGTTCCTATATCTATCTCACACAAGCGCCGTGAACAATGGACAGTAAAAAAAACAAACAATGCAGTGTCGGAGTACTGTTGGTCTGAAACAGTCATAGCATCTTCCTGTTCTTCACATATATAACCTCGGTTCTACGCACCAGACGACTGCCTCGTTATCATTCTCGCAAGTTGGCTTGAGACAAAGGCACGCCATTTGAAGCAATTTTCACTTCATTTTTTTGTTGAGCCCGCTGCAGTTGGCATTAAATCCACAGCTATTTCAACATCATAAAGAAATGAAAAAGCCTTCCCACCAAAGCCATTTCTAGCATAATCATCTACTGTGGTATGAGCACTTCCTGCTGTAAAACTGGGAAATACGATATCAAGTTAATTATTTGGAACGAACCACGTTCTATTACGATTATCGACAAAGCGCAAATAAATTGTTAGAGATGCAATTTTCGTTTATAGTATTTTAACTAGCAATTTCAAAACGCTAGTGGTAAAGTGAAATGAACATTTAACAGCAAAAACATTGGCTTTAAAGGCCTCAGTGTGACAGGCATGTGTCTGTTGACTTTTTAGTCCACCTATTTCATAGCATATTTTCTGTGATTACAAATACAGGGCGTTCCAAGATATTGTGCTCCAAATGTGTTGCTGCTGCGGAGGGACGGTACATTCCATTCTTCCGATCTTGGGATATTATATAGGATGGGCTTTAACTTAGTTTATTATCTTGTTTTTGCCAATCTGACAAGTTGTTTTGATTTATGGCATACAAGATAGTCAAGCAACATCTTCAAAAACAGCACTCTCCTTGTCCAAAAATGCCAAAATCAAGTAAATGCTGGAACAAAGCACTTTATTGCTGCTTATAATTGTTTGCAATTTGAAAAGAGTCAATTGTATCTGAGTTCTTCAAACGCAGCAAAATGCCAATGCAACGCCAGAGCCCTTCTCCGCAATTTATCAATTTCTGGATAGAGAGGAACCTTCCAAGAAGCTTTTTAAATACTGTCAGCATTCAAAAATGTGATAATTCTAAGAAACTTTCAGTGCGTCATTAATTCTAGTTATCTCTTAATAAAAATTAATGTAGATCAATTCTATACAAAAGTTTTTAAAATCATTATGTTTCATATTTCGGAAATTCGGCAGTATTTACAACTTCTTCAACTTTAAACGATGGAAACAGTCCTTCTTGTTTACTTCTATGCGAAAAGGCTTTCGAGTAACCATCCCAATGATTTCCAGCTACAGCTAGCTCTTCTCCTACGGTTAAATTGATTTCCTCTTTGTTAGTAGCTTTATGAGAGAACCTCGCTTTGACCTTATGTTCATTTTGGCCTCCATAATAGTAGATATCATCCAATGAGTGGAATTTTCTGGATGCGTCCACGTGTTTGGCGTTCATGATCTCGTAGGCCAGTCGGCAAACCTTGAAATAAAAGAAGTTTAAAAGCTATCAGTCACAGACATAAGTGAGTCTAAAACCAGTGCCTATTGCATTCCTTAGATCTTTAGCCATTTCCGACATATTTAAATCGCAGTTATACAAGGTCCCTCGGGCCACCACAGCCGCCCAGGTCCCTCTAAACCAGGTCCCTTTAAAGGAATGTATCATTTGACTAGCAAATGCATTATTTTTGTTTGCTTGTTTGTTTGTTTTCAATTTGTTTTGAGTGGACTCGTCAGGATTTTTAGCTACTGAAAGCTAAATTAGGCCCACTGCGCATGCCGCATCCAGGCATGGGACCCCAAGTTTAACGTCCCTTCCAAAGGACGACGAGGTGAGTTGTGAGGTCAGGCCTCAGAGGAAATCGACCATTCCATTTTGATTTGGTCTTGGTTTTAGGCTTGCTTTGTAAGTTTCTTGAGGGGAATTTTTATGAGAAAATTCCTCTTGATTTCAGACCGCTTTCAGTCGTAAAGAAAATTGTAAAATCTATTTGAAAATGTCGATTATGGCATAAATAACTTTTAATATCGTTGCCTTGATATCCAGGAGGCAGTGAATTTTCAAACGACAACTCACTTAGAAAAAAACAGGGGGTGCTCTATCCTCGATTAGTCTGACTACTGAGAGCTCCTCCTTTAAGTAATTCCCTCCATGCTATTTATCATTTTTCTTTGTTCTGTTCAATGTATATTGTATTTTTTTGATGTATCAAATTTCTGTATCTTATATTTGTGTAGTTTAGTTATTTGTCTGTTTAGTTAGTTCATAAATTGTATGTAGTGGAATTCAAAATATATGAAACTGAAACTGAAACTGTATTAACGAAAGATTAACAATACCTGTGACGAAAAGGTGCAAACAAGATAGTCTGATTCAGAAAGCAGTTCGATATCTGTAATAATTCCATAAAGAGAAGCTTGACTATGTCTGTGATCCAAGCCAGCCAATTTGGAAGCTTCGTTGTCACTCAGAAATAAATAGTCTGGATACCTAGGAAAAAAGAGTTGCCTATTGAAACTGGGTGTCAAACGTGGTACGACAATGAAGTGAGTTATGGTGGAAACAACGTTTAAAATTCTGGTTAAGCAGACCCTTCTTATCGAGGTGACAAAAATGAGTTATAATAATGTTTTGCATTTCTTAGGAGAATTCACAGTGTCGATGGACATTCTGCAATAGGTTAACAGCAGTAACGAAAATTACCCCAAATTGTTCGGCAAGCACAGAAACATTTTTCGCAAAAAGACATTTGATTCCTGGTAAAAAATGTCAGTTCCTCAGGAACAAAAGTGAACAGTGCATATGGTCTCACATGAAATTCGTAAGGTACATAGGTCTAAAACACAACCGACGAACGTAATGTTATGACTTTAACTCTCTCGTTAACTGCTAGAGGATCTAAAAATGTATCGTATAATACGCCAGATTACTTCAGAGCAGTTTCGTCGTATTTGGTCTACTTTACAGAGTGAGCAAGAGAAAGTTAACATGTTTGGCCGGTTGTGGAATAAGAAGGCTTACTTGCCATTGCAAGTTAAATTCAGCACTTTTGTTTGCTTCAGGAATAGAATTCAAACTATATGACGAGTAAACCCACGGACCAAAGAATTGAAGATAAAAGTCGCGTTCCCATACCAACCCAATACCAATATTATTCTTATTCCAGGCTCTAAAAGATGAGTGAGTTTAATACACAAAATTTTCACAGCTAATTTAGCTTTTGCATGAAATAGCCTTAAAAAGCCGACTCATCGTAATAAACGTAAACGTCAACTCCGGTAAAACAACAACAATCAACATATAAAATAAACCTGTAATTGGGGCAGAAAACTGTTAAACCTGAGAGAAAATCAAATGTTCACTTACTAACAACGATATTTCAGCAGATCATTTCACGAAATACGCGTTTCGTCGCACACCCCTCAGTTTGGTTCATGTGAAGAACAGATAAATGACACTTTATAAATGACACACTTACAAATGACACACTTTACACACTTTACAAGTGACAGATAAATGATACACCACCGGGCTGTTTTATACCGAGCAAACAAATAATTGTTTGTTGTTTGTTATACTGTACAAATAAAACGTCAGTTCAGCTTTGAATATCAGCATTATATCTTTTATTCCATAACCCTCAATGTGTTAACTTTTTCTACTTACTCGGTAGATCTTCAAACAAATGAACTTACAGATTTTGTGCCTCTTTCAACAGATTCTTATCATCCGTAGCAATAAACACCCTCCTGGCGTCCAGTCTTTTCCTCAGTTCCAGTTTATCGAAATATAATTTGGCCCACTTCATATATTCATCGAGTCTGTGATGTGCAGCTTCAACGTCAATTTTGTCGGTCCTGCGAACATGCATTCTTAAAAAAGAAAAGTCAACAATATCAAAACGAGATATACGAAATTTTCAAATTCAGATTTCTCTAAAAATGGGGATGAAATCTTTAGCAGCATCCAAATTGTCTTTAGTGACAGAAAAAAGGTTGCATTTGATATAAGATGCCATACAAAAACATAGTGGAATGAATTTTTAGAAATATATCGTAGCCAGAAATAAAAACTGCAAATCTTTAACAGGAAGGTTACATGCTTTTGCTACTTTCATTGGGCAAGGAGTTCCAAAACCAAGATCAATGATTCAGTTTAATGGGGGTATGAAAGTGTTCGCTGTTTTGAAGTAAGGTGTTAGATATAATTCAACTTAGTAAATGGGGTAAAAAATTTTTTCTCATCTGTGTAGAAATTCTCCTACCCCTGTCATCAGCATTTAATATAACCGCTCCTTTGAATGAAATCAAGCAAATAAAAGGAATCACTCACCCAACAATAGGTGATTTAAAACCAAGTCTCTCTTTCTTGGCGTCTATCCTCTCCTTCATAGAACCTTGATATCTAAACAAATAAGCACATACTTGGCCAACCCACCATACGAATGGCATCTCATGAAACTGCAAAATCCTGTCTACCAGATCACGCGGAGCAGCTTGCGGTAAATGCGGAGGTCTTGGGTATATCGAGTCAATAACAGGGAGATGAGCAACCAACTTTTTTGTATTGTAAGCCATCCCCCAATAAACTCTACCAAATGGAACATTACGGCATGTTTCACTGACTGGTAAAAATGTCCCTTCCCAGCCTTTTCTCGAATATCTCCAACCAACGGAATTCATGACCATAGTTCTATTTGAACTGTATGCAATGATCATGCAGTAAATGACATGATGAATTTGACAGCCGTATCCACAGCCTTTATTCAACGTGCAAACTAAACGACGGGCCTTTTTGCAGTCTTTGGGGTTTTGAAGTTTATAAAATCGTTTTTGTACTTCATTCGATAGTTCTTTGTGAAGTTTACTACGGTAATCACCCATACCATCTAAATCTCGTAATTCTTCAAGTTCACTCATTGTAACTGATGAAAGTAGTTCCACGTCCTTTTTAAACTTACCTAAATCATTGCTATCATATAAAACTCCTAGTTTTTTCTGCAAATGCTCCAGTTTTGCAGTTGTAAAATAATTCATTTCTCTAACATAATTCTCAATGCGTCTTCGTGAGACTTCGTACTCCACGCTAGGTGCTCTGCCAGTTGTAAATTCTTTAAAGGTGCTATGCTTTTGTTCATTTGCATCGAACTGGATACCATTTTGAGTTCTTGTGCCGTCATTACGGCCTTCTGACTTGAAAGTCATCTCAATGTCGTCATGTATAGCTCGTATCTTTCTGTTATTCGTTTCATGTCGTAACTCCATGTTTTCTTTCCGAAGGAAGTCTACTTCGACAGTAATTCGTTCTAGCTCTGAGGAAGTCTTCTGCGATTCTTCAACGAGTTGGTAAAAGTTCATTCCCATATAAAATAGGATAATCAGCCACACAAATGTAACACCCGACAAAAGTTTGAGCACGTTTCGCCCTGCCATTTCAGAACCAAGAAATGCTAGCCTTCGCCGCTTCATATGTGACACGATCAGTCATAGATGTTCTGTTTAGGCCAACATTCCAAATTCAACTTGTTTCTAGAAGAAATTAAAGCTATGTAAGAAGCTGTGAGAACCTACGTCTCCACAAAGAGTGAAATTACATTAGCGCACGAAACGTGGTATGAACAACGAAAATTTATCTACGCTTTGCGTAGTTTTTCGATACCAACTTCAGATTTGCAAGAAATTGAACACGATTGATGAAAAATAAAACACGGTTGATGAAATCTCGAACACTTTTGATGAAAACATCAAACACGGTTGACGAAACCTCGGCAGTAAATAGCGTTGATTTACCGGCCTTTTAACCTTACTCGAAACAACAATAGCTCAATGAGCTCCAACAAAATATGGACGAAGGCAGTAAAATGTTAAAGAATAAGAAATTCAAGTCTGCGTTAGCTATTGCTTGGTAAAAACACTTTGTAAGAGGGTGAGGATGTAAATAATAAAAACACCGGAGAAAACTGCATGGAAAATAAAACGAGAAATTTGCAGAATGGCAAACACATTACTTACTTAAACCTCCCTAGTTTGGTTAAAATCCAACACCTACAACATTCCGTATTCCAATAACTCTTGATGGAATTCTGAAACAAAAGAAGATATAAAGTATCCAATCAAAGTTTGTTGCTATTTGTGATTTGAAAACGTTTTAAACAGACGCTGGAACAGAGAATCTTTTGATCGAGTTGTTTGATAGCAGCCATGAGCGAATGCAGTGAGCGGGTTGTTGTTTTGTGAAATGCTCCTTGATCTTCACTGCACAAGTACCAGCTCCAATGAATTCATTGTCAGTTTACTTCCGGAGCATGCTAGGGCAAATGTGTGTTTCCGATAACCTGGGAAGAACAATTTTCCGAAAGTTTGAACAGCTAAAGGAATCAATATTACAGTTGGTGCGAGCATTGGCGTAGGGGGAGGTAAAATTTAAGGGGCTGCACACAAAAGATCCATTGTTTACGAAAATTCTGCCCGATTTTATGACGATTTTGTGCCCGATTATGGCTGAGTTTTGCAAGTTTTCCCAATGCTGGAAGGCAGGGGCTGCAGCCCCCCCCAGCTCCCTGTCTCCTATGCTATGGGTGCGGGCCTAGTGGCAAAAATAGCTTGATGTATTCACGAAGTCGTCATTATCATTGTGTAGCTCAAGAAACAATAACAATATGGGTAGGTATTTTCTGTACTCTACATGTATTTATCTGCCACAATAAAAATTTACAAATAATCATTATACCTATAAAAACACAATACAATATAATATAAACGTTAAGAAGGCTAAAAACATGAAAGGAAAACACCCCCTATTACAGCTGAAAAGATACCAGTAAAGGGCCAGGCTGACCTTATTTTCATAATGGTCCCCTAATGCAGCCTATCTTTAGCAACCACTCGATACACTATGCTGATTCCCTCTAATATATGTTTTAAAGTGCCAATGAAAATCTAATTCTAAGCATATAGTTGTACCGTAGTGTACAACGCACTCATTTGCTGTCAATAAAGAAATTCACAAAAACTGACTTGCATGTATTGGCTTAAAACTGAATGGATTGGCTAAAGTTGCTGAAACTGAAGTTGCTTGTTTTTAGCATGAGTGATAGGACACCAAGTGTGTAGCAGAGCAGTTCCAGATTTACATATCAGTAGCGAGCCACCTTAACTTATTGTATGTTTGTCTTTTGATGAACTTATTTCTTATTAGGGATAAAACCACCATTCATAGCCTGCGTGCATCCCCTACTGTTCCTTTAGAGTTGAAACTTCCCGTTGAATTGAATTCATTTTCTGACGCCAGTAGGCGTCAGAAAATGAATTCAATTCAACGGGAAATTTCAACTCTGCGGAAACAGTAGGGGATGCACGCAGGCTTACCATTCACTGCTCGAAGATTTTGAAAATTTCTGTAGTAAGCCACCTTAAATGCAGACCCACCACCACCTTAAAAAGTATTTCCAGACGTAACTATACGATTAAGGTGGACTTGCACTCAAGGTACCTCACTACGGAAAATTTCAAAATTACGAAACAGTGAAAGGTGGCTGTATCCCTTATGAAAAATAAGTTCAAAACACAAAAATACTACAAGTTGATGTGGCTTGCTACTGATATGAATTTTATAGGGGTCGCAGGAGTAGAGAAGTTCCCCCAGAGGACCAAATTTTGAATCCAGGTCATGTTGCTCAAGTTGTAGGGCTCGAAGTGCAGTGGTGTAATCATATGACTATGGTGTAACCCTCTGACTTTGCAGTCAGAACAGTCAGGTGGAGTGGGTTCGTAGCCCGGTAGGTCCCCACCAAGGGGTCGCGGAAAATCATGACAAGGGGCCACTGACTCGATTCGCGCTTAGTTACTCCTGCGATATCAGCGCTTGGCGCTAAAAACCGCAACTTCACCTTCACCTTGTGACACAGATGTTTTATCAAGGGATTGATCACTTGACTTGAAATGGGTGCAAAAAACTTAACCGATTTTTTCTATTGACATACCTGGGACACTCCAGTATGAAAGTGCTGGGTGGGAGGGAAGGGAAGGAGGGAGGGAAAATCGAAGGAGGGCCATGAGCCTCAGTATGGTCAAGTTGGTGAATGAATAGGAGGTTGCGGCATTGAAGGCGCTTTGTTTGATTGACTGACTGACTGACGCTTCTTCAGAAGCAAACCAGAAAATCAAAGTTACGCAAGTAGATGGCTAGAAATTCAAGAGTTTGGTCGGGTAAAGTGGGTACAGATAATCAAGCCAACCAGTGCAGGACATAAATTTGCTTTTGACCAAGGAGCTGTGCATTAGAGATGCCACTTTTACGGTCCATACTCTTATTCTGGATTAGCCTAGGCCTGGGCCTAGCTGACGACAACACAGCATCACAATACAAACTTGTTGACGAGAATGATTTTGATGGGCGCGTCACCCGGGTCGCAGAGGTTAAAGAAGTCCAAAGGAGTAGTCTAAGGAATTTGCAAAACAGGAAAAGTTCTCATAGCCTGAGATATGAAAGAGATATTTCTACAATAACAAATAGAACATCTGTTGCTGTAAATTCAACAAAGACGACAATGAAGCCCTTGACAACGCCAAAAAACAACACTATCGATGAAGATGACCACTCATATTACACTTCAAAATTTGTTGCAAATGCTGATGTATCATCAGAGAATTCAAGGTACTTCAAAGATCTCAAGAAGTTGTTTGAAGCAAACAATACTTATGTAACCTTAAAGGTACTTATGACCAAAAAGAAGTCACCAAATGCAATACTTTACACTGTTACCAAGATCAAATTTGATTTTCCATTTTATGGCCATTTGGTCAAACGTGTTGTCATCACTTCAGCTGGGTTTTTACACATTGGGCCAATAATTCATAACTTTGCTCACAATGTTCACTATGTTGCACCCCTTATGGGAAACTTTAGTTCCACGGCTAGTGAACCAATATATGTTTACATTTATGATGATGGAGAAAAGTTCACAGCCCAGTGGGAGTCAGTCTATGAGGGTGGAAAGAATAGCAGCACACCATTCACATTCCAAGTTTCTTTGTTTAAAAATGGCAGTATCATTTTTGCCTACAAAACAGTCCCGTACAGTCTGTCAAAGTTTGTTAGCAAGGCATTTCCACCAAAAGTTGGCCTTGCAGATGGTTTTGTGAAGAGGTATTATATGACAATAGGTGGCAAAGTTTATGGCCCTATTCGAGTGATTTACAAATACCACACAGTTGCTCTGAAGCAAGACAAAGTTGATTCAAACACGGCATATTTCCTCACTGCAGTGCCAAACTGTGTACAGGCAAAGTCATGCAATGCATGTTTCAGCAAAGAAGTTGCAAAGAACTTCAAATGTAAATGGTGCAACAAATTACAACAATGCTCAGATAGATTTGATTGGTATCGTCAGATATGGGATGCAAACAACTGCCCTAAAATGGCTGTTGATTCCTCAAACAAATGCAACATCCCTACGACAACACCTACTAAAACAACTACTGCAGCTGCAAAGGAAGGTGGCAAAGGAAAAGTCTCAGCAAAGCATAGGAAAGAGAAACGCAAGCCAGTAGCAGGAATCATAATTGGCATTCTTTTAGTGCTAATAATTGCCATATTAGCAGGTGTGTTGTTGTATGGCTATAGGAATCCACATTCTAAAGTTGGCATGTTCATGATACAACATAGACCTGCTGTAGTCTTTAGAAGAGTTTAGACAGAGTGCATGCCTTGAAATTCCATCATTTTGGTTTGAAAAATGAGAAAAGTCTTAGAAACATCTTTTGAAGTGCAACTTAGGTACAGTAGATGCTAGTCTTTCAACCTGCTAAGTTTACACTCGCACATGCTGTAGATTAATCAGCCATATAAATGCTCACGTTGGAAAATTGTTCATACATCTTAACCATTTATACACAGCATTTCCTTTCAATTGTATTTATTGACAGGATGAACCATAGGGCAACCTTCACATTCCAAGTAAATTTTCAGATTTCCTACCCACCCAATATCAGCACCACCTTTTGGATTTGCTCATAAGAGTAAGTGCAGTCCCTGATAAATAGCAAAGTGATCAGAAATCTACTATGAATGCTAATTGAAACTGCTGGCAACAAAATCAGGTATATTTAAGAGTGCTGTTTGTATGTTGTTATGTTCTACAGATTAAGTTTAATCTGGCATAGTGTGAGAAGAATTTTATTTTTAATACTAACACTAAATGTATCTATTTTTCTACAGTGGCATTTTGCACCAATGGCCTGGTCTTATTCAGTTAACAATTAATCCTTTCTTACTGGAGAATATGCTCTGTCAAACTGGAGTTCCTTATAGGGGCCTTAGAAAGCATCAACATACAATTCTCATACATTTAGCAGTATTTGGTCACCACTTGATACCCTGTCCCGCCCCCACTCCTTAGTGGTCCCTCCCCCACTCCTTAGTGGTCATGTCTTAAAATCTTAGAAAGCAAGGCGCAGAACACCTTCAGCCTGTGATGGCAGCCCACAATACTTTTTGGCCTCTGGTGCTGACTGGGAACACTTTCGGCCTGGTCTACCAGAGCATGCAATGTCTTGCTCATTCTTGGGCAGTCTTCTCAACATGCATGGGAGGGGAGAATGATGCTTCACAAGTTATAGGAATGCCAACAAGACAACCTTCAGGTGGGTCACTACAATGATAAATATCACTAACTTCTTCCATAGATTTTGGTTAGATGGAGATTTCTGTTAGATGGAGATGTCCTGTCCTTGTTGGTGACCCAACACCCTAACCTCTCTTGTTGATGGCCAAATGTTGTTGAAAATGCAAAAATGTACTGTCAATGGCTCCTCATCACCGAAGGTTTTGGTGCCACAGAAACAAAATGCACTTCAGTTAAATGTTGATATAAACCAGTGTTTTAATGATACAACAGCCTTGGTCTACAGTATGTAGCACATAATTTGTTCTAAAATGTTACAGTTTTGTTTGAAGTTTTTGGTTAAATGAAGCTTTGAGAGAGAGAGAATGATTTTAGATGTGAGCACCAACAGCATTACATTAGATTTGCCACCCTTTCATGTTAGTGTTATAGTTGAAACATTTTAGTTAATCATTTAGTTAAACTGAATGACAAATTAATGGACAGTTTTAGTTTGTCAATATTTAAAGTTTCAGTGTTTCCAATATTATATAGTTTCAAGATTGTCCTAGTGGATCTTCAGTAAAAGTAAAATATTCTAGTTATGTTTGATTTCATTTTGGTTGAGATTTACCATACTGCTAAAGAGCAATGAATGATTTAATTGTTAATTATTGTCTGCAGTATCTTTTATCTTCTTGCTTGAAAAGAATGCCAACTGCAACTCCATTGCGTTTTTAGATATCCAGATTGTTTTCAAAATCTGGGATTGTCCAAATTGACTGGTTATTTTTGTTCAGTGGATTCATTTTCTCTGATAAATGCAAAGCCCAGAAAGAAATACAGGCAGAATTCTTTAACTCAAAGATGAAAGAGATCATTAACTTATAAAGAAAAGTGTAAACTCTTTTGGTCAATTCTGTCTTGAAGAGGAAGATAATCTAGCAAAAGACCAATTAAGCAAGACCACTAAAAAGAAAGGAAATGATGGAAATAGCACCTAATTCCACATAGCCACTTACAACTCCCAGACTGTGCCATACAAATTGTATTATTTCTCATTGTTCTTCTTGATTAACTGTTGGCAGGGCCACCACAAGGAGGGGCAAGATGCCTCAGGGTCAAACAGGTGTCATAATTGAAGATTTTAACATTTAACATTTTGGCTACAGGAAATGCTCTGAAATCCATTTGAAACCAATTTAGAGCAAGTGAGCAAAAAATTTTCTGCTCGCATCACTTCCAGGGGTCTTATTTTGCAGTGCTGTCCCTGAGTCTTCAAAAGCTCTTGGAAGCCCTGACTGTTGGTATGTTCAACATCATTTAGTTATTTTTTATTAGGTACACATAGTGCTGTATCCAGCAAAAATAGATTGCCTGTTTGCAAAGGTCTGGGGTGGCATGCTGCTTTTCTTGAAGATGGCTGATACTGCCACTGATGACTGGGATAAGTTGCATGAGGATATCTTCTGTGTGACAAAAAGCTGAAATGCAGGCAAGGTTGTGGGTGAGATATGGAAATAAGCTCCAATTACCAAGCACTTATGCACACTATAGAGAACTGCATATTTACCATTACAGAAAACAATGTAATCTTCAAAAAGTACTGAACAGTTAGTCATTCTTACATGTTTTAAATGTTACATTTTACTAATATTAACAAAATTTTAGTTCTCAAGAATCTTTGATTCCAAATAAAATAGTGAACATATGACCCAAGCCCAGCTCTTTCAGAAATATTTGAAATTTTCCCATGTCCATATGATAATCTCTACCACCACTCACGTCAAAGCAAAGCTCTTGAAAGTCCCCAAAAATTCTTTTCCAGTCACTTGACTCATTTATTTCTCTACAAACACATGACATACGTTTCCACTGCAATCTTTTCAATCTTGAGAAATATTCATCAACATTATTTATGTCACCTTCAACATAAACTACACCTGGCTTACCAGGCAGACTGAATCCTGTAAGTTCCAGTTCATCTGCCCAATTGATTATATCCTTGCGTTTATTTTTGCTATAAATATGGTGCATGTATAACCATATAGCCCCTTTCTTTAATGTTTTATTTTGCACATTGGACTCATCCCAATTTTTGGTCTTTGATTTCTCTTTTGAAACATTGAAACTCAAACTCTTTCTTAAATAATCATCTCCACTTTCCCTTAACCATTCAATAATCTGATAAATCATTGGATCTCCAGTGGAATTCTCCTTTATGTACCCAACAAGCTGCCTATTCCAGTCTCCTTGCAATTCCCTTGTCAAACTATCAGAGGAAATAAAAACTTTAAGCTCCTCCTTGGGATACTTATGCGGCAAAGCCATATTCACGTTTACAACAGCAGCAGTGTTTGCTGCACTTTCAGGCCCTATCTTCAGCTGCAAGTCAATTGATACGCATTTCAAATAACCAAGTTGCTTCAGGAGGGCACTTTCAAGGTCTGTACGAGTATTTTCCTCTCGCTCAGACTGCTCAGACCTGTATCGTTCACATATCGTTCTCATTCGATCCACATCAATTGGATCTGAAACTGCAAATTCTCCATCATTCATGAAAATACACTGCAATGTTTCTATCTCAGTTAATTGCGTTTCAAAAAAATCGATATAGTCAGATAAATTTGTATCTTCTCCATCCTCCATGTTGTTTTGCTGCACACGTATTGTTTTTGGATAGACCGTGGAGCCTCGTTTCCAATATGAGATAAGCACAATAAAACAAAAGCCCTTTCTTTTCTTTTACTTAATGTTCTTCCCCCATTTCTTTCTCTTCAACTTATTGTCCTTCTTTTTTCATCTTTTCCTCTTCTTCTTCCTTTTCATATCATGTGGCATAGGTGACCATTTTATGCCAAATCAAAAGCCTTTCTCAGCACTTTCTGTGATGATTCCTCCGGTGGCGTGCTGGGCTCACTCCAACAAACTTACCAACTACTGACACGAATAGACCTAATCGGCTAAGGTTTGTTTTACCCATTTCAAGTCATGTGATCATGCCCATGGGAAGTTTTGGTATTATGCTACTTTTTGCACTCATGACACAACTTTGCATGGCATGAAATATGTTAGAGAATTCAAAAGATGTTTTATCAAGAGATTGATCACATGACTTGAAATGGGTATAAACAAACCTTAGCCGATTCTGTCTATTCTTACCGTTGCTGCCAATCCTTGAACGTTGTGATTATTTGGAACGATCTCGTCGCTGTGAGGCATGTGATACATTACAAGGCTACCAACGATTAAGAGGACAGCCTCGTTTTCGTTTGAGAGATATGACGTCACTTCGCACAAACTCCTTACCGCTTGAACATGTCATAATCATACCAACCCCAGAATTGTCTTTTGAAGCTATTTTCAATTGGGACAGATATTCATGTCTTCTGCAGGATGTTCGAAAAAGTACACAGACTTCATTTGATGTAGAGACGTGAATTTGGCTTTCATCGATGGTAAGAAATTTATGTTTTAGGGCCCTTTAGACATTTACATTTTCATGTTGGGTAGCTAGGTAGGCATTTGGCAGGTTGGTTGGATAGGCTCGGTACGTTCTCCACCACCACACTAGTCGTCGTGATATGACAGAAATCTAAAGGGTATACCTCAATAGGCTTGTTCTCTAACCAAAACCATAAATAACTGAATCTAAGACCGTTATATGACTAGTGTGTAGCGAGTTTAAAAAGAGCATTATGGGGACATAAGATCTTGACAAGATCATCTTCTTTTTAATTGGCATCATTTAATTATGTCTAATGTATGATGCACATCGGTCTCTTTATAGTTATTACAACGATACGAACCTCTTTCCTACGTTGATCAGTTTAGTGAAAGATCAGTTTGCAGTCGTAATTCTCGATGAAGCCCTTTAGACGGGATAAGCTCTTTAATTGTTTGATTTAATCAAAGCTATTGTACAGCTTATGCGGCGTCTACTACGGAATAACGTTGGAGGATACGTTACGTAATCGCATTGAAGACTACTTATTACATGTCTGTTGAATAATGCTATGTCTTAGCTTTCTATATTACATAGTTAACTCATTTTTCTGTCTTGGAGTTTCTTTGTGGTCGCTTCATAGTCAATACCGAAAATTTATTCCAACGACTTCTTCAGGTCAAACTTTGGAGACCGGGTGGACCAGAAATAACTTCACATGTCTGAAACTTCGTTATGAGGGGAATGTTTGAGATATTGGGATAAATCAAAGGTTGTTTCATAGCAGAAAGGCTGATATATTTTCACCGGGACCATAGGGAACTGTATAACCGCTCTCACTACCAATGATAAAAAGGCCCTGCTCCATAGCCCCCTTTGCGATTGAGAAGCTTTGACGTACAAGCAAAATCGAAAACGGAACAAAAGAAAGTAAAGAGAAAGAGAAGACCCTCCCCCCCACTACCAATGATACAGAGGCCCTGCTCTGTAGCCTCCTTTGAGATTGCAAAGCTAGTTTCCTTGGGTCCCTGTGGTACTTTTTATGATTTTCCTTTTATTATTCTTAGCATTGGGATATATAAGTAAGATTAAATTCACAAAGAGTAAGAAACTGCCGTTTTCATATTGAGTCGGTATCATTTAAGCACAGTCAAAGACGAATAGCAAATTGGGTTATCAGTTTGCAAAGGGCCTGTTTATATGAGGAAAACACCTCTCCTGCCAGACCCAGTGCTGAAAAGCAAGATCTCATTTTCCCATAGTAGTATCTGCATTTTCATTTCGTGTTTATGTGACAAACGCAACTCCACTCCACCAATATAGTGAGATCCCATCTTATTAGAGGTGGAGTCTCACCTGGGTGGAGTCTCACCCTAACCCTAACCCTAACCCTAACCCTAACCCTAACCCTAACCCTAAGCGAAACAGCACCGGTATGATGCGGTGAATCGAAGACGTTCTGATTTTTACAGAATAGAGAGACTTTAATCTACCTCGTCTGTCAGCCGCAGGGATTGTGTAAAACGTTTCCTATGAGCAGTGGCCGAAATTTATCTCGCCTGTCAGTCTCGGTCTGGCAGGTGAGGTGATTTTTCTCATTTAAAGGACAAGTCAAGGGGTTGATAAAATTATTGTTAAAAAGCAACCTTAGCAACTGCTGAACACCAGTCGTGAGTTCTTTCCAAGTTGTCATACCTCGAACTTTCATGAATTCGACGATTAATCTTCGTAAATTAGGCCAAACATCGTCGCCATTTCGTATTTTGTACGAGTGTGCGAAGGCGTAAAAAGGAGGCTAGCAATGTGGGTGGATTAATATAAACACATTTGGCAGCCTCGTTAAGGTCAACGTGAAGTGATGTCATATAAAATGACGTCATTTCGCACTTCTTTGCAGATTGAAATATGTAGTTTCGCAGATTAAAAGAGAAAAAATTGAAAGAAAGTTCTACACACCATTCACTACAGTGTAATCTCTTGAAAAATCAACAATTATACCAACCCCGGACTTGTCCTTTAAACAGGTCCTAAGGTACTCTTGATTGAATGGAGCTCAAATACAAATCAATCAACGTTTGTACCTTACCTTGCTAATACAGCCACAGTTCCTCATAGTTGCCCCTCTTTATGGACATTACATCTTTCTTCTGAGCAAACACTGCCTTCAGCTGTTTGCAAAGTTATCATTCGACATTCCTCTGTTTTCCAGAAGCATCAAGACAAGAGGACACCGTAGAAAAGAGAGAATAAATGTTTTAGTACAGATCTTGCATTGAGCTATTAAATGGATTCAAAAGTAACAAGTTACATGTTAGGTAATCATGAAAGTTGGTTGACGGGGCCTAGCAGAGGGAATCCGTAAAAAGAACACCCCTTTGGAGGGGAACGAAAAAACCTAAAAAAAGAAAAAAGAAAGGTACTGTGGTTGTTTTCGGTACAAAACATGGTTTATAAGACCAAACAAGGTTGGGACAGATGATGAAGGGTCTTTACAGAAGATGTATATGTTATCTTCCTCTTTTTTGTTTATTTTGGGAAAAATTCTCGTTGATCTGATGTTTGAACGTATCAAAATTGTTTGCTGATGTTAATACGGACGGAAGACTGTTCCATATTTTCGGCCCGAAATAAGATCGGCATTTTATCCAATAACACTTTTACGCAATGGAAATTCAATTTAAAGTTGGACCTTCATGTTGGCAGGACAGAATATCTCAGTACTCAATGAATATCTGGAATAAAAATGTAAGAAAATATCGCTTGATTCAGATTCTTTCGTTGCTAAAAGGTTTACTAACTTCTTATTTAAACTTCTTATTTACAGTTGGTATTAAATCAATAATAGCTCATACTCTTAAGAAAAGTGAGCTACTAATACTAGGGATATTTCAGATGTGGTAACTGAATGTCAGAGATTTTTGCTTGAAGATTGCGTATGCATTGAAAATGCATCAGAATTGCGACGAAAAAGACAGAAATCATATCATACTGCATTCACACGTTGTCGTCACATTTTGAAACGATGAAAAATGTGACGGTAATAAGATTTGAACTAGCGTTCACAAGATGCCGGAGCCGGAACAATTTGAAAACGGTGGAAACTTAACGGTAAAAAACTCGTTGCAGTCAACCAGTCTCGTTCCAAAAGCGTCGAAGAGTGTTCTGTTTTCATCATTTTCAAGTGTTCACAGTATGTCGTTTCCGAAATGTACCGGTTACAGTTCCGTTTTCAAAATCTACCGTTTTCGAAAACTGCCGGCAAAAATGTGCCGTTTTTGTGAGAAGGAGAAGCCTACCGTCACATTTTCACCATTTTCAAAATGTGCCGGCATCGTGTGAGCGCTGTCTTAGATTTGATCTGATATTTTGCTGTTGCCTTTGACGATATCTAAACAAATGTCAGTACTGAAACAAAACGTCTAGATCCTATCTGGAAGCGCTTCCTCACTAAAAGGGGTCCAGAAAATGCGTGTTCCACTTTCAGCACACTTTAACAACTAGCATAAACCAGCAATTAAAGATACAAAACAAAGCAAAACTGGCTTGTACTTTTTCTGACATGACAAAATAAAGGCATGCGTAGCTAAAATAAACATGGCTGAAAGCGGTCTCTTTGATTTGCTTTCGGATCTTTTGATGATGCTGTATTTTGATGCTAATGAACATTTACGACAGTGAGTGAGATCTTTTTGCTTAAGATTCACTTGTTCCAAGCCGGGCAGGAAAGCAAAGGAAAGAAGAAAAAGCTGCTTAAACTAGATAATGCGCAGGTTTCATTCCAGCTTATGTCTCTATCGCTAGGCAAATGCACAATCAGATCTCTCTATGACCTTTCGTACTTATAACAGGGTTAGAACAATGGCGGCTCGACTTATCCCTGCCATTCTTAAATTTTAGCATCGGGGGTTATATTTTGATAAAAGGCCGCCGGAGCCTAGCAACACGAGGGACTGACTTTCACTTAAAAGCATCAACAACGCCATTTTGGGAGGCGCGCACATAAAAATGTTTTCACAAAAAATGACAAACTAACGCAGAAATTCCAAGGCTGATCTTCTTTTTGCCGTTTTATCTAAACTTAAAAATAACAGACTACAAATTCCAAGGTTCATAGAATTAACCATCTGGAGTAAATGATGTATTTAAGAGGCTTCAACGTGGAATTAGGCAAACGAGCTTACATGATCCATCAGTAAACAGATTGAAGAATTCTCACAAAAGATATGAATATTTCTACAATTATCTCTTCAGATGAGACTTTGCCATCAGCAAGGTTTTAAACTATAGCTATGATCTGAAATAGTTGATTTGGACTGAAAGATTCAAAATTGGTTCCCCAAACAACCAATCAAGCACATGGTTAGTCAATCAGTCAATGAATGAATCAGAGAATGACAACGAAATTGAATAAAAAATTGATGAATCAATGCAAATCAGATACTCAAACAAAGGAGTCAATCACCTCATCATCCAATCAATGAATTTTACTAATCACAAATCAATCAATCATTGATTAAAAATTCATCGGACAATTAAACAATCGATGAATCAGGCAATTCATAAAAGACTGAATCAAATAGTACTTGATTCAATCAACAATCGAATAAATCAATCGATCTATCAATAAATGAATTAGTCAATCAATGAATTAGCTTCTCAATCAGGCTATGTATCTGATCGATCAAGGAACGCATTATCAATCGATTTATCAATCGATCGATTTATCAATCAATCGATCAATCAATCAATCAATCAATCAATGGATCAAACTCCTTTGAAAGACGTTACAATCATCATTCTGTGAATCAAAGAATCAACGAATCGATCAACAAATGCATAAATCGATCAATTGATCAATCAAGAAAGGAATTAGTCAGTCCATGAATTAGCTCATCAATGAGTCGATCAAACTCCTTTTTTAAAAGACGTTACAGTCATCATTCTGTGAATCAAAGAATCAACGAATTAATCAACAAATAAATAACGAATAAACCTATTGATCAATTTATAAATGAATTTAATCAATCAATGAATTAGCTCATCAATCACTTAGTCAATCGATCTATCAGCCAATCAGCCAATCAATCAATCAATCAATCAATCAACCAATTAATTAATCAATCAATCAATCATTCAACCAATCAATCATTCAACCAATCAATCAATCATTCAATCAATCAACCAATTAATTAATCAATCAATCAGTCAACCAACCAATTAATCAATCATTTAACCAATCAATCAATCAACCAATCAACCAATCATTCAATCAATCATTCAACCAATCAATCAATCAACCAATTAATCAATCAATCATCAAAAGTACTAGCCAATCAACAAGTCAATTAATCAAAACAATTACCCATTTTTGTTTGCTTGTTCGGAAGACTCAGAGGTGATTATTCTAAACTTACACCAAGAGTTTGGTGCAGTTGACAATACACCTTCATAGTCAGGATGCATGACAGCTTCAAATTATTTGTCTGTATCCTTTCTTTCTTCACGATTCATATCTTTAACCAGCACGACATAAACACCGAAGAGAATTAATCACTGCCTTTAAGAAATAAGTTTACAATTTCACAAAGGATCTTGTGATTACGATAAATGAGCTTTCAGATTTGTTTATCATAATTCATCTTCTTCCTGCTTGCATCTTTGAAGGCGAAAAGCGTTTGATCTTGGATTATAATTTTGTGTCTTTGATATTTGAAGCAGGGGTCCACCTCTTTGAGCCCGCGCTAGACGTTGATTGCAAAAACCAGACCAGAGCAAGGGAAGCTCCAAGTAGGAGAAATCCACTGCTACCAACCACTCGCTGTTTATGATAATGAGAAAACTTGCATTATTATGCGAGATGGCGTAATCAAACAATCAATTGATTAATTTGTGTTTTGAATATTTTGAAAGATTTGCAAATTGTGAAAAGATTTTGAGATTGTCTCAATTTCGCCTTAAAAAACCATTGTATATGGAGAATATTAGCTCGTTGTGACTTGTAATCTGTTTCTTTTTCAGGTCAAGAATCCATATAGGTAGCACCAAGGATGGTTTATATCTGCGGAAAGTGCTCAAGATGTTTCAAACAGTTGCAAAAAGCTAGGAGAAGTTTCAAGAACTTGTTAGCTCTGAAGACACAGCAACTTACGAGAGTAGACACAGTTGCTTTTTAGAAGTAGAAGTAAAACAATCTTGTGAATGACGTACGGCAATGATTTCAGCAAATAAATACAATTTTCTGTTTCAGTTAAACTAAAATTGCTTCTCAGCAGTATCTGGATTTCGATATGAGAAATGAGGCATTATGACGCAATAAGAAAATCTCATGCCACAGACTGACTATTCATTGTCTTTTCAATGAAAAAGAAACGTAGCAACAATTTTATTGCCTAAAATATTACTTAAGAATTCTTTACTGGCAATGTTTTCAAGATGGTGAAGTATCCAGTGCTGGTGTGCAATGCATCAAAGTTCAAACAAAATATCGAGTGATCGTATTAGCTGTCATTTCGATAAAGTTTGGAAAGAAAGGTTCAACCAACACCAAGCAACTTGCTAAGGATGCATGACAACAAAGAGGACGGTCTCCATACTAGGTAGTAATTCTTTATTTAGTCTACCCAAAAAACCATTGCTAGGCGGCGAATGGCACCTCCATTAATCGATCTAATATCATTATCCCCCGATTAAGAAGTCATGCGAGTAAAATCAAAACTGCAAATGCATCTGAAGACGGGTTGAAAGTTCAGGGAAATTTTAGGAAAAGACATTGAAAATACGGACGCGAAGGAATTTATACGGTAGCGAGATCTGACAGGGGATCGATTTAAGTGACTCTTTGTGTTGGTTTTTATCGGCGATTTTAAGCAGCATGAAAGATGCTTAGGGTGCTTAGGGTCCTTTGGCGGCTTGGTATAAGGAGCGTATTAGAAGAAAGACTATAAATGTCATTGAAGTTCACTGCTGGTCCCCTGTGCTTGAGAAAAGAAAAAATGATGTCTCACCGTGGCACAGTTTTAAATATCTTTTCAAAACGAATCGCCTTAGAGAAGCTTATCCAGAAAATTAAATATTGTAACGCAGGGGGTATGAAGATGATTAATCGGGACAAGTGGGAACATAAAAGAGCAACTGTGCGATCTTTCACGTGATTCTCTCTTCTAATAAAAAAGAAAGAAGAAATTATATTTAGCGCACGAGTCCTGTAGCTTACAGAAACCGCAAAAAAAATGTTCAAAAGGGAAATGTCATTCTGAACCTTGTAAATAACATTGGAAAGCTCACTAACTGTGATTTTCTTAATTTTCAGTATTTGTTTTCTCTCATTTGCGGATCTGAAGCTAAACAGGTTTGTTTACATCATTCAAATTCTATCCACTTGAGTGTACCTCACTTTGATTGTGCGATACCAATGCACCAGTATGGGCTATTCTAAGAGTCTTCAATTACCAGTCTTGCCACTCGAGCCTTTGGAATTGAGACTAAATCCATGAGTTATAGGACACCCAGTGTGTAGCAGTTTGAAATCTATATCAGTAGCGATCGACCTTAACTTGTTGCTTTCTTGTGTTTTGAACTTATTTTCACTTATTTAACTTATCATTTTGTGCACAGCTACCTTTCACTGTTTCGTGATTTTGAAATTTTCAGCATTGAGCCACCTTAAGTTATGATTAAAGGGGATCTGCACTTAAGGTGGCTCACTACTGAAAATTTCAAAATTACGAAAGAGTGAAAGGTAGTTGTATACCAAGCAAATATAACTTAAAGACAAAAAACGAACAATAAGTTAAGTTGGCGCGCAACTGATATAAATTTCAAACTGCTACACACTGGGTGTCCTATCGCTCATGCTATATCTTTCCTTGGAAACAGACTCTGGTCGACTTTGCCAAATGCAGTGAAACAAGCAAGGGCATTTCTGATCTTTTAATTCTGTTAGATGTTCAAAAATCTTCTTGTTACGTGTAGTGCAATTGTACAAAGAAAAACAAGTAAATTACGTAAAATATAAGCCTTGTGATGCGAATTGAAATAAGCATGACATTGCAAGCATAGCCCGTTGTCAAGCTTGATAACGGGATATGCTCGAAACCGGCCTATGCTCGAAACATCATGCTTATTTCAACTGGCATCAAAGTGCTTAGATCTTAATTATTTACCTGTGTTCTTTCTTAGATATTGAAAGGGCGAGAACTGCAACTGTAGGCTATGCAAAACTTAAATACCGCACGTCGTGTATCTAAGATGACATGCAGTTATTTCGTATGTTTAAGGCTATCATTTTTAACTGTTGTAAAGAGGACTTTTTCCTTTACTTCATTTTGATATGTATGCTAGATTGAGGGCCTAAATTTAAAGAAACTAAAGATGATGACGATGATAATGATAATGATGATGACGATGATGATTATGATGATCATGATGATGATGATTTATATATATTTTTTATATTTATATTTATATTTATATTTAATTCTTTTAAGGAGGGTTGCCCTTCAACAAGTTGATTTTCAAGGGGCCCTCCAATAAAAATATTAATTACAGTCTAAGATAAAAAGTAAGGAGCTATCAATTAGATTAAACTATAAAACCTAAAATTAAATTAAACTATAAAAGCTTATTTACAATATCCAAAACCTATTTACAATAATGTTTAAAATTTACAATCAAAACGAAAGAAAACAGTTTCTATATAGTTTTCTTAAAACCATACAGAGAGGTTGCCTGCTTTGACTCGGCGGACAGGCTATTCCATAGTTTTGCACCTCTATAATAGAAACATCTCTGGCCATTTGCTGACCTTTCATCGGTAACCTCAGGTTGGTCCCCGTATTACGAAGGCTATATGATGAGCAGGACGAATTTCGGGTGAAAAGGTCACACAGGTATTATGGAGCCAGCTCATTCAGGGACTTGAAGACCATTGTCTTAGATTCACCAGAAGCAAGTTCCTCAACGGTCTTCCATCCCAGCCCTTTAATAAGAGGTCTGCTAGGGGCATCAAAGCTGCTATTCGTTATCATCCTAGCAGCACGGTTTTGAAGCTTTTGCAACTGATTAATTTCAGTTAAACCGGCACAGCCCCAGACAGAACAGCAGTATCGAAAGTGGGGCTCCACGATACCTGTGTAGAGAGTTTGCAAGGTTTCTTCCGGGAGAAAAGACTTGGCATGTCTTAAAAAGCCAACTGCCCTCGAGACCTTGCTAGAGACTGCCTTGATTTGTTCTTTCCAATCCAAGGAGCAGTCGATTTGCACACCAAGGTATTTTTTGTTGTTGACTACTTCAAGCTCATTATCGCGAATTTTCAGAACCAAGTCTTTATTTTGACTTTTGAGAATGTTGTGTTTCTGCTTGGTAGAAATAAGCATAGAATGAGTTTTCGCGACATTCAGGGAAAGCTTGTTGCCTTGTAGCCATGTATCCAGTTTTCTAAGGTCACTATTAATAGCCTCATTTAGACTCATGATGACAGGAAGTACTGATTTTAGCTGCAGAGCGGGTAGATATTCAAAAACAACATGGATTTCTAGTTTAGCACTTTTATCGCGGTTTGCGTTGTATCTCAAAATGACTGACGTGTCATTTAAATGAGTGAAGACGACGTCATTATCAAGTGCTATGGTGAATCTGTCAATTGAATGGATTGCTACAACTACAACACTCTTTCTTATCCCTCACCTGCACAACAAAGTCCAACTATTGACTTGCTGAGCAAAAGAAGAATTACTTGGAGTTTTCGAATTGAAGAATCGCTCGTTACAGTAGGGTGGAGTAGAGTGCATCAGAGCTGGGCAAATGGGTCATCTGACTTTTGCTTCTGAAATCAACGCAAAGATTTCTTGGCTGTAAAGTTGTAAACGATGATCTTTGTTCATTTTACAGAATGACTTTCCCCCATTGAAGCACAGTAACGGTGAAATCAATGAATCTGTCAATGACTCATTTTGCCCCTAAACAAGTTAGCCCCCCTGACTAATTTTGTACCACCCTATCCTAACCAACATTCTACAGTTCAAACAGCTGAAAAATTTTTGAGACACCAGATGTAATCATAGACGTAGTCATCACGTGACATCCGATAAATCATGCAAACAAAGAATAACTTCAAACAGCTGACAGTCAAAAATCTTTACCAAGAAATTCTCAAAAGAATGATTGATTTGTACTTACCAGATTATCCCATGGGATCAAATTTCTTTGTAAGAGATAATCTCAAGATTTGCCGATGCCGTGTAACGTTGTATATCCGAAACATCAACCATGTGTGCATAACAAGCCAGCAAGGCTGAGAAAATGAGGCGAACTATCAAAGAGAGACAGTAATGCGTTGGCAAAACAAGCTATACCTTTGATTGCGATAAAAGCAACTTGAACACAATGCATGGAGGCCTAAAGATAAACTAAGCCATCTTACTAGCTTGAAATCTAGAAGATGAGACCAACATTGGCTGGGGATGACAGTGTTTTCGTAAAACAATTTGCTTCTTCGGGTGCAGTGTCTATTAAAAGGGAATCGACCCAGTTAATAAACTGGCCTAGTGCCACATCTATTTCTATCCTTCCAATGAGATTTAAAGGGAATCGACCAAGTTAATAAACTGGCCTAGTGCCACATCTATTTCTACCCTTCCAATGAGATGGAAAGGCCCAAAGCATGTATTAACAGCGGCGATTCTCTTTAAGAAACACATAACTATATGCTTGAAAGGCCAAAGGGAATAACGAGCAACTCACAGTGGGGCAAGATTATGACATAGGCCAAAAAATCAACCTTCTCCATTTGATTTCAAATCCCCCTAATTTGAAAGAGCAATAGTTGCTGACCAAGAAAACCTATGACTTAGCGTCATATCTTTACAGAAATATTTTTGGCAATTATTTGTTTAACGAGTTCCGAAAAAGCTTGGGAGAAGACAAATTTTTGTTGTACATACGTATCAAAAACAGCCATTTTCAATCGCCTATGTAGCCAAAGCCTTCAGACCAATTTCGATGAAATTTGAAATGAAGATTCCAACACCTTCCTTTGATTACTATTCAAGGTTTCCATTTTCTACTCCACTTCGATCTCCGTGAAACTAATTTTCATTGCATTGAAGTAGATTTTGACAAAAATTTTGAAATAAAGAATGATTTGCTTTACAAATAGTTGAATCAGCAGCTATCAGACAGCGTCAGACATTAGGTTTATAGCGTAAAGTGACCAGCAGATGCTACTGGTTAAGTGAGAGAAATCTGTATTTGCGGAAATTTGCGGAATTTTTTATATCTAGTTTTTTGTGAAGGGGACTCTGCACAGATTATTGCAATATTTGTCTACCGAATGAATCTTCAAAGCACAGGATCGCTGAATTTTGCCAAAGTGAAAAGATATAGAAAGCAAATGGAAATAATTCTCTTCCGAGACAATAGATCAAGTTGGGAAAGGAATTCCTAGAGTGGTGTTTTGGGGATGGGGGGTCGGGGTTTCAGCCAATGTATAAGGGTCAGGAAGGGCCTTTTTCAACGGAAATGGTAGCTGACTTTCGAAAAACTGAATGACAAAGATTGTTTGTGTTTCTTCCATGTTCAGCTAGAGATGTTTTTTTATGTATTACATAAACTATTATTACAATAAGTAATTGATGTCTTTTTGTTGCTTTAATGGGTTTCGCAAACACATCTAGGTGCTAATACACTGTCTTGTGAAACCTTTTTCACATTGCGGTAACTTTCCTCATAAAATTGAGTTTAGTATTTGCAAACAATTTGATTCTACAGGTCCAAGGAGACCTGTCGGGGGGGGGGGGGGTAACCATCTGGAATTTTAGTTTACATACAAGAAATTAGAAAATTAATACAGAATAAAGCATGAACATTGTGATAATAAAGACTGTTGCTATCTTTTCATTTGTGGATGCGTTTGAAAATTAAATTTTTTAAATCGTTATTAGTGGAAAGTATACAATCATGGAGCTTAAGAAATAAGTGCAAAAACATATTTACAGCAGACGGATATAATGGTCAAACAAGATAGAAAGATGGTCAATTCTTCAGCAAGATTGTAACACGTTAGTGAAATTTGTATCCTTGTTTCACTTTTTTGCCCTGTATCTGAAAGCAGGTTTCAGGTAGGTCAAAATGGTGATCCATGTTTCAATGTATCAAGCATCTTTTCGATATACTGACATTCTTTAAAGAAGCTACGATATTTGAAAAAAAAATATTTAGACATGTTGCATCTTAGACAAACTTTTCAAAATACATCTCCTTTGACACATTAACTGTGCTACTCACATACGAAAGTATATGCCTCTAACAATATTTTCTCCATATAATGAATGTATTTTAGATTGAACTGTGCAATATGTGAACAAATGGTGACATATCTAACCAAATCTGAGCAGGATTGCATTGAAGCCCATTTGTAACTTTGCGTGTACAATGCTATCAAAATTTTTGTGTCCTAAAACCCATGCTTTTAAGTCATTTCATTCCATTTTATGAATTTTTAGACATGCATGGGGCTACAAACCACCATAAATTCACGTCTTGGGGAAGACCGTCCACTTTAGATCTATGTATAGCGAATGTCATAATCCCCCATTGAAATGCCCCACTGTGCAACTTCAACATAGCCCACCAGAATCAGTCACCTAGAGCTCTTAGCCAATCAAACATACCTTAATTTCGTTTTTGGCAGACACCGTGTAAAAGCAATGATCATCTGATAGATTAGCTAAACGGTCTATAAAAATACCTTAAAATTTTTAAAAATTGGGAAACCAAGAAATGCTGTGCCAAAAAGTTGCACAATGCTTTGGCTTAATAGAGAGAGATGGTAATCCTATTTTACTTCTGTGAAAAGATACGTCCAGCATAAAAATAACAATCACAATTGAAGGTGGTCATTTATCGACTGCCCAACTTTTGTTTTCCATTCTTGTCTTGGATTGCAGAAGATCTCTCTTTAGAGATTCCATAAGTTTACAAAGAAAATTTATTTTCGACTCCAAATGCTTAGGTACCTAAGGACTATTAAGTTTCTCTGGAAACTTTCGATTCAGTTGCCTATTCCCAGGCTGAAATGAAACACTTTCCTCATTGTTTTGAAACTCTAAATGTCTGTAAATCAATCCCCTGTTTTTGATAACTTTTTGAGGATTTCAAGAATGGCATTATTCTCAAAGTCCTAAATACTTATGATGTGGGGTAGCCTTTTAGCGACAGGATAGCATTTGAAGCATCTCAATTGGCCAATTACTTTTCTATCTATAACAGATTGCGTTGACTCGCTTTTTCTGGGTCACCCGGTACACCTGAAGGGCCGTTCAGCCGCAATTTGAAAGCGTTGAAAATGTTCAGTTTTCATCACTTTTGAGCGTTCCCACGATGCCGTTTTCACAATGTGCCGGTAAGAGTTCCGTTTTCAAAACTTACTGTCGATGAGCGCTGGCTCAAATTTGCTACCGTCGCATTTTTCACCGTTTTCAAATGAAGCTAAACAATACTCTGGCACTAAATTATTGGGGAGATTGCACCGAATTAGTTCCTGTTGAATTTTCAATCGTTTTCAGATTAGGCAGGCTTCATGTGAACGCTAGCTAGAATTTTTCTACCGTCACATTCTAGACCGTTTTCAGAATGTGCCGGCATCGTGTGGACGCAGTTTTAGTTGGTAAGCGATGAGGAGAACGTTTGGCTACAATGGTATACAATGGAAGGAATTGTAAAAAGTGTCATTAATAAGAAATACCATTTCCAAATCGAGCGAAGCAGCACATTGATTGGCATATTCGGCACAAACGTTGCACTGTGCTTAGGTCACGGTATATTTCAAGGGAATATATATTCATGAAGGATAAATGAAATAGTGCAAATTCAATGTACTTAGATTTGCCAAGTATTATGAGAGATAAACAAAATGTATGTAGATCATCGTTGGACTGATGAATGCCGTTCTAGTAGGGAAAGCGTCATAATACAATTTTTTGTCAATGAAAAGGCGAAAGGAAAAACTCAGAGAAAAAGGCTGATCTGCTTAGTGCGTAAGACGCTAAGGACGCCCGTATTTCAGGGCGGACGCTGTCAGATTATAGAAATCAATAGTAGGTTCAACTCGGGATCTATTGTTCCTCATTGACTAATAGGATTTCATATCAAGCTTATTCACTTTTTTATTTTCCGACAGTAAGGCTTATGTTAGAAAATGTGCACAAACGGACAAATGCGTAGCAGACCTTCGAGAAGGAGATGTTCACTTGAGGACAAAGGTAAGAGGGATTGACAAAAAGTCGAGAAAATCAACAAACAGGAAGCAACAATAGGTAAGATTCACTTCGATAATGATATGATGATAATGAAACTAAGGATAGTGGACTTTTAGTATTGACTGAGTCTTAATATTGTATGATGAAAATGTGAGAGCGATTGACAGAGGGTCGAAAAAAGTAAACATACAGGAAGTACGAATTGGTAAGATTTGAGTAGATAATGATATGATGATAATGATGATCATGATAATAATAATAATGATAATAAAGATGATAATGATAAAATAATAATTATTATAATGGACTTTCAGTATTGCCAGTGATTCGATATTGTATGACAAAAGGGAGAGTGACTGACAAACGGTCGAGAAAATCAACATGCAGGAGGCAATGATAGGAAAGATTCGGGCAGATAAGGATTTGATGATGATAATGATAATTATAAAGCTGAACTGTCCATATTGACTGGATTTCGATATTGTATGACAAAAGCTAACATACTTCATAAAAGTTGTGAAAATCAACAAAAAGGAAACAAGTATCAAGTTTAAGGAAAGATCCAGGTATAATAACGGTACGATAATAATGACCATGAAAACAACAATTTCTACAATGAAGTCGCACTATTTACTGCCTTGCAACATGGTATGAAACAAACCAGCGATACTTATAAACACTGTGAAAATCTACAAACAGGAAGCAAGTTTCAGACCATAGATAATAGATATATACCCACGTACATAGTGATATGTCAATAATGAAAATGAACTTTTAGAACTGACTGCTTCTCAATACTGTATGACAAAAATGAACATTGGTTACAAAGAGTGGAGCAAATCAACATAAAGGAAACGACTGTCAGACCATTGATGGAATTCGGGTATATAATAGCATGATGATGATGATGATGATGATGATGATGATGATGATGATGATGATGATGCGGATGATGATGATGATGATGATGCGGATGATGATGATGATGATAATGAACTCCTAGAATCAACTGCCTTTCGATAAGGATGACCATAGTGTGTATAATTTGCAGAAAGTTTCAAAGATAAGCATACAGGAAACAAGTTTAGACTGCAGGTAAGATTCCGGTAGACAATGGCATGATAATGAACTTTTGGTATATATCGAAAGCGTTTTGATATTACCTGATAATGGAGGATGGACTAATCTGAAGTAGTGTAGATATGTTGGTGTATTCTGAGGGCTTATATACCGGAAGAACAGGAATGTATGAGTCAGGACAGGCCAGTGGTACGAAACTGAAAGAAAGCAAAGCTGTTACGATTTGATTCAGAAGAAAAATGCCTCTTAGGTAAACAACATATTTGGCACGCTCTGACGACATGTAAAACGCTGGATTACGCAATATCCAGGACTAGTTGAAGACCAAAGTCACAATACCGTGGCCGTTTCGTTGGTATTTTGAAAGCAAAGGGAGGAACGAAGAAACTGAATCAGTAGAACCGTGTATTAAGTCAGAGGTAAGGACTTTGGAAAATTATGCTACCCAATGAAATCATAATAACATGGCAAGAATTATAGCAGAGGCTGCAGAACTGTTCCAAAGGTATCAAATACTGCAGTACCACACAGTTTCAACGAGTGTGAGGCCCGGGGGGTTACTATACATATTTTGGGTACGGGGACGTGCCATCGTGAAGGGTATCATTTTCACGATTTTGGTATAAGAAACAGTATCAATTTTCGCAATTTTGGTATGAGGAACGGTATTGATTTTCGCAATTTTGGTATAAGGAACGGTATCGATGCATTTTCGGAAAATTGGCATCAGGTTGGGTGTATATTTTCGGAAAATTGGTATAAAGTCGGGTATACATTTTGGAAAAATTGGTATAAGGAACTAGTATGTTTTTGAAGCTTCGATGGCACGTCCCCGTCCAAAATCTGGTCAAGTACCCCCCCCCCGGGTGTGAGGCAGAAATATATTTGACTATATAGGTTTTCCCCGAAGGAAACCTGCATGATAACGGTGGTAAATGACTAAAAGGTGAAAGCTAAATAAGATAGACCTTGAGTTTAGGCAAAGCAGTTAGTGACTTCAAGTTGTCTCATTTGAGATCTGAAAGACAGGAGTGTATGCCAGCAACGAAGCAAGTTTTGTCAGTATGTTCTTCCAAAAACATAAGAATTTTAAATAGAAATGCAGCAAAAATGATACCTAGAGGACCTCAGAAGGTCGCCTATGAGCTATGGACTCGTGGCTCGCATCAAAATGCTGTAGAATCTTTCAGGATGTGTTATACAGTTAAGTAGAAATAGAGCCCATAATTCTATCTTTTACAACATAAAGAGGGCCATGGACGAATCTCGATCTTGAATTTTAAAAGGTTGCCCGTTCACAGTCCATCTGGTCAAAGGTGTTCTCCATACACCTGAGAAACGTAGGGTTTTTAGAGCAAACTTCAAGTTTGCAAGTTGACAAATACAGAGCAAGCTATACCGACCGACTAAGAAATTTGCACCATTATAGCCACTTACACCGAAAGACTCACTAAGAAAATGAAACGAATCTGTACTAAAAATGCATCAAAAAGTCTTTGACACCAGCATCATCTCGTACCATTGCAAGCTTCTATTGTCCTAATTTTGTACAACTTTAAGCTACATAACAAGAAGAGCTAACTTCGTTAGAAAAAAGTAACTGACACTTAACCATAGTTAACTAACACTTTTCTACAGTTAGCTATGACTTCAATGAAGGTACAAATGTTTCTTCTATTCATTTACCAAAACTTAATTCCACATCTGTTCTCTAAATATTTTGCAATTTAGAAATTTCCTTAAAGTTTGGTGCGCTCAATCTTGTAATGACAAAATCTGTCCTCTTGTGACAGAACAGACATACAACAAATACCTTGTCAAGTTTATGGTCTAAAGACATGAAAGTTTTACAAAATTGCTTGAAAATTGAGAGCAATGAGATGTCATTTATCTAAGACAGCATGTTCAACGCATACTACCGTTTATAAGGATCGAATACAAGGCAGGAAAATGACAGTTTCATGGAAGCGTAAGGATTCTCCTGACTTACCCACTAATTTCTACAGGTCCAGTTTACCAAGTGCCAAGAGAATCTTGGTGTTCAACCTTTTGCAGGGACTGGTGTACAGCCAAGCTGGATCCTAGAAAGAAAGAGCAGATTGTTAAACTAAAAATCGTACAAAAGAAAGTAAACAGCACACTTTCCTTCAAAATTTGTCGGGAGCTCAACAACTTTTTAGGGAAATAATGTCGGTACCAAGAATTCTTAATTTCAAGATGAAGGTAATCCGAAAATAAGAATCTGATAAGCATGTATAAAGAATCATTGATAACTTGTAGCAATTACTTATCATTCGACGGAGGTAACAATTCGGCATCTGACTGAACGTCTCTAAATTCCTGTACTTCTATTTCTCACATAATATCATCTCATACATTGAAACAATTCTAATGAGATATAGTATAAAACCTTTCAAATGATACATTAAATTTTTTTTCTATGAAAAGTAAAAAACAATATTAATAGTTACATTACACTGTACCATCCACAGTGACAAAAGACATAATGTCACCGGGTCTTCACTATGCATGGCACTTACGACTTGAATTAATTTTCAGCGCGCAAAACAACACAGCACAACAATTAAGAGATAAATTAAGCAAAACTGAAAACAAAACAACAAGACGGATCACTAGTCAAAGAAATTGGAGCTTTTCAACTCGCAGGTGAGAACCAGAAAGGATTACAGTGCTACTAAGTATTCAACAGTGGAAAATCTATCAAGTTATACGCAGCTTTCAAAGCCCAGATTTTGGTCAAATTAGAGACAATTTTGCCATGTTTGTTATTATCGAGCCGAGCAAAGAGAATACTTTCAATTACAGTACAAGAAAACTTTCTGAAGTCCTGCTGTTAGGAAATAGCTCTCGATAGGGTCGTTAAGAACGTTAAGACATAGGCGGAGGCAAATCATTAAAATTTCCAATCCCGTCCGTATCAGCTGCTACGTTTAATATTGGTCTTTTATCATTAAAGAGAGGTAGAGAATCCTCTGGGTTTTGGGGTTGGCGAAGTTTGCCTTGCAAAGCTTCTAATTCGTTAAGACAGCAGTCGTATTTCATGTGAATTGCATCAAAACTGAAGTTAAGATCTGTGTAATCAAATATTTGGAATATCTGTGTAGCAATGGCAAATGTTCAACGTGTAATAATTTTGTGATGACTTTTGTATTAGCAATAGGATGATAAGGAAAGTTTGGACATCTGTACCCTGAGTGTCAGACCAACCCTCAAAGGACCCTGAAGGGAAAATGTGGGCAATATATGAGTCAACTGGCATCCAGGGTAGAAATTGGCATATATGATAGCTTACATGTAATATGAGTCTTAGTAGCACCTCCCAAGTTATCATTCAGGAAGGAAGGCCGATCATTCCGATGGAAAGAATTCCGTGATAAATCAAGCAAAGTCAGAATCCATAGAGAAACAATAGTTTCAGAGCAATTTTCTAAGCTCAGTATTGAAAAACTTCCTGAATTGTTAGTAAAATTGTTTGCAAAGCTGTTAATGGATTCTTATGAAGAAATAAAGGTGTATAGAGACAGATGTACCTGTGTCGAAACTGCAATAGAATTGGCAGGCTGACTTTGGCAAATCAGGACTCTGAGTTAGAATATTATTCTCAATGACGTTTCATAGTGACATGTAAATATGGAAGAGATTAACATATGATTTTAGTACATAGAACTATAGAAGAGAAATGATATCTTTAGCGAAATAATGAGACTGACAAACCTGAAAAGAAAGCCTTTCTTCTATAAAAAGAATTAGGTTTTTAAAGCAACTTTCGTTTTTAAAGTCTGTTCACTAAAATTTTTAACGATTTCATTAATAAAACAAAGACTGTTAAAAACCAAACGTTTCGATCATAAAATCGTCATCAGTGTTTACAACCACAGGACAGCTAAGTATTTATAGGATAAAATTTACGAAGAAACATTTACATAAAATAGAATCGTGATAAAATTTTCCCGAGGTCCCCTTAAAATACAGTGCCAGTTTCATCAATATTTACATCAGTTTTCATAAACTATTGACCCCAGTTTTCAATGATAGACTTAATCTTAACGTTTACTGTTCTGATATTTTGAGTATTCGAAATTTTAAGTTTCATGAATGAAGAATTTTTCCCGACAGATGTTGCAATAACGAAACAATTATGAAAGTTGTTTTGCAGAATTCATTATATGTTGACACTGATAAATCCAGATGTTTGTTCACTTATAAAAGACCACATAGCTTGAAAGTTTTGCACGCTTAGGCAGATGTCTTCTAGGGAAAAGAAGTATATTTTGGCGAACGACACAACTGGCAAACAGACGATCTTTGACTTCATTGTTTCTATGCGTTTCCCAAATTTCTAAGAAAACAAAACTGGTGCTCCACAACTTAGAAATAACTTTTACAGTTTCTAAACTTTGCACGCAGAACACAAAGTAACAACTATTTTCGATTTGTTTGAAGCAATCTCTAGTCTTGAATAATGTTGTTTCCATAAAGCCCTGGTCAAACAATTCGACGTTTCACTCAAAAAAAAAATCAAGTGAAAAAACCACACGTTTGGCCACTAGACTTGTGACGACGAGTACTTTGTATCCCGGCGGTAAACCTTGCTCAACAGTGACTCATAGACTCGATTACATGTCGCAGTTTTGCTTTTTGCCTGAACTGATAGGGGTGATAACAACAACAACAACAACAACCATTCAACTCAATGAGATGAGCGTAACTTGGGGGTCCTTATGGAGTGAGGCTACAGGACTCAAAATGAGACAGTGAAAAAGCTGTCAACATTTCCTGCATTCATCAGTCGAATTATGATGGAATCACGGCTTCGAATCTCGAATCCCGTTGGCACGTTATCAGTTCTTCGATTGAATCGAAAATTCTATCATATGTGCTGTAACCATAGTTATCACAGATCTCGCAATTTGATTGGTTATTGATTGGTACTATTTAGGTCTCTCAGAGTAATAGTATGAGTCTTGGTTGACCGAAACGCCATCATCAAGTCAAAGAGCACGGGGAAAAAGGGGCTCCAGGTCACAAGTCTATTTGGACGCCTTGTCGAATAAGTCAAATGGAATCGAATGAAGTTTGATCTTGATAAGAAATCGAGCGAAAAAGGTCTTGTTGAGTGAAAATCTAATCGTTTGACACAAGTCATGCTCCACTTTGAGATTATTTTATGGGAAGAATCAAGGGCAAAATTGAATCATTTGGCAAAGGCTCAAGTAGGAAATTGATGTTTTGCTGACGTAGAAAGGCTTGAAATATTTCTTTGGCTACTTAAGCAAGTATAACGAGAAAGAAAAGGCCACGATATAAACGTCGCTCGTCGGATCCGTAGATGCTTGCGATGATGGATAAGAAATGAAATTGTAGATAGAAACACCGCAACACGACCAAAAACAACAACAGATGAGTCGGTTTAACGCGTATATTTTTGACTATTTATATGTTTTGCCAATATTTCGTCCTACAATGCAGGACTTCTTCAGGACCTCTTCTGCAGTCCTGAAGAAGTCCTGCATGGCAGGACGAAATATTGGCAAAACATATATATAGTCAAAAATATGCGCGTTAAACCGACTCATCTGTTGTTGTTTTTGGTCCTGTTGCAGTGTTTCTACCTACAGTTTTAAGCAAGCATCCCTGATAGCTACCAGCTTAACGAGGCACATGATTTGTTGGGGCAGTCATCTTCCTTGTTTTACTACAACAGCAAAGAGGAAATCGCTTTTGAGCCTTTCAATCAATATGATTGGCCGTAGCTCTCATGAAATAATGAAAATAAAAAAATATTTTACAAATTTTCATCGAAATGATATCAAATGCAAAAACGAAGTTGAGAATTGTACACATGTGGGTGTATTTCGGACCATTGAGAGCAAGGAATAGATATATCTAGAGATCGTATGTTTGGTTATTCAACTTCATGAACGCAAAGCACTTAGTTCTTGGTAAAAACAAAACGGTTTCTGGGCCCTATAAATCAACATGATTGGCAGTAAACCAGTTGTTAAATAGTGCTGAAACGGTAAAGGAAACAGTTGGAACGTTTATCCATTTCAAAGCACAGAATACGAAGACGGGGAGATACGAGGTTAAAGAGGATCCCAAGATAAGAATGCGCTTAGAAAGTAATCTCAAAATGGGATAGACGAAGTGGTGACAGACAAGTACTTTGTTGTCTCCGATGGGTAAGATATGCCATTGCTAAAAGCATGAACATCAAAGCAAATCCAATGACATGACACGGATCTTAATTATCAACGCGTTTGATGGATATGTCTAGCTTTGCCGCCTCTCCTACGTTTGATAGTATTGTTATATGTTTCTTGATTGTCAAAACACACATTTTAATCAGTTTGTTATTTTGTGCAATTCAATTCAATCTTCTTCAATTTAAATTCAATTCAATCTCAGCATGTTTGATGGATATGTCTAGCTTTGCCGCCTCTCCTACGTTTGATAGTATTGTTATATGTTTCTTGATTGTCAAAACACACATTTTAATCAGTTTGTTATTTTGTGCAATTCAATTCAATCTTCTTCAATTTAAATTCAATTCAATCTCAGCATGTTTGATGGATATGTCTAGCTTTGCCGCCTCTCCTACGTTTGATAGTATTGTTATATGTTTCTTGATTCTCAAAACACACATTTTAATCAGTTTGTTATTTTGTGCAATTCAATTCAATCTTCTTCAATTTAAATTCAATTCAATCTCAGCATGTTTGATGGATATGTCTAGCTTTGCCGCCTCTCCTACGTTTGATAGTATTGTTATATGTTTCTTGATTGTCAAAACACACATTTTAATCAGTTTGTTATTTTGTGCAATTCAATTCAATCTTCTTCAATTTAAATTCAATTCAATCTCAGCATGTTTGATGGATATGTCTAGCTTTGCCGCCTCTCCTACGTTTGATAGTATTGTTATATGTTTCTTGATTGTCAAAACACACATTTTAATCAGTTTGTTATTTTGTGCAATTCAATTCAATCTTCTTCAATTTAAATTCAATTCAATCTCAGCATGTTTGATGGATATGTCTAGCTTTACCGCCTCTCCTACGTTTGATCGTATTGTTATATGTTTCTTGATTGTTAAAACACACATTTTAATCAGTTTGTTGTTTTGTGCAATTCAATTCAATCTTCTTCAATTTAAATTCAATTCAATCTCAGCATGTTTGATGGATATGTCTAGCTTTACCGCCTCTCCTACGCTTGATCGTATTGTTATATGTTTCTTGATTGTTAAAACACACATTTTAATTCGTTTGTTACTTCGTGCCATTCAATTCAATCTTCTTAAATCTCAATTCAATTCAATCTCAGTATGTTTGATGGATATGTCTAGCTTTGCCGCCTCTCCTACGCTTGATAGTATTGTTATATGTTTCTGGATTGTTAAAACACACATTTTAATCCGTTTGTTATTTTGTGCAATTCAATTCAATAAACTTTAATCCAATTCAGTTCAATTCAGTTCAATTCAATTCAACTCTCTTGACTTCAGTCTATATGTACTTGATGAATGTGTCTAGTTTTGTCTCCTCTCCTGCGCTTGATAGTATTGTTAAATATCTCTTGATTGTTAAATTCAGTTTGTTACTTTGTGCAATTCAATTCGATTCCATGCAATTCGATTAAGATCAAGTCTTTTGACTTCAATTCAGTTCAATCTCAAAGTCTTTGAAGGATGTCTACCTTTGTCGCCTCTCATACGCTTGATAGTAATGTTATCGGTTTCTTGATTATTAAAACACACATTGCGATCAATTTCTTAATCTACGAAATTCAATTTACTCTTCAACTGCGCATAGTCTCACTTCGTTTTGACTGATGCGTTTATCATTGCCACTTCTCCTGTAGTAGACATCATAATTTTATGAATCTTGGTTGCTAAAGCACATATTGCGATCGAAAAGCGTCTCTATTCAAAATTCAAGGCAATTCAACTAAATTCAAATAAACTCACCTCAATTCAATGCATTTCAATTCATTTTCATTCTAGTTGATCATGCACGTCTGTGCTTGAATCCCTTCAGAATTGATGGATTTGTTTTGCCTTTCCACTGTGTATACCTGTTGGTAAGACGAGATAACTGTTCAATTATTCTGCATTGGCGAAGAAGTTTTCGAAATAGTATATAAATCGTCAGTTGCAGGTTAGACCATGTCCACATAATAGCAGCACAATATGTAGCAAATGTAGAGACTCAGATCTGTTTGCAAAGTTTGCAACAAAGCGACTTGGGGGGTTGGACAACGAAGCAATGGTCTGGGCTAAAAACCAATCAGACTTGTTTCGAAAGAGTTAAATATGTTCCTTTTTTATCGTCTTCCAGTAATCAAACGACTCCGTATTCAAGTTTGCCGGTCACGGCTCCGTTTTAAATTATGCCGTATTCAAATTATCCTGGCAGAAAAGTGCCCTTTCATGTGAACCATGTTCGCATAAGTCTATTCATGACTATTTCATGTCGTTTACAAATTATCCCAGTATCGTGTAAATGTAGCCTGAGCTTATCTTGCAGATTGAGGAAAAAATGTAATAACAGCCGGAAAGAATCAATCTACGTTGTCTGCCTCTGTAAGAAAGTAAAGTGATTTTCAAATAAATACACTGTATCAAGGATTAAAAGAGCTCGCTTTGCTCGCATTCAACTTTCCTAGCTCGACGAAAAGTTTTTCAACTATATTTGGAACAGATTAGCATAAAAGGAAACTTTTCAAGCATTCAAAAACAAAACAAAAATGCCAGAAAATATTCCAGAATGATATCAATACATTTCTGAAGATTTTGGTTGACTACAAAAAGCAGTCAATATCCGTCTCCATCAAGCAATTTAAACAAAGACAACAGTTTATTTCTCTGTTTCCTGCAGCTAAAACGTCGTCCTTCGTCACCAACAACAAAAAACTTTACAACAAAAATAATTGCGTGAGAGGTCCATTTGAGAAAATCTATTTTTACGCACGTAAGGGTTAGAACTTCTGGTAATGAGAACAACAACAATACAAGCATTGTTCAGAATGGCCTATGGTATCGTAAGGCAGAGTTGTTCGGGCGCCATTCTTAAGATTATCTCGCGAATAATCTTGGACTAGGGAAAAGGTCTTAGTAAATGAGAATCCCTCTCGATTCTAAAATATTGAATTTCTAAATGCTTCTTCTGAATGAAATGAAGTAATCGGCAAAGATCTGTAGGTTTTCCGAAACTTCCGAAACGATGAGCTGACCAAATACAATTAGTTGTCAGTTCTCAGGCGAGGAATACAAGTTGATCATGAAGATAAGAATTCTTTCCAAAGATAAGTAAGAGCCTCAACACAGCTGCTTCAAACACGGTGACACTAATTGATACTAAGATGACTGGCAATGAATTCCCAACTCTACGCATCTCATCTCTATAAACACCAACGTGCAAGCTAAAGAAAAAGAGATATCCAGAGGTAACTCTGTGGGAACAAACCGTCATGTCACAGGCCCACATCAGCAAGGACAGATCTTGTAATCAAAGCGATTAGCGAATGCTGACAAAAGACATTCTCTCAACCAGTAACTCAAAACAAGCACGGTCGCAAAAGTTGCCCCAAATCTAGTAGTGAAAACTTTCACTTGGTGCGGGCGAAGGGAGGTTTTGAAGAGAAGTTATGTGCTTACAACGAAAGAAGAAGGGTAAATCAATAATTCTGTTAGGCGGATTTTGTCTATTTGACTCAGGAGCTGAGGAGTAACTGTTTACATTTGAGCAATAAATATGCAAGAATTGTAATGCCCTCTGCTCGTCTTCTTATTCACGTAAATAAAATCCGCGAGACAGAACTTTAGATTTACCCTTCTTCGATCATCTTAAGCACATAACTTTTCTTAAAAACCTCCCTCCGCCCGCACCAAGTGAGAGTTTGCACTATTGGTTTCGTGGCAACTTCTGCGGCTAGGTTTGTTTTTTGAATTACTGGTTGAGAGAATTTCCTTTATTTGCATTCGCTAATCGCTCTGAACTGAGGTGTGAATCAAAGCAACTGATCCTATTGTATTACAAAATCTGCCCTTGTTACCTACATCAGCCATGCTAGAGGAGAAAATGAGTTAACCTGTTTGATGGGCTGTGGAATGAAACGTATTCAGCATATATTCAATATAAAATTGTTAATCGATCAGTCAAAAGCTATATTACAGTAAAACTCGCGTATAAGAACCTGGTGATTAAGAACCTACAGGCTGAAAGATCAAAACTCCAGTTGCTTTGTCATTGAACCTATACAGACTGATACTGACAGCCATATGTGCACATTGCAAAGAACTCTAAAGAAGCTTTGAAAGCTTTTCATTGTATTCTGTAAAATTTCTGATTCTTCCATGAACTGTTGTTGAGAATAAAGCCTCATGAACCCAGGTGCCTCTGAACTGACACTAAATCTTGGGCTTGAAGCTTCAATCTTGACAAAAAAATACCTGAAAGCCCTGAATGAAATAAGAACCAATCTAAGAACCTGAACAGCTTAATTTCCCACTAAATACTCAATATATGAGAACCTAATCAGGCTGATCACTTGATCTTTTATACGTAGAAATGAGAGAAATACTGGAAAGGCGTCTGTATGGTAATGAGAATCCAGAATCCAGCAGTCGATTCTGGTCCACGATTTACCTGCCATTGAAACTAAAATTTTTGAGACTGACAACTGTATTGATATTTTGAATCTAATGGAAACTCAATCAGAGACCAGAATTGAACGTGGAATTCTCGCTCCAAAACAAACTCTTTAACAGCATTTTTCTGATACTTAAAAGACGATTAATTCACAAGTTAAGAACCATTACCACAACAAGCTTAATTCTTGTGAGAGCTTTACGAGTTAAGGTGGATCTTCATTTAAGGTGGCTCACTACTGAAAATTTCAAAATTACGAAACATTGAAAGGTGGTTGTGTACGAAGTAAAAACAAGTTCAAGACACAAAAAAAATAATAAGTTAAGGTGGCTCACTACTAATATAAATTTAAACAGCTACACACTGGGTGTCCTATCGCTCATGGTTTGACAAGCATATTCTCGAGCTCAATCCTACTAAACAGGATGTTTGTCATTTTACTGTTTCAACGTCAATGAGACTCTTTCCTTTGTCACATATCCTGTTAGGTTATCTTTTGAAAATAGCTGAGTCGATCTAAGTATGAATTTAATATGACCGAATTGAAGAATAAACTATGCAAAGTCACCACATATGGTTCTTATGAATATTCCAAACTTTAATAAAATAACCAGATAAGCTGGAACACATTGTGCAAAACATCCCCCATTTCATCTATCAAAGTGTCACTTTCGGTAAAGATGGAACTTTGTTACTGCATCGTTATTTTACCTAACTAATATCACACTCCTCCAGAGCGTCCTATGACCTCAAGAACGGCACAAGCTTATCTGATGATAGATTCTGCATTCGTATTCATTTTACCATCTGGCTGTTTTATTGCGGTCTAGAGGTAACGTTTTCGTGGTCAAACAGTAATGTTTAATGAACAATATCAATTTTTTACTTCTAAAAATGTAACAGTCACTGCGGAGGAGCGTGTGATAACTTTCACCACAGAGTCACAACAGAACAAGTTGCTTAAAGTGGCTATGACGTCAAAAATTTTTTTCAGCCCATTTTACCAAAACGATATGCCTGAATTGATTGGCAAAGGTTTTCTTTGGAATTTGGGGCGTTTTCCCCATGTTTTTGCGTTTCAAAAGGTCCGATTTTAGGATTCAGTTGTAAAATGTCGCGTTCGCCTAGGAGGAATGGGACTAGCGGGCCGTGACGTACAATCCGGGAGTACATGCGAGGCTGAGCTGCTCCTCACGATAAGTTTGTTGTTTTGTTGTGCTTCGTCTGCTTCGATATTCTCCGCTTCTGCTGGGTTTTCACAGAACGATCGCAATCTGTTTCTGGCTGTGGAAATAAAAGTCACTTGCCATCTAAAATAGTTTCATTTTTACTGACGATGGAACTTCGTTGCTAAACTTTTATTTTACCTAACGAAAATGACAATCCTGAACATAAAACACGGGACAACATGTACGCGAGCAAACTTTGAGTAGTGAGCAAACTTTACCTCAGTGTGCGTGTTTGGAACCTATTTTAACAAACTCTCAAGCACCTTAAATGCAGGTAAAAAAATTAAACTTGAGGATTATCGATAAGTTGGCTAATTACCAAATAAAAACGGATTCCAAACTTATATACAACAGGTTAATGCGTTTCACTACAGATAAAGATTTAACACTGATACACACATGGTGTCCTATCACTCATGCCCTAAACAAGAGGCTTGAAGACTGAAAGTGCCACAAGGTGCATTGCTTGCTGAAAGTGCGTTAGATTCCTACGAGAATAAAATATTTTACACGGACTTCTGACACTCTCCTGCACAGAAGCTCTTATTAGGGGGTAGCCATGTTATTCCTTCTTCCCCTTATTCCTCCTCCGCAAAGGAAAGTAAGCCTCTGCGGAGGGGAGTTAGTTCTGAGTAGACAAAAAAGATATGTAAGCAGACTGAGAAAGTGGTTTCTACGAATCTGCTCCTTCGCTGGTATTATCCACTGATAGCTTGTTGATACGACAAACAAGGTAAAAGTGCTAGCTTTGCTCGCGATTCAACAAATGTACTCTTTTAGCGCTTAAAAATCTATTCTCGCGTTTGTGTGCGAATTAATTGCTACAATTTCATTACAATTGCATTTTAATAAACATCAGGATAAAAATGAGCTTGTTCAACGCAACTTGAAAAAATAATAAAACGATCATTAACAAGAAATCATCAGTTTTTTTGAGCAAAAATAAATATTCTGTATAAAATAGACAGAAGCTCATAGAAGAGAATTTTTGTCTCATTGAGCATCCTCAAATAATTCTTATTTGTCCATGTAACTTTTACCCGGCTGTGATGGTGCTAAGAATAAGTTGCTTTTCGGGCCACTGTAATCTTTAGATTCATTCGAAAACAAGTAAAATTTATCCGAAAAAGAAAGAATCGTTTTCAAATTTAATTCCGTAGAAATTTTAAGATCTGTGAGACAAAGACACTATGGTCTCGAAAACTTCGACTGCCAGATCCTCTTGGCGGCAATCATAAAAAGAAGAAAGACTATAACATGTGGCAGAGTGAACAACAACTGGGAATGGCCATACTGTGTATTTTGCCCTCATAAGCAAATAGGCAGTTTGTGCTCAAATGAACTAATCCCCCATTAGACAGGATGATACGAACGCAAGCGTACATCGTGGCGCGATTATACGGGCTTTCGCTAAAAAACATTCGACGCACGCAGCGACCGATAGAAACCGCAGTCTTTAGGCCAAATTAATCCGAAAAAGTCCACTTCTATCAAGGAGAAAGTACGCTAAAACGCTCGCTTTCTAGCCGGTAATTGTGATTAAGTATTTAATCTCCTGAGAAAGCTATGATCAAAGTAAATAGTTCCTACATATTTGGAAAATCCTGACCATCCTTACATTAGAATTATCTGTTCTCTTCTACAGGCCAATGATCAGCTGCAGATCTTTAGAGAAGCCAGAAGCTTAGCAGATCCATCAAAGGCAAGGTATGATGTCGTATTTCTTTCATAATTTAAAGCTTTCTAAGTCAAGGAGACTGGAGGAATAGAAAGGAAAGGGATTTTATTTGACGACGAGGCATTATAGTGCAACGATATTATCACCGAATGATTTTTAATTTATGACGCTCGTTTCGGAGTAAAAGTAAGTTCGGAGTAAAAGTAAGTGTGCACTTTTGATGAGGAGTGAGTCTGAGAGGCTAATTCATCAAGGAAATTCTTCTTGGTTATTTGCATTGGAAATCATCTCAGTATGCAGTTTTAGCAATCATTTCAGTCAATCAGTTTAAAGCATGGAGACCTATTAGACATGCAGCTTTCTTGGGAAATGGCTGGTGTTTATCTTATATTTCTATTTTTTATTTATATTTCAATTTATTAGGGAGGGAGACCCTTCAACCAACTGGTTGATTTACAAGGGGCGCTCCATATAAAAAGATCTTTTCAAATATTGTCTTGACAAAAAGATGCCAGGACGGTTTGATGACAAAGCAAGTGTAAAGAGTGAACGCTTCAGTTTATCGAGCAATTTCTATCCCGTTTCATGTACTCTATTTCACCTTACTATGTAGTTTTAAAAACACCTTCTAGTAGAACACTTACAATCGACGTTGATGTAGAAAGCGGGTAGAAACAAGTCTGGGTTAAGGCTTAGTATCTCAAGGAAATCCTCCAACTGTACTTGCTCCGGAAACTGTTTGCCATGCAGTCTTAGTTACATCTTGTATTCAGCATTACAGGAGAGACATATGCAGTATCATACTATATATACATTTAGGAATTTCTTTCTCAAAGGAGAACTGGTTTAAAAGTGTTAAATTGGATGCATTTCAGTCATCGTCAGATCCTACTTTGAAGCTCTACCAGAAAAGCAAGGTCTTTGCCAAGCACAAACTGCTTGGTCTTTGTAGAGCAACGGGTTTTCTTAAGCTTAACAGATATTAATAGGGCTTGGACAACAAAATACCTTCATCTAACACAGTTCCATCGCTTTATACGCTTAAGAGCTGATAGGCTTAAATTCTACCGGGCGAGTCAAATCGTTTTTGGCGATCTTAACACAATATACATTGAAAAAGTAGCTCTCTAGAGATTCTCTTTTCGTCAGTTGATATTTTGAGTCGTGTTTAATGCTCTAGGGACCGAAGCGCACTCTTTTTTCGATTTTGGGCAGTAGAAACAGGTGCAGAAATTTTATGGAGAAATTCCACTATCTTTGAAAGCTCTTGAAAGCGTTCTCTGTAGAAGGTCAGGCACAATTTTGAAACAAAAAATGTGATTTAGGTGGCATTATCGCTAGATAATATTGGAAGATCTTAGCTATTCATATGGATGTTTACCAAGACAATTCAAAAAATTACAACCGAGATGCTACCTTCAAAATGATCCATCGAGAAGCAAGAATCTTTTGTGGCCCCAACAACAGGCTGAATCATCAGGGCCTGTAATTCCAAGGAAAATTACGGAACACGCGAAGCAAGCATTCAAAGTTTTTTCGTTGTGCAATATGCTCTCAGCCACGCCAAATGAATGTGCTTTACACATGTTTTGTGACTGCTGAATTAATGAAAGGGTGGACGATAAATTGCCAGGAAAAGTGATGTAGAACAAAAAATGTGCTTTTTGATTTCGAGTATCTTGGTAAATAAACTTATGTTGACCTTGCTATGGGGACGAGTGAGCTGAACAAAATAGCTTGCGCTTCAAGAATGGCTATATTCTAGAGACGACAGAGGGATAGGGCACCGTGTCAAACTTAGTGCGGTAAAAGCCGCCTACAAGAACCTGCAATTTTGCAAAGTCAGCCTGACGAGGTTCTTATATAATCGGTATTTAATGGGAAATGAGGCTTTTTAGGTTCTTAAAGTGGTTGCTATCTATTCAGGGCAAACAGTTATTCCTTATGTTCAGATATAGACCTCAGGCCTATTACTTACTGCTAGTCCACAGCACCACAGCACTTGAGTTCAGGAGGTCTTATTCACACCAGAAGTTTGAAGAAGAATCAGAAATTTAACAGAATCCAATGAAAGCCTTTCAAATCATCGTTAGCGTTCTTTGCAATATGTACATATGACATTATCAGTTAGCATAGGTTCGATGACTAAGCAACTGGAGTTTCCATTTCATTTGATGATCTCTAAAAATAAGAACCTATTTCAGATTTCAGGCTGAATGGGTTTTATTTATAATGAGAGTCTAATTAAAAAGATTTCAGCCTGTAGGTTCTTTATCACCAGGTTCTTATACCGGGGTTTTACTGCATACAGGATATACACGTTTTTTATAAGAAACTTGGATCAGGCCATAGAACTAAAAGTTTCTTAATTTCACATGAAATTTTGGCCATTTTAGTACTAAAACTTTCTTAATTGGCTTCTCACTTTTCTGAGTGCAGAATTAGCAATGTGGTCGCTAACACTGCGGCAGATATGTTTCTTGATATTTAAAACATCATAAAGGAAAAAACAGTGTTCTGTTATGTTGAAAACACAAATGGTAAGATGATATTGCTCAAGAATAAAGGTTCAACGATCTATTCGCTATAAAATCCATGTTTTAACTTTGAAAAGTTTCTTAGTACTTCTCAGACATAGTACTAGAGTTTCTTAAAATTTTTGCCATCTTAGTACTAGTTTCTAAAAACCAGTTTCTTATAAAAAAGAAACGTGTACGCTACCACTTTGCTTATCCATAAGCAGCTACATCGAACTTTAAGGCCATCCAATTGTCACGTTGAAGGATAAATGATGAAACTTGGAACTCTAAAACAAAGTTTCACATGCATAAGTAACGTGATTGCTAATAACCTGATAGATGGACAACGCCATCCAATTTCATTTTGCTGTAAAGTTCATGAGCGATGGACACCCAGAGTGCAGCAGTTTGAAGTTTATATCGGTAGCGAGCCGAGGGGCAAATCACTTCTCAAAATAGCGTACGTGATTTTGGAATCACATGATTTTTTCAGTGATTTTTTGTGATTTTTGTGATTTTTAGTGATTTTTTCGTGTGATTTTTCAGTAATTTTCCAGTGATTTGTGATTTTTGGTGTGTTTTGCATGTGATTTTATTGTGATTTTGTGATTTTTGTAACGTGAAATTTTTTTGATTTCAAGGAAGGTGTACGAAAAAAAGTCAGTGATTTGCCCCTCGTATCGAGCGACCTAAATCAAGATGGATCTGCACTTAAACTGGCTCACTACTCAAGATTTCAAAATTACGAAGCAGTGAAGATACCATGTAAAAATAAGTTCTGAGATCTCATCTTTTAACTCTGGCTATCCCCTTCAAGTTACGCTATCATCCTAACAACAGAGCTTTAACTTTTCAAATTGGTTTTGTAGTTGTTGTGCTTCCATCATTAGGTATTGGATACCCATTTCTGACTCACCTGATATAAGGAAGAAGAATCATTGAAAATATTTGACAGTTAAAAGGAAAAACCAGGCGTGTTAAGCTCATCAAATGATATTAGAAGGACTTTATCTTGTGATATGCAAGTCAACACAAGATTATGAATTACGACCGGTTACAATTTAAATCAATAACGTAGACATTTGAGACAATAACCTGTCAAGATCTTGAGATTATCAAACTGATTCCAATTAATAGCGCTAATCACGTGAATCAGTGTCCATCCATCGCTGGTAAAAGAAATCATTCTTCTGTTTGATAACATTCATTGGTTGAAGTATTCTCATGGGACAAAAAATTGCTAAAATACAATTATGACATAGTATTCAAAGCTCAAACCTAGCCATAGCTTTTCCCTAACCTTCACCCGAACCCTACCATCCCGGACAAAATATATTGGAACAACGTAAACTTTTACAATTTTAATGAACCTTTTACCCCTGAGGCAATGTTGCTTACACGTTTTTCAGCTTCAAGATGCCAAGCGTTTTCCATTTTCAAGATGCCAACCAGCATTGTTTTGGGGGTAAGAGGAGGTGGCATATGTGAAGATGAGGAGGAATGAAATCGTCAGCAACGATATCACTTTCTTCTAAATACTTTCTCCAAGATTGTAGATTTATCATTTCGCTTGCAGTGCATATGGCATTATTATTATTTAATCTCAAGATGTGAATCCACAACTCCAGATACCCTATTACTTTGGTGAAAATGTACTGCATCACTCAGCTTTCATAAGAAAACCTATAAAAGTGGCAAATCCCTGCGGCCATATACTATCCAACTTATCCTCTCCCCTCTTGAGAATTGCATCATGGAAATACATTGCTACATCATCGGAACGAAATAATTTTGTATAAATCAAAGAATAGTGTGGTTTGCCTCGCATCTTTAATGTATTACATGATTCCATTGCTGAAGGTAATCCTCCATTTCATTGGTTGATTCCAGGGGATTAAGATCAGATGTCAGATGCGAATCAATCAGTTTTACAAAATCACATTGCTGGGTGCCGAGTGCCGGATGCAGGGTGCGGATGCAGGGTGCCGGGTGCCGGATGTCGGGTACTTCCCCTTTCAAATTGCTCATCCATTTCATGTACTTCAGTATTCAGAGGTCCTGATATCCTCGCGAAGCAGTTTCAAAATAGGCATTTAAAAGATTGGAACAGCAACCTCGATGGATCAAATACTTTCTTGCAGCACAGATTTCTAATTGGTATAGACGTAGGAGCCAATGGGTCCAATGGACTCCAAGGCACAATCAATTATTTAAAACAATGCTTTTGCTCGCTCGTTTCTTGCTGCCTTCTCGAAAATAATACTCGTTTGGAAGACTAAAGGGCAGAAAACAACACGCGATTGACGAGGGGGAAAGATGAAAATATCTTTTGAAAGAATAATGGTTTTGAATAAAATACTTTTTGTGAATATGATGTAATATGGGCTTTCTGTGGATGTTTCAACAAACATTTTAGACGTTTGAAAGCCTTTTTCTCTTAAACCATAATCCAGATTCCAAGAAACCAATGATACCAGTGTAGTTGAAAAACTTGTTTTGATAAGAACAAGCTATTTCATAAAACTGCTTCATCGTAAAATCCTTCAAAATAGACCCAAAGACATTGGTGTCCCCAATTGGTGTCTTTTGCATTTTATTACTGCTTAGCAGGTGTCCAAAAGCACTTTTCCCTTTGCTAAATTCTTTTCCAATGATTTTTCATTTTATTTGACCGTTTCATGACTTCATCAAGAGCATGAGCTGTGTATGGAGCCCTGAGAATTTTCGAAACATCCACTTGTCAAAAGCCCCTACCTTGTTCCACATTTCCTTACTAGGTTTCCATGTCGAAATAGCGTAAAAGAAGACCGATAGAGCATAACACAACGTGATTCTTTTTCGTGTTTCAAGAGCCTTGATTACCAGCGAATTTGATAAGGATTTTAGTGCTGTTCTGGTAAACTTCAAGACTAAGCATTTTCATAAAATCACTTGTAATTTGACAAAAATACGACTGATTTTGGCAAACTAAATTTTCTTATCCGCGTTGACATGTTAGAAAGGTTCCTGGGCTCTAGGGGCTCTAGGGGCTCAAGGCTCCTGGGCTCAAGGTTCCTAGGCTCCTGGGCTCCTCTGTTAAAATGCTCTTTTTCTGACTCACCAGACATCGTTCATTGGAGAAACTTATCATCTCGCCTTGTTCAACCTCGTTCCTGAGGTGTTCTTACGTCATACGCTGATCAAGAAGCCGAATAAACTCCCTGGTACATTTCGATCAAATGTGTCTAGAAAATGGGTGCATTAGCCGCCATTATGGATTTGCAGTTAGCTAGGCAACGCTAATTCTGTGACCTCGATTCCAAACAACAAAGCAACATTGCGATTGTGGTTGCTTCATGTCAAGGTTACATTGTCGAAATTCGAATAATTACGGAGTTAATTATTTCTATTGTTTTCAAATAGCCAATCAGATCGCAGAATGGCCTCTTGTATCCCAGAGTAGAAGTAGAGCAACGAGCTCACACAGCGGACGAGATTGCACTTTGCTACAAAGCAATGGGCTCAAATATTTCGAATCCTTAAAACAGTGGGTGCAAAATTACATCACACTTGCTATGAATTGAATAGCTTGAAAGGAACTTTGGAAACTTTGCTGTGAATCTGTAAACTTAGGATAAACTAGAAATAGCTATCGCTAAAGAATGCCTACGCTTCATCGCTTCAGTGGAAGCCTGAATCACATAAGGAAAACACTGTAACGGCTGCTAAAACTTTGTTGCAATGCTCACGAGACCACAGACAGCGAAAACTACTCTCGCAGGGTGGAAGACCAAGCTCCCCGTTTGATTCAACCGGGAAATACTAATACCTAGAATTTTGGTTTGGCCTAACTTAACCTACCTGCTCAATTTGCAGCGAGAACACTGGCTCTGCCCTTGCATACCCAGGCGGACTTCCTGCCAGGGCTTTCTCATTGAAGCCTGCATGGTAAACAAATCCCCAATCAAAATGTCAAAGCCATTTACACATCAAAATAATTTTCAAACAACGAAATCTTTAAACCTTTGTGGCAATTCAAGAAAACGGAAGTTTTGTGAAGACCCAGACAAATGCTTGTTCGTCGATCAGTACAATATCGATTGTCATGAAATCGATTGTCATTGAGTTCCGGCTATCATGAAAACATTAGAACAAAGACCTGAATTGTTTTACGTCATAATACAAAGTGGTGAAAAATTTTGCTGACGTATCTTCGTACTGATCTCTCAAACAGGCTTCCTTTCCCGCGGCAGACTACAAACCCACACGGGATCGCTATCGCGATTCTGCGTGGGCAATCATAAGCTTCTTTCTATTAACTATACAAATATAATAAAGAATTTCGAAGATATAGAACAGTCATATGACGTTTCGCTTTCTGATGAAGCGAAAGCGAAACGTCATATGAGCATTCTATATTTTCAAAATTCTGTAAACTTAGAATGCGCAAAGAAGAGCTTCTTTTATACCGGGCCACTAGCATGGAACAGTATTCCACAGTCCATCAAAGATGCTAGGTCAGTAGTCGCATTCAAAAAAAGACTGAAAAAAACTCAAGCACAGGGACTCATGGAAGAGCAGTATCTAGGTTCAGTAGCTAAATTAGATTCATATTGTCGCTTGGTAACCAATTCCCGTATGAAGGCTTATCACTTTTGTTATGTTTTTGCTAACTGAATGAATCTTTCGTGTATAAATATGGTAAAATGAAATGAAATTTGCCGTGCAAATTTTTTATATCTGCTGGGTGTCCCAGAAAAAGTACTCCTGCTCGAACAGGCACCAAAATTTTGTTATATGGCCGGTCTTCAGATTCATTTTCGGGTAAGCAGATCAAAGACCAAACTATCTATTTTCCAGACATGACTGACCTTTGATTTGTTTTCAAAATCATTGTATATAGCTCCCTTGATAGCTGCCTGGTTTTGACGCATACTGCAAAAAGGACTAACAATTACCTAAGAAATTTCTTGTCGTCTATTAGACTTCTCACTTTGTCATAAATGTCATAATGAAACACAAACTACTATTGTAGACCTCAAGGAAGATGAAAACTTTCAATATGATAGCTCTTAGATGCAAGACTAACAATGTTGCTTGAAGAGTATAGCTCAGAATGAGGTTTTTCGATTCGTTATTTCGTACCCTTTACGCAATGAAAACAAACATGTTACTATCTTAAGATATACTTCGATCATTGCCAACAGATATCAAACAGAAATTCTTAGGATAGATTTCATAATCGAAATTTGGCGATTTTCAAAACGGGAAAGCTTTTTTTGGGACAACAAGTAGATTCTCTTCAAATTGGAATAATTTCCATCATTTTAGCAAGAATCCATTGAAAAATTTGAAAAATGAAAATCATCGTAAATCCTAAACAATAGAGGAAATTGATCATATCATCGAGAAACTATAGTTTATAAAAGTCTACAATATCGCGGCAGCAAGAAAACTGTAGCTATTCTAGTTTCAGATTTATGAATTAAATAACGCCACAGCCTGAACTATGAATAAAATTCTGCAACTTTAAAGCTGATCAAGAAACAAACATATTTCTATGACAGATTTGCAGGAAAGTACCCAGAGTTCCTTTCAAGCAATTCAATTTAATGTAAAATGTGAAAGAATTTTACATCCAATTTTTCAAAGTTTTTGATAGATTTCATCTCCATGATCAACAGCCCTAAACAACACCTGCACTTGAATCATTAGCTATGACATTAATTCGTCCAAAGAACATCGGATAAACAGAATATATCGCATGGTTGTTGAATTAAGTAGATAAGATAAATTATTCGATGGATTTAGTCGGATATCAGAATTTATAGAGAAATGATCATGGCGCCTCTAAATGAACAGAATTTATCAAATTCTCCAAGATGTTCTTTCTGATCTCATAATACTCAAATCACTCACAAATGAAGGCTAAACTTCGTCACTTTTGCAACTGAGAGAAATTGTAAGTATGGAATTTACTGTGTTACTTATTAGGCTGTTGTTAAAGCAAAATGGAACGGACACGCTACTGTTGAAGCGTGTGTTGAAGAAACGGGCACCCGTTGATAGCGGGAAGTTTGAATGATTATAGAAGTTTTAGTTATGCCAAAATAGAGTCTGGACCGAGTGATAGTTTTACACAATTTTATACGCAAGGTTCTATTAAAGAGCCTCCATTAACCATAAGGCTTTGCGCCCATTCTTTGTTATGTGCAAGCAAACAATTGGAGACGGCACGAGAGAGGTATGGGAGGTAAGTCCGTGGCTTAGGTTCCTTTTGAAACTAGAGAAAGGGAAATATCAATATTTGGACTCCACAGCTTTGTTTATGCTAAAGTCCCATTGTCAAACATGATCCTTTTTCGCCGAATGAAACGAAGGCAAAGGGAATTTAGGCTAGAAACGACTATCAAATGACGCGAAAGTCGAATTTGGCGCCACAAAGGATCATGGTAAGCAGTGACTCTTTAAGTGGCGTTGTAGCTCTATCACTGTATTTCACATTACAAATTTCCACAAAATGTAAACAAATAGCGTTCGATTGAGAATCTTTTTTCGAATTGCTAAAAGGTCTATTGAGAGCACGAAATTCTCAAATTTTCTTCACTTAAAAAGAAGGTGAAGGTGAAATTGCGTTTTTCAGCGCCAAGCGCTAAGATCGCAGATATAGGGCAGACCTAATCGAGTCTGCGACCCCTTGTCATGACGTTTACGTGATGGGGCCCTAACGGATATCGAACCCATTCCGCTTGACTATTCAGGCTGCAAAGTCAGCGGATTACATCACTGCGCTACAACACATTCATTTCAGCGTGGTCAAAGAAGCTCTAACTACGGCAGCTCCGTAGGTTTGCGGTTACAAGCAAGAATGTCCCGAAAACTGGATGGCTAGCCGAATCGTTGTGTATATTTTGTAGAGGAAAAAATGATGCATGCATGGAAAGAGGAAGCATATCTCACTATCTGTCTCGCGGATTTCCTTTCTCTAAATGAGAAACGGAGCACCAAATGTCTTAATCACACACAAACATGTGCGAGAGTTACAATGCTCATCATTTGGCATCTGATAAATTACTTTGGAACTCTGCAGCTTTTCTCTAATCATGTAAGAGATACGCTGGTTCTAGCTTCCAGCGAAACTTTGGCAAACTTCTTTAGAAGCACTTATTCCAAAAAAGATGTAATAACCATTTTCATTACAACGATCTTTCGCCTTGTCATAATCACACAAATGTGACTTTGTTTACTTTACTTTTCAAGTCAGATGCTAAAGTCTGGCTCTCATACAACGCAGACCGTCGAAGATCCTTCTCATACGGATCTTGAACTAAGAATCTTGATGAGGGCATTTATTACTAGTCAATTTCAATACTGCCCTTTAGTTTGGATGTTCCACAACAGGTAGCTGAACCAAAAAATCAACAAAATACAGGAAAGGGCATTGAGAATAACATATAAGAACACCGAATCGACTTTTAGTGACCTATTACAGCGGGACTGTGCAGTCACTATTCATACAAAGAACTTGCAAATACTTATGACTGAAATGTACAAAACTAGAAATGACCTAAATCCCTCATTTATGCAGGAAATTTTCTGTAAAAATATTACTCACTACAACTTGCGTAACAATAACGAATTTATTCAACCAAGAGTGAGATCAGTCAACAACGGCTCTGAAGCGTCAGATTTAAAGGTCCGCTGCCATGGCAAACGTTACCACCAACAATACGCAATTCAGAATCCCTTTATCAGTTTAAAACAAAGATAAAGAATTGGTACGGAGAAAATTGTTCATGCAGGTTATGCCGCACATTTGTTCCCAACCTGGGCTTTTTGTAATGCACATTTTTAGATATCTGTTTTTATACTGTTTGATATTGACAATTTGTAAATATTTTATCCACCATTTTTATGTAATGTTTGTATTGTAATATTTTTAGGTTGGAATTAATTAGCTAACTACTTTTAGCTATTTTTACTATTGTCCAACTGTAAAGAAATTGATAATAATAATAATAATAATAATAATAATAATAATAATAATAATAATAATAATAATAATAATAATAATAATAATAATAATAATAATAATAATAATAATAATAATAATAATAATAATAATAATAATAATAATAATAATAATAATAATAATAATAATAATAATAATAATAATAATAATACGATGCTTGTGATATATGAGAACATGGTTCTTTAATGATCGCCGACCATCGATGAGAATCGTCGATCGTCGACAATGAACCGAAGGGGTTTGTTTCTTACGATCAATGGCGATGATTGCCGAAGGGAAATTTAAATGGGAACATTTTCAGCAACCATCTGCGATCATATCTGGGTTCGAAATCCTGCTATCAAAACGAGACTCTTTGTTTACAACGTCACATAGGGTACGGAGGATCGCAGATCATCGCAAACAAGTTCTATATATGAACACTTGCATCGGTGATGATCGCCGACGATCGCCGATAGTCTGCCATTAGATTTATGACATACGGCAACTAAGCAAATATAAGGACAATAGGCTGTGACGCATGCTGCACCATATTTGGGTAACTTATTTATGTCAACAGGATATACCGATATCTGCAAGTGGATTGAGCCTCTCCTCCCAGTAAGGGAACACCCTGTTATCAGTGTTTCGCAAGCAACAAGACAGTGAGTCCACGTAACTTTTTGGTCTAATGTCTTCTTCTTCTTCTTCTTATTTCTTATTCAATCAAGACACCCATTCAGTATAAAAAAGTATAACAAAAAATAGTATGCTTAATGATAGATATAAAAGCCAGTACTGTTCTTCCATGGATTCGTGCGAAAACATATTTTTCCTCAGCTTAGAAAATGACTTTTTAGCCCATTCTTAGACCGGGTGAGTGTGCCAGACTCTCTTATGTGTGTTGGAATAGAATTCCAAGTTTTTAGACCAGTATAATTTAAAATGTTATAGTTTAAACTCGAATCAATTAGCTTAAAGAGAATAAAGTATGTCAGGGTTGATTTATAGTTTAATGACGGCTTGATTAATTTGTACCACATAATCTTAATTACAATTTAGAAAAATTTTTGCCAGCTTTCGAAAAGAAATCAACATGCTAAAGTAGATGAATTTATCTATAAGTGAGACACAGCGACTGTTCAAAGCAATTAAATTAATTGCAAAATGAACAGATTTAACTTTTCAAAAAACGTGTTTTCCAGGAGTAGAGGTGATCAATTATTGGTTTCATTATTTTGACAGTTTAATACAATTCCCTCTGAAAGTTAACTTGTCACTAGAAGCAAATGAAATTTGTGTGTTCATCCGTTTCAATCTCGGTATACCTTTCTAAACGGTTTTCATGAGACAGTTAAAGCACAGGGAAACGAGATTAAATGTTAACTCTTGCAGTATTTGTTATTTAATAATCTATATAATTTCTCATTTATTTTGTTATCTGGTAATTTCTTCCTTCATTTCTTGTTCTTTTTTCGTGACCGCTAATGTGCAGCGCAGCGCGCATTTCCCCCTCGCTTCACGCTCCCTCGCAGTAAAAGTTCGCTGTGCAGCACAGTAGAAGTCACTGAAAATGAATAAGAAAAGGAGTTAAATGGAAAATAAAAGAAATTACCAAACAGCAAATAAAGGAAAAATACTATAGATTATCAAATAACGAATACTGCAAAATTAACATCTGGTTTCGCTGCGGTTAAAGGACAAATGTCAGGCTATCGATTGGTCAATACAACAAAGAAGTTTGAAGTAAAATTCAATTGTTTCGTGACTTTGTATTGCTGCCTCATGACTTTTCATTGCAATGAAAATTCAGCCTTTATCTTGTGCTTTGAAGTAAACAATAGAGAGAATTGTATTGCATGAATCAATCAGCTTTATGACATATGCCATTCAAATTCTTTTCTACATTCGATTGTTGACACATATTGCAAAAGATGTTAGAGTCAAATTCTACAAACTATTTCTTTGACTTTAATGTCTTTAAAGAAACTTCAGCTATAGTTCTATAATTCCACCGTTGGACTTTTCTAAATCTTAATCATCTTTAGAATTCGAAGGTTCTTCTTCTTTATGAGAGTGCAAGGAAGCATCGTACTGAGCTTCTTCAAGAATTGTGTAGTTTGAATTTTACGATATTGTATCAAGCTCAAGTCTTTCATCCTTCTGGTTTACGATTTAGAACGGTTTTTTACGTTACATCCTTAAATTAGTTGAAATACAGTAGAAATTCGCATAAAAGAACTTGTTTTTATAAGAACCTCGAGGCTGAAATCTAACCTTTAAACCCCCTGAATAAGAACCCCCCTCCCAGAGGCTGAAACTGGGAGAGGTTCTTATATAGTAGGTTTCAAGTCTTCAGGATTCGTCAGAATTTTCAAGAATTCTTGATATTCTGATCAAATTCTTCAGTGGCACAAAAGACAATCAGATGCGTAAACAAGAATTCAAGCTAAAAATTTCTCAAGAATTCTTCGGAATTCTCAAATTTCTTTCAGAATTTTCGTACTCAAAAACAGGATTTTAAAGGAATTCCTCATGTTTTTGACAGACAATGCTAATACAATGTTACAACGTAGAAAATATCACCAAATTCTTACAAAAATCGTTAGCTACATGTATAAAAAATTACTCAACTCTCATATAGGGTCATAACCTGTTTTTGTCACACAGGTTACTTGACGGCTCAGGTCTAGCATTTTTGACCGATATTTAAAATACTGATTTATTGAAATTAAACTAGAATGGGCCACACACCAAAAAACTCAAACAGAATATTTATAGCTTTCAGTTTACGCTCAAGTGTATGGCTAGCAATGTTTACACGTTATTTTAGTTCAAAGACTAAAGAATGCAACGTATAGCCATGCCTGATAGAATTACTTAGCTGAGTTACCGCAATCTGCAGCCCTAGACAGCTTCCAAGTAGAATACTTGAAGATTCCAAGTCACCTGAAATGACCAGTCTAGACCAGTTAATGAAGCCAATGGAGAAAAATATTTAGATGTCACATCATATATGGACTGTGTTTAGGACATCATTGGGACACTGGTAACCAAGGCTTTCATTTTTAGAACGCCCAAGGCTGATTTCCACACAGTAGAATTTTCTGAGCGGTCAGGATTTGCACATTAAAAGGCTTGTAAGCCAAGGCTTTACAGGGTACAGAATTCGCATAATCAATGAAGGAAAGGCGTCAGTCGGACGGTAACATAAGGGATGGAATGTTGATAGACGAACGAATGTCTTTTGAGACCTATCTGCTATCGGAACTTAGGGACATCAGATTCCTACCCCCCCCCCCCCTCGGAAGGCCTGGATTTAGGACTTTGCAGAACACACAATTCGCATAATCAACGCAGGATGGGCGGCAAAATGTTGGTAAGTTGAGAACCAGAATCATAGAGCATGTGACTGGGATCCCATAGAAGTCTGGGCTTTGAGCAAACAGCCCCTTACCCTCCTTCAGTGGCAAAGTTCGAAGTCAAGATTCAACAGGACACACTATTCAATTAATTAATGAAGCGAAGGCGTCAATCGGTCGGTAAGATATCAAAGCAAACCATAGAACAAAGGTCTCGATGACCGTTCTTGACTTCGTGTACTGCAAGCGTTGAACGTATCGAGATGATAAATTACAGTAAAGACTTAGCTCTACTACTTAATGGCCCGATTTAATTGACTTTTCTTCTCAGCCTTGAATCTTATTAGGTAATTCTATTAGCTTGTTGTTGTAAAACTGATCATTAAAATCGTATGGCTCGAAGCCTAAGTAACCAATATGATGAGCCATAACAGCCGCATTAATCGCCATCTTCCATATCCACCCTGATGCTTTGGAAATTCTGATCTGTATTTGAACATGGTATGACGTTATTAAAGATGTTATTCAGAAAAGTTGGGAGTGCCATTAAGTCGCAACATTTTGAGTCATAGGGGTTGCATTAACCACAATCTTTCATATCTACCCTGACGCTTCATGGACGTTTATACTGTAAGTGTGTTTGAACATAGTCTGAAGGTATTAAAGATGCTACTTAGAAGGGTTGGGGAGTGTCAAAAGCCACAACATTTTGAGTCATAAGACTTGCATTAACCACCATCTTTCATATCTACCCATATGCTCCAAGGACGTTTATCATATCAGTGCATTTGAACATATTTAGAACATATTAGGAAGGGAATTTAGATGGGTTGGGGAGTGTATGGAGCGCGCCATTAAGCCACAACAATTTGGACCATAATGATTGCATTGATCGCCATCTTTCCTATCTAATTGTACTCCAGTGCCCCCACTGCGTATAGATCAAATGTATGAGTCACCTACATAGACGTGTTACAATATCATCTGGGGTAGTTAGGGATTATGTGTACGAAAACTGGGAGTGTCATGAGTAAGTTTAGTTTGAAAACTTGAAACTAGTTCGTGCTATTTCTTATTGCAGTCTGGTGAATGTCCCAATTTGAAATAATCCAGTAAACTGTGACCTTCGGTTATAGTGCGTATAGTGTCAAATTTCTATCGAAATGCCCAGCTAATTTGAGCGCGTGGCAAGCTGGCAAAGCCTTTCTTCCAACAGCTATAGCTAAGTAATATCAATAGATTACCAAAGTTGAGGCTAACCAACAAATAGACTGATTGCATATTCGTAGTTATCGCCATTGATGGACTGATTGAAGCTGAAACTCTATACTTGTTGGGAATACGTGAAGGCTAAAGTTGACACAAGCTAGGAATCCCCTCCGAGGACTATGATCGCATGCGAACGAACGCATGGACACAAGAACGCAAGGACACAAGAACGCATGGACACAAGAACGCCGGGAAGAACGCATGGACACAAGAAAAGCCTGAAACATCAGCACAACTGGTTAACCATCCAACATATTCAGCCTTGCAACGAAGAGTGATTTTCCGCGAAAACGTAATGGGAATCATTAGCTGAGGCGCATGCGTTCATAGTCCCCGTTGCTGATTGGCGGTCAAGTTGAGCGGAATACAAAGCGAGGAAAGGATAGGGGGAGTACCATGTATCCCCAACAAATACGCTGAAATGACAATAACAGCGGAATTCAATTCAATAATACGAGCGTACGTTGAGGGGCGTACGTTGAGGGCCTTTATGGAGTGAGGCTAACTAGCAAACATAAAATTCAGTTGTACTACACCTCTGTTACTCGAACTGTAAACGGAGACAGCAAAATCATCCTAGCTAACGAGAAGTAGGCAGCAGGTAGGCATTCCATTTACCCTTATTTCACGGAAAAGATATGGTAAATGCCAGAGAAAAGCAAAGTTAGATCTTACCCATTTTCGATCAGTGTCGAGCTAATACCGTCTGTGATAGCGATGTGAGGAAGAATTCTATTGAGTTTCAAAACATATCAACAATACCCAATTTTTGCTTGGTTCACAACAACAAAGTGAATCTGTTTCTAAATCATAATTTCTTCTTGAATTGGCTGCGTCACTATATCTCACAGACAGCGACAGTTGGCAATACACCGTTTATCAATCAAAGACGTGGCCAAACAGGGCAAAATTGTCGGGCAACATTGTTGCCCAGTTTGGCCTTTACTTAATGTCTCAAAGTAAAACCAAAAAGCCCTGATAAATACTTCAGTAAAACTAAAAAGGACCATTTTCACCGGCTTTAGCTTGGTGAGAAGTGTTGAACCGTGTATTGGACAGAATTTCTGTACAATTTGATTTTGATCTAAGGATAGTGACCGCTTGCAATAGAAAGGTGTTGCTACTGTATTTTATGGAATGGGGCACGTCTCATTTTGAGTCTTAACTTCTCTCTTGACTTACGCGCACTTCAAACGAATAACGAACTGGTTTTAAAGACTGAGCGCTTTTAGCCTTTACTTACAGAGCCCTATTTAGCCGTTAGTTATAAACAAGCCTCCGAGATTTATCACTTCACAACAGTTACATTTAATTTGTATACTTCTTAAAATGTTTTAAATGCTTGCAGGCTGATCGGCAAATCCAGAGAGCTTAGCGTAGTGAGCCTATTATTGCATGGAGACAGACAGTGACTAACGCATTTTCAGCTCTGTAAAAGTATGTAATAACTTTGGATGTTTTCGCTTAGACAAATGATGACGTCATCCACATCTATCGCTAGCTTCAGGTAAAAATTTCCAACGGTAATTTTGGGGTCTATTAAAGGGTGTATCTAAACCGCAAAACCGCCAAAATTTGCGCTCTTACCCGTCAACCGCGAGCCATTTTCTCTCATAAACCGTAACCGTTAGTCTTCTTCAGTACGATAAATATACTTTTCAAAATAGCATTTCACATAGATGAAGCAGGAATCCTAAGGTAATTTAATTTGTCTGAATCTACAATCTGCGATGACCGTACTTTTACAACTATGCAAAGGCCTGATAGAAAATGACCGTTTTCTAGTAGAAGGTTCTTCGAAGGAAGCGAAAAACCGTAAACCGTTCGCTTAAATTCAAATTTTGCACAATCGCGTAGCAATTCAAAGACCATAGGCCGTATTGATTTTCTTGCAGCAATTGTATTCCGTATCCAAAATAAGGCCGAATCCACCCAACCGCCACACTATAATATACCTCCAATCTTCGGTCAAAGTTTCTAGATGAAATACGGTTGCCAACGCAAATGAGTAATATAAAAATACAGCTTTAGGGCCTGTATTATAAGGAACTTTCAGTTTAGGGAAGGATGACGTCGGCTCGATTTATTTTTACTCTTTGGGATGATAGTTTTAACAGGAATAGGCGATCGAGATCTTTAAATGTATTCGTTGAAAAATATGAGGTCCAACGAAAAACAAGAATTAGCCAATTTGATCAAGGTTGTAGGCCTGAAACGTTTTTATAAAATCGCTCTCAAGTTGAGAACGATATCATTTATTCTGAAAAACATTTGTCTCTAAGTTAGCATCTTAACTAAACAAATATAATTAATTTACATGAATCAAATGAATTATATAAAAGTTGCAGGCATTCACTTTCAAACACCTAAACATTTTTCTAACTCAACAGGGTATGCATTTCTTGCATCTGAATATCCACAAGGACAATGCATCACATTCATTACGACAATGAAGTTAAAGTGCTCGTTTTGCTCGCACATTAACCTACATTGATTTACGCTTATCTGATCTGCTTCTCAACCAATAGCTATGCATCACTAAACAATACTATGCGTATACTAACCGGTTGTGTGTTGTCGCATCATTTAATTAAACACATTTTGTTACAGTCATGTCGTTTGAGTTAACTGTAAATCTCACAATCCTAAAGCAGTTGCTGTGGCGACAAAAACCCGTCCTTGTATCGTATCGATACTATGCGCATACTAAGCAGTTTTGTCGTTGTACAGGAAAAGATAAAGCCCGAGATCTAAAACGTACCGACCGAGCTTACGACGAAACCGGTTAGTATGAGTTTTATTACCTGATTGCTTCTAACATTGACTCGTATCATTCAATCAAACATATTTTGTTACTGTCACGTCGTTTGAGTTTATTGAAAATCTCACAGACCTAAAGTAGAAGCTGTGGCAACAAAAACGAGTGTTTTTATTGTATTATACAAGGCTATGGGAAAACGGCAGAAAATGCGCGATTAACCAATAGGAACGGCGGGATTCTGTATTGCCTAGTTTTTGAAACTTTAGTCAGGTAATAGATGCTTGTGCAGGTTCTTTAGGATGCCTCCAAGGCTAAAAGAAACCCCTATTACTGTATTGACATTGACACAGTTAAACCAGCTTTATCTAAACCATTTTAAATTTCAATCAATCCAATGACCGAATTTTTTGTATTGACCAATAAGAAGGCCTCATTCAAAAACCTGGTTTAGTTTAAACTGGTTTAACTTGCAGTGAATGGGGGCATATGTCGTCCTTGGATCCCAATAACTTTATCTATCCTTGAGCAATGTTTATTCAATTTGCTTCGTTTCAAATAACAACACATTAAATAATTGCACATAGGCCTACGTATAAGCCTAAAGACGAAGAACGGGCCTAAGTATAGAACCTTCTCACAACGAAGCTTGTTCTTTTGAAATGCATCCTTCGCCTCGTTGTGATGTGGAGCCAAATCCCATAAAAGCGTGTATTGCTCTCAGAAACGCATGAAATAATTTATACGTGCATTTGCATCAAAATAGCCATAATGTAGATTTCTTCTGTGCACGTATCTGCCTCCATTGCCTTAAATTGACGATCGTTTTAGGTAAAGTCAATTGAATTAGCTACTACGGAACGAAAGACGCCATTACGAGCCACATGATTGTACAGGTTCTTCAACGTGCCTCGAGGTGTAAAATACACCCTCTCATCGTGTGTGCATCCCAGCAACTCTGTCATCCGTAAAAGATCTGTTAAGTCCCCCTCTCTATTAAGCCCGTCCCCTATGAGTGAAAATTTGAAATAAGCCCCCTCTCTATTAAGCCCCCCCCCCACTTATACAAAATTCTAGAATTTACCAAATATTTTCCATTTATTTAGCTATACAACCTTGCATGTTAATTCTAATATGGTTTGGGATAAAAACTGTGTCGAATTTATGCATTTGAGCAGTAAAATTGTATGTTGATTCGGCAAAATATGGGATAAAAGAACTGAAAAGCTACTAAATATATCTTTATCAATTGATTTTGTTAGTAAGCCCCTCTTTCTAATAATCCCCCTCTATTAAGCCTTCCCCCTCAAAAAGGCCCCAAATCAAATAAGCCCCCCCATGGGGGCTTAATAGAGCTTTTACGGTATGCACGACACACCCTTATTCAATCTGCTTCTTCACAAAAAAACTGCGTCACAGCACATTACATGATTTTACACATCCCCTAGGCTAATTGATCACCCTTCTAATAAAGCTCAGAGCGAATCTTCAGAGGATTTCAGATTTAAGTTCCGATTTCTATCTCTTAATCTTCGATCCAATATTCAGCATGACCATACCATGAGATCCTCCATGTTTATCTAGAATTAATCAATTGTCTATTCGTGTCATTTAGCGAAAAGTCTTGCTTCTCCTCTTAAACAGCAAAGACTTTCGTTAGTTATTTGTTTTCGCAGAGGCAAATCATGTCGCCGGATTTTCATCTTAAAATTTGAGCCGCACGATATTTCGTTTCATTAGCCATAGTGAAAATCAATCTGTGCGTACTTTATTTGATCTCGCGTGTGATAACAGAATGTAAGTAACATAAAAGACGTAGAGCCGTGCCCTACAGATGACTTTACGAGCCTAGGCCAATCTTTGCGCATCTTACTTAATACAGTTTGTGACATGGGAATGCATGGTCAATGTCGCCCATAAGGACACCTTAAGCTAAGAGGATGGTAGGAACCTAAAAGATGAAGAGCTTTATCCTCCGTATGACTAGACCAGCATCAGCTAACAAACGCTTGTCTCATTTCATTTCATATGGGACAAGAGAGCAAAGGTAGTCTAAAATCAAGGGTGTTAGGACACGGATGTACTGATTGGTTATTTATTTACCTTGTTTTGATCCTTCTGTCATGTTTTCTGTTCTGTTTCGTCTTCAACTGAGCGTGGTTAGGCCCAACCGCTCTCAAGTTGTTCGAATAGAGCTCCCTTGTATATCTGTGTCTTTGTGCGCCTTCGCACAAGAATGGCTTTGCGGTTTTGAAAACCATTCTTGTGCGAAGGTGCACTAAGACACAGAAATACAAGGGAGGTCTATTCGAACAACTTGAGAGCGGTTGAGCCTAACCACGCTCAGCTGAAGACGAAACAGAACAGAAAACAAGACAACAAAACAAGACACTAGGATCAAAACAAGGTAAATAAATAACCAATCAAAACATCCGTGTCCTAACACCCTTGCTAAAATATGTGAAATCTTACCCGCTGCATAGCTTCACGAGCCAATGCCAATCTATTCCCAAACCTCCACGGTTAAGGTGGATGTGCACGTAAGGTGGCTGACTACTGAAAAATGAAAATTCAGGCAACACCGAAAAAGTTGCTTACTGCGAAGTAAAAATAAGTTCAAAACACAAAACAATGTGATAAGGTAGCTCGCTATTAATGAAACTTCACTCTGATATACAATAGGTACCCCATCGCACCATGACCTTTATGCTGCGTTCACACTGACACAGTTAAACCAGCTTTATCTAAACCAGTTTAAATTTCAACCAATCAAATGACTGGATTTGCAGGATTGACCAATCAGAAGGCCTTATTCGAAAACCTGGCTTAGTTTAAGCTGGTTTAAATTGCAGTGTGAATGGGGCATTAGACAAAGATGACTTATTAATTATGAAATTCTTACGTTCTGTTTTCACTTTGGCATTGCTCTCTTTTCTGAACTTCAAAGAATGTTCGTGACCTAGGAAACGCGTAAAATAGATAAAAAATTCAACTAAATTCTTCCTAAGCTCGACGGCTCGCTCAAGATTTTGAATGTCAATTTAAAAAGGAGTGTCTTATGACTTGACAGATGTGTCTTTGCCAAACAGCAAAGGAATGTTGGGCAAAAGAAATGGATGACCCAGAATGCTTGCAAATGTATTATCTAAGGCCCCGTCTCGACTGATGACGATAAGTCCCTTGTATCCCTGCGGTAAACCTTGCTCAAGAGTGACCCATAATGAAACAGTGAAAAACTTGGCCCTATTTTCTTCAATCATCAATGGAATTATGAAAGAATCACGGCTTCGAGTCTCCATCCCGTGGGAGTGTTTTCAATTCTTCAATGGAATCGAAAATTCTATCACATTTACACCTTAACAATAGTAATTCATAAATCTCGCAATCTGATTGGTACTGGAGGAATTGCGAAGTTTGGGCCTACATAGGGCCAAGTTTTTCAGAGTAATACTAACAGTCTCTATTGTCCGAAGCGCCATCGTCAAGTCAAAGAGCACAACAGTCTGATGGGTGGTAAATTGACGATGTGACTTCAGCGTTTTTGAAAAGCTCCGTTTTCACCCGTCCACACGACAACAGGAAAACGGCGTTTTCAAAAAGACCCTCTCTGGAGAGCGTTTTCGAAAAGCTCTTTTTCGGTGACCGAAAACGCCGTCTCCGTAAGAACGCGAACCCAAAACGGATAAAAAAGATGCATTTTCAAAAAAATCCGGATACGTGCAGACGGGGCCTAAACTAAATTACAGCCCTGAAGGTTTGACGGATGCTTCAGCATTGGTATGTCGGCATTAAAAGTTAGTATCTGGTGACTTTTCAAAAAAACGATTTCGCCTAATGGCCAAGGATTGTTTTAAAAAAGGATGGCAAGAGAAATGGAAGACCTTGAATGCTTACCAAGTTATCTCAAAACTTAATCATAGCCCTGTAGGTTCGATGATTGCTTTGGCTTTGGTGTTTTTTCGGGGATTAAAAGTCAGTGTTTTGCGACTGTAAAGACATGTTTTTCCCCATTGTTTGGCAAAAAATGGCAAAAGAAGTTGCATGACAAAGAATGCGAACAAATCTCTAAAGATACAAGTCGCTGTAAAAATCAGTGTCTGGCAACTTTAATGAAAATAGTTGACGGAGATAAATAGATAACTCAAGAACTGCATATGCAAGTCTCAAATTACCGTATTGTATTTGATGGTCTCTAAATGTGCATGCATTGAAAGAACAAGAAAAAATATATCAACATCCTCCGCACATTTATTGCCATGAGATTGAAAATCTGTAGTAATTGTTTGAAAATCTGTGTCTCATAACATTTGAGAAATTCTGTGCGAGGAGAATCTTTATGATCTGAACAATGTTTTAGGCCCTTTTTCAGTATGAAATTCTTATAAAGTCAAATTTAACTATACTTCTAGTGATGGGAGGACAGCAAGAAAAGTCATCAAAAAAAAAAAAAAAAACCGATCATTCAGCTTCTAACTAGAAATTGAATCATTGAAATCTCTGAATAGACCTTTTAGCTACTCTAAGAAAGAATCTGAATGGAACAATGTTTTGATATACTTTGAAGAATTTGCGAACGTGCACAGTAATGATGGAAGCTCTAACGCCATTCGATCGAACGTCTTGTATCAAAATGTATAAAAATAACGCTTGATCCAGGCATTCATTCATTTCATTTAATCTTTTTTATCCACGATATCCATTCAGTTACAGCATACAAAAAAAGAAACTAATTACAATACAAATTTCCTAAGGTTACTCTCAATTTTTAAAATATGTTGCCTGATCTTCCATGGATTCGTGCGGAGCTGATTCCGTTAGCTCAAAAGGTGAGATTTTAGTTTTTTTTTAAATCGTACGATGGAATCGGTATCTCTAATGAACTGTGGGATATTATTCCAAGCAATTGGGCCAGTGTACAAAAAACCTCTTTTGGTGCACTCTAATTTCGGTTTTTGCACATGGAGATCCCTCCTATTCCTTGTATTATATTTTGATATGACCGACCTTTCGATGAACTTATTTTGTAGGCCTTCAGGACAGAGCTGATTGACAATTTTATAGGTCATAACTGCTCGGTCAAACGTTATCAATTGACTTACGTTCATGGGGTTCTTATTCCAAGCATCTTTCATATTTGAAGATTCTATTAGATCGAGAATAGCTAAAAGGTCTATTGTTCGGGATACTATCAGTGAAAGTCTTGTCTCCAGGATTTTCTCCAGAAGAGCCAGACGCCTGTGGAAGCGCTTTTGAGTCTGCGCAGTATCGATCGCAGGGTCATCGTCCTCCATCCTTCCTTTGTGAAATTGCGCATGCCCCAAAACGCTTCGCTCGTCCCATTGATCAGCGAGCCAATCAGAGTTAACGTCTTTTTTGTGATTAACAAAAGGTGGAAGTCGCAGTATTCCGAACAATGCAGTACTCTTGGTGCTATGAATTTTCAAAAGTGGGAACTTTATTCTGGATAATCCAGTATGTTGTTTAGTAAGAGGAACAATACCGGGCATAGGCTTTCTTTGTCCTATTAAAAGACTACTTCCATTTTTCAGTTAACTAACTTTAAACATATGTTCTCGCTAAACAGGAATGAGTCGTTGGTAAAGAATGGTGAAAGTAATTGCGTGACCTAGAATCTGTCAAATCATTCTCTGACGACTTCCCAGTTACAACACCTCAATCCGGCAATAAGTTGTTTCCGAGGCCGATTTCCACCGACAGCCTTACATTGTGCTTCCACGCTGTAATTCTATGAATATTCAATATGAAATTCGATGTTGGAAACACTCGTCACGTTAACGCTAACAGGATTGATTAGTAACACGATGCACGTGTCTTTAGTGCGCGTGTCAAGGCAACATCCATCTATGACTATCACTATTTTGGCAACACGGAAACAACAAAATGAATAATAATAGTGCGGATAAGTAAGTAAGGCAGGGACCCCCAAGTCGATACTATCATAAGAGTGTGACATATTAGTTTTATTGAGCTGAAGGTATCATTTTCTATCTATTTCTCGTTCGTTTTTCATCCCAGCCACAAGTACCCATTAAGTATCACTATGGGCACTTCTTTCAACTATCTGCTAGAAAGAAGCCATAATCTGTCAGTGGTGCCTTGCGCGATGCGGACCTTGGATGGGACTATAGTATGGTGGGAAAGCGCAAATCTGCTGTTTTTTTTTAATTTATTCATTCATAACGATATCCCATCAGTGATTCATAAGCGAAATAATCTAAGCAATAATTAACTACAATCATATTTACAGATAAAGAAGAATGTCTAATCTGCAAGGCACTGATCTTCCAGGGAGTCGTTCTTGAAGGAGGGGGGGGGGGGCTATCACGAATTGTCGCTGTTCAGTAAATACCCTTTCAGCTTTTTCTTGAATAGGGTTAACGATGACAGTTCTTTGATTTCAACTGGAATGTCATTGCATATTTTGATTCCGGAATATCGGAATGCTGTTGATTTGGGGATTACTCACTGCTTAAATTAAACTAGCTCATTTCATATCATATTGGAAAAAATGCAACTTTAGGAAACTGCCATAATGATTATTGAATCTCAACAAAGATTGATGTCTAGTGAAAGACTGCTGTCTAGTGAAAGCACTGCTGTCTCGTGAAAGCACTGCTGTCTAGTGAAAGCATTAGTGAAAGCACTTTCGTGGCGCTAAAACTTGGAACCAACTTTCGACCGATATAAAAGAAGCAAGTTCGCTTAATTCGTTTAAATGCAAACTAAAACGCCACTTGCAGCCTACTCTTTGAATGTAATATTTCGATCCATTCACCAGTTTTGATTTTACTCCTTTTATTTCTATTATCATATATCCTTTAGTTTGACTTTTTAGATATACTTGTATTAGGTTATTTTAGGTTTTAGATTTTAAGTTATTTCAGCAATATATCATTAATTTTGTAAGTTTTTAACACGGCCCCCTGTAAAGCAGTCTTTGATTGATGGGGCCACCATGTATTGATAATTTAAAATGAAATGAAATGAAATGCTGTCTAGTGAAGACTTGACTTACATTCTAGTCGTAAAAATCAATCAAAGAATTTGATGGAAGAAAATTAGCTCCTAATAGCAGCGGGTGAGTCAAAGAAAGTAAACACGTTTGACGGGCAGCGAAATAAGAAGTACGCGGCCAATATTCAAAACTGCAATGCTAATGTATCAGTCACGGGCTAACCTGGATGTGAAACTTTAGTTTCCAAAAATAATTCATATTTTTGACCCAGAAATTAGAAAAATGCCGGAAAGGGGATTGCATGGGAATGGGAACTTCATGGTCCATTCTGGTCCATTTTTACTTTCTTTCGAAATTTAAATTCAATTTGTGAAGCTGATAATTGTATTGAATTAAACTTTCAATAGAATGTAAATCACGAACCAGAATGGATCGTGGAATCCTCGTTCCCATAAAAACCCTTTACCAGCATTTTCCTAATTTCTGAGACTGAAAGATGAGTGCTTAATCAAACAAAGTTTTCATACTTAAGATAGCCCTTGGCTAATACATCAAGATTTGAATTTTGAATATTGGCCACTTACATTTCATTCTGCAGCCTTCCAAACTTGTAAACTTTTTATTGACTGACCCAGTTAAACTTCCGGTTTGAAAATTTTCGGTTACAATTATTGAATTTTTCAACACTGAAGATTAGAACTATCAATTCTTCTAGATCCTCATACGGCCTTTTTCTGAATGAGTAGAGAGAAGATATTTCTACTTTTTAGTGGAAGTAAGGGTAAATAGCATCATATTTCCATAAATGGGTTAAAGATATTTTTCCACTTTGTTTCCTTTTCATGACTATTCAGGTCACGGCTGTATCGAATATACACCTCAGTTAAAAGATATCCAACTTACTTATGAGCTTTAAGAGCAGATATCTATGAATTATTAAAGCGAATTCATTTGTTTTTCAACAATTTTCAAAGCCCACACGTGTCGGCCTATGGGCATTTCTCGAGATATTCTTTTTGTTTAGCCTGTCCTCTTCCAACTCATCCCATTATACTGATCTCTCTACTTGAAAAGGAAACAGTGAAATTAAGGCGCTTTTCGCGAGATTAGACTTTGCCGAAGACATCTCTGAAGGCACATAGAATCTATTCGTAACAAAGCCATTTCAAACACCCAAGCCTAAAATCGGTCTGAGAACCACCATCATCCAATAAGCGAGGCGGCCTTATTGCTCTTGGTCCTCGTTTGTTCTGCTTAAACGATGAATTTAACATCAATCCTCTATGTTCATATAATCTTTGCTAGTTTGCCGAGACGCCAGTGGTAAAGGCAGGACTCAAGTTGCGGACGGGACGGGACCGAACAGTCTAGCAAGAGCAGCCATCAGCTTGAGACGTAGCGAGGGGACATCGGCACTCACTTGAAAGAAGTCACGTAGAGGTACTCAACTCGTTTATCAAAACTATTCAGTCTACGCTTTTTGTAGAGTGCAAAACTTAATTAGAGATGCCAAATTGGCAAAAGCGATATGATACAAGGTCCATTTCGATATAGTTCAATACAAGACGTAACTCGTCAATATTTTCCATTCTTATGCAAGCACAAGCTTAAGACTTGCATACTTTTCACTTTTTTTGTTGGTAACCACAAACAAGGAGGTTGACGCTTCGTTGTCTGTTGTTCAACTTTGTTTCCAGCTCCGCATGGAGCCACAAGGAACACAAACACGGAAAACTGAAAGCGTTAGTAGGAACCTACAGTGGAATGCACTGTTTCTCTTTCTTCTTGAAGCGCGTTTACACTTATATGTAAGATGTGCTAAATCTCTGGAAATCCGTTTCGGTGAGAAGGGAAGAACAGAAGAGGGAATGTCAACTATGAAAAAAAGAGGGAATAGCTGAAGTCTTTCTGAGGTGAAGTAGAAGCGTAAACAATTAATAGAACTTATAGCTATTCTCCAAAAGAGCCTGGATCGAGCATTATTTTCATACATTTTTCTACAAGACGTTCAATCGAGTGGTACTAGAGCATCTATGACTATTGTGCACGTTCGAAAATTCTCTAAAGTTCATCAAAACATTGTTCGATTCAGATTCTCTTTTAGAGTAGCTAAAATGTCTGTTCTTTAGAAAATACGAATTTGTACTTTGGAGATGACGTGACACAAGTAGATGCGCTTCAGTATAGCCAGTGCAAATAATGAAACTATGGTTAAAGTATTGTTGATCTGACCCTGTAACTTCTTGCTTCTGTTTTGATGACCAATAAAGGATAGGAAGTTAAGGTGTCAAAACAAATCTCAAATCGATTGGTAAAGGTATTTCAGGTGAAAAGAAATATGCTTCATCAGGAGGAGCAAAGCATGTTCTGTGTTTAAGAAGATATCCTGAGCGAAAAACAAATGATGTGGCTTACCGTTAGATTCGAAAACTAGAGCTCAAATAAAAAAGACTATATCTTGCTTGAAAGACATCAAAGAAAAAGCTGCTATTAGTTCAGAAGGAGATGATAAACGTCTCTCCAATTTCAAATGTAATTTAGATATCATCAGGAAATGAAAATGGTTCAAAAATCAGAAAGATGAAGGCACGGTTTTCTTTGAAACGTAGAATTAGTGGAAGTGATTTTCATTATTACAGTTTGTGCAAGTAAAATTTATGTGCGTGAAATTTGTACGAGTAAAATTTGAAACTGTGGTTTATTCAAAGGCTGGATGCATTGATGCTAATTACCTCTCAGTGTAGTGATGTCTATTAGATTCACAATAAACAAATGTTTTAAGAATACTTTCAAAAAAGATATAAATAAATAAAACTATGGACCAAAGAATCATGGTATTGAAATGTGACAAGCATTTACTAGCATCTAGATTGAAATTCTATTTCTTTTGGTAATGACTGTACCAGCTAAGTTACCATCAAAGAGTTGTTTGGAAGCGCTATCTGTAAAGAGCTCTTAGTCGGAAGCATATACGTTCCAAATCTTTAAATCTGTGTAATAAGGCGGGTGTAAAATTCAATGACCTATTTCTTTAAACTGAATGATTTGAAAGAAACTTTAGCCATTTTTCTATGATTCTACCGTTGGACTTTTCAGGAATCTTGACTCTTTGTTGAAATTACAGTTTAGATTTGAAACCTATACTTTAGTCAGATATTTCATGAGCCTGACTACAATTTATCTCGCACTATATAGCAGTATCATAGTGAACTCAAGAAATCTACGCCCTTACCATTTGGTAATATTAGTTGTTTCAAGTGGATCAAGAACTCCTTTAGCTATTATTTAGGTTCGACAATGATCTCACATACATCAAATAGATATTTTAACGCATCCATATAACTTTACCCACAAAGTTGAAGCTGTCTAGCTTTTCACTCTCTTTGAAAAAACTTTTCAGCTATGAACTTCTTTCAAAGCCATTATTAATGTTTATCATTATTAAAAGTCTATTTAAGGTATAGCTAAATTACAGCTAATTAAGACCTACTATTTACGATATAAATCATTCACAATAAAACTATTAATAAATATTACAGGACAAATCATAGTTAAAAGATTTATCCAGTTAGTAACCCAACTGTCGGGATAGATACTTTGCAAAGCCTACAGTTGCATTTTCCACCATTGCAACATCTAATTTGTTTCTTGAAGAAAGAAAGGTCAGCTATTGCAAATAGAAGGCCAAATAGCATTGTTTTCAAATCTTTAAAAAGCTGGGTGTAAAATTTCATGACCTATTTCTTTGAACTGAACAGCTTCAAAGAAACTTGAACTATTTTACAGTAAATCTGCCGTTGGACTTGTCTGAAATCTTCAATATTTTCAGAATTACAGTGTTTTTCTTCTTTTTTAAGAAATCAAGAAAATTTTCGAAAAAAACTTAAAACTGTCGTAATTTCTAAACCTCTTGACGACAGATCAAATAATTTTCAAGAAAACCATAGTTTAAGAATGTCTACAACATGGTATCAAGCAAAACTGTTTCACTCTTCTGATCTGTGATTCGGAAATTTGATGACGTCACATCATAAAATCAGCTGAAATATTAAAAAGGCTGTAATTTCGACAAATATTCATGATTTCTGAAAAGTCCAACGGTAGAATCATAGAAAAATGGCTAAAGTTCCTTTCAAGTCATTCAGTTTAAAGAAACAGGTCACTGAATATTACACCCGCCTTATTTCGTGGATTTAAAGATTTGGAACCTATGCTAGGCCAATTCAGATATCCAAGACAACCAATTCCCTTGGTGTGTACACTCAAGGCTTAGTCTTGAACTCAAATTGACTACTTTCTAAGAGAGTAACATTTCAGAACATAATAAATATGGTAAGAATGACGTAAAATATGTGTGCAATTGTTGCCAACTACCTACTGCAAGTATCAACTTTGCCAAATGGAACATTGTCAACCAATACCCTTATCCTTTGTGCTTGTTAGCGACTGGTAGCTCAATGCCTGCCAAAAGTCTTGAACACCTCTGCTAATTTTGCCTTGCTTTGCGATTGCCACCTCTCCCCCTCAGAACAATGTTGTTTTGTGGTAAAAAAATTGGGATAACAAGACGATCCGCGACTCTGCTGGAATGCTGGGAAAGTAAACTCCCAAATCAACATTGTTTCAGGTGTGAGAGGGTGTTTAAACCTGATCCCTATGGTAAGAAACGCGGATTATGGAGAAATGGCCCGAATATTCCAAGGACCATTGGCAGGCATTGTAAGTATTATGCAGCAACAGAAACGGAGACTACCGTATTGTACGCATTCAGCATTCCATAACATATCATAGGTTTGCGAGTCTGGAACAAAACAAGCAAATAGGTATCGGCTGCTCCCTCTTTAAATTGTTCCAGGATCTGTAAAGACAATGATAATGTATTGGGAATAAATAAAAATTTTCAAACCTGTGATCTTTTTCTTGAAAGATTCTCTTTCAATTCTTAGAGCTGCTGATTTTTGGCAAGGTAGCTATACTATCGGTCACTTCAGTTTGGTGATTCATCGATTGTGCCTTGAAAATAAAAGGAACAATCAGCTGCAACATTTACACGGCAAATTCAAAATTATTCTTCCTTTTCAAACAAAGTTAGTCTTGAAATACCATAACAGGACAGAGCAGAAACTGCGCACGCATTCACGTAAACTCAAAACTTTGAACCCCCCCCCAGCTCCCTGCAACAGATCTCGAAATTAGGCAACACTTCATATTTTCTTCTTTGGGCCTTCGACAATTGATTAATCATTTCAAACAGCCCATCTTTCCAAACACTTTCTTATCTCAGATGGCTTGATGACGTCATTTGCCCCATAAATGAGGAATATTTCTTTAAACAAGATTCTCGAGAGTTCATTACCAGCCAAGTATTTGCGTATTTTTAAAAGAAAAATCTGTTACGTCCAGAAAGAAGCAAAAGCATTCTTGGCATAAAATTCAACACAAATAAGAAGCATAAACCGCAATGATAGCATTTGACAGCCATGATAAAGTCTGCAATGATTTACTTAGAGTTGGTTAACGGAGGTAAATAGCCACTATAGCTTGCCCAGTCCCCTTACACATGTAGAATAGCTGGGATGCGCTAAAAATAGATCTGTCTTAGCCAATGAAAATTGAGAACGCTTGCGGTGTATGGGGTGATCACCTCGATCAGTTTTCTGAAGATCAAACGGTTCAAAATGGCCGATGATGCCGATAGAGAGGAGTTGTGCTCTCCTCGAAGATAGAGGAAGAAAATAGTAAAGTCAAAATGCTGAAATGTGTTTATTTTGGACACCTGATAAGAGGAGAAGGACTACAAAGGCTTCTACTAGAAGGGAAGTTCAATGGGAAAAGAGGAAGAGGCAGGCCAAGATTTACGTGGTTCAGTAACATCAAGGAATGGACTGGAATGAACTATGCAGAAGCCATAAGGAAGACACAGCATAGGGAAGACTGGGCATCCATGACAGCCAACCTGCTGAGAGCAGAAGGCACCTGACGACTGTGTGTGTGTGTGTGTTTAACTTTATTTTGATTCGATTATTTACAATAGCTAACAATATATACATTATTTAAACATATACAAGTTAACTAATCCAAATCGAATTTACAAATAAATAACAATAAAGAAACTAAATATTTCCTAAAATACATATCAACTAAGGTGGTAGGGATTTACAGGCACTACATTTGCATATGGGACCATTCCATTGCTTTATCAAAGTCTTGAAACTTTTTAGATTTTCTGCTGACTTTATTTCGTTTGGTAGGCCGTTCCAAATCTGTGGCCCAATACACGACAGACTATTTGACCCAAATGTTGTTTGGTTGGGCCTAACATGGGCTAAGCTATTTGGATTTCTTAATGAATAATGTGAAGACCGCAATCTGAATATGTTCTGCATGAAAGGTGGGTTTAATTGTTTTACTGTTTTGAAAATTTCAATGCAAAGGATTCTCTGGCGAGCAACAAGCATCGTGCATTTATTTGACTTCAAAAGCAAGTCGTCATACGAACTGGTATGATCATTATAGAGAAATCTTAGAGCGCGTTCTTGTATCTTTTCAATTTTCTGTAGTGATTTTGAAGATGAAAAATACCACACCAAGGGACAGTAATTAAAATTTGAATAAACAAAGCTCTGAATAAGAATCTGTTTTTCCTTAAAGCCAATAAATGCCTTTAATCTTTTAAGAACATTTAATTGTGCTGCTGCTTTTTTGCAAATATTTGAAATATGTGGGTCGAAATCAAGTCTGTAATCCAACGTAACCCCCAGAAGTTTTACGGTCTCCTCAGATTTGATCATTTTACCATTTATGTTAATTTGTTCTCCACTAGTATTCGTTTGATTTTTCCTGAGCAGTATTGCATGAAATTTTTCAGGGTTTGCAATCATTTCGTTGTTTTCCAACCATGATAAGGCCACTCCTGTTTCTTTTTCCAAAGTATTTACAAGATCGGGCATGCTTTTAGAAAAATAAGCTAGTGTATTGTCATCAGCGTAATTATGGAGCGTTGCCTCCTTTATGAAAAGAAATAAATCATTTATGTAAAAGTTGAAAAGGATAGGTCCCAGTACAGAGCCCTGGGGTACACCAGATATAACTTCTTGAAAAGAACTATATGTGTTATTTATCCTGACACATTGTTTTCGTCTTTTGAGATAAGAATAGACAAGGACTAGTGCATCCTCATCAAGTCCATATGCATGTAATTTGGCAATAAGCAAATCATGAGGGATACAATCGAATGCTTTGGAAAGATCCATAAGGATAGCACCTACGAGATAGTCGTTATCTAGTTTAGACCTCCAATCTTCTACAAGACGTATCAAGACGTGTTGAGTTCCATATGCTCTTCGATAGGCCGCAATGAAAACAGAAAGCGTATTGTCTAAATGCTTGATTAGTTGCTGTTTCAAGACCTTCTCATATATCTTAGAAAAGGTATTGAGAACGCTAACTGGGCGAAAGTTCCTCTCTACTGTTCTATTTGGCTCCCCCTTATCTAAAGGGCAGACTGCCGCTTTTTTTGCATCATTTGGAAAGCGGGAATTTCGAATGCTACAATTTATTGCCGTGGTTAAATTGTTTGTAAGCTCATTTGCAGCTAGAGACACCAGCTTTGGGGGTATTTTATCTTCACCGGTAGATTTCCTGCCATCCAAGGATTTTAGTAGATGCGCAACTTCCTGATTTTCTACCTCTTGAAAAGTGAAAGTGCCCATCACTTGCTCTGGGTTTTGAATAATAGCTAGCACACTAGGGTGGTATTTATACTTATCAAGAATCAAGCGAACAATTTGGCGATCATCAGAAATCCCAATGTCTTTAGCAAGGCTAATAGGCTTCTTACCGCTAGATTTCTCTACTATATTTACATAGTGATGGTTGAAAATCTCTGCCAATTCCTGGTCATCAGTTACAATGGTATCATTTCTTACAAGAGAAATATCGCTACTCGTGAGTCCCCCTTTATTTGAAAGAAAAGGTTTAACAAGATCCCAAAATTCTTTATTAGACATGATGCCATTTTTTGTTGCTTGTTTAAAGTGGCTCTTGATAGCCTTCTTTCTCAAAGAGACACATTTATTTCGTTGCTTTTTGAAATTAGTCCTATTTTCTGCCGTAGGGTTTTTATTAAGTCTTTTTTTAAGCCTTGATCTGGTATAAATTGCTTTTTGTAACTGCTGATTCATTTCCCCTCTGAACTTTTGTTTTTAAAGGTGCATGGCGATCTACAATTTCTCGGAAAGCAGATGAAATACTTTTGTAAAACGAATCCGCATCATTTAAATCTTCTTTAAAGTCTATATCCTTTACATCTTGTAGAAACTTTTCAGGTTCAAACTTCTTATAACTACGATATTTGATCACTTTAGGTTTGAGACGGGGAATGTGTGTTTTCATCAAAGTTAAGACAAGGCCATGAAAGTCACTTAGACCAGTTTCAACAACGGTCGTATTTTGAAAACATCTAGGTTTGTTGGTGAGCATAACGTCAATTGAAGAGCTGTGATTTTTTGTGAAGCATGTCTTATCCTTTACCAAATTGGACAGTCCAAAAACATCGCAGAAAGAAATTAACTTAGTATACCCTGGATGCTGAATATCATGAGTGTCAATGTTTATATCGCCCATGATCATAACATTGTCATATTTGTCCAAAGCTTTGTTTAAGCAAGAGGACTGTTCTCTGAAAAATGGTTCCAGATTGGAAACATCTGGAGGTCGATAGATGCTAAAAATGGCCCACCTCTTTTTACAAATCATTAGTTCGGAACAAATGATCTCGATATTGGGACTTTCAAAAGTAGAAACTCTGTTGCAAACAACCCCTTTCCTAACAAACTGCATCAGGCCCCCACCAAATTCATTCCTATCACGACGGATTGGCCTTTGGTAGTTATTTATTAAAAAGATCTCCGTTTTGAGATCTGAATTTAGTTTTGTTTCCTCTATTACTAAAATATCAGGCAAGCATCTCTCCATCACCAATCTCAAATCTATGATTTTGTTACGAAGACTATTTATATTTAAGAAACCAATCAAAGGGTTGTTTGGATTTTTTGTTCTCAGATCAAAAATCTCCCCAATGTCACTGAAAGTATCTAATTGCGTGGATCTATCTGAAGATGCAGAGAAAGAACTTTCAATGATCGTATTGGAATCATTTGAAGCACAGGAAGATAAATATAGTTGATCATGTGACCTGCCTAGGCTAGGGCTAATGGCCAAAGACCCGAATGTATTTGAATTTTCATTGTTGCTGTTTATCGGCTGTGAAGGTTCTATCTCCGTTCGGAAGTTTCGGTCATATTTAAAATAATTTGAGGATAGTCAAATACTGTTTATGTAATTTACAAAATCATTTCCCAAGACGTTTGTGCCGTCATCATTCAAGTGAATCCCATCATCATATAGGAGGTGTCGCCAATCTGTATCAAAAACTTCATGCTCAATCAGGTCAATTTCGTTATCTGCAAGTGATTTCTGTAGCATCATATTTACCTGTACTCGTTTTCTTTCCAAATGATTGGAGTCACCCCGTGCTAGTATACTTGAAACAGCCACTTTCTGAACTGTCTTTTTCGCTTGTAAGGCAACTCTGGTAATTTTTGTTGCAATTTTCCCAGGATCTTCCCTCCTCAAATCATTTGTTCCACAATGTATAATCAAAACATCGGGGTTCCTTTTCAGAGTTGGAATGATGTACGATTCCATGTCCTCTGTTGTCGCTCCAGGAAACGTTTTTACGAACGAGTTATATTTATGCACAGTTCGATTAATTTCTTGTTTTCGTATTCCCCTTACAATTGAGTCCCCGACCACAGTTATGACAGGCTTTTTACGATCCTCGAACGGCTCTTGGATTCGTGATTTTACTTGCGAATTGCTTTGCAATGTAACTTTTTTGTTTGGACTCGATCTGTTACCGTTACTTGTGCGTGGTTTTGCTCCAGTGGCCTCTGCAAAACTAAGCTCTCCAGGGACAACGTTCCGAAAATTTTTCTTTGGTGACGTCGATTTTTCGCTCTGATTTTGCGCCCTATTTCTTTCAACATACTCAAGAGGTTGATCCGAACGAAAATGCTGACGACGACGAAAATGCTGAAAAGCTGTGCAGGTAAAAGAATGAGAAGTTGTATAACGAGCAACATGATATCAAGTTGTTAGTAGGCGTTGAGACCTCAGCAGAAACAACGAAAGGGGTTTGGAAACAGTTTTATTTAGGCAAATCGTTGCCAGTTCGTTCAAGGAAAATCTGAGAAACTGGAAGATGGAGCTGTTGACTTGCTGGAAGATATTTGTATGGATGAAAGATCGGGAGGAAGATCCACCAAAAGAGGGCAAGTGTGTTTATCGAGTGTGATTCATTGCATTGTATTTGTTATGTCTGTTTGTTTTTCAGGGACATCCCCCTTTCACCAAGTCGGTGGTGTGATGCAAGGGACGCACTGATTGGTCAATTCAATTGTTTACTAAGTTTCCAACCTCGTTCCCAGGGTGTTCTGATTTTCGATTGAGTTGAATTGAATCTATTTAAAAAAAACCGTAGCCTTTAGCTCCGTCAACTAACTTTAACAAATAGGTTCATCGATTTATAATGGTTTACTTTCTACAAAGTAAGCTAGACTTAATGTAAATAATCGATGCAAAATAAATTGACAAACAAACAAGCACTTAGAAGTCTCTTGTCTCCTGACAAAGCAATTTCGTTCAGAAGTTGAAAATCTTCCATGAGGGTATGTATAACAACAAGAAAGCAGAAAATAATAACCTTGTTTCGAATAGCCATGGCAATAACATGCAAGGTAATTGCATCTAACAAGGAGAAGAAAAGATTTTATGAAATGACCAAACAGAATTCGACATCTCAATTTACCTGGGTGATAATCACTTGAATAAGATGATCTTAGCCATCTTGATGATTTAGCGAAGTGTCGCGCCATAAAATCAAGCCGGATTTTGACATTCTTGCGCATGGTATCTTATAAAAGCCGGACCTAGGACCCTAGAGCTCCGGAGACCCCTAGGACCATTAAGTGCTAGAGATGACGAGGACCCCTTGACACTAGAGGGTTATCACCGAAGAAAAACAATAGGCCAAAGGCACCAAGCTGTCAAACAAGAGGTTGCATGTCATCACCTTTCTCTCTTCCATCCTACAAATAGACCAATGCTAAACAAGTCATTTCTTTGATATGTTTTTGTCCCATGTCGCACTTTTTGAGAGCTCTCTGCATGATTGCTGGCATTGGCTTGAATGAGTTGAAGCTCAAAAAATAGAAGAGTGAAAGCTCACGATTGGCACCTTTTTACACCAAAAACAACGACAGTACTTTTCTATTCCCTTTTCTTACATTTCTCCTTTTACCAGCACCTCTAAGGGAACCGTTATTGAAATAAGGTCAGCTTGACCTTTTAATTCTATCCCTTCAACTGTCATTAGGGGTATTTCCTTTTCCGCTTTTAGCCTCAGTGTATATACTGTTTTGTATCTATTTTCTACATCATAATAACTTTTAAATATTTTCATTGTGGCAAACGATGCATGCATACATACATGTTTGACAGCTAGGTGACACTGGCCTATGGTCTGCCATAGGTGATGATATTCTTGTGTTCATAGTCCTTGTCATCTGTGGTACTTAAGGTTCTAGGGGCCTCAGGAGTGTTAGGATCTTGCGGTCCGGTTTTTACCACATACCACAATCAAACCGGATTTTGATATCCTTACACACCGGCTGAGCTGGTAAATGGCGGTTCTTACGAGGGGATAAGGATTGTGTTGAAAGTTATTTCATCTTCTTTGTTCTTCGACACACCTTGAAAAAGACCGACGCAGCTTGCTAAGCCAAAACCCTAAAAGAACCGATTTTGAAGCTGAGACGGCTAATTTCAGCTACACTCGATTCAATATGGTGAGAAACTAACAAATAAGAAACAAGGAGAATATGTATTTGGTGAAGTTGCGGTCTTCAGCGCCAAGCGTTGTGATCGTAGGAAAACCGGGTGAGTAAAAAAAAGTTAACACGTTTAGAGCATAGGTTCCAAATCTTTAAATCTACCAAAAAAGGCGGGTGTAAAATTCAATGACCTCTTTCTTTAAACTGAATGATCTGAAAGAAATTTTAGCCACTTTTCTATGATTCTACCGTTGGACTTTTCAGAAACCTGAATTATTTGTCGAAATTACGGCCTCTTTTACATTTCAGCTCATTTTATGATGTGACGTCATCCAAATTCTAAATCGCAAACCAGAAGAGTGAGAGAGTTTTGCTTGACACCATATTGTAGGCATCCATAAACTATGGTTTTCTTGAAAATTAGCTGATCTGTCGTCAAGAGGTTCAGAAATTACGACAGTTTTAAGTTTTTTCGAAAATTTTCTTGAATTTTTGAAAAAGAAGAAAAGCACTGTAATTCTGACAATATTGAAGATTTGGGAAAAGTCCAACGGTAGATTTTCTTTAAAATAGTTCAAGTTTCTTTGAGGCTGTTTAGTTCAAAGAAATAGGTCATTGAATTTTACACCCAGCTTTTTAAAGATTTGAAACCTATGTTCACGTTTAGCAGGTCGTGGAATAAAAAGCATGCAGCCGATACTTACAACGAAATTATCAATTGATCAGTCAATACCCAAAATAGATGTGAAAATTTTGTTTGGTAAAATCACTCATCATTTACACGCATGAATTAGGACATGCTGTTAAGGAGATTGTATCGAAACGAGAATTCCATTTTTGCTTCTATTCAATGACTTACTTGACATTGAAATTCAGTTTCGGAAATTGACAATTGCATTGAATTTCAATGCCAAGTACAATGGTAAGAAACAAAATCGTAGGGAATTCTCGTGACCATACAAACCCTTCAACAGCATATTCCTGATTTCTGGATATAAATTCTGAGTGATTTTACCAAACAAATATTGATATATAAGCTAGTCTTTAGCTGAAATATTAACATTCTAGCCTAGCTTTGAATATCAGTCGTGTACTTGTTATTCAACAGCGTGTTAGCTGGTTTACTTTTTGAGTCACCCGGTATATATATATATATACATACATATATATATATAGTCCACTTTCACAACTAAGGTTCATTTACCATGAGTGTCAGGACACTTTTTAGATGAATCAGAAGGTAGCATTGATTTCTTTGCTTACCTTGAAATGCCATTAAATTCTCTTCCTTGCCATTAGCAGCCTTTCTCGGCCAAACTTGCTTGCCTTTAACTGAAGAGCTCCATCACATGCGCTTTCAAAATGTTTGGGCCTAAACGACCTTTGTCATCTTCCGCGGGCACATCAATGCGCAGGAGATGACAAAGGTCGTTTAGGCCCAAACATTTTGAAAACACATGTTATGGAGCTCTTCAGTTCAAGGCAAAGAAGTTTGGCTGAGAAAGGCCGCTAATGGCAAGGAAGAGAATTTAATGGCATTTCAAGGTAAGCAAGGAAATTAATGCTATCTTCTGATTCATCGAAAAAGTGTCCTGACACTCATGCATTTACACGTTATTCTCTTTCGATCCTATACCCCATTCACAAAAAACATTGGTTAGATTTTAACCAATCAAATACATTCGATTTGTTCGACTGACCAATTAGGAGGCTCCATTCGGTAACCTGGTTTGGTTTGAACTGGTTTAGCTTGCCAATGTGAATGGAGTACTGGTGTGATCCTAGCTTCCAGTTGCTACCAACAGCTAGACATAATCTTCCATAAGCAAAGCTAGGTGTGCTGAAATACACATAAAAGACTTGGTAAAAGTTTACAAATGACATCCATTGCTGCAACCATCTAATTAGTTATAATCAGCTACATCAAAGCATCATTCTGATTCAATCCGAGTATCAACCTGTATTCTTCATAGAACCAAAGTAGAGGATAGCTTTCGCAGACAAGATGCTTTGGTTTTCACACAGAAGGAAACGAATTTAAAGCAGAGATGTCATCTAATTTCATGAGCAAAGTTATGACCGTCAAAAACATATTCTATCTCCTTCCTAGCTTCATTGCAGTGTTAAAAAGAATACATATTCCTCATGAAAAAGACGATTAGGATCCTACATTCAACGCATCATATTTATGCAGGGAGGACGACAAATCATTCTACTTCCGTTCTAGTTCCATCCTAGTTCATTTAAGTGCCAATATACTTTTGTCAACAAGATCTTTTAAGACCTATTTACAAATCATGATATCTATGTAAGGAGGACTACACATCATTCTATCACATTGTAGCTCTATCCTAGTTCATCTAAGTGTCTATTTCCTTTCGTCAACAAGATGATTAGAGATCCAAATTCAAAAATTCATATAGCTATACAAGGACGACTACATATTATTCTTTTTCCATTGTAATTCCATCCTAGTCCATCAACGTGTCAACATCCTTTCAAAAACAAGGCCTTTGAGACCCACATTCAAGTCATAGAGCAATGCAAAGAAGACTAAACATCACTCTCTTTCCTTCTGACTTCCATTCTACTTCCATCAAAGTGTCAAACATTACAGATATTCCTTCGAAAACAAGCTGTTTTGAGACTTACATACAAATCATGGTATCTATCAATAAGTGAAATCTATTCTTATAACACATGTAATAAGGATCGATCATAACAATTACTTTAACAGGCAGCCAGACTGATGACCATACGTCTCCAAATGATACAATAACCAGTTGCGTATGATAGATAACACAACAGACACTGTATTGAAAAAAGTTATTAAAGTGATATGCTCTGAGAGGATTATTGCAGTAAAGTGGTACACAAAACATCCGTTTGTTCTTTTGTTTCAGCCTTCTTAAGTCTTAGCCCCATCAACTGTGAACTCCGAAAACATCAAGAGGGTTCAATCGTAGCGCTAAAGAGGCTGTCGGTATCAGCCCTGTGGGTTGATTTACCATTTATGTGTATTTATCATATCATATCGTATCACAAATAAATTGGAAGTGATTTATGTTGATTTTTCAAGACGGTTGACGAATCTGTAACGGCCTTCAAAGGGCTAAAACTGGCGGTAAGTACAAGAACTTTATGAGATTAGGCTACTGTAATTCAGCATGTAGATTTATCTTAGAATTATTAGGAAGCCATGTGGGAAAAGTATCCATGTCTAAGACGAAGCCATTTCGAGCATCGTAACGAAAGAAAGAAAGAAAGGACACCTACTTGGTCTACTGGCGTATTTTGAAGATACTCTTTTAACCACTAACACATATGTATCACATAGCGACGTTCTGTATCACTTTGTTCATGATTGAAAGGCGTTCTCGATGCATCAACCTACTTGAAAGTTAGGTACCAGATCCACGGAAAGGTAGTTGCAAACTCAGTCATGCCAAGGAAACTCAGTCCCTCCTTCACGATGACATTAGGCCTAAGACCTCATGAATATCAGAAACTAGAATATAGGGTCGATGAATAATGAATAGAATGTAAAAAGGCTAACAGGATCATCACAGTTTTCAATACTCTACAAAGTAAATCTAACCGTCAATGTGGATTATAGCATTTCATTCAGGAATATGATTACTGATGATAACTTTCTTCATAGTTTCTGCCTGTCAGTCAAGTGATATTTTATGACCATACTGGCCTACATCTATCAGTTGCTGTTCGCGTTTAGAAGATGATTCTGGATGCATGATCCGGATTTGTCGGAAATTCAGGCTTCACATCCAGAGTAAAAGTATCTTCCAAAAGCTCATCTCCCTCCTTCCTTCTTCGTGATGATAATAGGCCTAAGAAGTCATGATTATCAAAAGAAGGAACATCGGATCAATGAACAATGAATAAACTGTGAAATGGCTGACAAGATCATCACAGTTTCTCATACTCAATGATAAATCTAGTTGTTAAAATTGATGATTGCATTTCACTCAGGAATATCATATACGTCTTCCACTAAGGCCCTTCCTCATCTCTCCCAAACATTTTTCCGTCGCACAAATCGTGTTTTATACTGATAACAACTACACTACTTTCCTGTTTTTTTTTTGTTAAACCAGCACCTCTAAGGGGACCATTATGGAAATAAGGTCAGCTTGACCCTTTAATGCTATCCCTGCCACTGTAATTAGGGACGCTTTCCTTTTATGTTTTTAAACCTTAAAGTATTGCATTGTATCTAGTTTTTATATTCATTATAATAACTTGTATATATATTTCTATGTGGCAAGTGATACATACATACATACATATGACTGGTGATAGCTGGATAAATGACTGCTGACTATTACTCATCTGGTATTTTATGATCATATTTCAAGCTGGCCTAAGCTCATCGGTTGCTTTCCAGGTTAAGAATTAGTCTCTTCAATGCAGTAACAGGCAGTTCTGTGCTATTTTGATCATCTTTCTGAAGCTGCAGTTTAATATAAAATGTCAACAACAAAAACAGAAAACAGACATACCAACATCATCACTTCGTTTTATGTATGCTTATTTGAGTCAGAGCAACAGTTCTCAGTTCCATTCCCTTGGCTTTGCTATACTTTATTATCCTTCAAACTTGCCCCATTATTTATCTTTCAAGCAGGAGTTGTATTCACGCACTTTAAGGCCAATATTTGTCTTCATGCATAAAAATATAGATTACTGCATTTGAGACGCTGTAATCTGAAGATGAAGCACTCTACTGCTTCGAAACGTCAAAACAAACAAACATGGCGTAGTCATTTTACATAGTGGATCAAAACTCAGATATGTCTTTTTAACAATGATATGGAATTTTCATTGACTTGGATTCGTCGCTTACTTGCGCTTATCACTCATAATAAAGTACCAAATAAGAATTGATGATGATCGCAATTTTGGTCATATTTGAGAATTGGCAACCAACACAAAACATATCAAGTACCTACCCTCAGAGGTAGTTGGATTGTTATGGGCTTACTTTAACGGGTGTGATAAAAATTGCTTTGTTTACTCGACAGGCAACAGAGACGAAGCTACCAGCCTTTTTCAGAATAGACCTTTTAGCTATTCTACAAAAGAGCCTGGATCGAGCAATATTTTTATACAATTTCATACGCGAAGCTCGAAAGAGTGGCGTTGGAGCTTCTAACGCAATTGTGCACATTCGAAAATTCTACAAATTTTAACGAAATACCGTTCGATCTACATTAGTTTTCAGAATAGCCAAAAGGTCTATTGTCTTGTTTTCTTACAATCAAAGGCTACAAGGAACAAGGACGTCATTTGGCTCAGCAATTAGAAACAGGCTCAGTAGCTACTTTCTGTAGGCCTTGAAAAGCGGATGAACCTTTTCGCACACCTGAAGCACCATTGTAAAGTATGATAAAAGAAAATACCATACCTTGAACAGTTAAGCAATGCATTGTTCTTTACAATTGATAAGGTTGTCTGCACAATTGCCGATACCTATAAATACAAAAAGAGTCTATCAATGTTTCCAGTTTGAAAGAAGTTTTGACTTTGAGATAAAATTCTTATACCAACTGTCTATCCTTCAGTCACGCGTTTTCCTGAAGGAACATTTTTGGTTGAAACCTTCGACAAAATTAAAGCAAACACGAATAAAAGAGAAGTAGAGAATAGTTAAAGATAACAAAGATGAAATTATGAGACTTCTAATCTTAGATTTTTAATAATATTCATCATGGGATACTACATATCGTGGAAAACCAAACATCATGGAATAACACATTTGATGAAATACCACATATTATGAAATACCACAAATCATGACATAAAACACATCATGAAATACCACATATCATCAAGCACAAGGTAACCAAAAAGTAAGCATTGCTGCTCGAAAAATAACCAATAAACATCATTTCATTAATCTTTAAATTTCCTTTATGTGCATCTGTGCCAGACTAACCAAATCGTTTCCATGTGTGTCAAAGAGTATGAAATCTTGGTTTGCTGAACGTGATTCTGAGTAAAAAATATCACACGGTTAGTCCGTACGCCTTATTTTGTTGATTTTATATCAGCATCGGATTCTTACTCAACAGTTAAGCTTCCATTGCGGTAAATGTAGCTTTGTTGAAAAGTGACGATTAGAGACAAATATGCATCTAAGAACAACTTCATGCAAATAGAAGTACAAGTTTGAGAGCAGGAACAACGCAATGCGACGAAGAATAATAGCAAATATGTGCGAAAATAAGAAATATATATTAGATACCAAGATTTCGTCCAGCCATGCAGGACTTCCTCAGGGCTGTTATGTTGTAGTTACATTGAATGTAACTGAATGTAACTACAACGTGACAGCCTTGAAGAAGTCCTGCATGGCAGGACGAAATATTGGTATCTAATATATATTTCTTAATTTCGCACATATTTGCTGTTATTCTTCGTTGCATTGCGGTGTTCCTGCTCTCAAGCTTATTCACGAATTATCACTGCAAGCATCATCGGATCCGACGAGCGACATTGATATCATGTCCTTGAATTTTTCGATTTAAATGGAAGTATACCTCAACTTCGGATCGATTATAAAAGCTAAGAATTTATCAAGTTTGAAGCTGTTTTCTAACGACACGTAATTTTCATAATCATGATAACTGTATAATCAATGGACCAGAAATAACATTAGTCAGTGAGTGCAGCATTCTGGGGATTGTACCGGGTGTTTGAAAAAACTATTCGACATTCGATTATCTTTAAACAATAAATATTGAATCCTTAACAGGCTGTCTACAAAACAATTTCGTTCCACCCCCGCTGCAGCTTTTCGGGGGCAAGGCTCGTTTTGAGACATAATCGAGGCTGGAAAACATCTCCACAGCTGGACGTGACAAATTTTGAATTCAATCAAAATATGATGGGGCTTGGCCGCAACAAATTCAGCGAATTATCATCATTGTTATTATTTTCAAATTATCTACATTTGGTATAATACATAGTTGCAAACTAACTCAAATCAACTATTTACAATACTACGATAAAATTTAAAAGTCAAATCTGAGGTCCTCATTAATGAATGTTTCTATACCAAATTCAGGACAAGGGTTAAGGATACCACAGAAATCTTAACGTTTAGAATTCGGTAAAAAGTTAGAGTTATCGGTAACAGGTAACAGACACAACTTATAGATATCCAAATTGATATTTGTGTAACTATATCCTAATCATTGTGATAATTTCTTTTTATCTTTTCATGATTATCGCTAATTACGTGGAAGAAAATTCACTATCACCGATTTAAATGATCTGATAGAACAGTGCGCAGAGTAATGCAAGCACACATGCTACAAAATATGATTTCAGGGCTCCACTTCTAAAAATATTACCTTAATAAATAAATCTTTGGCCATTCTGAGGGAGTTAGCGGTGCAATAATTTTCATTTGAATGTCATCTGTAGTTTAACTTGGTCTTCCACTCTCTATACTGTCAAGATCTTATATTTCATATGAGAAAAATTCGGCCATTAGTCATAAAAAGCTTGTCAAAGAAAGATTATCTATGGAAATGAAGTCTTGATATTTCTTCCTATTACCCAAAAGATTCTTTTTTTCTCCTGAAATACTCCTGAAAATCAACAAATACTCTCCTATGTCGTTAAGGCTCGACTGTTGCAGCAATCTAGCCATGCCTTCTCCAATTTCCCATAAAATACAAGAAATCTTCCAGTCTGCAAACTATGAAGTTACCACCTTCCAAGAACAGTGCCTATGTTTTCTGTTGCCTGATCATTGGTCTTTGACCATTTTGGACATAAGAACAATAACAAAAGACCTGATGCGTTTGACCTGATACGTAGAGATCTCTTTCGTCAGCTTACCATCCCTGGTTTAGACATAAACAAATTGGATTCAGATGCACTGTGCAGTTTGCTTCTATTTGGAAGCAAAGATCTGAACTTAGTTGAAAACAGAATCATCATAGAAGCAACAACTTCATTCATCACTGCAACAAAGCGCTTTGATTGAATACTCGGAAAGTAAATAGCAGCGACCCCTCCCCTTACCATTGTTTGTTTTATCAGGTAGCTTGGTACCAAATAATCAATTAAGCCTTGAGATATATAAACTTAATTGGATTTCACGTTTAAAAATTTTTAGGGTTTTTGTATTATTTGGTACAAAGCTACCTTGGATTCTACCTTTTTTGGTTTTTTGCTAAAGTATTAGAATTGTAAATGTCATCCAAAGTGGGGACCAGAGGACCTTGTGTCTATCCCTGCTTTGGATGGCACAGTAGAATGTAACAGCTTTGCGTTTTAATCTTTTTGATGTTGACAACAACAAAAAAACAACAAAAGAGGATCATTTTGTCATCCAGGATGATGTTTCTGGCTACTCAACATTATTCCTACAGCTTTAAAACAATCTTTCGCTTTCACTGAAAAATGCAAAATCATCACAAAACTTGAAGCAGTATTAAATCGATGAATAGGCTGTATCCATGCAACCTTCTTGTATTTCAATGCCAGTCAACAAAGCTTTCATAGGCTCACAATAAGTGCAAGCAAGCACTTGATGGTAATAGCTTTTGAATGAAAGGAATGATTTTCAATTTGTGTTTTGACGTGAAATTCAAATCAATTTTCACCATAACAAAATTTCTACTCTTCAAATTCATTTTCATAAAGCCAATCAAATTTGTTAACAAACATTAACACTTGCAACGAGAAAGAACGTTTCGAAATATTTTTGTTTTGACGGGAACAATCACAGAAAGTGAACTCTTGATTTTATAACAATATAAAAACTAGACGCCTGTCAATTGTTTAATGATTTTCAAGAAAGTTACCTGCAGCCTTAGCCAGTCAAGATGCTAATTGATTGACGTGTTTGTCATGTTTATCTATCAATCACGTAATCACAAAGCAGTATGCTCTTTTACTGCCTAACAATAATAATTGATTGAAGTACCACTATCGACTTTTGATGGCTAGAATGTAAGTGCGATGATGATTTGCGACTGCAAACAGCAACTGGTAAGGAACTGAAATGCTGCGGGGTGAGTCACAGACAAAAGCTGAGCTGTTTGAGAAACAGTTAAAAATTTATCCGCTAACTATCTGAGATTATCTTTCTACCAGTTCGTTCGCAGATAAAACTAACCTTATAGAGCATGATCATTTTACTTTTGCATTTTAATAGCGGGGAAATTAAGGAGCAGGACTTAAAATGAACCTTTCTGTTGGCCTAAAGTATCTCCTTACTCTATCTATTTCTGTTCACATGTTAAATTTTCAGTCCAGTGGAGCAAATCACTGGCAATTTAAAGGGAGTACAAAGATCAGCATGCTTTGCGCGAAGTCAACGACTTTCTCTCCACAGCTTCCAGAAAATCTGACTGTACGAAATTCACATAAACAACAAACAACCATTGCAAAGGCTGCTGGTCTTTGTCCTCCCTTCAAAGAAATGCTTTACTCGAATATGAGTCTAAAATTGATCATTTTCGTATAGGATAAAGTAAGGAAGCAAGAATGAGATTAAGGTTCATGATGCTTGGTTGCAAATTGATAGTCATCTGCAAATCATGGTATCGCACAAGAAGCTGCCAAATTGTCAAAAATAAGAATGGTTCTAAATCTACCTTTACCATCCACACAAAATCATACACAAAAGTTTTATGCTCAGTAAACAGTAAAGATTTCGAGGAAATTACCAAAAAGATTTTAGCAACTTATCATCCGGTATGGTATCTTATCGTTATAGTCCTAAATAGCATCAATATTGCTAAGCAATTTGTCACCCTGTTAAGAGCTTAACCCTATAAAGAACTGCAATGCCTGAAGAGAATAATTCTAACCGCTGGTAAATATCTCAATTAACATCTGTCATATCTTCCCACAGACAATATACAACTGAACCAAGAAGAATTCCTCTAAAAGGAGAAGATGTCTTGGCATTACAACAGCGTACCAGCTTATCATTTACCTCATCTGCCATATCATGCTGGATTTAGTTCGCATTATGGATTCAACCCTTTGTATGGTAAGGGCTTCTGTTTTCACAGGAAGATACAATAGAAAAACAATTTGTGAAAGAAATCTCAATGAACTGTGGAAAATTTGTCTTCGGGAGATATGCTTCCTTCAACAAGGACAGATTTTGTAATACGATAGCAACAGCTGCTTTACATGCAGCCTCAATTCAAAGCGATTAGTGACTTCAGACAAAGGAAATTCTCTCAAGCAACAAATCAAAACAAACACGGCTGCAAAAGTTTTCCCGAAACCAGTAGGGCAAGCTCTCGCCTTGTGCAAGCAAAGGGTGACTTTTAAGAGAAGTTATGTGCTTATAAGGAAAGAAGAGGGGCAAATCTAAAGTTCTGTCTCGAGGATTTTGTTTATTTGATTGAGGAGCAGTGTGGTAATTGTTTCAAGTAAGCCCAAAATACTCGAGAATTATAATGCCTTCTGCTTGGCTTCTGAATCAAATAAAGAAAACTCTGCGAGACAGAACTTTAGATTTACCTTTCTTCTATCGTTATAAGCACATAGCTTCTCTAAAAATCCACCTTTGCTTTTACAAGGCGAAAGTTTGCGCTATTGTTTTCGGAGCAACACTGCGGCCATGTTTGTTTTGATTTACTGGTTGAGAGAGTTTCCTTTGTCTGCGGTCGCTAATCGCTTTGAATGGAGGTGTCAATAAACGCAACTGTTGCTATTGTATAAAAAGATCTGTCCTTGTTGCTTTCTTCATTATCAGAACTTTTGGATAAAGAAGGCAACTTTGAGGGAGGCAAGGTGAAAAGGTTATGGCTGACATGATAAGTTTGATGACGTCATAACTTCAAAGAAGCCATTTTTGTAGCAATCAGTGCATCAAAAAGGTTCAGGATAGAAATATAACAAATTACCGAAAGTTTCTTCTAAACCATTCAGTTCAAAGAAAGAGAAGAGTTTGGACCTCATTTACACTGTACACGTATTTCGTATGAGCAACTTTATAAGAAACTCATCTCTAACTTCACCAAAAAGTTAAGAAACTCCAGTACCGGGAAAGTATAACTTAAGAACCTATGTATTTTCATAAAGGAAATTCTTCGCATATTTCTACTTTATCTTCACTTGTTTCCTGTACCACATGACTTTGGAGGTACTCAAGTACAGTGTAAACATGGGATAGTCTTCAAAAACGTTACTGTGAAATGTTGAGGAGGGCAAAGGTAGCGAACATGAAGATTGTTATGAAGCCTTTAAGAACTCGCAAGAAACTCTGAGCACTTGAAATGTGATAATTTTTAGAAACTTTTAAGTACTAGCCTAAATTTTTTGGTTTCTTATTAAAAAGCAACCTTACCAACTGCTGAACACCAATCATGATTTCTTTCCAAGTTCTGATACCTCCAACTTTCATAAACTGGTTGATGAATCTTCGTAAGTTAGGCCAAATATCGTTGCCATTTTGTATTTTGTACGAATGTGCGAAGGCGCCATAAGGAGGCTAGCAATGTGAATAATGTATCAACACACTTGGCAGCCTCGTTCAGGTCAACGAGAAGTGACGTCATATAAAATAACGCCATTTCGCACTTCTTCGCAGATTGAAATATGTAATTTTGTAGATTAAAAGAGAACAAAATTGAAAAAAGTACTACACACCATTCACAACAGTGTGATCCCTTGAATAATCAATAATTATAACAACCCCAGACTTGTCCCTTAAATAGATTATTCCAAAAATTTCGTGCCAATGTCTACATGTCATCAATGTCTGGAATGGCAAACGATACTTCGAGTAGGAGAATTTGAGCAGGAACATTCTTCATTTTCAAGAGTGACGATTGTGAACAGTAAGGAGGACGACTCGTTTCAATCTCTTACTTAAAAGGAAGGTTTTTGTGCGCATAACAAGACTGAGAAAGTCAAAACAGGCCGAGAAAGGCTGAGAACATCGTTGTCATCTGAAAGTGCTTGTAAAAAATGCCTATGAAGAAACGTGATTTGAACAAAAGGAGTCATTCCGGCGGCACAAGTCACAGAAGAAGAAATGGTTACATTTCCCTGTCTACTGCTTTTGTTGATCATTTATCATCACTGCTAACAGTAAATGAATAACAATACAGAAGCGTATTTGGCCTTTTGCGAATTAAATTTGACAACGAAACCACTGTGCAGTACAATCAAAATGACGTCTTAGTTTTCAAAACCTCCGTTTTTTATGTCTACTTTGAAACCGATACGTTTTGAAAATCTCAACTCTCAACAAACCTTCCGTACAAAATTTCCCTTTTTGTGTAGTTTAGTGGGAGAACATAATCGTAAAACAAAGCTGTTCTCTGCAATTGTAGGGGAATGCAGAATCTTTATTTCGAACGGAGAACTGTTGTTTTTCATAAGAATCTTCTGCGGGTTCATTTTTACTGAGTAAATCAACAAAATGGTTGACGTTTATGAAACTGTATAGTTCCAAATTTTGATCAAATTCCTATACATTGATGTGTGCTATGGAGCCAATATGTCAAATTGTATACAAAATTTAGTGAGTCAAAATTGGCTGTATCATTCTCAATCTGAAAGTGATTTTATGAAAACCTGCCACTTCAGAATCCTTCACAAGAAGCCCGAAATCCTTGATGGAATTTGGTTGGTCATTTCTCTGACTCATTCTGTTGATCAAAAGAATTGTTCACTGGATGATTGTTCGATGGATGTTTAGAAAAATCACTTATCTACTAGACCCAGAAATTAGAAAATGCTGGTAAGGAGCTTGCATATGGAACGAGAAATTCATGGTTCAGTCTGTTTCATGGTTTAATTGCCACCGAAATTTAGATTCAATGCAATTGTTAGTTTCAGAAAAAGAATTTAAATTTTCACTGGCATGTAAATCAAGGACGAGAAACAAACGTGGAACATACCAGGAATGAGAGCTCGTTGACTCACCCGGCAGAACTGTTGACTGTAAGGATGTTTTACTGGTTCACTTGCTCTGCTCCTCAAGACCAAAATTAAAAGTTTATCCTTTGGCAAGCCCATTGAGTACACCAAACTCTATCATCCTGATTTTCACTTACTGTCCTAAGAAAGTCATTATCTTACGTAGAAGTGTTGATCATGCGAATATTTCATAGGTTCACTTGGTCAGTTATTAGAGTTTCCTCACGACCATAATTAAACGTTTATTCGTCTCACAAAGATGAATCATCTCAGCCGAGCCCATTAGATACAAGGAATTCTATTAGTTCGATTACATCCACCCTCCTATGTAAATCTACATATCCAATAAAGGCAAGCTAAAACACATTCAGAGATTTCGACCATTTGGAAACCACAGCTATTCACATACATCAAGAATATCGAGAGCTGAAGGCAAAAACACATATGAAAAGACGTAGTAATAAGCTTAATAAGCTTTGGCATTGCCTATAACCATTGCATGTGTCCTTTAACGACTATAGTCATACTTAATCCTCTAAAAAATCTGGGAACAGGCCTTGGAAGACGTGGATAACAAGCAAAAGCCCGTTTAGGCTGACTTAAGGCTGTTGTGTTTGAAGGTAATCTGGAGACAGAGACGGTTTGATGGATAAGTAATCGATATCCTTGGCTTTGAGTAGATTTTCTAAGTAATCCTGTAAATCTCTTTTTAGTTATGTCCCTTTTCGGTTTCCTTTTTTGCATACGTATTGTTGTGTTGATGAATAAAAATGGATTAATATCAAGTGAGTAACACAAAACAAAGACTTGGAGAGAAGCTAGAATTAATCAAGTAGGACAGATGCTAGAATGAGATGCAGAATGTAAACAACATCTTAGCAGAATAAGGACAAGATTTCAAAAATTTAAGGTTTTTAGAAGAGAATTAATGAATCTCAGAATACCACAGAGAGTAATAACACTGTCTGGCTAGAAGTTATCTAAGCTATCATCCTAAAGCTTAACAAATCTGGATTTCAGTAATTAGAAAAGCGAAGAGAAACGGTCTTCCGAGGCATGACATAGCCTCGCCTATACACTGGATTCTCTTTTTTCTCTGCATTCTTTGATGTGATCATGTCACTTCAGCAAGGTTCACGGCTGGGATACAAGGGGGTTTGGTAATCATTGTACCAAGAAAGCGAGACAAAATAGATCTCTAAAGTATGACAATAATCGATCAAGAGAGCCAGGAGAAACAGTCCTCTGAAGTATGACACACAGCATCTCTTCTATCCGTGCTTTATCCGTATTCTCAAAGAATTCTTCCTTTGTCGTGATTTCCACAGCAAAATTCAAAGCAGTGTCATGATCTAACAGCACCTTTTCTCATCGCGTCATCATACCCCTTGACGATATAAATGATTACTGCTGCCTATGAATCACTGAAATCATGAACTATAACAAACAGAGACCAACTTCCTTTGACCACTTTTGACAGATGTTGGTCTAATATAGGCATCGCTTTGCCTCCGGCCTACGAAAGAATGGTGGTATGATTCCAAAAATCTAAAGTATTTATCTATTATGATCTTTAGGTATCCCAAGAAAGCAGAGAAGAGAGAGAACAACCTTCACAAAAACGCAATTAGAAATCCTGGAAGAACTATTTTCTGAAACGCAATATCCAGATGTGTTCATGAGAGAAGAAGTTGCAAGAAGAATCAATTTACCGGAATCAAGAGTTCAAGTAAGTTGAGAGTGAATTTACTGAAACATCAGAGTATTAAAAGAAGCCTTCTTTAAGTCTCAGCAAACTTTAAAGATTCTGAGAGCCCCTTTGCTATTCATAGCTCCTACGTAGCACCACCATCTTTCACAAAAAATATTTGTTTTAAAACTTCTAATGAACGTACTAACATACCAACTAACCAGTTGATTAGGTAGCTGATTCAATGAATTGTCTGAGGAAATATCATTCAGAGGTCTTGTATCTTTTCAGTAGCATATTGAACGTTAAGCTACAAGATTTTTGAACTCAGCACTCCACCGTAAAGAAAATTGCTCTTCAAAACAAATGCCATAACAAAACAAATAACATGATGTGAGCTTCTTGGAAAGTACAGAAAGTCAAGCAGGTTTTAGACAAGAAATTTCGGCTTGTATTCAACAACGATGGAGATTCCTGATAAGCAATCGATACCATTATCTATAAATGTGAAAATTTCTGTCAAAACAATTCCTCTCAATAAATCATATACTTCTACTGTAGGTATGGTTTAAAAATCGTCGCGCAAAGCATCGCCAAAAGTCCAAACGTGAACCCGAGCCCGGAACATCAACTGTGAAGAAAGAACAACCAGCTGTTAAATCACCGATCGAGACAGAACCGGAACAACCAAAGAAATCTACACCATCCGTTCGTATCTCAACTGAGACAGCATCAGTAAAGAGCGCATGCTCATTTTCAAACCTAAACAGCGATCACATGTTACCAAGAACAACCTATCAGTGTTCATCTGGAAGCTCATTGGCTCAAAGCAGCCCCGTGACAAGCTACCCAGGATACCTTTCGCCACATTCTCTGTCATCTAGAAGTCTTGCACCAGATTACTGCCCTTATCAGTCGACGAGAAGTTTGCCCATGACTGGGCATGGGCATAGTCATTTATCACCGACCGAATATTTGCCATGTTCTGATTTTCACAATCAACCACTGACTGGCTCTTGGGGATATGGATCTGCAATTTGATGATGACATTTAATGCTTGTAAACTGTCAAAATTCACCAGTATCACTTTAGTGCGTTGTAGCCAAAATAAAAAAAGTAAAGAATGGACGTAATTCTGCAGAAATTTGAATTATGTGGCTAGGACTTTTACAAACAATTGTTGTGTAAAGCAATATTTCTCTTATTTAGGCTCACTATTTGCTGTGTGAGGAGCATGACTACTCAAGGGCCTAATCTCAGTAAACCATAGCCTGAGTAGCTACTGCGGAGGGCCTTGAAAGATGTTGCTTTGTGTAGCCTTAATTGAGAGCAGAGACTGGTTACAACTTCATAGAAACTTGAATTATGTGCCAAGATCTCCATGAGCTATTGTTTTACAAGTTAGAGCAATACTTCTATAGATTATAAGCTAACCTTGAAATAACTCTTAGCCATAAGTCATCTTTTCGTTTGGAAGATGTGTTCCATCTAATGGTTGGGATGACCACTGAAAAATAAGATAAAATCCCAATGAAACAAATTAAGGAGATGGTAAACTAAAAATGAATTATCAACATGTACTCTCTCGAGAGGTTGCTATATGAACAGAGGCAAATTCAATGGAAAAGTCCCTTCGGTGGCAAGATTTCACTCTAAGATAACTCAAATGGGAGCACAACCTGCCCAGCTAGCCTGTTGCTTAAGAATAAAACAAAAGGCATCCTACCGTTTTGTAACTTCCCCTAAAATCTCTATCTTTAAGGATTCGGATACTTTTCTCCGTTAAGTCCATAGCCACTTCGCATTTCAAACAACGCCACAAAGTCTCCTGAAGACATTTTCTTTACATGAAAATGCATTATATCGGCAAAGGAAAATTTAATATGGATTTTTGTCTATAAATTTGGCATTCACTCCCTGTTGTCGTTGTACCCAAGCTCATAGTCAGAGAGCTCAGTCACAAAAAGTACCGGTGATTGTAGATCTTGGTAACTGTTCATAGCTCTAGTAAGTTCAAGCTACATTTACAGTAGAAAACCATGCTTTCTTATCAAAATGTTGCTTCTATTGGCAATTACTGTATGTTTTAGCAATTTTTCTAATTATGAGAATAGAAGTTAAGTATTAATAACAATCTCTAGAAAATTCCATCGTCAAAATGCCTACAGCTGAGTGAAAATGTAATTCAAATGTTAACATCTGCAGTGATCAGCAAAATCTTTCCAGGGTGGTTAAACGTAGGCAATCGTGAGGCATAAGCACAACTAAAGTAAACTGTAAGCACTTTGCTATGAACTGAATTAAGGACAACGTTTCGAACATAGCCTGTTATCAAGCAAAACTCTTGTGAGATGCTTTGAAAAGGCGCAAAGAGAGACTAAACTGTTGAGTGAAATTTTTTTAAGCTTTCTCATGGAAAAGCCAATGATTACAACAGAAAAGAAATGATGAATGTTGATTAAGGTTCAAATATCTCACAAGAAAGCCTTACGATAGCAAAGGGCTCAAATCGTTAATAGGGTGGGTGTAAATTCTATTATGCTTTTCATTGAATTAAACTGGTTGAAAGGAACTTTGTTTAATTTGCTGTAAATCTGCCGTCGCAATGTCTTGATATCTTGGCTAGTTTCAAAATGGCGGCATTTATTAATTTTGAGGCTGTGATGTCATTAACTTTCTAAATTCTTTACCAGAACATTTTTTTCATTTTCATTTTTCATTTCATCATTATTTAAAGCTGGTAATTTCTAGTAATCAACAGCATATAAAATACATTTGCTAAATCAAACCAACCAACTAAAAACTAAAATAATTACATAGTATACAACAAAATATAAAGTCCTATCAACAACATAATTTGCAGCTGCAGTTTGCCCTGTTCCATGTTTTCATTTTCTTTTTTAAAGCTGTCACATTTTCACTTGTTTTTATATCGTCATTTAAAGTGTTCCAAAGGATGCTGCCTCTGAAAGTAACAGAGTGTCTTCCAAAGGCGTGAGTTTTTATTACTAAAAGCTACATAAAGATTTTCGTTTGCCATAATATTTTAGACTTTCATAAACTATGGTTTTCTTGAAGCATGTAACAAGTTTCCTCAAGTAATTCTAGATTTACAATGACTTCGACATTTTCAAAATTTCCAAGACTTTTTTTACAAAATACTCAAAATGCTGCCATTTGAAAATAAAGGGGAAATATCAAAAAGTAGCCACGGCGAATTACAGCAAATTACCCATTTCTTTCAACTCATTCAACTCAGAGAAAAATGCGATACAACTTTAGACGCACCATTTTAAAGCATAGGTTTCAAATCATTGAAAAGCTGGGTGTAAAATTCTATGACCTATTTCTTTGAACTGAACGAATGCAAAGAAACTTAAACTATTTTACAGCAAATCTGCCGTTGGACTTCCCTGAAATCTTCACTATTTTCGGAATTACAGTGCCTTTCTTCTCTTTTATGAATTCAAGAAAATTTTGGAAAAAAAGTTAAAACAGTCGTAATTTCTAAACCTGTTGATGAAACATCAAATAATTTTCAAGAAAACCATAGTTTATGGATGCCTACAATGTGGTATCAAGCAAACCTCTTTCACTCTTCTGGTTTGTATTTAGAAATTTGATGACGTCACATCATACAATGAGCTGAAATAAGAAATTGGCTGCAATTCGACAAATATTAAAGGTTTCTGAAAATTCCAACGGTAGAATCTTAGAAATTGGGTCAAGTTTCTTTCAAGTCATTCAGTTTAAATACATAGGTCACTGAATTTTACACCCGCCTTTTTACACAGATTTAAAGATTTGGAGCCTGTGCTCCATTTTAACGATTTGACAGACTTAAACCCTATGCTGCTCAATATACCACTTTTGTTGTAAATGAATATTTAAAAACAGAACTTTGCAGCAAATATTGAATTACAAGTGAAAGTTCAGCTGAGAAGAATAGGTAGTGTTAAGAAATATATGATTTTGCGTTGTATTTACAATGTAGGCTGTGTAAATAGTTTAACATTAGAAATTGCTTAATCGTAAAATTTGAAAATAAAAAATTCTGCATTGATGTAAACTTCATATCTAGATTCGACTCCCCTCTCAATTTTGCATTGAAACTGTTTAGCATGAAGTGACAATTCTACTTCCAGGACAACGAAAGGAGACAAAATTAGAATAAGCAATGGAGAATAGAACTACTGACAACAAAGGCCAACCAAGAGATGGAGCGTGCAAAGTATACTGGTTGAATCAGTACCTTTAAACAAATTTAACATTTGAAAATGATCCTTAAAATCAGTATATATTCAAATTATAGTCCCGTCCAAACTGGTCCGACTGGTCCGCTTTTGTACAAAAACGGAGAGAAAAATCTCCGTTTTTTGTGAAACAGTTCACACTGATCCACATGAAAAACGCTATCAAAAGTGGATATTCACAAAAACGGAGGCTTTTTGAAAACGCACTTGATTAGTGTGAACATGGGAAATGTGGACACAATTTGGGTGTTGATCGCGTCCACAATACCTGGCCTAAATTATGTTTAATGATTAAATGTATTTCGTTACCTTGCTTGTCTTCAATTCACTGTTTATCTTCTCGTTCTTGTCTGGGAGCACAGCAGGCTGCTATCAAAGGTTCTGCATGGGCCTAATGTTTTGAACTGCATTGAGATTCGAAAGCCGTGACCTGAAACTAGTTTCCAGATCAACGCAGCCCTCGAACGACTCATTTACTGGATGAGTCGTTCGAGGGCCGCGTTGATCTGGGAACTAGTTCTCAGGTCACGGCTTTCGAATCGCAATGCAGTTCAAAACATTAGGCCCATGCGGAACCGTTGATAGCAGCCTGCTGTGCTCCCAGACAAGAACGAGAAGATAAAGAGTGAATTGAAGACAAGCAAGGTAACGAAATACATTTAATCATTAAACATAATTTAGGCCAGGTATTGTGGACACGATCAACACCCAAATTGTGTCCACATTTCCCTTGGTCTGAACACATATAAAAGGAGGTTTTTGAAAACACTCTTATATTCAACAATGAGTTTCTCAAAAGCAGAGGAATGTGAACGCACAAATATGGATATTTTTCTGCTGCTTTTTTGTTATCAGGCGGATGAATGTAAATGAACAAAAACAGATGTTTTTATCTCCGTTTATGTACAAAAACGGAGCAATGTGAGCGGCTTGCGTCATGCAAAAAAACGGATACTAACAAAAAGGAGCAGCATGAACGGGGCCCACGTCAATTTGAAGAGAAGTGCGGTGATGAAATCTTTAGATCCAAACTTGAATACCAAAATAGGTCACTAACCTCGTAATGCTTGCACCAATATTTCTGTATCTCAAACGCATGCATGTTGTTAGAATTCAAATAACTGCTTTCAATGACTTTGTTATTCTGCGCATGGTAGCAAGCTTCCAACAGTAGTTTTCAAAATGCGGGCGTGGCAAACTCTTCTTGTATCGGCAATCTGCAATGCAAACAGGAAACAGATTCACATTCTCGTTTTAGTTTGTAAGTATTTCGAAGAATTACTACATGTCTTTCAAAATTACCAGCAAGCACAGAAATCAGAAAACGTGCATTCCAGTAGGATCAGGTGTATATCCTGGAACACTCCTAGTCACATTTGGTGTTTAGTTACTAACATTATCTTGGCATCAGCTTGCGTCAAGCTGCATTATGGGTGACCCAGAATGCATTGCTCCTAGGGGCATGAGAAATGACCCTTTGGCTATGCCACAACATCAATATGGTTACACAGGTGGCTGTCTCTAAGGATACTTAGACACCGTGTGAAAGTGATAAGGAAAGTTGATTTTGATGCTATCAAGAGACTGTGACCTAGGGCCAGGGAATGTCTTGAATTAGACGGCTGAAGAGAGACGACATGAGAAGTGTTTTAGACTTTCACGATTTCATTGAGTTAAGAAGAGTTAAGTTGATACAAAATCCTATGTTAACAAAACATCAAGAGCTCTGCGAGAATATTACTGAATGATTTAAATCCATTGGCATGGTATCACGGTGTAAGGTTTGCATTATAGATGCTTGCGATGCTTGGCGTGTGTTTGCTACAGCACCAATAGAATGCTGCAGTGATGCCTCAAGAACGTTTGCAAGGTGGTGTTCACAGTATGGCTTCCTTCCAAGGCAGGATATTAAGTTGCAACTTGCATGTGTTTGCTGCAGCACATAGAAAATCCCGCAGTTATACCTGAAGCAAAACTACGAGATGGTGTTATCAAAAAATGCGACAACATAATGGCTTTCTCCCAAGGCAAGGTATCACGTAGTAATTTGGCATGTGTCTGCTTTGTGCACTAACAATGCTGTGATGATGCCTGAAACTGACAATGCTGTGATGATGCCTGAAGAAAGTTTGCAAAATGATGTTCAAAGAATCGCTAATCTCAAGGCAAAAAATTACGTTGCAATGTGGCAAGGGTGGGCTGCTGTAAACAGACAATGTTGCGGTGATACCTGAGGAAAGTTTGCAAGATAATGTTCACAGAATGGCCTACTTCCAAGGCAAGGTATTACGCGAACAAGGCAGGGCACTACGCGGGGTTACTTCTAGCAAACAGAATACAACACAATCTAGTTTGTCTTAGGATATTGTTTGCTTGTTGGCTGTACTGATAGAAATTGCTTAGGCTAAAATCCACCAAAGGCTTTAGTTTGGAGGTGATAGTGACTCTCAGCTTTCAAGATTAATATTTTGGGGGCACCTTCAAAATAGTTGCCGCGCGAAAACAAACTCCCTCAGTCGGCAAAATGAGGGATCCAGAAGTTTAATAAACACAGCTTCTAAAACCTTGAGATGAAATGCAGACCTTGCCCTACTCAACATGCGGAAGCAATCGTCGATGTAGCTATTACCACTGTCAACACTACTCATTAGGTGGCTACCATTAGCAGAGTCACTTTCTTGTGTAGCCTGGTTAGCTTTGCATTCCGTTTAGGTTGACAGCGAACGTTGCAATTAGATTAATATTTCACCTCTCAAGGAACCAATATCAACAACTAAGGTATCTATGTCCAAGTTAACTATCAAGGAAAATTTTGGAATTGATTAGAAATTCAACAAAGCTAAGTTCTCATCGCTAGACTCAACCAAATCTGTATTTTTCGGCGACCCAGTGGATTCTTTTCAAAAAAGTCATCAGAACTCTGCTTCTTGCCACAATGTGGAAATTTGACGCCATCAAAAATATGAATCTAATTTGACGTAAACAATCTTGCGACGCAAATTTCCAATTAATATTGCGCCGTATTGCAAATTTTCTTTATGCTTCAGTTTTACGACTGCGAGCATCGGCGTATTTTCGGTAACGGATTTACGTTTATATATTGATCTCGTGGTTTATTTACGGGTGAAATATGCACGGCTGAAATGTCGAGCGCTGAGTCAAGTGCGTTTAATCGTCGCGGTTTCGACCGCTCATTTGCGAGTAGAGCCGCACGCCAAAGTCGAGAGATGGTACACCTACCAGGATACTCTTTGGCAGAACGCGTGCGGAGCAAAATCGCTGAAAATCGTTCGTACGACAGGAGATACGAAATGAATTATAACAAGAAAGGATCTGAATCCTACAGTATCGGTGAGTATGCTGAAATCAATTCTCAAATTGCATCGAATTCTTAAGTACCTTTACTCAACTGCAATTCTTTGCAACTTGTCAGAGCTACAATGGACCTAAAAGTTTATCATGTCAACTCAGTAACAAAGGGGATAACTAGGGGGGATTTAGTATATAGTTAGTTGGAAATCGTTTGTCAAAATGGCGTTGATAAACCCAGCAAGTTCGAATAACTTAAAGAAAATTGTAGGCTAACCCACAAAGTACACCGTAACTTAATGAAGAGCCCATCATCGTTGCTGCCTCGTTGCTGTTTCTAAAACTATTGCAACTTCACATATTTAAGCATGTGACTGGCAAGAAACAATATCTCATTTTCAGGATCCTTTCTACGAGGTACAAGCTAGCATTGGCGGAGGAGCAAAATTTCACTCTGCAAGTCAGAAAGTTGCCTAAAAGATTAAGCCCATCAGAACCTCATTTGAATACTCTTGACTTTGAGCCTCTTCTTATTTGACTGTTCTATGAATTTGTCTTGCATGAAACAATATCATATTTTTCAGGATCCTTCATACGAAAGAACTTCATGCCAGGATTGGTAGAGAGAACAAAGCATCCCATCCTGGATAAACTTAAGACAAGATTCAATTCGGGACAATGTTGGACCGGGAATAACTCCGACAACATTCGTCAACAAATGAATAATGCAAAACAATGGCTCGATGATACCTCATCAGAAGCACATGCTTATGAAATAAAATCATTTCAAGCCAAGTAAGTTCTTCAGCTGTTTAGGATATGATAATCAGAAGTGGATCCTGGTTAACTAACATGCACTGCGATCGTTTCTTTTGCTTCTCGTAAGTTTCGTGGCGAGATGAGAGGAAGAGAAATGATCTAACTGAAAAATCTGACAAATAAAAACTCAGCACCAAGGACTTATGGGAATCTTTTTAGCCTTCCTTACAGAACATCCTTATCTACTTAAATCAACTGCTAACTAACTAACTAACTAACTAACCAACTAACTAACTAACTAACTAACTATCTAACTAACTAACTAACTAACTAACTAACCAACTATCTAACTAACTAATTAACTAACTAACTGACTAACTAACTAACTAACTAACTAACTAACTAACTAACTAACTAACTAACTAACTAACTAACTAACTAACTAACTAACTAACTAACTAACAATCTACTTTGGTAACTAACTATCTGCTTGAGTAACTAACTAAATAAGTAATCAACTAACTAATCGACTAATCGACTAAGTAACTGACTCATTATCTAACTAACCAACTAACTAACGCAAAATAACGTGGAAAGTAACTTTGATAATGTAGTCAAAGAACAAGAGCTGGGAAATCAATTTTTAAAGATCACCCTAGCTATGACTTTAGCTTCAGCCAGCCTAAAAAAGTCTCAAATTTTTACATTATTTTTCTCAGATTGGACCAAGCATGTGGTGAAATCGACACAAAACAGAGGACAATACAGTCGTTGCGTGACAAACTGGATGAAGCAGATGCGGATCTGATCCAGTCACAAACCAAACAACGTCAGCTAGAAGATCAACTAGAAAATGCCAAAAGAGATTTGAAAAAAGCCAGAAATGAATCAAATCAAGGTAGAGGTAAGTATCAGTGATATCTTTGTCTCTTCGTGATTAATCAAAATCGTTGTTTCAAAACGGCTTTGTAAAAACAAGTACAAACTCCTCTCTATTCCAATGATGTCTTAAAATACCAATTTTTGATTCTATTTTTGTATCTATCCATATAAAACATCTCGACGATGGCTATATTCTACTATACAGAACCATGCAACACTACAGGATGATGCCGTAGGATCAAAGATAAATGACAGCACCACAGCCATAACATGAAGACATGGCACGAGACTAACAACTAAGATACAGTTTACTGATTATGCTACTTACAAATAACTAACAAAATAACTAGGACAAAGACAAAAATATCAAAGTTGAAAACAATGGTTAAAGAAAACAAGGCTATGATTGGGGGTACAGGACTTCAATCGAATCGAACAGTTTCTGGATGAAATTTAACGTAAACTCAAGGATATGCCTATACATTGAGTCAGGAAAATCTTTATCACCATACAAAAACAGTTGTATGCATCCTGATGCAAATTTTACGTTCATCTCATAAATGTAAGGATCTTTATTTTTTAAGTTATTGCTCTAAGTTGCATTTCAATTAGCTCTCTGGCACCACAAGTCAGTATTTGAGTGCAAGCTAAACTCCTCAATTTTTCAAGGGAACGTTGGAGCATTTTAACTGTGATTGTAAATGTTCATACTAGATCTCGCTGACCATGAAAGAGAGCAACGACTCCGCATGGAACAAGAACTTGAAGGCCTAATCAATTCACAGAAGCAGCACATATACAAACTCCAAGAAGAACTGGATCAGGAAAGATCCGTAAGTAACTCAATTTCAAGTCTTTGGATACCTTCGAGAATTGAGAGGTACAAATAACAGGCTCTTGGGTAGTCTGCATGTATTATGATCGTTTGTTTTATTTTTAGTAGATCTCGTTAAATTCAAATCCAATGTTTAATACAGTGGCGTCTTAAAAACTTGTGTCATCAGAGAATCATTTTCAAGCTGCATGAAATCAGTCCACTGGTAAAAATAGGGTCAGAATTCATGCCAGTTGCTCAGGAACCTTTAGAGGATACGAAAATGGTCAACCACTTAAGCAAGGGTAACAGGGAAAAGCTAAATCCGCTGAATAAAGGAAAAATGACATATTTTCCTCTCAAGACTGATAACTCTAGGTAAAGTCTTGCGGCCCAGCTTATTTCGTTTATTATGCTGCAAATATTGTTGTTTTGCGGTGACAATACGAAGATGGCACATAGTGTATGAAAGAGAAGATAGACAGTTTCTTTGAAAGCAAATTCTTTACGACACAAACTTTGCATTTCAAAACATGACCTTATTCTGAAGACTGAAAATATGGCCTTATTTTGTAAGAATAGTAGGTAAATTGTATCACTCGCAGCGTCACTTGCAAAGATTAATCTTAGGACCTTTTTCTGTTAGCCTCATAAGTGCCACCTCTGTTTGTTCGAAGATTTTTTTGGCGACATAGGTGACATTCTTTTTCCTGTAATTTTACATGCTGACACATGATCACTGTACAATCTACACTTGTTTATCACTTGATTCTTTAACCAACTGCTAAGGTAAGTTGAAGTCATACACGTAAATTTTCATAAGAATCGCTCATAAACACTCAACGCTCAGATCGCCAAAAAAGTAAGAACCTTCAGTACAGGAAAATAGAACTTAAGAAACTATTCATTTCCAACAAAGGAAATCCTTAACATCTTTTACTTTAAATCACTTGTTTGCTGTATCATATTACTCGGCATGTACTCGAGTGATGTCTAAACATCTTTCGAAAAGTCCAAAAGGGCGCAGTAAGTGAACATGGATTGTTATGGAGCCTTTAAGAAACTCGCTAGAAAGTCTGAGTACTCAAAGTCTGATAATTTTGAGAAACTTTGGCCTAAAATCTTAGTTTCTTATAAAAAATCCGTGTACTTTATTGGGAGGAGACTTTGGAGGTAAATTATTTACTTTTAGGCTGCAAAGTCCAAGGAGAGTGATCAAGACATCATCCTTGACCTGGATAGGAAAATCAAATATTTCCAGACAGAGCTCGCAATCGAAAAACGCTTGAAGGATGAGGCAAAGCATAATCATGTAGAAATCCAAGCAGAAATTGATGAATTGCTCAGTGAAAACGACGGCCTAAGAAACAAATTGAGACAATCAAAACAAGACAACGAACTCTTGCGGGATAAACATCGGGATCTCATCGAGGAATACAAAGGAATCATGGAAATTAACATTGGAGAGGAAATAGAAGCAAGAATTCTCGAGGGTGAGGCCATTGCAAGCAAGAAATTCGACCAAGAAAGAGCTGAACTGGTTCAAGAGATCGAGCAGTATCGCAAATATGGTGAGCAGCTTGAAGAGGAGAACAGCGACATGAAGGTTCGAATGCAAAGAAAACTTGAAGAACTGAAAGAGGTTCGATCTCAGCTGTCTAATTGTGAGTCATACAGGCAGCAGGACATTGATCGTCTCCTTCAAGAAAAAGAATCACTCAAAATAGAGCTGAAAAAGAAGAAGAAAAATCTCACAAGTCTCGAGGGAGCTAATCAAGAATTGCTCGACACCATCAGCCAAATGGACAGAGAGATAAAGAGGCTCCAGAGACGCAGATCCAGTGCCCAGGAAAGTTTTTCAGTCACAAATGAGAGACTTGAGCCGGAGAAGAAGCTCGAGGAGAAAAAACTTGAGATTGCCAACTTGGAAGCCAAGATAAAAGATTTGCAAGCCTCTCTTCGCTGTCAAAGTGATTCTGAACAAGACATAAGTGTCTCGAACCTGAGGCTCGAAGCAGACCTACACAAGATGGAAGCACAGATCTCCGAGAAAAAGGCTCAGATCGCAAGCTTCAAGAAGCTTAACAATGATCTTACTCATAAGCTGCAGATGCAAGAAAGCATCTACTCTCAGAAGATGCAAGAAATCAAGGATCAGTTTTCTCAAGAAATCCTTCGTCTGCAGGAGATATCCGAAGCAGAGCGTAAAGGGTTCTTGGAAAAGATTGATAAGCTCGAGCAACAGAAGGCAGCTTTACACAACAGCTGTAAAAATTTCGAAGATGCAGCAAGTCAAGCTGATGAAGCTGCTCTCAACAATCAAGTATTCGAGTCTAAAATCAAACAGTTTGAAAATGAGAACTTACAGCTGATAGCGAAATTGCAAGAATTAATGGAACAGTTTGACAAAATCAAAGCTAAGAATGCAGCTTTGCAGGACAGTTGTAAAAATTTGGAAGTCGAGGCGCAAAACAACAAAGAAGCTGCACTTCAACATGAAGCATGTGAGGCTAAGAACAAACAGTTCCAAGACGAGAACGCAGAGCTAGCAACAACATTGCAAGAACTAACCGAGCATGTGTATGAAATCAAAGAAGAAAATGCAGCCTTAAAGGATCGATGTATAGAGTCTCAAGAAATGGCAAACCAACATGAAGAAGCAGCTGTTGAACATCAAACATGCGCAGCAAAATTCAAGCAGTTCGAAAATGAGAATGCAGGGATGGTAGCAAAGTTGCAAGAACTGACAGAACAGATTGACGACATCAAAAAAGAAAAAGAGGCTTTAAAGAAAAGCTGTAAAGACTTTGAAGAAATAGCAAGAGAGAATGAAGCGGATGCTCTTAGCCATCAAGCTTGCGAGTCTAAAATGAAGCAGTTTGAAAATGAAAATGCAGGGCTGGTAGCAAAACTGCAAGAATTGACAGAACAGATTGATGACATCAAAAAAGAAAAAGAGGCTTTAAAGAAAAGCTGTAAAGACTTTGAAGAAATAGCAAGAGAGAATGAAGCGGATGCTCTTAGCCATCAAGCTTGCGAGTCTAAAATGAAACAGTTTGAAAATGAAAATGCAGGGCTGGTAGAAAAAATGCAAGAATTGACAGAACAGCTTGATGACATCAACAAACAAAACAACGCATTAAAGAATAGTTCTGAGATTTTGGCTGCACAGAATGGAGAAGCTGCTGGCAAAATTCAAACAAGTGAAGCCAAAATCATCGAGCTTCAAGAGAAGAATGCAGAGTTAGAAGCGCAACTGTCACAGAACAATGATTTGATGACAGACCTCAAACAATCGAGAAGCAATGTTGAAGTTTTGAAAAGGCAAGCTTCTGAACTCGAGGCTGAGCTTCAGGCAAAAGATTCAGCTATAGCAGGAATTCAAGGACAAGAATCTTCTTTCATAGAGCTCAAAGAGGAGAATGGGATACTTCAAAAAGAAGTTAGAGACTTGAAGGCTAGTCTTCAAGAAGCTGAGTCAAAGATTGCAGCAAATGATGATGCATTCAGCGTACAGCTGCAAGACTTGAAAGGCCTGATTGATAGAACGAGTGCTCATGAGAAAGAACTCACCGCTACAAATACAGGACTGAAAAAAGAAATCAAAGAGCTAAAATATAGTCTCAGTGAGACAGAGAATTATCTCGCAACAAAGCAAGAAGGGTTCGATAAAGAGGTCCAAGAACTTGAACAAAAGATTGTCTTTATGAAAGCAGAAGAAAAACAACTGCGTAACTGCGTTGCACAGCTTGAGTCAAAGCTAAACGAGGAAAGGAAGCAGACTAAGGACATTACGAATCAAGACTTGGAAAACGAACGCAGACAGTTAGCAACTCTCGAAACAAAAATAAAAGAGTTGGAGAGCGACAAACGTGAATTAGAAAGTACGATTCACAGCTCAAAGGAACAGCTTCAAGGCCAACAGGAAACATTTGAAGCAACTCGCAACGCTCTGATAAAGAAACTGCAGGAGGCAGAAAAGAAATGCCAACAGGCTATCACAGAGCAAATTGCATTGGAGGCCAAGCTTAACGAAAGCCAGTTCGTGGAAGACCTCGAACTAAAAGTAGTTGAGTGCGAGGCAGTGATAGACGAAAAAGAGGCAGCACTTCAGGAAAATGCAGTAAAAATTGCAGAGATGAAGCAGTTGCTAGCAAAAAGTGAAGAGCAACGACTGCAGTGTGAGAAAAATTTGGAACACTCGCAAGAAATGACGGCTGATGACAGTGAAAAACTGAAGGAAGAGATTCAAGAGCTTCAGGACAGTTTGACAAATATGAAAGTACGTGAACGAAAGATTCAGGATCATAACTATGAAATGAAGAAGAAAGTCGATGCTGCAGATAATCTGAAGAATGAACTAGAACATAAAATCAAGGAACTCAATGATGAGCTATCTAGAGTCAAAAAAGACCTTGAGGAAGCAGAAAAGGAAATCAAGGCACATCAAGACGAAACGGATGTTTCAGAGGCGCAAAACGACGATTGGGAAGAGATCGCAGAGCAACGAAAGTCCGAATTAAAAGCCAAAGAGGAACTGATCAATGAGATTGACGAAGAGAATAGAATATACCGTGCTGATAACCGCAAATTCGAGTTTAAGATTAGAGAGCTCGAGGACAAAATTGAAAAATTAGAAAGTGACAAAGAAGACTGCGAGGAACTGAAAGACTTCTATAAAGAGCAGTTCGAAAAGAGAAAAGATAGCTCGGAGCTTTTGGAACGCACTGAAAATGATCTTAAACAGGCGTATGAAGACATTGCAGCCCTTTCAAAAGAAAAGAAAGAACTGGCCAAGCAATGTCAGCAGTTTAAAGATCAGTCCATGAGATCTGGTTGCGAGCAACAGATGGAAGAGAGGTAAGAGAATTAACATGATTATATATTTTAAATTTAACCATATCGATTGGCACAAAATGAAAATTCACAGTGACGGAACATTGATTCTTCATAGAAAAGTTAAAATTCAAAGATCATGGCAGACAGACACCATATGACTTAATCGTTACAACATTGGAAGAAAAGCTAAGTATTCTGCCAGAATACCGGGTGAGCCAGAAAAAAGTTCACACTTTCGAAAATTCACAACACCAAGACTGCCACACGGATTTGAATCATTCAAATTCTAGTTAAAAGTCGAAAAATTAAAGTATTTCTGTGATTTTTCTCGCTATCCTACAAGCACTAGAAGTATTAGTAAATTCAACTTTATAAAAATTTCATGGTTGCAAAATGATTGAAAAAGGGCCTAATACATTGATCAAATCGTAAGAACTCTATTTACACCGAAAAATAGGCCATGGGCGTTTCACCTCCCTCAAGAGTTACAAGACATCGATCTTCAAACAAATACGAAAGATTTTCAACCCCATGGCAGTTAATGTAAAGAGGAAATCTCTCACCCACGAGAAGTTGCATTTCCTTCATTTTTCTGTAAGAGAAATCATTTATGAATTGATCGATGCTTTGGGCCATTTTTCAGTCATTTTGCAACCATGAAATTTTTGTAAAATTAGATTGACCTATATTTGTAGTGCTGTTAAGACAGCGAAAAAATCACAAAAATACTTTGATCTTTTGGCTTTTAACTAGAATTTGAATGATTCAAATCCGTGAAGTAGTCTTGGTGTTATTAAATTTCAAAAGTGGGAACTTTTTCTGGCTCACCCGGTATAAACAAGGATAAAGGAGCATTTCAAGTAGTTACTAAGCTTCCAATGCTTTGCAAACCATAGCCAAACTTTCTTTATCTGATTTTACGATTTTATTATAGGTTTGATCCAACATAACAGTCTTGTTTAGTGTAGGAGACTTGCAGCAGGGTTAAAGGTCACGTGAGGGTCACAATGGGGTCATAATGAGGTTGTGATGGAGGTAAAAATAGGGATGTATCAAGCAAGAACTTGACAATGATCTTTAGATATTTTTGTTCGATATCAAGTAGCCTGTCAAAGGGCAAATTCTCTCTACACTAAGTCGCAGCTGTTTTTAGAATATGAAACATGTGAGCAAGTTTAGCGCCAGGCTCGAAGCAACGGAAAGGGATCCTTCATTTAGCTAATGATTCAGTGTCGAAGAAAGCATAATTTTCTTTGAACTTCAAAACTATTTACTGCATAAAAATCATTCTGCAAAAGCCAATGATTTTACAAACAAGGGAAAGAATGATTTTCAAATTCTGTACCACATTCGGATTTTTGAAGAAGGATTCATATGTCCATGAGAACAAAATCAAAATTTGGAAAGATTTGTACTCCTAGAGATCAAGTAGATTCATTACACAAGTCTCTGTATAGCTCATTGAACGGGATGGCTTTAAAAAATCAAGCTAAAAATATGGAACAAATCAAGTTGTACGTCCATGGATCAAACACCTTTAACATGACGCAATCCTTTCATTTCAGTGCCAAACCAAAAGCGAACCAAAGTGCCGAAGAAAGACAACAAGATACAAATAATGGCGACTATGAACCAGACTTCGAAGAGGATGACGAGAAGTCTGCCTCGGAAAATGTCGGCAAAGGAGATGACCTATCTGATAATATATCTCTTGCATCTTACGTCAGCGAGGGTGATTACTTCGACAACAACGACAACAACGACAACAACGACAACCACGAAAACAAAGTTGATGACAACAACAACAATAAAGTTGATGACAGCAGCCACAACAGCAACAACAGAAACGATGCTTCCGCTGACAACAACCAACATCACATTGACACCCCGAGCAACTTCAGCGATGACAGTGGCTCAGTCAACTTTAGTGATGATTGTGATGATCTTTTGAAGATAATTCCTGACACAGGCAAACCATCTGCTTCCGCGAAAGAGCAAGGCACCGCAAAAAGCAACAAATCTGTCCTGAGCACGACTGAACCCAACAAGTCCTTAGCAAAGGAAGAACCCACGCGAAATGTGACATTTAACAATGATGAACAAATCCAGGATCTTTCCAAGAATAACTCCTTTGATGAGTCTTCAAATGATGAGGATTTCGGGGGAGGATATGTGCCATCTTTCGCAGGTAAATCAATGGAACCGAAGCCTAATAATGCAAAGGAGCAAAATGTACCCAAGGAAATGATAGTTGAGGAATTTGAAGAGGATGGCACCGATGCAACGCCAATGGCAAAACAACGAACAGCGTCATCAGGTAAGAATGGCATTTGAATTGTATGAAATTAAGGACCTATTGCTTACCATGATCCTTTGCATTCAAACGAACCATCAGATTATCATTGGTCCAAAAAAGTATTTTGAACTCACAAAAGTAGGCAGCACCAAACAATACTTTCCTTATTCTTAAGTTATTTTCAGGAATGTTTCCTGTTTGATTGGGTCGAAAAGCAACTGCATAACAAAGTCCATTCTAAGATTTAAAAGTACATGGGCCCGTCTAATGCCTTTCAGATAATTCTAGCTAAAACAACTATCGACTTTTGCATCATCCTTGTATCCTTCATTTTTTTTTCATTTTTATTCATTTAGGGAGGGTTGCCCTTCAATCCTTGAAGTAAAAACGACGGAATAATTGAGAATAATCGCCACCGCAACTGCAGCCACTACCGGAGATATCAATGACTCTGAAAACGATTTTAAAGGCATTGAGTCCATATAAATAGCGCTCTCATGACCAATATCAACTTCTTTTCAATCATGAAACAAAAATTGTCATTTAATCCCTATTGAAATGAAACCAAAGAAATTCCTTAGGATAATGCAAGGATTAAGAAGTCTTTGGTCTCCACTTCTAATGACTTTAGTACTATTGTGCGACAACAAAGGGCCATCAGCGGATTGTCAGCAAAAATTCAGGACAGCGTTAACTTTCAACTATTTATATGGATTCAGTTCCTAAAAGGGTCTGTTTCATGTAGCATGCCTTGCACGTGTCATCTCTTGGTTTGCCTTTGTTGTCGCCATTTTCATGGGCCATGAAAATGACGACAAAACAAAGGCCAACCAAGAGACGGCACCTGCAAGGAATGCTGGATGAAACACACCCTTTAAGTAGAATGAAATTCAACTTCACAGGTGCATCCAACCATGACATGTTCGGAGATGATGACATGTTAAGTAGTTTCATAACAACCCAGAAAAAGAAACAAAAAAACCAGTCAAAACTTCAAAACAAAGGCAAATGGAAATAGAACTAGGCCTTGCTGACGAAATTGACGACTTAATAGATGAAATCATAGAAAGCGAAGGCTCTGAAGATGAGGCTAATCGAGCCAAGGAAGCGACGAAGAAAGCCACTTCCAAAGGTCGAGACGAGGCTGCTGGGGCCATGGCTGCCAAAATGAAAGCTACTGCCAAAGAATCTCGAGAAGAGGCTGCTAAATCTGATGTGAAAGATGATAGCGAGGAAAACGTAACTGAGGACATCACAGTCGACGAAATCATTCTAGATGATGCTGACTATTGTGAACAAGTCGAGCCACTGGCACATGATGATGAAATCGAAGATGCCAAGCAAGCCAATGATACGGCGAAAGAGACCTGTTCAGATAACAAAGAAAATTCTGACAATGATTCCCAAGCACCAGGCATCGAACGTCGACAAAGCAACTTGCTAATGAGCCCAAACTTCCCGCTGCCTCGAGGAGGGGGACTGCCTCCAATAGCAGGGAGAGCTGGAGCACTGCCACCACTCACAGGACAAGCAAAGATGCCATCACTTGGAGCTCAAGCGGGGACCCTTCGACCACGGAGGAAAAAGAACAAGAATAAGAAACTCTGAAACTAAAACAAAGTAATTCGTATATTGTAGCTTCAATTGCAGTTGATTCAATCAATTTAATGTTTTCACAAATTTTATTAAATTCCGGGACTAAATATTTCCACAAACTTTATCAAATTCTGGGACTGAATTTTCGCAAAAGCAAATTCAACTGTATAAATGTAAATATCAATTTTGAACTTGTAAATATTCGTAGGTTGTTTGATTTCAAAATGGTCTCTTCCTTCTTTGTTTCCTGATCGATAAGCTCCTACTGCAATGTACTGGGTGTTTCAAAAAACATGTTCAGTGTCTGATTGAATATTGAAAAATAACGATAACATGAACTGGCTCATGGAAAGGTAACCCTGTCCCTAAGACTTTGAAATGACTTTAGAGACCAGAATCTTGCAAGTCAGTTGAAAATTCATTGAATTATTGAGTTGCGAGAGCCTTCCAAGATAAAAAATATGCAATGCTTTAATTTCGATCCGGCAAAAGTGTCACATAATCTCTGCGATCCGTTTCTTCCTATGAAGGAATCAGAACTTTGGTATAGGCTTTAGTATCCGTATTTGTTTTTTGTTAAAGATCATTTAGGGTAGCCATGCCAATCATGCTCCCAATGATATCGTTGATGTAAATATGTTTTGTTGAATTGCAAATTTTTAGATTGTGTATAAAAAATATGCCACAGCCGAGACCAGAGACTCACAGATTACTCGTTGTGCAAAAAAAGCTCGAAGATCGAGGCAAGAGGGTTCCAATGTCGTTCTTGATAGCAGAGCAAACTAAATAGGATTTCTAAAGTAAATCAAACCTCATAATCATTGTTTAAATTTGCTTAACATTGCATGTATATAAAACAGTAGCTCGTAACACAATCTATGAGAGACTGAATCTTTTACCTCGGAGCACTCATATGCTTGAAAGTTAGGTTATCGAAAGCCTTTTCAGATCCTATTTAGTTTGGCCTGAAACAATTGAGGAATAACAGAAACGATGGCTCATGGGATCTTTACCAAAAATGCCAGTTAGAGGCCTCTGGATTCAGCTTATCCACAAACTTGAAATTCAAAGGCTTGTAGCTCCATGAATTTTGAGCAGATTTGCAAGATTCTTGTGTCAAAATTGATTTAAAATCTCAGGAAAATTGGTTGCTTGACCAAGTGCCAATTCAGTATACCGTTATATTTTAGTTTTTAATCAAATTTCGAACAATTTTTTGAGACACCGTGTGGACTGAACCAGTAGGCCAAAGTAGAAACAATGGATACACATTGCAGTTGCAGTATAGGCTCACTACATAGTCCCAGTTACAGCAACAACAACAATAAGAATGACAACAACAACAACAACAACAACAACAACAACAACACTTTTATCTTTGCTCAAACTGGGACTTATTGACTTTCATGTAAAACTTTGAAACGGAAATGAATAGATTTACGCGTGCCCTCTTGAACGAGGCTGGGGCATAGTCCTGGAAGCGAGGCAAGCAACCCTCCAAAGTCGGAAAATCTGGTTGCTACATTGAAGCTCATGGAAGCTAAATTGCCTCAAAATTAGGAAATCCTGGTTCAAAGTGCAAAGTTTGTTGACTCTTGCAAAGTGTGCAAAGTGTCTAGCATCACTGAAAACGAAAATAATGAGGCGTTTTGGCATCGGAGGTTCGAGCAGGCAACTTAGGCCCTTCCACCATTACCTGGAGCACTTAGATTGTTGCAATGGTTTCTATATGCGGACATGAAATCTTGGGGGGGGATAAACTTCGTCCCAGTTTTCAATGTGAAAGTCCATGAGTCGTAGTTGGAGCATTCATCAGTCTATCACTAGAGAAAAGTACGAATATGCAATCAGTCGCATTGCAGTAACTGAACTGCTAGAAAACAAAGGGCTGTTTGCTTGGTAATTCCAAGCCTACAAAGTACTGAAAACTGTAGACTTCACGGAGACAGAAACATAGTGCAAAATCAAACACAAAAGTCTTCAAAATAGCAAGTTTCCAGCGAGGTTTCCAGTCGAAAAACAAAAAGACGAGTCTGGAGCTTGACAACAAACATTGAACTGACTCAATTATCATAGCAGCGCGAGCCAATTCGCCTCGTTTTCAGAGTTCCACCAATGAAAACGAGAGTCTCCCCAAAGTCTGCCAAACATTACACCTCACCTGTTCGAGTAGAAGCTTTAGCAGGCCTGCCAAATTTGCCGTTTTCGGAATTTGGTAGTCAATCAAGCACAAATTTCGAGTCTTTCAGGTCTATCGTTTTCAGAATTGGTACCACTCAAACACACCCCAAGTCTTAAAAGCTAGAAAAAAGTCTGCTCTATCAATTCAGCTATTGCAGCGTGGATCTACAGTATTGTTTACGTTAAAGGACAAGTCCGGGGCTGATAAAATTATTGTTAAAAAGCAACCTTACTAACTGCTGAACACCAGTCGTGAGTTCTTTCCAAGTTTTGATGCCTCCAACTTTCATAAACGAATCTTCGTAGGTTAAGCCAAATTTCGTTGCCATGTTGTATTTTGTACTAGAGCGCGAAGGCGCGATAAGGAGGCTAGCAATGTAAATGGTATAATAAATCAACACATTTGGCAACCTCGTTCAGGTCAACATGAAGTTACGTCATAGAAAATGACGTCATTTCGCACTTCTTAGCGGACTGAAATATGTAGATTCACAGATTAAAAGAGAAAACAATTGAAAAAAGTACTACACACCATTCACAACATTGTAATCTCTTCAATAATCAAAAATTATACCAACCCTGGACTTGTCCTTCAAGACAAAATTTGATTTTCAGACAGTCTGGCGCTATAGTGTGCCTGCAACGGCTCCCTGGGTGATAGGGCAATAACAACAAGAAGTGGTATAAATAAAGCATACATTTAACTTCTGTCTGAAATTCTTTCTTGCAGTTTCAGTTGGATTCAAATCAAGGGAAAACATGGCCTGGCTTTTCTTTGTAAAAGCGAGGCTGACCTCGTTTGCAGTTTGTGAAATAACGCGCTGAGACTGTAAGAAAGAAAGGCAGAAAGAAACAACTATAAAGATACAAGTATCAATTGTTTATACATCATCAAAGAATAAATATCTTGTTTCCTCTCACCCATGGTCCAAAGAAATGATGGGAAGGAGACTTTCTTGTATAAGACTTGATGATTTTCGTCGACTTTTGAAAGCAGTAGTTGCATGACAGATCATGCTACAAAAACCAATTATTTTGCAAACAAGTGAAACGTTTTGAGACTTACCAATCGGCATTCTGTACACATGCTACATTTCTATCGTTTTCTAGCTGAATGAACGCGTGTTTGACTTGCTGGTTTGTCTCCTCATTGGGTTAATTATTCTGCATTTTTTGAACGTCTAGGTATATTCTAAAGAGAAAAAGAATAAATTTCAGCAAAAAGTATATTTAAATAGCCATAAAAACGGGAGCATCATATTAAATCAATAAACTCAACAAAAACAAGGTAATATGTAGAAAAAGGAGACTGTTAACTCCAGTAACAGTCCGTTCTCTTTTTTTGGTTCACCAAGTAAAAAATCAAAGAAGCTCCTGGAGGAACGCACAGGTGCAGGTACAGGCAAGGGTAATGTAAATCAAAATATACAAAATCAAACGTCGTCTTTCGAGACAAATTTTTGGTGCATCATAGAAAACATGTGCAAAAGGTGAAACATACTCCAGATTCAGAGAAATAAAATCAAATGTCTTAATTCCTAATTTTTTAGTGATCCGAGAGAAAACGCATGAACAATCTTTCTGTACACATATATTTTTTTATAAGAAACTGCTTAATAAGAAACTCCAGTGCTGGAACAACATAACCAAGAAACTATTTATTTCGACAAACGAAATACTTGACATAGTTTATTTAACCTTCGCGTGTTACCTCTATAATATTATGCAGAAAGTGCTTGAGTAAAATCAAACATTGGAAAAGCTTCAAACAACATTGTTTTGAAATGCTCACGAGGGAACAGGAAGTGAACAAGAAGACAGCTATGAAACCTTTAAGAAACTAGCAAGAAACTCCGAGAAGTGAAAATCTGATGATTTTAAGAAAACTTTAGTACTGGCCCAAAATTCCTAATTTCTTATAAAAACATAAGTGTAATCGTGTTGTATGATATGTTTAAAATATATAGATAATTAAAAAAATAACATAAACTGTACTTGAAACAGAGTATGGTCATTTCACGAGATTTCGAATCAAAGCCCGTTATCAAGAGAAAAAAGGAAGAGTTTCTTATGGAGAAGCTTCGTTTAAGGAATACATGCAATTGCAATGCAACCCTTCTAAATTGGTAATAAAAGATTGAGGAGGCAATTGGAAATATTTCTTGCTTATATCAGTCACTTCTATCGACACATTTATACCACTTATGCAATACTTCATTCTAGTAACGTGTGAAGCGGTTATCGACTGATTTTCTAAATAGGCAACATTCAACAGTTTGCCTGGTTATGAAATTTCGCTCTCAATACGAAACAGGTAAAAACAACAATTAGTCGCTTGCTCCTTAATATTCGTTGCTTGTTTGTCTCATCTTGTACTGAATCGATGTTAAATGTCACTCTGCAATATCAGCAGAATTGTAGAGACCAGGCAGAGTGACTGCCCGTCCTGCAGATCAATATGAAGGCGCTTTTTCTTCCTAGCGCCTTTTAATAGCACGCAGCAGCAGCAGCAACAACAGCAACAGCGATAGAGCAATTGCAACAACAACAACAGAAACACACAAGAGAAGATCATAAAAGATAGAGAAAGGGCAATACTAAAGAAGTTCATTGTAACAATTCTTTCCGATACTTGTCTGCCTTTTGAAATGAATAAGTGAATGTCATGTTTAAAATAGATAAGATAGATGAGAAACTTGTTGCCAGTGATTTGCTCATATGACCATGGGCGATGATGCACCAAACTTTCAGGAAAGGACGACTTTATAATTATAGACTTTCTTATCCATAGTTGCCCTATAATCTAATCTGCATCTCTGTTGATCACTTTGAGTTGACATAATCGGTAAACGGTGCATAAAAACGTTTCTTCTTTCGTTATTTCTCTCTGGATTCTTTTTCGTTTAGGCCCATGAGTTGCAACTGGCAATCTCCTTCTTGGCAGCATAAAATGGAGAGCGCAGCGACGAGATTGCCAGCTACAAATCATGGATGGGGCTAAACAAAATGGAATCGACAGAGAAACGCAGAGATAAAAAACAGCATTGCAAGCACAGTTTACTGATCATGCACACTCAAAAGTGATCTACAGAGATGCAGAATAGATCATTGGGCTACTAACGGGTGGGGAATTCTATAATTTTTGTTCTCCTTTCCAAAAATTACTGCACCATCACATGTGTTTCGCACAGTATGCTTATGAAGGTAGATTTCCTCGATCCTCATCGCAAATCTGTCTGAAACTTTGATCGCGGAAACGAAACAGAAATCAAAACCACTTGAAATAGAAGACGGAGAAACTGACACACAGTGATCTATTTTCAAAGGAGCTCCATTCTCTTTTATGATGTCACACTCAGAGCAAATTTCGAAACAACGAAAATGCTGACACGACTCCGGTTACAACAAGGAAATCAACGTGCAAAATAACGTGTTAGCACTTCAAAGGCTGCAGAAAAGTTAGTTTCGATTGTACTAAGTACAAATATAGAGTGAAATCGAGTCAAATCCAATTTAGAACCTGGTTGATGATGAATCAGTAATGCTTGTAGGTAGGGCTTTTTCCCTGGCACTTTGAACCCACTCCAAGAGAAAAATCATAAGGAGTTTGGTGAGCAACTCCCTCACCCCTCTCCCTTCCATCTTGTACTAAAAAGCTGCAAACACTAGCTGAATCCTTAGAGACGAGGAAAAGAACCAAAACTTTCCGACAACAAAAATCAACAACAACAACAACAATAACAATAACAACAGCAACAACGCGGGATGAGTGGCCGAGTGGCTTATACAGTCTTCATCAGGTGACTCAAGTTAAATTTGGTCGAGTGAGGTCAGATTTCGGATGGGTGACCACTGAGGCCTGACCTCGCAACTCACCTCACCGTCTTTCGGAAGGGACGTTAGACTAGGGGTCCCATGCCTGGATGCGGCATGCACAGTGGGCCTAAATTAGCTTTCAGTAGCTAGAAATCCTGACAAGCCCACTCAAAACAAATTGAAAATCAACACAAAAACGCTAGTTTTGAAAATAGGCTTTACGATGATGCATTCAATGGCTATGTACTCCTGCAATGACGAGATTTGTGAATAGTATCGCAACTCAACATTGTAACTTTCAAAATAAGAGAATATGTAGCAAAATTTCGTCGTAGATTCGAAATTAATGTCAGCATTAATCCTCTAACGATAATGTCTTAAGCGTCATTTTTGCAGTAAAATCTTCTATAAGTGGACCTACAACTCGTTAAGAGGAAAATTTCCAACAAACAGCCATTTGGGGGGCGCTCCGCTTAGCGGCTCCCCAACTGCTTCGATCTTGGGTGCTAGCCCTGAAAATTGGGGGAACAAATGATGGAACTGATTGCTCTTAAGAATGACTTCTCAATATGAGAAAGCAAGAGCATGTCCACCGCAGTCCACTCCCTAGTGCCGTCGTTGGATTTGACAGAAATTCTAAGTTTGAGTCGGAAAATTTGACCACTTTCTCCACCTTAATCTCCTCACATGGAAAGTGGCGTTCCACCACTACCTTTTCCTCATCAGCACCACTAACTTGCGCCGCCAATTCAGCTAGTTGGAGGGACAAATCGCTTCACAATGGCAATGGCTGATGACGATGACGACGACGATGATGATGATGATGATGATGATGATGATGATGATGACGATGATGATGATGATGATGATGATGATGATGATGATGATGATGATAGTGATGGCGATGATGAACACGTCAGGTTTCTTGAAAATTTCTATAACCTGCGACTTCAATTTTCAATGAGTGTGTCCGGAACTGTGGGATGTCCCTTGGTTTGGCCATTGTCTTTGGCAACAAACACTTATTACATTCTAAAGACCTGTATCTGAAAGGGTCGATGAAAATCTGTCTCGGTCTACGAAAACATAGAAATTTCTGCACTTCAAGTACAGACGTCATAACGAGGTGGATAGTTGACCGGTTAAAAGATGTTGATGGGGTTGTTGACATGCTGCATGGCAACTCAATGCTCCATCCGTCTAACACGAGGCAGAGACGTCAGGCTTTTGATATGTTGCTGATATATGCTAATTTCCTACTTTGTATTGTTGTGGCCTGTAATCCGGCATATCTCCGGCTGGATCTGCTACTTAGTTGAATAGAAGGCGGAGCAGTCATTAGAGCAACTCGTATCCACGGATTAACATTTTCAATTCCCATCCGTTGCAAGAATAGTTGCGGCTTAGCTAGTCTCTCCTAACCACGTCTGTGCGTACTTAGTGAATCGTGTCCGACTCCCGAGGACATAACTTTGTTCATAATAAGGAAATAGGCCCAAACATAGAAGCCTGTTGGCCACAGACAACAAGAAATGGACAGGATAGCTTGGTACAATAATCTCCCAACATTCAGAGATGCCTACCAGCAAGCTGGCATGCCTCATCAAGCATCAATGGGGTACCATCAGATGCCACCAATGGGAATGCAACTCCCGTACGGTAAGCAAATATACTTATCTTTAAATCAAAGCTTCCGAGTCGTTTAAACTCGCTCTGCAACGTTTAGCAATGATACAGAATTTAGTAAGTGAAATGCCATGGAAATTTCAATTATGTTTAATGTACTCCAACTTCGAAGTCCAACAGTTTCAAACCCTCGAGTACGTCGGACGGGTGTAAATGATAACGTCATACAGCTAGCGTTCTTTGGAAACTGAATGTGTGATTTCTAATTCAAACTTAACTAACAGCCTCTTCACTTGCAACTACGTGTTCATTACTGCATATGTTACCCCTCAGAAGTGTTTAGTTATGAAATTGCATTTTGTGCTCCTTCTCCTACGCAATGCAAAACAAACTTTTGATTTCAAGTTTCGTTTTTGCTGGACTGTAAAGGGAATGAAACATTGCAGTTGCAGCCTCTTACCTCAAGTCTCAAAAGGGAAAGAAAGTCTTCCTAGTAGGTCTCTAACAAGCAATGGGTACTATATTTTCACTATTAAGTTGGCAAAAATCTGTTATAATTGAACTTAACAGGTTGGAGAACTTGCATCCGCATCCAAGGGCTACGAGAAAAGATCCTTGCATGAAAGAACCAAAGATTTATGGCGCTAGCCTAGAATCGCACACCTGTGGCTTTACTGATCCTAACTGAACCCTACCAAAAACCCTACCAAAAACCCTACCGAACCCCATAAGAGTTTTGCCAGAGTTTCCCAGAGTTTTGCCAATTTAGTGACTCTCACAGCTTCGCAACTACTCGTAACTCGCACCTTTCAATTGTTTGCACTGGTTATAACGAGTAGGTCAAATCATACACATTTTCTAACCTGGTAAACTTAATTTGCGACAAACTTAGCCGAAAAGAATCAAACAGTCAACAAACTTTTAGTTTTCTACAAACTGGCTGTGGAGTTGCCACGGCCATTTTCTCTCCGTGGTATCCTCTTGTAGTACCTTATGAGGATTTTTAAGTAAAATGAAAATCATATTGTATTTTTAAATCTTTGATAGAAGAAAAACCAGTCAAATTTAAGTAGGTTAATACTAGGGCTGTTAAAACGTTGTTGACGGGTAATACACTAATCCTTCAGGTTTTCCAATACGCTTCTAAGACTGCACACTTCTTAGTAAATCATTACACATGATATGTGAAACAGGAAACTCTCTGAAGAGTTGCAATGCCCCAAGACACAGATCTGCAAGGTAAATCTCCAAACAGTCAAATCATCTGCTGCCTAGGAATAACTCAAGTTTTACTCAAACATCCCGGGGAGGGGTAACATAACATGTTAAGGGTACGGGTATGTGCCGCCCATATGGGTGGATTTTTGGGTCCAAAATTCTCTAAACAAGGGTCCCTTTTTCGGCAGATTTTCCATTAACATGGGTGGGTTATCCAGAAATTGGCGAAAAATAGCCAAAAATGGGCCGTTTTCCGCCAAAATTCATCAAAAAAGTGGGTATGAAAGCAAGTTTCGGTAATTAGAAGAGGGTACCTTTCTGAAAACCGGGCGGCAGACCCCCGTCCATCCGCAAGTCATGTACCCCCCCCCCGGGTCAAACATATTTCCAAACAAAAGATTTCGATTACGAAAGCCGGGTGGACTTGCCCAAGTCGTACTTGGGCAAGTCCAAAAGCCGGGAGACTAACAAAAGATTTCAAATTCTTTTGCCATGAGACACAGTAAAGACATCACTCAAGAAAAATCTAAATTCATAATTGCAACATAAGAGCAAGAGAAACCTTCAGTCAACAAACGCCTAACGTTCCTTGGTCCAGCCAGCTAGGTAGAATCGAAACGGGTCTGTTTGGTGTGATTTGAAACTTATCACTAATAATAACTGAAGATTAAAGTGGAATACAGTGGTAAAGAGAAGCCTGATTGTCCCCTCTCCAACATTGAAAAGCTTCTTGTTCGAGTTATATCGTAGTAGAAATGACACTGTTTTATTCGGTGAAATTAGCAAAATCACTTACTAGACAAATGATCAGTTTTCTACACAGGAGGATTGAAGTGGAATGCATAGACAAAGAGATGCCCTGAGTGTCCCTTCTCCACCTATAACGGGTTTCTTTTTCGAGCTGTATCGTGGTAGAAGTGATAATGTTTTCTTCGGTGAATAGCAAAATCACTTATAAATGAAGGATTAAAGTAAAATACAGGAGCAAAGGGCCGTATCAAGTGTTGTCTTCTCCATCCTTAAAACACGTATTGTTTTATTCGCTGAAATTACCGAAATGATTTTAATCAATGGCCACTGTATTTTATAGTAATCTAAGATTAAGTGTAATACAGCGGTTAAAGAGCAGTCCCAACTGCCTTCTCCAGCCATGAAATGCTCCTTGTTCGAGCTATATCGTAGCAGAATTGATACTGTTTTATTCGTTGAGATTAGCAAAATGACTTACAACAAATCATCAATTTAGTTAATAGTATTTGAGGATTAAAATGACCTTAAGAAGCTTATAGGATATGTTGCGGGCTATCTGTTTTGTCTTCTCAAAAGTCTTAGAATGGATAATAACTTGCTTAGCAATGATAAGTCTTCAGTTAAAGGGGGCTAATCTGCCTAAGCCTGTCTACTCTAACAACATTGACCTTTTCTCAGCGAGTCTCTCATCTTATACAGTAAGAACCCGCAAAATAGAGACCAATTTATAAGAGAAGTCAGCCTGATTTTTTTTAGAAATGGTACCCTCTTAGAAGAAACTTTTTAGCCTGATTTTAGGAAGATTTCTTACAGGAGAATCCCTGGATGTGATGTCTTCTCTTGATTGACTATGAAACTTTTGTATTATAGAAGCCTGTCTGGATATCCTATTTTCTTCTTGTTTGTACGCTGTCGCAGTGAAATTCAATTTCTTGTGCAAAAGTTTCTCAGATAGTTTTTTGATGCTTTGAACTTTTCAGCTCAAGGCTTCTTAACCATTTTATAAGAAACATTTCAGCCTCTTTCCTTGGTAAATGCCCTTTTAATTAGAAACTAAACAGGCTGTTTTGTAGAAACAGGTCTCTATTTTGCGGGTTCTCACTGTTTTCACACGGAGTTCACCACGGATATTTTTCCATATTTGGATCAGCATGTCTGCTGGTCTTTGTCGCCGGAGAATATTGCATTGTCGCTTTGGGCTTGGTTTACACACGCCCCTATTTTGTTGGCATCAAAATTGTGAAAAAGTGCTCGCAGAAAACACGCCACGCACTAGTAAATAACCGTTTATTTTCGCAAGGACACTGTTCCGCGGATACCAAGGCAAGAATATTGCAAACACATTATTTGATAGTGGACATTTCCAAAAAATTTGAAATTTTATCTCGCAGAAAGCGGTCACTCCGGTCTAAAATTATGGAGTGGGCTGGTCTCGAGGCGGACAAACAATAGCATTTCCCAAAGCATACATTGTGAAGCAGGCTATTTATATTCAGAGAAATCTTTGAGGAATCACGTAGCCAGATGCTGATTGCATGTAATAGTTGCGCTACTTAATCACCAGTTGAAAGCGTTGTGCCAGCATCCAATTCAAGGAACGAAGTGGAAACTGGAACTGAGATAGTCAGTCTCGTCAGATGTAGCCTTACTTTGATAATTGATCAGCTGCATTGTTGGAAAATTTGATCAAGGATATTGGGCGTCTTTTGCAGGACTTTGTGATGGAAAAGATTGGTACCATTGCTTGTTGCTTGAGAATTACGAGACCAATTTTTCCTCGCTAACTCTATGACATTTTTGAGCCCAATACCACGTCATATAAATTTTGCATTCACTTTGGTGACCAGTTGGAAAGCCATAGGCTCCTAAATTTCTAAATATTTATTGATTTAGGTTGACTCACCCTTGGTAGGTGTAAACGTAGGTCCGTCTCTTTACGTCAGGAACGTCGATAAATGCTTTGTGCTCCCTGCGAACATAAAAGAAAGTATGCTTAATGGCCGCGAAGACATTCTTGTGATAAGATATGAAGAGATTTGGTTTAGTTAGAATGTTAAAAAAGAACCGATCAATTCATTTCTCGTCACTCAAACGATAAGCTGCATATAGAATTTTACCGCAAAATAACATGGTACATACATTTTTGATAATAAACCGCTCACAAGTCAACTCCCAGATCGCCAAGGTATTAAAAGAACTTCAGAGTTAGGAAAATGTATCTTAAGAAACCATCCAACTTAAACTGAAAGAAAATACTGGGCATCTTCTTCTTTTGCTTTCACTTTTTTCCCAAAAATGTTACTGTGAAGGTACATACTTCAATAACGAGTAAAGATCGGGGAAATGCTTCAAAATCTTTGCTTTGAGATGTTCAAGATGGTGCAGCTGGTAAGCATTGAAGATTCTTCAATGAGAAACTCTAGGTACTCAAAATCTCATAATCTTAAGAGAGTTTAAGCTCTGGGTAAATTCTTGATTTAATTTAAAAGATGTGCGGTATCTTGCAACAAGATAACTCGGTAATAAGAGGTCTCGAGCGAGCTTTTAGCCAACAGCAAATATTTTAATCATGTCCTGCTTTAAAGGGCCTCTCCTTGACCATATCAAATGACAAAACTACATACATTGGAACTTGCTATTATTCTTAACTGGAGTACGGGAAGGGAGTGTGGGCGCCATGTCCAACGGCGAGTACTTAAGACTGGCTCCTGTTGGCATGAAAATTACTCATGAGCTGAACAAATGAATTTTGAGAGGTTAATATTAGCTATGAGAAAATGAGACTTGAATGCAGTACAAAGATAAGTAGAACTAGTAACAGGAGAGGGTTTGTGAAAGTTTGTCTTTGGCATTTTTAAGGCAAGGTTTGCAGAGTTTCTTTTGGAAGTTACAGGAGCACGCACGCATTGCTATACCGGTCAACTCCAAAAATGTCTCCCTGTTTGGAAAATCATTGCAGCAACACTAGTTGTAAGATATTTAATCATAGTGTATAGCGATAAATAACAATTATTACAGAATTGATTTTTGTAAAAGCTGAAAACATTGATTGTTTCTTATATTCCGCAGTAATTTTTAAAGTATATTAGTCTTTGTGGCAAACTTAAAATATTTAAAAGCTCATCTTTCAGATTTCAGAACAGTGAGAAAATGGCCTAAGATGCCCGTCAAAATTCCTTTTGAGAATTAGCATGAGTGATAAAATGATAATGATAAACTGAATCTGAGACTGAAACTAAAATTGATGTCTCATTCATTGGTCTGAATACATTTCTGTTATTTCGAGATGTCTTTGATCATGCGTTTGAGGTCATTTTCTGGGTGTTGTATAGCACTGATTGTTGAGTCTTTCGAATTTGCTACTCATCTACTGTCTTGAAAATTACGAAAAACTTTAATAAATGTTTCAGTCTTGTAGCTATTAGAAAATTTGACATTGATGGTTATAGCGTAAATAAATTGCCTGCAACAATTTTTCGAACAGGGGGGCCATTTTTTGTCAGTCACAAGGTATAACAAATTCTACGAAATTGAATAAGGCCCCTGGGGTTAACAGAGCTTCTAAGGTAGCTTTGTGCTTATTTACCAAGGCCTATAATATGTCGAGCAATGAAGCAATGCATGCTCGGGGTATCTGATAAAACAAGGGATAGAAGGCAAGCAGGCTGTTGAAGTATACCCCCATCGTTTGCATGAAAGGAAGAATGGCAACACATGAGACAAATGGACGAAATGAATCTGCTTAATAAAGCCCTCTTTGTGTATATGGTGCGGGAAATGAAGATAACGAGCATTTCCTCCTCGATTGCGCTCAGTTTGACATAGATGCGCACAGATCTCTGCAGTCAGCTAGCAGATGTACTGGGGTTAGACATCACAAGTTTGGATTCAGAAGATTTGTGTGAATTACTCTTGTGCGGAACTTCAGATTTGAATATAGTCGAGAACAGAATGATTATTGAGACAACAATATCCTTCACTGAACGATCGAAGAGATCCTTGTAAGCCCCATCTGCAGTGGGAACAAGATGATTCAGTGTCTTTTCTCGCCGCTGCGGATGAGACCTGAAATGCATTGTAGTTTGCTTGGTTTTACTTGCTAAAAAAGAAAACCGTAGAATTCGCACATATGCATCGACATGTGCGCCAGCAACTAGTGATTAGAAGATTTTAGTGAGAACACTTTACTCCTATTTACATGGCCATTAAAGAGGGCATGCGATTGTCAGCTGCAGCACACTACTGAGTCAAGCACCCAACCGCAGCTTCTCCATAAGATACCGAAGCCATGTACAGGCAGGTGTGATCAATGACAAAAAGAAAAGATGTGTCACATATCGAGTGGACCTGAAAGAACTTCAAAAGTTTAAAAATGCATTGTAGGGAGAATAACTAAGGATATGAAATGAATTAAAGGTTGGTTGATACCCAAAGGGCTGAGTTATTTTCTGCGGTCTTTCTTTTTAGGAGCATTTTTTAACAGGAAATTATTGATGAGAAATTCAAGTCTCAGATCGCCAAAAATATAAGAAACTCCAGTACTGGGAAAATATAACTAAAAAAACTATTTGTCTTGATTAAGGAAAAACCCTTGACATATTTCTTTTCTATTTTCATTTGTTTCCTGTATCATGCTACTCAGAAGGTGATGTCTAGACACACTGGCAAGGCTTCAATAAACGTTGCTTTGAAATGTTCAGGAGGGCACAGGTAGTGAACTAGAAGATTGTATAAATTCTGAGTACTTCAAATCTGATAATTTTAAGAAACTCTCAATACCGGTCCAAATTCTTAGTTTCTTATCAAAAGATACGTGTATTGTGCTTTCGCATGAATCTTAAGCAAAATGTTTGTTGGTTGCAAGTAGGGAAATATTAGTACGCCCTCGTGTATGGTGTAAGTACTGATTCTGCACCAGTATTTGCTTGGGATGCATCATTGATTCAGTTAACCAACTTTTCGCCCTAATCTGTGGCGTTGCGAAGTTAATCTGTTTTTATCTTGAGCCACCTTTAAGTGGAGATCCAGCTTTATGGTTAAGAGTGGTCTGCACTGAAGGTGGCTTGACACTAATCTGCTGTAGGCCTAGAGTAGCTGTAACTTTGAGCTACGTAAAATAAATTGATGATGATGATGATGATGATGATGATGATGATGATGATGATGATGATGATGATGATGATGATGATGATGATGATGATGATGATCATGATGATGATGATGATGATGATTACATCTAGCACCCATAAAAATTAGGAAATTCATTGGAATTGCAAAGCTGTTCAAGAAGTTACATTGCCAATTTAAAATTTCAAAAACCACCAGTTGCTCCCACAGTAATATTAGCTTGTAACGGTTTGCCTGCAAGAAAAGTTTTGGACCACGAAAGGAAATGTGGCAACCATTGCAGGATGTGGGGTTAAGGAGTCTCGTTGCGGCAACCATAAAGAGACTGACTGTGTTCTCTCATTCGAACTGTCTCAGAGAGTAATTAGTGTTACAAAAGTAGTAGAGCCTGTATCCTCTATGCATTACATACTATTTTGTAAGTAATCACTTGCAAGAAGCTGCAGGCTCAAGTTTCCAAAAATTTGCAAATTAGGGTAAGTTGATGTAAAAATAAAGAAATTTTGGAACTTACGGCCTAATTTCCCAACATCAAGAAAAACTGCTTTTACTACTGTACAGTTGCCAAGTATTTGGTACTTTTTTGAGTGTGATTACTGTTAATAATTGTTTTGAGATTTTACATTGCCTTGAGTTGGTTCAAGCTGACTCGTAGCGTGTGAAGGTAGCATAGGTACCAAATCTTTCAATCGGTGTAAAAAGGTGGGAGGGAAAATTTTATGACCTGATTCTTCCAACTCAATGGCTTGAAAGAAACATTGCCTGGTCATCTAAGATTTTGCTCTCTGTCTTTCAGCTTTCAGAAATAGAAAATATTTCTCAAGATGACAGCTTATTTTACATTACAACTCATGTATTTCTAAACGTCATCAAATTTTTAGATATTTAAACCAGATGAGTGACAGACTTTTGCTTGATACTATGCTATACACATCCACGAAATATGGTTTTATTAAAGACTTTTTCATTTTCTTCAAAATTCTTAGAAATTGTGATGGCTTTAAGTTATGTCAGTAATTTCTTGAACCACTAAAAATGAAGAAAAACGTCCAAAGGTAGAATGATACCAAATACCGGGTGAGTCAAAAAAGGCCCGGCGTTTGAAAGGCTACTGCTCCCTGAGTATATAAGCAATGATATCTTGCAATATCTGATTGAATGGCTAAAATGTTCAACTAATTTTATAATTTTTCCTAGCTAAAATCGGTCACTCCGTTCAGATTCTGCAAGCGATTTTCTAAAAAAAATTCCTCCTAGTATCAATAACATATTCAGGGGCATTCTATTCTCCCAAGAGGACAAAATACATGAGCACATCCAAAAGTCATTAGTGCTAGGAAAGAGAACAAAGGGAAATCTTGCTTTATGTTTTCACTCGTTTTGCAGGTTTTCGAAAGGGGCTATCCGTAGAACATCTCCTATTTCGACGGGAAGGAATGGCCGATTAAAGCCGGGCAAATTACTCAATCTAATTGGATGTACCGGAAATAAAACAAGATAGTTTTCAATATCCTGTCTAAGACATTCAGGGAGCACAATTTTTTCAAATGTTTTCTTTTTCACTCAACCGGTATAGCCAAGGTTTCTTTGAAGCCATTTAGTTCGAAGAATTAGGCCACCGAATTTTACATCATTTTAATGATTTAGAACTGTAGTGAATTGGCAACTTCCTGGTGCAAGTTCTAGGTGCTAGATGAAAAGGCGGCATCTGAAGCGTCATTGTAGCGATCTTCGTCGCCAGTTCCTGTCTTCTCATTTATCCCAAAAGTGTGCCGAGAGTCGAAAACAAATAAAACACTATCTTGCAGTTGAAAAAAACTCTAACAAGACAGGACATGATACAAACATTCATTTGTACAGTAAGAGGTCTGGGTTCTAGTGTCAATCACTGCAGGAACTTACACTGCATTCATCGTTTTTCCTCGTATTTTGTTGCTCTTTTCAGGACATTCTCTCGTGTTTAGTCAACAGATTATCACAGATTTTTCAATAGTTTATCTTTTGACCTATCATTACTTATCAAGAACAAAATCGTTGATAATTGCATTTTGCAAAAATCTAAGCTAGACACAGAACCATTTTCGTCTAGTTACCCACAATCATAGTCCCAAGAGGAAAGTTTTGGCTTCCAGAGAACGGATTCTTGGCTTGGTGACGTCAAACCAAAAACCACACAAATCCGGCAAAAACTCCACAGTTACTGTTTTGTTAATTGATAAAATGCTTGGAGCAAAAACAACTTCGATGGAAGATTCTCTCAGAATTTTCTGTGATTGTTTTCCGTCCGGCCCAACGTGTAGATAAAAATAACGCAGTAGAGTGAGGCGCCATTTGCCACAGATATGGCATTGTTGAGGCAAAACTGGAGAGATATCGTTGTGACCTCCTTCCTACGGAATATCCACATTTTTAACTGTGATTTTAGAGCAAAAATCCGGGGTTGTTGAATTGATATCATAAAACAACGTTACCTTCTGTTTACTTAAATTTCAGCAGCTTTTTTACCTTGTCAAATTTTTTTTCCATTCAAATATTGATATTTACAATATATCTCACATTTAACTATACCTATTCTAATTACTATACAACACTACAGGTACGATGCCATGGGGAGCGAAAGACAATGACTACCCCATGGCCAACATAAAAAGACACGCAACGTTCAACTAACTACGACTACACTAGAAATGAATAGGGACCAATGGCAGTGTACCAGATTCTGTTCCACACCAGATGCCAGGTCAGGAATATGATAACTTGAATGATGTCGCAAGCAATTTTTCCACGTACTTCAAGATTTACCTGGTTGAAATCGACGTTTCCGATCTCAAATCATGAGAGATTTATTTTCTTAGGCAAGCATACCTCCGAGAAAACTTCAACAGATGCCTAGATATAAGGGACAACGCAAATTTTATTATATTACATGGCCAGTGGAGGAGACAAATTATTGCAAAAAATCTGCTTGCTCCGTATGAAATCATTTCAAAAAATACAGCTTCCCAGTCACCATTTCCTTAAAAATGCATCTGCCCCGTATGCCTGAACAAGAGATGTTATATAGTACTATAGTACCACCGATGAATTAGCCACAGACCGTTAGAGAGGCAGTTAATCTCCAGGAGAGTCTTTGTCAATAACAGATGAATTCGCCTTGCAAGAAACTAACAAGGAAATTTGGCGTCATTTATACGCATCTTTGCAAGCATTTCTCAACTTGCTTCATTCATAATCTTGTCCTCAAGGTGAGCCATTGTATAGTTCAAAATTCATCCTATCTTGAGCTCATAAAAAGTTACTGCCCCGTTCAAGCCCGTTCAAATTTGCTTAATAAAAAGTGTTGACCCTGTTGTGTGTAAGATCTAAAAAGTAGTTTCCCCGTCACGTTTTGCACCGGCCATGTTATAAAATAAACTTTGCGCTGCCCCTGACGGACAAACTTTCTACTACATTATAATGACTTTTACAATCTGTAGCAAGGGTTATCCCTTCCAGAGGATAACACTGCCATTTCTTGATTTATCTTCCTATTTCCCTTATCTCCCTACTGTTTTCGAAAATCGAGAAGATGAATTATTGTAGGTTATATTTGAACTGACCCTGTCCCCCTAGCTAAGCTATTTTTTAACTCTGATGACTTATTTTAACCGCAATCTTCCAACAACTTCGCCCACAAACTGGCCTGATTAAGAGTACCACGTTGTACACTTGCAAGACAAAGAGGCTGGTCATGACATAGAGGCAAATCGGAACGCCTGGACAAACCAAAAACTATAGATAAGCATCTACCAAGCTGAATATGACGACATAGCGCACTGAATTTTGAGCGATATGCCGTCACAGCGCACCAGTAACTAATTTGAATATCAAATTTTTCAGAGAAATGACAAATTGTGCAGGAAAATAGATTGAAAAACTGTTTAAGGCAACGTTCGTCCGAAAGAAAGTTTTCGTCAGGGCAAAACGTTTTTCTGAGATTGCAAAATTAATCCTCAAAACAAATATTAAGCCTTATAGCCCAAGGAAGGAATTATACTATATATCATTATAATTCAACATTGACACTGCAAGCATCAATGCTACTTATATCATGGACCAGAATGGAACGTGGAGGAATTTTTCGATTCCCATACAAATCCCTTACAGTCTGCATTTTTCTAATCGTAGGGTTTAAAGATGGATGATTTTACCAAATAAAACTTTCTCATCTAAGTTAGCCTTTGACTGATAGATTAACATTTTAGTTTTGAATATCGGTCACATACTGTTCATTCCATAACCCTTGCAACATGAGAAATATGTCAGTTATACAGAGATCTTAATGCGCAAAAAGAAGGCTAGTTACTTGAGCCCTGCGTTTTCTGTGTGGATAATATATCCATTGTGTCACAAGTGGACGATCGAAGAAGCAGCTTTGTGAAAGTCAAAGGGAACTGAAATAGCTAAAAGCTGGCCCTTGCCAAGTTCAGAATATGGTTTGATGTAGCCATTTGAATTCTTGTCAAAATCAACAGCTTTAAATACCTAAACTCATCCCCTGGTCTTGGATATGTTCAATTTCATGGAAGAGGTGAATGTCAAGATAAATTGAAGCTATGAACGAAGCAAAATGCATCGTAGTTATTTTTCCTCTTATCAAATATTATCTTATGCGTTTGGACATGCTAACTTCTTATCAGTAATGAGCAACCTCAACCAATTTTGTATGTGATTGTAATTCATTTCATCAGTAGTGAATGCATCTTCATATCATCGTACTAAACCACCTGAAGTGCTAAACCACCTGAAGTGCTAAACCACCTGAAGTACTGAACGACCTGAAGTACTAAACCACTTGAAGTACTGAACCACCTTAAGTACTGGACCACCTTAAGTGCTGATACACCTTCACAGTTCCAAACTAAAGAACTAAATTCGTGGATAAGTGATAAAATGGCTCACTTAGAAATAAAAATAAATTCCAAATATTCACAATCGGTTAAGGGGAATGTCATCATCATCATCATCATCATCATCATCATCATCATCATCATCATCATCATCATCATCATCATCATCATCATCATCATCATCATCATCATCATCATCATCATCATCATCATCATCATCATCAATTTATTTTACGTATCGCAAAGTTACGTATTTTACGTATCATTTATGCTTTCTGTCTACAACGACATTGCGTGGTCCACAATAAGTCTCCGCATATGTCTATTTTGTGCCATCTTTTCATGCTCTTTTATTTGTACTGTGTTGAAGACACAAACTTTCTTGTTTTTTACTAATGTTTTAAATTCAACCTTTGAGATCTTTTTCTATTTGTTTGATCCGGACAAGGAAAACGAGACAGAAGGAAGGGGAATAGAAGGGAAAGGAGAGGAGGAAGAGGAAAGAAAGAAAGAGAGGTAACGGGACAGCATGGGGTGGTATACTAGGAAAGAAGAAGAAAGAGTGAAAAAGAAATGAAGGTACATGGCTTGCTACCAGAAAGAAAAATATTTTTTGAGCCCTGATTTTTGCCCACTCTTGATTTTTACAGGGTTTTTTGTCTCCTTTAGTGACTTTCTTGCCGGTGTATCTTCAGGCAATCTTAATAGATGACTATACCATGTCAACCTTCTTAGCTTCACTGTTTAGCTCCATAGACCTTTTAGCTATTCTAAAAACGAATCTGGATCGAACGACATTTCATTACATTTAGTGGGATTTTCGAATGTGCACAATACTGATAACAGCTCAAACGCCATTCAATCGAACCTCGTGTATAAAAATGTGTGAAAATATCGATCGATCCAGACTCTTTGTAGAATACCTAAAAGGTCTATTTTATGAGTTTCGCGCGAATTTCAACAATGAATTTTATTTTAGTGAGGAATGCAAAAAGGTGATCTCGGGGCCTTTATCGAGGGGATATTGCATTTATTGTCCATCCCATATATGTGATGTTGGTGTTTAAAGTACGTTGCGCTCCCTGGGCACAGCATAAGGGAGATTTTGTATTAGTAAAGAGAGACTGATAGGAGAAATCCATAGGCGAGGACTTTAAGAATAAGGTAGGTTAGAATAAGCAAAAGGAGAGTCCAAAAATCCCACATATCCACTGCCAAGTGTATCTGGGACGCGAAACCATCGATGACAGTAAAAAATGTTTGTAATACTCTGTGGCTAACAAGCAGTGATAAGGCAGTCCACCACAAAATGGGTCCTTAAAAGTGATGATTACGCTTTACGTAGGCGATTGCTTGAAGCGCTATTTTTTGGAATGTGTCATACGCATGTTTTGATTCATGGCAGATGCTCTCCATTAAAGAAGCCACACCTGAATCGCGTGATTAATTTCAACATATTTTCCCGCTCTTCTTGCTTACCTTTGTTATTGGCCTAGCCAAAAAAGTCAAGCTACGAGCTTCGCAACAGCCTGTCGCGGATTTCCCTATATCTCTGTGTGCTGAGTGTGCTGCGAATTCGACCTCTTTCCTGACGCAGCAACAACAACCTTCAGAGACACAGGGACACTTTAAGGAATAAAGTTGCGAAAGGAACAACTACTGCGCTTCTGGAGTGAAGTGAATGCAAGGAACTAGGTGGGGGTAATCTATGAATGGGACATAGAAAACTCCTACGTATGTTATTGTTCCTCTGGCGATTAAATACAAAAGGCTAATAATTGGATAAAAATAATAGAAGGAGTTTCTTCGAGCGAGATACCTTGTTACATTCAAGCTTGGTCTCCCTGGTAACTTGCATGGGAGGGGGGGGGGCTTCTAAACAGACGGCTAATAATGCTTACCAAGAAATTGTTACATCATCTAATCTTTGGGCATTGTATCATTCTGATGCAGTTAATTGTTCTCGGCCTAAAAATAACAGAGGAAAGATCATTACGCTATCTTCTCTCAAGCATCGTTGAAAAGAAAAGGAACCTTCAACACGAAAAGAATCTTTATCCGGCATCTTGTACGATATTCATTGTAAAATGAAAGTTTAGAATAAAACAAGACGTACCTTGAACAGACTATATTAAATGTATGACCTTTCGAGTTGAGCCCGCTATCAAGTGAAGTAAGATTAGTAGAACGAGAGCAAAGGAATATAAGATGGAAAACTTCAGGAATTTTAAACATAGTAAAAGGTAGGAATTTTCGACTTTCGACTATGTATAACAGTGCAGAGCAGTTATGACACCACCATTACTCATAGCGTCACTCGGTGGAGACTCTGGTATAAACAGGTACACAATTGTCGCTCGATCCAAGCTCTTCTGTCGAAAGTATCTCTAGATCCTGCTGTGGTGGCGACACGGGAGAATGGGGGACTTCCCCCCTAACTCTCAAAGTCGGCAAAAATTGTCAAAGAAAAACGGCAGAAAATTGGTTCAGTATACCTTTAGAATGAAACATTACGTCTAAATCCCCCCCCCCCATTTCTCTCGGATTTTTCAGAGCTGGCGCCGCCACTGCGATCCTGCTATAAAAGTCTTGGAACATGTGTGGTAATTTCCTGGTATTGTTCAATTTTTCCTCTCCCCTACAGAACAATGAAGTTCTGTGATGATAAAATAGGGATGTTAGGATGATTTGCGACTCTCGTGGAATGCCAGGACAATAAGCTTGCAAATCAACATGGTTTGGGGGTGAGGTGGCATTTAATCCAAATCACTATTATTAGAAAGGCGGATTATCGAGAAATTATCGAGAAATGGCCGAACTATTCCAAGGACCTTGGTCCGGGGGGGGGGGGTAACTTAACTTGTTTATGGTACGGGGTTGTGCCATTTCTTAGGGTACCTTTTTCATGAGAGTTTCCGGATTTATGGGTATGGTTTTCAACAATTTTTGGCATCTTCCGGATTTATGGGTATAGTTTTCTGTCAGAATTCATTTTAGTTAGGGTCCTAATAACATTGATCATGCAGATTGTGATACCAGCATGAAACTTCGTACACCTACCCAGTTTGATGCGCTGAAAAAGATAAGAATCAGACCCCAACTCAAATCTGCCCCCAAATGCTATTTTTAGACTGGGGTACTTGGACCCAGACCCTATAAGGGGTATTTACCATAGCTCTACTGCAACATACAACAGAGCCATGAAATTGAGTACAGGTACGTAGTTTGATACGCTGAATAAGATTAGAATCAGACCCCCATGAAAATCTGCCCCCAAATGCTATGTTTAGACTGGGGTACTTGGACCCAGTCCCTTTAAGGGGTATTTACCATAGCTCTGCTGCAACATACAATAGAGCCATGAAATTGAGTACAGGTACGTAGTTTGATACGCTGAATAAGATTAGAATCAGACCCCCATGAAAATCTGCCCCCAAGTGCTATTTTTAGACTGGGGTACTTCGTCCCAGTCCCTCTAAGGGACATTTATCATAACTCTACTACAAGTGACGATACAGCCATGAAATTTCGTACAGGTAGGTAGTTTGATACGCTGAATAAGATTAGAATCAGACCCCCATGAAAATCTGCCCCCAAATGCTATGTTTAGACTGGGGTACTTGGACCCAGTCCCTTTAAGGGGTATTTACCATAGCTCTGCTGCAACATACAATAGAGCCATGAAATTGAGTACAGGTACGTAGTTTGATACGCTGAATAAGATTAGAATCAGACCCCCATGAAAATCTGCCCCCAAATGCTATTTTTAGACTGGGGTACTTCGTCCCAGTCCCTCTAAGGGACATTTATCATAACTCTACTACAAGTGACGATACAGCCATGAAATTTCGTACAGGTAGGTAGTTTGATACGTGGAATAAGATGAAAGAGAGATCCCTTCGAAAATTTGCCCTCAAATTCTATTTTTAGACTGGGGTACTTGGCCCCAGTTCTTCAAAGGGGCACTTACTATGAATACTATTCTATCTAACTTTAAACGTTTTATGCTCTGACATACATATAATATTGGTTCATGAATCTAGGTTCGAATATGTACAAAGGATACTGTAATTCAGTCATTGCTGCATTGTCCACTGCACTGGCAGAGCTCCGTGCAGTCAAGCTGATGTCGACGACATTTGCATCTCCCACTGCAACCTTTCTTGCAACTGCACTTGATAAGCTCGTAACATGCCTTTGATGCTTCTGGGATTGTTATCCATGAAGGCTTGATTTTACCATTGTTTCTTGTCCAGCCCCAACTTTCAAAACTTGGAAGAACTTGGCAGCTTTGAGTGCTTTGCCCCCAAATGTGGCTACAAACAAAGAAATTAGTTAAGACATCAAAGAAATAACATCAAACAATTTGGTGCTGCAAGTCCACAGAAACTGCATAGCTGCTATACACATAGACTGCATTAACAAATAAACGTTGCTTGATTGTTTGCGTGCCTCCTTGCTTGCTTGCTTGCTTGCTTGCTTGCTTGCTTGCTTGCTTGCTTGCGTAGTTGAAATGTCAATGAGCAAACATTCTAAGAGGGAAAGATATTGTATCACAATTTCTGTGCTATTTTACGGAAAAAAATGATTTCCTGCCAAGTAGAATTAACAAATAAGTGATCAAAACGCTTACCCTCCTTGGTATACAGCTCGTTTTACATGTTGTGTTAACGCATCTTGAGTCGGCGGCAGATTCTCACTTGAACGGCCTTTCTTTGCAAATAAAACCCTTCGGCATTCATTTATATCTTCAAGTGTGCTTGTACGATCATACAGTAAGATTGTATACCTCTCAATGGCTTTCAAATCTTCATCTGACAGTTGCTGACACGGAGAAGATAATCTGTTGGAGCAAATAAATTATCATAAATACAAACAAATGTGGCTGCTTTTGCAATGCTTTAACATCAAATTTCTGGAATGTATACACTTCTAGCAAAAACAACTTAAACGTATCAAACAAAATCAAATTGTTTGTATTAGCTACTGTGTATGGAGAAAATTTCAACAATTGTGTCGACAGTGTTACAGAATGATGTTCTTATACTTTTTACACAAATGAAAAACAAGTGCATACCTTTCGAAGGTTTCGTTAACGTCTGGATGTGACCTCCATACTGTCCATGAATATTTTTTGCCTCTGCCAGCAAAGCTTGACACCGTATCACATCCAGTAAAGGCAAACCAGAAACGCAATCCTTTGCAAACGGATTCACCTAGGTTGGTAACGTACTCGTGAATCGGAAGCCAACGCAGCTGCTTACCAACGCCGAATTCCACCCACAGCTCCTCGATTTGTAAAGACTGGAACAAGGAAATTGCAAGTACCACAACATCTGTATCCACCGTTTTCACGACGATTTTGCGATGGCCAGAGTCTGCTGCATGTTTTACATGGACAAAGATCCTTGTGTCCGCTTCCTCATGATTACACGGTGATACGCGAGTTAAATCGATGTCGGCGTTGCATAATGTTCTGTCGAAAGATGTAGCAAGGATCATCCTATTTGGAGGGCAATGTGAAACAAGCTTGTCAGCCAACAGACCAAAGAGCTCCGTCTTATTATCGTCATCTCGAAGGAACTGCTGCCACTGTCCCCATATTGGAGTTGTTTCTCTGACCGAAATCCTCGTTCCTGAACCTCTTCTTTCTCGCGTTTCCGACTTCAAGCTATCTTTCAGGTATACGTCAAAAACAACATCAACTCGGCCCATCCCTTGCTGCTGAAAACTCTTGTAAATCGCCTTCGTAAATACATCTGAAGCATACTGACCAAACGTCTTGATATCTCGTGGAGCCGTCATTTGTACTACTGCCGCACCATCGATAATTTTGGCTGTTGCCTCAGGCCCTGAAAGACATGTAGACCCAAACGCATCCAGGGTTGCAAGAAATCGGCTTTGGTGCATGTTCTCAACTTGCCGTATTCAGACAGCGCAGGAGGATATGAATGATTTTCATGGGTGAAAAAATCTTGCAAATCTCCATCTCTGGACTGGCATGCTACATACAATGACGCGTACAACCTGCACTCCTCTTTCAACGAAACCATTCTCAGCTTTCCTTTCGAAGTAGACACCTTATTCTTTTCTCTGAACAGGGGGAGACTATTTCGTTTGATTGCACTATATAGAGAAACCTGTCTCATGATCAATCTCTCCTTGACGTAGCGATCGTACTGCTCCTTGCCTAATCGTTGTGCTTCACGTACTGATTGCATAGCTTCCTGACTCATCAAACACTTCTTCGTCACATGCATAAGAACATCATCTTCTTCAAAAGGATTACCAAGCTCTGAAAAGACTTCCTTGATGGCGATGGTATCTTTGCGAAACTTTTTTTCCTGTCCATCAGAATCTTCGTGATGCCCATTGTCTTCATCCTCGTATTGGGGTTCCTCGTTTTCAAATGATTGTAACATGCGAGTGATTTCAGGACCAGCCACCATCCACTTCAATAATGCTGCTGGGTCTTGCAAAATACCTATTGCCCCGCCGTCAATTTTTACGATTTTGTTATTTTGCTCGTGGGCTTGATCTTCAGCAAGGCACGAAAAGGCTCGTTTCGTTTTCTGAAAAGTAAACTTTCCTTTGAGGAATTCTTTAAAGATGGATGGATGTTTCACAGGCAACAACTTCAAGTCATTGATAAAGACAGGCAGCCATCTTGCATAGTGGACATGGTCAAGAGCAAACATCCAGGGTGCAATATCCTCTAAAGAACGCACGAACATGTGGAAGTCACCTTCGCGTATACTTCGCACCAACATGAGAAGCAGAGTTTCCAATTCTATGACAGTTAGCCAGTAATTGAACTGTGCTGATGAGGATCTCCTTGCTGTAATCCATTCTTCTATCGGTACGTCAGTGGAACTATTTCTGTAAGCACTCACGAGAAGGAGATGCAGTGCTGCACAGGTGACCTGATGAACATATCTGGAACGCTTAACATGGGTTCCACTGAGAACCGATTCTGCTCGACCTGGAGAATGTATCTGAGCTTCGATAAGCACCTCAACCCAACCACTTCCTTCAAGGCAGTCACCTAACATATTGAGGGTCGCCATTTCGATATGCAATGCTCCCATCATCATCACCAATTTGTTCTCTCCGTATAATTCAGGATACGACCATTGAACTTTCTTTGCTATTGCATAAACGGGTTGGTCAGCCGTTATAACTGCAGCCTGTTCTGGGCAAAGTTGACGCAGAATCAACACAACAATGTCCATCGTATGACGCACCATAGCATGGGAGTTTATTGATTCTTCAAGCAGTGGCAATAATGTGGATGTACAATTAGGACGAATGATTCTGTTTCCAGCTATCTGCGAATGATACCCTGACCAAGACAGTCTCTCCTTAACGTCGATTTGCGCATTGGCATCATCGATTCCCTCAACTTTCTGAAGCCACTGATTTGCGACTCTGTGAGCTCCTTCCACATTTCCAATCCTTTCTGGATTTACTGACTGTGATGGATATTCAGCATCCTCGGTTTTCGTTGAAACAACTGCCGTGTAATACTCGGGTAGCTGTAATTTTACATCCATTTCCTCTATCCCTCTCTCCAGGACGAAAATTTCTGACTCGATGTCTTCTTCAGGATGCTGGAAAACTGATATGCTGGTACCGTGAAAAGCTTCCTTGGCAGTAGTAGAAGACGGGTTATGGTCGATGTTGTCGATAGCGGCTGAAGTGAAAATTCCCTTCTTTAACGATGGTGGGCAGACAACTCCTTGATTTTGGTAGGATCTGCAAAGCTGTTTGGTGATTGCCAGCTGTACACTCTGTACTCTTTTGTACGAAACACTGAGACCATGTCTTGACAAATTGTCGATTAAGCCTTTCTTCCTCGTCTTCGAGTGCAACATTAAGCCCAGATATAAAGGAAATGGTGTTTCATTCTCTTTTGAGTGTCGAACGACATCTGTCTGTGTGCATTTTCTTCGCTTTGTCTTTACCGTGTTGAATTTGATAAGTTGTGCAATTGACATAGCAGCTGTTTGCTCTTTCACTGGAACTTTTTCATCAATGTTCCAACCATTTAAGACCATACAGATTAGGCTGTACAAAGAATGAGGAACAGAACTTCCTTCACTTGCTGGAACCAAAATAGCATCATTTTCTTTACTGGAAGCAATTATCTGTTTCCTGATGATAGCAGCAGCTCTTGCTAAGCACATACCATCATCTTCATTGCTGAAAGCACATGCATCAAAAATAGCTTGCCCAGATTCTTCTTTAAAAGTGAGAAGAACATGTTTTCCTTTTTTATACTCCCCAAGTTCTGGGATGTGCCCTAAAATATTCTCCTTTAGTCTTGTACTGTGAACACTTTCAATCAAGCTATTTGACCCACCATACTCCTTGAGCCTGTTTCGATACAAAGTAACGAGGTCACTCAGTTTGAAAACAGGAATTCCTTCTTCTGTTTGGTAAATCTCATGAATGTACCCGATAACCTCCGCCAGGACGACACCTGAAATGATTTCATCTTCGTCGCCTTTCCCTAGGTCATTTTTCGTGGCATTCCGAACTCGATTGTAAAGAGACGCTAAACACGATTTATGATACTTAGCTTCTATTGCGACAAGGTCGCCCTCGCTTAGCTTCGCCAATAACTTTTCGTCAGAAAGCAGTAATGCAGCGTCCCGGACACGCCTATCTAAAGCAAATGTCTGAGCGCTCGATAGATTACTCTCAGCGTCTTCTTTCTCACAAAAGAAACAACATGGACGGAAATTTTCGGCAGAAAACCGTGATCGGGTTGCGCGCGTAGCACCAATTTCTGGCAAGCTTTCACGATCTGCAAGTTTCCTTCGTTTACAAGCCCTTTCGTAATGATAACTGTCATACTTGTTTCTACATGTTTTGTGAAATTTCGCTTCGTGTTCTTTGAGTGAGTGCAATAAATCTCCGCTCTCTACTCTGACTTGCAGTGATTCGGGCAGTTCTCCGATTGAAGAAAAGTCTTTTAATTGGTCTGCAACTTTTACATACCCAACTTCCTTGTCTGTTTGTCTACTGTTAGCAGGACACTCAAGTTTACTGCTGGTTTCTTGTTGGCAAATAAAACAAAGATTCCAGTCCGTTTCATTTACTCTGTTGCTCGAATGGATGCCTTCAAATGTCCTTGACGGATCAACTAACTCAAACTTTTTCTTCGACATGACATTTCATTGTCAGAAACCATTCCAGTGATGTCCTTACTTTGGCGTTGGTTTAAAGGCTTTGTGACTTGTTTAATTTAGTCTCCATGCAATGAAATCCCTGAGTGTGGTCATCAATTATTTGAAAACAATGAACGAAATTACTCTTCACCCCTCTTTTTTCTGCTAGATCTCATATTCCTATTGTTAGGAAAGAAGGACTTTGAGACCATTGCAATGGCTTCATTGCAAAGCTCTCAGGGGGTAGCAGTCCTAAACACAAAAGTCCAGCAACCTGAATAAGGAATTTGAATGAAGATAGACAGGAATGGAGCTAGAGCTCATGATAAATGCCCCTTAGGTGGACTGGGACCAAGTACCCCGGTCTAAAAATAGCATTTGGGGGCAGATTTTCAAAGGGGTCTCTTTTTCATTTTATTCAGCGTGTCAAACTACGTATCTGTACCAAGTTTCATGGTTGTATCGCCACTGGCAGTAGAGTTATGAAAAAGGCCCCTTGAAGGGACTGGGGCCAAGTACCCCGGTCTAAAAATAGCATTTGGGGGCAGATTTTCAAAAGGGTCTCTTTTTCATTTTATTCAGCGTGTCAAACTACGTATCTGTACCAAGTTTCATGGTTGTATCGCCACTGGCAGTAGAGTTATGAAAAAGGCCCCTTGGAGGGACTGGGGCCAAGTACCCCGGTCTAAAAATAGCATTTGGGGGCAGATTTTCAAAAGGGTCTCTTTTTCATTTTATTCAGCGTGTCAAACTACGTATCTGTACCAAGTTTCATGGTTGTATCGCCACTGGCAGTAGAGTTATGATAAATGCCCCTTGGAGGGACTGGGGCCAAGTACCCCGGTCTAAAAATAGCATTTGGGGGCAGATTTTCAAAAGGGTCTCTTTTTCATTTTATTCAGCGTGTCAAACTACGTATCTGTACCAAGTTTCATGGTTGTATCGCCACTGGCAGTAGAGTTATGATAAATGCCCCTTGGAGGGACTGGGGCCAAGTACCCCGGTCTAAAAATAGCATTTGGGGGCAGATTTTCAAAAGGGTCTCTTTTTCATTTTATTCAGCGTGTCAAACTACGTATCTGTACCAAGTTTCATGGTTGTATCGCCACTGGCAGTAGAGTTATGATAAATGCCCCTTGGAGGGACTGGGACCAAGTACCCCAGTCTAAAAATAGCATTTGGGGGCAGATTTTCAAAGGGGTCTCTTTTTCATTTTATTCAGCGTGTCAAACTACGTATCTGTACCAAATTGCATGGTTGTATCGTCACTTGCAGTAGAGTTATAATAAATGCCCCTTAGGTGGACTGGGACCGAGTACCCCAGTCTAAAAATAGCATTTGGGGGCAAATTTGAGTTGGGGTCTGATTCTTATCTTTTTCAGCGCATCAAACTGGGTAGGTGCACGAAGTTTCATGCTGGTATCACAATCTGCATGATTGACCCTGTTTTATGACTTTAGTGACTCCACTATTTATTGTTGAGCAGTTTTGGCATTCCCGGATTTATGGGTATGATTGGTATGATTTTCAGAAATTCTCCAGATTTATGGGTATACTTTCGAGAAATTTCTCCGGATTTATGGGTGGTACTTTTACGATTTGAATGGCACAACCCCGTATCTTGGGAACTCAAGTTACCCCCCCCCCCCGAGACTTTGGCAGGTATTGTAGAATAGCCAAATGGTCTACAAGGAGAAAGTAACACTTGAAGAAACAGTCACTTTGACGTTTTTAGACTAGTAGGCGTTTGGCGTTGAAATAGTGACCCATCAAAAAGTTTATTTTACTTCCGTAGGCGGTTTTCAAGGACATAACTTTCATCAATTTCTCCTCAAGCTTCCTTTTCAACCAATTGCAGACACCCATACATCCAGACATAAAGCGACGTCCATCATGTTAAAATTGACCCTTTTTAACGGGTCTCCACATTGGGCAACATGTGTCTTATGGAGGCGTTTTGCAATTAATTTCGGGATACTAAGCTGTCACCGGTTTATTGTGTGGTCCAATCAGTCCAACCGTATTTTCAACAATTGTCACAGAATTTACGTAGAAGCTTTTTCACACCTTACTACGGAAGCCTTTTTCTTGCGGTAGTTTTTTTCTCGAACTATGGTGCTTGATAGTCCTAGTCTTAACCATCATAAACTATAATTCATTGTGACATGATCTGCCTACCGGATGTGCCAAAGAAGGTTCAACGATTATTGCTGCTGTTTAATGAAAGGCCCCATGAAATCGAGAACAAAGTTATCATTGGACTCAATAATTGGAATTGCACGAATTTTGTCTTGTAAAAGACTCCACAGTAGAAAAGAAAATAGAAATTTAGTTCTCAAATTACTAAAAAGTCAAGAAGCTGCAGCATCAGGATATCACCACTGTAGGAACATTATCTAGTCAAGGAAACCCAAAGTATATTTTCACTTCATATAGTTTTATTGTACTACCCAGAAGGCACTTGAGTACCTTAAAAGCCCTATTTCGCTCCATCTCCATTAAGCTCCTACCCTAGTGCTCCTAAAAAGCCCTCCCTCTGAGGCAAATTTGCAGTAAACCCCCCCCCCACTCTATTAAACCCCCTTACGTAAATCAGTTCCAGACTTTATTTCCATTCATTTACTGAGCTTGCATGTTAATTTGTTATGGTTTTGATTTTTAATTTTTCATTTTCATTTTCATTTTTAATTTATTTAGGGTAAAATTTTCAACTATGTATTCATAAATTGCTTTACAAGCTGATAATATAATAACATTTTTAATGTTAGTTTTACAATAGTGTGAGCACTAATATACACGACCAGAAAGCAATTTTAGAGATTGTGTTATGGAACTTATTGACTGCAAACGTTGCAGGTGCATTCATTTTCGAAAAACCAGTTTTTACGAGAGTTTTGAACTGATTTGCATTCCTGGATGACTTTATTTCATTTGGAAGAGAATTCCAGATCTTTACACCCAAAAAGCTAATGGATTTTATACCAGAATTTGTAATTTTACCTTTGGGAATGGATAGAACACCATTTCTTCGAAGATTATAGCTAGTGGGTTTGGGAGAAAATAGTTTTTCATAAAGGCCAGATTCAAGTTGTGCAAAGTTTTGTAAGTTTCAAGTGCCAACAGCCTAATAGAATGGATCAAGGGTGTTAGGACACGGATGTTGTGATTGGTTATTTATTTACCTTGTTTTGATCCTTGTGTCTTGTTTTGCTGTCTTGTTTTCTGTTCTGTTTCACCTTCAACTGAGCGTGGTTAGGCCCAACCGCTCTCAAGTTGTTCGAATAGAGCTCCCTTGTATTTCTGTGTCTTAGTGCACCTGTTTTAAAAACTATTCTTGTGCGAAGGCGCACTAAGACACAGAAATACAAGGGAGCTCTATTCGAACAACTTGAGAGCGGTTGGGCCTAACCACGCTCAGTTGAAGACGAAACAGAACAGAAAACAAGATAACAAAACAAGGCACAAGGATCAAAACAAGGTAAATAAATAACCAATCAAAACATCCGTGTCGTAACACCCTTGAATGGATATGACTTGTAGTAGATTCGGCGTTGAATGGAAGATCTTTGTACGATGAAGTATAATCAGAGAGTGAAGTATAAGCTGCCTGTACAAAGAAAAAAACGATAAACCCTTAAAGATTTACAATATACAAGATACAATAATAAAGTAAAAGTAGTTAAAAGTTCTCAATCCACAGGATTAAAAGGGATTCTTTATGTTCTGGAGTTTTTGAGACAGGATTTAAATTGTTTGGAATTTTTTGTTAATTTGATTTGCGTCAAGGCCATTCCATAGTTAGGCCCTTAATTTTGGCCACATGTTGTTCGTAGGAACGGGACACGTAGACCGGTTTCGGTATTTCGAAGTTCCCGGATACTGGTTTCTGAAAACCTGTCGAACAGGTATTCAAGATAACAGGCATGCAAGAACTATGTACCGGGTGTCCCCAAAAAAAGTTCCGGCGTTTGATTAAACGCAGAGAAAAAAATTTTGAATCTGGAAATTTCCAATCAATCTTGTTAAATGCTAGACATTTCAACTTAAAATTTGACTTATCGTAAGAAGAAATTAGTAGCCTGAAAATGGAATTATGAGCTCTAACATTGCATGTTTATGTTCAAAGCAAAACCAGAGAGATTGTACGCCTTTCTTCATCGTCGCAATGAAGGAGCAATCTCCGGATAAGCAACAGACGACGAACAAGAGTTCTGCTTTCAAATCAAAGTCTGAAAATTGAATCCAATAGGGAATAGGTCTCGAGGGAACATACTAGGTTTGTACTTTTTACCACTCAATTCGAGCTGCACGAAGCCGGAGAATGAAATGTTGCATTGTATGACACGTCTAACAAGGAACTGAGAACTATCCTAATGGAAGAAAAGAACTGTGAAACTGTGGAAAAGTAAAACTCCCATTTGAAATTCCCAGTTGACGTAATGCAACAATAAAAGCAGCAAATTGTTTGTCCCAAGACAGTCCGCAAAATGATTTCGAGCAGGTGTCACTTCACTTCATACAATCAAATTGCATTAGAAGCTAACAATAGAATATCTGCACGCTCGGCAAATTCCACTGACTGGAAATTAGAAACCTTGCCCCTTATCAAGGTAATGAAAGCATCGTCAACTCAGTGTATGTGTTGGTCGCTGAGGGAGTCACCTTTTACCACCATGAGGCAGGACACCGTACATATCTCTTTGGTTTTGTCTTGAGCATGAACATGAACTGTTAGAGCTCATAATTCCATTTTCAGATGACTAATTTCTTCTTACGATATGCCAAACTTCAAGTTAAAATGTCAAGCATGTAACTAAAGTGAATAGAATTCTTTAGGTTTATAAACTTTTTTCTCTGTGTTCAATCAAACCTCTGAACATTTTGTTGAGACACCCGGTATGTTTTCGACTCGTAAAATTGTATCATGACGCAGCCAAATATGGGGTAAAGAACTGACCTGGGGGGCTACTATACATATTTTGGGTACGGGGACGTGCCATCGGGAAGGGTATCGATTTTCACGATTTTGGTATAAGGAACGGTATCGATTTTCACGATTTTGGTATAAGGAACGGTATCGATTTTCGCAATTTTCGCAATTGGTATAGGGTCGGGTATGCATTTTCGGAAAATTGGTTTAAAGTCCGGTATGTATTTTAGATAAATTGGTATAAAGTCGGGTATATACATTTTGGAAAAATTGGTATAAGGAACGGGTATGTGTTTGAAACCTCGATGGCACGTCCCCGTCCAAAATCTGGTCAAGTACCCCCCCCCCCGGGAGAACTGAAAGCTATCATAACTTAACGTTGTGAATTAGACCCTTCTCTTTTTAAGATCCCTCTGATTAAATAAGCCCCTCCCGTGGAACTTTTGTGGTAATGTTTAGAAAATGACAAGGCTTTATATAAACATTCGTTGTGAAGTGTTAAGGAGGCCATAGATAAAAATTCGAAGAACCTCAAAACATAAATTGACAAACTGGTTTTCACTTCAATGGCACAATCCTAGTTTCGTTTTGTGATAGCTACGTCCTAACTATTCTCAAACTTTAAAAGGAGTACAAAGACCAGCATGCTTTCCGCGAAGACAACGACCCCACAACGACCTGCTCTGCACAGCTTCCAGGATAAACGGACTGAACGAAATTCACAAAAACAAAAACAAACGATGGCAAAGGCTGCTGTTTAAAGCTGGCTAAACCTAAAGGAACCCTTTAGCTTGTTAAAATCAGTCATTTTTTTCTCGAATTAAAAGTGATTATATAAGAGCAATTTATCTCAGAATCGCTAAAAACAGACTTGAGGTTCTGGATCAAATAATCAAATATATGTTTGCTTCATATCGATGAAAACGAAGCGAACACGAACACGAATGATAGCTTTCCAGTTTTTTTTACTCCATGCTTTGTGGATTCAACACTCAACTTTACGAGTGAAATGCATAAATTCGGCACAGCTTTTAGCCTAAACCATATCAAAATAAAGAAGAAAGCTTATTTAGCAAAATAAATGGAAAATCTTTAGTAATTTTTGGCAGTTGATATAAGTGGGGCGCTTAATAGAGAGGGCACTTATTTTAAAATTTTCGCTCAGTGAACAGGGGCTTAATAGAGCTTAGTAGGGAGAGCTTAGTACAGCAGGATTGCAAACGTTGCAACTCTGTTTACTTACGCAACCCAACGCAAATAGAAATAGTGAAGTATCTCACTATAATGACTATTTTTAGGTAATCCAAGAAAGCAAAGACGAGAAAGGACTACATTTACAAGATCACAGCTTGAAATCCTTGAAGATCTCTACTCAAAAACTAAGTATCCAGACGTCTTTATGCGAGAAGAGATTGCAATCAAAATAAATCTTCCTGAATCGCGGGTGCAGGTAGGTAGATGTTATACCATTTGTTCAACAAAGGTGGAGAAATGTTGTTTGACACTTCCCTTGAAGATCAAACACAACCATGGGCAAATGCATAAAAGTGAGAGATTATGTTGCATGTTCAAAAATCATAAAAAATCACCTCTTTTTCATAAGAATTTTTCGAAACAGCCAGCATGAATGTCAAACTTTCTGTGATTCATCAAATCCCTGAATTACAGTTGATTAGCAAAGACGAGTTTTAAGGGCCTGAAAAGCAAGCACTCCAACAGGCCCGTCGGAAAATAATTTGCTGAAGTTTGTCGATTTTGTAAGTGAAAAAGGCTGTAAAAGCCAAAGTCGATCCTTTGCTTCCGTCAATGGCAAATTTTCCAAAAACGGGGCGTTTTCCAAAGATCTAAAGGGCATGGTGATGAAAAATTTTCCTGGGAGCAAGCCTCCGGACCCCTGTTTTTGTTCACTTCGCTTGCACTCCGTTTCAGCCCCCCCCCCAAATATGAATTTCGTTCCAACGGGCCTGCTCCAACAGTCATCTAATTGAACTTTGTGGCTCATAGCAGAACGTCTCTTACACAGAGTTTCCTCAGAATCCGGATGTGGACCACATGGAAAATTACAAAAACTGATGTGAGTATTACAGATATCTATTTTTTCCACAGCTGAATGCATTGAAAAAAATTCATAGAATCAATCATAAAAACAACCATTGCTTTCAAGGTATGGTTCAAAAACCGCAGAGCAAAGGAAAGAAAGGATGCCAAACAAAAATTGGAAGAAGAGGAGAAGTCCGAAAAATCAGACAAGTTGCATGGCAAGAAAGTTGATGATCTGAAAAAGGAGAAAGAAACTGACGCAAAATCTGCTGCAGATAAAAATGATTACAGTACAAAAGGGGCAGATCAAAAAGATGCAGAGAAATGTGACAATCTCAAGAAACCAGTTGAGAATGGAAAAGTGTCAGGGATCAATGATTCCATTGATGAGATACATCAGACTAAAATGGAGCAAGATTCCCCACCACCCACTCCACCAGAATCTTTGCAGCAAACTCCCCTGGTGGAACAAAAGTCACCAGTGGAAAGGTCGCCAATAAGAAGAACAATCAAAGAAGAAGTGATGCATAATGATAATAATCCTACAACTACATATTCGCCAAGAATGCAACATTATTCAAGATCTTATTCTCCACAGACAAGCTGCTGGGCTGATGTAACAAGTGCAAATGCAACTTCAATGCTGAAACAAAGATGGGAGCATGAAAAAATGGCAACTCAGGAGGCACAGGCATATCCTGGTACCACACATTTCCCAATGACAAGACTTTCATCATCTGTCTTGCCACATTATACAAACTATGTTCATCAAGGCGCCCAAACTGCAAACACAGACACTCTATATGATTATTCAAGCAGTTACCCATATCGATCTTACATGCAAAGACATTTGTCACAGTGAGCAACTTGACGGTTTTAACAAGAGCTGGTCAGAATTTGGAATATTTGTAAAGAAAAATAATTTTTTTAAAGATGACGACCTAATGATAATGACATTAAAACTTTCAGAGGAATTCCTAAGTGGAAATCAGTTTAAATATTTGGTACAATGTTAGTTTGCTATATGCAGTTTTTCAGAACGTTACAGTTTGCACATTAATTTTGACTAACCTACAAGCTTTAAACTTACTTTAGAGTGACATGATTGCAAAATGCTGCTTACATCTTTGTTTCCTAAGCCAACAAAAGTACAGTGGGATAGATAATGCTGAAAAACTAAATACATGCATTTTAGAGTTGAAGATTTTTAATTTCACATTCCCAAAGGCAAAAATTTAGTAGAAATTGTACAGGTTGGTCTTGCAATGATTCATGCAAAAAAATACATTTCAAACTCAGATCTTCACAACAAGAAGTGAAATTTAATGTTGTGATATAGTAAAATTGGATTTGCTAATTGCTAAATTATCAAGTCATAAATTTGGAATGAAGCAAAGCATGGAAAATGATATAGCACAGTCCCTAAATTCTAGATAATTGAAAAGGGTTATTGTTACAATTACTGTTACAATTGTTAGAACATTTATTTCAATTTTATGTGACTGAGGATTTGAAAACTTTCTAAATATCACATTTTAGGTTTTTCCGGTGAGACCTAAAAAGGAATCTTTCAAAGGAGTGCATTTAGTGTATGATTAGATTTGACACAGGATTGAATAAGATAGATCAAAGGAGATAATACATGGATTAAGTTTCACAAATAGGGCTGTTTTATTTTCATTTTATATCAAGACACATGTTGCATTTCATTGCTTTTTATCTATGCTGCAAGGCTCTTTGGTGCAAACAAAACACTCAGATTTTATAAGGGTGCGCAAAACAAGAATCTAAGGTTTTGTCTCATTTCAAATGAAAACTTACATTACTCTCAAGTACCGAATAAACGGGGGGGGGGGGGGGGGGGGGTGGGAATAATCGGGGGGTTGGAAATGGTTCAAGATAACAATAATCAGGGGGGTTGGAATAATCAGGGGGGGGGCTGCTTGGAAAAATAGAAAACAGCCCTTTTCTTAGGTAAACACCTATCTGTTATATATTTATGTTAACAGTGATGTTACTGATACATTTACTTCTGAACTCTGGTTCTGTTGAATGCACTTCTTGAGACTTTTTCTTGCGTTTATTCAGAAATTATGTCTAATATCATTTCATTTTTCCAAAAATTAATAAAAGGGGGGGTTGGAATAAGAGCGGGGGGTTGGAAAATTTTTCAAAAATTAATAAGCGGGGGGACGATTATTCGGTACTCAAGAGTAGGTGGTCAGTTTGCCAAAATAGGTTCTTTTTCATTTTCCCCTGGCAAACAAAGTAAAGAGTGAATGGCTTAGATCTTGTCAAGCATTGAAAACAGGTCATCTTGCCAGGTTTGTCTTTGGTCATGTTTGGTTTGCAGTGATGAAAAATTATAGTAACCTTCAGGAGACATGCAGTCGTATGAGTTTCATTGTCTGTGCATTCCTTGCCACCAAATTATTTGTTTTGATACATTTTGGGCACCTGCACATTGGAGATTTCAAACAAACAATATAAACAATAGAGAACAAAACGTATTTCTTCTTTTTGGCAGAAACTGATGCCCAACCCAAAAATGAAAAACAAATATTCTTTGGTGATGCTAATTGAAAAGAATTTTAGTGCAACCAGTCTACATGATTTAGGGGTCATTGACAAACAATTTTAATCACAGTTAACAGAATTGGGCCACTAGAGGGGCAAGGGTTCAGCTCAGATCAATTGAAACTTTACTTTCCTAACAAAAATTGAAATAAGTAACTTTTCATTGTCAATCCTTAAAGAATAACTTGTAGCAGTAAATTTTTCAGCAGTGCCTTACTTAATTTTGATGCTGTAATCTGCACAAAAAATTTGCAGCATTCTTTAGTCCCAAATGTCACAACAAGACACTTAATAACAGGCTTGTGTAACAAGAGCCCACAATGGGAGAAAATCAAGTGATAAATTGAGTGGTCCATTAAGAAGGAGGAGGAGCAGCTCAATTCTATTAACTGTGGTGAAAGTTGTATGTCAGTGTCCTCTTGATATTTTGGGCAGGCGCAGGCCTAATCACTACTAAACATAGACATTGGCCATTATGGAAAGTACGGCATTTTTCAATGAGATCTTGGGTGTGCATGAAAAAGATTTGGAGTGTACAGTGTGCAACAGTTAGAAACAGGTAAACAGATCGATTCTAACTGTGACTATTACGTATATCCTCAAGACAGAGCGTCTTGATTAAAGATTTTTCATATTATCCCAAAAAATTGTCCTGTTTTCTACAATTTCCTTCCATTCCCTTCTTTACGTCATTACGTGTAGTGCTATGTTCGTGTTTCCTGTTTTATGTTGCCATGAGGTAGTCATAGTTGTTTGCTCCACATGGTATTGTACTAGTAGTAGGGTATAGTTTTTTGTAAGTAGTGTAATTAAGTAATATGTATTGTAACTCTTTAGATTGAATGTAAAAAAAGACAGTTAGAAAGTGTGCACTTCAAGTGCGCACATCTTGAAACTTTTAATACAAAGTCTTTCAAGGGATTGGTAAATTTCTCATTCCACATCAGTATTCATAATTGCACCCTCTCTCTTTTTGCTCAAATCTTTGGTCATGCTATTCTTGCATATCCTGTGATCATGATCAGTTGAGCTATAGAAGGCTCAAGTTGCACGATTTCACGCACAGGCACACAGATCTTGCTCTGTTGCTTTGTTGTAAATTACTCAGGTGTGCAACCAGCAACCCAAGTAAAAATCTTGGGTGTGCATCTGCCATACTTTCCATACTGTGACGTAGGAACCAGGCCAGTTTGCATTCTACAATTTTGGCGCGGGGAAGCTCATTCTGAAGTACATTTTGGCGCATCTGTAAGTCGGGGAATTTTGTAAATTTTATATAAAATAACTGCTACAGATGGTGCTATTACAGGTTATGGCGCGGCTGCGGTTGGAAGCGGTCGAAGTGGTGCGGGGAAGATCTTCCCCGCGCACTACAAAGAATGCAGACTGGGATTCATTGGCTGCTGGAGGCACGTGCCCCACAAGATTATGCAACAAAAAAAAGTACCCTTTTTGCTTTTAGAAAATGCCCCTTTAAGGAAAAAGTGCCCTCGAAGTGTTGCGCCCCCCAAATTTGAGGTGATTCCTACTGTACTACGTCCCTGCCCAATCAAGTAGCAAGTCTCAAACTTCGCAAAAGGGATGTGGCTGTTAAATAAACCCTTGAAAGAATAATAAATCAGGTAGCAACCGAGCTGACAGCTCTAAGCAAACAATATGACCCAGTCACTTCCCCTGATGATGTGATAGTTTGTGCCATGCCATGCCGCCATAAATAATGCCCCACCAATTACTAGTGAATAAAAATGCATGAGAAAGGCAGGTGCAGAGTAATTTCACCAACGTTCTACATAAACGCAGTCGGAGATTGCCAAGACATTAACAAAGTGAAATCTAGAAGGCTACCTACCTCAGAAGATTGTTTTAGAGCGATGACTACAGCACGATTTGTTGCTTGACTCAATCTGTCTCATGTGATGAACATTTTCGCGGGCTTTTTTGGGTAGGCCACAGAGCCTCGTTTCTATGATTGGCCTTGACATGTGATCTATGATCTGTGACCTCCAATGAATCCACGGAATATTGGGAACAATGACCCAGGGCATGGAATAGTGTTTTACAAAGTAAAAATTTTTAATGGGATTCATCATCCTGATTGCTCATTGGTTGATCTAGTTGCTATTGATTTTCAAAGTTGGACCTTATTAAGTCAGTTGATCACAAATCACTTTGGAAAAGAACTGCCAAAAAAATTTCGTAAGTATCATTTCTCAGCTCTAAGATGTCAGGCTTTCCATACTTATTGAATTCAGCTAATCGTGTACTCTTACCTTATTCATTTCTCTTAAGACCCTTAATTTCTGAAGCTTTTAGATATGTAATTTCTTAACAGCATGCATATTTTCACGGTGTTAAAAGGTTCGATGTTGGAGTGTTCAAAAGTGAGAACACAAAAAGTATGTGGACCAAAAATGTAAAATTTAAACCTACTATTTCTGCAATTATATTCCCAAGCATTCATACCAAATTGTACCTGAAAGTGAGGCACAGATATACCTTTTTTATCTCAAAATTTTTCCGACATTCAGGTCTTCAAATCATCATCGATCCTATATTTTGTTCGGGATACTGTGAATTCCCCCTTTTGTAAATCACAAAGGAAAAGACTTTAACTCCGATTGGCTCGCTGATCAATGGGAAGATCGAAGCGTTTCGGCACAGGCGCAGTTTTACAAAGGAAGGATGAAGGGCGATGACACTTAAATCGATACTGCGCAGACTCCAAAGCGCTTCGATGGGAGTCTGGCTCTTCTGGAGAAAATCGGGAAGACTTTCACTGATAGTTCCCGAACAAATATTTCATTTATATATAACCCAGTTGATTTAAAAGCTTAGTAGCAAAGTGGAATGGATACTAGTCTCTCTTCTGATTTCTGTTCTAAAGATTACAATCATTTTAATCCTCAGATATCACATGGAAGGGAGCGGAAATTCTTCAAAAACAAAGGCCAGGAAGAAAGAGTTAATTCTTGTAGGTTTGCTGCAAAGCATGATCATTGTCAAGCTGATGTCACGTGGAATGGCAAATTCTGTCAAGCCACATATCAAGTTCAAGCTTGCAATTTCTGTGCCATAACCATGCTAAGAATACCTCGCCTGTCAGCTCCGGATGGCAAGTGAGCTGATAAGCCAATCAAACGCCAAGAATAGGCACGTGAGTTGACCATATGAAGAAAAGTAGCGATCTGATGGGTTGGGTCTGTAAACGCAGCGGACTTTTGGCCAAAATTAGTCCCCATTTTGAAGCTGTACTATCGCCAGTCTCAGTTTTAAGCCATAAATATCATCCAGTTCAATGCGAAAAGCGAAAAGCTGAGACTCATGTAATCAGTCTACTGTGTCGCATAGATTTCGCTTGGCATGGTGCGACTTAGGCCTGACTTCTGAATCAGACGTTCAGACTAACTGACTAGGTAGACCTTAATCTTCAGCTTAAAACCCTTGCTCAGATTAGTCCCAAAGAAAGTGTTTCACCTTACATTTACTCCCTTGCACGCGTGTAACAATTGTATACGGACTTAACCTAGTTGAATTATACGCCACCCTTTACATAGAAAATGTAAGGATTTTGATAGAGATCTTTTATCTAATGTAGTATTGTTTCAGCATCTAACTGTTATCAAGTAAAAATTTAACTTTCTCAATTTAAGTGCAAGGGTTGCTTATTAAACCTATCAGAATGTTAAGAAAATGTTGACCACAAAAAAATCCCATCATACAATCATATGATAACACGAAACAATCGGCAGGCATGTTAATATCACTTTCGAAATGTGTTTTCTTATGATAACATAAATTCAATGAATTTTTTAAAGATCTCTCGCAGACCATATGAATGAACTTCTATATGTTATTGTAAGAATGTTTTGGTTCGAAATCGGGTTTATCTGTTTTAATTATGTAACTAAATTTCGGCGTTTTACTCGATTCTTTAATGAAAAAATAACTTAGTTTTCGCTTCCTCTCGGGCAACTTAAAAGAGAAAGAACTTCCTCGACACGATGCCCAAAGACTATTCATAGTCGCCGCTGCAACACAAGAAAGTAAACGACATAATTAGATATGTCTAAATATGCTCTACACGCATTTTTCTGTGTAATCTTGGGATCTAGGCCTGGGCCAACACAGAGAGATTAACCTGCGTACAGACTCAGCTGGTATCTTTTCAGAGAGGTTTCTTCCCCGGAGGGAGGGGGGGATAACATAACATTCTGAGGGTACGGGTATGTACCGTCCATATGGGTGCGTTTTGCGGTACAAAGTTCTCCAAACAAGAGTCCCTTTTTCGGCAGATTTTCCTTAAACATGGGTGGCCTCTCCAGTAATTGGCAAAGAATTGTCAAAAATGGGCATTTTCGCGCCAAAATTCATCATAAAAGTTTGTATGACGGCAACTGTCGGTAATTAGAAGAGGGTAGCTTCCTGAAAACCGGGCAGACTCCCGTCCATCCGCAAGTCATGTACCCCCGGTTTCTTCTCCAATAGAGTCTGGGAATCAGCGATACAAAGCGAGTTTGCCGATGTCAGCATAAGCATATTTTGAATTAATTGGTATGTCCATAAATTAACCCAGCCAAACAAATCTTATTGTGCGAGTTTCAAAGTTAGTTTCCAAAGAAGATAGTTTCAAAGACATAACTGCTCAGTCAATTCTCTGCTACAAACTGAGAGCGAAGAGAGCAATTTTACTTCCTAGTTAACTGAAGAGGCCTAAATCAAGTTCGTCTCGTCAAGCCTCGAGAAGTGTTGAAGTAGTCTATGGCCTACGGCTTTTTCAAATCATGGTTTGCACAAGTATTCCTCTCATTGCTGATGGCTAGTTTCATGGCCTCTAATGCTGGATAATTCCGCTTTCCTTTTCCCCTTTTATTTCGTTCCATAGTTGAAATGGCATTGGTAAATTGTAAAAATTTGTAAGAAATGGAGGCAAAGAAACAAGACTTTGAATCAGCACACTGAGGCCTTTCGAACTTATGTTCTCTTCAGAGTGTGACTAACATTAGTCAAATGTTAGTCATGTGAAATTGAAATTACTTGTGAAATGTTAGTCACACTCTGAAGAGAACATAAGTTCGAAAGGCCTCAGTGTGCTGATTCAAAGTCTTGTTTCTTTGCCTCCATTTCTTACAAATTTTTAGTATTTTACCTACCAAAGATAAATTGTAATAAGTTTAAAGTAAGAATAGGTTTTTAGTTGTAGGTTTGAATTCTTTATTTTATTGTGTTTTTTTTCACAGGGCCAATTGTAAAGCAGATTTCAACTCTGAATTGTTACCCTGCATAAATAAATTTAAAATGAAATAAAATGAAAATGGCACAGCACACTCGAAAACTAATTCTTTCAACGTTTTAGTTTTAATACTGCATTCACACTGACGCAATTGAACCAGCTTTATTTAAGCCAGTTTAAATTTCAGCCAATCAAATGACTGGATTCGTTGGATTGACCAATCAGAGGGCCCTATTCGAAAACCTGGTTTAATCTAAGCTGGTTTAACTTGCAGTGTGAATGGGGCATTAGGCTCGGTGGTTTTGCGAAAAAAACAGCATGTAATTTGGGCGTTATTGTTTGTGGGTTTAGGCCACATTGATTCAGTATGAGGCTAGTCCGTTTATGCAAGTGAAGGGAAATGAGTCGTAGTTGTAGCGGTATCAGTCCAGTAGAAGCTCGAAACTACAGCATGTATCGAGTCTAGTCTAAAAGGATATCTCCGTGCAGAAAGAATACAACACTTCTGTCAGGGATTAGCACTGCATGGAGACAAAACGAATGACGTAAAATATAACATCGCGTTTTATACATTAGATACAAAAATGTACATACTTTTTCCCTAAGATGAATGAGTTGTGCGTTAAATTCATTTGTTCACAATTACCATAATTTTACATTCATTCTAAAACAACACGATTATAACAGAACATGTTATAAGTAGAAAAATAGGCGTTTGCCATGCTAAATAAATCTGCACAACAATAAAATTCAATTTTACAAGACAACAGTAAAAAATATCCATCGATTGATGAGGGTTGGCAAATGAGGGCAAGGGCAGTGAGGGGAGGGGGAGACAATTTTAGGCAAAAAGCCCACAAAATCAACGTAACTTCTGTCCTGTGTTGGCTTAAAGCATTGTCAAGAAAACGGTGAAAAATGTGAAGGATAGGCGTCCCGTCTGCTCGAAAACGGCACATGTTTTGCCCGCAGTTTTTGAAAACGGCCGGTTGTGAAAACAGACCTCTATGCGGCACATTTTGACACTGGTATCATGAGAATACTGGAAAATGACAAAAACGGAACATTTTTCAACACTTTCAAAACAAGGCTCATCGATTCACAAGGTGCAGATATATTTCTTTAGCATCGAATTGTTGGAGAGATTGCAACGAGTCTTTACCGTCAAGTTTACTACAAAGATAAAACAGTAAATAGCATAAAATAGAAGCACTTTTTTGATGCGAATTGAAAGAAGCGACGTTTCGAGTATAGCCCATTATCAAGCCATTACTACAGTTTTCGAAATGTTGTCGGAATCGTGTGAATTCTAGCTTAAATTTTTTTCAAAATGAGTCGAAATCGTGTGAACGTCGTCTAAATTCAATGTCATGCTTATGCATGTTAACCTGCTCTCGTAACCATAGTCCATGGATACGAAAGCAGGTTGACAGGTCGCAAGAGCAAGCCAATACAAACCGCCATTGATCTCAGACCCAGGCGCACATTCAATTTTAGGCCAAGAGCAATGACGGTTTGTAGCTGGCTAACTCTGGCGAACTACCAGCAGGAGCGTAAAAGACAGTCGGGGCCCTTAGGCGTTTTGCGGCTCGGGGCCCCAAGCAAGGACATCTGCAAATGATATGATAGACAACATGAACAGTGCCCCTCCTGATGCCCCTCCTTGGTCTTTTCATCATGGCTACAGCACCAGCTTGAAGATCAAATAACAAAAGACATTTCTTGTTAGAGGCCCCTTCGGCGCCCCTTTTGGTCGGAGGCCCTTAGTTTTGAACTAAGGTGCCCTAAACTGCGTTACGCCACTGACTACCAGGCTGGAAACAAGAGCAGGTTAGGTTAACAGATAAAAGAATGATGACCATGGTTTTATCGTCAAATTGATATGAAGAACTCTTCAAAGCCAACAAAGGACTGAGGGCACTTCGATTAGTGAGCTTTAAAGGACATATGTCACGTTAGTGATTGGTTAATACAACAAAGAAGTGTGGAGTGGAATTCCATTGTTTTGTGACCTTTCATTTCTGCTTCACGAATTTTCATTGTAATGAAAATTCAGCCTCGATCCTGTGCTATGTAATAAACAGTAGAGAGAATTGTATCGTGTGAACCAATCAGGTTCATGACATATGTACTTTAAGCCTAAATGTCACTCAATGGTAACAGATGAGCAAAAAAGGTAACAGGTCTTGTCGTGGCTGGCGATAAAAATTTCGTGTTTAGTTCTAATTCATTTCATGAAATTTTTCCTGTTTTATTCATGCCATGTATCGTTCTTGTCGTGTCATTCAAGTAGCTTTTTACTTCTATGTTAATGGCTTCCGGGTAGACACGGCCTTTTGCTCCTGGGGTACCTTCCTGGTAGTATTCCAGAGTAGTTTTATAGGTAGTGGAATTAATATAGATTGTAACTTTTTTATTGGAATACATATAAATTAAGCTTGAATTAACTGAAAAGGATCTTCAAACAAAACATCCACTGTTAACTTGTAGATAGATAGATTTGATTCAAACGAAATCACTATTGCTAGCCCTTGTTCTTAGTTGTTACCTCTTTTGGGGGCAGTTGTTACCTCTTTTGGGGGACGTCGTTACCTCTTTTGGGGGTACCCCGAGCATATCAAAATGACGTCACATTAAACAACAAACAAAATCAATAAAATTCTTCTTTGTTACTAAATACTACAGATAGAATTTTTCTTTTCATTCTGCTATTTTTTGCTGCGACTAACCACTAGAATATTTCTACGTCTGATGCTGACGAACGCCTCGCTTCAGGTAGACTTGCTCCAAGTCTATTTCTTTTCTTCGTCAGTATCTTAAGAGGAAGTAATTTTACCAAAGGAAATGTGAAGGAGGAAAAATTGCAAACGAGGCGAGACGGGGGGAAGGGAAGAAAGGAAGGAGGAGGAGGAAGTCTACATTTCAGGAGGAGAAAGACACCGGATGAATCACTGCATAGGTTTCAAATCCCTGGTTTCAAATCTTTAAATTGGCGTACAAATGTGGGTGTAAACTTGTACCTTCTAGGTAAATGGCTTTAAAGAAACTTTAACCACCTATCGATAATTCCACCGTTCGACTTTTCAGAAATTTTGAATATTTCTCAAAGTTACATACAGAGTATTTACATTTCAGCTCATATGAGGGTGACGTCAAAAAACTTCTTAATCTTAAACAACAACGGTGACTGACTTTTACTTGATACCATACTTCAGACATCCATAAACTACGGTTTTCTTGGAAACATTTTAATTTTAATATTCTAGATTATTATATTGATATTCTTTAAAGGTAATGTGTCCATGTAAGTACAGCAGCTATGCGGGGGGCATGGCAATTTCACGTGAAATTTCATGTGATCACTGAAGCAAACAAATTCTGCGATAGCCAGTTGTTATTCAAGCAAAGTGATGACTACTTGCGGTTGCTTTCCAGAGCTGAACCACAGCAGGCAGCCTCACTATGAAATTTGACTTTGAGTTTGCATGTGATCAGTTAAATTCTACCAATCACAGTCCGCTGCTTGAGCTTTCTTCGTCAGCATCTTGTCAGCATATTTTGACAATGTGTATACGCAGCAGTACTTACATGGACACATTACCTTTAATATTCTATTAATATCAAAATTGATATTTTTAATATTGATACTTTTAATATTCACAATGTTTTTGATACCTGTACTATCATTTTAAAACGTATATTATGATGGACTGGGGGTTCTCCGGCGGCCGGGTGGCTGGCGCGCTCGTTGTTCCTGTGCTTGGTGTTGGCTGGACTGGAGCGGGGATTTGTTTCAAGTTTCCGCTGTTGGCTCGATGGGGATTGGGCGTGGTGCAGGGCACAGTGATCCAGAATGCGAAAATAAAGGAATAAAGTACAAAATATCGGAAAAATCAAATGTGGACCAAACATTTATCGTAATATATGGTCTGAAAGAAGATATCTTAAGGTTCAAAATAAAGCAAAAAGTAGACTTTTGTGACTTCTGAGTTCGGAGTTATTTGCCGGCAAAGTTGGATGAAATTGACATTGCTTACTTTTCATCTAATTTTTGTAGATTTCTGCAAAATGCTCATTTCAACAACAAATTCATTTGTTAATATCTCTGCCCAGGGCTACCCGAATTTAACTCTGTTTATTTTCATTGATAGAACTACATGTCAGCTTACAAAGAAGTCGGTCATTAGGCCTACCTCTTTTGGTACGCATTTTTTTGTTTCTTGTTATTTTGCTTAAATGCGCTTATTTTCCTGAAATTGACACAAAAATGCGTCATTTGAAATTAAAAGTACCAAACAAAAACATTAGGGAAAATAAGTCTGCCAAACCTACATTTTATCAAAAAACACATTTCGGCAGGTAGTCTGCCAAAGCAATCATTCAGGATCGTGCAGGGAACAAAACTGTGTTATTTTCAATGTGTCCTATACCACTTTTTTGCTTCTTTGGACAGTAAATTTCATCCAACTTTGCAAGCAAATATCTCCGGACTCAGAAGTCACAAAAGTCTACTTTTTTCTTTATTTTGATCCCCAGGATATCCTCTTTCAGACCATGTATCACGATAAAAGTTTTGACCAAATTTGATTTTTCCGATATTTTGTACTTTCTTCCTCTAGCTGGATCACTGTGAGGGGTCGGGCTGGTTGCTCGGTCGTTTGAGGAATTCCTAATCCATTTGTTTTTTAGATACTTTTCTTTTATTTCTACAGGTAGGATTTTTGATTACCTGTATATATTCATTGTAATTAGTTTTACTTAATTTTTAACTTGACTAGATTTGTAAGTTTTTATATGGAGGACCCCTTGAAGGGCCTCCCTCCCTAATAATTGAAAATAAAAAATGAAAATTTTAAGATTTTTGAAAATTTTTCTTGAATTGCCGAAAAATAAGAAAAACACTGTAATTCTGAAAATATTGAAGATTTCAGTAATGTCCAAGGGCAGAATTATTGCAAAATAGCTAAAGTTTCTTTGAAGTCATTTGCAGTTAGAGATTTTTTAGAGAACTCAAAAGGAGTTTTATCAAGAGACTGATCACATACATGACTTGAAATGGGTGTAAACAAGCCTTTGCTGACTTTGTCTTCTGAAATTGTAATAGCAATACAGTTATCAACGAGAATGGTACGTGGAATTTTCGTTCCCATACGAGCCCCTTAGCAGCAATTCTAATTCTCGGTCTAAACAATGAGTGTTTTAGCAAACAAAATTTTCTCATCTAAGTTAGCCTTTGATTGAAAGATCTACATATTAAGTTTGAATATCGCCCATAAACTTTTTATTCCACAAGCAATCAAATGAGTTAACCTCATTTTTCTTACCCGGTCCGGTATCTCACCCAGTCCGGTACATCGGAGGCATTTTATGTTTTTTGGCATAACTCTGATACTGTTCACGGTTCAACTGCATAAATTTATGGTCTAGTTATATCAAGTTGCAATGAAAGTAACTTTGCTGTTGGGGTTGGGGCATGGGTTCATCAGCTATCAATTTGCCTTAGAGGGAGTCACTTGATCAGACTTTGGTCGAGGACTTACCATCCACAATTAAAAACAAACCCGTTCTTTGTAAGAACTTTTCGAAAATTGTTCCAGACCTTATACCAATGTTTCGAAAAGTGTAGCCCTTGCATCTATTTTTCGAAAAATGATTTATTGATCGGTTCTTCATACCAAATTCGTGGTAATCCATACCGTTCCTTATGCCAAGATAGTGAAAATAGATACCCATATACCAATATGGTGAAGATCGATACCCTTCCCAATGGCACGTCCCCGCCCGTAACCAAATACATGCAATGCCCGGCTCCTACCGGGAATTTTCCATGACACAATAGACCTTTTAGCTATTCAGCAAAAGAGCCTGGATCGAGCGTTATTTTTATACATTTTTATACACGAGATTCGATTGAGTGGCGTTAGAGCTTCTATCACAATTGTGCACATTCGAAAATTCTACAAAATGTAGCAAAGTATCATTCGATTGAGATTCTTTTCAGAATAGCTAAAAGGTCTATTGAACAAAGCAATACGTTTTGATTCACTGCAGTTTCAAATCTTTGAAATCTTCAGACCTGTGTTACTTGTTGTGGGTAAATTTCGCAGGGAGGTCTGAGTCAAGAACCATACTCTAATGAAGCAAGAGGTGTCAACACTTAACATGAGTTTAAAATGTTAAAAGAGAAAGCGCACTTGTTTGCCTCTACCTTTCAACAGGCAAAATCAGCAAAACACGGGACTATTCTACTGCATCTGCATAATGTGAACTAAATTTCAGGAAGCAGCTTAAAAGCGCAACAGTTACGATTCTAGAACTCTCTTACTAAAATAACTGACTACCAAGACGGAATAAATTATGCGCAGAACGAATCTATATACACGAACTAAGAGCAGAAACTGCGGGCGCATGCGTGTATGTCGTACCTTTGAGCCCCCTTTCTGCAAGACTATTACCTAAGATTCTTGTTTCCCTGTGCTCTTTGACTCGATGACGTTGCTTTGGTCAACACTTGATTAAAGTTTGAGGCAGGGTACAAGGGACTTTGGTAATCACTCTACCAAGCTCCCAGCAACAGATCCCAAAGTTTTTTCTTCTTAACTCTTGATTTATTGTTTCAAAAAGTTCACGGGGTTAAGTAGACAAACGACATAGTCCTAGTTATCGCAACAACAACGATGGCAACAACAGCAACACCATCATCAATGTATCAATAGCGATAACTACGAACTTGCAATCAGTCTAGGGATCAATCACTTCCTTGAGTCAGAATGGAGGATGGCGACACTTTGGGCAGTTTTTGCTCTGTCTACAGGAACATAATGTTAATGTTACATACTGGCCCCATAATATTCGGGTGATACTGTTTCCCCATTGTAATACGTTCCATTCGAGCTGCTATCGGCGGTGTAATAATAGTTCCTTTCCGTCGAATGCGTATTACTTTGCCAAAATGGTCCGTTTCCAGAGTGTCCTGACGCCTGTGCCGCATAGTCACGTGGGTAGAATCTTTGGTGGTCTTGGTCTGACTGGACGCCGCTATAAGGTGGTTTGAATAACTGTGTGTGCATTGACGGAGGAGGGCGTGGGAAGCCTTGGAAACCGGCGGGGGCCGCCCAGTACGCACCCTGATGATGTAGTTGCTGAGGCATTATTCCGTTCATTCCGTTAGGTCGAAATTGATAAGGGTTTTGCTTCTTTTCTTTTGCCGGGTTCTTTTTGTTCATTACTTGACGATATTTTGCTCGTCGGTTCTTGAACCATATCTGTTAAGAGAAGAGAAAGAATATTCATTCAAACGAAAAGATAACTGGGAGATTCGCCTCATGTAAGTACGGCGGATAGAACCCTCTTCCAGCTTCAAAACCTATAGGCAATAATAAATAGATCTGCCTACGTACAGAGCACAGAAAACATGTTGGCACATCATTTCTGCTTTGACTGTGCTCATATGAACAGCTTCGAATTCAATGAATGTTTTAGATTTCCTACCGCTACTGCAGTTTAAACTGTAGGCCAGTGCAGTGCTGCAGGTGACGCGTAACGATTCTAGTCTAAACAAAGACATGAAGGGAAGGCTTTCGCCTGAATGCAGACTATACCCTCCTTACGAAAATGCATAGTTTGCCCGCAGGCTAAGCCGGCTTGTAAATGAATCTATAGTATGCAGCAACGGCACCAACTGTGCGAATAGTTCTTGGGAAATGGCCTTTTGCTGCAATCTTTGTGAATTCGCATCGTTGCGAAATGACATCTGAAACTTTATAAGGAAAGAACGTATCTCCCGCAGTTAATTTGAGAAACGACCAAATGTGATCATAGAGAAAGCGAGGAAACGAAATAACTGTGTGTTCCAGGCGGCTCAAATTGCTTTTTGATAAACAACAATATTTCTTTGGGCATTGTCTTCTTCTGAATCCTAACGCTTCCTGTTATCTGTTTCGTAAAATTCAGTCCCAAACCTTAGAACATTACCCTCAAACAATGCTATTTCAAACTAAATTGGCGGCAAATCGTTGTAAACTCTTTTTCGGGATACATAAAATTGATAACAGATACATTAAAACAACAAAACTGGCTTGCTTATGTAATAGAAAAGCATTCCGACGACACAGACCTAAACATGTGTGCGGGCAAGACAAAACAGAGCAGTAGATTTCTTAAGAAACGAAATGATCTTGTCTGCTGGTAAGACCAACACGAGAGATTTTAATCCTTTGTTTATTCCGGTGAAGTTTTAAACAAACAAAATTCCGATAATTCTTGTCAGGAACCCCGTTTCGCCTTGAAACATGGAACTTTGAAAGCTAAAAAAGGTAGTGATCGCAGGTTGCAAGGAAAATAATCTCCTTTTTTATCGCAACTTTTTATCTCGTTTAATCCAATTTTAAGAATCCGTACGACTTTGTCTAGTGAGCGATCCACTTGATTAAAGTGAGCGTATGATCTAAGAGGTAAAATTTCCTATGTATGATACAGGTCAAATTTGAGGCTTCGCGGCATTGTATGACTCCTTACCAGAAACCTTAATGAATTTGATTAATCAATGTTATATCGTATTAGTTTTATATATGAGATGACAGCAATTTGTGCAATACTGTGGTCACCAGTGATTTAAGAAATAAAAAAGTGACCCAGTAATTTTATTTTCTTTTCAGTTTTAGTAATTGGTCAACGGCCGAAAGGTGACACGGATTGACAGAAACAAATGCCAACGGTTTTTCATTGTCTTCATTCCTTACTGGTTCGCTGTTGTGAACGAACGAATGCCGGAATGAATGAATGGAAATAGCGTTTACAAGCTTCAACTTGTAGCTTAATCTCGAACTGTTTCAGTGATGATTCGAATCATTTGCAGGAGAGTAGAACGAACATACTGTAAATGAAAGATTTAAGTACCAATGTAGCATAGATGCATCTATGCTACATTGGTACTTAAATCTTTCATTTACAGTATTATCGTTCAATTTACATACTAGTACCACACGCAACATATATATATATTTTTTTATTGAGTAGAACGAACGTTTGAGATGCCTTTCAAGATACTCGAATAGCGGTTCTAAAAAGGCATTCAAAGTGAATTAACGAAGCTAAGTTTAACTTTCTCTCCTCTTCGGTATTAAGAAGATACGAAATGTCTGGCCCCTTGTAGTGGAATTCTATCCCAGAAGCCCCTGTAGGATGGCCCGAGACGAGATATTGATCTTTGATGTGCTTGCGATTAAAATAAGTTTGACCCGACTTTGCGCATGGCTGCACCCGAGGGGCATTCTTTAGCAAACGCTTTTCGTTTTCCTAAAACTCCATCCGATGTCCGTATAAATCACTCTGTACTGGAGAGACTTCGAATGATTTTGAATCTTGTTTTGAATGAGTGAAATTGCCCCTCGGCGCCGGACGAACCAAGGCAGAAATGCAACGTTCTGATGGCATTTCATGGTTTTACGAGCGGAGTTAACGTCCATCTGGTTTCTTTTATTTTGACCCTGTTTGCTTCCTGAGCGTCGTTGACTGGCAGACAAAGACATAAAAATTACTCAAGAGTTGTGGGGAATGGAGGCAAGTTCTGAAGGCGGCAAGGATCCCGTGCTTTTAGCTTTGTAAATATCGAAGGAGGAAAACATTTTTCTTTATGGGCTTCTTAAGACAGTTAAGAAGCCTTTTGATATGCTGGACATGCGATATCTATCGGGAGTGCGAGAGTGCGGTATGGCGCGTGCGGCTCCCTCAAGAAATACCCGGTGCGAGATAGGCTGTTCTCGGCGGGCTGTGCTCAGACCAGCAATCCAAGTGGCAGTGCATGTATATCAAAGAGTTTGCGACGCCCCATACAATATACATGTTGCTCCTTGGTAGGAAAAATTGACTGAAATTTGAGTCGTTTTGGTGAGATAAGTGCTTGTACGGGAGCACTTGCTGCCGACAGAATGTTGCCCCAGATTTTTGGTCCAACAAAGCAATTGTGTACAATATATTAAATGTCTTTAACAGTCCATTATCACTTTGCAGCTCGCAGTAAATTACTTGTAAACAGAAAAATGAAATTTCATAGGATGTAAACCTAGTTACAAATACGTACGCAACTACTGAAAAGTGGGATTCAAAGGCTTCAGCAGGGCTTGGTTTCTTTTCGAATAGGGGTGAGGTTTGGGTGGGTTTTTTGTTTCAAATTGCGATCTGCTCTTGTCGGAGTGAGACGAAGGCTTGAATGCTTCTGGCGGTTCCAGGACACGTCTTTTCGCGGTAATGCGTTGTGTTCGTTTGTGATTGGTTAGAAATGTCTTCACGTGATTGATTTCTCCAATGCAATATCGATGCTGATTCCATTGAGGCATTTATACGCATCTTGACTTCAGTTGTAAGCTCTTTGTAACTTCTCTTTGTTGGCAAAATGAAAGGGGTTCTAAAAATACTACGGTTCTTTCACAATGTTCATGAGAAATTTCAGCTTTCGAAATGAGGAGGAGATGTAACGTGCGATAAGGGCGGAAGAAAGTTAATGCACAAAGCCTTTGAACCACGCAAAGAACCATCGGAGAGAAACCTAACCCCATTTTACGCTTTAGGCCTAAAATTCTGATTAACTTTCTCTCCTCTTCGGTATTAAGAAGATACGAAATGTCTGGCCCCTTGTAGTGGAATTCTATCCCAGAAGCCCCTGTAGGATGGCCCGAGACGAGATATTGATCTTTGATGTGCTTGCGATTAAAATAAGTTTGACCCGACTTTGCGCATGGCTGCACCCGAGGGGCATTCTTTAGCAAACGCTTTTCGTTTTCCTAAAACTCCATCCGATGTCCGTATAAATCACTCTGTACTGGAGAGACTTCGAATGATTTTGAATCTTGTTTTGAATGAGTGAAATTGCCCCTCGGCGCCGGACGAACCAAGGCAGAAATGCAACGTTCTGATGGCATTTCATGGTTTTACGAGCGGAGTTAACGTCCATCTGGTTTCTTTTATTTTGACCCTGTTTGCTTCCTGAGCGTCGTTGACTGGCAGACAAAGACATAAAAATTACTCAAGAGTTGTGGGGAATGGAGGCAAGTTCTGAAGGCGGCAAGGATCCCGTGCTTTTAGCTTTGTAAATATCGAAGGAGGAAAACATTTTTCTTTATGGGCTTCTTAAGACAGTTAAGAAGCCTTTTGATATGCTGGACATGCGATATCTATCGGGAGTGCGAGAGTGCGGTATGGCGCGTGCGGCTCCCTCAAGAAATACCCGGTGCGAGATAGGCTGTTCTCGGCGGGCTGTGCTCAGACCAGCAATCCAAGTGGCAGTGCATGTATATCAAAGAGTTTGCGACGCCCCATACAATATACATGTTGCTCCTTGGTAGGAAAAATTGACTGAAATTTGAGTCGTTTTGGTGAGATAAGTGCTTGTACGGGAGCACTTGCTGCCACTGAAATTACCTCGGTAATTTCCCCCAAAAGGACGAAAATAGAAGACTGGAGTGCCTTGCTCCGAAGTTTGGACTGAGGCTAAGTTTCTATCCGGTTGGGCCCGAACAATGTCTGCGGGGTGCAGTTTGCAGGTAGCACCCATTTCAAAATTAATGAAGTATTTACCTTGCATGAATGCGATTCAAAGTTGGCCTATTCTCCAAAAATTGGTTATACTGTTATCATTCCTACTTCAAAGGCAAACCACCTTCTTTCGCTGTTAATAAGGCTTCCTTGCCCCCCCCCTGGGCTGTGTGAATCATAGTCCATCCCTTTAGTCGTCGTTATTAGCCCAACCTTCTGTTTCATAAAAGAGGAACAAGAAATTGTTTGTTTTGCTTGTTTTGCTTTGGAATAAAGTAGTCTCTAGTTGTCACTGGTCTTGGATAAAGTAGCTTGGGAGCAAGCAGTCATGCTGATGTCTCATGAGGAGTTTTTCAGGTGTCCTTACCTTATATCAATTTGAAGCCCGAGAAAGGGGGCACACTTTTATTCCAAATTTGTCGGATGGACATTTGATACGTTGGAGCTGCCTAATGCACATGGCTGCTTGAGCTGTAATCCTTTTCAAGAAATCTGGTGGTGTACAAAATAAACCTTACGGATCTGCAGTCTACCCTCCTTGTCCCGTGAAAAACCAGGTTTCCCTTGTCTGGAGGACGTTCTATGCAGAAAGTGATTTTTTTTTGTATATGTGTGTTTGTTTTTCAACGTTCAATTGTAAATCATTGCTGCTGGAAGTATTTTTGTTGAAAGTTTGGTATCTATGTGTCACCCAGCTCTTCGGGATTGCATTTCGAGCCATCTCTCCATCCAAGGTGATTGTTCGCATACATGTGCATACATACAATAAGTGCATGCAGTCTGCCTGTCGGGCGGACACTGTCAGATGGGCAAAATATTCCTGTACTTTTGGCAACGCCTACTTCGTGCTGGAAACTCGTATGCCTATGAAGCAATACTTGCAGTAATATTCAGTATAATTCCACGTTAGATTTTGTTCTCAGCTCCGTACCACCTGACAAATTTTTGTTTCCACTCTGCACTATGAAAATAAGTTAAAATAGCAAGGTTTTGATCAAAATGGGTGTTTACGTAGCAGACTTTGCACCTTACAATTTTTTTCTTTATTTTGAAATGATGTTAACGTGAGTCATATTTTACAGCTTGCGACTACTGAAAGGGGGGGGGCAGTTGAATTACTTTGCAGCTCACAAGAAATCCAAAGTACGATTTTCCTTGGGTGTGGCCAATTTCATAACAGGTCCATTGCTATGCAAGAGAATTAGAAATGGTGCAACGTCGATTACAGAATGGCTAAGAGATCTACATCAGATTTGCAGCTCTAGTAAAATTGTCAGATCGGTGCTTTTTATCTAATAATGCGTTTCCTTGAATGAGGTAAAGAAAGCCATTTCAAATAGAGTTCGTTTGATCATGAGTCGTATTTTCAGCATCCGGCAACCTATGATTAGCGATAACTAGGCTCATGTAGTCAGTCTAGTATTTACCTTTACAAGTTGTAAGCATTGGCCATTGTATTATGGTTCCAACTTCAAGGCACTTAATAAATTTCCCACGCTCCTTTGTCCGCTTCCTTGCAGAAGGAAGTTAGAGTGCAAAAATAGCTTCACTGATGCTTCAGTAAGTGTTCTTGTTTCGTTTGTTGTTGCTGGTATGTTCTGTAGGGCCTGGAAAAATTCTCAATTCTGTGATATCTTGTTTGCTGAGTATAGGGACCACTGTTGACCAAGAGATAATGTACGGTATAGGTTGACCTTATGTAACGACCCAAGGCATTGCATGCTGGTATGCCCTCGTTGAAAATACCTGCTAGTCTTGGCGTGGGCTTATGTGATCTTTTGGGCCCTTTCCTCCCATCGTAGGGTTGCATAAATTAGCATATTAGTCTATTAATACCACTACGCTTTAGGGGTGTGGTACCTCATTGTGACCATACTAGGCCTTGTAGCCATGCGAAACCAACCAATTGTATTGCATTTATTGTATTTATTGTATTGTATTTAATTGTATTTAATTTTGTCATTTGGAGTTGTATGTAGAGGAATTTTAAAATTATATGAAACTGAAACTGAAACTGAAACCAATCCATTTTTGTGCCACGATGTATTTTTTTTTTTTTGTAACACTTTTGCGTGAATATCAAAAGACAAAATACTTGGGCTATCTGTATCACTTTGGCCGATTATTATGGCAAAAACCTTTGGTAAACATTTATTGTTGCTACCACCAACATTCGATACATCTCCACTTCGTCACGTTGCAAGCAGGACTTATGTAGTTTCTTTGTTGTCGTCGTTTTGCTGTATGCAGACAGGTCAATGTTACACCAATTTGTAAGGAAAACGTAGCAAACCGACTCGTTTTTCAGAGGATAAACGGAAGCACCAAAATAGAATCACAAAGACAACTACCCGCCTATTCAGCGGCGCGTCTAGTATGACCATGGTGAGGTACCCTCCCTTGTCTACTTTTTGGTAATATGAATGCTAAAAATATTTATCGTTATGTACTACACACTCGTGTTCGTAGACAACCAGACTAGAACGTAGAAAAGCATCGCCATCTGTTGCCAACGAGCTCTTGTGCGATGAGGTGTTGTAGTAAACTGAGAATCCCACCATTTTGTTGCATTCCCATGGAGACCTACAAAATAAAAAAGCTTAAGTAGGTAGTTGTTTAGGTTGTCTGTCTGTATTCGAGCTGTAGCCGAGCAAGAAGGTAAAAGTATGGTGATGTAGTTATTTGCCAGTTTATAGTCTGATGTAAGTTGAAGGATGCTGTCGCGGGTATGACTGGCTAATATTTGTACTACTGTTGCACTACATCAGCAAAGTTGGCTAGTAAATTCAGTTCCTATTCACCCAGGAAAACTCCAGTTGCATAAGTCAGTTATTTTATGGATCATGACTGACCCCTTAACCAGCCAATCACAGATGTGGTACTTCTTCAGGGCTTTGATCACATTGCTTTCTATTTTTCAAGATGTAGAAAACCAAACGTTAGTTGGAATTAATGCGGATTATGATGTCTAATCAAAATCAACTAAATTGATCGGGTGATACTGCGGGCATGTAGAAATCGCAATATAGAAAAGTAGCTGAGACACTTAGCTGTTTATTCATCTTGGATGCTGCGAATGATGGTAAAGACATTGCCATGTCGCCTTCCGTGCACGTAGAAGACCAAGTAAACTCCCAGTTACGAGTCCATCGATTGACCATTTTGACATAAAAGTGAAAGTCCAGCAACCAAAGTATGACTTGCTTGCTTTTATCTAGGCCAGAGACTGTCTTCACAGTCGGGGTTTCATCATAGTTTGTTCCTTTTTGTTATTTGTCTTTATAAGCACAATCTTGTGAATGACGTACGGCAATAGTTTCAGCAAATGAAGAGTTCTCTGTTTCAAATAGGCTAAAATACCAGGATTTAAATTCCAGTTCTTTTTCTTTCCTCGTGATTTGCGTCTCAGATTGACTATAGAAGTGACTGGAATGTTCCTTTGCTCTGCTCAATTTGTTGAACTTGTTTGTTGAATTTGCTCGTCATGCAACAATCTTTTGCCACTGCCTCGAAAGTACAGAAACATTCTTGAACCAACAACTGAGTCTTTTAACCATCCCAATGCAAAGTCGCAGAAAGTGAGGAGCGGCTCTTACGATGTTCTCCTTTGCTAGTCTAGTTTCTCTGACTAACTCCCTCTTGTACAGAATCAATTTTTTTTTTGTTTCAAATTGCGATCTGCTCTTGTCGGAGTGAGACGAAGGCTTGAATGCTTCTGGCGGTTCCAGGACACGTCTTTTCGCGGTAATGCGTTGTGTTCGTTTGTGATTGGTTAGAAATGTCTTCACGTGATTGATTTCTCCAATGCAATATCGATGCTGATTCCATTGAGGCATTTATACGCATCTTGACTTCAGTTGTAAGCTCTTTGTAACTTCTCTTTGTTGGCAAAATGAAAGGGGTTCTAAAAATACTACGGTTCTTTCACAATGTTCATGAGAAATTTCAGCTTTCGAAATGAGGAGGAGATGTAACGTGCGATAAGGGCGGAAGAAAGTTAATGCACAAAGCCTTTGAACCACGCAAAGAACCATCGGAGAGAAACCTAACCCCATTTTACGCTTTAGGCCTAAAATTCTGAGAATGTAATCTATGAAAGAACAAAAAGCGCCATCTCGGTAACCGATTTCCACGAAAATGTCAAAATCATAAAACAGAACAGGCTTATATCAGACATGCATATGCAGCCTTTGAATTAGCTTTTCATCTCTGTCAACTATAACATTGACAGAGTCTGTTTGACCAAGCAAAGCGGAGGAGGAAAGCGAAACTAAGCATTATGTCCTCCCTAATTAGTTCAAAACGAAGGAAAGCAATGATTTCAACGCATCATTCCTCTTTGAGTTTAAAAAGACAGTTGACGAACCTTTGTCAACAATTTTCAAAATTGATATATCTATATATTAGCAAGCGCCAGAAATGCAAGCAATTTGAAAGCTGAAGGAAAAGCTACAATTATTAATCTACCAGCAGCATGTGTTGTTCCAAAAGTTTATGTCCTCCTGGAAAACACAACACAGCTCAGACGACTTCAAATACTTGTAAAATTCCAGTATTTGTCCTGTTCGTCATCGAACAGGCAAACAACTGGAAAATCTGTTTCTTTATACAATTTGCCGATTGACTTTTATTAATAATTGACTAACATGATGTCAAAAAACTCTTTCTAGAATTCAGAAAAGTAATTAAAGACAGTGTGTCCATATGTAAGTCAGCTGCATGCACAAACCATGAAATTGCTGACACAATGCTGACATGCATGTAACTGTTCAAGAATCTGACTGGTTAAGAGCTGGCTATTTTAAACTGATCACATGAAAGTAAGAGCCTCCTTGTCGAAACTATACGAGCAATGGCAGAATGGTGGCACAGCAAACATCGACCAAGTGAACATCTTTAATGCTTGGCTATGATAGTGACGAAACGAGGTTAGTTTTAGAGCCATTTTATAACAAGAGGGATGAACAGGGATTGAAAAGCAGCGTCGAGCTAACAAAACTATCGCCACTGGTAACGCAAGCGGATGCAAATGGCGGAATCAGGGTGTGTGGCGATTCGAAAACAAATTCAGGGCCTGAGCCTAAACAACTAGTCACATGAAAATGCGACGAAAGATCACGTTTCTGAGATACCCCCTTGAAGTCTTTACTCAAATGGATGGGCACACTGCCTTTAAATTGAGCAATGACGCGTCCTTGACTTCACATTTCTTTGAAGCTTACCTGTACTCTTGATTCTGGTAATCCTATTTTGCTTGCGACTTCTTCTCTCATAAAGATATCTGGGTAGTGTGTTTTTGAAAATAATGTTTCTAGCAATTCTAATTGGGATTTTGTGAATGTTGTTCTTTCTCTTCGATGCTTCCTTGGAACACCTGTAGAAAGGAGATATCTATTGTCACAAGATATTGGGTCTATGAACAACAATGATTCACAACAACGACCGAGATACAATCTTTCACTTGAGGGGGGCCATGGGCAAACCGGGTGACGAGCGAAGTGAGCCAAAACTTTGAACGGAGTGTGGGGGTACTCCCATGGAAAAACTGACACCACCCTCTTCAGATTGGCATAAAAAACGCTAATTTTTGTTCCGCAATGCTGACTGATTTTACAAGTAAATATACGTTGGAATGTACAAATCCCCAAAAAGAGCAAGGGAGCTCAATTTACCCAAAGGCTACTGTAGAAGTAATGGCATCTTGTCTCTGGTGTGAGACAAGTTTGTTAGCTTGTAAATACCCTGAAAGGCTTCCTAGATGAATAAAAAGTAGAAATTGAAGGAGATTTACATAAGAATATGTAATACCTATTTGATGTTCTGCAATACTAAAATAGTAAAAGAATAACGATTTACTGCTGTAACTACTGAAAAATTCTCAGAGGACCATGGCGCCCCTGGACTCCCTGTATCTCGGTCATGGACCGCCTGTATCTCGGTCTAGAGACAGATACTGTCAATGTTTCAATGATACGATAATTTACCCTAAGAACTTCAAGAATATTGCAATGCAGCAACTGATCCTTTGTTATAAATAGCTGATCCTAAGAGTTTAATGTTGAGAATAATATCACCTAATATGTAACTGAAATAATTTTGATAAGTAAGATGCAAAGATTAATCTACCAAAAGATCAAACCAAATGAAAGAGAAAAGGAATTAGAAATTAAAGAAAAAATTATTCGCAACTGTTCATGAAAACATCTGCAAGATCCAAGAAAAACGTCAGGCAAAACGTCTCTCTCTCAATTTAGTGAAACATATTTAGGGTTATGAGATGAATCTTTGATATAGCATTGATTTATTAGTAAACATCTTATTCAGCTGAAGACAAGGACATGAATATTGCATGGGGATTTTCGTTAATATTTTATAAGTGAAATTATGAAAAAAGGCTAACTGATAGAGTTGAAGTCATTGAAGGAAAAATTTTTAATGCTCAAAGAATAACAATTTGAAATAAATAAATTCACACAAAAAGCAAGAAATCTCAGGATATTTATTCCCTTGGGAATTGTCTCCTTACAAAAATTTCAAAATTTTAAATCAAGTGAATTTTCTAACAATAAACAACTTTTAAGTGCTGGTGAATGAGAATCAAAGGAATTTGATCAAACGTTGAAGAAGGAAAAACATCCATGGTGAAATTATCTTAACCAAGTTGTGAAATTGATTCATATATAAAAAGAAACTGACAAAAAATTTAAGCAATGGGAAATTAAATGACTGTCTTCATCAGTATCTTTTTTTATTCATAAATCAATTTTATTAATCCGGACATCAAATTATTTGATAACGCAAATCAATTGCTCGAAGAAGTTCCATAGCGAACAGATTCCTTCTGTCATTTGCCTTCCTTCAAGTTATTTTTAAGGCGGAGGACAAGCCAGTCTCCAACCATTGGAGATAGTATCGTCCTGCTTTCTACCCTTCTCGTAATTTCGCAGCTAGTTCCAGCAAGGAGGAATGCCGCAACGACAAAACAAAGGTCTTCTAACAGCCAATCATTTTTTGCAACTGCAAAATATTTACAAAGGAAGAATTAATAATATTTTTCCAGTATTTGAACTTTTTGGCCATCTATGAAAGAAACTTTTGATTTCATTTGCAAAATAAGCGGCGAGAGTTTTAAATTGAGGAAGTTGCTAGCCCAGAAAGACACTAGGCTAGAGCAAAACCTGCAACATGGCTCATAAGAAATTATGAAGAACCTCAAGAGCAACAGTAAGAGTTGGAACAATAATGTAGTAAGTAAGCTGAGCAGAAAACGGCGTTTGTGGGCGTTTGCATGTCGAAAAGACGGACATTTAGCCTGAAACATTGTGCTAAACGTAGAGGGTGCACAATAGGCTTAGCAGGATGGCGGGATCGGCCTTCTTTGACGAGCGGGATGCGGGATATACGATTCCTGGCAAGCGGGATACTGGATTTTAAGAACAGCGGGATCAGGATTTGGCAAAATACAGGGGTGGGATACGGGATACAATAAAAAACAGGTGCGGGATGGCGGGATGAAGGTATCCTATGGTGCACCGTCAACATAGAAAGCTGGACCGATGCAGGCGTAACGATGCAGCATGAAATTTGAACCTTGACAGAGCTCCTACCTGCTAGACTCTTTATTAAAAAGCCCGAAAATAGAAATCATTTTCCTCGAGCCACATTCCTTCGTAACGTGTTTTGGAATAACTCTACTGGGCCGACCAGATACTCATTGTTGAGCGAGCGATAACAAACTTGTAACACTATGAAATGCAGGTACAAACAACTGAACTATTTTGATTGGGCAACAGAAATCCCGGAAAGAGACAAGGCCACAGTGTCAACATGTCAGAATTAATTTCCTTTTGCAAGCCACATCTGAGAGGGCCGTAAATTGCCTTTTAATGGGACACAAGATGGTCACGTCAGAACAGAGTTAAGGTGGATCACAGAAAATTTTAATATCATATATTTTATTGATAACATCATTTGATTATGAATTTATTAAAACAGCTGAGATTCATCCTTGCCTCGTTTTCAAGAAACTAGTAAAAAAAAGTGAACCATGGTAGCAAGGGTAACAATAAAAATTCTTGTTCATTTATATTACATAATCACAATACATATTACATTCTACACTATGACTACTCCATGGCCAATACATAAGGACGCACGCTCTGGTACCCAGGGTACACAACATTAGACAAAATTGAAAGAAATGTAAGCAAATGTGGTAAACTAATTACAAATACAAGGTAAACCAATAAAGAGTATTGTGCTAATAATGTAACAAAATTCAATTGCAACGTTCAATTTGACGGAGGTCGTGAATCTCTAATACTAAAAGAAATGGTGATATGTAATAGCTTTCGAACAGAAAGCACAATTTTTGGACAGGAGATGGATAAAACCAATAGCTTCCTCTTTACAGATTGAAGAAGCTTTATGATTAAAGGCACACTGTCGTGGCTGTGACTGGCTAGTTGTGATGTTGAAATCAAAAACAAAGCTCTGGCCTTTGAGTTATTACCAAGCCTTTGTGCTCTTGGATCATACTTTGTTTCGAGAATAAAGGGAATCAGATCATTAGCATTTTCGTGAATTTCACTGTACAGCGAAATTACTGAACCTTGCCTAATTCTTTTCTTCGTGATTGTCTTGTTTATCCAATCAGCACCATGACAGTGTGCCTTTAAAAGATATCGCTACAAGAGTGGTCAAGTAGCTTATACAGTCTTCGTCAGGTGACTGAAGCTAAGCTTGGCTGAGTGAGGTCAGATTTCGGATGGGTGACCTCTGAGGCCTGACCTCGCAACTCACGTCGTCATCCTTCGGAAGGGACGTTAAACTAGGGGTCCAATGCCTGGATGCGGCATGCACAGTGGGCCTAAATTAGCTGCTAGAAATCCTGACAAGACCACTCAAAACAAATTGAAAACAAACAAACAAACAAACACTTCCGAAATCTGTTGATGGTGAAACCGTGTAGAAAGTTAGTTGTTGTTGCAATCTTCATAAACATATCAAAATTCAGAATCAAACGTTTACGGGGTGAGTGGCCCAGTGGCTAAAACAGTTTTCGTCAGGTGACTTAAGTTAAGCCTGGTTGAGTGAGGTCAGATTTCGGATGGGTGACCTTTGAGGCCTGACCTCGCAACTCACGTCGTCATCCTTCGGAAGGGACGTTAAACTAGGGGTCCCATGCCTGGATGCGGCATGCACAGTGGGCCTAAATTAGCTTTCAATATCTAGAAATCCTGACAAGCCCACTCAAAACCAATTGAAAACGAACAAACAAACAGTCGTTGTTGCAATCTTCATAAACATATCAAAATTCAGAATCAAACGTTTACGAGGTGAGTGGCCAAGTGGCTTAAACAGTTTTCTTCAAGTAACTGACGTTAAGCTTGGTCGAATGAGGTCAAAGTCCGGAAGGGTGACCTCGGAGGCCTGACCTCACAACTCACCTTGTCGTCCTTCAGAAGGGACGTTAAACTAGGGGTTTCACGCCTGGATACGGCATGCACATTAGATTTAAATCAGTTTCAGTAGCTAGAAATCCTGACAAGCCCACTCGAAACAAACTGAAAAACAAAACAAAAAACAAAACAAATCCTTCCTTAAAAGGCAAGGTAAAGTAGAAGCCACAATATTCATATTAAAATGTAGTTACCAACTGAAATAAATTTTGAAGAAATTCCGTCGTCAGTAGCATCATTTTCGTATGTGGCTTTTTACTTTGATCCATACCCAAAAGACGTTCAGTCCACAGTTTCTAATCTTTTTTGTATCCGTTTGATTCATTTTAAGATCTTAACCAATTAATCTCAATTTGATAGATTATTTTGCAGTCTTTTCAGAAATGTCTCAAATAGTTTACAGAGAAGGTTATAAGTCCATATAAGTCATCTAAATCCAAATAAAAACTAAACTCTTCCAATCTTTCTTAATTTACGAGATTAATTTTTCGTAACTTGATAGAAAAATGAAATAGGGGCTTAGGCCTTGGCAACATTCCGCCAATTTCCTGAATTTCAGTGATCGCACCATTCTGTAATGCTGTTTGTAGCTGGTTGCCTTGGGAGCGAAGAATTCTGTTGGTGCAATCTCAAAGACTCTTTACGTCATAATCTAAGCTCCGATGATGTTTTGAGGTGTTCCCATCGTTGGGTAGTAAATTCTTCAGCTCGGATTTTTATAGTTTACATTATTTGTATTTGTATTTCATATGAACTTTGCAATTTCATTGACTTAATTTACTTGCACCATTTTAATGAATTTGTTGGCTTGAATTAGCTTTTCTTGTATAAATATATATAGCTATTTAGGTTGTTAACTTTACGGAAAGTGATAATGGTAAAGAATAATGATAATAATAATTTCAATGATAATAATAATAATAATAATAATGACAACAACAACAACAAAAACAATAATAATAATGATAATAATAAGATAACGATAATAATAACGAGATCGGCTTTTCTCCCTTCTCCGTGCAGAGGGTTAAAACATATTCGCAGTAGCGTTTTGGGGTTGAAGTGCTCAGAGATCCAATCCGAAACTCTTCTACACATGAGCTTAAACTCACTGCACGGGGGGAGGGGGGGCACATACATTTCTCGGACAAAGCCTATCTTGTCTCCCCAACAAGTAACACTCAAATCTTCAAAAACATTGCACGATTGGTTGATGCGTTTTTCATTGATTTGATAGCTCATAAGGAAATTCAAAAAATTATACAGTTGATGGGGTCAAGTGATGCGAATACAGCTTTAATCAATTGCTAATTTCTCCAAGAATATTCCTCGATTGTTAACTTGGCATAGCTACCTAGTAAATTTACGTCCACCTCCAAACCAGAGCTTTGACTTCTTGGAGTAGGCAAATACCGGCTGAATCAAGAAAGGTTTACGCATTGAGAAGTTGGTTTTAGTTAATTTTGAAAATCTGTTTGTTTTTCCTCTGCGATGGTGCGGTGTGGAGGAATGGGAAGTGCTGAGGCAAGTGGGAGAAAGAGCGGGAGAGCGAGGGAGAAACTCTGCTCGTTCCCCTCCGCACTTCCCGTTCCTCCACACCGGGTCATCACAGAGGAGAACAAAGAAAATTTTCAAAATCGATCATATTATCTGATCTTTTACCCCCTTCACACTTGCAAGTAAAACCAGTTTAAAGTAAACCATGGTATGGAATGGAGCCTTCTGATTGGACAATCCAACAAATCGAATAGCTACATTTGATTGGCTGAAATTTAACCTGGTTTAGATGAATCTGGTTTAACTGCGTCAGTGTGAATGCGGTATTTGATGAAAGAAACGAAAAACGTTTCCTCGGTCACTGGTGTTTTCAGCCAATGATTGATGAGATCCCGTGTGTTATAACATCAATTGTATTTAGGTAGTTTCATACCTACTATGAGTTTCAAACATTTTTACACACAGCAAAGAGAGTGAAAGTGTGTTTTATTTTGGTTTTTTGAAACTCATAGTAGGTATGAAACTACCTAAATACAATTGAAAAACGGATCTAAATTTATCATTTACATAGGAAACAATCGAATTTTAGGAAGCAATCTCAGCAGTGGATTGCCTGTGAATTCACTATCAAGAAACATTTTGAAACGATTAGCCGTTGCTTGAAGTTAAATTCACATCGATAGACCAAACCAAACCTGTATAATTTTTCTCGGGCACTCGGTATAAAATTTATTGAAAAGCTTCGATGCTTACCACATCCTGATGAAATTGATGATGGTGTTCCTTGAGTCGCCAACTGTGGTATCTCGAAAGGCACGACGGGACAGTAGACACCGGACATCGTATGTTAATCACTTTCTAGAAAATGGAGAAAAGAATCTATATAAGTTTCATGCTGTGTTAAAGCACTGTTTGTTCGATAAAGTATCATCATTGATACGAGACTTTCTAAAATTGCTGTCGAGAGAAACAAAATATACAAATTGCCAAGGTACAGCCTTGTCATAGCTATGCAAAGCGCTCCTGAACCTTTGGCAGCCAATGATTCAGTTTTCAGCCTCGCGTGCATCGTTCGGTGATGGAGATCAGCACAGTTTCCGTTTGAAGTCTATAAAGTATAATTTCCAGCACAGGTTTCAAATCTTTAACAAGCTGGGTGTAAAATTCTATGACCTATTTCTTTGAACTGAACGAATTCAAAGAAACTTAAACTATTTTACAGTGAATCTGCCGTTGGACTTTTCCAAAATCTTCAATATTTTCAGAATTACAGCGTTTTTTTTTCTTTTTTAAGAATTCAAGAAAATTTTCGAAAAAAACTTAAAACCATCGTAATTTCTAAGCCACTTGACGAAAGATCAAGTAATTTTCAAGACAACCATAGGTATGGATGCCTACAACATGGTATCAAGCATAACTCTTTAACTCTTCTGGTTTGTGATTTAGAAATTTGATGACGTCACCTCATAAGATGAGCTGAAATATAAAATAGACTGTAATTTTGACAAATGTTCAAGATTTGTGAAAAGTCCAACGGTAGAATCATAGAAAAGTGGCTAAAGTTTCTTTCAAGTCATTCAGTTTAAAAAAATAGGTCGTTGAATTTTAAACCCGCCTTTTTTCGTAGATTTAAAGATTTTGAACCTATGCCGTAATTTCCCATAGGAAATGGAAACGAAAGTATCTAAGTATCTCATGGCGTTGGAGGACAACGGATAAAATTAAGGCTAGGAATGCAATACATGGTGGCAGTAAAGTTTCAAAACTCACAATTACTTATGTGCCAGATTCACACGCTTTTGACAGTGTCATGCCGGATCGCCCTCTGGAACGTCGCAACGATAGTATGGGAACGATAGTATGGGTTATCCCTCCGTCGTACTGTTATCCTTCCTGGCAACCTGACAACTGAACAACTTCCACCGTACTGTGTGTTATCCCCCCAACGATGCGACGTGATGCCTTGCTTTATAACTGAGTGTCCTTCGAATTACTGCATGTTTTCATTCCAACACTCTTAACACTGACATGACATGACCGAATGACAACATCACACATAACGAAAATCATCACAGTAGGCAGTTAATATCAATCTAGCATACAAGCGTTAACAGAAGTCGCTGAAGTTGATTTGTCTTCGGCAAAATATCGGCTAGACTTGCTCCAAGTCTATTCCGAGATATATCAGCACTAAGGAACATAGTTACTTCTGCGGGGGCGTAAACCGTGAATTATTCATTCGCTTTTCCTTCGCAGCGTCCCCTTCACGGTTTACGCCCCCGCAGAAGTAACTATGTTCCTTAGTGCTGGTATATCTCGGAATAGACTTGGAGCAAGTCTAAATATCGGCAGACAAAGCCAAGTTACAGCTAAGATAACATAGGGCATATTGAAGCATAAGATCGAAAGGGGATCGAAAGCAACTAGGACAGAAGGAAGGTCAGGCCAAGATAGATCAAAGCCCAAATAGTTAAATCAAGTCTGATTAGCTCATCCTTTGGCTATAAATATGATTTCTGGAATCCTGCTAATATTTCAAAGGTAGTTTCTTTCGCTACATTTTTAGACTGTACTTCGTCCATCATACCGTTAAGGAGCCGTGCTTTTCTTCAAGAAACTCAAGAAATTTGCTAAAGAAAATAAGGAAACTCTAGAACCAAGTGCTAAGGAACCCTGAAAAGGTTTGATGTGACCGAGTATGACCAGAAGCGAGGGATGTTATCACTCTGCGGAAAAAGTGTGCGAGATTTATTAGAACAATAGAATTTAGTGATTTTACGAATTTTCTTGAAAACAAATTTTTTGCAAAAGGTGTGCGAGGTTTTTGCCGATACTTCCCTCGATCAGATCATGACTGGATGTCCTTCCAGAGGAATCTGGATGAATCCTTTAGTGATGCTCAAAGTAACTGTATCGATTACGCGCAAAGGAGCTTTCTTGTTCCGAACAGTTGTGTTACTGTACACATGAGACTTCTGGAAGCAAAGGAATCTTGGGGTTTTCTATAACACAAAGGATTTTTGCCAAAGACGTGGAAGATGTTTATGGGTTTGATACACCCTTTGAAAGCAGCCACGCACCGAAGCAAAGATCTCGCAATAGCGACACCACTAAAAAGTACTAAAATGAATGGAGATTAATAAACAATGAATTTGTGACCAATCAAATGATTTATTTGGGTCAGTTCTACTTGAATCTACTGTTACGGTAACTGTGGTTTGCTCTTTGAATTTTGACCCAGAAATTTCGACGAAATGTACATTAATTTCTCCGTAACAACTCTTTCTCATTAGACTCATTGTCCCTCAGGACGTAAGTGTTCGTGCGGCATCTTTGGCGGGAGGTAAGGCCAGCGCACAAATGTCATGTGCCAAACATATTCTACGATCAGACGCCGCCGACGTGGCCTATCATTTCCCTGAAGAACTTCTATTCAATCTATTATACATCCGGGAGAACCCTAGATCGCCAACCGATAAACAAGTCAAACTGAAGGCAGTTGCTATCAAATTTAAAAGAAAATGTGATTCCATGCCAGAAACTTAGATCATCCTAGAGGTATATCCCTCTGTAAAATCTTGTACACCTTTGGCAGAAATCCTTTTGTTTTCAAGCAAAATCCGAAGAAAATCCCTGAAAATCTTGTAATTTTTGGAAGAGTGATTCACTCTTCGGATCCAATAGTACTAAAATTCTCTTAAATTTGGATGAAAAATGGTCAGACTTTAGAACAAACACTTGCTAATTTGTTTCTTTTCTCGAAGAAAGAGTCATCAGCTAGTTTCAAACAACATCATGAGTATTACTAAAAGACAATTTGAAAGTTTCTTCGATTCCCTTAGAATCAAGTTCACGATTAATATGAAAGAAGAAGAAGAAGATTTCATTTTATTCATTTTATATTCTTTATACACTGTAACCCTGTCGGCAAAGGCCGCTTTCCAAGGGGCCGTGGCAAAAACTTAAAATCTAAAATTTACAAGTAATATATATCAATAAACAAAACTAAATAATCTAAAGAGTTACGCTGAAGAGTTATGCTGACAAGAAGAAGAAGAGTTATATGATATTTTCATTGTATTTTGAAACAAAAATTTTATGTCATATTATAGGTTTCTACTAAGGAGAACTAGGAGAACAGGTTAGCCCTGGGTTTCGTCCAGGTCTTGTAAGTCCATAGGCTTCTCTTGGAACTTTTGCTCATTCTTCGTTCTGCATTGTATCGTAAACGTTTTTCTTAATTTCGCTCTTGTAGTGGGTTGTATATATGTATCGTTCATCGATTGCTTTATTTACTTTCGTCTTTCGTTTGTCAACACCTGAAGTCTACCCGTAAGTTGATCATTGTACCAGGGCAGCATGTACGTCACATCTATTGTAAATTATCAACTGTTTGTATTTGTATTGAAAGGCATTTAGGTGTATGTATTAATGAGAACTGAAACTGAAACTGGAACTTTTTCTTCAAGCTCCATTTTCATCTTTGCATGATTTGATGAAACAAAGACACTCCTATGGAGTGAATGTTTCGATTGCAGTTCTGTTAACGAGAACTGGAGCTGAAACTGATGCAAAACAATATGTTCTCAGAGGTAAAAATGAAATAATCAATGCATTTATTTATATCGAAGATGACTCAAAACAAAATGCACACTGAGCAATTCCTGAATCATATTTTCCTTCATTCACTGTTAAAAATTCTGGTTCAATGATTTTCAAGCAGTAAAGCTGGATTGCCCGTCAGTCAAGAAAGATTGCTTGTCAGCATTGTAGGAGTTAAAAGGTACAGGTAAAGCCTTGTACTAATGACAATGCTACATAAAGAACAAATAAGTAACAAAATAAATCAGCTCAAAGCGTCTTTAAATGCTTTGAAAGAAGATGCTTCCTTGTACTCCGAATCCAAGAGGTTCTGAACTCCGCCAGCCTGATATGAGAATGCTCACTGATTATTCCTCATTATTCATGTTTTCATTGCCAGACCTGTCGATCAGTAGCAGCATTTCCGAAATTTTCATAATGTGTGTCGAATTGTTAAGAGAACATGTCTGATAGATACGGTAATATGGAGCAAGGCCATTCATCGATTTCCAAACCATGCAAGCTATTCCAGTTTTATGATTTCAGCTACAGTAGGCCAATTCAAAGTTTTCATGAAAGCACTAGCAGACGAATCATAGCTGCTGTTGGTCATAATTCAAGGTGCACAGTTTCAAGTTTTCGTAGCACTTGTAGCCCAGCCAAGTTCTTCCGCGTGCCCCCCCCCCTTCCGGACGGAATGCACTACATTTCAATCAGCAAACCAAATTTCCAAACGGTCTTAGCCTTGAAGTGTAGGCCAATTGGTAATGGCGGAGACTGCATCGAGTTTGTCAGCCCAGAGAGTAATATAACGGTAAGAGTTTGCTCTTCCGTTTGATCTTCTGCAAAAAGTGATTGGTAGTTCCAAAGATTCATGAAAGAAGGTCTTTGCAAAAACATATCCAACCATTGAAGTTGATGTTACATAATCTTGGGTTTTAACTCACATTGAATTTTGAAGGCATACTCTGCAACGACAACCAAACGTACATAATCTTAACAGTTTTCCTGCAAATACTGCTCTTGATATAATGTATCTGATATTAATCGCATTCTAGATGCAAAATGAATTAATGCTCAGTGTTTCTTTTTTAAATTAAATTGATAAAATTCCTGTGAGCATCACCAGGCACTTACAAAAGTGAAGATTTTCCAATGATAAGCTTTCATCATGTGTAGTCCTGGGTTTGGTTCGAGTTCCTGAGGGCGATTTCCTATAAGTCCGATCCGAGGCAATAAGTTTGAGCCAAGTCAGTCACCAGCCTTGCTTAATTAAGAATGTAGCCATTCCCTGCATTAACCTTTATTTCTTTGTCTGTGTCGCTTACAGTGTGTTTCTCGTTATTGATGCATATCTGTTCCTTCCTTGATCGTTATAACGTGTGCATGAATTAACAAAATGTTCCAATTCTGTCTACAAAACGGCCTCAAGCATTTTCCCTGCAGCTTTTAAGTTCACTGCCTATATCAACGAGGGGCATTTCACTAATTCGAAAGGCGTACGAGATTTTGCGGAACAAAGGCTTTTAAAGAATTTTTCTTGAAAACAAAAGGATTTTTGTCACACGTGTACGAGATTTTTAGGAGTGAAATGCCCCTCTTTTCGGTTTCGGTTACAACTTATCATTCGTTGCATCGTAGCTTATCATTTCCCTTTCTCTTGTTATAAATGGTGTATGAATTGTAATAATGTATACATTGTTGTAAAGGAGATGATCTGCTCGCTGTATTGTGTAGGCAATCAAGCATTTTGTCTGCACTTTTCAACGTTACTGCGTGATGTTGTGTCTAAGTGAGTGAAAATGACGTGAACATGAAAAGGCTGTTGGTTATATCTTGTTTGTTGCATCGCTGCGACGAGTTCTCTTCCTTGTCTGTTATCAAATGAGTATGAATTATGAATCATCTTGTAGACGAGATGTACATTACTATGAATCAAACGCAAATTTTCACGAAAATTGAAGGGAAATACAGGTTTTTTTACGAGAAACTGGTTTATAAGAAACTAGAACTAAGATGGCCAAAATTTAAAGAAACTCTAGTACTATGTCTGAGGAGTACTAAGAAACTTTTCAAAGTTAAAAGCATGGATTTTATTGCGAATAGATCGTTGAACCTTCGTTCTTGAGCAATATTATCTAACCATTTGTGTTTTCAACATACCAGAACACTGTTTATTCCTATATGAAATTTTGAATATCAAGAAACACATCTGCCGCAGTGTTAGCGACCACATTGCTAATTCTGCATTCAGAAAAATAAGAAACCAATTACGAAACTTTTAGTACTAAAATGGGCAAAATTTCATGTGAAATTAAGAAACTTTTAGTTTTATGGCCTGATCCAAGTTTCTTATAAAAAAACCTGTAGTCAGTAGAGAAGCAGCAAGAAATGAAATGTAACCGAAAACAAGCAGGGAAAACAAAAGGTTCTAATGATAGTTCAGTTCATTCATTTTTAGAATTCATCTAATACATCACTACAGTTCAACATACCCACCTATCTTATTAACAATGATAAAATAGAATTAAATACAACACACAAAACAGAAAGAAAAACAGGACAGGATGATATACTTAAAGCAAAATGTTGAGAGGCTAAATAGGTGAGTACGGAGAGCTGCAGTGAGATTATGGGAATTTCTTAAAGGAGGGGCTCCCTCAATAGGCAGGCTAATCGAGGAGGGAACACCCCCTATCTAAAAAGATATTGAATTATTGTGATGTTATTGAAAACAGGTGCAGAAAGACAAGATGAGGTAAGGTATACACAAAGAGTAGTATGAGAATCACTGGGTGTAATTATGGCACAGAAAGTAGATCTTTACCTTAGTTTTGAATGAAGCTTTTGAGTGAGAGTTCCTTAATTCAACCGGAATTTCATTCCAAAGCGTAGCTCCTCTATATCGAATGGAGTTTAGCCCATATTGCAGGGTGTTTTTTCGTGCGAAACCCATATGATAACAAGTGCGGGAACATGCTTGATTGCAATAGGGAATGGATCATGTCATAGCCAATGAAAACATCATCATAATTCAAATAAAAGTTACAACGAAAAAGGAAATGAAGTAGAAATAGCAATGCAACGACAAAATAACTGTAACAAAACATTGTCAGGAAAGCCGGGGCAAAGCCTAAGCAATAAAGGCATATCATTATAAAGAGCAGGGGAAAATATGCTTGACTGCACTAGGGAACAGATCATTTCATAGGTAATGTGTACATTATAATTAATAGTAATACACGTAGTTTTCATATAAGAATCTGCTTATAAGAAACTCAGGTCTCAGATCGCCAAAAATAAGAAACTCCAGTACTCAGAAAATATGACTTAAGAAACTGTCTGTTTTGCTAAAGGAAATCCTTGAGATGTTTTATTCCATTTCCTCTAGTCATCTAGTGTCCTGTATAATGTTACTCAAAAGTTACTTGAGTCATGTCTGGTTATTGGAAAGGCCTCAGTCAACATTGATTCGAAATGCTCAGCAGGGCACACGTAGTGGACATGAAGATTGTTATGAAACCTTCAAGAAACTCGTAAGAAACTCTGAGTACTCAAAATCTGATAATTCTAAAAACTTTCAGTGCTGGCCTAAATTCTTAGTTTCTTATAAAACATATGTGTACAACGAGAAATGGACCCTAACCGAAAACATGGAAGGTAATAAAAGCAATGATAACATTAAAAATGTAGAGAAAATGTTTGATTGAATTGGGGAACAATTATTAGTTTTGCAGAACGTCTGCACATTATTGTTCCCTTTAAACTTTGTGATTAAGCTTTTTCCCCGGGGGCGGGGAAATATTTTCCCAGGGGGCGGGTTTTGTCCAACGGGGATGTGCCGTTTTTCAGGCTATCGTTTTCGACTATTTTTTCTAGAACGGGGTATCAAGAGAAGGCAGTTTGTCTGGAGCCGTTTGTCAAAACATGTCAAAAGGGGAAAATTTGTGAGCTAAGGTTATTTCTTTGTCCAATTTTTGTGTTTTAGAGTATACTTTCATCGATTTTGTCTAGAATCGGGTATTATTTGAAGGCAAACATTCTGGAGCAGGGTAAACAATTTTTTCGTGGGCACATCCCCGTATAAATTTAGGTCAAGTACCCCCCACCCCTGGGAATTTTTCTTGCATTTCTTGATTTATGTCAATGCCGTATAACCTTGCTTGTTTTCAGTAATACCGGTTTTTATATAAGAAATTGGTTTATAAGAAGTTAGTAGCTATCTGGATAATAAAAAATTTAATGACCTGTCCTCTAGAACTATGTTTGAGAACAGCCAAGCAACTTTTGAAAGCCAAAATTCAAGAGCATTATGGCAAATGGCAAAGTTGTCGTTGAACCTTTACTGTGGAATAATTTCGTGTTCTGACGCCAATAAATCACCATTTGTTGCTAAATATTTTGCTGATTATCGCGAAATAGATTCACGGCAGTGGTAGAATCTAAATCATTCAACCAGAAAAAGAAGCAAATCAAGAAACTGATAGTACTTTTAAAGGGACAATTTTCTGGTGAAGTTAAGAAACTTTTAGTATGCCTGATCCAAGTTTCCAAAAACATGTGGTTTATCGTCGTCACATCGCTTCGCTACACATTTTTTTAAGAGAAAATTGGATCAGGCCATGGTACTAAAAGTTTCTTAATTCACCATAAAATTTCCGCATTCTATGACTGAAAGTTTCTTGATTTGTTCCCTATTTTCTGAATGCAGGAATTGTCAATGGCCTCTAATGGTTCTGGGGATATGTTTCTTAACATCTAAAACATCCGATGGCAAACAAACAGTGCGCTGTTACCTTCAAAACATAAAAAGATGGTTGTTACTACTCAAGAATAAGGGTTTCAACTACGTATTTGCCATAATATACTTCAATGCAAGTTTCAAAAGTTTCTTCCGACTACCAGACACAGACAGTAACCGCGTTTCTAAAAATTTTGGCCCTGTTAGCACTAGTTTCTTCTGAAAGAAGTGTACTGATTATTTCCATTCCTTTCCTTAATACTTGTGTATGAGTTAAAATAATGTACTCGTTACTGTCCTGTTTCCCATTGCAATCAAGCGTAATTAGGTCAAATGTAATAATAAGGCCAATATAACACAACAGGTTCTCTAAAGGTGACCATACATCTCTGAGGTCAAAGGCTGAGATTTTTAACATCTTGATAACTCATTCCCCTTTTCAACCGGCCTTTATGCGACGGATCTCGATCGCAAACACAAGTTATTAGAACCTAAGCTGTAGAAAATACAATAGATAAATGTTATCCTTGATAACTTGAAGCGACTTGCAGCTCATACCCTCTTAAAAAGCGTTAAGATTGATTCATTCTAAGATTACTAATCCGTGTTAATCTTACTAACTACCCAAGAAGATACATGAAATCTTAATTGTGATCCGTAGATAGCGGCTTTAGATATGATACGGTTGATAGATAAGTTTGCTTACCCGAATTCTGGTTTCTACAATATTTGCAGCGAGTGATAACACCCAGATGAAGGCGATGATCAGACCGCGGACGGAGACTTCTTGCTCGTCATGAGCACTGATATATTCTGATATATGCCAATTAAGTTCACAAAAGAACCGCGGTGTTGCATCGAAAATCATCAAATTATATGTCCCACTGTGTAAGACAGTTACTCACAAGGGAATAGTTTCTTTGGCTGAACAATGGAAGAACAATGGCGCGGCGTATCACAGAGAAACGATCCAATTGAACATAGTCCCATGTCATGCTGCCGACATAGCCTCAGTGTCGTAGTCATTGTTTCCTATTTTCAAAACAGAAACAATGGAGTTTGCAATGATCAACTCTACCGATTCTAAAGAGCTTTTATGGCAAAAAGGCGATGACTGTGTGGTCATTTGTAAGCCTCGCAGTTCCTACCCAGTGCTCTTATAAACAAGTCAATGTCGTGTTAGTTGTAAAGATGCAGAGAGCAGCTAGCCAACTCGCTCTCGTATCGTGCTGCATAAAGGACCTCTCAAGTATAAGGTTATTATGCACTGTTTCTTTAGAATATGTATCGGCAGCTTGGAGCCAGCGCAGCCAGAAACGTGTTCTGGAATCCTTTTCATTCCTAGTCATCGTTGTCGTGGAAACAGGTTGTTGACATCAAAGATGGCGGCGGCTCGTCAGTACGAAAATTTAAATTGCTCCACCGGGTATTGATTTCTGTATGATTTAATTGCATTGCGGGGCCTTGTTTATTGCAATTAGTGGCTTCGAAATTGTGAAGGTCATTTGAGAAGAGCTGATCAAATTTTTAATTTTAGCAAAATTACAACCAAAATGGAAAGTGAGTGATTACATTTGCGAAAAGTGGTGTAAGGTACTCAGTCAAGTCATGACCACCTCATTGGTCAAAACGGATTACCTTTGTGTGCCTTTGTGCATGTTCTCTGGTGTTTTCTCGTCTCGTCCTTGTGTCTGACTTTTCAACGCAAAAATAAGCATCACAGTTTGACAACGTGAGTGGGCTTTCCGATAGCATCAGTCATGAACAATCAATTCTAAGGCACTGTCCACACGTATACGTTTACGTTTTGTAAAAGCATAGGATGTTTTCCGTCCACACTGATCCACTAATCGTTTATGGAGTGTTTTAGCCTGTCCCCACGTAAACGCCAAAACAATTGGAAGTGAAAAAAATTGCTTTTGTGGAGCTATCAAAGACAGCAGATAAGAAAAAGACAATTTCCAGCTTTGAATGCAGGCAAAAGCCTTTCATTTTCAGCAACAGCAATCTTTCATCGAGGGCTGATCAAATCTTTCGACCCAGACCTCCAAATCAATGATATTTGTTGTTGACGAAATTTGCTGACTCAAGCCATGAAAATTAAAGGAGCAGGGTCACGTAACCGTAAACAAACCTGTTATCTCTATAACCTATATTGTTGTCCACACATGGCCATTGTGTTCCGCACCGATTTTGGTGGATGGGGTGAATCTACACTAAAAATAATTTTAAAAATCCACCAATATCTCCGCATTCGTACAACATACGAGTATTTCGTTTGTTTCTCTACAAGCACAAGAGCCCATTTTCAAAACAAGTCATTCATTTTGGGGAAAGTAGTGGAGGATCACAGTGATATGGCCCATCAAAAATTTGGTTTCGAACGAAGTTTGTTTACAATACGTGTCCTGCTCCTTTAAAATCAAGAGGTTGCAAAGAACAATCACGTGCCCGTAGCCGATCAGAAGCAGAGATAAATTCCTGATTAGAAGCTCTTGGTTTGCGCGCTCTAGCGCGGTCAGCGGCCCTCAGCTGCAGGTAAAAATCAGTGAACTTAGTTTTTCGATTGCTTCTACAAACATTGTAGGAAAACCAATAAGTCTGAGTTATTTAAAGTTTGTAGAAGCAAAATTGATCTTGAATGTTACACAATGCCGTTACGCCTTGATTTACATTTTCATTTACGGAGCATGTGGTTTTTCCCTATATTCTCAAACGTCAAAATTCTAATTTTTCCAGTGCATTTTGCTACATTTTGCAAATACGTGTTCCTCCATGAAAACAACATGAATCAGCCAAAAGTTTCTTAATCTGTTTCACATATCTTGAACCCATAAGGTTCATTGAGACGTTTGCTATGATATCATTGCATTTAAACTTAAAAGTTTCTTAATAGTTCCCAAATATAGGACTAGGGTTTCTAAAAATTTTGGTCATCTTAGTACGAGTTTTTTTACGGCCGCTAAATATGTCAAAGAAATTCAAAAGAATTCAAGAGCTCAAAACAAGTTTATCAAGAGATCAATCACTTGACTTGAACATACGTATGCTCAAAGGTTCGCAACATGAAGTGCGCCATCTTGAATCTCAAAAACATGAACAGAACATAACGTAAGCAGTTCTATATACACGAACAGATCAAGGGCGGTGTGTCATTCACTACTCGTAAACCAGTAATAAGTGGTGCAGAGGTGTTAGTTGCGTAAGCCTCTGACTTTGCAGCCAGAGAATATTCAAGCGGTGATGGTTCGATACCTGGTAAAGCCGATAAAGCTCCATCACTTGAGCGTCATGACAAGGGGTCGCGAACTCGATTCGCGCTTGGCTACCTCTATTATTGCGGCACTTGGCGCTAAACAAAAATTGCAAATTCGCCGCAAGAAGTGACCAGTCTCTTGATAGCTAAATCATCATCTAAATTCGTGAACATATTCGCGCCATGAAACTTTCGCCAAAAATGGAAAGCGTGCAAACTTCCGATGACCAGTTACTAACTTGAAATGCGTGAAACAAGCCTTGGCTAATTTTGCTTATTAGAACTTTGCTATCTCAGAAGACTCTTTTCGGACATGATTTCAAGGAGCCCCGTTCAATTTTGTGGTCCCCAGACCATTAAACGAAAATCCAATGATTGTTGACAGGTGGACTAAGGCCGAGAAGTTGTTCTGAAACCTGTCTCTATCCAATATCACCATTCAGTTTTGTGGTCCCAAGAGCCTTAGAGAAAATTCAACGATTATTGACAGGTGGACCAAACAATAATCTGCTCCTCCTAAAATCCCCCCGTTTTCTGTGGGTTTTTCCTAGAACAGATCGAGGACAGGGTCAAAGAAAGCAAACGTGTCAATGTTCCTATTAAAAAGGTAAAAAGTTGCCCTCAGAATATAAAAAGGGGTGCAGGAATTTCTGTATTTTCCTAAGAGCTCTCATGCAGAGTCATAGTTTCGTAGCCTGCGTGCAGACTCTACAGTCAGTGCGGAGGAGCGAAGAGGAGACGAGAGCTCCCTGCAGAGTCTGTGCAACGGCGACAAGTTCTGTGTTTTGAGTTCCCAGATTTTATGGAACCATCTGGGATTGGCTGCACAATTTAACTATTGTTCTTACTTGTGTTCAGCGCGTACTTTGCGTGTAACAAACATTAGCCTAGGCCTATTCCAAAATTTGGTTGTTGTTGCTGCACGTAGCTGTGAAGGAGCAAGAAAGCTCAGCATGCGTACCAAAGAAGAATCTACAGCTCGTCTCTCCAACGTCCAAATCAGTGCGCAATAGACCCCGCCCCGCGTTCATTGCTCTCAGCAACGCATGAAATTGTTTTGTACCTGTAGTTGCAACATAATGATACGATGTAGATTTCTCGCTGCACAGGGAATGACATCTTTTGCCTCGAATTGAATGTTCTTGTAAAAGGGGTCTATCCCCCACTTCGGCACTGCTGTCTAGCGGAGGAGTACTGAGAATCTTGTAAGAAAAGTTCAGGAGCAGATATTGGGCTTGGGTTGTTTGTTTCTTCCGATGTTTTCGGTGAAAATTTCTGTGGGCAAAATTTGTTCCAAGTATTTCCGTTAACCATGGCGATATCTATCTTCGGTAGAACTAACAGACAGACACTAAGACACAATAATGAATAGTTTCTTGGCTGACGGGGTCAGGCAATTGGCTCAACGCTCCCTACTCAAATATGTTGTTAGGAGATCGGGCAAGTTATTTTAATAAATAATGACTTCACATTCTCTATGTATAAAAACTTTTACAGTCCTTATGACGTCTTTCATGTTAATTAAATGTTGTTCGCTATATTTTGATACAATTGATTTGAATTAATATCCATTGACAAAAGCTAAAACAATCTCCCTTTAACAAAATTTCTCCTTGCCCATTCCGACTAATGTTTTGAGTCATTGTTCTAAATGTCGCCATTCACATAATTAAACATTGTTTGACCACACACATATCATGGGCTATAACAGAAATGTTATTTCTCAACGCGGAAGTTTAGTCCTTCCTTCAATTTCTTTTGAAGAAGAGCGCCAAAAGTAATGAACATTTTCCAAGGTCATGAACATTTCCAAACATCCACACGCGTAAACGAACATGGATGAACGTTGTCTGTCAGCTCATGTTATGGCCTGCAAAAGAAATGTTTTTTCTCGACAATGAAGTTTCGCCTTTCCTTCTATCTTCTTTGAAGAACAGCGGCAAAAGAAATGAACCTTTTTCAAGGTCATGAACATTGCCAAACATCTGCAGTGGGAAAAAAGAATTGATAAACATTGCATGTCTCTACGCGTTATGGACTCTAACAGAAATCGTCTTTTTAGCAATGAAGTTTTTCTTTCCTCGGCTTTTTTTTTAAGAAGAGCAGTAATAGTAATGAACACTTTTGCTAAGGTCATTCACACTGCCAAACGTCCACAAAGGATGAACAAACGATGAGCATATATTTTGCAATATTGATTGCATAGCTAACATGTTCTCACTCCGTTCAGATTCTGTAAGCGATTTTCTAAAATGAATCCCTTTGCAAGCAAGAGCCCCTAATATGTTTACTTCACAGCGATGATTTTCAGCATGCTTTAGCATGTGCTTTCCTTTGACAGGTTGAAAAGTCCTCCCTTTAGTGTGAATAACTTATTCAAGGGGATCCCATTCTCCCATGAGGACGAAATACATGAACACATCCAAGAGTCATTATTGCTAGGACGGAGAACAAAGGGAAATCTTGCTTGGTGTTTTCGATCGTTTTTGCAGGTCTTTGAAAGGGGGTTTGCGCAGAAAATCTCCCATTTCGACGGGTAGGAATGACCGATTAAAACTGGGTAAATTATTGAACCTAATTTGATATATCAAGGACAAAACAAGAAGTTTTCAATATCACTGCTTTGATATTTAGGGAGCGGGATTTTTCCAAACGCCGGGCGTTTTTATTGACTCACCCCGTAGCTCGTACCAACCATTTGGATTCCATCCGTTCCTTTTCAAGAAGCACAACAAACGTAAGGAACATTTTTCACGAAGGTTGCAAACCTTGCAAACATACGTAAACACGAATAAGAATGACTGAAAAGTTATGAAATGTATATGGCTATTCTTTTCAAAGATAAAACTCTAGATTTTCCTTCAATTTCAATTTCAAGCATATGGAGTCCCCCAAGGCTCAATACTAGGCCCTTTGCTTTTTCTAATTCACATCAACGATGTCCACTTATATATTGAAAACTGCAAAACTATTATGTATGCTGATGATACTGTTCTCTTGTTTTCGGACAAGTCAGCTGCTGAGATAAATTAGGCAATCAATCACGATGCCAATCTCTTGCATACTTGGCTTTTTACAAATGGTCTCATTCTGAACTCAAATGGGGGAAAACTGAATTCATGGTGTTTGGTACAGCAGCAAGGAGGAAAAAGATGGAAAATGAAGCTGCGATTGAAATTAATTCTAAACTCATGAACAATACAGATACGCACAAATACTTGGGTATTCATCTTGATCAATCGCTGTCACTGACCGACCATGTTCATAAAGTTTGCAAAATAGCATCGAGTAGACTGATGACTTTCGGCTAAGTTTTGCTCCATTGAATTGAATTGTTATTTACTGTTATTTTCATTCCGCTAAAACTTCGTTGAAGCGGAATGGGTATAGTGGGGGTATCGTTAGGGGTAAAAATGGAGTGAAAACAAGGACGAATTTAGTAAGTCTAAGCATCGAGTAGATACGGACTACTGAGACGTATTCGACCCATACTTACTATCCATGCAGCCCTCGACCTGTATAAAGCAATGGTACAGCCAGTCATGACATACTGTAGTACCGCGTTCTTATCCATATCGGAGACAAATAGAAAGAAATTTGAACGGTTAGAAAAAAGAGCAGCCAAGATTATATTTAGAGCCCGCTATCAACAAGAAGATCGTATGTTTCGCTCGTTTGCCAATACACGTTTTTTTATAAGAAACTGGTTTATAAGAAACTAGTACTAAGATGGCCAAAATTTTAAGAAACTCTAGTACTACGTCTAAGAAGTACTAAGAAACTTTTCAAAGTTAAAAGCATGGATATTATAGCAAATAGATCGTTGAACCTTTATCCTTGTGCAATGTTATCTAACCATTTGTGTTTTCAACATAACAGAACACTGTTTATTCCTTTATGATGTTTTAAATGTCAAGAAACATATCTGCCGCCGTGTTAGCAACCACATTGCTAAGTCTGCATTCAAATCATAAGAAACCAATTAAGAAACTTTTAGTACTAAAATGGACAAAATTTCATGCGAAATTAAGAAACTTTTAGTACTATGGCCTGATCCTAGTTTCTTATAAAAAAACGTGTATGCAGAATATTCAGTGCGCTGATTTCGTGTTCAGATGTTTAAGCAAAACTGCTCTTGATGTACTTCATGACCATTTTGAGAAGGTTAACCACCAAAAAGCTACAAGAGTCAATGGACGAAACTTAAAAATTCCAAAAGTAAAAACTGAGAGCGCAAAAAGAGGATTTTATTACAGTGGTGTAAGGATTTATAATGCATTACCAACGCATTTAAAGACTGAAAGATGTTACCTTCCTTTCAAGCAAGGACTCAAAGAACATTTTATGGATTGAATAACTCTTTAAGTAACATTTGTAATATATTTTTATCACACAATGTCATTGTAACTATTTAATTGTAAACTTTAAGATCTGATATTTTTATCTACTCTTAAAACAGGGCTTCTGTTGATAGCAGCTAAGATATTGTAGCTGATTGAATAACCCTGTATAAAGAATGTATTATTATTATTATTATTATTATTATTATTATTATTATTATTATTATTATTATTATTATAATATTATATTATATCAATATTATATTATATTATTATTATTATTATTATTATTATTATTATTATTATTATTATTATTATTATTATTATTATTATTATTATTAATCTTGATAACATCTGTTGCAGCTACATAAGAAAATGGCTCGAAATCCCCATCAACGGAACACTTGACATCGTCACCTTGTCAAAAACGAGATTCGGTTTGGACTTGATAAAGGTGTCTACGAAGTTTATGCAGTGCCAAAATACCCGCCGAAATTGTCTAAAAAAGTCTCCAAATCATGACGTAAGATTTTTACACCAAGCAACAGCTGAAACAAATATTCAATATGACACCCATGAAAACTCAAAGGAAGTAACAAAAGCTGTTAGATCTCAGCAAATAGCAAGAATTTCAGATGAACTAGAATACCAAGGATACATAGTGAAACTGATGTGGTCACATGGCTCAGAAATATTCAAAAGTCTTTGGACACAGACCAGAGATATCCTACCAGCTAACATCTACAACTTCACAGTGCGGTATCTGAACAATACCCTGCCGACACTTAAAAACATGACCATGTGGGGGAAAGCATCAAGTGACACTTGCTTGGCTTGTAACAGTAATGCCCAGTCTCTAATACATGTCGTCTCTGGCTGTAAAGTACATCTACAACAAGGGCGTTATACGTGGCGTCATAATTCCATCCTCGCCAACATCACGAAAGCACTTGTAGGCTTAAAAGATGTCCAAATATATGCTGATCTTCCAGGGTATGCTTGTCCAACTTCAGTAACAAGATCATTAAAAAGGCCTGACCTGATATTAGTCCACCGCAAGGAAAATGTCGTCGTGGTTGAATTAACGTGTGGATTCATAACAAAAGTAAAGGAGAACAGTGAAAGGAAACAGACCAGCTATGATGAAACGCTTCAAGACTTGAATGCCAGATACAAAAACGCTAGTTTCGTAAATCTGAGTATGAGCGCTCTTGGACTAATCGGTAAAAACGATTCTGGACAAAATCTACTCAATGCATTAACAAGTATAGGAGTTCCAAAAGTAAATGCAACAAACGTAATTAGAACAGCAATCAATATTTGTATTCGATCAACATACTATCTTTTTTGTAAGAAGGACAAAGACTGGCTAGATCCAGATCTCCTGGTATTTTAAAGGACTTTTCAATTTAAGGTTACAATGATGTAAAGTTTTGGACTTTAGCAGCGGTAAAATGTATTTTGTCATGCCCAATTTGGAGAGTGGCATATACGAACTTTTATCTTGTATATTACTTTATGTAACTAGTTACTTTTAGGGATGAGATGTTTTCATTATCATTATCATTATCATTATCATTATCATTATTATTATTTTCATTATTATTATTGTGTCATTCTCTCCAGTTCTTCGATGTTCTTCTGGGTCCTCTTTGTCTTGTCTCAGCTTCTTCCCGCAGCTTAGATACACAGAACTTTCCGCAATATGTGAGCTGTCCCAAGGATGGCCGACAACTGTGCACTTACAACGATTTCAGGTATGTTTAGCTTCCCATGCCAGGTCTTTGCGTTCTTTGAGACTGTTCCAAGTGCGCCAATCACGATTGGTATCACTATCACTTTCGATGCTCTGTGGATTCTCTTAATTTCAAATGCTAGTTCTTGATATCTAGCCACTTTCTCTTCCTCAGCATTGATGACGTTCCGGTCCGCTGGTACAGCTATGTCAATCAGTGTCCATTCCTGTGAATCTTTCTGTCGTAGAGTAATATCCGGTCGGTTATGACGGTGATGATGATGATGATGATGATGATGATGATGATGATGATGATGACGATGATGATTATGATGATGATGATGATTGTGATGATGATGATGATGATGATGATGATGATGGTGATGATGATGATGATTATTATTATTAGCCTTTAAGAAATTCACCAAAAGTATTTAACATTCTTCAAGATCATGAACATCGCCAAACATCACACAGAGTAAGCAAATGTGGATAAACCTCATATTACAACTAGTCAAGTCTTGCAAAAGACTCCGAAAGGTTGTAATTGTAAAATATTGTTTTTGTAAAGAATTAAAGGAAATACCTTATTCCTTTCAATTTTCCAAGAGCCATTGCTCTCTGGTATCACAATGGTAAAACCAATCACAGAAGAAACTGCAAAATAAAGAAACCAATCGATAGAATTTTGAGGAAACAAACAAAGTAGTTTAGATGCTGCTAGCATTGCAATTAGATTGTATAAAACAAGAAAATAAAAAATGGAAGAAAAAATTGCTTTAACAAGGAAATAATCTTCGAAAATCTCAATCAATTGATCCATGGTTTTTGGGAAATGTGGAAGTTCTTATTAGATTAATTATTGTTGTAAAGAATCAGAACTGTCAGGCCCATCTTTGTGTGTTCTTCGTTTTACCATCCTCTCCGTTGTCATGTCAATTTAGCACTTTCAGTCAGGTGCCATTCACTCTGCTGACCCTCTGCTGGACCGCGATCGCATCGCCATCCCGCCACCCTGTTTTCAACAGCCTCATTTCGGTTTTCAAGGAGCTCACAGACCGAAATGAGGCTGTTGAAAATATGATGGCGATGGGATCGCCGGTCAGGAGAGCGAATGGCAAGAGACTGAAAATGCTAAATCGACAGGGCAACGGAGAGGATAGAAAAACAAAGAACACACGAAGGCAGGCCTGACAGTTCTGATTCTTTAAGAACTTCGACGTTTCCTGAAACCAATACATTGATGCAAAATCTCAGATCTCAAACAACTGTTCCAGGAGAAGTCCAAAACGAAGAGTGATAAAAAACACAGAAATTCTCGAAAGGAAGTCAAATAAACGAAACGAGTAGAAAACAAAGTTGTTGAGCGTGTTGTGCGTCGATTGTATCAATAAAAGTGTAAATGTATTTAAAAGTTCGACTTTGTATAGTAAGTTAAAGATAGTAAGTTCATAACAACGTTTCGAGCTTAACTCTTCTTTATCATTTTAAAGGAAAACAGCAGCAGCGAGAATAGATCGATAGATCAGAAGAGTAATTGCGAGTGATGTATAAGTGATTAGAAGCACGCCAACAGAATGTGGCATAGAATGTGACGTGGAATACATCGTGATAGTGAAATGGTAAAGGGAGCAAAAAGGAAAAACAAAAAATAACAGGTAAAAGAAAAAGAAAGGGAGATATGAAAATTGTTTACTGAGTCATGTAAGGATGAGAGTTCCAAGTTTAAATAGGATGGCTACGTGTCTCTAAAGTTTTGCGTTTAATAGAGTCCAAAGGAGCAAAGCAAAGACCGGTTATTGCCATATCTTTGGTGGAAAATTGATAGTGTTGAAATGCTGGGATACGGTGGAGTTACGGTTATCTTTGGGTGATTCCTGGAGAAGAACTTTCCTCTCCACGTTGCAAAGATGCTCTTCAAAACGGGCATTAGCTGTCGTAAAGTCCCCGTAAAGTCTCACCAATGTATAACACGTCGCATTGTTTGCAGCTGATGGAGTCACTAAACAAGCAGATGAGCAGGTGAAATTCGCATTGATGTGGAAGATAATTGTTGCTGTTGGTAATTGTTGTTGATGAATGTGGGTACATTCACAGCATTTCAAGTGGTTGCAGGGTGTTGTTCCAGATTGTTCAATTGTGGATGGTAATGTAGTGCAGGCGATGATGTCTCAAATATTTCTGTCAAGCCTGCGCGCCATGAGAGGTGGAGAACAAACACGACAGAAGTACCACAGGGGCCCCAGGAAGTTATATAACCCCATCCCCCCAATGATAAAGAAGCCTTCCCGTAAGCCTCATTTGTGATTGCGAAGCTATGACGTAATGCTGTAAGAGAGAGATCGAAAGCGAGGCGCGAGAACGAAAAGTGAGAAAGAGAAGAACTTCTTCTCTTCTCTCTTTCTTCGTCCTCGCCTCCTTTTGATTTGTTCGCACACCTCGATTTCGATCTCTATCTTAAAGCATTACGTCATAGCTTCGCAATCACAAAGGAGGGTCAGAGGAAGGCCTCTTTATCATTGGGGGGGGGGGATGGGGTTATGCAACTTCCTGGGGCCCCTGTGGAAGTACCTGTACAGCAAGCATGATGATAGCTCCTTTGACATCTCTTCCTTATTAGCATCGATAAAGATCGAAAATTTAATATCAGGTTTAGAGATAAATGACTCCAAAATAATTTCTCCTTGAAGCAAACATCGATAAAGATCGAAAAGCCCATGTCAGGTTTTGAGATAAATGACTTCAATGACATTCAAAAGGAATAATCATTGAAACTTCCTTCTTCAATGGTTTTATCTTCCTTCTTCAACAATATTTAATCAAATGTCGAACTAATTTTTTGAGACACCCAGTAATGGGGGTATATTTTAGGGTACATCAAAACCGCCAAAATTTGCGCTGTTAACCCGTCAACCGCACGCAATTTTCTCTCATAAACCGCAACCGCAAGTCATTTTCATTACGATACATGTTCTTTTCAAGATAGCTATTTCATGTAAATGGAGTAGGAATTCTGAGCCAATTTTTGTGAATCTACAGTTTGCGATGACCGTCCTGTTACAGCTATGCAAAGGCCTGATAGATGATAACAATTATCTAGTAGAAGGCTCTACGAAGTAAGCGAAAAACTGTAAACCGTTCGTCTAAATTCCAATTTTTCACAATCGCGTAGCAATACAACAACCGTATACCGCACTGACTTTCTTGCAGCAACCGTATTCCAAATTAAGGCCGAATCCACCCAACCGCCGCACTATAATAGACCCCCAGTAATGTCATGTGAAATTTTTTAAGATAGTCATTGTACTGCCTTGTATCATTGTCTCTTCAATCAATTCAATGTTGCATTTCATTGTTGGTTTATGTTTGCTCTCAAGAAAAGGAACTACATGTAGCCTTTAATTAGCTTACCTAACGTCTTCGCAGGAAACTAAAATAATCAAAATTATAGCGAAGCATTAACCTTTTAACACAGACTAAATCTGGCCATTAACGACACTCGTATCAAAGTGTATTCTTTGTTTGCTAAACATAGAAGGAATATATGTCATGTAATCTTTGATTAGCATCTGCAAATAGAAAGGTGGAATCCTATGCGAAAATCTCTTAAATTCGGTGAAAATCCTAAGTGAAAATCTCCTATAGTCGGTGAGTATTCTATGCGAAAATCTCCTAAAGTAAGTGAAAACGCTTTACCAAAATCTCCTAGATTTATTGCAAATCTGGTGTCCAAATCTCCTAAAGTCAAATTCGCAAATAAAATGTTAGAGGTGTATTATCTTTGATACTAAATCAGGACTTATAAATCTCTTACGATAAAAATTTTGCAATCGGCTTGCCCTTACAAATTCAGCTAGCTGAGGATGTTCATGAGAAAGTCGCCAATTATCATTACTTTTACCGTCGGAAGCTTTGGAGATTTCTCTGTAGCTTTGAGTTAATGGACTTAACCACGACAAATGTAATGCTTCTACAAAGAAGTGATTTACAAGCGACAAAGACGTTCCTTTTACGCTGCCTAATCCAGTTTTCATGTACTATTGAACGGCTTGAAAATCCCAAATTCTCGTTCAGAGGAATCAAATACAGACTAAACAGACTCAAACTTGATAAACAACTCCCGCAAAAGACTCTATTGCTAGTAGAATTTGACTGCTCGCCGCTGCTTTTCTCTCAAGCCAACAAAGCTAATTCCTGACGATACAAAAGCGATCAATGATGAAATTAATTGGGTCATTTTAACCTGAATAGGCGCTACGTTTTGACTTTTTGAAAGCATTTTCAAAGCAGAACAAAATGACAGAAGTCATCTTTATTCCTATTACATGGCAGCACTGCTCATGATTGACAGCAAATTTTGATTGACAGATCATAATAAACAATGGAACGTTTAGCTATTTGGAAAAGTCTGAATGTAATGTCCCTGTGCTTGAATAAGTAGCTACAGTTACAAACGCTTTAGCGACGCAGAGAGCCGCGCAAACTTTTTGGTCCACCAATCAGCGTACAGCAATTACAATAAAGAAGCTAATAATGCGTTGCTATTGGCTGACTGATGAAAAGTAGCCTCAGGCAGCAGGACATTTTCTCCTGCAGCTTCGAGTAAACTTGTCATAGCTATTTCGCCGCCAGAAAAAAAGAAAACCTGTTACATCCAGCAGAAAGATCATCCAGTAACGGTTCAAGTTTGAAGCTTATTGTACAACGAAAGCCGTATTATCATTTCCATTAGCATGTTTTTTGAGTTTGAGGCCCTGCGCAAAAAGTTCGACGCGCCGCAGCATCAGCATTGTTTCTGTCCGAAATCTTCCTATTCGTTTTAACTTAGAGCAATTGCCCGACTAAGGGAGCTGTCATAAAGAAATTCGTCGTAAAATTGCGTAGCCCAATGCAAGAAACAGAAACTGTTTACGTAGCCCGTAAAAATCTGTAAAAGTGATTTGATGTCCCCATGGCTTCAACATGAACTCTGTAGCTTCTTCAAGAAAAATTTCTGCTCTTTCAAATTTCAGTTTTCTCCCCATGCATCATGCTGTCAATGCTTTATTTGTGGGATCTGGTATAACGTTTAACAAGACAGGAGGACCTGTAGATACCACTGTATTAGGCCGCGTTCACACTGCTGCGTTTTCATATGAAAACGGAGTAAAACCTCTCCGTTTTTGCCTTGCGCTCACATTGCTCCGCTGTGAAAACGGGCCTTTTCGAAAACGCTAATGAAAACGCGTGAATTTGAAAGCGGTGCGTTTTCAGTGTGAACGCCAAAAACGGAGACATTTGAAAACGCTGCACATGCCTTTGTTAATAGACTTTTGATTACAATGACATTCAAAGTCGCGATTGGCGCCTTGTTGACAGCTATTAACAAAAGGCTTTGTTTTGAAAAGGGGATTAACAACACCGTTTTGCTGGAGCAATGTGAACGCCTATCGTTTTCACAGCGTATCTATTTGAAAACGGAGCAATGTGAACGGGCAGCGTTTTCATCAACAAAAACGGATAGAAATGAAAACGGAGCAGTGTGAACGTAGCCTTAGACACTGAGATGGAGAACAATATTAATAATCATGAGAACAGCAAAAGTAACGCTGATAGTGTTCAAAATATCTTGTAAAATACTGATACAAATCCGGAAAGAAACAACTTCATAGCCCATGCTTATCATTTGAAGTAGCTCGATGGCCTAATGTTTTCCATCCGATAGTTTTGGTGACCCTGTTAAATCCCTTCCACCCCCTTCTGCTGCATACTTCATGACAGCTCCTTAACTGAGCACTATTTTTCAGGCACATGACAATGTTCCAATATAAATAATGAAGACTGATGCTTGTTTGTCCATCCCTCATAACTTTCAACATGACATTCAAGTTCCAATTCAAAATAGCTGTATCCAGGCTATTGTTAGTAAAACTTATTCGGATAGGATCTCAACTGCCACAGCTTTCATTTAGTAGATTCAGGCCCAGGCCCCGTCCACACGCATATACGTTTATGTCCGTAAACGCATACTTTCTTATACGTTTACACGTAAACAGTGTTTTAAGTTACCTTAACCGCATAAATTCGAAAACGCTTTCTAAAGTAGATACTTTTGAACGCTGTTTTCTCGTCTTCGAGTGGACGGTCGCAAATGCATACTTTCGTAGACGATGACGTCACAGACTTCATATTCATCAGTCATTTGCAGTTTTTTTTGAAAACACACATTCTTTTGCAAATGATGAGGTCATAGACTTGATGCTACTCATTCATTTACAATTGTTTTGGCGTTTACGTGTGGACAGTAACTAAATCTGACTTACATAACAATAACAGTAGCCTGTCTATTATTCTTTAATAAAATGAGGATGTCGAAGTATGATCTATTCCCATGCTGCGTCGTCTCGAATTTGGCAAATCAAGCCCAAATCAAAGTAGTTGAGACTTAGCTAACTTAAGGCAGCGGCAGATTTATGACGATGAGTCTCTTGTTTCCCTATAAAATTCTACATTTCAATTTGCCTTGCCATAAGAAATTGAATCACAGTTATTTGAACTTGGTGGTCAATTCATAATAGCAGCTACACCTTCTTGAACGTTGCACGAATTTTGCAAAAAGTTCCATACAAGAATACCGTATCACTCTAGAATGACATGGACAACTTTTGTGAAATATATCTCAACATTTAACCTTTCCGTAATGAAATGAATTTTCGTTAATCAAGCCAGGTAACTACTTCATGATGGTACAACTAATGCCCCATTCACACTGTAAGTTAAACCAGCTTAAACTAAACCAGGTTTCTGAATACGGCCTTCTGATTGGTCTTTCCAACAAATTCAGTCATTTGATTGGTTGAAATTTAAACTGGTTTAGATAAAGCTGGTTTAACTGTGTCAGGGTGAATGCAGTATAAGTGAAAAAGAAAACTTTTTCCAGAGCAAGGTTCGCCTAAAATAGTGTAGAACTCAAAACAGTCTTGTTCCTCATATAAGAAACGATATTTTCAATTTGAGGTCTGATTTGTTCCTTATAAAATGAGATATAAAGTTCAAATCAGGGTAAAGTTTCCTGAATTTCTTATAAGAAAAATCATGTATTGTCAATGAACTACTGAGACACGAGCTCCATTGTCATATAAACTGTACTATTTTTATTTGTATTTGCAAATTTTCACTACCAAGAAAAAGTACAATTATTCCCGGAAAGTGCTTTTTGCTTCATTTGCATGTAAAATTCTTGTTTTCATTTGAATATGTACAGTCTGATTGAACTGCAAAGCTGAATTTTTTACGCTTTTCAAATTTCTAATATATGCATAGCTTTTGAATAAGAAAAAGGCCTTTTCAAACTTGCACCAGTTTCTCATAAGAGGGAATATTATTTTAAAAATCAAGGTCTGGTGTTTCTTAAATTCATGTTTCTTACATGCGGGACTACTGTAATGACAGCACCTGATAAAGCGAAAGCGAAACGTCATATGAGCACTCTATATTTTCAAAATTCTCCATAAATGTAGATGTAGATGAATCAATCAATCGAGGGGCAAATCACTGAATATTTTTCGTACACCTTCCTTGAAATCACAAAAAAATCACGTTACAAAAATAACAAAATCACAATAAAATCACATGCAAAAAACACCAAAAATCACAAATCACTGGAAAAATTACTAAAAAATTACACAAAAAAAATCACTAAAAATCACAAAAATCACAAAAAAAATCACTGAAAAAGTCACGTGATTCCAAAATCACAAAAATCACGTACGCTATTTTGAGAAGTGATTTGCCCCTCACAATCAATCATTGGTTGTAAAAGAAATAGCAACACTCACTTACTCAAGTGATGATCTGCGACCCATCTATCTGGCATGACGTCAATTTTTTCTGAAAAGGAAAAACAAAGTCAAGTATAAGAAAACATGGTTATATGATGTTCCTGGACATCACAAAGATCACCGATGTGACGATCCTTGCACCATGACCACGGCTTCTTGTATACAATCCTTAACATTTGGTATTCCACCTTCCATAATCTTGTTCCTGTATTCCTTGTTTCATGTTAATAAAACCCTAGTCCTTATTCCATGCTAGACTAACAACCTAAGTCCCAGTTTCCCCCTCGTTCATTGAATTGGATGCCGCCACTGCGCTTCATCAGGTTATAGTGATTATCAGTTTATCACGGAGCGCAAGTGCGACATGTAATCAGTCCAATTCCATGCACCATCTTTCATGTTTTTGGTTTAGAATGCACGACCCACGCAGATATCGCATTCAATTTATCATATTCCTTATTAAATTTCATTCATTTCATTTCATTTCATTTTTATTTATTTAGACAGGGTAAAGCTACAACTATATAAACATAAATTGCTTTACAAGCTGCCCTGTACAAAGAAAAAAGATAAAACATTAAAAGATTTACAATATACAAGGTAGAAAAATAAAGCAAAAGTTGTTTAAAAGTTCTTGATCAGTATGAATAAAAAGGGGACCTTTATGTTCTGGAGTTTTCGAGACAAGATTTGAATTGTTTGAAATTTTTTGTTAATTTTGATTTTGCGTCAAGGCCATTCCATAGTTTCGCCCCTCTAAAAGAAAAGCACTTTTGGCCACATGTTGTTCGTAGAAACGGGACACGTAGATCGGTTTCTGTATTACGAAGTTCCCGGGTACTGGTTTCTGATAACCTGTCGAACAGGCATGCAAGGTAAGAGGGAGCCTCATCATTCGTACACTTATGTAGCATTTTCAAAGTTTCTTTTACAATCAAATCATTAACTGTCTGCCAGCCCAGTTTCCTTATAATAGGGAGAGCAGAAGCGTTGTAAGGGCTATTGGTTACTATTCTGGCAGCACGATCTTGTAATTTCTGTAGCGTGTCTGGTGCCGTGATTCCGCATACCCCCCATACTGGACAACAAAATCGAAAGTACGGCTCTACCAAGCTTTTATACATTGTTTGCACTGACTTTATTGGGAGGTATTGTTTGGAATATCGCAGCATTCCTAACGCCTTAGAGATCTTTTTGACCATATTAGCTATCTGCACGTCCCAGCTCAAATGTTGATCAACATATACCCCAAGGCATTTAGTGTCCTTAATCATAGAAATTGTCTCCCTACCTATCAAAAGAGATGGCTTCACTGCCGTAGCTTGCTGAATATTTATCAATTTTTGCCCGCTACCAATAATTAAGCTGTGGGTTTTGGCAACATTTAGTGACAACTTGTTTGCAGCAAGTTGTCATTAAGTATTTATTCCACATTCCTTGCTTGCTCCCTCGTTCCTTGCCCCATATTCCTTGTTCCGGGCTTCTTCCATTATTCATTATCCTTCAGTTTTATTCCATTTTCCTTGTACCGAGTTTAAGCATATCACAATCTATTTGGCGCAACTGTAATCGAATAAACAAACTTTGAACGTCATCTGGTTCCACCGTTATCTTTGATGTTCCATTCAGGAAATTGCTGGCAAAAATTAAGTTAGTCAATTACTAGTCAGCTAAATTGGAATAATTTTGTTTACTCTCTTTTGCTTTGGTATAATTTTGTTTACTTTCTTTTGCTTAAATGGCACTTACGAAAGTGCAGCTGAGATTTTTAGGTAGGGAGGTATTTATATTTAACGTGGCAACGCGCAGCTTTGAAAAGTTGAGTGCGGAGGCGCGAAAGCACATTTTGCAAACCGTCGACAGGAAAGTCGCCAAGTTCTGTCATGGAGGGGGAATCGAGCTCCGTTTCTTGCTGTATTTGGCAGGAATTGCAAGGTTAGGCCATGACAGAGAAGAACAAAAGTAAGTATTCATCACATCATTACATATTAATTGCAAACTGAATTAACTACGTCGGCCAAATCACTACGAGAGTACCCCAGCTTAGGCCCAATCGACTCAGTTCGTATCCTATGGCTCATGCTATAACTGTTTCAGGAAGAACATAATGATTGAATTTGTGACGTCATTAAAATGCTATTATCTTCTTCGCATAAGTAAGGCATTGCCTGTTGATGTTATAAAAGAAATATCCAGGGGACTTTCCACTAGTGGTAACGGTCTCTCGAATAAACAACAGTTTCCTGCCTTCTTTAAAGACGATTTTTAATGGCCTAAGATCTAGTGGAATGAAGTGCATCGTGTATAAAAACCAGTGGTGTTTGATAAATTGTCTATGTCATTAACATTAAATCATATTCAGGGACGTAGGAAGCATCTCAAACTTGGAAGAGCACGACACTTTGACGGCACCTTTTTCTTAAGAAAAAGGGGCCACTTTCTGAAAATAAATAGGGCACTTCCTTGTTTATTGCAAAATCTTAAGGGGGCACGTGCCCCCAGTGCCCCCGGTTCCTACGTCTAGTATCATATTACAAGATACACTACCCAGTCCAGTTTCTACTCGTCGCGCACTTCAACATTATTCTCCAATTCTAAATGGCCTTCTTTCGTCTTTGGTTAGCGATGCTTATTTGTCTATACCTAAAGTTCGAAGTGAGCTGAGTGCGTTGGTCACAGTGTGGCTGTATGTACATGAACGAAAGCGTACATAACAAAATACAACAACTATGATGCTCATGATGACGATCATATTCATAATGATCATCATCAATAAAATAATGATACACGAAAGCTGATACTTGACATTTTTCTGGTCAGCTGAAGCATTTTTCTGGTCATAACTATTTTCCTCCATACGGATGACTAAAATTCCGGTCATTGTCTTTCATTTAATAAAACATGCCAGAAATCCTTGACTGTTTCAAAAGTAATAAACACAATCACAAGGAATCACATTGAAAAATATTTTAAATAAAAAGAAAACAAAATCGATTTAATTTTGAATATCCCAAATCCCTGGATAATGCTGTACTAGGCAACTAATGTCGCCAATGCGCTTTGGCTACCAAGGCGATTTTTGATACTAATACCTGAAAGTAATCATTTACAAGCGCAACATTCGCGTGAAGGCGAGTGGAGAATTCATTGGTTTCTTTTCTGACTAATGATTAACGCATCACCAATCTAGGATAATGATTATGTTGCATAAAATTACATTAGAAAATTATGTTGAATTTTTTGTGAGCGGATTTCTTCGTGGGAAATTACGATCTTTTGTTGATCGTTTATATGACGGCTTCCGCTGACATTCCACAAAGTAACATCAAGCCAATTATCATCTTACCTTTGAGAGACAGAGCAACGACATATAGCATACAGTCAAAACCAAACTCTTGGATCCTTGGACCCTTGGATCCTTGGCCCGCTAACTACTAAGATCAGACAGGAAACGCAATACAAACGGCCAATCTCCATTAAAACGAACTGTAGCGACTGGCTCGTGAGATTGCCGGTCAACTGCAGGAAAATCGAACTCCATTTGTTCGATCAATTGCCAGCGAGACAATAGATTCCGAAATGGGAATTACTCAGCATTACAAATATTTTCTTCCATATTTATGTCTGGCATCCGAAGGTAGTTTTTAGGACACTGAGAAGCTAAGCATATCAAAGCCATGTCCTGGTCTTTCCTCTCGATGTGATGACCACACGTCGTGATTCCTGCAGCCTAGCAAAAGAGAGAGAGTTGGCGACACTCCTCACTCCTGACATGTACCCGTAAAATAATGACATGTGATCTAAGCAAAGAAAGTAATGCAATGCAGCAATCTCGTTTTCATGTAGCCTGAAATCAGGCTTATGATATTCGAAATTCTTGTGAAAATAGACCATGAGGGACTTGTGTGACGTCCATGGCCAACCATCCTAGGATCCATAAGGTCCGAAATGTCCTCCAATCCTGAGGTCTGGTCCCTACTGTATGCCACGAGCAATGCCTCGCTTTTGTTCATTTACCCTATTGATTGACCATGTAAGCTTCGTGTGAATAGTTTTCAGCGAGCCGTCTAAGCTTACAGATGAATTTCAATCCGGAAAATTAAGTAAATTGTAATTGATCCCTTGCAGGTCATCTCTGTAAGCAAGAAGTCATGCGGCTTATATGCACAGAAGACAGTCTACCATTTGGTGTAAGTACTTTGACATGGTGTATATTGGGTAAGCATAGACTGAAACTCTATAAAAATGTTCCAAATGGTTATTACCTTGTTTCTTCAAATCTGGGATCAATCGTTACTGAGGTTAGGAAGGGGGCAGAAGATACATTGAAGGGCCACCAACAAGTTTGGGCTGTGAAAGGGGGGCAACTAAAAATCTTCAATCTTTAAAATGGGGCCATGAAAGAAAACTTAAGACTTGCTCCAAATCTATTATGTCATCTGTAATAGTGCTTAGTGTAATAAGGCTTTCGGCAAGTGTAATGAACACATAACAAAGCTAGTCTCGCCTATCTAAAGGCAAACTTCCCTTTCTATGATCCACACTGAGTCTTGCGTCTCTCCCCCAAGTGTCACCAATGACTATCTTTCACAAATCTTTAGGGTCCCACCATCTATCTTGAAAGCATTTCTAGGTTCTTTTTCACGTCTTCGGTCATCAGGAAATATCATCTATTGCTCAGGAATATGTCATTAAATTCAACGCGGAGGAAGCTACGAAAACTGCCGCTAAAAGCCATGGATTCTTGAAAATCTTAGCGAAGAAATGAAGGGGTTGTGAAACATTTTCATGATCGACAAAAATATCCTCCCGTCTCCCACCCAACATCAGTATAATCACTTATCCGTTATGGATCGAAAAGACTGCTTAACTGAAAAGATTTTCACGAAGACGCGAAAAATAAGAATATTGATAAGAATGATTACATATAGGTAGATGAAATAGAAAGTTTTAAGTCGAAATGGAATTGGGTGTTGAAGGCAATCATAGGTTGAGGGAGCTGTAATAAAGAATGGAGCAGAGAAGGCGGAAGAGATTTGACTGGGTCACCAAAATTATTGTATGGAAAACTTTGGGCTATAAAACCAGTGCAAGTGATAAACGTGGGCCATGAAGCTCTATTCGTTTCGGGATTTGCTTTTAATATTCTACAAATACCGGGTGTCCCAAAAAAAGTTCCGGCGTTTGATTAAACGCAGAGAAAAAGATTTTGAATTTAGTTAAATTCTAGACATTTCAACTTAACATTCAAATCAAAGTCTGAACATCGAATCCAATAAGGAATAGGTCTCGGGGAAGCATACTAAGTTTGTACTTTTTATCACTCAATTCGACCTGACCTGCAAGAAGCCGGAGAATGAAATGTTGCATTATATTGCCCGTCGAACAAGAAACTGAGAACCACTTTAGTTAAAGGAATTGAGTCCATATAAATAGCTGAGCGTTAACGTTGTCCTGAATTTGTGCTGACAAACTGCTGACGTCCCTTTGTTGTCGCACAATAGTTCTAAAGTCATTAGAGGTGGAGACCAAAGACTTCATAATCCTTGGATTATCCTAAGGAATTTCTTTGGTTTAATTTAAATAGGGATTAAATGACAACTTTTGTTTCATGATTGAAAAGAAGTTGATATTGGTCATGAGAGCGCTATTTATATGGATTCAATGCCTTTAAAGAAAAGAAACTGTAAAACTGTGAAACTCCCATTTGAAATTTCCAGTTGGTATAATGCAACTATAAAAGCAACAAACTGTTTGTCCCAAGACAGTCCACGAAATTATTTCGAGCAGATGTAATTCCACAAAATTAGAAAGCATTAAATGCAAAAAGAAAATGTCTGCAACCTTGGGAAATTCCACTGACTGGAAAATGTCCTTTACTTTGAATTTGCTCAGTGAGTAGAAAACTTGCCCCTTGTCAAGTAATGAACGCATCGTCAGTTCAGTGTATGTGTTGGTCTTTGAGGGAGACCCCTTTTACCCAGAAGATGGGACGCCGTGCAAATCTCTCTGGTTTTGTCTTGAGTATGAATGATCGTGACATGCTAGAGCTCATGATTCCATTTTCAGATGACTAATTTCTTCCCACGATATGTCAAACTCTAAGCTGAAATGTCTTGCATGTAGCTAGATTGAATAGAAATCGTTAGGTTCAAAAACTTTTTCTCTGTGTTCCATCAAACGTCGGAACATTTTTTTGGAACACCCGGTATTTTAAACATTATCAGCGTCATTTTGCTGTTCTCTTGATCATTGATATTGTTCTCCATCTCAGTGCCTAATACAATGGTATCTGAAGCGTCTTCCCTGCCTTCATAAAACGTCATACCGGATCCCATAGATACGGTATTAACAGCATGATACATGGGAAAAAATGAACTGTATATTGCAAAAAATTTTCTTTAAGAAGTTCCCGAGCCACAGAGTTCATTTTGGAGCTCTGGGGTCATCAAATCATTTTGCAGATGATTAAGAGGCAATGGAAACAGTTTTTGTTTCTTGTGTTGCGCTACATGATTTTGCGGCAAAGTTTGAAATCCCTTCCGCCACCCTCTGTTCGATTCTTGATGACAGCTCCCTAATCAAAATAGCAAATGGCATTGCAAATCATGAAAATTTAACGAATTTCAGATAAATCACAAATATTGTTGAATGATAATTATAATTAATATAATTATCTGTAATTATATGTAAACTAAGCCGCCATCTTTAAAAAACAGAAAATAAATTGAAAGGGAACACAACTGTTTTGTAAAACGTTTCGATGTCAAAATCTTCGTCAGTTCTGTGATAATATTATAATATATTAATTATGATATATTAACTAATATTTCAAAGTATCAACTTGATGGAATGTGAAATCAAGTGAAACTATAAGCAAGAGGAATGCAATAAGGGACCATGACATGAAATGGCAAAAAATTAAGTTAGGTCATCAAAATTAAATACGAAGAAGAACAAGTCATTCTGCAAACAACAAATCGAAAGGAATCAAGCGTAAGCAAAGATAGTTGGATGATAAAATATACATAAAATTCGAATATTGTAATCAAATCAGAAACATTTTCAAAAGAAAGGAAATTGAGTTCAACTCGAAAAAATGCGAACAGTGTATAACTTAGATATCAATGAACTTAGATAAAAGAACTAGGAGTGTTAAAACTAAAAAAAAGGACATGAAAAAGGCCCATTTGTTGTGCAATTGGAAAAGAAGAATGACCTGCAAGATGCTGTTTAAGTCGTCGCAGAAGTAAGATTAGATCACACAAAAAGTAAATCATAAAAAAGTCAAAAGTAGTTTCGAAGCAATAAGAAAACGTTAAGATAATCTACGGCAATACCTCTCTTATGATAGAAGCAATCATGAAAATCAAATGAAGTAACAAAATTTATCGCAAAAAATAAAATGAAACTGACAAAAGTTAGAGAGACATGAGAACTTGAAATGAATTACAAAAACATACTCAAAGATAAAGGTCACATGAATACAATTGATGACAAAATTTTCCAATCAACTGAAAGCATACATTCTTGGAAAGATTATGTTAGATATGATTAAATAAAAAAATTATTGAAACAAATAATAAATTGATATGAAATGATTGAAGGAAAGCAATGGACTTTATTGTGAAAAATAGAAATAATTGAAACATTTAAAGGGGCATTCCTGGGAAAAAACTGGATATCAGTGTACTGCGTTGTTTGCATTTAAATGAACATGAATATCCGTATCAACATTGCCCATGGGTTTTGGGAAATGTGGAAGTTCTTATTAGATTCATTATCGTCGTAAAGAACCAGAACTGTCAGGCCTACCTTTGTGTGTTCCCCGGGGGGGGGGGGGGGATACTCATATATTTTTCCGTACGGGGGCGTGCCGCTGAACAGGGTATCATTTTCAGGATTCCGACTCCGGGACAGGGTATCATTTTCGTAAAAATCGGCTACATGACAGGGTCCATATTTGTCATTTTTGACTCCGAAAGGTCGTTTTAGGCCATTTTCACTCTGCGAATGTGATTCAAGTCGTTAAGATGGCAATATTTCCACATTTTTCGATAGATTTCGCACAAATTTCCTTGCAGAGCACGACTTTGTCCAAAGAAACTAAAGGACAGGGTATTGTTTAAGAAAATTTTACTCCGGGACAGGGTATCATTTTCGGGAATTTGACTCCGGGACAGGGTAGCTTTTTAGATTTTCTAGCGGCACGTCCCCGTATGTTTGTAGACCAAGTACCCCCCCCCCCCCGGGGTATGTTCTTTGTTTTTCCATCATCTCCATTGTCCTGTCAATTTAGCATTTTCAGTTTGCTGTCAATTGTCATTTGAAATGAGGCTGTTGAAAAATTGAAAAAATGAGATGTTCAACAACTCCCCAGCAAAATTACTACGTGATCTGAATATCCACCATTATCTAAACACCATTGTAAAGTCAAAATTCGCTGATCATTGCTGACCCTAATCTTTTGCGCCGCAAATGAAAGCACAAGAGACAGAACCTAGGCCTGATAAGAACTGATATCATTAGATAGTTAATTTCGGGGCCGCATAGCATTATGGTTAGCTGTGGGCCTCTGAAATGGGCTTCAAGGTGAAATGCAATACCTATTGAACACCCCCCAGTAACGACCCCGCTGAAAAGCTGCCCCGCCCAGGTAAAGGATGGCCCGCCAGGAAAGTGTGTTTCATGGCAAGTTTGAGTTTAACCCCATTTCACATGGGGTATTTTTTAGTGATTTTGGCATGGGGGGGGCGTTTTTCGCCCCCTAATTATTTCTTAAACAAACTATAAGAGCTACGACAATGAAACTTAGTAGTAATTATCACCAACTAATGGATAATCTATTGATAGTATCAATTTTTAATAAGTCACGTGACCAGTTGCTAGGCAACTGGTTCTCTGAAGGTAGGTATGAGAAAATTGAGCTTTTTTCTTGACAAAACTTGTAATTATCAATGTTTTCAAGTCTAAAGTGGTCAATTATCTTCTTAAAGCATTAAGCTACTATATTTTGATAATTTTTTAAATATATTTTGACAAATTATAAGAATTTATAGCTAGAAAACAATATTGTGCAGCTATGGAACTTGAAGCTACATATACTGAAAAAGGGATATTCAATAACCATTAAATCACATCTCATAATGTTGATGAAATAGCCATCTAAATTAACCTTTCTTAGCATATCTGAATTGTTTATTCATTATTTTATACAAAAAAACTTGTTTCCCAAAATATTTTAAATCTCCATTAGAACAATGACGTCATATTGAAGTGTGACGTCATAGTTCTGAAAACTACACATGAACAATAATGTAAACAAAATATATATCAAATGAAAGGTCTTGATGAGAGGAATTCAATGATAATTGGTTGGAAATTGCAAGAGCTACAGCTAAATTTGTGTTTTATTTTGTGACTACTCTCCAAATATGGGCATTCTGTGGTCATGTGATCAATTAGAGCTAATTGAAAATTTCATTATCTGGTAGCGCATTAATTTTTAGGAAAAGTCAATGAGTCTCCTCTTTGGGCCTGTCGCCTAATTACTACATTGAATTACTCAGTTGGGGGGGGCGAAAAACGCCCCCAATGTGAAATAGGGTTAAAGCACTCTCCCCGCCTTGTTTCTGTTGCTTCCCCGTTGAAATTTTGGTTTCCTGTCAAAAATTGCATAAATTTCATCACAGATAATAGCCAAAAGGTTCTATTCCCCGTCAAGATATTTTCAATCCCCGCTGAAAAAGTATAGTTTCATAATCTCTCCGCTCTTTTTTTAATGTCCAGCAGGGTCGTTACTGGGGGGGGGTGTAATTGAAATAAGGGAAATTCCCTCGCTCTGTCAGTTTAAGAGAAACTTAAAAGGATTTGAAGAGCTCAGTAAAGCCTAAGTGGAACACGACTCCCAGGAAGGTTAGACCTCGGGTGGGATCCAGTCCTACCTAATACCAACATTTAAATTTTTTTTCTCATTGTCAGTTTATGACAAATTGTTAGTCTTGTACCTTAATTTTGTACTGATGGGATATCATGCAAAAGTATGAAATAATGAAAAAAACGGTAATGGTAAGAAATAGCTTTCAGTATGAAAAAGATCCCTACCATTTCAATACTCCAAGCACTGCTGCAAAACTGCACAAATTTCTTCACTGAAATATTTTTTGCGTTGGACATTCGACACACGATGAAAATGGCATCCAACAATGGAAAATTGGGCATTGCTGCTTGACATGATGAGATCTGAAAGCATAAAAAGAAGCAATATAAAAACTGCGAATTTAAAAGAGAGAAAAGGAACCTAAAAATCATTAGAAAAATCTCGAAATATAACTTCAAGAGTCAGCGACATGATGGTTTAAAAATTAACGAAAATTGGTTGCAGATCTTCTCCTGTTCCATTCTTCAAAGGGTGGATACATTTTCTGTCTCACCTGCTATGATACTTTCAGGTTCATACAGGATGTCTCAAAAAATTATTCGATGTTTGATTAAATACTAAAACATAAAGGTACGCTGAATGGACAATTGATCAAGTAACCCTTTTCCTGAGATTTTAGATTAATTTTTGACGCAAGAATCTCGCAAATCTGTTAAAAATTCATGGAGTTACAAGCCTTTGAAGTTCAAGTTTGTGCGAAAGCTGAAACCAGAGGCGTCGAAATGGCATTTTGGTAGAAATTTCATAGGCCATCATTTATGTTATTTGTCAATTGTTGAAAGGCGAACCGTTTGGGATTTGAACAGGTTTTCGATAACCTAAGGGAACTGTCATTTTAAATGCTGGGTACAGGGGTGGAAGAAATTTTTATAAAAATAGCAAAATTTTCTTACCCCATTCACAAAGTTGAATTAAATGTGACACTCCGTTTCAACATAGCAAAAATTTGATACCCCACTATTGAGCTATTTAGCTTGGATATATTACAAAAACTTACACACTAAGAAACACAATCTAGACATAAAATGAATCAGATTGGAGCAACTGGAAGAATCATCGAAAAATAGAATCATCATTACTGTTTCAAATGACTTCTTTCTTGCCTAATGAACATAGCAGAAACAGATAAAACTTTTGTTGTGAAAGAATACATACTTTTTACTTCAGTCTGAAATGTTTTCCAAAAATTTTACAGCCCATCAGACATTTCACAATTTTTTCCGAAATATTTGATACCCCAATGAAACGAGGCCAAAAAATTTGGCAACCCTCCAAAAATTCTTCCACCCCTGTACCCAGCTTTAAAAATGACAGCTCCCTAAGTGTCAAGTATATGGGTGCTTTGAGGAAACAGATTCAGCCTCTCGCCGATTATGTTTTGAACCACTGTTTTTTGACATATGCAATGTTATCAAATTTTGACAATAATCGCAAGGATTGAGGTACTTTGGAAGTCCAATTTGATTCGCTCTGATATCAACGAGAGGTATTACATTGAATAAGCTTCTTTTACCTCGGTCTTCCAACCTTTTGCATTGCAAGTAATTTGGGTGTCTTCGGTTTCAGCTATCGCATATTTTTTACCTTTAAAAGCTCGCAACTCAGTGAATTTTCAACCAATTTGCAAGATTCTGGTCTCTAAAATTATTTCATAATCTCAGGAACTGGGTTTTCTTCTCATGAGCCTGTTCATGGCATCGTTATTTTTCAATGTTTAATCAAATGTCGAGCAATTTTTTTGAGACACCCTGTATAAAGGAATCTTGAATAGTGCTTTGCCTTCACAGCAAAAAATACCAAAATTTCCCTATAGTTCTTGGATGGAAATTTAAGGGAAATGGATAAGTTTCTGTGGGAAATTTAAGGGAAACGGAAATTTCCATTTCCCCTTTGGGAAATTACGGGAAATGAGTCCGTTTCCCTAAAATTTCCCCAACAAAAATGTGGGGAAATTTCATCATTTTTTGCAGTGCTTGCGACGGTTGCTGAAAATTGCCTTGCAAAGCAGTAACAATATCATCATCATATCAGATGCCAAATGCAATTCCTATTTACAAGGCGGCAGAATAATTACAACGATGTAGGCAAATTGGAATAGATAATGAGAGAAAAACAAAGTTCAGTGAGAAAAAACTGATAACGAGGAATCTTCATTTGACGTTAAAACATCCAACTTATTTGTCCTCGGTAGAACCTCGCTTGAATTTACTTGTACCTATAATGAACTTGGATCTGGCATGTAATGAAATTTAGGTAAGTGCTACGCGAGTCGACGTCAGATAAAGATAAAGTGAAGTTCTAAGATTTCTAACAGTGGGCCACAGTATCTGGAGGTGGAGTTCGTCCTCAATGAGACCTAATCCCCGGGGGAGGGGGGCACTTGACTAGGGAAGTGACGGGGGTGTGTGGAAAATCTTTCCACACCCTGTACCCTGTCGCATAAAGAATGGCCCAAAAGTATACCCTGTTGCATTAAAATTTTACCAAAATCCATTGTTCCAAGAGAACTCTAAAAAGCTTCCTCCACATGATACCCTGTCGCATAATTTTCGTATCAACTGTAATACCCTGTCGCATAATTATTATCAGAAAAGGACACCCTGCCGCATAAGTTTTACCCTAAAAGGACACCGTGTTGAGCAGCTCGTCCCGTCAAGTCAAATATGGGAGACCCCCCACCCCGGACCTAATGTACACAGTTTGCATTTCTTCCGCCTTTGTGCTTCTCAACCTCAATGGAGAGAGTATGATCACTGCACCTGCATTTGCAAAAGGTCTTTCTTTCTTCGAAGAATTTAAATTGATTTCAATAACGTTCTTACTTAAAGCCAGATTTAAAGGTTTACTTTTACGGATAGAGTCGGGTAGAGTTTTCTTTAGCAACAGAGAATTTCAAAATCCAAAATTCTTTTTGAGCATGTAGCTTTTTGTTCATTACAAGAACATAGCAAGGCCTTACTTTTCTTATCTTCAAATACATAGTTTCAACTATACAATCATTTGAAAGCGGCAGTTCGTTTTTAACTTACCATATACTTTAAACACCAACATTGTTATTAACTCCCTTGGAGGTAGGGTTAACCAAAATAGCTGGCGATCCGCAAAAAGTTTAAGCTTCTTACGCAAGGATATCCCAACCACTTCACAAATAAACATAGATAATCTACTAATGTGATCCGTTTCTCGGAGGCTGAAACATTTCATGATTTTTGGTGCGTTGTGTTTTATCCGATCAACACAAACGTTCGATTTAATTGTTAGGAGTATCAACACTTCTTGAAACTGTGAAATCCGATAAGTAGCAACATTAAATTATTAATTTTCACTCTTTTTATTGGCTTTGTTTAATTTTTAGAGCTGAGAGAGGTTTGCAAGAGCGAGAGCTTGAATAGACATAGCGATGTCGAGCATGAGGCTCAAATTTTTCAAGTCTTTGAGATGCTGGGTGTAATATTCTGTCACATTTTACCAGGAAGTGAGTGACTTGAAAGGAATAATAGCAATAATAATCTACCACTTGGACCACGACGAACATCTTGAGGGTCGTTGCAGAGAAAGACAAATCATTATCAACAATTCCAGTTAATCAAGACATCAATGTCTTTCTCTGCAATGACCCTCAAGATGTTCGTCGTGGTCCTAGTGTTCAAATTTATACTAAAGCTGCGCTTTCCGTCCAATGTTCCAATAACCAACCCTAACCTAACCCAACTAACCCTAACCAACCCTAACTTATCCTAACTAACCCTAACCAACCCTAACTTATCCTAACTAACCCTAACCAACCCTAACTTATCCTAACTAACCCTATTGCCATAAAGTCCCAATTTCAAAACCCAACTCTGACCCCAATCCTTACACCATCACACATAGTGTGCCGATTTTGAAAGCTGGTCCGCTAAAGTGCAGACTAGCCATGATTGGCACTGTCGAATGATAAGAAGGAATCTTCTTCTTAAATTCTTTAAATATCTCATTTCGTTTTCAAGTTACTCACTAATTTTAATCATCAGCTGATGAAGTCATTTGGTTACAAATTATCAGGAGAGTAAATGGAAACATAGGTGTATCTAATCTTTGACAGGTTACAGTGAAGTAACATGTCATCGGTCATCCGACCTGAAAGAGTTATAAAGATTGTCTTATGAAATGATGTAATTTTAAATAGGCATTTCAACTGAGGAAAACTTCTGCGAGTAGATTTATTTTGCTTGTTGATTTGAATCGAAATATAGTAAACGTTGCATTCTTTCTTTACATTTTGCAAACAAAATGACATCGTCAGCCAATCATACAAAACAAGGGATAACTCGAATATGAAACAAGGCATCAAACATTTTTAAACGACATTCTTAATCATTCAATACAGTAGGTTCCCGCATATAAGAAACCCCCTTGTATAAGAAACTGGTCTCATTTTCTTCACAAGAGGCTCCTTTTATAAGAAACAATTCTAGGTCTGAAATTAAGATGTTTCTTATTTTTCGGTCACAGCTTATTCCTAAATGCCAAAAAATGCTTCTGAAGGTTTCTGAAGGTATTTCTTTAGCTTTGCAATAAAGTATTAATCTCAAATGCATAAAGCAGTTTATTGGTATTAAAACATTGTACAGTACAATATTACCAGTAGCGTTCTATCTACATGCATGCACGGTGCTGTCACATACCTTGATTTGGTTTGACTTGATGGTACCAATGTATAAGAAACTTTGACCTTGATCATGAAAAGGTCTCTTCAAATAAGAAATATCCCGAGGCCTCAAATTGAACAGTGGTTTCTTAAACGCGGGAACCTACCGTAGTGCTATTCATTGGCATCAAAAAACATCCCTACTTCAGATCACCTTTCAGGAAACAATCTTGTCAAAGGATTTTAGTTGACAACTTCAAATTGACTTTCGATTCTTTCAAGAACAATTTCTGGTGTAATCAAATATGCCAAACAACTTTGACTAGTACTGGGAAGATATTTGACAAGTACTGGGAAGATATAACTTAAGAAACGATTTATTCTGATACAGGAATTCTTTAACAGATCTATACTGAAATCATTTGTTCTTTCATGTGTCACATTGCTCGGAAGGCATTGTTCTGGAATTTTCACGAGGAAACAGATAGTCGACATGAATTTTGTTATGGAGCCTTTAAGAAACTCTAACTCTGAGCACTGAAAATCTGATAATTTTAAGAAACTTTCAGTACTGGCTGAGATTCTTAGTGTCTTGTGAACAAATACGTGAAGATTTGCATAAAATTCTGTGCGATTTCCTTTTCCATTTCAAATTATCCAACTTTAATGGTTAGTTACAAAATGTGATTTGTTTGGTGTAATGAGTAAATCAGAAAGAAGTTTCATGGTTTGAGGTTTGATACATCAGGTGAGTAAAAAAATGCTTTAACGTTTGAAGCCTGCAGCTTTCAAATCATTTATCTGATTTCCAATGAACTGACGATACAATAAAAACCTGCGCATAAGGACCTAGTGATTAAGAATCTATAGGCTGAAATCCTAAAATTAGACCCTCATTTTATAGAGCCAAATCGGACTGGAATTTGGAATGGGTTCTTATTCTTAGAGACAATCAAATTAAACTCCGGTTGCTAAGTCACTGAACCTAAACAAACTATTTACTTGTTTTGAGATCTTAGAAAGTAATATGGGAGTTCTTTTAACAAACTAAATGAACTCTACACTTCTGGCCTTAAAAATTTAAGAAACACGTTTGAAACTTTTGGCAGCAAAATGGCACAAAACTCTAAGAAACTACCTACCCCTGGGGTACCAACAAGCTGCGGTCCTTAATTTCTCATGAAAAAATACGTGTAGAAGATCAAAGCTGGACAAATGACAATAAGCAAGCACGCAAGCAAGCAAGCAAGCACGCAAGCAAGCAAGCAAACAAGCAAGCAAGCAAGCAAGCAAACAAGCAATGCAATTAAATTTGTTCACACAGGCTGGGATAAGGGCAGCTATACAGCTGATAGGGCCCTATGGCGCTGCGGGTTGTGGCCTCAAGGTTGCCTGTGAGTATTCACTTACCCACCTCGGAAGGATAGGCAGCGAGTTGGATGTTGGTAAATAAGTACTCAGAGGCAACTCCAAGGAATAGGCCGTATAGTGCCGCAGGCCCACATCAGGTGCATAGCTGCCTGAAACCTAGCCTGCATTAACAAATAAGTACTGCTTGCTTGCTTGCTTGCTTGCTTGCTTGCTTGCTTGCTTGCTTGCTTGCTTGCTTGCTTGCTTGCTTGCTTGCTTACCAATAAACTCGAACAGGACATGCAGTTAGATAAATACTGAAATAAATTTAAACATGATGGCAAGCAATTTCTAGCAAGTTTTCATAAATCATCGTATGCACACATTTCACATCAAATGGTTGGACGTAGAATTCACTAAATGTTACAACTCTACCTACAGGTCTAAGATATCTAAGAAAAGTAATCATAATACAATACTTATGTACTATATATTCTAAATCTATTACATAATCATCTAAATCTAGTTTAGGATAATCAGTTGAATAAAAGAGCTTAGTACTGGATAAGTCATAAAATATCTAGAATTTCAAAATCAATGAAATTTGGCGTTGATACTACAAGGTGTCCCGAAAAAATTGTGCCCCCTTTGTGTGGTTGCGGAGGAGGAGCTGCAGATCCAATTATCGCAAATTTCACACATTTGTATAGGTCAATCTAGCACAGAGCTCAAATCTTTAAAAAGTTGGGTGTAAACTTCTGCTTGATGTTTCTTTGAATCAAAGTGCTTGAAAGGAACTTTGGTCAATTCGCTGTAAATCTGCCGTGGCAGTATTTTGATATCTTGATTAGTTTCAAAATGGCGGCATTTATTAATTTTGAGGTTGTGACGTCATCCAATTTCTATATCCTAAACCATAAGAGCTACAGATTTCACAGATTTCTGCCTGCAACCCAGCTGCAGACCTTCATAAACTATGGATTTCGTGAAGGTTATATCAGTTCTTCTCAAGCAATTTAAGGTCTACCATGATTTTGATTTTTCAAAATTGTTGATGAATTTCTACAAAAATAATCAATATGCTGCCATTTTAGAAATAATGGAGATATCGAAAAATACACCACTTTAATTCAGCAGGCTCGTTTTGGCAATTTGTCAAAATCTCTTCCTATTGTTAATATGAAAATTTCGAGTCCAGATTCGGATTTGGCATCCAAACTTTAGTACGGTTACACGTTTTCAAACTGCTGACAATTGTAATGTTGATTTTATGTCGATGTAAAGTTCAGAGATTTATAAGGGATTTGACCGTGAAAAGTCGTTCGGGGTGAAACTTTACACCCCGAGTCATTTCACGGTCAATTCCCTTATAGATTTTCAAACTTAACATCGCCATAAAATTAACACTAGAACCACTAGCAACATGAAAACCTATGGTTAGACTAAAGTTTGGGTGCTGAATCCGAATTTGGCGTCTAAAATTTCATATGAAAGAATTTTGAATAATTTCCAAAACGAGGCTGTTCATTAAAGTGGTGTATTACCACGGCAATTTTATAGCGAATTACTAAAGCTCCTTTGAGGTCATTCAATTCATGCAAAACTTTGATACACCCACCTTTTTAAAGATTTGAAAGATTTGAGCTCTATGCTGGTGTGAAATGTATGAACAATGATATTGTTCATTATTTTATGATACATGTAGTTTTTGTTTTCTGATGTTTACCCCCAGAAGAGACACCTTTTATATCGATTAGGTCATCGAGTAGCCTCAATTCAATGTCGTGGTTGTTGTTGCGTGATAGGCCTAAGTTTTCTGACCGCCTGTTATATACAGACCTTTTGTCAAGCTGATTGTTCAATGAAGTATTGAGTGGAAAGACGTTGTTTATTGTCGAGCCTACGATTAGACCAAGTGTTTAACACTAGTCAATCTTCAACTAAGAGCTTGAGACCTTGTTTGAGTCAATTTGACGAGGGATTGCTGAGTTATGGCCGAAGAAAGGCAACATAAGTGGTTGCTTCAAAAAACTTTTTGTTTTCCAGCAATGTCAAATCAAGTTAAGTTTTCAAAGAAATAGTTCTAGCGCACTATTACAATTTTCACTATGTTTCCAGAAAGTAAAAAGAGCTCTCCTACAAATTTATCTACTTAATAATTTCAGGAAAACTTTGATACGACGCTAGAACCCTTTCTTTGAGAACTTACTTTACTTTGACAGTGTTGCAGGAACAATAAAAGTATTATTTTTAAAGTACCGTTACCGTTAATGCAGTACATTACCGTTATTAGGGGCGCTTAATACGCCCTTAATAGCATCTTGAAACCTAATTTTGAAGCTGGTTGAGACCTACTCTTCATAAAATTGCAATTCTTTATCAACAGTCAATTTTGTAATCTTTTATTGGCATTCAAAAGCTGCAAGATACCCTTCTGAATTTTAGGACTATTTACAATGCTTGATATAAATAAAGACAACAATCTTACAATGATCTGTGCAATTTTTGCAGTATGTCTCGTAGCCTGGCAGCTTTCAAAGCACAAATTTGTGCTAATCAAAAGCCACCAAAGAGATCGATCGACCTTTTTTCGGTGGCAAACACAATTTAGTCTTTTACAAATTTGCCAAAAATACTTCGAAGACTGATCGTATGACAAATTGCGACTTCATATTCGTCTTAATTCTTTGAGAACACCTGGCTGAATTTGCAGCGTCTCTCAAATAAATCAGTTTGCTCCTTGACACAAAAAGGAAAGAGAACATTTTTCGGATTGTAAATGCAATTCAAACATTGTTTAAGATAGTTCAAGAAATTCCACGTATTTTGTAGTTATCGCTTTGAGCGGTAATTTGAAATTCAAATGTAGCCAACAGAGGTGTTACCTGGAAGATCTTTTCATTTACGAAACACAACATCAATTTTCCACTGCTTCCATAACAGAACTATCTACCTGACTTTCAATGCGTTCTTGTCCAGAATGATACAAAGTCATTGTTGGTCTTTCTTCAGGGATATCTTTACTCAATATTGATGAAAAAGATTTTCGTACAAAATTTTCATGATCTTCTGCTGTATTTGATTCATCCTCATCCATGTAATGTGTTATTTCACCATCACTGTTCGACTTGACTGTTTTCATTTCTTTTCGCCATTTTGCTCGTCTATTCTTGAACCAAATCTGAAATTATGAGTGACAAATTGTTGATTTTTAGCCGCTAATGAGTGACGTAAGGTACTGACAAATCGAAAGATGACAATTAAAACAAAGAAAAGAGTATTGGACTGCTATGTAACGACCAATCTTCTATATGCGAGTGAATGTTGGACAATTTCAGCACATATGAGGAGTAAACTTGAAGCGGCTGAAATGTGGTTTTACCGGCGCATGTTAAAAATTCCATGGACAGGCCACGTTACAAATGAAGAAGTTCTAAAGAAAATAGGAACTAAAAGGAAACTGCTGCCAACAATTAGAAAGCGTCAGTTGGAATTTTTGGGGCATATTATGAGAAAAGAAAGTGTGGAGAATTTAACGCTCACGGGACTCATTGAAGGGAAGAAAAACAGAGGAAGACCACGGATAAAGTACTTGACTAGTTTGAGCACATGGATGGCAGAACGTGTACCTGAAGGACAAAGAGGGGGAATGAAAGAACAAGAACTGCTAAGAAGAACAAAGGAAAGGAAGCTGTGGAAAGCCATGATCGCCCACGTCTTGAAAGGACATGGCACATAAAGAAGAAGAAGAAGAATGAGTGACGTGGTCTCAAAATACGGGAAACTTTCATCAAAATTTTTCAATCTGTGCTATGTAAATAAGTTATTAACCCACCAATATAAGTTGGCAAATCATCTTTTTTTCCTTCAAATGATGAGATTAATTCGTTTTTATGTTGCAGGATTCAACATTTTTCTCGCTAGTTACAGGTATATTTTGGTTGTTGTTCCTTTACAGGAGTTAACAGTCTTCTTTCTACAGATTACGGTGTTCTTGTTGCATTTATGGGCTTGCTATGATGTGCCCGTTAATTAAGGCTATTCTAAAATTTAGTGCCACAAATCATTTGTTCAAAGGTCCTTTACCTTGACATGGCCAAAATATGGGCCATTCACTGTCATGAAGATTTCGATTTCTTGTCGCACAGTATTGATAGAAGAGACATTTCAACAAGTTCTGTCCTAACCTAACTATACCAAAGCATTTGAAAATGAACGAGGATAAAAATGCTCGCAAGCTTTTAGCAGTGTTTACTTGTCGAACAGCGGAAAAATTTAGTATTAACCCTGGTGAGCATGCCAGTTTACGACAGATCTTGCTAAACCTTACTTTTTTGATAGGTGGAGCAAGGGTCGTTCGACAATAGGCCTTTTAGCTATTCTGAGAAAGAATCTCAATCGAACGATACTTTGCTACATTTTGTAGGATTTTCGAATGTGCACAATAGTGATAGAAGCAACTCGATCGAATCTCGTGAATAGAAATGTATAAAAATATCGCTCGATCTAGGCTCTTTTGCTGAATTGCTAAAAGGTCTATAGATGTTATTTTTCTACCCATATGGCATCAATTTTTCTCTCATTACCATCAATGATTACCATTAACATACATAAAAATGATTGAAAATAACTAGAAATAATTACAATTGAATAAAAATGATTAAGTATACTTGAAAAAAATGCAAAATGAATAAGAATAATTGCAAATAAGTAAAAAAATGGTTACAAGTAATTAAAAATTCTAGTTCTGAAATTTCATACCTCAACATTTTCTGTTCTAATTCCTAGCCGTTTTGCAATTGATCCTTTTTCATCGACATCTAAATAATGTTTTATTTTGAAAACCTCTTCTAACTCCTCAATTTGATCATGTGTATACACAGTACGATTTCTTCGTCTTCGTAAATGAGGCAGCCCTCGGGCTACCATCTTCAATTGCAGCTCAGCTGGCATTGGTTGCACCATTGGTGCCTGTCTACTCTTGTCTTGGTCTCTTGGCACATTCTGAGGAGGGCGGCTGACGGGAGCTGGGCTGATGGGCTGCTTTTGAGAGTGACACCTTTGTGGTGAGACGGGGGATCTGTCTCTCGCTGACTGTCGGAAGACGCTATAGCAAGGGCAGCATGGGCAGCAGCATCTTTGGTAAGCTAGGGTAAGTAAAAGAAAGGTAAGTAAATTAAAGTAAGCCGACAATGATACATTGTCAACTGATGATTTTAGAGATAAATGGTGTATTACAAACTGCTAACAAGCTGGGGTAAGCAAGAGAAAGATGAATTGATTAGATAAATGTGAGAAAGCTAAACGGACAAGCAATACTTATGTGAATGAAGACATTATAGTCAAGTCACAGTTGCGCATACGTCAAGAAAGTTTTCTGCGCGTCAAGAATCACTTATTGATGTGCGCTCAAAAGAAGACTGATCGTTCCTTGGTAACCCTATCAATATTTTTCTTTAAATGTGGCAGATTTCTGGTAAGTTAAAGTAAGTGCAGGAGTGATCAATGAATTAATCATAGTATTGTTAAGATGTTAATACATAGCTTCATTAGTCTACGGTGCAGGTCGAGGGGGAGGAGAAGGTCTGCAACGCTGACTGTAGCTTCCGTGATTAAACGCGATCACACGTCGTAGTTTCGCTTTTTGCTTGAACTGATAACGCTTTAACTTCGACTCATTTTCCTACGCTTGTAAAAACACATTAGCTCCATATTGAAATCTTTCAGCTCTTCTACAAAAGATTCGAAAAAGTGGCGTTGGAGCTTTTATCACCATTGTGTACATAGACTTTTTAGCTATTCTGCAAAAGAGACTGGATCGAGCCTTATTTTTATACATTTTTATACACGACGTTCTATCAAGTGGCGTTAGAGCTTCTGTCAGTATTGTGCATATTCGAAAATTCGACAAAATGTAGAAAAATACTGTTCGATTCTAATTCTATTCAAGGTCTATTCGTACAGCATCAAGCTGCCGTTCGATTCGGCTTCTTTTTTAGAATTTAGCTACTTACGACCACAGGGTCGAAAAAGCCTCAAAAATCAGTCCAGAGCTCCTGCACCATAAAACTAGGTACCAGTACTTCGGTGAAAGATTATTCTTGCCGTAATCGCAAAACCTTCTCCTAAGCCATATTCTGACAAGCAGACGATGGGCGACAGAAACTCGCCACCGACTGACATTTTTACCATTTTTACAATTCTATGGAAACAAGGCTCTCAGCGGAGCAACAACAACAACAACAACAACAACAACAATTCCATTCAGCGATATGAGCATAACTTTAGGTCCTTATGGATTGAGGCTATTCCATGAAAACACGGTTGAGAATGATCAACATAACCACAGAACTATAGAACCAAAATCAATAAAAAATAGGAACTTTAAAAACATTCGATTTTCAGCTCAGAAAATATGCTCCTCTCGAGCGGTATGGATGGTAGCTGCTTTGTGTCAGATTTTTGAGATAACAACAGTACACCTTTGCATGACTACAGCATTCAAGCGAAGAGCAAAGTTTCCTTTTAAATGAGTAGTTTGAAAGTGTCGGATCCACATCATGACATGATCACAATGTAATTACTGATTTTCAATTAATCTAAAGCAACAATTCTGAATGCACGATGCGACTGAAATTCTCTGTAGCAAATAAATGATGAAAAATGGTTTTCATTAGACTTATTACGTTGATTCCTAGTAATCGCTACCACCCACCAACGCGATTACTAGGACTCATCGTAATAAGTCTAGCTTTTCATGCCATTAAAAATTACGCGTCTCATATAAAGCTTCTAGTTATAAATATCTCCATAAATATCTCTTGACCTGCTCATCTTAGCAAAAACAAGTAAAAAATTTCTAAAAGCGAAGCAATAAACTTCTTAAATAAGCACAAGTTTGACCAAGTAGAGGAATAAAGACAAAAACAGGGGGTTGCAATATCTGCATCAACTTTTCAGCATTTGCAACCAGCGTGTTAACGCTTGCCATATTTGCTACACCAACCCCAGTCCTTTTTGTAGAAATGGTGTTGCATACATTTAAGATATCTTTCATTTGTAGAGGTGTCATTGTTACAGCCTCTTTGACACTTCGTTTAATTTGCACCATATTATGCGAGTCGGTAACCTGCATGCGGACAATAAAGAAAACAATGCATGCAGACAATACCTAAGGAAAACGTATAGTCGGCGCAACGCCGCTCAGTATCGTGCATTGCATGCGTCAGCACTTCATTTCAATGGCAGTTTGAATGGCGCTTTCTCCCTAGCATTTGTTTATTGTCTGCTGAAGGATACTTAAAATTCCAGAGTATTGTGTTCTTAATGAAGTTTGCAAAGAGAACAAAGCAAAACCTGAGATTCAATCACATGATAGCCGTTCCCAAATTTGACTGCTTCCTCGTTTCACTGGAAAGCGATGCTATTGGCTGTTAAAACAGTATGATTTTCTTTGTTGTCAAATAAATGCAAAAGCATACATTACATAAAAAGGAGCGGCGTTGCGCAAACTATATGTTTTTGTCGAGAATAGTCAGCACGCAGGCTAGCGAATCGGCGGACGGCTCTTGGGTGCGGCTTTACGGGCGGGTGATACATCTTTCCAGATCCATCCAGTAGTTTTTATTTCTGTCTGTGTTAGGCTACGTTCACACTGCTCCGTTTTCATTTCTATCCGTTTTTGTTGATAAAAACGCTGCCCGTTCACATTGCTCCGTTTTCAAATATATACGCTATCAAAACGATAGGCGCTCACATTGCTCCAGCAAAACGGTGTTGTTAATCCCCTTTTCAAAACAAAGCCTTTGTTCATAACAGTCAACAAGGCGCCAATCGCGACTTTGAATGCCTTTGTAATCAAAAGTCTATTAACAAAGGAATGTGCAGCGTTTTCAAATGTCTCCGTTTTTGGTGTTCACACTGAAGACGGATCGTTTTCAAAACTCACCGTTTTCAAATTTATGCGTTTTCATTAGCGTTTTCGAAAGGCCCTGTTTTCACAGCGGAAGAAGAGCAAAAACGCAAAGCAAAAACACAAGGCAAATAACCTATGTGAACGCAAGGCAAAAACGGAGAAATTTTACTCCGTTTTCATATGAAAACGTAGCAGTGTGAACGGGGCCTTAATGTGCCATGGGGTTGTCGTGGTCTGTTACTACCCGTGGTATTATCGTATCGTAGGGTAATTTGTAGGTAGGGTAATAGGTAATTTGTTTTATAAATTTTTAATGGAATATGAAAAAGACATTCAAATGCGCAGGTTTACGAGTTCATTAATAGACCAGGCTGTTTGGAAAGAAATTTTCCTGCGGTACTATGAAAGACTTGGTGAGTGGTCTTTCACGCTCATTCAAAAACCAGACTATGGCGGGAGCAGATTTGTCAGTAATGTTTTAAGAAGCTTTAATTAGAAATTTATGAGTCCATTCAGAGACCATCTTAACTTGGAAGGAAATTTTTCGGCAGAACTAAATCTATGTCAAAGTAAATCCTTTCAGTTGCTTATTTAAATTGAAGGAAAAATTAAGCGAAGGATCTTAAGATTAAAGTCGAAAAAGCTCCGATATAGGAATGATCTGCCAATTCTGTTTTGGTTTTCTTTCTGGTGAAATCACCTTATTAGCTTTAATCATATGATACAAACCTTATCTTTCCGTCTTTATTTAAAATAAATCTCTGATTTGGTCTAATTTCTAAATTGCTCTTTGTTCATTCACAGGCAGGATTTTTGCGAATTTTCGCGATTACAAATTAACACCATAACACTAATTCATTCATAAGCTGAAAAAGATTTATGACTTCTCTCAATCTGAGCTGAAAGAAAACTAAAATTGTGTTAAAAACATGAAGACTGTTCATATGAAACTACAGGGTGTCTCATAAAAACATTCCCAGTTTTAAACTCAGGATGTGTTTGATTCGTACCAGTTCTGAAAACGGTAGACTTGGTAGACTGGGAATTTGTGTTTGATTGACTCCCAGATTCCGAAAACGGCAGGTTAGGCAGGTTTGGAAGGCCTGCTAAGCCTTCTGCTCCATGCAGAAGGTTCGTCAGACTTTGGAGAGATCCTAGTTTCATTTACTAATCTTGAAAGCGAGGTGAATTTGCTCAGTGATGCCACGATGATTGGCAATTTTGCTCTTCGTTGCCAAGCAATAGACTCGTAATCGTGTTTTTCTCTCAACTCAATTCGAATCATGGCAAAACATGGCCTAATTCTTGCTTCTGTAACAGCGAGGCTGTTCTCGTTTGCAGTTCTGTGCAATCAAAAACAATAATGATCTATGTCATTGAATAATAATGCTAAAGAAGAAAAGGTGCCATTAATTCACAAAACTGCAAACGAGGACAGCCTCGCTTCAACAGTTAGGCCATGTTTTGCCATGATTTGAAGCGAGCTGAGACAGCAAGAAGGAAAAGCAGACAGAACGACGATAGGGACACGGGTATGGTTTGTTTATACAAACATCTTGTGTCTTCTCACCAAATGCTCTCAGATTCCAGAAAGGCTGCAAATTCTATCGATCTCCACCCTCAAAACTGGTCGGAACTTTGAAGTTTATCTGCGGTTTGAGAAATCCCCACAAAAAGAACGATTTTTGGTGGAGTTTTAGCTTCAATACCAAAATTCTGGCTTCATAAACCAATATCTCGAGGAAAATTTAAGCGCATTTTCTGGCAAATCCCAAATGTTTTGAGGAGTGGTCAAACTTGGCATGTTAAATTTCAGTTTCCTGCCGATGCTCTGTTTACTAGCGAGGAGACAGATTTTGTTATTATGCTCCTGACGTCATTAGGCATCAAAATTGCTTAATCTGATGAGTTAAAACGAACAATTTTGATAAAATTGATTCTAAGGATTTACGAAGTGGCATCCAAAATGGAAAGAAAACGTATGACTGTGATAACTGGAGGCTTTTAAACCCAAATCTTTTTAAAACCCTTCTTTTGATTAAAAGTAAAAAAATATATCGAAATTTTTACTGGATTTTTGATAAGCAGAATAAATCAAGTTGAGTTTCCGAGATAGCAATTGGAAATCAATTATGCAGAATTCGCAATCGACCTGATTTTGTTTAATATACTATGAAGTGATGTCAGTGATTCTTTATGAACTTAGTACAGTTTAGAATTAAAATATTTCAAAAAGGCGGTGTAAAGTTCTGCAAACCTTGGAGTTGAAAGGTTTGAAAGGAACTGGAGGTGAAGGTAAAGTTGCGGTTTTTAATGCCCAGCGCTGCGATCGCAGAAGTAGCGAAACGCTAATCGAGTCTGCAACCCCTTGTCATGACGCTCAAGTGATGGGGCCCAACCTGGTATCGAGCCCACTGCGCCTGACTGTTCTTGAGCTTATCTAAGGTGGGTCAACACTTTTTTGAAGCAAATATCAACGGCAGAAGCTTTTTACGACCTCAAGGTGAAATTTGAAATGTAAAATGTTTACGACCTCAAGATGAAATTTGAAATGTAAAATGTCTCATTTTGAGGTCAAAGTTGTGAATCATGCAAGCAGAGAAATTCTTGGAAGAATATATATTTCAGATGACGCAAAATTTCCTTGTCAGATACTTGCATCAGTCATATCTCTTAATCTTCAAAGTGAATTTTTCATTTTCACATTTGTAAGTACAAGACTTGATTTTACTATGGTCTTCCGTTACTTCATCGATGATGCGCACTGTAGAACATCTGTTGTTCATGAATACAGGGCAGATACATTTTTGAGGATTTTAAGGAAAAGCGACGGGACAGTTAGTTTTCCTGCAATAATTTCATACGGGGCGAGCAGATTTTTTCCAAGAAGTTTACTTCTCCACCGGCCATGTCACATAATAAATTTTGCACTGTCCCTAAGATTATTTTGTTGGCTTCCAAGGACAAAATATTTGTTTCCGAACAGCAGTTGCAATATATTAATATCTGAAACCTCAGAATATCAACAAGCTTCGAGTACATCTTTGACAACAGCGAGAAGACTGCATCTACGCTCTCTAAAAGAGTTGCAGAGCAGCAAGAAGTAATCCGTATCTTGTGAACAGACAGGACATCTAAAAAATTTCAACAGCAGTATATGAGCAATGAAAATAACGAGCAACAAAGCGAAAAGACTAATAACACTTGACTTTGTGTAAACCGAGCCACCGCCAGCTCACTTTGTGCAAATTTTTCATTAATAAACTCTCTGAAAAGTCTTCTGAAATCCGAAGCAACTTCTAGCAACAACTAGCAGTGTTTATACCGAGAACGGGGGCCATCCGTTTGCTTTCCTTCAGAAACTTACCAGATTTGGACGCTCGATCAAAACCTCTTTCTAAGAAGTAAAGGTCTTTCAAAGGTAAAGGTAAGAAATTTACACCAAATTTGCACCAACTTACAACCCTCTGAGTAGTCACTTTTACCAGTGCTTGAGCAATGAGCAGCACTTCTGCAATCCTGGGAAATTTGACTCAACTCAAGTTCAAACTCAAACCCAAATCCTGAATTCGAAGCATTTTCATAGCGGACAAAGGCGTTACAGCTGAAACCTCGAGCAGGCAAAAATTCTTCAAGCAAAAATCCTTTTGTTAGATAAATTCAGAGGAATCAAGGTTACTTCTGAATTTGACAACTTCTTGTGACAAATTTCAATTCCTGCTAAATTTTACGGGCATACCACAGGAAGCCCATATTACAGATTATTAGAAAAATATTTTGTTCAAGAAATTATTTTCCGTTCTTTCACATATCACTGTGTTGGTCTCCTTTCGTCCTTTCGTTTACATTCACATCCAAATCCGTGCTATTATCCGTGAAATAAAAACTTTTGAAAAGAGCACGGATTTGGATGTGAATGTAAACGAAAGGACGAAAGGAGACCAACACAGTGATATGTGAAAGAACGGAAAATAATTTCTTGAACAAAATATTTTTCTAATAATCTTTAATATGGGCTTCCTGTGGGCATACGCGTTTGAAATCGCTTTGAAGCTGTGATGGAGAAAAGCGCCAAAATTTCTTTTGCTCAATAGATAGTGCCTCTCAATGTAAGCCTTCGTCGGCGCCTGATGCTCTAACCCACAAAAATGGAGCCATTAAATTTTGATTCTATTCACCAGCAAAAAATTGCTAAAAGTAGGTTTTATTGAGTTCAAAGTTTTTCCTCAAACTTTGAAGCGTTTTACCTTGATTTTAACCAAGCGAGAACTGAAGGAAAATTTTCCATGTCTGAACTGCTTCTGTGAAGGAGGAAGAAAGAACCTTGGAGCCTGGAACTAGGTCGCAAGCAAGAGGCGCGAAAATTGCGAAAATAAGCATAGCGAACGAAAAAAATTGTTCTGAATCGATAAGCCTCTTTCTTGCCTCAAACAAAATTAAATATTTACCTACAGACATAGAATAAAGTCATGGAGAAATAACTCATTTTCAACAAGTGACTATGTTTTCAAAAACCAATATCTTGAGCTGAGAAAAACAAAGCAAGCGCCCAACGTGGGGCTCGAACCCACGACCCTGAGATTAAGAGTCTCATGCTCTACCGACTGAGCTAGCCGGGCACATGTCAATGTAAGTGGAATCATCAAAAGTATTCAATTAATCACTCATTGCATTGCAAACAATGCATCATTATGATCATCACAATGCAAAACAAGTCTGGTTCCTTCAGCAGAATCCGATGATTCTAAAGATTGGGTTTCGCTAGCAAAAGTCCCTGGCTTGCATGGATGAAGAGCCCAGATTTGCGAAATCATGAAACAAAAAGATCAAGTGTGCCAGAAAATGGCACACATTTTGATTGTTGTTGCTATGAGTACTAATTTCCAACTATGTTGAAATTACAATATTCATGAACTAGTGACTTGAACTTAAACTTTGGTTATTTGTTTCTAAAATTGCCTCGAAACATTCTGGGGCAGGGCCAATTAAAACCTAAAACAGATTTTGAATTAATGTGAAAGTCAACTACTTTTCGCTATATATGTATGTATGTAACTTTCGCCACAAAATTAAAATATTTACAATGGCTAAAAGATGTATAGTTAAAATAATTACAATACAATTTAAACAACAACTTTGATGAAAATAAGTTAAAAAACACCCCTAATTATAGTGGCAGGGATAGAATTAAAAGATCGAGTGACCTTATTTCCATAATGGTCCCCTTAGAGGTAGTTATAAATAATAATAAACAATGAAATTGTATACGCTTTTACCAAATCATGAATGCGAGAGAGGACATGCCGTTTTAATAGAACACATATATGTTATTTTCCTCTCTCTGTATATTTTGAAAAAAATTGTCTCTGATCTTGTGCAGGCCCGTCGGAACGAAATTAATAATGGGGCGGCTGAAACGAGGTGCGAGCGAAGCGAGCAAAAACGGGGTTCCGGTGGCTTGCCCCGGAAAAAGTTCTCATGACCGCGCCCTTTAGATCGTTTGAAAACGCCCCAGTTTTGGAAAATGTGCTATTGACGAAAGAAAGGATCACGACCAATGAGAGTCTTTCCATGAAAATTTTGAAATTTTTGACTTGTATGACATCAAAGGACATTGCATTTTTGATGGATTCTGGTAGCTTCCACGAATACATACGAATTTGAATCTTCATTCCTACGACCTTGTCTTTTGCAGCCTTTTTCACTTACAAAATCAACAAACTTCAGCAAATTATTGGGGGGGCTGAAGCCCCCCAGCCCCCTCGCTTCCGACGGGTCTGTTGTGATTGAATGAATTAATATTATTTGTAGATTTTAAATCAGACGAAAGGCTATTCCATAATTATGGCCCCAAATAGGACAGGCACTTTTGGCCAGTGTTACTTTTGCGAAATGGAAGGTTTAATTCAAACTTAGACCTTCGTGTGACTCGGCTTTGGCCAATTGGCTGGAAAATTTCATCAGTGCAAGCTGGAGCCGTTCCTTTGAAAAATTTCATTATGCTTACACATATATGTTGATCAAATCTGTCCTTTGTGGGAAGCAAATTTATAGTTAAATTTCGTAGCCCCAACATGTGCTGACTTTTCCACTAGTGTATACGAGAATCAAATGCCATCCATAAGGGTCAAATTGTCACTTACTGTTCATTAAGACGTTACCGCAAAGCCTCGCGACAAACTTTTCCAGCTCTAGGTGTTTATATCGGGTGAGTAAAAAAATGCTCATAGTTTGAAAGGCCACTGCTCCCTGAGTACATAAGCAATGATATTCTGCAATATCTGATTGAATAACTAATATGTTCAATTATTTTTAGAAATTTCCCTGACTAAAATTGGTCATTCCGTCCAGATTCTGTGAGCGATTTTCTAGAATTAATCCCTTTGAGAAACCTTAAAAACAAGCTAAAATTACCAGCAAAAATCCCTAATGTGTCAACCTCACAGCGATGACTTTCAGCACATTTAAGCAAGTGCTTTCCTTTTGACGGGTTGAAAAGTCTTCCCCCTAGTGTGAATAACTTATTCCATGGGGATTCCATTCTCCAATGAGGACAAAATACATGAACACATCCAAGAGTCATTATTGCAAGGAAGGCGAACAAAGGGAAGTCTCTCTTGCTGTTTTCACTCGTTTTTGCAGGTTTTTGAAAGGGACTTTCTGCAGAAAATCTCCTATTTCGAGGGGAAGGAATGGCCGATTAAAGCCGAGTAAATTGCTGAACCTCATTTGACATATCAAGGATAAAATAAGACAGTTTTCAATATTATTGCTCTGATTTTCAGGGGGCAGCATCTTTCAAACGCCGGGCGTTTTTATCGGCTCACCCGTTACAGTGAACAAATATCATAATAAATTTTAATTTTGATAGAGCTTGCAATTTTGGAGCTGGAACAGACAGGGTAATAAAGATTCAAGTTTCGATTTATCATATCTCAGTGGCTAATGCTGCACTGATTTTCCATGTACCATGTTGAGTGGTACGTGCATGCTATGCGTTTTTGTGTACTTGGGAAGGCTAACATATGTTTGCTTGAATGAAACTTCGGACACGCACTAGATACATTTCTGCTAACTTCCAAGGGTAACATTGCAGCTGAAGTGAAGCATCAAAACTCAACAGAATTACAAATAGGAATTCCTCAAATCTGATTTCGAATAAACAAAAGTCATCTGCCAGCCAAAATTGGTCATAAATTTATGCATGAATCATCTTCCCTCCTACAGAGTATATCAGCCCAATCACAAAGATCATTATAAACAAGACAAGGCGTTACCACAGATTACTGAAACCAAAAGAAAAATTGTAAATTTATTAGTTACCGAATCTGTAACTTATCTGCTTAATGTCACCTTGGATTAAAGAATTAACGATTTTTGAAGGAAGCAATTGGAAGGAAATTTGTAGCCAACAGGATAATGATAATTTTCATTTCTCCTTGCTTACCTTTATCAGATTTGCCTGGCATGGATGATAAGAGTGTTCAGCAAAATTACATTTTTGTAATAAATCAGTGTTTGAAACTGATTGGAAACATTAAATGTGGAAGGATTAATTCATGTAAAGATTGCTGGCTTATTTTTGTTCCGTTAAATCGTTCACTCTTGACGTAAAGAGTAGATGAAAAGATCCGACATTTTTCCAATAAATTGCGACATACATCTACAGGGTCAGTGATAAGCCATTTTGCCTGAGTCTTTTTTCTAAAAGTCTCAGCCATGGGTATTGTGGACACAACTTGGGTGTTAATCGTGTCCAAAATACCTGGCCTAAATGATCCTAAATGAATGAATGTATTTTGGGGGAGGCCGCGTCGATCTGGGAACTTGTTCCCAGGTCATGATTTTCAGAGCGCAGTAAAGTTTGAACTTCAGACCCATTTCAAATTGTCGACAGCAAACCATCGGTTCCAAATCAAAAAAGAGAAGATAAAATGAATTGAAGACAAGAAAGGTAACGAAATACATTTATTCATTTAGGAACAATTAAGCCAGGTATTGTGGACACCATCAACACCCAAATCGAGTCCGCAATATCCATGCCTCAGCCAAGACATGTCTCTTTTTAGCGCAATCACTGGGTGATTTTCTGTCCTCTGTCCCAACACAGGATGGATAGCTAATAGATGGCATAAGTTGCTGGTTGTTGGCTTCAAGTACTGGGATCGCATCTAGAAGTGGAGCACGAGCCCGTGACCCGTTGTCATGACGCTCAAGTGGTGGGACCCCATCTGGAATCGAGCCCTGTCCACCCGACTGTTCTGGTTGCAAAGTCAGAGGCGTCAGAGGATTACACCACTTCACCACAAAGCCTTCTGAAATGAGACTAGCATTTTGCGACAGGGTATTACAATTGATGAGAAAATCATGCGACAGCGTATTACGTGGAGGTGGAGGGAAATTTTTTATAGTCCTCGTGAAACAATGGACATTGGCAACATTTTTATGCTACAGGGTATCCTTTTCGGCTTTTCTTTGTGCAACAGGGTACATGGTGTGGAGAGATTTTCTACACAAGCCCGTCACTTCCCTAGTTAAGCACCCTCCTGGAGCAAGGGGAAAATTAAAGAGGGGGCTGAATAGAAAGGAGTTTGATAGAGCTTTTACGGTACTTTAGGGACAGAAACTTGAAAGTTTCGCGAGGAAAAAAATCGCAAGATTAAAGGAATAAACTTTCGCGAATGACGTTTTCCCCCAAATTTCGCGACAAAAACTTTCACGATCGAGAAAAAAGGATGCATTTTCACGTGTAAAAACTTTCGCGACTAGAGAAAAGTGAGGGGAAAAACACAATTTTCTATTCATTTGCAGTACTACCCATAGTCACGGTGACACTTTACAAGGCTTTACAGCCCAAGAGACTAAAGATTGGGGTGATTAAGGAACGGCAACGCTAAAACTTAAGGAAACGAAAAAAATTGGATAGAAAAACTTTCGCGAGTCGATAATTTTCTGTAATTTCGCAAGCAAAAACTTTCACGAATTTCAAATTTAGATTATGCCTTGGCAAAAAATTTCGCAAAAAATGCCAAAAACGCGAAAATCGCGAAACTTTCTGCCCGCGGAAGTTTCTGCCCCTAAAGTGAAACGAAATCATGGCGAACAAATAGGAAACAAATGAAAAACTTTATTCCTTGCTTGGATTTTATTTACATCAAAGTTTTTAAGAGTAAAAACCTACGCTGATTATGGGAGATAAGTACAGAGTTTCACCAGATAAATTCCCTCGAAAGACATGTGGTTCTCCTCACACTAAGCAGGTTGTTTGTAGCCCTTAGTCTCTTAATCCGTATTAACAAATAGGATTTAGTTACGAAATGTCAAAAAACCAAATATTTACAATTTAAGAACATGACAGCTACTGGAGCTTGTGTAGAGAGGACCTCTTGGTGTTTTGCCACCACAAGAAGAGCTTTAACATGAGACAATAGCTTATGTCAGATTACTCAACCATTCCATGGCTTATCAACGTAAATTTTATAGTAAATGTTATCGAGGACGTTTTCTCAAATGAAGAGGTTCTGCTTACTTTTGTAGACCACTTGCTTCCTTTTGTAGACCCCTTGCTTGCTTGCTTGCTTGCTTGCTTGCTTGCTTGCTTGCTTGCTTGCTTGCTTGCTTGCTTGCTTGGTGTTGTGGCGCATTGCTGTCATTCTGACTTTGCAATCAAAACAGTCAGGCGGAGTGGGCTCGATAACCGGTAGGACCTCACCACTTGAGCGTCATGACAACTGCAATCCCAGCGCTTGGCGCTGCAAACGCATATTCACCTTCACCTACACCTGCAGCTTGCTTGCTTGCTTGCCTGCTACCTTGCTTGCTTGCTTGCGACAAGTTTTCGCAGAGGTCCCAGGAACCAGGACTCACGGATTCATCGATTTAGAATAGTTTACTCTGTACATCTGTATAAGGTTAGCTTTATGTAAATAATCGATGTAAATAAGATGACAACAACAACAAGCAAGAAATCGGTTTTCGTTATTGAAAGGAAAAAATAGGCCCGTTGCTTCATAATCGAGTTGCGATGATATTTCGAATGGGAGTACTTGGTTTGTAACACCCAGTATGAAGAAAAATGACGATAACAACCGGCTATCCAGTAAGCCAGTCAGTAAGTCTGTGAGTCAATGGAGCAAGTCAAGGTTACATCAAGAAGTATCGAAACAAGGAAGATCAAAGCCATGTCTCAACGACATTTTCAAAGAAGATGGTCATGTTCTTCTATTTTGATACAAGGGGGAGCTACAAGAGACGAAGAAATATTCAGAATATCAAGTTGACAACTCAAATATCGATTCTCGTAGGTCAAACATGATTTTTCCTTTTCTAATCCACAAGCTGATTTCAGAAAAACAAACACATATCTGATTAGTGGAACAATACGACCGAATCTTTTCAGAGATTAGTTAGCGGTCCCACTCCTATAACTCAAGGTTAACTTCCAAATCAATCTTTCAGGATGTTTTCTTAGGAATTGTTACACTCTTCATAGCTGATAGTAAGAGGGTTACGTGGAGAAATCCCTTGAAACCAGTGGCGGAACCACGGGGAAAATGGGGGTCCCGGGCCCCCACTTTTCCAAAGACAGGCCCTGAGATTCACACAAACATGCAATAAAATTTGTTTCCCATGAGGGGTAAGCCAGCTGAATTGTTTTTGTCTTGTAGTTAAATGACGTAATGAATATTCTACACAAAAAGCTACTGTGAATTTAGCTAAAAGGGTGTTGCCTGCATTTTCCGAGAATTTGAAGGATGTGGTAACGCAAGATTTTCCTGGGGCTACGCCCCAGACCCCCCCGGCCTCCAGTGTTGGCTGCCGCTGGTTGATGCATGGTGGGAAGCAGGAATCTGTAGCTTTCTTGTTTCGGATTAGAAATGTTATGGCGCCACAGGCTCAAAATTCATAAATACCGCCATTTTGAAACTAATAAAGATATCAAAAATTGCCACGGCAGATTTATAATTACCGAAAGTTAATTTCAAGAACTGTTTGATTAATTTCAGGAAAATTAATTCAAAGAAAAATTTAACAGAATGTTACACACAGATTTGAGCTCTATGCTGCTTGATAGTGATAGTATTCTAACAAAATCTTTCATGTCTTTATAAGCATTGGAAATGTACCGGGTGCCTCAAAAAAATTTCCCTATTTGAGCTGTTATTTTAGAAAAAGTGAGTTTTATTTGATAAGGATTTTAAAAGAAATCTGTTATACAATGCTCAACTTGGATTTGAGTATTTATGTCATTTCTGTATCGGCACGCATTGATTTCCTATGATTATTTTCATGAAACACAGAATGCCTGAAATGCTCATAAAAGCGCTAAAACGGTTTATCAATAGAATTGTAAAAACCTTCACCTCAAATCCAAGACATTTCCTTTTTTAACTAAACTCTGACAGTGCAGAGCTTTCACTCCATAAAGAGACCTAAGCAAAATCATATTTTTCTGTTTTGTCCATAAAAGCACGATTCTGCTTGATGTTCGAAGAAAAGGTATAGTACACAAGACAAGGCTCCGCGGTCCGCGTTTTAGCGCATTGCCGACTTTGAATACCAATTAAAGAAATTGACAAAAGCGGTTGTATGCCTTCACACCTGTGTGTCTTTTGATGAGCAAAAAAACTGGGGAAAATTATATGGATCCAAGTGAGTCTTTAACCAAGAGATTGCTGTTTAAATCATTGTGGCAGGCAATGGTTGTTGTTGTGACGAGGCAGTGATTGTCTGCGGATAATCTGTTTAAACGAGGCAGTGGTTGTTGTTGTGATGTCTAAAATCAGACCCTAAAATTTATGACTTTTTATGAAAACGATACCCCAAAATTTACCGGTCATTTAAAATATATACCCTAAAATGATGATAAAAATCTAAAATTTCAACAAAATTTGTGAAATTTGATCAATTCATTATCCTAAGAGGGTCGAGGGGCAAATCACTTCTAAAAATGGCGTACGTGATTTTTGTGATGTTGAAATCACATGATTTTGTCTGTGATTTTTTGCGATTTTAGTGCTCTTTAGTGATTTTTTCGTGTGATTATTCAGTCAGTTATCAGTGACTTGTGATTTTTTGTGCAATCTGTGTGTGATTTTTTTGTGATTTTGTGATTTTTGTATGTGATTTTTTTGTGATTTCAAGGGAAGTGTACGAAAAAAATCAGTGATTTGCCCCTCGAAGAGGGTAATTTTTCGAAACTGGCACCCCAATATTTGCGATTCTACCAACAATGACACCCTGATATTTATTTTCTACACGAAAATGCACATTAAAACATGCACATCCCGTACCGGGATACATTGTAGTGACCCCCTCCCCTACCCTGGGTACCAGACTCTCTCTAAAAGAAAATCTTCTTTTAGAGAGAGTCTGGTACTCAGGGTACCCCTCCCCCTGCCCCGGGGCTAAAAACGCAAGTTTCAAAGATTTAGTTCATAGAACATTATTTCAAGGTATATTTGCAATAAGAAATTGAAGTTTCTGCTGCGCATACGTAACAAATACTCCATACTGATATGAAGTTACCTAAGGAGTGATGCAAGCACAACGTTCCCCAATAAGCTGTTATCACCTAAGCTACCAAAACCTTTTAAAATTTTATGAGTTTAAGTATAAAACTTAGAAACATTTAAGTCCCCCCACCACCCCCAGCTAAGATGTCGATGACTCTACCTACCACAACGCTTGAAACCACTTGATTTTAAATATTCAAGTTTAAGAGGAAGGTGATGTAGTAAGATTACATCTTAAATCGATTGCAATACTGCACGGCTGTTGACGAGCTCCACCCACAATTGAAAATAATCAGCTGAAAGTGTAATTCATCATTCTTAATGGGGGAATTTAATGCGTAAAGACCGGTGTTAAGCAATGTTTTTGATCACAGTTTAGATTATCCGCAGACAATCAATATGGCCTCCCTATAGCAACTCATGATTTTGGAATCATTGGTATCTCTAGATTCAAAAAGGAGTCACCTGTCAATAAAACCCATAACGCAATGATTGGTGACACCATCCCATGACACCATTTCTTCACTCAGCTTTTTGCTTGACCTTCACTGTTGCCACCATTGTATGCTCGAGTGCCATGACTTTTTTCGAGCTAACACATCATCTGATAGAAGGTGTTGTGGCATAGTGATGTAATCCTATTCTAAACAATCAGGTGGACAAGGTTCAAAACCCGGAAGAGCCACAAAACTTGACTGTCAAGATACAGGTTCGAGGACTCGATTAGCGCTAAGCTTCTTCTGTCCAAAACCGTAACTTGACCTTTTCCCGTCACCTAAAAAAAGGTAACCATTCAAGGGTGGTGTGTTTACGGCTTGGAGACAATCAACGCCATTTCATCATCTCAACTAAGCGACATAATTCTCAGTATGACAGCAATCAGTCCTGGCAGGGAGCGAAACTACGACGATGTAATAAGTCTATCCTCAGTCTGCCGTAAGTTGCACTTTGCATGCAGCTCTTGCACGACTGTGCAGCATATCAAGTCAAAATAAAACGGATATGGGCCTATCTTGGCACATTGAAATATTACCAGTGAAACAATGGAACGCTTTTGCAGCTTTGAAATTAATTTCAAAATTTTCTAAACATTTGCCAAAAATTATTTTGTTTGAATCGATTAAATTTGAAATTCCTGTCATAATGAAATTAGCTATATACTTACACATTTGGATGGGAATAGATGTCACATGAAAGTGGACACAATTTAGTCATCGTGTTTGGTACGTCATTAAAGGGTCTGTTTCATCCAGCATGCCTTGCACAGTCCGTCTCCTGGTCGATGAAAATGACCCATGAAAATTGCGACAACAAAGGCCAAACGAAGAGACGACACGTGCAAGGAATGCTGGATGAAATTGACCCTTTGAACACTTTCAGGAAAATTTTTCTACCTTTTCTACATGGTATGATGTAGACGCTATTGAAACAAAATACAACCTCCATGTTAGCAATTTCATGACAGTCCTTTGAATGATTTGTTGAAACAAAAGGCAAGCTTAATTACATGCTTTTCAGCAAACACACGAATGTATTCTAATTAACTCAACAGCTTTCGCGACACTTAAATTCTCAAGCACGATGGTTAGATGTTTTGGGGGAAAGTAAAGGGCCTTGGAGTTAACCTGCCCCACACCCCAACGAAGTCTCTTTAAAACATAACTCTTCATCCTTGGAATTAATTGGTTAAATATTTTAGCTATCAGTTAGTTTGTTGTAACGTACAAGAAACTGGTAATAAAAAAATCTTTGTATACAAAATTTCAAATTTGGCCTGTGGCCTAAAGCCGAAACATTCATTTGCTGATACGAGGCTATAAATTTTGAAAACGAGACTTGCAATCACAACCACTCATCACAGTGCTCTTGTTAATCTCGGTGTATGAAAGGTGCTAATACTTCGAAAAAAAGAATAGGAGAGAACGTGATACTCAAGAAATGCGAGCTAAAGTACGGATTTAGGCTCCTAGATTAGCGCTGGATTGAATTTATAATAACTGAATGCAGGCAGTATCAAGTTCGTACTTGGAAACGTATTAAAGTATGAAGACGTATTTAAGCATTGAAAAGTTGTTGGCTGTTGATCCGCTATTACTAATCCTTTAACGAAAGGCAACCTCTTAGGGTTCAGATTCCATATTAACTCCGTTATAAATGATGATTTTGAGCCTTAATACTGAGATTTAGTGGGACATAGACGTAGGAACCGGGGGCACTGGGGGCACGTGCCCCCCAAGATTTTGCAGTAAACAAAGAAGTGCCCTTTTTATTTTTTGAAAGTGCCCCCTTTTTCTTAAGAAAAAAAATGTGCCTTCGAAGTTTCGTGCCCCTCCAAGTTTGAGATGCTTCCTACGTCCCTGAGTGGGAAAGCCAAGAGGGAACAATGAGTAGCCAACGATAAGATTCACAACATCGGGGACAACACGGGGGCAACACGGCAACTGATCAAACTTTGACATTCGCTCAAAATCACTCAAAATCTTTTCTCTGGAAATTTCAACTCGCCTCCAACCCCATTTAACTGTTTATTGACTATTTTGATCCAGGCATTACAAATGTTAAATATACAAAGCAGATACAGTATCTATGGTAAGCTTGTGTCTATCAGTGGTAAATCGTTGTTTAGAAACTGCAAGAATCTTTGAACAAAGATTTAGCAACAGAAGTGAGGAAAATGGATACGCTTTCACCCCCCCCCCCTCCTTCGCATCTCATTGATTTTCTTCGAGCAAAAATTGATAATTTTCGTAGGCTCGCAAATTTACCAAATTTCATGAACACAAGGCAACTAAAATGATACTAAAAGACCTAAGTTAGTCTTCTGTTATGAAAATAGCATAACATTTTAAAAATAATAATTCTGTCAACAAGAGGCAAGTTTTCAACACATCCTGTAGCTATTCAAATAAGGAAGATAATTGTTACTTTCGTCTGAATCCAAATTGATAAGTCTGTTTTGACAGACGGCGTTTGCAAGTTGTTTACTTACTTTTAAAGGAAACCAGTCAATATGAAACTGCAGTAATGAATGAGGCGCGGAATAAGGAGTCTTCCAGAAGTCGGAAAGAAACCTCCCAGTTTACTATGAAGTAATTCACATGCTTTCGTTGACCACAACAAACCTTGACTAGCAATGGTTATCGCTCAGTAAGCGAAATTTTGCTAACTCGGCAAATTCCTTGCGAAATATTACGTAACATCATTAAGTCCCACGTTAGGACACGCTACTAGACTCCTTCTTGTCAGTAAAATTGTATGAAATTGCAAAGGAAAAGCAAATGGCGCCTTCATGAAAATTCACCATTCTGAACAACACCATTACATATATTTTTATGAGAAACTAAGAATTTGGGCCAATACTGAAAGTTTCTTAAAATTGTAAGAATTTGCGCACTCGAATTTTCTTACGACTTTCTTAAAGATTCCTCAGCAGTCTTCATGTTCACTACCTGTACCCTCGTCAACTTTTAAAAAAATCTTAAGCTTTTCAATGTTTAGACATCACACTAAGACGTTACGAGTAATATGATCAGGAAATGATTGAATAGATAGTAAAGAGATGTTAAGGATTTACTTCGTCAAAATCAATAGTTTCTTAAGTTTTATATTCCCAGTACTGGAGTTTCTTAATTTTTTTGTGATATGAGACCTGCGCTTCTTATCAGCAGTTCCTTATAACAAAAATAGGTGTACTCAAAAAATGGTTTCTAAAAGCAACCATCTCGTGGTCTTTTCCCTCAGGGATAAAATGAAGAAACACCCACAAAATTATTCGATCTGTGATACAAAAGCAATCTGTGAGACAATTTTTCAAAAATTGGTCACTTTTATTTTGTCATCCGATTCACTTTTTAATCTGTTCAAGTAGCAACGATATCTTCAACATTGTACATATTCAAATTAAGCAAATCAGATAGATCATAGCTTTAAGATGGTAAATGAAACATTCTGCCTATTTTTTGCCACAAGACCATTGGCAAAGTCAGCATAGGCTCCAAATCTTTTAAAAAGGTTGGTGTAAAAATTCAACAAAGCATTTCTTTCAACTGAATGGCATCAAAGAAACTTTAGCTAGTTCGCAATAATTCTGCCGTTGGATTTTTTGAAATCTTCGATATTTTCGCAAAAGGGGTGTTTCTCCTCTTGTTCGAAAAATCAAAAACAATTTTTCAAAAAACTTAAAACTGTCGCAGTTTCTACACTGTTTAACGCAACATGGAATAATTTCCAGGAAAACCATAGTTTATGGATGTATAAAATGTGGTATCAAGAGGTATCAAGCAAAACTTTGTAGCTTTGTTGGTTTATGAGTCATAAAATTGATGACGTCACATCCTAAAAATCGGCTGAGATTTTGAATGCGCTGTAATTTCAAAAAATGTTCAAAATTTCTAAAAAGTCCAACGATAAAATTGTGGATAGGAACCTAAAGTTTCTTTTAAGCCAATCTTTTTAAGCAATATGCCATACAATTTTACACCCATCATTTTCGCCAACTCAAACCAATGCTGGCAAAGTCACTCAAATAACAAAGCATCTAGCACTAACATTTCTGCCGACACAAACGGAAGAGTATATAAAAGAGACTCAAAATCAGACACTTCTATAGAACCTACGAAAATCCGCAGCCATATTTCCATAGAAAGAGTAATCCAGCGCTTGCAGCTTTAGATTCCTGTTTATTTCGAAAACCTTCTCCTACTTTGCAAACAAACCAACAGAAGAAAGCAAGGGTTTGGTCTAACCAAGAACACAAAAACTCAAAACCAAGAGATACCTTTCGACATTTAATCAGAAAGTCCACTGTACTTTATGAATATGTTGCAGGTTTCTTTGCTCAAGAGATTCATTGCAAGAAATTCAATGCATTCATCGTTCTCTTTGAAAAAAGGCGAAGAAACATTGAGACAGGTCGTCAATCGCTGACAAAAAAACGAATATGGAAGCACACTTTCTGCATCATGCTCTTGTATCTCAGTTGCCAAACTAAGTCATACTGCGACAGGAAGTCACTTCATTTCTGGCATGGGGAAATGTGGTGAACTGGACTTTTCGAGTACTCTCCTTTGCTGACTAAGGCTTTCTAATAGAATACTAAGAACATTTAATTATAATTAATCAACTAGAGACGGTACAGAGAAACTTCTAGAGGGAACATTATATCATGCTTGCCTAAAATACTACATTTGTAATCTTGCATCAGCTTATTCTAGAACTTTCATTTAAAATGGTATAAAAGGGGTATATACAGTAGATAGATAGATCGAGTTAACATTCGCTTCGTTAAGAGTTGAGATACATTGAGTACATTCTAGTGAGAGTTGATATGGCTATGTAAAACGCAACATATTGCTGTAATCATTGGAGGAAAACTGCGGGCCTAAGCTGGAAGGATACACAACCATACCAAAGGATTACTTACGTTAGCGTTGAAAGAGACGCATCTTGTGAACCTATTCAGTGTGTCACTGCGAATACACGATCAAAACAACGCGGCCTAGAATTCCCCACAGAAATGGTTGAAATTGCTTTTGAGACTACCTCTTCAAGAAATTCAAAAAAGACTTTCTAAGTCATTTTCTAAATGAACGTTCTTCTTTCTTTCTTTTAAGAATTCAACGTTTACCAGAAGACAAGGCTTTAGTTTGCAAGGATCCCTTCATATCAGTAAGAACCATATTTCATCACAACTAACAACGTACGTAACCGTATGTGACAGGAACACTAGAGGAGCTGCAAGAACATACGCCTGTGACAAATAAGGTCCGGTTTATCGAGTTTTTTCCTGAATAAGCCAAATGGTCCCATAGAGATGAAACTTACCTTAAAAGTCCCTTGTGGATGCTTACAATGATTCATTTATACTTGCAGCTATCTATAGGTCTATACCTTTGCCTTTCGTTTCATTTCTTCGTATTATTTTTTTCATTTTTGTGCATTTCGGGAGGGTTGTTGTTGTTGTTGCCCTTTGACGACAGTTGATTTTTAAGGGAACCTCCAATAAGATAGAATTCTTAAAACTATCAAGGGAGGATGCCTTCTTTGACTCAGAGAAAGGCCCCACCCATGCAACACTACGCCTTTGAAAGAGGTATTGCAAGTAAAATGTGTTGTAAGAGGCACACGAAGAGTGCCTATCTCTGCTTCTGTTGCAACTAGAAATAGCCATGTTCATCTCCTTGCAAGATTTCTTTCAAAACTTACACTATACTCATTAACATTGCCCTCTTTTTCCCTGTAAACAAAGTGCCTATACATTGAAATGATGAGGAACTAGAGAGAGTATGGCATGTTACCTTGTAAGTACACCTACAAATCTTTCAGAAGTGCTAGAGCCTATTAATTTTCAATGGTCAAGCAATAGCAGCTCTCTTGATGCCCTGTTTTTCATTAAGATTCAGCCCAATTTGTTATATGTCATACTTAGTGCAAATGACATGTATTGCGTCATCGATAAGAAAACGTCAAGAAATTCAACTAAACAGAGAAACTTTCATACCTGGCATAAGATACCCGTTAGGGCCAACAACTCTTTTCCCATCGCTCTCACCAGGGTATACCATTCCAGGTCTTTCTTCAGATGTCTTCATGCGACTTCGATTGATTTCCATATCATGTAGCATTTCACTGTATCTTTCACATTTACGTGGCATGTTATGGTCATGCCCACCATAGCATTCATTCACCCTGTATGGGGAATCTTTATACATCGGTGTTTCGCATTCATAACGGGATCTTTCTCTGGCTGGCAATCTTGCATAACCGTTTGGGGACAATCTACGCATCGCATCATCTACCGGGCGAATGTATCGCCGCTCCACATCGTCCGGGGAAAGTTCATCCCTCTCTTTCTTTGCTGTCTTTTTACGTGAGATTTCTTTGTCAAATTGATAAGCTTTCTCATTACCTACCTCATCTCGCATTCTCCCTGCTTCATAGCGCTCTGCCGCTATTTTCCCATCAAATTCATTTTCCCGGTAATCCTCCGGATCACGCCTTTGCACTTTAGATAAACCCTCACTACTGCCATAACGATCTTCAGATCTATAATTTCTAAAACTTCTAGCAGACTCTATGTTTCCATTCTCTGGCTTCTTGTTACGACTTTCCTCGTCATAACGCTGCTCGTCTCTTTCTTTGTCATCATACAACGTGTAATTATGTTGATCTTGACTCACTAAGGTGACGTTTGGGGGTGGATCCACGCTGCTGTATTCATGTTTCTTGTACGGTCGTGGTCTTTCTCTGTAGTAATCTTTCGTTGAGGGGTAAATCCTGATGGGTGTAAATGCTTTTCTTCCAGCTCTGATATTTTCATCACATTTTGGATCTCCGTAATCAACTCTGAATCTGCCATTCTTGTCATTATCCTCAGGAAGGTGATCATCGGTTCTTCTTCTTTCGTGGAGCATCTCATGATGGTGCCCCCCTTCCATGTACATCGCCCTATCTCCACTACCCATCTCTCTAATCATAAACTGGCGACTTTTGGATGAATAATCCGAATTCTCAGAATGGCTCCTGTGCACAATTTGCCTGCGATTAATGTGCTTAGCCTTATAAATCCCATCAAGGGCATTCTGAGACCGAAAAATATGGGGCGAGTTCCTCTGACTTGTGCTCTCCTCTGGCGCCCAATTTCTTCTTTGCTCTTGGAACTGACTCCTCCTGGGAGCATATCTCCCGTGCTCAGTTTCTGCATCACTTCCTTCAGCCCCTGGAGTGTCAACATCATGTTCCTGTCTCCAGTTAATGTCTTCGGGTTCGTTGAATGTTCGTGGCTCTTTTCGGTGTGAATTTGACGTGTGCAAGGGTTCACATTCACTGCGGTGTTCATCAAATGAATCGTGGTCAGCTGCTTCATGCTTTATCTCCGATGATGTTGAGTATATGTAAACAACCTGCGTATTATCCTTGCTTTCTTTGCCATAAAATACAGGTTGACTCGTATTAGCTTTATCAAATTTTCCTCCTTCTTCCATAGTCTCGTTAGCAGTCGTAATTGTTGCCCTCTCAAGCTTCTCAGTATACGAACGATCTCAGCTTTTATCAAAACATGTTACTGTAAATTGTAAAAGCAGCTTTGCGAATTATCTCGACGTCTAGGCGCATGTTGTGAAGCGAAAGGAAGCAACGAGTGTTAGGATGAAGCTCAAATACAAGACGAAGTGAAACCTCTAATCTCTAATTGGATTTAGCCTTTGACAGGTATCCTGTAGGCTGGTTAGCATATATAATCTCTTAATACGTAAAGATGGTAGCTTTGCTTTAAGGGCTGTTGTGAGGTCTGTGGGCTCTTTCGATTGTAAGCGAAAACAGATCTCCTTAATAGCATACAAAGTCACTTCCTTATCATTCCTAAATCCTGCTTTAAACATGGCTGGTTAAAACATGATTCCAGATTAATTTGTAGATCGCTGGTAAATATTAGGCTGAGAACTCGACTCTTAACGAGGTGAAACACAGCGGAAAACAATAGTGGCTTTCACGTTACACGTGGAGATTAGGGTTATTATCGGTTTATGAGCCTTGCTTTGATGGAAAATGCAAGACAAGGACCTATGATTTCAGGTGTGAATGGCTATAAAATTGAGAAACTAACGGAAACGGGTACATTGTTTGACGAACAGGCGAGTAAACGAGTTGAAAATGACTGTTTCAAGACCTGATTCGACTTTGAATCTTGCTTCATATGAATACGATCTGACAGATTACAGAAACTCCATTTCAATAGAAATCTAATTGCAACTGAGTGTAATGCGACTGTTTCGTCTCCAAATTGAGTTTGGTGGAATACCAACCATTTAAGATATTAGCTGCCTGCTTTTGAAGGATATTCGATTTCTGCAATCTGTTCTACTTTGTTGAACGTTTTTCGGAAAGAAGCACATGCCTGGGTGTGTATAATTACAAAGGGGGTGTGGGAGCTATTGGGCTTCATGAGGAGTGCTGTTTGCTTAAAAATTGACACAAATATGACTATCGAAGTAGAAATGCATAGGAAACTATAAAAACGAATTGTTTCAGATATTAGCCGAATTTCATGTAAGATGCATCCGAGAATTTTACAGGATGTGAGTTATAAGTTGCGGGGGATTAGGCAAGTGTTGTAGGAGGAGGATCTCGTGTTATGGAGGCGCGAGACACATTTTTGGCAGGGCTAATAAATTACGGTTAATGTTTTGGATGAGGACAATAAACATGTTGCTTCGATAACTTCCCAGGGGAGACACTCAGCACACACGCACACGGGGGGTTCAGTCCAAGAAATTTTGAGGCAACCCAAAAATATCACTTCAGCTTCATTGCAACCCAAAAATATCAGCTCATTTCATACTTAGAAACCTGTACATGAACTTTAAACATCCCAAAACAATGCAAATAGAAGTCAGGATTGCCTCCACCGAACCCAGAAATATCAGTTAAACAATTTTTGGTGTCAAAAATATCATGAACATAGTTTTAGTTTTATTTGGAACCAAAAATATCACTATTGGCACCATTCTGACCCAAAATATCGGACTTAACCTCCCGTATGTGCATGTGCTGAGTGGCCCCCCTGAGGATAACTTCAGTCTATATTTGATAATTCATCTTGTACAATTTCTTGCAATACATAATGTTTTTACAAAAATTTGTCGAATAGGCTTTGGAAAATTCAGACATGACGCATTTCGGAACGCGCCATACTTGGGACCAATAATAATAAAAAACACGATTTAAGCTGAGGAGTAACACAACCAGATGAAAATTGAGCTTCAAAATGAAACGGTTGAAACACAACAATTTCTGTCGTCGAGCTAATCCTCGGATTTTGCAATAAGACTGTGATTAACGTCTGGCATATCAACGCAATGATTAGCTTGATGTTTGGAAAATAGAAAAATCGACCGATATTTCTTCGAGATGAAGAAAGGACAATGGCATCCTTGGAACAGCTCCATTGGAGAGGAGCAGACAACTGTGGTAAATGCACGTTGACCTAACGTTGGGAATTAATGTGGAGTGGCGGCAAACCACTACTTCGCGTTTGACTTTGGCCTAAAGTTACTTAGATGTCGTGCTAGTTGAAAGCAAAAATCAACATAAATTGTGTCAATGAATACCTCCGTAACAGTGCATGGTACAAACTGCTATGGACAGAGTCACCCTTAAGAAAACGTTCAGCTTGTAACAACCTAGCCTAAGCTTGAATGATCTTAGACTGAGTATGTTGTCACTATTTTGGCCAGTTAGCACGTTTGATTAGAGCTTGATCTTGCTTGACAATTTACCCATGCCAGCATTATATATTCTCAAACATACGACAATCAAGCTCGATTGAGTTTATCTTCAGTTCAGAAGATGCATGCGTGCAAAATTCTTACTTGAATCAAGCTCTGAGAAACATAAGCGTAGGGCGAAATAAAATTTGGAGGGCTGCCCGATAAAAGATCCATTGTTTACGTAAGTTTTGCACGACTTAGGGCGATTTTCTGCCCGACTATGGCTGATTTTTGCAAATTTTTCCAAAGTTGGGAGGGCTGCAGCCCCCCAGACCCCCTGTCTCCTACGCTTATGCTGAGAAATACTCTCAAGACAAGTTGGTATCATGCTTGAAGCATGCTGCAAGCATAAGGGAAATCACCAAGGGCACTGTTTCTAACGTTCCAAGCCAGCCTTTCATGGTTGACTGTTATAATCAATTAATTCTTTATAAAATACGACTTTGTACATGAGAAATGATAGTACACAACATTTCGAACATTACTAAGTCGTATTTCATAAAGAATTAATTGATTATAATATAATAACAACGTGCCACACGCAAAACCAACTTTTTTCATGGTTGACCCCCAAACTATGGATTCTAAACTTCGAGATACACATCTTTTTTCATAAGAAACTGATTTATAAGAAACTAGTACTAACATGGCCAAAATATTAAGAATTTCTAGTACTGTGTCTGAGAAATATTAAGAAACTTTTCAAAGTTAAAAGCATGGATATCATATCAAATAGATCGGTGAACTGTTATTCTTGAGCAATACTATCTAACCATTTGTGTTTTCAACACAACAGAGCAATGTTTATTCCTTTATGATGTTTTAAATGTCAAGAAACATATCTGCCGCAGTGTTAGCGACCACATTGCTAATTCTGCATTCAAAAATAAGATACCAATTAAGAAACTTTTAGTACCAAAATGGACAAAATTTTATGTGAAATGAAGAAACTTTTAGTACCATGGCTTGATCCAAGTTTCTTATAAAAAAAACGTGTAACTCAAATATTGAGAAAAATGTTAGAGCGTCCCCCATTCAATGTTGACTGCTGGATGATAAAATGACCAGCATAGACAGATCCTGACATCAGTGTACCCTTGATATCAATTCTAATATCTTTCAGCAAATGCTGAGAGTGCAGAGGAAGCAATATTACTAATAACATCTTAACAATGCAACAATGCATTCAAGTGGTGGTAAGTTGTTCTCAATGTTCTGCATTTGACTAAATGCTGTTTGCAAGGAACGTTACCCGTTGTCTCTATCACAAGGATTTCTAAAATAGTTTTGAGAATATTTGCAAACCTTTTTAATTTCTAGTGTGGCAAGGACTCCCACTTTATTTCTGTCTTCTGGTTGCCAAAAAACTTCTAGATTCTGTCTGCTGAGCATTTGTCATCCTCTTGCAGTAGCAAAGGCCAAGCCTTGTCCTCAGCACTGAATAAATACAATTGACATTTGTTTCTTGAACTCTCAGAGGAAACTGAAATCAGACAAGAATTCTTAGGCAAGAAAACCATGTTGATGTATGCATGGAAAGAACTGTCAAGGACTGAATGTGCATTATCACTCAAGCCAAATGGCTGCAAATAACATTGCCCTGGGCGTTAATGTTATTTGCAGCCTTAACATGGTTCACAAGCAAAATAGGAAACCTGTCATTCAAATTGGAGTTTCTTTATGTAAGAATTACAAAATTGTAATTCTAATGGTTTTATTTTGGTAAAGATCTCATGCTATATATTTTTCATCACCAAATAAGAGTAACAAGTTGTAATAACATTGCTGGGCATTGAGCTGAATTTGATGCCTTCAGTTTCAAATTAGGGCCCTACTGTTGCTGTTTGCACCCTTCACCTTGCTTTTGAGCTCAAACAACAATGCTTGGGCCTCAAACTTAAAATCTCAGGACGGCCTGAAAAAGCAATTCAATGCCTGAAAAAGCAATGTCATCAATAGTAGAAGAATAAGTCCAACATGGAAGCTATTGCATAGCTTGGAAAGGTGTTGTGGCACAGTGGTGTAATCCTCTGACTTGGCAATCAGAACAGTCAGGCGGAGTGGGTTTGATACCTGGGCCCCACCACTTGAGTGTCATTACAAGGGGTCGACGACTTGATTAGCGCTTTGCCACTTCTGTGATCCTAGCACTTGGCGCTAAAAACTGCAACTTCATCTTCTCCTGGAAAGCTTAGCAACTGGTTGGGCTCTTAGGTAAGTTATGGCAAAAGTGCAAGAGAAACTATTTTATCATTCATCTTGTTCTGACAAGATGTTGCACTTGGAAGGCAAAATTTTCAGTTTTGATGTGTATCTGATCAACTGAGCAGTATGAAATGCAGTTACAGTATACTTTTTTGCAGAATTGGAGCTATGCTCTAAACAAATAATAGGTCCTACTGGTGTGATATCACAAAAATTTGGCAACCTTGATGAGACCTTTTAGCTGTTCTAAAAAGATTCTGGGTCAAGCAACTGAGAGCTATCATTATTGTGCAAATTTTCATTAAGATGTTAAAACATTGTTCAGTTCAGATTCCTTTTAGAATAGCTAAAGTTCTATTGGAAAAACTGTGACCAAATGCTTGGACCTTTTCTCCTCAAAACTTTAGAAATTTGATCTTCAAGAGTTTCGCTGTGACCAGCATTCAAAAACTACTACATACAAGTTTCATAATGAGCTCAAAATTCAGATTATTGTCAAATTTTGTGTCCTAAATTATAATATATCTTAGAATAAGAACAAAAATTGTTGTTAAACATAAATTATATGGATCAAAATGACTTTTCTTGCCGAACATATGCCTTAATTTTACCTGGGCAATTAAAATTAATTCTGAAACAATTTTTATACTTGTGCTTCTCTTTTAAGTCCAAGGCTGCATTTTATGTTGTGCAAGCTGGACCACAGATCTTCCTTGCACAATTATAAGTTTAACAAAGGCAGAACAATAGAGTAGTTAGGAGCAAATCATGTATCAACTTTGTCCCTGGTTAGCCTCATTTTAACACTAGCTTTCAGGCCCCCACCCCCACCCTTAACATCAGTCAATTCAAAACTGACAAAAGGGCTACGATCCATACATACATACATACATACATACATACATACATACATACATACATACATTTTTTATTTGTCCCGCAGGTTAAAGTTTGGCAGCTCTGAGGAGCTGATATGGACCTGCAATTAAAGCTATACTTAATAACAACACTATGAAATCTGAAATTTAACTTAAAAGTAAAAGTAATGATCCTTTTTATTAGATATAGTAATGTTTCCTTTTGTAAATTTAAAATCGTTTATGAGCTTGTTGTGACTTTTCAGTTTGATCTTGAAGCCATTTGTATCTTTAATTTGTTTGAGTTCATATGGTAAAGCGTTCCATAAAACGGACCCTCTGTATCTAAAACTGTTTCTGCCAACTTCCGTCTTGAATCTATCTATTTTTCGTTGCATCAAATGTCGTGAATTTTCACTTCTTGGAGACAACTTTTCAAATTCTACCAAATCGGACTTAGATTGATTGTAAATTGTGTGCATCAATACAGCTATACGTCGCTTTTAGATATATGCAAGTGGCTGCCACTTTGCTATTGAGAGGCTTTCTTCCTTAGATGTACTTCTTTTAAGGTTGTAAATCATTCTTGCTGCTCTTCCATGGATAATTTCTAGCTTTTCGAATTGGGCTGTAGAGCAGTTCCCCCAGACCGACGTGCAATATGTAACTTTTGAGATGACAGTGGAGAAGTAAATTTTCTCCAGAACTTGCCTTGGTAGAAACTTCATGCGTTTCAATGCACTCAATTTCAATGCACTCAATCTAAGAGAAAGGCATGGGAAATACAGGGCCTAACTCTTTTGGCATTCCAGCAAACAGGTGTGCAGAGAATGGCACTTGCACACTGGAGATTCTCAATAGACTGTTAAAAATAGACAATAGAGAAGAGAAGAACTTTCTTCTTGCACACCGGACATCTCATCAAAAAGTACCCTCTATAGACTGGCCAGCAAAGCTTCAGCAAACATTAGGGACCTTTAGCAACTAGGACGGCCACTGCAACTGCAACGCAAATGTGCCCTTTGTTTCCGAACTTCGGCTTGAAAGGGCTCCTTGTTTTACGTTCGAATTTGCTTCTCTATGAAGCTTTCCTTTTCAATTCCACAACTTGGAAATGCTATTTCTAACATGCTGTTCTTCAGATCTGGATCTTCGAAGTGAAACTTGCTCATTTTGAATGCTTATATTATGAAAGAGAAGGAAGGTTGCAGAGTATTTAGATGAAGAAGAAGATTTTGTCTTGGCTTGTTTAAGAACATATGAAGGTAATTTATGGGAACTATACTTGGTTGTATCAAATACAAGAGGACACTCTAGTTGGCGTTGCCATCCTGGCTGGCCTTGCCATCCTGGCCAAAGGTCCCGATTCTCCGACCAAGCAGATCATGTGAAAATGGGCTTAGGAAGGAAAATGAATCATAAATCATCACAATCTGCACAACATTACAGAAATATATCTTTATGAAAATCAATAAAGAAAATCTTTGTTCTTAGCATCATTGTTGTTCTAGACTGCAGAGTATGGCAAGTGCACACCAGAGATTTTTTTCCTGAAATATCACTGCACACCTGAGAAAGGGTGTGGTGCATTGAAATTTGGGTGTGGCTCTATTGTTTGAAGCTTTTATTTTGCCACAGTGACGACTGTATGAAGAATTTCAGACGAAATGACCAGTTTGGAATTTCTGATGAATTTGTAGACTTACTACAGTTGTTGTATCTGTCACTGTAAGCAATCTTGTTTGGATAATTGAGATCTGGGAATTATTGTAGTAAGTCTATTAATGCCCGTTTGCGTTCTGTGTGCAATCAAATTTTAGGCCCAAACTGTTTCTGCCGGATACGGGACAAAAAAGCCTTTGAGTTGCTATATTTTGTAACAATTTCTTTCAAGGACAAATTCAAAATTTTATCAGCACACTTGAAGTGCACACTTAGATCAAATTGCACACTTGCACACTCGAAATTTTGCTCTTGCACACCCGAGATCTCGTTCGAAACTGCCATACTCTGCAGTCCGGTTGTTGTTGAAGGCTGCTGAAGGAAAGTCTGAACATTGGCCTAACCACAAAGAAAAGATAGATCTGCGAAGTTTTCGGCCTAGCCCGGAGATGCTCCACCAAGCCTGGTGAGATGAAGCAAAGAGTAATTAGAATAATAATCAAATAGAATGAGAGAACAAGGATTCAGGAAGGGCCTCAAAGACTAGGGGTCGTCCAAAAATCCACTTGTGATCACTTAGCGGTATTGGGCTGCTAAGCGGGTTTCATCAAAATCCGTTAAGTGATCATTGGTGGAACTTATGGAATTCTAATCAAGAAAATTGATGTTTATTTTCAATTTCACACACCCTTTACGTTGATATTTGCAAGCTTTTGCTGCCGTTGCTTCAAAACATCATACAATCTAATGAGCGGTCGATTTAGGCCCATGATAATTGGTGGTGACTGGCAGCTTGGATCATCAGAATGACGGAATAGAAAATACATAAGTCCGCTATGGAGGGGGAGGGAGGGGGTTGAAAAGTTAGCGGCCAAATACCGCTAAGCGATCACAAGTGGATTTTTGGACGACCCCTTGAAATGTTTAATTCATGTTTCTGGCAGCTGAAAGCTGTGTGTGAGATTGATATAATTATATCCAGCAGCCTAATAAATCCTGCCAGTATCCTAGATCATCAATTTAGTTATTAAATACAGTTAGCTAAACTTGGAGAATGTCTTTTGAAGATAAGCAGATGAATTCTGATTAATTTGAATAAGTTTGAATGATGCTCCAAAATTCACATAGCTGGCCCCTAAGGCTTGTACAGAAGATGACTTGGCATGGAATTGTTACTGAAATTTCCCAAATTCAGTTGAGCTGGACCTGCGAGCAAGCCTGTACTAAACATTTCCAGACCTATCAATTTTCGTTGACATATTGACGAAATTGATTCGGCCTAACTAAGAAGTCTCGACCATGCTATGCATGGCATCATGCATGCTCAGCAAACACGCAGTCAAATGGAAGAAATGTGACTGTAGGCCTACCTCATTTTGTTTGTTCACTCTTGCAAGCAAATGGACTTCTTCTGTTCAAACAAATGTGATTGGAATTGGAGCCGACAAACAGCTGACTTCTCATCTTTGTCAGAAATCTGTAGCTGGGCTTCGAGCCTTTCCTCCAGTTCTTTTTGGCGCCATTTCTGAAAGCACAGGTGACCAAGGCTGCAACAGAGTTGAAATGACTCTTGGCTCCCTGTGGTCAGCTACGTCATCAAATCTAGTAGGACTGTTGGGCCTTCGCAGCATCCTTTAGCCATTGTTCGACATTCACTTGGCATAAACTTCGACCTTCTTGCTGATAGAAGATCAAAGCTTCATACAAGTATGTTTTTAAAGGAAACTGCTTAGAAGAAACTCAGCGCTCAGACTGCCAAAAAATTAAGAAACTCTAGTTCTGGGAAAATATAACTTAAGAAACTATTCACTCTTACAAAATAGGATATGCAAAATATTTTTACTTTATTTCCACTTGTTTCTTGTATCGTAGTACTCCTACGGTACTTGAGTGATGTGTAAACATTCATAAGCGTATGGGACCAAAAAACCTAGGGGGGGCGGCCCGACACAAAGCCCATTGTTTGCCAGCATTTTTGCGCGACTGAGGGCAAAAATTTGTCCGAAAAAGGCTGATTTTTGAAAATTTTTCTCCAAAGTTGGGGGCTACCGCCCCCCAGCACCCCTCGCCCCGTACGCTTATGTAAACATTGGACAGGCTTCAAAAACAGTGTTTTTAAATTTTCTCGAGGGAACAAGTAGTGATCAAGAAGATAGTTACGGAACTTTTAAGAAACTCGTAAGAAGCTCTGAGTACTCAAAATCTGATAATTTTGAGAAACTTTTCAGTACCTGGCCAAAAATACTTGTATATAATCACACAGAATGATTGACTGGTTGCTTAGAATTTAGACGTTGCCACAGCTGAAAGCAAGCGTTGGTGAATTTAAAGGGCGAATGGGTCCCATCGATAAGAAAGCTCTATTTGGTGTCACCTTTCTGAAGCAAGCTGCGTCAACTTGTAACATTGTGGGATTAGTTTCGTTGTGATACAAAAGTTTTTTTATGAAATAAGAGCAAAAAGGATAAAGTGGAGAATTGTTAACAGACTCAAGTTTCAGTGAATTTCATACATAGTGCAATTGCTGCTGCTGTTCAAAACAAACTAGCTCGTTTCTTACCATTAATTTCCTAGTAAGAATCTGCTTAAACTCCTAAATTACACTTCATAATTTTCACATCCATTTAGTTAAATGATTGGATATGCATAAAGTAAATGTTTTTATCTTATATGGCAGGAGAATAGACTTAATCTTGTTCGATCATTGTTAAGAAAATAAATAATAGCACGTGTTGCCAAATGGCTAATCCAGTAATGATGTAATCTATGAAAAATCCATTAATAAGTTTACTGTCTAATTATCTTTGTCTGTTTCAAGCATGCACATGTAAACTTCTTTTAGGTGTATCTTCCAGCATGTGGTGGACAGGCAATCGGAAGTGAAATGGCTTCAAGTTTTGTTTTGCTCCAAGTAAAGAGAGAATGTTAGAGTCTTTTGAAAAATTCGAATTCCTGATATAGTATAGACTCTGTGATGAGCTACGGCCGTTTTCAAATTTTGCAGAGATAAAAGATTGGATCTTCTTTTCCTGAAAGGCAGCTGCCTATCTTTTGTTTCTTGTCAGTTCTATCTACTGCAAAAGTTTCCATGTATTTTTTTTCATTTTGAAGATATCTTCTGACTTGTGGCAGAAAAGCAATGGATTAGTTTGTGTTTTTGGTAAGCAGAGAATGCTCCTTTGTTGCTGTAATTATTCAACAATTTCAACTTAATCTTCGTTGATGTAGTGAAAATAAGAATTGCAAATTCTGTTTCTACAAGTCAGCTGCTTAAAGGGAATCGAAATAGTTAAAAGATAACCCGAGCGAGCCAAGCTATAAATATAATCTATTGAATTTGATAACTTCGACACGTGCACTTTCATTGTGAAGCCAAAGAAACAATAAGTGTGCAGGCGTTTTCTGTTGCCTATTTACAGCGCCTACGAGATCTAGCTATGACTATTCCCTTTAACTCTTTCGACAATAATTCGGAAAGATTACTTACGTACACTAATTATGGTGAATTTGGAAGGTGACAAAACTGTTGTAGCACTCCTTAGTACTTTAGTACACAATTGTTGTCTGTTTCAAAAGCTTGTATGTACACCCACTGTGAGGGTGTGCCTGGGCTCTGGCCCCGGCGTTTGCTTCCGGGGCCCCGTTGGATTGCTGATCATTGTGGCGCTCTGGGCTGTTGGGGGTTGTGGGTGCCTTGGGGTTCCTGCCTGGGTCTCTCCGTTTGGGGGTGGCCCTTGTCACATTCATAGCCTGGTTTGAAGAAATACCATCTCATTTTAAATTCATTCTATGGCCAATTATGATAGGAGGGGCTCCCTCCTCGATTAGTTTACCTATTGAGGGGGCTCCTCCTTTAAGTAATTCTCTGCATACAATTCTCTTTTTTATTTCTTCCTTTAATGATAGTATTTGTAATTGTATTTGTAATTGTATCAATACTGTATTCAATTGTATTAAATTTCTTTAAGTCTTGTAATTTGTTTGTATAGTAACTTAGTGGAATTGTATGTATGGAATTTAAAATATAAACTGAAACTGAAACTGAAACTGAAACATTTCTGTCAGTCTTAGTTAGAGTAAATGCTTGATACTATAACGCTTGATCAGCAGGAACTACGTGCCAGTTTGACTCACACAAGGTCTCAAGCATTACGTTCAAGCCTGACAAGAAAATTTGCAAAGCAAGAAATACCAAAATTTCCCCATAGTTCTTGGATGGAAATTTAAGGGAAATGGATAAGTTTCTGTGGGAAATTTAAGGGAAACGGAAATTTCCATTTTCCCTTTGGGAAATTACGGGAAATGAGTCCGTTTCCCCAAAATTTCCCCAACAAAAACTGTGGGGAAATTTCATCATTTTTGCAGTGGTTAGAAAGAACCACGTCTTAGAATATCTTGAGATATCAACTTGATTCTCAGGGGGGAGGGGGTCACTTCAGTTTCCAAGATACGGTGTTGTGCTATTCAAATCGTAATAGTACCACCTATAAATTCGGAGAAATTTCTCAAAAGTATACCCATAAATCCTGAGTTTTTTCGAAAATCATACCCATAAATCCGAAAATGCCCGTACCATGGACAAATTAAGTTATTCCCCGGGACTCGATCCATCTGGGGGCACTTTGCACATGGAAATGCGTGGAGGTAAGTCCAATATTTTTGGGTCAGATTACTGCCAAAAGTGATATTTTTGGGTTCAAATAAAACTGAAATTTTGTTCATGATAATTTTTGACATCAAATATTGTTGAACTGATATTTCTGGGTTCGCTTGAATCAATCCTGACTTCCATTTGCATTGTTTCAGGAAATGTTATGTTCATGCACAGGTTCTAAGCATAAAGTGAGATGGTACTTTTCGGTTAAAGTAAAGTTGCAGTTACATTTATGGGCTTCCTGAAGACTTCTGAGACTTACCCCCCCCCCCCGGTATGCGCATGTGTTGAGTTTCTGCCCTGGGCGATCCATCTACACCATTATCGAAAATTAAATTTGAAGATGGAAAAGACACGAGATTTCAATCATCTTATAAACAGCATTGCAGCCAGGAATATCGAAAAAGGCGGCAGAAGGGGGTTGGTGACTGTCCCTCTTGCCTTCTCGAAAGTGGCCTAAAATAGGTTTACCTTTTAGTTTGATTGGGAGGGTTAATGATAAGTTAGAGGAGCAATGTTATAATATTTCTTCTAATTCTACTGAGCAAAATGAATGTCTGTCAATTATCTGAAATTAAATTTTATCCTATGTATACTATTAATAAATGCCTGTCTTTTCGTGGCTAGAGTGTTCCCACAAGTAGCTTTTTGTCATATTTTTCATGCTTCTTGCAAACCAAATCTTAATCCACTCAAAATCAATGTAAGTCACTCCAGTTTCAAGAAAGTCTTTCTGGGTCAGCAAATTATGTGGTTAGAAACATTACACAACGTTGATATCTGAAAAGCGGGCTCTTGTGCTGGCCTCACTCCAAAAGGACTCTCAAGTTGCACTCATATCGTTGAGTTGAATGATTCATGCAGTTGTCGCTCCACTGAGGGCCTTATTGCCCTAGAGCTGTAAAAAACGCAAAAAAAAGACAATCGGCAACGACTTCCTGTCGCCCACCGTCTGCTGGTCAGAATAGGGACCTTTAGCAACTAGAACGGCGACTGCAATGAAAACGCAACTGAGCCCTTTGTTTGCGAACTTCGGCTTGAAACGACTATTTGTTTTTCGTTCGAATTTGCTTCCCTTGAGTCTGTGAAGTTGTCCTTTTCAATTGCGCAACTCGGAAATCCTGTTCTTCAGATCTGGATCTTTTCAAAGTGAAACTCGGTCTTCTTAAATGTTAATTATAAGGGAAACAGAGCGTTCCGAAGTCTTTAGATGAAGAAGGCGATTTTGTCTCGTCTTATTTTAGAACATATGAAGGTAATGTGGGAAACTATACTCCGTTTGTATCATACGAGATGACGACGTTCTGGCTGGCGTTGCCGTCCTGGCTGCTAAAGGTCCCTAATGTGGCTTGGACTAAGGCGGTTATGTAACAATGGCAAGAATGATCCTTTACCAAAGTACCGATGCCTACAGTTGTGGACAAAACTCTTGACACACTTCGTCTTTTGGAGGAAATTCTGAGTTGAGATCCCCCCACCCCACCCACTGCAATGTTGAAGGCTGATGAAAATGTCATATGGGTTGACAAGTATGTCTTATTCAAGTAACTAACATTGTAATGGGGGGGAGGGGGCCATTAGCAGTGGACGGTAGTAGCAGTTTACATTCAGGAAAGGCCCCTTTTAACGCAAAACTCATCTGTCCCAAGGAGTTTTGTCCGCGGTTTTGTCCGAGTGTCAGGTTTGGCAGGCCTGCTGAGCCTTCTGCTCCAAAAGGCAGAAGGTTTGATAGAATTTGGAGAGATTCTCGACGTCATTTGCAGAAATCTGCAATTCGACTTTGCTCGCGTTGCGACAGTAATCGGTAACTTTACTCTTTCTTGCAAAGCAAAGACTCGCCTTTCGTGTTTTCGACTGGAAACCTCGTATCCGCCAGGATAAGTCGGAAACTTGTTGCTTTGAAGAAATTTTTGTTTAATTGGGGACTGTGTTTCTGTCTCTGCGAAGTCGACAGTCTTCAGAATTTGGTAGGTTTGGGAAAACCAATCAAGCACACCCTAAGATCCAGTGTTCTTGAGAAAAAAGTAACTGGTGACTTAGGCCCAACAGCTAATTTCTAAAAATGAATTCGAATCAAACAACAGCTTGATACAGTTCGAATGTACACAACAGTGATAGAAGCTCCAGCTCCAATACCACTCGATCAAACCTTTTGTAGAAGAGCTTAAAGGTTTTTGTATGGAGCTCCCATCTGTACAAGTGGAGAAGCGTATGGAATTGAAATGGGTCGCAGTTGTAGTGTTATCAGTTCAGGCAAGAGCGAAACTACGATATTCGAGTCTAACTAGAATTGGGCCTCAGCAAGCAATGTAGATCCACTCTGCATGTAGTTGCTCTAACAGAAAAGTAAGCTAAATTCAAACTAAAGCCATAGCAGTAGTCGAAAAGCATCTTTGTCGACAGGGTAACCCTGTTAAAATGATATAAAATGAAGATGTCACATGAAATGAGCGATAATGCAAGTTAATTATGCAAAAAATTCAGTTGTTTTATCCGCGGACATTTTTGAGAAAGACTGCACACCCCTTTTCAGCGCGAGAATCTTTACCAAGGGTATTTCAAATCATGAAATAATACCACAGGTGTCCCGTACTCCATTCCTTATGTTCCTTTTTTTAACCTCCAAGAAAAATTTGCACATTTTTACCACAGGAAGCTCCTTTCGCAAAATAATTTGCATATCTTTCCATTTCTCTGGAAAGCAGGCTGTATTACAATAGGAATCTCATATTAGATCATGCTACAACAGTGTACTCTTTTTCTCTAAATCTGAACCTCCTTTCCAAAACAATTTACACATATTTACCAGCATAATCCAAACGTAATGGATCCAGCCTTGTAAAATACAGTTGCCGCCGAATGAAAACTTTCAACCAAAACCCAAACCAGAAAGACTAACAGATGATCAAGTATTCCGCAGTACCGAAATCGCCTAATATTCTCTACAATCTGATTAGAAATGACTCGGGAAGTAGGAATTATATTTCCTTGCTGTTCACGCAAGCAGATCAAATGAAATCTAAATGCACAATCTTCTCTTATGCGAACAGTTATTGACGAAAATGCGACTGATGTGAATTCATTATTCATGCAAATACCACCTTGAACCTTCTTTGGTTAATCTGCAATCAATTTTATTATTGTTTTGCCTTCTGTAATTGCTCTTTACGAAGAGCAGTAACGAACTCAAGAGCTGCATATGAATGTTTAGAATTACCATAATGTAATTGATGATTTCCACACGTGCGTAGAAACTGTTTAAAACTAGGAACGCGTACTATGCATTTTCTTTGTCCTGTTCTTACCCAGGGCTGTAGGAAGCGGTGACGGCTTGTATTGCTCAAGCCTCGCCCAATCAGTTTGGAAACAATGGAGCTACGTCAAAAGCATTGATTAGATGTATTGTTCTCTATTGTTTTGAGAACAATTCCCCCAATCAGCGGCAGCTCCCTACGGCACTGAACCCACGGGGTGTAGTCAGGCATATTTTTGATAGGAATGCTCTGGTTACTTTTTTGGGAGCAGAGCTTACAATTTTGGGTAAATTATTTGTAAAGTTATTTTTTGGGTTCTTGAAGTTCTGCATTACTTTTTTCAGTCTGAAATATGGGCTGAGGTAAGAAAATTGGGAAAAAGATTACTAGTGACTATTTCTTTTGCTTCAATCATGTTTATCCATCGGTTTTGTGGACACGATTTGGATGTTGATCGTGTCGACAATACCTGGCCTAAATGTTCCTAAATGATTGCTCTGATGCTCTGATGATGTTGCCCCTCTTCTTTTCTATGACCGTTCACTACATATTCCTAAATGATTCAATGTATTTCACTACCTCTCTAGTCTTCAACTCACTATATTTCTTCTCTTTCTTGATTTGGAGCCGAAGCCTTGCTCTCGGCAATCTGAAATGCTGTATTGAGCTCTGCAAATTATCAGTCCCAGATCGATGCGACCTCCCAGCAACTCATCCTGAACTTGAAATTGACATTGTCAAAGTTGCTGATGGTTAGATTTTTTCTGTAACTGTTGACAGAATCAACCAAAAATTCTGTTTTCAACAAACTTTATCGCTGCGCTAAACTTCATCCAACTCATCCAACTTGACATAAATCCATGCTGACCAAATTTACTTTATTAAATGAAACACACACAGAAACCTGCAACAAATACAACTCCAGTGCCACTCATTGCAGGAAAGAAAACGTAGTCAGCGAGTTTCTACAATAAGTGAAACTTGCAATTACATAAGGGATTGAACGCAAAAGAAGCATTATAATTGAAAGAAAATTAAATGAGAAGCCTTATGGCTGAGCAAAAGTGAGCTTGTTTGATAAAACGTCCAATAAGCGACTAGCCCAACACGGACCCATTGAGACAAAGTTGGTCCTGCATATTTCGACCAAGTTGGTGGCACACCATTGGTTTTGTACCCATAAAATTGAAAAAAGACTGAATAGTCTGTGAATTTAAGATTAAGAATCACTTTTTGAAAAGGTTCATGTATTGGTTAGGAATATTCTGAGGATATCTAACTAAAATCCTTTCGCTGTCTTAAAGTAAAGTCTAATTTCAGCGGAATTCTTTTGCTGTTCTCGTCCCGATGATAAACATAAGATTATTGAAAAAATATATTCAATAAGAATTAGAAAGATCTAGAAGCCATAAGTCGAAGGGATAATATCTAAAGATGTCAAAGCGATAAGACGTTTAGAAATAAGTCTTCGGATATCTTAAGCGAAGCCAACGGAAATCTAAACTTCTTTGCAGAATGCAACACGGTATTTTGGTAAACAAAATTCTCGACTCATCGCGAGAACTCATCATAGTAACGAGAGAATAATTACGGTCTATCATCTTAGAAACCGTGAGAATATACAAGAGTTAAACTGATTAGTTATCGATACTTGAAAAGTATAATTCCGTCAGACAGCTTAAGACTAAATCTATTAACATGCCGGCCCTCTGTATTGATGTCATAAATACTTTGTTTCCCTGTGTTCATAAGTATAAGCTGGATGTGCCAAAAGGTGGAAACTTTCGCAAGAAAGTCATTTTGGAAAAATTTATCAATCAATTCAAGATGGTAATAACCGAGTAGCTAAGATGCAAATTAAAAAGTAAAAACTCAGTTGGCCAAAATGTGTCGCATCGTTTCCATGTTCTAGCCTATCGATTGCCATTCCAAGCAAAATCAAAGAGACAAAATCGCTTGATAAAGCATCTTTTGATTTCTCTAACATATTTTGTGCCACAAAGGTTGTGCCGAGAGCGCAGAAAATAGCATTTTACTAAAACTCTTCGACGATTATGGTCACATGGCTTGAAATGGGTAGAACAAACTTTAGCCGATAAGGTCTATGGACATCATAGAATTACAAGCCCCTTCTTGAGTAATATCATTTTTAAGATAGCCGAATGCACCTTTTCAACCAAGCGACCTCGTTTTGAAAATTTTCAAGATTTTTTTAGCTTGCGTCATATGAATTTTCAGACCCCATATTCACATTCAGCACCCTAATTTTAGTCTAATTACAAATTTTCATGATCTTAGTACTAACGAATTTAATTTTATGAGAATAACAAAATTTGAAATTTTTTAAGGGATTTGACCAGGAATAATGACTGAGGGTGTAAAGTGTCACCCCGAACGATTTTGACGGTCAAATCCCTTATAAATTCTTAAAGTTATTATTGCCATAAAATTACTCTAGGAATATGAAATTTTGGAATTAAACTAAACTTGGGGTGCTGAATCAAAATCCACGGTCAGAAATTTAGTATCGAGAAATTTTCAAAAATTTTCAAAACGAGGTCGTTAGTTGAAAAGATGTATTATCTTCGTGAAATGTGATTGAAAGTGTCAAAAATGCGTATCTTCCCCGGGTGAGTTGAAAAATGTTTATGTGCTTGACTGTCTGCAGCTCTGATGCCATTTACCGTATTGCTAGAAACTGATAACACCAGTACAGCTAATCAATCTACTTTGCTAAATCTTTGGTTCAACGACTACGTCTTTCAGACAGTGTTTTTAAGGCACACTGTCTTGGTACTGATTGGATAAACGAGACAATCAAGAAAAGAATTAGGCACGCCTCAGTAATTTCACTGTACACTAAATTTCACGAAGATAATGATGATCTGATTCCCTTGATGCTTGAAACAAAGTATGATGCAAGAGCATAAAGGCTTGGTAATTACTCAAAGGCAAGGGCTTTATGCTTGATTTCAACATGACAACTAGCCAATCACGACGATGACACTGTGCCTTTAAGGAATTTTCATCACTGAAAAAGACAGCGTAAATCGTTATTTTTGGGTCGAATGGGAGAAACAAAAGAGTGTGACAGTTGGTTTCGCAAAGTCTCTCGAGTCTTTTCCAAGGCAGTTTGGCATTCAGCTAATTTTCTCAAAATTTGGTAGTGCCACTTGATCCAAATCTCTGACTACTCTTTTAAGTTCAGTTCCTCCCAAACTGGTTTTGATCCTATTCTCACTTTTCTACCAAATAATGCTTGCATCGTACAATTGTTCAAACCTTCTGTTTGAAGAAACTATGACGATGCAAATTATCATCAATAAAGGAACACAATTCTTGGGAAATCAAATGGGGTGCCAGGCAGACTTTCATCGGAAGGAAAGGAATGTTTATCTCTCTTTACTCTGAAAATATAAAGAAAAATTTCAAGTATAGCTGAAGCATGAAACAATAATCACTGCACGATGTCCAATCCATGACTGCACATTTACGATTCATTATTGCACAAAGTGATCATCACTGCACCTTAAACTAACCCTTTACGTCTTTACGTCTCGATGTTCCAGCCACAAAGCTTCCCTTCAACTTTCTCAATTCATTGTGTCATGGTTGAACAAAGCCAACTGTCCTGCAGCTCAGCCATGCATAGCACAATCAAGAATTGAGTTGAAATTAAGAATCGACCAAAAAAGAATTATTCTATACCAGGTGAGCAAAAAAGAAGTTCCCCCGTTTGAAAATTCATGGCGTCAAGAGTACTTCACAGATTTAAATGATTCAGCTATTTAAAAGGGAAGAGATAAAAGTGGCTTTACGAATTTTCTTGCTGTCTCACGAGCACAAAAAGTAACGATAGATTCAAATTTGCAAAATGCCATGGTGTGACGATTTAGAGCACTTTCTAGAATTAGTAAGATTAGTAATTACCTCATAGCTAATTCATAGTGACATTGTAGCCAGAACATTCTTTAAACATGATTTAGCACAATCGTAGTTAGTTCTTGCACCGCCATTTTGAAAGCAATTAGAACAGGAAGTAGCTAGCCTCGTTTTCGTATTTAAGAATAATCTCGTTTACCCGCGAACATTCTAGGTATTCTAAATATAGCAACAGCTGACTCTATATGACGTAATCGTATGAAATAATAATCGTGCTTAGTAATAATGATATTAGAAAGTAGTTACTAGAAAATTCCCCTTAAAAAGTATATAAGCTAAAACAGTAGAATTTAGTGGGAGTTCTTGATAGAGGTTTGAGAGTTTATAGAGAATTATCAACGCTGTGAGAGTTACTACGCAGAAAAAGCGTCTTTTCTGTTGTGATAATCCTAATCGTGAGTTTATTGTCGTGGTTAACAGAATCTAATTCCCGACAAAGTGGCACCCCAGATGGGAGTATATGCTGAACTGTGAGCAAAGAGATAACTGTGAGTAATCAAGATGGAAACTACCAAAGATGTTAAGAAATTTCTCGATGCAACTATTCAAGTGCTAAGGCTATTACGCGAAGAAACGCCAAAGATTTTAGAGAGGAGAGCTTTGAAACCGATGCAGCGTCATGTGAGAACCATTGAGGAGCATTTGGATGACGTTCATAATTTGAAAACTAAGATGCAAAAGCTGATGATCGTAGAAGGCGAAGAACCAAGCAAAATAAGAGAGTGGAGTCAAGAAACAGAAGACACTGTACTGCAGTACGAAAGAGTTATCGAAGAACTAGAAAACAATATCAAAGAGCTGCATGAAAGAGCTACAGCAGAGGAGAGACAACGAGAACAAGAGCTTGAAGAAGAGAAGAGGCGCCGACAATTTGAACACGATATCAAGCTGGAAGAAGCTAAACTCCAAATGAAGAGAGAAATAGAGAAGAAACTCGAGGAAGAAAGAGAAAAGTATCAGGGGAGCAAAGATCAGAAGTTGAAAGCAAAACTACCAAAGCTCGAGATTACAAAGTTCCAGGGAACCCATGTTGATTGGCTGCGTTTCTGGAGTCAATTTGAAGCAGAAATTGACCAAGCTGAACTTGGAAAAGTAGCAAAATTCTCATACCTTAAAGAATTATTGGTTCCCAAAGTCAGGCAGACAATTGATGGCCTACCTTTCACCACAGAAGGGTATGAACGAGCAAAACAGATATTGAAGACTAAGTATGGAAAGCCAAGTGAGGTCGTCAACGCTCACGTACAGAACTTGATGAGTTTACAATCAGTGAATGGAGCAAACCCAGTAAAGATCCACGAGTTCTATGAGAAACTGGTTACTCATGTCCAGATCCTGGAAACAATGGGAAAACTGAACGAAATAGCTGGCTATGTTAGAATCACTTTGGACAAATTACCTGGAATAAGAGCCGATTTAGTGAGAATGGATGACGACTGGCAAGAATGGGGATTCAGTCAACTCATAGAGGCTTTGAGAAAATGGTGTGAGCGGAATCCCGTGCAGTCATCTGGCAGCAAGCATGATAATTGTCCAAACGAGAGAAGTTCTAACCAGCAACGGAGAGAGAGGATTTATCAAGTGAAGCAAAGAGAATGGAAACCCAGATCATGCGTTTACTGTGAAGCGACAGACCATCGATCAAGCGACTGCAACAAAGTAACGAGTGTTACGGAGAGAAAGAAGCAGCTGAGTCTCAAGAAGCTTTGCTTTAACTGTACGGGTGGACGACATAGAGCAGCAGAGTGTCACAGTAAAGCAACCTGTCAGAAATGCAAAGGAAAACACCATACATCTATTTGTGACAAGGAGTCAAACCAAGTGATGTTGGCAACTGGCGAGGGAACAGTTACATATCCTGTTGTAGTAGTCAAAGTAGACGGAGTTAAATGCAGAGCTTTGTTGGATACTGGAGCGGGCAGCTCTTACATTTCAACAACACTTGCTACTAAGATAAACAAGAAGCCGATCCGCAAGGAGTACAGGAGGATTGACATGATGATGTGTTCCACCAACCAACGGATTGATATCTATGAAGTGACCGTCGCAAGCCTGAAAGGTGATTTTAGTTTGGCAGTAAATACAAGTAAAGTTGACAAGGAAGTTCTTTTGTCTCTGCCTAATCCAAGGTACTCAGAAATGATGAGAAAATACAGATACATGGAAGGAGTTTCAATGGATGACGTTGACACCAAACCTGAGTTGCCTATTCATATGATTTTGGGAGCGAGTGAATACACGAAGATAAAGACGGATACCAAGCCTAGAATCGGGAACCCTGGAGAGCCTGTTGCTGAAATGACTGCATTTGGTTGGACAATAATGTCACCTGGCGCGGAGTCCACTTTAAACAATGTCTACTTAATTCAAAGTTCAACTGCAGATTACGAGAAGCTTTGCAACTTAGATGTTTTGGGACTTGCAGATAAACCTACTGGAGATCAAAGCTCAGTTTACGAAGACTTTAAGGAACAGCTCACACGTAACACTGAAGGATGGTATGAGACAGGACTGCTCTGGAAGAATGCACACCCAAACTTGGACAACAACAAAAGCGGGAGTTTAGGAAGGCTGGCGTCACTCGTGAGAAAATTACAAAGAGATCCTGAACTTTTCGACGAATACGACAATATCATTCAACAACAGTTAGAACAAGGAATCATCGAAAGGGTGACAGCAGATCCAAAAGGTCGTGAGTTCTATATCCCACACAAACCGGTTGTCAGAAGGCTCGCAGAAAGCACAAAAACTCGCATAGTGTACGATTCATCAGCAAAAGGAAGTGAGAAGAGCCCATCATTAAACGATTGTTTAGAAACGGGACCACCACTTCAAAATTTAATGTGGAACGTATTGGTTAGAAATCGATTCATGCCTGTGGCATTAACAGGAGATATGAAGCAGGTATTTCTACAAGTGAGAATACGTGAAGACGACAGGGATGCCTTGAGATTCCATTGGATTAACGATAAAGATCCATCACAAGTGGAAACCTTTCGCTTTACAAGAGCTCTTTTCGGACTTGTTCAAAGTCCGTTTCTTTTAGGAGGGACAATCGAAGAACACTTAAAGAGTTGCCAAGATGAATATCCTTTGGAAGTGAAGGAGGTCGCAAAGAGTCTTTACGTTGACGATGTAATCACGGGAGCGAATACAGTACAACATTTACAACATCTGAAGGACAGTGCAATAGCTATCTTCGACAAAGCAAAGTTTCAGTTACACAAATGGCACTCTAATGCTCCTGAACTAGAAGACGGGACAGCAACATCTGATGAAGAACAAACGTACGCAAAACAACAGTTTGCAATTAAATCCAACGATACAAAGATGCTCGGGTTGAGTTGGAACAAAGGAAAGGATACATTGAGCATTACTTTCCCTGAGGAGAAAGCACAAACAACAAAAAGAGGAATATTGCGATTCATGGCATCAATCTATGATCCTCTTGGATTTGCATCGCCAATAACATTACAAGGGAAACTCCTGTACAGAGCTGCATGTGAAGAGAAGATGTCATGGGACGAACAGCTACCCGATCAAGTTAACAAACAATGGTTGAAGGCTGAGAAAAATCTACCAACATCTGTCGAAGTACCAAGAAGTCTTGCAGGATTCAGAGAGGAAATAGAGGCGATTGATCTGCACCTATTTGGCGACACAAGTGGTCATGGGACAGCAGCAGTTATTTATGCAGTAGTGTACCAGCAGTCAGGAGTCACTCAAGGGCTTGTTGCAGCAAGGAGCCGATTGGCGAAGAAGGGGTTAACCATCCCAAGACTGGAGCTTGTTTCGGCACACATGGCAGCTAATCTGGGACAAAATGTAGTGGATGCTCTAGAGGGCCTTCCCGTCAGGAATGTATATGGTTGGCTGGATAGCACCGTAGCGCTACACTGGATTAAGGGTCAAGGAAATTATAAGCAGTTCGTTGCCAACCGGGTCAGAAAAATTGCAGACAAGAAGTTTATCCAATGGAGATACATTAACACAGCTGAGAATCCAGCAGATGTAGCCAGCAGAGGAGCTGCCGCTGATAAGGTAGACCAAAGCTGGTGGAATGGGCCAACATGGTTGTCAAAGCAAGATGAATGGCCGGAAGACAAGGAAACTACTCCAAACGACGACACAGAAGCTGAAACCAAGATAATCAAGCAATTTTTAGGAGCAAGTGTCAATGCTGAGTCTGATCACGATCAAATCATTAACAAACACAGTTTCTGGAAAGCAGTTAGAATCACATGCTGGATACGGAGATTCCTTCGGAACTGCAGAGCAGCCGAATCAACAAGGCTCAAAGGACCACTAACAACCGAAGAAACACAAGGAGAAATTCAAGAATGGGTGAGGAGAGAACAGCATGTCGTTGCAGACACAGATGCATTCAAAGAAGACTTAATGAGACTAAACCTCGTAAAGAATGCTGATGGAATATATGAATGTCATGGCAGAATTCAAGGTTCATACCCAATCTACTTGCCCCCGAACAGAGTATTTACTGAGAAACTGGTTATGGATGCTCATTTATTGACCTTGCATGGGGGAGTTGGGTTGACAATGGCTAAGGTACGATCTCAGTACTGGATTCCTAGGCTCAGGCAGCTAGCGAAAAGAACAATCAGAGCCTGCCATGGATGCAAGAGATTTCAAGCAACAGGATTGAAGAGTCCACAAGAAGGAAATCTGCCGACTGACAGGACAGTAGGAAGTACGGCTTTCCAAGTGATAGGCGTGGATTATGCTGGCCCACTGACATATGCGAGAGGGAAGAACAAAACTGGTAAAGCATACATTCTCTTGTTCTCATGCAGTCTGACGAGAGCTATTTACTTGGAGCTAGTACCAGATCAAGGAGTAGAAGTGTCGTGCCCCTCGCTTGGCCGGTTCATTTAGAAGGGACACGAAGAAATTAAAATCAAATTTGCCAGACTTCCATCACTTGCAAACCACTTTTACAACCATGTTTCTTCTACTCGCATGCTGCGGGTATTACTTCATGTAATACAGTTGTTGTTGCTGTTAAAGTCCTCTACTACTATGACATTTAGGGTGGGAACTAATTTATAACCCCCGACACATGCCCCTTCTTCAAAAGAGTCCTCCGGGACTGTCCTTTCAATTTCTTCGATTGATCTACAGAAGAGTTCCTTGTCATTTGTTTCCAAAGTCTCTTTAGTCTTTCAAAGCTCTATACCGCTTCTTCTTACGCAATGTCCAAAAAAATCGTAAAGTCATTCCATGACTATGAAGTAACTGATCGGCCGTTTCAATATACTTGTAACGATTCAAATGTTTCTATCTTCTGATTGGTCTGGTTCCTTCAAGAATTGTTCTCGACAGTTGGCAATTTCTTCATCGTTGGAAGTAGTTCTTTTTTTTTTTAATTATAAATCAAGCAGCGTGTTCGAGTTAAATCTCAGTCTATCAAACGAAAACAAACGTGTAATATTTCGTGAGTCCTTTCTCAGTTCGTGATTATATTATGTAAAGTCTTTAAAAACATTGTTGATGCTGAACGGGAAATCGTAGTACTGGGTACGTGAACGATGGCCTAAAGTTAAAACTCATTGGATTTGGCCTTAAGTGCATTTGATTCGGATCCACAAACATCGGTGTTGGATAACGTCCTGTATAACCGTTCGGAAAACTCTGATAACGTATCCCTTGTCCCGGCGGTAACGGATGTCTTGTAGAACTAATACTTGAAACATCGCCTGCGCGTGAATCAAACGATCTTCCGGGTCCATAATAAGTCAAAACTTGCGGCGGTCTTCTTTCTCTCTGTGGTCGTACATTGTGAGCTTGCGTGTTCGTATCAGTATCCTTAGATGAATTATCAATGTCCTCAGATGCTGGTTCTGGCATTGAAATCTCTAAATTTGGATTATTCTCCGTCTGATTTTCCGTCTGGTGTTCTATCGTCTGGTTTGTTTCTGCTATTGGATTACCTAGTTCATTGAGAGTGTTCGGGTAAAACCCTTCGAAATCATCAGCGTCATCACGTGAATTCTCCTCTGTACTTCTAGCACTGGTACTCGATGTCTTATTTTGATCTGTTTTCTTTACATTCCCTGTGTTTTCTTTACTTTGTCCTTTTTCTATACCTTTGTCATTCTTCTCTACGTTACTTGTCTCCGTATTCTCTGAGCTCAAATGTTCGCATGGTAGTAACATGTTTCTATGAACAGTTCTAATTCTTTCTTTCTCTTTATTTTCAGGTCTTACTGAGTAAACAACTCCTGAATCGCCTTTACAATCTACTATTGTGTATACCTCTTGCTCCCAATATGACCTTAACTTTCCCGGACCTCCCTTCTCTCCCATGTTTCGAATAAGTACTCTATCTCCTATTTCCAATCTATGTGTAATTGCATTACTGTTGTGTCTAATTCTGTCGCTAGCCTTCCTTTGCTCTGACTTTTCGCTTGCTATCTTGTATGCTTCTTTCATCGATGCTTGCATGTTTTTCAAGTATTGATTATGACTGATATTCTTCGGTGGTAAATTCGTTTGGAGAATGAGATCAATTGGTAACCTTGGCTCTCTGCCGAATAGAAGATAATATGGAGAAAAACCAGTTGACGAGTTTCTTGTGCAGTTGTATGCGTGTGCAAGATGGCTTAAGCTGTCTTTCCATCGCGATTTTTGGGATTCTTCAAGCGTTCTTAACATTGCAATGATTGTTTGATTCATTCTTTCACACTGTCCATTTGTCTCTGGGTGGTATGGTGTAGTACGTGATCTCGTAATACCACATAGTTTCTCTAGATGATGGAAAAGGCCATTTTCAAACTCTTTGCCTTGATCGTGTAGCAAACGCGCGGGAATTCCGAATCGAGGTATAAAATCTTGGTAAAGATGTCTTGCTGCTGTCTTGGCAGATTTATCCTTAGTAGCGTATGCTTGTAGAAATCTTGAAAAATGGTCTACAATCGTCAGAATGTATTCGTAGCCACCGGAACTTGTTTCTAAATGCACGAAATCGATCGAAATTAAGTCCATCGGGCTCGATGATGTGATACTTTGCAACGGTGCTCGCTTTTTCTGATGCGGTCGTCTTTGTTTCAAGCAGCGACAAACGTTAGTGACGTAATGTTCAATATCTGATTCCATCTTTGGCCAGAATACCCGTTCACGTGCAAGATGAGTAACACGATCGACCCCTAAATGTCCCATCTTGTCGTGGAGTTCACGATATATTAATGACCTTAAGTTTGCTGGTAGAACTAACTGACTTTGATCACGAAATTTTCTTCTTAGGATCTCATTTTCATCAAGATACAATCTGTTCCATTGGTTCAACAAACATCTTGTCCATTCATTCTCTTGTTTCCTTTCTTTTGTACCTAGCCTCTGATTTTGTTTCTTGAGTTGAATAATGCGATTAATAGCTAAGTCATTTCTCTGAGCACTCTTGATTTCTGACAAACTCAATATGTCTTCCGTACTGTTATTACCTAGTTGTGCTTCAACTTGTGCTAACCATGTGAACCAGGTCTCATCGTTATTTGATTGTACTGAAACACCTGATACCATGGCACTAATATCACTAGCAGGTATATGCTCTGTACAACTTGTCATCAGCTCATTAAGGCTTAATCTGGATAAACTGTCTGCATCTCTGTTTGCAGTCCCAGGACGATACTTTATGGTAAAGTTGTAGTCTGCTAACTCGTTTACCCATCGTTGCGACGTAGCATTTAACTTGCTAGTTGACAAAACATATGTTAAAGGATTGTTATCCGTGTACACAACAAAATGATTTGCATGATACAAGTAATCTCTGAACTGAGTGCAAATAGCCCATTTCAATGCAAGAAACTCCAGTTTGCCACTATGATATTTGTAATTCTTTTCTGCTGGTGTTAAACTTCGACTTGCATACGATATGACTCTAAGTTTACCTCCTTGTCTTTGATAGAGAACGGCGCCTAGTCCCTTTTCAGATGCATCCGTGTGTACAATAAAAGATTTTTCAAAATCTGGGTAGGCTAACACAGGAGCACTTGTGATTGCATCAATTAAGGTTTCTAGTGTCTCTTGGTGTATTTTCTTCCATGAAATCAAAGCCGATGATGGTAACTGTCTAGACTTTGTTTTGATCGATTTGTCTGCTCCTTCATTCTGTTTTACTTCTAAAAGATGGAACAATGGTCTTGCTATCTTTGCATAATCTTTGATGTAGCGTCGATAGTATCCTAAAAGTCCAAGAATGTGTCGTAAATCACCAACAGTCTTTGGGGATTGCTCGTTCAAGGCTTTAACAACTTTGATGTTGTCGGGATCAGGATAATACCCCTCAGATGTGACAATACGGCCTAAGTACTTTACTCTGTTTCTGAAAAGTTCACATTTTTGAGGTTTCAGCTTTACTCCTTTACTCTTCAATTTCTGCAGTACTGTCTGGAGGTGACAGACATGTTCTTCAAACGTTTTAGAAAAGACAAGAACATCATCTAAATAAGGAACAGCAAATTTGTCTCTAACATCATCTAAACAGCCCTCCATGAACCTCTGGAACTGCGCAGGAGCATTCATAAGACCAAAAGGAATACGTTGCCATTCCAGCAGTCCCCAGGGTGTAATGAATGCTGTAAGATGTCTACTGTCTGGGTGAAGGAATGCTTGATGATATGCTTTCCCCATGTCTAAGACACTAAACCATTTGTTCCCTATAAGGCCATCAAGGGTCTCCTGCACTCTTGGGAGTGGATGCCTGTCTGGGATTGTTCTTTTATTTAATTCCCTGTAATCAACACATAACCGCAAACCACCATCCTTCTTACGAACAGCAACGATTGGTGATGAGTAGGGGGATTCTGATTTCACTATCCACTTCCTATTTAGAAGGTCTTGAATATAATTCTTTATCTCTGGGTACAAGGGTCTTGGGACACTATTGTACCTTTTCTGTACAGGTTTATCACTTGAAAGGTTAATTTTCATCTGAAATTCTTCAATACAACCAGTGTCATCCTCATTTTCTGAAAATGCATCTTTCTCTATTTGCAACATTTCTACAACTGTCTGTCTTTGTTCTTCTGTCAACATCCTCAAGTCAATTTTCTCGATACTATTATTTCTCTTACTTGATTCATTTTCCTCTGGTTTAGTCTCTATCTTCTTTTCGGTTACCCGGATTGGTACATTCTTTGTGTTGTTTTGCAACTGATCAACTTTAGCATCCAAAGGCGTAACAGATGTAACTAGCTGGAGATGTCCTATAACTGTATGAGGTTTCAGGATTATCTCTGACTTGCCATTATTTGTTATTGGTATGGAAATTTTACTTGATTTTCCGCCTTTTAAAGTCAACAAGACTGAATCAACTGTGAGATAATCAGGTAAATTATCAGCAACTGCAGGCTCAAACATGACAGGACTTCTTGCTTTCATAGGTCCTGTATTCACTCTGCAAGGGACATTGATACTAGAGCCACCTGGAAGTTTAACTATGTTCTTTGGTGTCTTCACATCACAGAAAAACTCTTTATTTTGGGTTTGGATCAATTTGACAATACCCTTGACTTTACTTTGACTTACACTTGGCATCAAGTTCTGTAAATTTGACAGAATATCTGATTCAGTTAAGTCATACTTGTTTGGATTCATCAAAATTTCCTCAATAACATTATACCCAATTATTATGTTATCAACCTGTGTTTCAGGGACCAGAAAAGGGACTTTTATTGCTTGAGTCTCTTTCCAGTGTGGAAGTTGGAAGTCTAATTCTACAAATCCAAGAAAAGGCAAATCTGAATTATCAGCTGTTTTGAGAATTAACTGTTCATTTTCATCCAAAAGTTCTGAAACATTTCTGACCTTCAAATGAGGTTCATACTGTGATAACCACCACCTTGGGAGAATTGAAACTTGAGCCCCACTATCAAAAAGAGGCTGTGTTTTCTGTCCATCAATTTTACAATCCAACAAACAACGATTCCCAACAAGTCTAATAAGCTTATCATGTTTTTGAGGATCAATGTGACTGACAAAGGTTCCAATATTTGCTAGTTTTTGTCTCCCCTGCCTCTCCAAAATGCTAATGGCCTCACAAAGTTTCTTATGATCTGCCCATCTTTCTTTTTGGCACTTCTTACTGCAGTAGACAACAGATTCACACTGAGCACAGCTAAAGAGTGTTGTACCCTTTATTCCCTCTTTAAAGCAATTATTACACTTGTGGGACACTTGTTCCTCCCCGACTACAGTTGTCCCCCCTGCTGTAGCCGTAACTCGTTTCCCTGCTTCTTAGATTTCTTGCAACCACGAGCAAGATGTTCTTCTGATCCACACAGAAAACAGTGACTACATCTTGGATTGTTTTTCTCTTGACATTGTTGGCAACGATTTCTCCTTGTTTGTTGTTGTCTAGCAGGATTCTTGATGTTGTTTTGTGCTTTTAATTGAGAAACCTCTGCTGTCAATGCTGCCATTTGTTGAGATAATGCCTGTACTGCCTGAGTAAAATCATTTTTTGCAGCTTTTTCAGTGTGCATTTTCTCCACAGATGTACTTTCAATACCTTGAACTTTTGCTGTTTTACTCTGCTTCTGAGCAAGATTCGGTAGCCGCTTTCCTCTCTCAGTTTCTGCTGATACTGCTTTTCCCATCTGATGAATTAACTCTTCATCACTTGTTTCAGGTCTTAAGAAAGGGCGTATCTTGGTACGGATTGCTTCTTGGATCAAACCAACCTCTAATGTTTGCAAAAATAAACCTTGAACTAAAGTGGGATTATAGTGTACCCCCTCATCAGTCTCAGATGCAAAGAGTACCTTTTGTCTTACTTCTAGTGCCCTGATCAAAAACTTATTGGCATCTTCTCCTGGCTCTTGTGTCATAGTACTGAGCTCCTGGTATAATTCTGTAGCAGACTTTTCCTTGAAATGTGTTCTTAAAATCTGCAAAAGTCTTGGTAAAGTCAGGTCAAGAACAGTCTCCAAATATGTTCTCACTGATAAGCCTGGTGTGAACGCACGCAAAATTGCACTTGTAATTTCTTTCTCATCATACCCTTTTGCTTTAGCCTCTCTTATTTGACGCATTAGACTAATGAAAGAAATCTTATCTCTCTGGTGAGCTTCTCCAATCTGGCCCTGTATTTTTAACTCACGCCTAAACATTGAGTTGTTAATGAAGGCAGAAAAACTTGGATTTTCTTCATTAGGTGGGGATGTTTCACTTGTATCAGTTAAAGAGCCTGTGGTAACAGTTTCTTTCAATGATTTAACAATGAAATCCAAGGTTTTCTTCTTTTCTTCAACATCATCAATGTCAAAACATTTCCTTATAGCCTTGATCACAAGAAGTTTTGGTTTTGCATCCCAAAACTTCTTATCAATTGCTAAATCATGAGCTACTTTGACCAAATCATTGAGAGAGCTGCTCATCATGAGCTCCTCAGCCTCAAGCTCAATTTCAACAGATTCAGTCATGCTTGAAGATAATCTTACACCCTAATATTTGGTCAAATTCTGCACAAACAAAGCCAACTTTTAACAGAAGTCAAAAGACAATTTTAATTAATCATAATTGTCAAATCAAAAGGGGATCTTCAACAAATCCAACCACATGAGTGTTTTAAATTCATTTCTTACGTATTGGAAATAAGAAACCTTTCTTTTCAACCAATTTCCATCTCATCCACTGCATATACAAAAGAATTTGTCATTGGACTGCACAACAAATCTCCAAATTCCACTTGTACACTCCTCCAACACAAAAAAATGCCTTAACTGTTTCACTGGCCACCAAAATGTCGTGCCCCTCGCTTGGCCGGTTCATTTAGAAGGGACACGAAGAAATTAAAATCAAATTTGCCAGACTTCCATCACTTGCAAACCACTTTTACAACCATGTTTCTTCTACTCGCATGCTGCGGGTATTACTTCATGTAATACAGTTGTTGTTGCTGTTAAAGTCCTCTACTACTATGACATTTAGGGTGGGAACTAATTTATAACCCCCGACAGAAGAATTCATCCGCAGTCTAAAGAGATTCATTGCAAGAAAAGGGAGACCCGAGAAAATATACTCCGACAATGGCAGAACGTTTATTGCGGCGTCGAAATGGCTCAAGAAAATCACAAGAGACGAGCAAGTCAGCAACTACTTGGCAAGGAGCAACTTGAAATGGCAATTCAATTTAAGCAGGGCGCCCTGGTGGGGCGGCCAGTTTGAGAGAATGGTGGGGTTGGTAAAACAGTCACTGTACAAGTCAGTTGGAAAAGCCAATCTAAAATGGGAAGAGTTGCAGGAAGTTATGCTTGATATCGAAATCGCTTTGAATAATCGTCCACTCGGATATGTTGAAGATGATGCACAATTACCACTGCTGACTCCTAATGCATTGCAATTTGGATTGCCCAACAGTCTACCAGAAGAGGACCCAGATTCCTTGGAAAACGTCGACCTCAGAAAACGAGCCAGATACCTCCGAAGATGCAAGGATGCACTTTGGTCTCGATGGACGAAGGAGTATATCACTGCATTACGAGAAAGACACAATTTAAAGTATAAATCGAAAACTCCATTGTTGAAAGTTGGCGATGTGGTTCTTGTCAAAAGCGACAGTAAGAACAGAGCAAAATGGAACATTGGAATCGTAGAGAAATTGATCAAAGGTAGAGATGGAATCATTAGAGCAGCCAGATTGAGAGCCGGAAAATCGTACTTGGAGAGAGCGATTCAACATCTCTATCCCCTGGAGTTATCCTGCGACAATTGGGAGAGGCCACAACAGGCACAGATGAATCCGGCAGCAAGAGAATTCCGACCAAGAAGAACAGCAGCTGTTGATGCAGAGGCTATCAACGATATCCTTATGGAAGATGAAGAAGACGAGTTTTAAACAATGCAGAGAAAATATTTGCTCCACTCGGTGGACCAAATAGGGGGAGTGTGTGACGATTTAGAGCACTTTCTAGAATTAGTAAGATTAGTAATTACCTCATAGCTAATTCATAGTGACATTGTAGCCAGAACATTCTTTAAACATGATTTAGCACAATCGTAGTTAGTTCTTGCACCGCCATTTTGAAAGCAATTAGAACAGGAAGTAGCTAGCCTCGTTTTCGTATTTAAGAATAATCTCGTTTACCCGCGAACATTCTAGGTATTCTAAATATAGCAACAGCTGACTCTATATGACGTAATCGTATGAAATAATAATCGTGCTTAGTAATAATGATATTAGAAAGTAGTTACTAGAAAATTCCCCTTAAAAAGTATATAAGCTAAAACAGTAGAATTTAGTGGGAGTTCTTGATAGAGGTTTGAGAGTTTATAGAGAATTATCAACGCTGTGAGAGTTACTACGCAGAAAAAGCGTCTTTTCTGTTGTGATAATCCTAATCGTGAGTTTATTGTCGTGGTTAACAGAATCTAATTCCCGACAATGGTTTTGCAAAATGAGTGAAAGGGGGCCTAAAACATTGATCAAATCATAAAGGACTCCAGAGAATGCAATTCTTCATGGATGAGAGATATCCACTCAGGAACGCCGGAGAGAGGGAGCGCGGGGGGCAAGCGCCCCTCCTGCTCTTTTCTAAGAGCGGCAAGGGGGGCAAGAGTGCCCTTTTAGATATTTCTCTAACAACTATCAATTCGATGGTATGAAGCCCATGAATTTAACCTTTAAGTGGAATAATCATCGCAGCTTGCATTGGTCATACCAAAATAAGCGAAAGAGAACATCATTTACATCAGTTGGAATATTTTTGATAGTATTTTAAGCCAATCTAAAGGTTGTGGCCGCAAAATATTTTCCGTGGGAGGAGCCATGATTCACCCAATTTTCGGTTTGCTTCCCCCGTCGTTGGTCTGGAGTGCCCTTGTGTTCCCCTTCGACCCCCTTGCCCTACCTTCATTCCGGTGTCCCTGTATCCACTGCACATTTATTGGCATGGAACTGAAATCTTTAGCATTTTTCCGAAAATTGATATGTTATAACTCTTGAGAGAGGTGGAATGTTCATTGCGCATTGTTCTGTGAGAGGAGAGAATTTGATCAATGTTTTAGGCCCCTTTCAGTCGTCTTGCATTGATTAGATTACCCTGGGTACCAGACTCTCACTAAAAGAAAACTGAGATAGTCTTTTAGAGAGAGTGTGGTACCCAGGGTACGATTAGATTTTCATACCCTGTGTACCAGAGCCAAAGAATAATAAAAATGAAAAATAATAAAAATAAAAAAAGATAAAAAAGAAAAAAGAAAAAGAGAGGGAAAAGGAAGAAAGAATTTCCTCTCTTTTTTCCTTTTTCTTTTTTTTATTTTTGTTTTTGTTTCTTACTCTCTTTGGCTTACTCTCTTTGGCTCTGGTACCCAGAGTAAGATTTTCATAAAGTTGAATTTACTATTACTTCTAATGCTGATAAGACGTCGAGAAAAATCACCAAAATGCTTCTATCCCTTGTCTTTTAACTAGAATTTGAATTATTCAAATTTGTGAAATACTCTTGACGATATCAATTTTCAAAAGTGGGATGGTTTTTTCTGGCTCAACCGTTCAAATATTGACACTTGATGCCCAGCGTTGATACTGAAATGTAAATACGTTTCAGAATTTTCCGTATCATCTCACAGCAATTTCTGAGTCGGCTTTTGGCCTTGAGTATACTTCGTACAATTTTCTCATGTTATGTATGTGATCAAGTTACTTTCATATTTTTGTAGTTCATTGACTTCAAATGATAGATGCAGGGTTGCTATGAAGTTCCTTTCTCCCTATATTATCGTGAAACAATTTTTCATTATAAGTTATTGTGAGAGCTAAAGGAATTTTTGAGCTAGAAAATGCTGTTTTACCGTTTCAGTTGTTGAAACAGCCACTCACTTACAAACAGGGTGTCCAAAAAAATTATGGCCCGTTTCTGTGGCTGCTGTGGAGGAGTTATAGATTCAATTATCCTGGTTTTGCACATTTTCATAGGTGAGGCTTTAACTTAGAGTTTGAGAGCTCGTTTGAGCCAATCTGACAAGTGGTTGCTGATTTATGGCAGATAAAAGACAAAAATGGCGGTTGCTTAGAAAACAGCACCTCTGTTGTTCTCTTGCAATATCAAAATAAAGTATGTTTCAGAAGAAGAAGTTCTGGCATCGTATTGAAATTTTTGCTAAATTTTTTGAAAGGATTAATAGTGATGTCTGTTTATAAACGAGTACTTTCGACCCCTTAGAAATTAAGTACAAATTCTAATACGATGCAGAGCACTGTCTTTGAAAACATACTTTATTTCGACATTGCTGGAGACTATCAGAAGTGCTGTTTTTGAAGCAACCACTTATTTGCCTTTCTCCGATATAAGTAAGCAACCATTTGTTAGACTGACTTAAACAAGGCCACAAACTCTAAGTTAAAGCCTGACCTACGAAAATGTGCAAAATCAAGATACTTGAATCTACAGCTCCTTCACAGCACCCACACAAACGCGACACCATTTTAATTCTTTAGTTTAGTTTCTTATAAAGCAGTTTCTTGTAAAAAATACTTGTATCAAAAATCCACGATTAAGACTTACAAACCAGTAACCCTCCTTACAAAAAAAATATTTTATTCTTGAATCAATAAGTTTGTAATATGACGTAATTTATTTTTCATTTTCGTATAGCCTTTTAATTTACTGCCCAAGCCAGATAAGCTCTGCTTCCCTCGTGTCGTGTGGAAGACATACTTTTTCATCTTACTTTGTACCGAGTGAGCCAGAAGAATGTTCCAACTTTTAAAAATTCACAGCATCAAGAGTACTCCACAGATTTTAATGATTCAAATTCTACTTAAGAGCTGAAATTTAAAAGTATATTTCTGATTTTTTTTATGTCTTACCAGCACTAGAAGTGTAGGTAATTTCAACCAGCTTGATAAAATGTCATTTTTGCAAAATGACTGAAAAGGTCCTAAAACGTTGACCAAATTGTAGCATAGGTTTCAAATCTTTAAATCTACGAAAAAAGGCGGATGTAAAATTTATTGACCTATTTTTTTAAACTGAATGACTTGAAAGAAACTTTAGCCTCTTTTCTATGATTCTACCGTTGGAATTTTCAGAAATCTTGAATATTTGTCGAAATTAAAGCCTATTTTATACGTGAGCTCATTTTATGATGTGACGTCATCAAATTTCTAAATCACAAACCAGAAGAGTGAAAGAGTTTTGCATGATACCATATTGTAGGTATCCATCAACTATGGTTTTCTTGAATATTTTTTTATCTTACGTCAACATGTTTAGAACTTACGATAGTTTAAAGTGTTTTTGGAAAATTTTCTTGAATTCTTAAAAAAGAAGAAAAATACTGTAATTCTGAAAATATTGAAGATTTCAGAAAAGTCCAACGGCAGATTTGCTGTGAAATAGCTCAAGTGTCTTTGAAGCCGTGCAGTTCAAAGCAATAGGCCATAGAGTTTTACACCCAGCTTTTTAAAGATTTGAAACCTGTGCTTTCAGAAATACGTAGCAAATCAGGACGTCTTTTATTTTCTTTGCATGTCTTTAGTTTTGAAATTGGTTACTGAAAACGTATTGAGGTTGGCTAAGATTTCAACTTGAAATATCACCAAACTTGACTATGTTCTATTGTTGATCTGTCCTTGACTTGTTGAAATGATCGTAGTGTGTCAAAAAATGCCACAGGGGCATCAGTTTAAATATTCTTAGTTATTATTTAGTATTTCTCGATATTGTTATTTTGAATATTTTCACTATTGCTCAATACTGTTGTCTTTCTTGCTTCTGAAGAGCCGCGAATACTTTGACCAATGCGAAGGAGAGCAGAAAATGCGAAGGAAATGAGGGAGAGAAAAGCGGAGGAGGAGCGAGATAAGAGAGAAGAAAGAAAAGGCTCTTTGGGCTGCAATGATTAGTTTAAATTTTGATATATTTTTCAGGATTTTTGGTGACTTGGTTGCAGAGTTGAAAATCAATAAACTTAAAATTTGTTGTCAGGGCAAAACCAGAGCTACCAGCAAGTGCAAAGTATACTGCATAATTACAGTCATAGCATGCATGCAACTTCAGACAAGTACACATTTCCAATTAATAGTATAACTCTAATTACGGCCTAGTCATTTAAGAAGAAGCAACTATGCTTTGACCGAAATCTTTAGAAAAATATCTGTTCAATGTTCAGTTTATTTGTGTATTGCGTGCTTGTCAGCAGCCTTCGGTAATTTTTGGGATTGTCATGTTTTATAATTTGACATAACTCACTATTGGTAATGCAGCAGCTCTAGTTTTGACGAAGGAGGAATTTTGAAGTTTGCTGATTTTTAACGTTACAGTCAAGTCCCCAAAAATACTGGAAAATATATGAAAATTTATTCTACTTATTAGAGATTTAAATAAAAATAATCGTTTGATAATGAATATGAAAAAATTGCCATTAGAACTTTTCAAATCTATTGCGTTTTTTCTGGGACACCCGGCATTTATGAATAAAAATTCATCGTGTTCATAGGTTTCAGGGTATGATTCTGGTTGACATTTCAGAATATCAGGCCAAACAAAATAAAATTCATAGATTCTTATCACCGCCCGCCCGGAAAATGACGCCTTCATCGATACTTTTTATATTTTGTTTACAAAATATAAAAGTATCTCCAGCTCATCAATCGTAATGTCTTTGACAGTTTTACATTTTATATCGCATAAAACTGCCAGGATATGTTAATATTAAGACCAATTTTAACTATATTGGCAAAGTAACGATCTGTTACAAAATTGTTACGGTTCAAGATCGATTGCAGTGCTCCAGGCCAAAAACATTTCCATAGCAGGAATTAAGAATAGCATAAATCTAAAGATACTGATGACAATAGAATTCATGAGAATAATGCGCCTCCCTCGTTGATTCGCCCAGATTTGCCAAAAAGTTTCTATATAAAATATGAAATATAAACCTCCCGCCTCGCGATAGTTTCTAAAACTTTGTGATGAGAATCTATTAATATATATTTTATTATATTTATTGATATATTTCATGTGGCCTTACACACACATTCCACAAAAACATGTATTCACTAGATTTCAATTGGAGGATAAGAGAGGGTGTTCTTGGGATCTTCGTTGAAGTACTGATTTTTTAGTTGGTCTATTTGAAAACTTGCGATCTCTTTGGACGCATAAGTTTTTCTGCGATACTGGCAGGGCTTTCAGATCGTTCAAATATCAGTGAAGCTGAGTGGCTTCATCCAATTCAATGAAAGTAGCGAAAACTGAGAGTCAAGTACTTAGTCGAGACGAAAAATAATTGTTTATGTCTAAAAGGGGCTTGTACAAATCGTCGTATTTTCGCTCCTTGATAGGCTGGTGATCACTACAATTACGACTCATAAACTAATCGAAAATTCAGCCAGAAATTGATGAAGCTCGCTTTGATGCAGTAAGCTTAGAGTTTAGGCCCATTCTACACGATCACGACTCACAATTCTAAAACGCCTGAAAATCGGATTTCATTGAGGTTGAAAAGAAAATCAAACTAACCTGCTTCAAGATGAGTACTTTTTCTGTGCACTGCTTGAAGATTCCTTCACTTGGACATGGGAAACCTGCTTTAAAGACCAAATTATTCTTCGGATTTCACCACAGCAATTGACATCAAACCTTGCAAGTTCACGCTTCATCACTTTTGAAGCCTCGAGACTAAAGGGAAGCTACTTCTGGGAATAAGGCTGAAATGTGGATGTCCTGCTTAATCCTATTGCTCAGTTTGAACAAAGTCAACTATTGTTTGGAACCCTGCAGTCTCATTGCAGGTGCTGTGGCGCAGTGGTGTAATCCCCTTTGCAATAAGAACAGTCAGGCAGAGTGGGCTCGACAACCGGTGGGGCCCCACCACTTGAGCATTACCATACTACAAGGAGTTACGAACTTGATTAGCGCTTCGCTACCTTTGCGATCCCAGTGCTTGGCGCTAAGAACCGCAACCTCACCTCACCACTGGTCGCGCAAGTGTCACGGCGATTTTGGCCGGATTTTCAGCTAGTTTGATTATCAGTCTCACTGGAAACAGAGTTCCACCATCCAATTTAATAAACGAGGTGACAGCTGGGACTGAAGTAGTTAGTCTATATTTAAAACATGGAATATAGAATCATGGAATAGATGGAAAGATGGAAATGTGGAATAGAATAACGAAACATGGAATCTGACACGTGGTATGATAAAATATGGAGTGTGGAATGTGGAATGGATTAAAGGAATTTAATGATGGTGATGGAATGGGAATTTAGCAGTCGAAAGACAAATTATTTCATTTGTTCTGTTCATGTGCCAGCAATGTTTTGGGTCTCAAAAAGCTTAGCCAAAATTGAGTCATCACCGATATAAAGCAAGAAGTACATGGATAGGCCTAGGGCGCGCATGGATGATGGGGCTTGGTTTCCCTTCAGATACATTTCAACCTTTTCGTAAATCTTTCGTCAGAGCATCAGACAAACACAAGGCTGCATTTTCTCATCATCAGGGCAAGGCAGGGTTTTGAGGAAAGTGGCCATCTCTTGAAAGTAAATCACTTTCACAAATGTGGAATTTGAAGGAAAACCTGCATTTTCCCTGCAAAAAATCTCTTCGTTCCTGTCAGAGAAACTTCCAGTTGCATCAGCACAAGAAAAAGATCCAATCCAACATGAAAAACTAAAGCGTCGAGCGGATGGTGGATTTAATTTGCAACCACTCTGCATGTCAAAAATTATAAAATTTTAAAATGGAACTGGCTTATACTGCATGCAAGAAATCATTAGGGAACCATTCCATGTGTGTACGACCATCTGCTAACAATTAGGTCATAATAAACATTGCATCTCAAGTGACTCATGGGCTATGGTACTTCTACCGTGGGTACCAGAGCCTCAAAATATTAAGGAAAGGAAAATTGAAGAGGAAAAAAGAGAAGGAAGAAAGGAGGAAACTTTCTTTCCTCCTTTACTTTTTATTTTTTTGGCTCTGGTACCCAGGGTATGGTACTTCAAATCGCCAGAGACATACATCTCAAATAAACAATAACCTACCTGATCATTGCGTTAACTTAATAAGAATTTCATTCTAATTGTCGTTCACAGTGGAAGGATCACGGTTTTTGAAACTTCATAGTTTTAGATTTTCAATTCATTTCATCATTCCGTTCCATCTTTCCATGCTATTTCGTTCGATTCTAACGGATGAGCCAGATAAAGGTTCCCACTTTTGAAAATTCACAGCATCAAGAGTACTTCACAGATTTGAATAATTAGAATTCTAGATTAAAGCCAAAAATCATAGTATCTTTGTAATTTTTCTCGTTGTCTCAAAGGAACAAGTAGCATAGGCAAATTCAACTGAAATCAGTCAATGGCTTATAACTCTTGTGGGAGGTGAAACAGGTAGAGGATATTTTCTTGAGAGAAGTTTTCTTCTGTGTAAGAAGAGTCCTTACGATTTAATCAATGTTTTAGGCTCTTTTTCAGTCATCTTGTAAGCATGACATTTTACAAAGTTCAATTTACCAGTTCAGTTCAATATACTTCTTGTGCTGGCAAGATAGCGTCAAAAATCGCAAAAATACTTCAAACTTTCAGCTTTTAACAAGAATTTTAATCATTCAAATTTGTAAAGCACTCTTGGGGCTATAAATTTTTGAAAATGGGAACTTTCTCTGGCTCACTTGGTACTATTCTTTATTCTATACTTCAGAATTAGACGAAAAGACAGTCATCGCCATTTCGCTTATTCACAAACATCATTGTCATATTTTATAAACAAACAAACAAAGTTTTTCAACGTTTATTTGATAGCAATATTATCATTTTGTTATCATATCTATTTTCATTCATGTATGACACCATTAATTACACTTAGGTATAAATACAAACGATTAAAAACAAACTTGGCAATTAGGCTCAAATCTTTCAAATATTTAGAAAGGTGGCTGTAAAAATACTATTATATTTTCTTTGAACAGATCAAATGACTTAACAGGAGCGAAGGATAATTTTGCTGTAGATCTGCCTTGGACAATTTTCGACTATTTTCAAACTGGCAACATTTTAATAATTTTTGAAAGAATTCATTAGAAATTTTGAAAAACTCAGTGGTAAAATCTTCAAGGGAGCCGTAGTATGTAAAGGCCTAAAGTATGGTGACAACGAGAAATCTACAGCTCTTTTGGTTAGGATTTAGAAAGTTGATGTCGTCACAGCCTCAAATAGAACAAAGTGCTGCCATTTTGAAATACGCCAAAATATCAACAATCTCTTTCCCACAGGGAGTTCGTTGCTCTACCGCTACTCTGGGATACGGGAGGCCGCTCTGCAATTTGATTGGCTATTCGAGAACAATAGCAAACATAGATTATTTCTCGAAAACCTCCTAATTATTCCAATAACAGCAATATAATCTTGTCACTAAGCAACAACCATTTTAATGTTATTTTGACTTTTGGAATCGAGGCTGGATAATTAGTGTTGCCTAGCAATCAGCAAATCCATAATGGCTGCCAATCTGCCCAGATTTGATTAAAGTGTACCAGGGTGTTCATTCGACTTCGTGATCAGCGTATGACGATGACGTAAGAACACCCTGGGAATGAGGTCTAGATATCAAAGTATTTATTTCCACGGCAGATTTACGGAAAAGTGCCCTGAGTCCTTTCTAGCCATTCAGTTCAAAGAAAAATGCAATAAAATTTTACACCGACCTTCTTAGAGACCTAAGCCCTTTGCTCTTCAAAGATCCTTAAGTTCACAACTAAGAGCAGCCTAATTTAAAGATGACTAATAAAAGCAAGACAAAATTTTAAAAAGGAGAAATTCCTGGTGATCTTTAAGCTAAAATGGCAATGAAGGATGAAACCTATAGGATGAAACCAATGATGTAAGTTTGGTGTAATGATTGATGTAATTGTCCTTTTAAAGTTGGTCCAAAATGCCATTGAGTAAACCTCCAGCTACTCTGGCAAAATTTTTCACTCTCCTCAGCGAGGCTTCTTTTGAAAAACTTTGAGAAATTGTAAATTACAACCCATAAAGTTTTGACGTAATAAAATTTCTAAATTGTAAGCAAGAAGGCTTAAAGATTTGTGCTTGATACCAGGTGAATCAAAAAAGGCCTGGCGTTTGAAGGCTACTGCTCCCTGAGTATATAAGCAATGATATTTTGCAACATCTGATTGAATAGCTAATATCTTCAACTATTTTTAGAATTTTTCCTGACTAAAATCGGTCACTCTGTTCAGATTTTACAAGGGATTTCAAAGAAACGTCCCCTCCGGGATTACTTCAGTCTCTCAGCACTTGCTATCCTCTTGGGAGTTTTCTTTTGTCCTTTGCCCCCCTTTTTGTTAGCGGTCACGTTTTTACTTTAGGCACCTGTGTTGTAGTTGCGCAGCACGTAACAATAAGCTGCGCAAGTTTGATACAACACAGGGGACTGAAGGGAAAACGTGACCGCCAGCAAGCAAGAAGTGGGCAAAGGAAAACAATCTTGTTTTTAGCAACAATTTAGCAATAATTATTTTGAAAGGAAATTTTTATTTCATTTCGAAAGAAAATTTCTATTTATAGCAACAATGATATCCTGGTATCCCTGTCCCTCACCATCACGAATTTCATACAATAGCGTTTTGGAAATGCTTTGTTGTTTCATGTTGATTACAAAGCTTATGTTACTTTGAGATGTTTTGTGACAGTTTTTATTGATTAGCGTCACGATGAAGCATAACTGCAATGTTCTGACTGCGACAAATTCTAATTCCACACTCCATCATATCATCATCCTCAAGCTATTATTAACTATTCACACACCAAAACTGCCTAATATATAATGTTAGTGTATAAATAAGGTTCTCTCAAATCTAATTTTCAATGCTTAACCAATGTAACATTGGATGTGGAGTTACAGAAACGCCTGGGATCATGCCATCAATAATCCTTCCTAAGGAACAAGGGTTAAAGGCTTTCTAAGTTCTAGTGAAGATTTTTTGAATTTTCAAGATTTTTCGAGATTTCTGGAATCTTAAAGATCTTCCAGGATTTTTCACGAAAGTGTACGAGATTTCAGAAGTCCTCCTGTTTTGATTTGTTGATTGCACTAGAAGATGCTGTCACTTTGAATTGTTGAAAATATACCTATAATTTTCATAGGAAATAAAGGCGTGTTTCACTTCAAATTTTCTGCTTATCTCCTGAAATAAGTTCCATTTGGCTGTAGTTTATGAGATTTTTTCGTGCCATATTCTGCACTTATACAGTCTTTATACCACCCTGTTCGGTCGTACATAGATTAAGCATAGAATCTGAATTATTAGCATTTTTAACTAATTGTCCACAACGCGGTGCTTTCAACTTTGCAGTTGATCAGAACATGCCTCCCTTAGTCTTGGAGCAGGCCACCACCACTTGAGCTGGACTCACCTTAGTACATTGCGTCGCTGGCTTGGGGGCGAAGTTTCATTCACACGCAGTCATCCAACATCCTTGAACACGATGATAGTATTGAACACAAGTCCTTCATGTAATAAGCTTCACATGGTCGCTCCATAGCCCCACGAGGTGTTATTAGCTTGCGCGTGGTAGTCTTGAAACTCCAGCATCTCTTGATTTTGGTGTGTTGGGACGTGGGAGTTAACCTGCATACCATTCAAACCAGACATACTCATATAGGACGCATAGTCTTGACCCGTTCCACAATAACGCTGCGAGTTTGTTGTCTGTGCAGGCATATATCCATGATAAGATGTATTCCCTCCTGCGCAGGGGCTAAGAACAGGGGAAGACTGAAAGCTCCGCTGCGGATCTGATATGGTGTTGTTGAGCTTCGTCGTCGCAGGGCTCCAGATGTTTGTTGAAGGATTCGATGCTACAGTAGATGTTACTGTTGCTTTGAATGTTGAGCTCATGGTTGTGTTGAGTGTACTAACCGGACTAGCTGTACCTGTTGATCCGGAGTCACTGAGTTTGTCGCTTGAATTTGACACGCTTGATTTCTTGTTCTTTTCTTTCTCTTGCTTGGCCTTTTGTCTGTGTTTTGCTCTTCGGTTCTTGAACCAAACCTATTGATGGAAAGTATTGATAATTAGAGTTTGTATCAACTATTGATTGCCTTAAATGCTGATAAACAGAGAATACCACTCGTGCTGAAATTATCTCTTTATTTGTAAACCCTTTCAGATTGTTTTCACTAATTTGTCTTGCACTTCGACTGAATTGACGAAATCGATCTGGAACAAGTCCATGTTCTGAAAGGAGAAGGAGCAGTAATGAATTTTCTTTGGCCATGGCCAGTGGCAAAAATGAACTTCAACCTGGTGAGTCAGAAATGCAGCAACTTATTTCTACTCATCAAATTTTATAAGTACAGTGCAAGATAACAGATGAAATTCAATTATGAAAGCTGTGAAACCAAACTGCTACAAACAAATCTGATCCTTAGGCCGGTTTGGAAGGTGTTTGAAGTGAATTTTATAAAGTCATTTGCAAAATGAAAGAGATATAAAAGGTTTTGCCACATGAATTTTCTTCTCTAATATGTAATGTTAGCTATGCAAGAGCTTGAGGTTCAAATCTTTAAAAGGGTTGGTGTAAAATTCTACTGCTCTTCTCTTTGAATTAGAATGCTTGAAAAGGACTTTGGTAATTTATTGTAAATCTGCCATGGAAATTTTTGACATCTTGATTAGTTTCAAAATGGCGGCATTTAAAGCCTTGAGGCTGTGAAGTCATCGAATTTCTAAATCCTTAACCAGAAAAGCTACAGATTTCTACTCGACACTATTTTGTAGACCATCTTACAATATGGTTTTTTCTTGAAGTTTGTATCAATTTTCCTCAAGTAATTTAAGATCTACGATGATTTTAATTGTTTTCAAAATGATTGATTAATTTCTACAAAAGGATAGAAATTCCGCCAGTTTGAATATGATGTTTTAAATGTCAAGAAACGTATCTGCCGCAGCGTTCGCGACCACATCGATAATTCTGCATTCAAAAAATAAGAAATCAATTATGAAACTTTTAGCACTAAAATGGACAAAATTTCATGTGAAATTAAGAAACTTTTAGAACTACAGCCTGATCCAAGTCTCTTATATGAAAAAGCAATCTCGTCCCCTGACGTAAGAACACCCTGGGAACGAGGTTGATGAAAAACGTATATACATATTTGACTCAGCCGGTAAATGTCTCCAGTTATGATTCATCGCGCTTTAATTCATTTTAATAACAAATTCATTACAGGACTAGAAAAAATCTTATGCTTCACTCTTAGACACTTCTTTAGAGGAAAAGGCAAAATTTTTCGTGGCATATTTTTAAGGCTGATGCGGAACAACGACTGATATTCATCTGATATTCATTTTCCTGATATCTATTTCTTAGCGTGAAATGAAGAGGCTCTCAAAGATATACAAGGTTCTTCAAAATATTACATCGTATATTGATCTCCAAATATCCCAAAAAATTATTTTAATTTCTGAGTAGATGGGTGAATGGAAAACATATCAGCATGCTACCAAAGCAAGTGCTCTTGCACAATATTTTGCCACCCATCATTCCTCGCTATATTGTCTCAACTAAGACTGCGTTCACACGATGCCGGCACATTTTAAAAACGGCGAAAAATGAGACGGATAGGCCTCCCATTCACACGAAAACGGCACATTTTTTGCCGGCAGATTTTGACAACGGTAGATTTTGAAAATGGAACCCTAACCGGCATGAATTTAAGACAGCATCATGTGAACACACGGCCATGATGTAAAGAGAACATTCTTGGACGCTTTTGGATCGAGACTGGTCAGTTGTTAGGGTGTAGGTACTTTTCTTTGGCATCAAAGTCCTGAAACGAGTTACTAACATCAAATTTCCTATCGTTTTCAAATTTTTCCGGTATCGTGTGAACGCTAGCTCAAATTTTGCTACCGTCACATTTTTCATCGTTTTCAAAATATGCCGGCATCGTGTGAACGCAGTCTAAATCTGATGCGTGGTTACTGATTTATGGTAGAGAAAGGCGAAAATAGTGGTTGCTTTAAAAACAGCACTTCTATTGTTATACACCAATGTCAAAATAAAGTCAGCTTCCAAAGAAATTGTTCTGGCGTCCATATTGAAATTTTTGCTAATTATTCTTGAGGGTTAGCAGTGTTTTTGATTCCCAAGAGAGTAGTACTTTCTACCTTTAAAAATTATGGTGAATATTTTAATACGGTGCCAGAATTCTTTCTTTGAAAATTTACTTTATTGTGACATAGCCGGAGAACAACGGAAGTGCTATTTTTGAAGCTACCACTTATTTTGCCTTTTCTCTGCTGTAAATCTGCAACCACGTGTCTAATTGACTCAAACAAAGTCTCATACTCTAAATTGAGGCCTGACCTATGCAACTGTGTAAAAACCGAGACGAGTGAATCTACAGCTCCTCCACAGTAGCCACACAAACGGGGCACTATTATTTTGGGACACCCTGCAGAAATTCTGATTGTAAACTAAGGACATGATCTTTATACTGCATTCACACAGCCACAGTTAAGCCAGCTTTATCTAAACTAGTTTAAATTTCAACCAACCAAATCACTGGATTTGTTGGATTGACTAATCAGAAGACCGTATTCAGAAATCTGGTTTTTTTTAAGCTGGTAAAACTTGCAGTGTGAATGGGGCATTAGTTGTCTGATTTTTTTTCAGGACAACTGTGTTGTTCTCACCCCAATGTGAAAGCAAGTTCTATTAATTCATGGCTAGTATGTCTTAAGAGACCTATAGAGACCTTTCGTAAGTCTTAAAGTGAAAACGATGTCTTAAAGTCTAGAACCAGGGGGTGCAATCGCCCCCTTTTTTGTCTCGGACAAAGTCCTATTGCTAAAAAAACAGAAATAAGCAATGCTCTTGATTGAAGCAATAGCTTTGCCCCTAATATTTGCAGAGGTGTCCTTGTCCGCCACTGTCTGGGACATTATAAACACGATTTAACCAAAGTCGCTCTTAATTTTGAAGCGGAAAGACCAATTTCAATCTAATTTTTTTCTATATTTTAGCTTTTTAAGCCTTTTTTTAATTTTTAAGGAAATAAATATCCGAAGTAGATTGCATTAATAAAAACGGCTTTCTTTATAATCTCATCATTTGTCTTATTTTGCATTGAACTGAATGAATTTTTTATGTGCTTTTAGATTGTAACGTTTTCATTTGCTTGAAATGCTTATGCTTATCAAAATAGACCTATTTCACAATCAAATTCAAGAAATCTACATCATATCATTGTGTTCCAACTACATGTAAAAAAACAAGTTCATGCGTTGTTGAGAGCAACGCACGCTGTTGAGGTTTAGATCCACATTATATCGAGGCAAGTGACTTTCCTGGAAGAATTTCAAAAGAATTGACGTCGTTGCGTAAGGGGTCTGTTACCACGGAGATGTGAACTTCTGTGCCCCTTGTAGTATCGTATTCGAAGGTAATCCTGTTTCAGACTTATGACATGATTCCTTGTATTCGTTCATTATTTTTAATCTGATGCTTGCTGGGACTTATGTAATGAGTATACTCTTGTTTGAAAAATCATTGAAAAAAACTCCATTATCAAACCCGTAACAAAATTTTCTTTTTTGATTTACTTTGTCAATGATCCAAATGCATTGAAAGATTATAAAATTCGAATTCCCCACTAAAAGAATAGCTTATTTGAATGGAATAACATAACGTATTGAAAAAACTCGTTATGACGATAGGTAGTTCGACATCACGGTCATGTTTCAGTGTATCGCTGCCGCGGAGGAAAATTCATATGTTTCTGCGTACGCTAGCTCCTCCGTAGTAGCAAGTGGTTTCATTCTCTGCAAAAGCACAAGGCGGTGATTAAGCACAGCTGCGGTGTCTAACCATCCCTGTTCTGAGCTATACTTTTTCAAGCAACATTGTTAATGTTACCTTAGCGGTACTGTATTGAGATTTGTCATCCTTTTTGCAGTTTTATTCAGAATCAGGCAGCTCTATGAAGAGCTTGATTTACTAATTTTGAAACAATCACAAGGTCAACTATGACTAAAAAAGTGAGTTCTCTCTTTGATCTACTTGCTAAAGTTGTTGGGGATACGAACAGGTTGGAGTAAATCAACGGGGTTAAAAGCAAACTTAGCTGGGGGGATTGGGTAATCTAAATATAACCTATGGTATTTGATGTTTTCGCACGTTGAAACAAAAGGAAGATCAGTGGTGCCTGCGGTTCTTTTGTGCTATGTTTAGATTCTGTCGCTATATCTCCGTTCATTTACTTTAAGTTGTGAGCCTCAAGGAATCCCCCCAAAAAGACTTCAGATTACATGTGTGGTAACGACTTACTTCAATGACGCAAATTTGCTTGGCCATTCAAAACAAGAGACGAAAACAATAGCAACGATGCGCATGACAGTGTGGGCCCCAACGGTGATTCACTCTCAACAAAGCTGAAACACAAATGGCCTAAGGAATAGGGTCAGCACCATCGAACTAATGATAACATTTTGGTAACTTTAAAGACAGGAGTACTTTGTTTGTAACACCATGTATCATTTCATGAAAGCAAAAGAAGCTGAGTTATTGTAGCATTATTCTAGACTTATGCCTTTTCGTCCCTTGTTTCCCTGCGTTCTTTGATTTGCTGATATCACTTGCTCAATAGGGACTCATGATATTACGTTTAAATAATGGGCCCACTTTTTCAAAATGGCCTAAACAGGTGGGAGTTCTCGCACACTCGGCAAAATCGCTTTTAATCGCTTTTAATACAAAGAATGATGTTGTCTTGACCTACAAATTACAAAATGCATACCATGTTAAGCAGTAATCTTCCTCTGTAGATGCCAAATGGATCCATCGAAGCTGCGAGAACTCCAGGCTTCATCAACCGTTCTTAAAGAGCAGCAACAACAACATTCTGAATAGCGGTCCCTGATTGTTTAAAAACTGAATTCTAGCGATTTGATTGGTGAATACGGAACCACCCTACCCGGGCCTAAAGTGGACCCACTATTTAAAAGTAATGTTATTAGTCCCTCTTGACCAAGGAACGCAGGGAAACAAGGGACGAAAGGCATCAGTTTAGCATTATTGTGGCATTATTGCTTACCTGAACACGTGACTCCGGGAGATTGATCTTTCTAGCAACTTCCTCTCTCATGAAAATATCAGGATAATGTGTCTTTGAAAAGAGATCTTCCAGAATTTCTAACTGTGCTTTAGTGAATGTTGTTCTTTCTCTTCGTTGCTTTCTTGGGAATGCTAAAATGAAGATGAAGTTGTTTTAGTTAGTTATGTTAAGTTTTTTCCTTTTACTGCTTGGAGTTTTACCAAGAAATACTTTATTGAATTACCTTTAGCTTCTTCAAGAAGAGCTTAATCTTTGTGAAAAGACCTTCTTCAAGAAGAGCTTAATCTCTGTGAAAAGACCTGACATTACTTGACCCTAAATGCAGAAGCAAGATTCTTCTAGATAATCAACGGTATAAGCACAGAGAAGAAATAAGACAAATAGATGAATAATAGCAAAAATCTTTTTCGAATGTTTTGCCAAAGTCCGTAGATTTTTAGATTTGAATATGAGACATGTGAATAAGTCCCCATAGGATTTTAAATTTGGGGGAACATTTGTAGCTCCTAATCTACCTCAGAGATCTCGGAGAAATCATCATAATCAACAATTCTTTCATAGAAAGTTGTAATATGATATTAAAATATTACTATTCCTTATATCTCGAAGCCACTGAAAAGAACAAGTGAAAGGGAACCCTTAAAATCAAGTATATTAGCTGAATGTCAATTACTTCTAAATAATGTAAAAATCTTTTGCAAATTAGGCTGGTAGATCCGAAACAAAGGCTTAAAATTCTCACTCAAGTCTTCAATTCTTCAAATTTAAATCTACATTTTCGTTTGTATATGTTTAGCTTTTTAATTTGTACAGTGCACATCTCTTTACGTTTGTATTTGAACACTTTAAGGAAGAAATATAACGGCAGATGAAACGCTGAAGGAAAGAAGCTGAGGCGCAAGTTTACTGAATTTGAAAAGCGAGTATTTCCAAAAGTTATTTTGAAAAGCCAGGTCGAATTTCGTTTCAAGTATAATGCAACTTGTTTTCTGCTGTTTATTATAAATCTCCTAGTGGACTCTACATGAGCAAAAGGATATCTTTCTTATTTCGGTAAAGTTTTCGCCATAAAATTCACTGAAATTATAGTGTCGAAAGCTAACTGTACTGTTACTCTGTGTCTATCGGCAACACATTTAGCTTTAGTCGGGATTATTGTCAGTATCTCCGGAATTTTATGCTCCTAGTATCTCAAATTTTCCCATTATTCAAATAGCTAAGGTATTCTTGCTCGGCACTTAACCAAAAACCATAGTTAGTAAACATACAAAAGTTCAAGAACCACGTCCAAATTTAGAACGGAAACTTTCTTCAAGGCATATAGTGAGCGTTTGTTTAGCCTTAATGATATTGGAACCTAATCCTGATGAGAAGTAATAAACACAAGGCAAAATTGACAAATATTATCCAAAATGGCCCAAACATTTATTACAATTTATGCAAAGAATCATAATCATATCCATAGATTTAAAATCCGTGGTTTTCGCCTTGTGTTTCAATCATAGGATTAATTAATCAGAAATTCCAAATATTGAAAATCCGAGATATGTTTCGAAGGCAGAAATCTGTTTTAATTAATCGGCTTTCGTTTGCAAATCTTAGTTTTATTCTCATTTTCTTCCAACCGAATGTTTGCAACATAATCCATGTTATCCAGTGAGATTTCATTAAGACCGTTGTAGAAACACTTGATATTTAGGCCTAACTTAAAATGCTTCGACTACAGGCAAACGTGATTCTCGCTTGATCTTATTAACAGTTTATCGTCTCTTTGTTGAAACAGTTTCGTGCGTATTTGTGTGTACCAAAAGATGAAGCCTGATTATTGCATTATCTTTAGAACGGAGTTTGTTTTGGTAGATTCAATTTGCCCAGTTTCCTTTTCTCTTCGTGTTAAACTGACAGCTTTATCAAGGGCCTAATTTGAGATTTGAGCTGTAACTAGTGAGTAAAGATGGGTCCCACATTTGACACAAAAAGCAAGAGTTTAATCATTGCATTGTCTTAGGAACTGAGCTTCTTTTGGCAGATCCAATTTACCCAATTTCTTTTCTGTTCAGCTTAAACTGAAAGCTTTATCAATGGCCTAATCTGTGATTTCGGCTTTATGGGATGAGTAAAAATGTGTCTACTCTTTGTTCTAGAAGTAAGAACTTGACTATTGCATCATCTTAGGAACCGAGTTTGTTTTCATAGATTCAGTTTTGCCAGTTTCCTTTTCTGTTTAGCAGTTCTCCTCTTTTTGGCAGCTAACCTGACACTGGTAAGTAAATTTTTGACTTTGCTTGGTGAAAATTTGTTCATAATGGTGCTGATTTATATAGCCAATCGAGTTTTACATTACGTCCTCAGCAAGTAGAAGCCTGCTTCATTGGCTCTTATGGCTGAAATGGCATAAGTAGCAGTAGCTCTTGAACGGAAGTGAGGCAAAATTCAAGAGGAGGGAAGAAGAAGAAAAAAGAAAGAAAATTGTAGGTAATGGAGAGGTAAGGTTGATTTTCAAACAAATGACTGGTAGTGATAGGAAAGAGCATCGAAAGAAGTTGTAGATGGCATGCCAGAAGGTAGAATAGATCTAAAATCCTGGATAAAATATTGTGAAAGCAGCAGCGTTTTAAGCTGTTGAACCTTATTTTCAATAATAAAAGGAATTTAAGCATTCCAAACCTCCTCCTCCCTGTATCAATGTTGTTCAACAGTGATTCTTGAATGCATTTTGGTTATAATCGACGCGTTCCAACCTCAAACAAAATTGATACGGAGGGAGGAGGGACACTGAACCCATGAAAACGTCAAAATGCTCTGTCGTCTCATAACTTTCCTCAGGGATTGTAGTATCTTAGGAACATGATCCTTTCCTACTTTGATCATGATCCATTCAAAAACTACCATGACTTCAGAAATTCAGCGTTGGAAGTTCTATTGGTGTCCAGGGGCGGATCCAGCCCGAGGTTGAAGGGGGGGGGGCAATTTGGAGAGGGGGCGCCAAAAAGAAAATGAAAAGTGAAGAATGAAAATTTTTTGGGCTTCGTTCAATAAAGTTCTCTGGTTTTTCTTCTGAATAGCTCCTTAGTTTACGTGTTTCCCCGCATTCAAAACGAAACATTGAAAAAAGAGTGCATTTGGGTCAGGATAAGGGGCGCTTTTCTTGCCAAAAAGGGGGCGCCAAAGCTTAGTTTTCATCGTGAAGGGGGGGCAGTTGCTCCCAGTTGCCCCCCTAAATCCGCCACTGTTGGTGTCGGCATTTTCTGTGTTTCAAAATCTATGCAAGAAGTGCCTCTGGTCATATTTTGAAATGTTTGTTTGCGAATATTGGCATTAAAGGCAAAACTTTTCACCAAGTTTTAAGTTACAGCTCAATATTTTGAGAGGTGCTGTGTAAGTTATTGCCGCTATTTACGTTAAAGTAAATAAAACACTGTCGACTATATTTCTTAAATCCTGGATCAATGAGCTAAGTTTACTGCAGAAGTAGACATGGATATTTTGTGACTTTGGCCTCGTATTTTCAAGGACTCTTTGCGGGGCTCAGGATCATTTCAAAGTAAAACACTGACGAATGTTTTTCAGCGCTGAATAAGCAAGCGAAGTTTAATACAGAGAAAGACTTCAATATTTTGGGACTTTGCTTTCGAATTTTCATGGCTTCTTTGTGTGACTCACAATCGTTTCAAAATAAAAATACTGTCGATTATATCTCTCTAAATCCTAAGAAGTGAGCTAAGTTAGGTACACAATCACAAATCGAAATCGATATTTTCTGAGTTTGCCCTCATATTTTCATCACGTGTTTGGGGATTTATCAGAATCGTAGACTTGCCATAGGCTGCTATTGAGATTGTTCCTCAGCACTTTAATTTTCCTCTATCTATTCCATCGCTATTTCTTTAGCAAATCGCTTTGCTTATCAGGTGAATCAGAGTAAAACGTGCGATATGTAATCAAACTTAGGAACGTCATCTTTCTGCAAAGCTCTAAAATTTCCAGTCTTAAATGAACAAATCTTTTTATATAATCGTTTCATGATAAGCATGTTGCTTTCACTCTGTACAAGAATAAACATTTCAGGAAAATTGTTCGGACTTGTTTATGTGCTCTTATAGAAAAGAGGTAATTTGCAATTGGGTGTTAAAATGGAATACACGTGGGTAGTGAATTTGTGATTTGGTAGTTAAAAGAAACAACATTTTTCAGTTTAACCTGAAGCTGCATTTTCTTTTGTCGTTATGTTCTTGCCAGACATTTTCTTAAAACAGAATCATAAAAACGCATTCAAATTCATCCATTTTACTGCCAGCTCCTTATCGATTTCTTGGGTTTTGGTAATAATATGGCACTAAATCCTGAGTAAGTAAGTAGGTAAAAATTTGCCAGAAGCTTAAATATTTATAGTGTTTAAGGAAAGTATGAATGAAATATTTACAATTTGATTTACATGACAAATTTGATAAACGAAAGTAAAAATCAACCTTAATTACAGTGGCAGGAATTGCATTAAAATATCGAATTGACCTTATTTCCAAAATGGTTCTCTTAGAGGTGGTCACAAAAGATTGTGCACATTAACCTTTTATGAGTTTTTGGAAGAAAAATAATTTTGTGAGGCCGAATCATGAACGTGAGAGAGGATGCACGGTTTCAAAAGAACACATGTATGTGGTATTCCTCGTTCTGAACTGTCTATTTTGGCAAAAGTTGTACTTGGATTTTGTCTAATTTTTTCCAAGCAGGACTTTACTGCACTGTAGTGGAAGCTCAATTGTCGTAAAAAGAATATTTACATTCGAGATATGACACTTATCGGGGAAGATTAGATAAAACATACAACAAAGAAAAGATAAGCAGATTTACTCACCACAACTTGGAGCCAAAGGATAATGCAAGTTGACACTGGGGTATCCAGGAAAACCCATACAGTTTGGCGGCATTGGTGAATATGAAGGCATGTTATTGTAGGGCCAGGCCATCTTTGATAATCGCTAATCGTACACCTTACAAATCCGTGAGCTTAGTCAAAGATTTACTGCGAAAATGCGACTAATCCTGTCTTTGTGGAGATTGCTTGCACTTTGCAGCCCAACTTGCTGTTCACACTTTTCAAGATCTGTAAAAAAATGGAGAGATGGGAAGGTTGAAATAAAGATTTGTGAAACGTCATCACTTTCATGTTGATATGTCCCTTTCCCGCCCATTGATGACACGTGCGCAACCACTCTCGGATATGCCAACGTTCAACGGCGTCTATCAACACAATACGACACAAATGTTTTTCGAGGTTCTATCGCTGGACAAGAAGACCATAAATCCCATGTTGCAGGACCCAATACCCCAAAGCAAAACGTGTCAGATAAACGCTCTGAGACTCTAGATCTAAAAGTTAGAAGCAGAATATTCTGCTTTCGAATCACATTTACAAGAGATTCAAATTGCAGTTGCATCAAAACGATGGGGAAAAATTTTTTCAAGATTGTGGCCAGTTTGCAGCCTTTAAAAGAGGCTTCGAAAATAAAGATATCAACGCACTGAGGCTCAACGATTCATTTTCTGATGGCACATTCGCAAAATCTGAACAGATGTAGCACAATATAAATCAAATCTTTCCATCAAAGCTTCCTCTAGAATTTGAGCCAGCCAAGGGTCCATTTTACAAGAATCTTTGTGGCTACGTTTAACAAAGTTCTGGAAATGCAAACGTTAATTTGCTTTTAATAAGATAGAGAAAATACTTTATATCAGAATTCTCCAGTCCCTGACTTTTAGGTCAGGATCCCTCGATCTGGAGTTCGGACCAATTGGTCCGGTTGTTATGATATCACACATGTTTCCCTGTCGTGATAAAAGCTTAGTCATTTGCACCTCACACACGAAGTCAATGAATATTATTTCTTGAGCGAGGTGACGAAGTCACAAATTCTCCTGGTTTGACAGCAAAGAAACTGACAGAATTCTCCGTTCGTATTTCTCCTCTCAGATTGTTGTGCTGTTCATAAGTTCATTTTGTTTGGTAAAGTTAAAGTTTACTTATATCCCTATCAGTGATATGAGTTAAAAATAGGACTAAGACATGACAGAAATCCATGATATGGTTTCATGCAATTTACAAGTATGCTTCGATCCGCCCAACTGATAATCTGTTAACATTTGCTCTGATTTTAATAGAATGGATAGCCACCCCTTTCCTTCCTGCTTCAACATGGTTTCAGCACTTAGCAATAGATATTAGTTTTTGTTCCCAGATGAAGCTTTAAGCTTCGAGCACGGACACCTCTTGCTCAGAGGAGGTACTTGGCTAGAAAAGTGTTGAAATCACTTGGAAAACCCTTTCACATTCTAAGTCTGTCCCATGAAGAATTGTGCCAAAGGCATACAATGTCCAATAGAAATCTGCCAAAATTATACATTGTCAGCTGCTCTTTCTGTTCATGGCACCTGGTCCCATAATTTCGAACTCTTTATGACAACCAGTCTACAATATCATATTCACTAATGTCCCCAAATTTTCATCAGCAAAAAGAAACGCTGCTAGCAGCCCCATTTTTAACAAACTTTTTGAAGAAAGACCTTGCAACAAGTTAATTGTTCAAAGTCACAAAATTGATGCTTTGGTAGTTGTTTAGTCACATTACATCTTATGTTGACAAAGTAATTTTCTTGAAACTAAGTATCTTAGCTTATGTATGTCTGCATGTAACAATTTGCCACTAGTATTTGTACAAATAACTTTGCCATCAGTCACGAAACCAAAGAAGAAAACACCAGTTCCTCATTCAGTCAGATTAAAAGCGTTCAATAGGTTATCTATAAATTCAATAGGTTTTTTACATTTACTCTCTTTACCATCTTATCTTTTTTGTCTTCAGAGACCTCACGAGCGTTGGTCCTATTTATTTCCCTTTCGAAGCGTGATAAATGCTAGGTAGAAACCAAAGAAGTTCCTTCCAGAAAGCTGCATACTAGCTGTATGTCCTAAATATTTGCTAAAGCTCGAAGGCTCTTTGGAGACCACACTCCTTTCAACTAATATCCTAATGTGAGACAGCCACGTGAATATATAGCTGGGATAATTATGGGATGTAACATTTTTAACGCATGCGCTAAACTATCTGTGTTTCTACGCCACGCCATAAAGTATATTGTGAAGACTGATCGAGATAAATGTGATAAAAAGATTATGCATTAATTCTTTGATTAAGCTATTCTAGCCGGGGCTAAAGATTTGACCCTGGTTAGGAATCTTTTATGATTAGACAGTTGTGTTCTGTCAATTTCCAAATACCTGTTTGAATATCGAGGAGAAAAATATTTTTTCATCTATAAGAGTTCTGGACTTGTAGAACTATATCTAATGTTTCATCTGCTACTTGGCAATTACTAAGGTGCTTACCCTATTTGCATTGTCCAAAGCCTTGTTTTGCCAGGACGCGAAAATCATCATAAGAGTTAGGTAATCCTTATCTTTTGAATTTGAATCTGAATTTTGAAAACTTCTTTCAAAATTTGAAATATGTGCTAATTTTTCATTTTAGCACCTTGTTTGCTTACCATTTAAACTTTTGTTCAATATTTCAATCATCATTGTCAAATATGTCAACCACAACAATAATTCATAACATTTACATCAAGATCATTTAGACATTTCTTGTATCTTCAGAACACATGATAAACAATCAAAATTAAACAAAAGAAGCGCCAAAAATAAAATCAGAATGCCAAAACACTAATTTTGATGAGTGCGTGATTGCATTATTTCCAAGATAAGTTCTATTTTTCATTCTATTCCAAACTGATATTTTTGTAAAAATTGTATCAGGCCACAAGTTACTGTAATCCTCTTGATGATAGTGTGAAATGGCATACAATAAAAGACCGCCCTATTTCTACTTGATGAGCTTTAACACAATAACTTAAGGTCATCATATCTCTCGTCAATTCCAGTTATGTAATCAGCGTTATCTAAGATTCTCACAACTACCTTTTGGTAATGCAGTTGCGTTTAACATAGATGTTGTTGGACTTGCTACAAGCCTCTCTCTCTTTTTAGTCCGAAATAGTCCTGAAAATGTAGCAAGTCCAAGATTTTGTCAACTCTCCGGCTAATATAAACAAAGAATCCTTTTCAAGCTGTCCAAAAAGTTTTCTTCAATGTCAAGTAAGAGCTATCTCGTTTTTATTGCACCAACTCAAGGCTACTGTGTCTTAATTAATGGCAGTTGGCAAATTTTGTTTGGTCTTATTAGTAGTTCTTCGAAAGGAAGTAAGAGAGCTATCTTATTTATCATAGATTTGAATCAAGCATCGTTCAGAAAATGAATTTCACGGATGACCACTCTAAGAATTCATGAAGTCTGAACGAAAGTTTTATACTTGACCTCAACTGACTGCTTCCTTTTGCAAGGTTTTTCATGAAATAGCAGCAAAAGCAGCAAATTTGGAGCCTTGCAAAATTTTTCTCAGTTTGTAAATTTGCTTTTAAAGATGTTTGAAGCAATTCTTCGTTATGAGTTCTTGCACAATCTAAATTTTTAAGAATAGTGTTTGCTCCTGATTGAGCCGCAATGATTTGGCATCATTCCAGTGGTGATCTCTAAGAATCTTTTTCTTTGAGAAGTGAATTTCTGAGGATTTTCGTTGGAACCAGGACTGCGTATTTTGTTTCAAATTACCTAATCTTTGAGTAGCTCAGCCTACGTGCCTCAGGTCATAGCGGCATCAAACTCGTAAACAAGTAAGTAATTGAATACTTTGTGACTGAAGTACACACACACTGGCATGCGGTGATAGAAAGGATGATATGATATATAGATATCAAATGAATGAATATTAGCGTTATATCTCAACAGAGTTAGTTGTTATTTCTCTATTTCGAGCCATATGTATATATATCTATATACACTCATGGACACACACACACATATATATACAAGTGTACTTATGTATAGAAGAAAAACATTTGAGGTAGAAAGACAAAAAGAAGGCGTTATGAGTGCGGAACGCGATTAATCCTTTCAGTGAGATATTGCTACTGCTCTTTGCGACATTAATACTTCAAGACTATATACGGTAGATATATACAAACAACTCATATCAAGAATATATACAAACAACTCATAGCAGTGACCTATTGCTTTCGATGAGTCGTTTCGGAAGTTGCTGTTGGAAAATAATCAGGTATTATTTTACTTACACATGCTTATTTTGAACAAATCATTGTTCTAATACTACTTTTCACTATTTTCCTTTCAACATGAGTTGTCAATATTTCATAAAATTCTTAATTAAAGCCACTGTTTTCAGATTAATCCACAATCATTAACGAATTCATTTGCCATTTTATGAAATCCTATCTTTTTTAAATTAAAAGCCCTTTTTGATCCGCCCTTATAAACTGGATCAGGCTCCGTAGATAATAGCTAACTTTTAAAACATTGCTCAGCTTTTAAACTTAAGACTTATTGTTACTTTATAAAATCCTATTCAAATGAAATAAAAAGAAACGTATTCTGTTCCTCCCATACAAACTGGATAAGACTCTTCATATCACTAATACTAAAAATATTTCTCAAAATTTACACATAAACTCGTTGTTCTCAGCATTCAAATTACTCAGTAAAGAAATGATTACAGACATGCTAACGTACCTATGAATGAAAATTAGTCTGTCACCATGCTGAAATTCAACTTAATACGTTATTTCGACTGTTGGTAATAAGAAGCTAATTGTCTTTAACTCATCAGCTTAAACTATGCTCATACGCAACAAGGACAGAATTAGTAAGACAATAGCATCTGTTGCTTCACTTGACACCTAAATGTAAAGCGATTTGTTACTGCAGACAGAATAAAGTTTCTCAACCAGCAATTCAAAACAAGGAAAGCCGCAATATCTCTATGAAATCCAGGTAGCTACCACGCTTGTTGTGCATTCCAGAAATGGTTTTAACCGCAAACATGAGCGTATGTCAAAAGAAAAAGGAGTATGTCTAAACATCTACCGTTGTCATTTTATTTTTGTTGTTCTGAAGCCGAGCAGGAAGTGCTTTGATTCCACCCAAAAAATACGAGAATTGAATCGCCTCCAAATCGGCTTCTATACCAGACAGATAACATGGCCGCGGTGGATATTTAGATACATCCTCTTAAGAACCATTGCTGGAATGCACAACAAACGAGCTAGCTTCCTGGGTTTCAGAGAAACTTTAGGGCTTTGTTTGTTTTGAATTAAGGTTGAGAGAATTTCTTTCGTCAGCAGTCTCAAACTGTTTTGAACTTAGGTGTCAAGAAAGAAAACAATTGATGCAATTGTTTTACAAAATCTGTCTTTATTCTCATATGGTGATTTGGGTCTACCTTGTCGGTCATAGATGTACATTAATTAGCATAATTTAGTCTAAATATTCCTAAATTTAAAGATCTCATTTCTAGAATGCTGATAACCCATCTCAGATGGTGATGAATGTTAAAACTAGCCAAAGGTAGGTTTAAAATTACAATTTTTCAGATTAATTATGTAAATTTTCATTGACTACTTAAGACTTAGTATGGAAGCTATCTAATCTATCAGTTGTACAGAGTCTTCGAAAACAGGTGGGAATTCAACAGAAAATTAACTGCTTGATAAAGTTTTGAAATCTGCTTTTTTTAATCAAAACCTCAGTTTTTGGTTTTACAGTAAGAAAACAAATACATTTTGAAGACAGGTAAAGTGGCTTTCACTGATACAAGGTGCAACTTTGGCACGTCCGCTACCGGGTTTAAAAATTCCATTTAATCCCAAAACTTTTTACTTATTATCCTATTCCAGCATATATCACGAAAAAAGACGCAAAAAGTTCACTAGTGATGACAAGAGATAACAAACAAGAGCTGATATCATTCAAAGTATCAGAACAACTTTATATAGGCTTGATGAGGAAAAATACAAAACTGGTAGCAATTAGAATGTTCAGATGAGAAGAATTTTGCATATGTTTGATTTGTTGTGAAGCTTTCAATTACATTGGTATTGTTGGGGATACTGAGAATTCCCCCTTTGGTAGATCACAAAGCAAAAGATGTTAACTCTGATTGGCTTACCAGGGCCGCCGAGAGGGGGAGCAGGAGGGGCACTTTGCCCCAGGGTCTCAGGGTGAAAGGGCTCTCATAATTAGAATATTTGGACAGCATGAAATGCTCTGAAATGCATTTTAAGCCAATCTAAAGGAGGCGATCGAAAAATTTTCTGCTCTCTCCGCTCGTAGGGGGCCTCAATTCACAGTTTTGCCCGTGGTCCTCGAAAATCTCTCGGCGGGCCTGTGGCTTACTGGTCAGTGGGACAAGAGAAGCGTTTCGGGGCATGCGCAAATTAACAAAGGAAGGCTGAAGGGCGATGACCCTGAGATCGATACTGCGCAGACTCCAAAGCACTTCAACTGGCGTCTGGCTCTTCAGGAGAAAATCCGAAAGACTTTTGCTGAAAGCATCCTGAACAAGGTAAGGACAGTGATGTAAACGTGTCACTTGTTCAATGGAACAGAAAAAAGGCGTAATCAACATATTTGTTCCTCAGTTCTTTTTCCGATTATTTTGGCTTCATGGAAGAAGCCACGACGACTTTCAAAAACAGCAACGTGTGCTTCAAATGTGTTTAGTGTCCTGCATGCTGGTTGTAAGACGATTTAGCGAGTTCCATTTAGTGATTCTAAGGTCTTTAGACAAGAGATTTTGAGCAATCAAAGATTAGCTGACCTTTCAAAGATGTTCATCAAGATATAATCGCTATGAAACTATTTGTCTCAGGTGAAGACAATAAGTAATAGGAGGGTTCATCCTATTTTGTTATGATTAGCAGTATTGTGACACTTATCCTTTGCATCTTGATCCCCTTCTACCTGGCAACAACAACGACAGATCTTGTAAGACGATAGCATCAGTTGGTTTTGTTGACACCTAAATTCAAAGCAATTCGTGATTGCAGACAAAGGAGCTGCTCTCAACCAGCAATTCAAAGGAACAAATTCGCAAAGCTTCTCTGAAACCAAGACAGCTTGTGCATTCCAAGAATGGTTTTTAAGAGTAGACATGAGCATGTATCAAAGAAGAAGGATATATCTACACATCTACCGCTGGTAATCTTTTTTTGGCATAGAAGCCGATTTGGAGGCGATTCAATAGACCTTTTAGCTATTCTGAAAAAGAATCTCAGTCGAACGATACTTTGCTACATTTTGTAGAATTTTCGAATGTACACAATAGTGATAGAAGCTCTAATGCCACTCGATCGAATCTCGTGTATAAAAATGGATAAAAATAACGCTCGATCCAGGCTCTTTTGCTGAATAGCTAAAAGGTCTATTCTGGTAATTTTTGACTGCAATCAAAACAATTACTGCTCAGCTTTGAACAATGAGAATAGAATGCCTGGGATAGATGCTTCGATACATCCTCCTTCTTTCGATATATGTTCATGTTTGCTCTTAAAAAACCATTTCCAGAATGCACAACAAGCAAGATTGCTACCTAGGTTTCAAGTAAACTTTCGTGGCTTGTTTTAGTTTTGAATTGTTGCTTGAAAGAATTTTTTTGTTTGCAATCGCTAATCTGTTTGAATTTTTGTATCAACAAAAGCAACTGATGCCATTGCCTTACAAAATCTGTCCTCGTTCCTGGCAATTTGTTCCAAGATACATTTCAACTATCATTCTGTAAAATGTAATTCTCCTTCTGTTTTCATATCTGTTTCACACAACAGGTCAAGATTGTGGCACTTAATTCCTAACAATATCAGTTGCGGTGTCAAGATATCCAAATTTTTTCCTACAGAGATTAATTTTTCTAGTTCTGTTGTTGACAATATTTCTGATTGTTTACCAATTAGAAGAGACTAGTGAACCACGTGATGCACTCTTACAAGAGAGAATGAAGCTTTAATTTCTCTGCTTTAATTTCTCTGCTAATTCTTTGTGCATAAGGCAGTTTGTTGTAGCCACTAGCTAAGAATTTCTCGCTAGCGACGGTTTTTCTTTTACTGTATACTTAATGTCTACCTCCGTTGACTAAAGAGAGAAATCATGTTGTGTGAGTAGTGCAAGGAAGCAGTATGATATCGATCTTTGGCACAAATATTTACAAGGTGAGTGGCCGAGTAGCATAAGAAGTTTTCGTCAGGTAACTGAAGTTAAGCTCGGTCTAGTGAGGTCAAACTCCGGATGGGTGACCTCGGAGGCCTGACCTCACAAACAACCTCGTCGTCTTTCGGAAGGGACACTAAATTAGGGGTTCCATGCCTGGATGCGGCATGCACAGTGAGCCTAAATTAGCTTTCAGTAACTGGAAATCCTGACAAGCCAACTCAAAGCAAAATGAAAAACAAAAGCAAATACAATCACTGATAATGTTACTACCTTAAAGGTGCTGGTGACGGTCATCAATATCACGTGGCTATTTCCTTGCCATAGTGTCATCCCGTCGGCAATGGAATCGTACGTAAAATATTGTCTAATGATCGATAAAATGCATCTGTCAACCAAGAATGAGCCCCTTAAAAACTATTCTGACTATGTACTTACTCATCGATAGAAAAGAAGTTCTCAACCAAAAGACTAAGAAAAGGTAGTTCATAATATGCGCATACTAACCGGTTTTGTTGTTATACAGGAAAATATAAAGCCCGAGGCCTTAAAAGTACAGACCGAGCTTGCGAGGTCTGTGCATTAAGACCGAGGGCTTTATATTCTCCTGTACAACAACAAAACCGGTTAGTATGAGTTTTATTACCTGACATCTTCTAATCTTGACTTGCATTTATATCAAACACATTTTATTAGCTTAGAGTTTACTGTACATCTCAAAGGCCTAGGCCTAAAGCAGTTGTCGTGGCGACAAAAACGCGTCCTTGTATCGTATTATACAAGGCTACGGGAAACCCGCGGGAAAGGTTCGATTAGCCAATAGGAATGGCGGGATTCTGTATTGCCTCGTGTTTGAAACTTCAGTCAGGTAATAACTGCCAACTAATAACACTAGGAACGGTTAATTACTAACTCAAATATCTTTCGTACATGAAATGCTACACAAGTCATGAGAACATCGACTTCGTATATTTTGAATAAAGCAAATGCTCAAAATGACATTGAACTGCGGATAGCACAGATCAGAATGGTATACCACACAAACATTGACTATGTCCAAACCACTTATGAAATGTTCAAGAATGTTCAGATTTCATAGAAGTCCAGCCCCTTTGAATAATATAGAAAATATTAATTTCATTTAGTATGAATGTCAGCATTTATAACAATTACACATGAATTTTATTCTGACTCCATGTTGATGGGATGAAGTTCATCAACCTTTCTCTGTGAATCTAATCCTGAAGTTTTGCCGTCAGACAAACAATGTAAGGTCATCATCACATGAAATCAACTGTAGTGGCCTTTTCAAACACCATTTTAATCGTTTTAATCATTTTGTACAATAATTGTAATCTCTGCTCTGCTAAAATCGAAAATAGGCCAAAAGGATAAGTAATACAAAGCGAATATGGATATTTAGAACGTTCTGGCGACCCATAAAAGCTAAGATGATACATTTAATAAAACCCTCTGAATAGATTAATCATAGGCGGTTGAGAGTTGCCTTTTTATAAAAGAGGCGATTTCTATCAACGTCATTCTCAGTCTCGTTCGGCTATCTAAACTAGCAAATTTCTTCACATGCTTTCTAACAACGACTCAAATGCTTTTTGTGTCCCAAGATATACCATTAGTTTTGATCAAATATGAAATAGCAGATATTAATTCAATCGATTAATGATCTGTTTACTATGATCACCATATCTTAACTAGATTTTGATACTCCACACAAGACACATACCACTGAGGTTGCCAATATTTATGATTCGAATGATCGTTTTTCTCCATGAAGTTTTGAGTTGAGGAGAGCCTTGAATCGTGTTCTGGGAGTTTTTGCTGGGTATTCCGTGCAAAGCTCTGGTTTATGGATAATCAATAAATGCCTCTAAAATTCAGGAAGAAACGCTATTAAGTCATCAATAGTTTTATGCTCTTAGGACAAGAACTTCACCTATGATTTCTCATTAGAAAAACCGACTGTCTAGACAAATTTTATTTATTCCTTCCCAAATGATTTCGACTCATTCTGTTATCGTTCTGTTGTCACTACGCCGATAGATTCAATCAACCATTTTTTTCATTCATATTCACTGCAAATGCTACTTTGGTCGCTCAGCTTTAAGAAAAAGAGTGCATGTTTTAATCGTCACTGTAGAGCTGCCATACTTTCATTCATACTCAAACAACTTGGGTTCAACGTAAAAACCTCTAATCCAACTCTTGATGCCATGTTTGCTAGGTTTGCTGAATTATTGAACGAGATACAGCTTTTAGAAACATGGGTAAATCTATTCCTACAAAGCACAAGTAAACTTTTAAGACCTTCCAGAAAGAGGGCTTAAACGGGAGAGAGCTTATGGTAAATGGGAGCTTAAAGGTGATCTGAAGCGAAAATTTTTATTGATTCAAATTAATGGCACTGTCGAATGATATGGACTCCTGTTTAAATTTCTTTGTTATCTCTTTTCGTTTTCAAGTTATCTACTGATATTCAGTTTCAGTTGATGACGTCATTTTGTTTGCAAATTGCTAGGATGATGTACTGGAATATAGCTGTATCTAAGCTTTGAAAGGTTACAGTTGTCGGAGACATTTAAGTTGAGCTGAATAAATGTAATAGAAATTGTTTTTAGGACTGATATGATGTTTAGAAAGGCATGCCAATTTAAGAAATGTTCTTGGAGTCAATTTCCTTTAGGAAACATAGCCAGCCTCGTACATTTTCATTACTTTTTGCAAACAAAATGACGTCATCAGCCAAGCATACAAAATAGTGTATAATTCGAAAATGAAACAAGAATGATAAACGACATTCCTTATTTTTCAAAAGTGCTATCTGTCTGCGTCAATAAAGATTTTCGTTTCAGATCACCTTTAACAACCAAATCAAATAGCAAGGATCTATTGATAGTTCTTCAGTTTCTTTTACCTAACATTTTGAGGCTTAAATGTACATTTTTACTAGTCAAATACAAAGATTCGGCAGTTTATCTCGAACCACATTAAAACTGGTATGCAAACTTGTTTAGCTAGTAAGGATAAATGAAAGTATGGCTCCTCCACAGTGACAATTAAAACATGCACACTTTTTCTTAAAACTGAGCGACTAAAATAGCATTTGAAGTGAATATGAATAAAAAATGGTTGATTGAATCTGTTGGTGTAATCACAACAGAATGATAACAGAATAAATAGAAATCTTTGGTAGCCTCTGGAATTTATATTGGTCTGGGGTTGCTTAATAGGGGGCTATTTCCTTATTTTGGCTCAGAGGAGAGGGGCTTATTAGAAAGGAGGGCTTAATGGAGAGGGAGCTAAGCGGAGCCTTCACGGTATGCTAAATTAATGAAATGATAAAAGGGATTATGTTCACTAAGATTTTAACGACACTTTTTACGATATGCTATCTTCAACGAAAACAGAAGAAAGTTCTTAGAAATCCTGGGAAAACCAATCAAAAACGAAGATATATCAGCCCATTGTAACCAAAACAAGTAGTAATCATCATCAATGCGATCTTCAAGGTGATAACAGTGATGGGTTTGCTCCAATCAACCACAATCACTGTGATGACCAAAATCGTTTTTGTTTCGATGATTCAAGAAGGAAATCTGAAACCTTGAAAACGCGTTTTGGTTTCATTGTTTTTCGTAGAAACAGATAAGTAATTTGTTAAACTAGGTAGTATCGCTTTAGTTTTCAATATTTTATTGGTATTAAAGAGACCCAGATATTCAGGGCGCCAGTTAAATGTGATTGGCGTACTGATAATCAACTGATTTTCCAATCATTTTTAAGCTTTGCTAAGTCACTTAATGTTAACACCTTTAAATTGAAAATCCCAATTTGAACGTCAATGATTCTTTGTCAAAAAGCCATGCAAATATATCATGAAACAAGATTTGAGTTTTAGTTCGCAATTAAGCATCTCAAGGGCATTATTTTGAAAGCTAACTATATTCGTAAATTATCGCTCTAATGGTCTTCGAGTCATGATTCAATTATGAAAGGGTAAAATTTGCTAGGGTAAAATGGGTATAGCTCTCTGTATCATTTGGACTAAAATGCCAGTCAGTTGAGCTAAAACAACAGGATTTAAATAGTGTATGTAAATCTTAGCATTTCAGTTCAATTGATGCAGAAGTTATATTTATTTGCTAAAACTTTGGCCTTATGTCATTCTCAAGATTTTATCAAAATGGATATGTTTGGGGCAAAATAGGTAGGATGAAGAAAATAGATAAATGTACCACATCTTTGTTTAGGGTTTCCTCTGGAAAGAAACGTTGAAACTACCCTCCTTGACAAAATGAACGTTGACTCATCAGTGCCGGGTTTGGTGTTTTCCAGGAATCAACGTTTTCCATTTTACCCTAGCTTATTCATTTTACACCAGTCGACTTTATCAAACACAGAAACTAAATATAAATAAGAATATTTGGTTTACAAAGATGCAATTTTCAAAATCAACACATTGCTACTGGCTCTTTGGTAAGGAACAGAGTAAAGTTTATTTATTTATAGTGGCCTGTACCAAACGTAACGGGGCAGCTACTTTTATCGAACTTATCAGAGGTGAGTCAGCACCTTTTTGAAGCAAATATCAACGGGGCAGAGGCTTTTATGAGCTCAAGATGAAATTTGAAATGGAAAATGTCTCATTTTGAGGGCAAAGTTGTGAATCATGCAAGCAGAGAAATGCTTGGAAGGATACATATTTTACGTAAAATTTCCTCGTAAGTTACTTGTATCAGTCATATCTCCAAAATAAATTTTTCATTGAAAAACATTCGTAAGTACACGAATTGATTTTGTTATGGTCTTTGGCTACTTCATCAGTGATACGTACTGTAAAAAATCTGTTGTTCATGAATACAGGGCAGATGTAGTTTTAAGGACAAAGGGCGACGGGGCAGTTACTGTTTCTGCAATAATTTCATACGGGGCAAGCAAATTTTTTTCCTAAAAGTTTTCTTCTCCACCGGCCATCTCATATAATAGATTTTGCATTGTCCCTATGTGAATGAAAATTCAAGAAAAGCTTGGCCTTCGATTTGTTGCTAAAGATAACAAACAGACACACAGCTGTAAAGCAGCAAAATATGCTCTCTTTTGAGGATCAACAATAAATCTCGCAAAGCAAAGGGTACAGCTCTGTATAGTACAAAGCAGCTTGACAGCCTCAAGAACAGATCTCACACTTTTAACGCAATAGACGATAATGTTTTATACTCTCTGTTTGTTTTGATTGATTGAGTATTAAGAGTAAGATTTTCTAGATTTATTGATGAAAAGTAACTACAATGGACGGAGTTTTAAAACTCAAAACTGATAGCAGACCGATTTTGTAAATGGCACGCATTTCAGAAATAATGTGCAAAAGGACCGTCCAATGAGACGGACCTCTTGTACGTTTAAACTTTTCAATGCGTCTGGGCTTATATTGAAATGCCTTCCCTTCCGAAAAGGTTGCTTAGGCCAGCTGCAGATGACATAAACAATAAATAATCATTCGACCTCATTTTCATTCATTAGCCAATAGCATTTCATCCAGGATAATCAGCAATATACATTCTATTATTGTATTGTAGTCTCATGACAATAGAAATGACAATTATTGCAAATTTTCGATTGAGTATGTCTCCGGTATGACGCCACCGCGTTTGAATATACAACACACACAACAAAGAATTTTTCCTCAACTTTTCGACTATTACCTATCAATAAAGTTTCTGTTTAGCGACTGAATTATTGGAAGAACGTTGACTTCTCTAAATAATGCGGGGTGAGTGGCCGAGTGGCTTAAACAGTCTTCGTCAGGTGACTGAAGTTAAGCTTGGTCGAGTGAGGTCAGATTTCGGATGGGTGACCACTGAGGCCTGACCTCGCAACTCACCTCGCCGTCCTTCGGAAGGGACGTTAAACTAGGGGTCCCGTGCCTGGATGCGGCATGCACAGTGGGCCTAAATTAGCTTTCAGTAGCTAGAAATCCTGACAAGCCCACTCAAAACAAATTGAAAACAAATAACGTCTTGATTTTCATGAATCTTGGGCCATGTTAAACAGGTAAGGTATGAGACAAAATGGACCTGTTTAGTAGACTATGATGATGAGTCTCTTGTTTCCCTGTGCTCTTTGACTTGATGATGGCGCTTCAGTCAAGAGAGACTCATAGTATTACTCTGAAAAACCTAACCCTATTTAGGCCCAAACTTCGCAATTTCTCCAGTACCAATCAGATTGCGAGATTTGTGAATTACTATTGTACTGTGTAAATGTGATAGAGTTTTTAATTCGATTGAAGAATTGAAAACACTGCCACGGGATTGAGATTCGAAGCCGCGATTTCATCATGATTTCAATGATGATTGAAGAAAATAGGGCTGAGTAGGGACTCATCGTCGTAAGTCAACCTGTTTAGCGACTGAATTATTGGAAGAAAGTGGACTTCTCCAAATATTTCCAGTAGAGGTAAAAACCCTTTAAACGTTCATGTGGTAATGATTAGGTATTTCTCATGATATCAGAGGATCTGACGGTGAGGCGGTGTGAATCTTTTGTATCAAAATGCAAGAAAACGCGACCTCAGTTGGCTTCAAAACAACCGCATACGACCCGTAAGAAAATGCATTAAGTCCCATAGTAAAAAACGATGCTTTTGAAAACTTTCTGCTCTTTAGAGAATGACTTGATTTAGGCTGGAAAATATTCAGTCTTTAGTTTCTTGAACCGGCCTCGCTGAAGTCGGTCCGTACGTCCACCTTGAATTGCTTATTGACTGAATATCATTAGGAGTCTTCAAAAAGTTGTATGTTAGGCATTTATATCGTTTTGTTTCGTATTTGCAATGAACACTAGAATAGAAAGATCGAAATGGCGGGATGTAGTGTCATAAGCATTCATTTCTTGTACAGGATGTAAAGTGCAACATCGGAAAATAGAACCTTCAAACGGAAAGATGTGTTTTCAAAAACTTGCGTTGATGAGAAAATCTGCTCTTAGAAGTAGCGTGTTCACTGCTTATCGAGAATGAAATGAAGAAGCAATTTCATATTCAAACGGATACTAGTCTGCATGGAGGATATAAGCTGCATTTCTAAATAAACAGTTCAAAAACAAACTCTGCTTAACGAACTGTGAGTCCGATGTCAACGGAAAGTGAAGCGCGAAAGAGAGGAACACGATTGCGTTCTCAAATGGAAACTCGTTCGCTTCGCTGTAATGAACTGCTTTCTTCAAAAGATGCGCAAACCAACAACAGTCCGCATTCTGTGATGCATCAGGACGCTTCAGAACAGTTCACGTGAAATCATAACAGGACGCGATCAATAAAAGATGTACCTTTAGCTGAGACGGAGCTGAGATCCTTCATTTGCATTGCTGCCGTATTGCAGAGCACTGCACACTGCGTCACGCAACAACACGCCTCCACCGATCTGAATACAACTTTAAAAATATGCGTAATAGATACTCATGTCTATGACAAATTTGTATGTAGCGTCAGTGAGATCAAAAATGTTTTTATTAGAAATGAGATGAAAATGTGATGAAATAATAAACACCTAGACTGGTTTCAAAAGAATAGTAGTCACACTGTCTACAACGGCTTATCAAAGAATTTTGAGAAAAAGTGTACTGGTAGATATCTAACATCAAAAGCTGCCGATTATATGTCAGTGCGTGTCTATATATGAAAACAAAGTTAATTGCATGAGGACCCTGACTTTTAAAACTTACAAAAGCTAACTTTAAATATTGTACTTGTACAAGTACTAGATCTGATTTAGAAATTCCCATGCGAAAATCTGCAAATGGCCAAAAATGCTTTTCATATGAAGGTGTGACAATGTGGAATTGTCTCAGCCTAGAATCAAAATTGTCCCCGACACTGAAAACTTTCAAAAGAAAGCATAGCAAACCTTGCATCTAGCTAAGTCTCTCTCACATCACATTATACCATATCATGATTATATCTACAATTTTTTATACACTTTGCTAATAGCTGTATAGATCTTATTTATTGTAATTTCAATTTTGATTTACTTGTAAATTTAGATTCTTTTCTTTTGTAAGTATTTTTTAACAGAGTACATTGTAAACTAGTTAGCTGAATGTTTTACCCTGCATAAATATTATAAAATAAAATGAAATTAAATGTAACGAGTGAGCAAAGAAGGTTTATGCGTTTGGCGAGCTGTGGAATAAAAGATATACGGCCGAAATTTAAAACTAAAATGTTAATCTATTAGTCAAGGGCTAATTTAGAGGAGAAAATCTTGTTTGGTAGAATCACTCAACGTTTAGGCCCAGAAATTTGGAAACTGCTAGTAAACGGCAAGTTTGGGAACGATGATTTTACATCTCATTCTGATCTATGACTTACTTGCAATTGAAATCAAAAGTCTATTTCTGAAACTGACAATTTAAGCTTTAATGCTTCATAATTCATAGACTATAATGGAAAGTAGAATTCTCGATTCTCATAAAAGCCACTTACCCTTCGTCAGCAGAAAAAAGGAAACATTAAAGCGAAAACAACGAGTTTTAATTTGAGAATGCAATCGTGTTGCTGCCTTTCACGCTTCCCTTCCCGTTTTACTAATGACAAAGGGTCAAACCTGAAATGTTCAGTGCTTCAAGCTCTTGGCTTTATACTAAATTAAACGTTATCTTATTTATTGATTGGTTATTACAACCGCATGAACAAAAATACAATTAATGTCTGATTTTAAAAACTCATGTTTCAGTAAATGCAAACAAAATCAATCCATCATTTCAAGATGAGAGGTGCGACAACGAAAGTCTTTTGTTGTTTGAGATTTCGCAGTTTTGAGGCTAAAATCTTGTTCTGCGTACAAAGTTTATCACAGAAGCAAACTTTTACTTTCATATCTGTCTTCGTTTAGAAATGACTATGATATAAAGAATTAGAAATCATATGGGCTTTGACCGTGAAATCAGATGTTTGGACAAAATTTGTCCAACATCTGATTTCACGGTCACAGCCCTTATAACATTTTTCTCTTTAAAATCGCCGTAATTTCGAAACGATGACAGATTTGAGAGTAAAAATTTGCTTCTATGCTAAACTTTGTACGCAGAACAAGATTGTAGCCTAAAAAATGCAACAACTCTAACAACAAAAGACTTCCGCTTTCCCACCTCTTATCTTGAAATGGTGGATTGACTATATTTTCGAAGTGTAGATTTTCGTGATGGGAGCTTGAAGGTTTGATCAGTAAATGTGATGAAAGAGAGAAAGTCTTTGAGGAAATATGCGTATGTGCCAGGAAAAAATGATTTTTGGAAAGCTTTCATTTGAAGTGCAGCAAATAATTCACAGCAAATTTTTACATTTTTGGACACCCAATAGCTTTTAGATGTTCTCGCCTAGAACTCTTTGTTCCCCCCTTTATTTCCCCAATACTTTTCAATTAATGAATCGCTTCCTTAAAAATACAGCCTCCCTTGTATTAAAACCTGGTTAGAGCCCTGATACTTGCAGTCAACAGACAAATGATATGGGACGATCTTTAATTACATGATTTTGTCTGGCTCACAAAGCACCTTCGAGCTGTTTTCCAGTAATTATATATTGTGTTAAAACGAGGAAGGTTGAGAGCATAAATTTCAGGTTTGGCGGAAGGTCAACAACTTTTTGCAGCTATGTAGCAAATATGGTCAAAATCCTTTTTGGTTTTCAATACTGGCTAATAAGAATATTGCCTGGTAAGCAAACCTCAGGTGATTAAGGGCCTATTAATATGAGGAAAATCAAAGCACCTTCCATGCAATGAGCTGAGAGGTGAGATTCCACCCTCCTATACGATCCCTTGTAATTTCACCTGGCGTTTATATGGAAAACGAGCCATTCTGGTTAGGTGAGATCCTACTCTACGAGAGGTGGATGTCACTGAGGTGGGATGAAATTTTTCTATAAGAACGCTGGAAGATGGGATGAGAAATCGTCCGTTTGTGCACGCGTCAAATTAGAAATAATTGGAAACCAAATCCCTGCTGTGCTGGTGCCAAGCTCCAATTATGATTATTATTGTTGAAATCGTGGCCTTGGAGGTGGGATGACATTGCTAGAAGGTGAGATGAAGTCGTACATATAAACACACGCAAATTGTATCCCACTTGACAGCTCACAGCCTGGAAGGTAGAATAATCTTTCTCAAATAAACAGGCCCTAATTCCGTCTCAGACTACATGTCATCTAAGATTTGCAATTTTCCTTTGGAAGGACTTCTGTTGTTGTTTTCGCAGACATTTGCAGGTGACATCTAATTTGAGACAGACTACAGGAAACAAAGTTTTCTCATTTAGTGTGCCCTTAAGTTAGCCTTTTTTCTCTAAAGCAATCACTGCTGATTTAACAACTCTGAATTGGTTAGTCCACGGGGGGGGGGGGGGGGGTTCTTCCATAGTAAAGGTACCTGGGGATGTGTCGCTCACGAGGGTATATTTTTCGGACTTCTAGTCTAGCCAAGGGTATCCTTTTTGGCAATTTTAGTCGAGTTTAGTCTAAGCAAGGGTATGCTTTGTGGCAGTTTTGGTCAAAGCATTGTATAAATTTGGTAATTTCTGCAAAAAATCTAATTTTTAAAAATTTTTTGTCCTGAGAATGAGAAAATTTGGCAAGTTTTGTCTAGAAAACGCCAATTCAGGGCACTTTTGATTGAGAAATTAGTCTAGCCAAGGGTATCAATTTCACAAAAATTGGTCTAGCCAACGGTCCCATTTTGAAACTGTGGGCGGCACACCCCTACCCGAAAATTAGCCAAGAGCCCCCCCGTGGGTTAGTCACTCCTAAATCTAAGATATAAAAATGAATCAATGTAAACATGAATTGATGAATGAATGGATGAATGAATGAATGAATGAATGAAAGAATGAATGAATGAACGAATGAATTAGTTAGCTAATTTACTAAGTAATGAATGAATGAATGAATGAATGAATGAATGATAGAATGAATGAATGAATCAATCAATCAATGAATAAATGAAGAAATGGATAAATGAAGTGATAGAATGATGAATAAATGAAAAGACTAAGACTGCGTCCACACGATGCCAGCACATTTTGAAAACGGCGAAAAATGTGACGGATAGGCCTCCCGTTCACATGAAAACGGCACATTTTTGCCGGCAGATTTTGAAAACGGTAGATTTTGAAAACGGAACCCTAACCGGCATAAATGAAAGACAGCATCATGTGAACACTCGACAATGATGTAAAGAGAACATTTTTCGACGCTTTTGGATCGAGACTGGTCGATTCTTAGGTTGTAGGTACTTTTCTCTGGCATCAAAGTCCTGCAACGACTTTGTACCATCAAATTTCTTACCGTTTTCAAATTGTGCCGTTATCGCGTGTAAACGCTAGCTCAAATTTTGCAACCGTCACATGTTTCACTGTTTTCAAAATGTGCCGGCATCGTGTGAATGCAGTCTAAAGTCCGCTTCAGATTAGCTGCCAAATTATTTTTGCAACAACGCAAAAATTTCTGATGTTTTTATATGCGGGCAGTTTCACGCAACCTCTGATGTGAGACAGACCTTTACATAACGAACATCAATTATTGCAATGTCATTTCTCATAAACAAAAAAGGTTTTCGTTGTTCAATTATCAATTTAGGCAATCTAGGATAGTTCAAGAAACATTTTTGCTTCTTTAATTCGAAAATGTCATGCCTCTAATAAAAATGTTGGTTCTATTTTAATAATTAGATGTCCGTTGGAATCCTTCGATCCTGGATAGTTTGTCATGAAAAGACATTTTGCATCTTTATCAAGCATAATTTTTCTTAATTCTGAACCATCACGACTCTGGTCTTTGTCACCTCAGTTTTAAACAATTCAGATAGAGCACAGTTGATAAGGCTATCAATTAGCGATCAATGGTCTTTGAAACAAGCCTCCGATATCGTCCTGTATATTGTCATGAAGTTGCAGACGAAAAAGATTTCGGCATTTGAAAGTTGAAAGCTTAGCCTTCTAAGCTTATTCCAAATTGTTAACAGAAACAAAATACTTGTCCAGTGAATAGAGTTGTTTTGCCTTTATCCCGTTTTAGCGCTAACACGAAAGGCAGAAATATTTCAAAGCCGGATTTTCTTTAACTTCTGGACCAAGACTAAGAGATGTGAATTGAAGCTTTGCTTTGTGTGTTCCTAAAAACTTGTCTCCTCGGAGAGATTACTCTTTCCGAAATCCTTCCATCCCTCTTTTCGCCAGTGAAATTTGAAAAATCAAAGTTAGCATATTAAGTAGGATACACAAAAGCATCCTTTCCTCCTTGCGGCAGAAGTAACCATATATTTGAAAATAATGTAATATTTATGTCTTTGTTTCATATTGGTGCAGTTAGCATGGCTCCATACGTTCTGGGTGGGAAGCTTTTCATCATTTATTACACGGTGTCCCAAAAGATGTCCCATCTGTTAACTGTGGCAAATGAAAGCAAGACGAAACTACAAAGGTTCCTATCCTGATTGTTGAAAATTTGAAATAAAAGCCACTTATGCGTAGTGACATCATCAAGCGGAAAGATTTCTTCCAGATCTTTGCACTCGATGATGTTCGTCACTAAGCACAAGTCGCTTGAATTAATTCGTGAGGCCAAGACAAAAATGGTGGGAAAAGTACAATATACCATTCCTAAAGGCATAATCTTTGATATAGATGATGATATAACAAGGGCAGATTTTGTAATACAATAGCATCAGTTGCTTTGGTTCACATCTCAATTCAGATCAATTAGCGCATACAGACAATGGAAATTCTCTCAACCAGTAATTCAAAACAAACATAGCCGCAAAGTTACCCTATAACCAGTACGGCTAACTCTCGCTTGGTAGAGGCGAAGGGAGGTTTTTAATAAAAGTTGTGTGCTCATAACGAAAGAAGAAGGGTAAATCTAACGCTCGGTCTCACGGATTTTGTTTATTTTATTCAGGAACTGAGGAATAACTGTCTAATTTTGACTAGCAAATAAACAACTATTGCAATGCCCTCTGCTCGGCCTCTGAATAACGTAAGCAAAACCCGCCAGACAGAACTTTAGATTTTCCCTCCTTCTTTCGTCTTAAGCACATAACATCTTTTAAAATCTCCCTTCGCCCCCACCAAGTGAGAGTTGGCCCCACTGGTTTCAGGGCAACTTTGCGGCTATGTTTGTTTTTGAATTACTGGTTGAGAGAATTTCTTTTGTCTGTATTCGCTAATTGCTTTGAATTGAGGTCTGAACCAAAGCAATTGATGCTATTGTATTACAAAATCTGTTCTTGTTTGATGATATAGAGACAAGAGATAAGATGAAAAGATAGGAGATAAGTTGCAGAAATAAAAATTGCAATCCTGAAAAATAGTTATGTTATCAAGAATAAGTATTCTACTGGTACGGTAATGACGTTGGTTCCTTTCAAGGTATTCAGTCAAGAGAAGGATGTCGTGGCAATTTACACCCACAGTGCTGAAGACTATACTCCTATTCAGAAAGCATTTAGATCCCCTGAACACCCTTGGCACAGCACAGTTTTTAGCTGTAGCCATATAAAGCTGGCTTAAGCCATTTCTAACTGGACAACAAGTTAATGATGATAGATTGTAGTACGCGCTTGACGTAGATGAATATGCTTATGAAATGACTATAATCGCCTGTAAAACTGATTCTGTCTGGGGCATGACACAAATGAGCGTATGTGAAATCCAGCTAAGAGCTAGAAATTGTCTCAAAAACCATGCTCGCTCAGATTTAAAGCTGCTCTTTGACGCCAAGATCCACAACCGTCATGTTTACTCAGTTTCATATTCTGATCTGCACTTAAACCTAAGCAAAGTGCTTTGGGAAATCTGTAGAAAATTTTTAAAGATCGAGCCTCGAAAAGGTCATATCTTTCTGTTCAAGATAAAACATTCTGCTCTGTCATTCCCATAATCATGAAAGACATTTCATCCAAAGGTTACTTTTCTCATGAATGGAACTAATAGATATTGTCAGACAGATGTTCACACCAAAAGTGTCTATCTATTCACATCCTTCGTGGCGTGGTCTGCAGGGAAGTATCAGGAGTGACAATTCACTTTCACAACCCCTTTTCTTTCAATTTTAGATGTATGTCAATGCTCAAACTCTAATCAAAGGTGTAAAAGTTGGTTGGCAAGCATTTAGATGAGAGTTCTCCTGTAAAGGAATGTTGCTGCGTTTGGTCACGCAAAGAAAATCGCTCCATCGTAAAACTGTTTTTGAATAGGCCCAAAATTGTTTCTTATATTGCAAGCAAAGCATCATGTGTAGCAATGCTTGATGGAATGCTCCAAAGAACCAGCTTTTTGTTTCAGTTGTTTAATGCAGTTTCTCAGTTGGCCAACAGTGCTTGCTTAACGCTCCGATACTGTGAAGACCATATTTAACAATTTCCTTCCATGGTGAGATGTTTTACATTCATCTTGAGACAGCTCAAAGCATAAGCAAAGCAGGGTCAAGAGTTGTTCTAGGGGTTCGTCAAAATTCGATGCGTGATATTGTCCTGCATTCATGTAGACGTAGAACTGTAAACATGAGGTATTAGCCGCTTGAGGAATACCGAAACAACAGGAGCAGAGACTGTTTACAAATCAGAGTAGCAAAAAGCGAGTAAAAGGATGATTCGCTGATGGTGTTAAGACGATTCAACATAATATGATAGTCAGTCACTGTTTGTAAACTTACGATGAATCGCACGAATCTCAGAACGAATCTTAATCTAAAGCTGCAAGCAAGAACAACAACCCTAATACTCTACTGTTGGCTCGTTATAAGATTCACTCACAGACTGAGTGCTCTAATTAATAGGTTTATCAATAGCTGAGCAAACGTACTCTATCCTTTTAACAACGGATTGGGCTTATGCTCTAATGCTAGTTTGTTATAAAATTCTCATAGGAGCTGAGACAATAGGTTTATCACTGGCTCAGCAAGCTTTCTTTACGAAGTCTGAACAATATTCGCAGTGGTTATCTATACACGAAAGAGATTGGTCTCTGCTTCAAACAGCTACATATCAATGCAGAAATGCTCCCTTAATACATTTCTGAACTTTATTACACTTTCAGTTGAATCTTTATGAAGTTCATTGCCAAATATAATTTTGGAAGACCATTCCTGCTATTTTCAGGCCCGTTTTCCAATTGTATATCTACTTGGTAAAAAATGGCAACAAGTGTCCCCACTCCACAATTCAGTACTTATTGCAAAACTGGCTGCATTGCCGGCGTAAGTAACAGGTAAAGACAGCGTAGCAGCAACATATATAACTGCACATACGATCTAGCTGCGACTTCGCCGCCTCCCAACACATAGTGGCAAGATGTGATGGCTGTGATCTGCTAGAGGCTTTGGTTCTATAGGAAAGAATGGGCTAAAGTGGACAATGAGGTATTTGCTTCTAAAATTGAGCTGAAGTGTCCTTTGATAGAGCCTTGCAGCACTTCAGTTAACCGAGCTGCCTTTTTCTTGACAAAAACTGATTTTTACAAGTAATGTTTCAGATATTATTTTATTCAACAATTCAACTGCTGCAAAATTTTAGACTCTCACATCAAATCAGTCTACAAAAGCTTCCAATGCTTTATTTCAACAAAAATTTTTGAAAACTTTCTGGAATGAGCTTTCTTTTTCTCAGATCAGCATTCATGATTTCTCCATACTCTTGCCTTGAATGTACAGTAACATTTTTAAACTAACTTAACATCAAGAATATCAAGAAATTCAACAAAAGTTCCTCTAAAGGATGCAAAGCTCTTAAAGTTCAAACTAACTGCCACAATTACGCTGTCACTATCTCTAGAATATTACACACAATTTTTACATGCACCTTCCTTGCATACAAAACTTCTAGTAAATTTTTACGAACTCTGCTGCAACAGCTTTAAAAGCTATCATATAGAGTTGGTTTACCATTAACTTTAAAGTTTTATCTCAGTCAAACTAGAAAGACTTCTCATGCAGTCTTCACCCCTAGTTACAGAGTAAATCACACACATTTCTGCAAATGCACCATCCTTTCAAATGTAGCGGAACATGTTTACATTCAACGTCCGTTACGACTGATCTTACTTCACATCGACTTATTTTGCCAAAAATTCCACAGCTTAAATTCAACTAAAATATAACAAATGGCCTGGAAAATAAGTCGCCATTAACTATGATTTAAAGATAATTCTATCATTATTCTACAAAGGAAAATTTTATGAAAGACGCAATTCATTGGATAGTGGTTTGAGGTATAGCTTAACCTTGAAGGAATAGAGATTTAAGTCAAGCGAGGCTGCTTTATGAAGATATGAGTTTTTAGTTTGTAAATCATATACTCAGGATTCTATTCTGTGGGCAGTACTTGAGAAACTAGCTGAGATGGAGTGTGTGTTCGTGAAAATGGATGGTACTTGGTTGCCGAAATATTATAGACATTTTATTAATGAAAGAGTAAGTTAATTGGATGGAACCATAAGCAGTTGAAAGAATGAATGGAGAATTTAATCTAAAGAGGAAAAGAGTTTGAATTACAGAATCTTGTAAGCTGAGGAATCAAGGAAGGAACAAATTAGCAAATTTCGAGTGAATTGATAATTTGATGGATAATTGTATGATTGAAAAAAATTGCTTGAAAATGGAATGATTGACTCAAAATAGAGTAGTTGGACAAAAAAGAATATTATGCTGGTGACACATACACAGAAAGTGAAATAGCAGTAGGCTGTGCATGCAGCAAGGATGGTATGTACTAGATTGGATAAGAAAATGACGAAATGGGTGCCATGAACTGATAACAATTACCTGGTAATCCATGAAGAAGACCGCGGGATGAGATAAACATTGTATTAGATATCAAAGAACGCAAATGACGCAAAAAGGGACGACCAGAGAAGCTTGTGGAAGCCATTGGTTTGTAGTGGCCTCAACGGCTTACCACGATGCGCAGAAAGATGTTTCTAATGTTTATAAACACATACATGCATAAAAGAAACTGTGGGTTAAGAGCCTCCAGGCTGATTTTGACCAGCTAGACACTTTTCATAACGTAAGAACAGAAGAAGCACTATGTGGATGTATAGGGACCATGTTAGCCTTTTACGGGAAATCACAACATTTTGATCTAGGTTTTTACCGTAAAATTGAGCCCAATTTAAAAAACTGCAAATATTCTTAATTACAGATGGCTAAACATGTCTTAGTGTGAGTTTGAGGTCATCTTCGACATTTCCTTGTGTGAAATTTAACAATGGCTGAATTGTAATCCGCACCACGCCTTGTCACTGCTACGACCAACTATATTCAACTGGCTTCCTGATAATGTTTTCTTATGCTAATGTTGAAGCGCCCTGGCTGTGATCAAAATGTTTCAGTCAAAATTTTCACAAATACTGTGTGAGTATAAATAGTTTGGGTGTTTGCATAGATTCAAAACATGAATTATCAACAAAAGTAAATAACAGATCCCTTCAAAATACCTAGCAAGCACATGCTGATGCTATAAGCAGCTATGCAGTTAATGTTGGCCCACGGAATTATAGACTTGCTCCAAGTCTATTCCGAGATATATCAGCACTAAGGAACATAGTTACTTCTGCGGGGGCGTAAACCTTGAAGAGGACGTTCCTTAGTGCTGATATATCTCGGAATAGACTTGGAGCAAGTCTAACGGAATTACGATTTGTGCTCTCAGAGATACCCCTAAGTACCCACTTAGAGACCTCGAAAGGATGAACAGGAGAGTTGGCCGTTGGCGGCTTGTGGTTTTTAGTTCTGGCGATTGCGAATCAAGCCCACTCGTGCAGACCCTACAAGATTCTAACACTGAACCTTTCCACTCGGCCACACCATCTCGGAAGATGACTCTGGAACCACTTGGCTGGACTAACTAAGAACTGAATTGCATTTTACTGAAAACAACCACATTCATAGATATCAAAGGAATATTTTTAGCAAAATGGATTGTCTTATCAAGTTGGCCAATGAAATGATCTTTTGATGTTTGAAATTAATGGGTATTTCACGACTACACATTTCATCAAAAGTCGAACTTAATATTTGCTTTCGCTCACCTGGTAATACGAATATGTCAATGATAGACTTATTGCTTGGTCATTAATGATTTAATCTAATGTCTCCAAATTGGAAGAGCAGACTTTACCAGCACCATCCAGTATCTCACATAGCTATGAGGCTCCAAAGCTAGATACGTAGTTCCCTGAAGTGAGGTAGGTCTTTTTGGCACAGTGACATGAGATAAAACATGTTTTAGAATTCGGGATGAAATTTCAAGGCAATTAGAGTCAAACCTAGAGACTCAAATTTTCATAACGACATCAATTCTTACTAATTTCGCATTTCTTTTGAAGCAATTAAATGGTAAAAAGCGGAACTGTAAGGTTAAATATACAAAGTTGGACGCTTGATTAATTTGTGAGTTCCGCTGATAAGGCCTTCACCCATGAATTGACTTAAACAAGAACATTAGGTATATTGTAGCAAAAATATTGATTGAGGGAAACAGCCACGTTCAAGCACAAACTATCCTATGATTGCAAGTTACACTTTTTTAAATTGAATTTGTCTACCATTGATTATCATAATAAATCAACTTTGTAAATTTCCTACATTACTGTTCTCTTTCTTGTTTATGATGTAAGAGTATTATGCTCAGTCTTCCCAACTGTGCATCACTTGTGATGTAACGTATGGGAAACTCCGCTGAAAAAAAGCAAGCCAAATTAAAAGGATTTGCACTATTAAGGCTGGCCCAGACCAAGTGGTAAAAATAGCTTATCCTATTTGATGATCTTGGTGTGTTACATTTCATTGTGCAGCTATAGAAAATGTGAATCTTCATGAGTTCTCTCCAGCCTTTTTAGCAGCCACTGAAAGCATCTATGTCGATTCAAACAGACACTATTTATCGTAAAATTACACTTGATTTGTAGACTGATTTTGCATCTATGTTCTCAAAGAAACGGCAATTCCAGCACTAGCTGATCAACCCTCTCCAAGCCAATGGAAACATGATTACATCATGCTTTAGTGCAATACTTCTACCGTTCATAATTTGGATAAGTTAGTAAGCTGACAAGCTAGAATATATCATAAAATAGCTTTGATTTTCAATGTAAGGTGTGCAGATTTAACTGTTCATGATGTCTGTCATCAAACGTCGATAAGAACCTTGAAATGCCTTTAAGTACCATCTCATTTAAAAGCCAACACACACTGATTTTTTGTTAAAGTTTGTTCTCCTGTGCGGGGCTCTAATTTATACGGAGAATACTTCTGCTTCAAGATTTTAAAAACAGCGGAACATGCATGTTTTTCTCTCACTTGTTTCGATTTCTCCTTAAATCCGTCCTATTTACAACTAAATCTTGGATTTGTCTTGGGCTGAGTCAACTTGATTCTTTCTTATCTGTTGGCTTAGTCTTGTCATGTCGTAATCATCAAAGTGCTTGCTCATAAATTTTCTGATTTAGCTACAACCGACAACGAAATATGAGTGAACAACTTTCTCCCTCCTGCGTAATCTTTAGATAATCAATTCTACCATTCCTATGTATGTCTCTATTTATCATTTATTTATTATCTTTATTTTATCTTTATTTCTTTATTTATTATTATGTTTATTATCTTTAGATAATCAATTCTGCCATTCCTATGTATGTATCTATTTGCTGATAAAATCAAAGTGAAATTTTTATGTTTTAAAAACTAAAATGGATACATTGCAATTCTAATACAGGTTAAAAATAGCTACTTGTAAAAACAATCCTAACTGTGGTGGTGGGGAAAGCATCAAAAATGGCGCACCGACCTTATTTCTATAATGGTCTCCTCAGAGGTGGTTGACTAAAACAAATGAAAAATGCAAGAGTTTCGGAAACAAAGAAATTAAGTGACACTTGAATATAAGTATAAGAACTTTGAAGTGTGTTTGATGAAATATGATTTAGTTGGGCCGAAATATGAGTGTAACAGAAGATATTTCAGCGAATCTTCTCCAATCAGAACTCTCTTGGATTCTTGAAGGTTACATCTGCAAACCTTTTCCAATAAGAGCCCTCTCATCGCTAAATTATTCTTATTACGTAGGATTTTTGTCGAAGATTGTAGAAAGACTGAAGACTCCAATTTTTCCAGCCATTTTACAGCCTCTCCTTCAGTCACCATTGTGACTGATTTCAAATATGATTTCATAAGTGTTCAAATTTTCTTGCCACAGCATGCACCTAACTCTAATACAAAGACACCAATCGACCATCAAAAGCGAGCATACATTGGTAAGCTAATCGAAGATCAGTCTAAACGTTGTGACATCAACCTGTTCCAGCTTCAGTTCCAGAGCACAGTCAGTTCACCATTGACAGTACGAGCTACGATTTTCAAAGTTTAACAAAAGTTTTATAAGGCTGCCAATTCTTGGGGGTACCCCTTTTATTCATTGATTGTATTTTCCAATGACTTCAAACTAGCAGCAACTGTTGGCCATCAAATAAACTCAGCAACCAATTGCAAGCAATTCATTGCGAGACAGCAATGCTTATGATGCAGGCTTCTAGGCATCTGTTCATGCTTAGAGTATCAATCATTCTTTTGAGCATGATTTTTCCTTCGATGTTATCCTACACATGAACAACCAGAGTGGTAAATAGATAATCACTAGGATTAGGATACATTTGCATGTCTTTCTAGCTTGTTATGTCCACTTCGAATGTTCTATAGCATTTCTGTCAAATCTCCAAAGATTTACAGTTGCAAATAAATTGCTTGCAAACATGAATCCTTGTTAAGCTCTTATCATGAACATATCCGGCACTTCTGGATAGGAAGGGCATCTCTTTAATCGTAGAGGTATCTTAGTATTGATATGTCTTCTTTAACTGCTTCGTGACGAGTTTGTCATGCTATCACAATTTACCGGCCTAGCATGTGCATGAGCAGCATTTCTTCCCCTCTTTTAGTCATGTCATTGCCAATGTCCTGTTTATGTTATTTTTTGCTGATGCTGGCAGCGAATACATTTGTATCTTGTCTTGTTAAGCACACTATATTTATTGACATTTTTTCTTGCATAGAGTAAAAATTTTCTTACTTTACCTTTCTTTTCAAGGTCTATTCAGCCTCGATATTCTTAAGAATTTTCATTTTTAAGCCTGAATATATTCTTAAAGCATTCTTATTTCTTCAAGTCTGATATGGTTACAGGGGCACATAGTTAAAATCTCTGAAAGAAACTATTCTTTTTGAAAAAGCGAGATATGTTAGTCATGCAATTCTCTGTTGTGAATATCGCAAAATAGGCAATTGCTGAAAAGTGAGACACAAAGATGCAAGCTGAGGCTAAGCAATGTTTGTGCAAGATTCTTGGAAATTGGATGATTCTAAGCCTGAATATTCTTATAAATAATATTTCATAAAAAAGGGAACTGCCTGACACATTGTTTAGATCAAATTCGATGTTTCTGGTTCTGTTTGGAGCTTGGAGAACGTTTCTTTCTTCGAAACGTTTGCTGAATTAGGCCCAGAGTTGAGGAGCTCCCATAGTTCCATTTCCAAATAGTTCATGGCTTTCTTGTTATTTCATGAATGGGAAAGCATTATGGGTAACATCTTCAATAGGAGAAACCATCCAATGATGAATCGTCTCTTTTTACTATTTTTCAGTTTGCTAATTTCATTCTACTCTCTACACAATGTATTATCATTCATCCCACAGTATTACACCTATCGTTTGGATCTCTTTGGCCAGCTCTCTGACATCTCAGGAATCGATCTCACTCGCCTCGATGATAGATCCCAGTGTAATATTCTTCTATATGGAAGCCCCCGTTGCAGTGTGATAGAAAATAGCATTATTCTCGAGTCTACATTATCCTACATCAACGATACGGGCCGGTTTGATTAGGGATAGATTATCCTAAACAGCCACAGCTTTTACTTTTCTTTTTACTTTTCTTTCTTATATGTCTGTCTCAAGATAGATGCTGGAGGAGTCTGCAGGAATTATTTTTGACAATTAATCTTTCAATTACTTATCCTTAGTTCCGTAGAAACTCCTGGCATCTATCTTGAGATACACTTGTTGACACTATTTTGTTTGGTATCCTTTTTATTTATTTTTCTTCCTTTTTTCCTGGAAAATGTAAGTAGTTGAGAGTTGTAAGTACTATTCATAGCCAGAACTCGGTGACCTTGTCTTTTTTGGCCATGGATGGTACATTAGTTGTATTAAAAAAAATTTGTGTTAGGTTTTATGATGGATAAAAAAAATCTTTCATCCCATCGTTGAAACTTTAGGCCAGTATTTTCAAATGTATAATTTCATTAACACTTCATTAACTGGTAAGTAGTTATTCGATTCAAAATGGTGAATTTTAGGCCTCTAATCTGATCTTTTTTTAATCAGCTTCACTGGGTAGAAACTAGGAATGAGATTTGATTAAGTTCTCTAACTTTTAGCTTGAAACTATTGCTCTTTGAAGAAGATTGTCCAATTGCAGTTTCTACCAGTTGCTTTGTTAGCTTCCTGACATCCTCCAATGCTAGAGGAGTTTCAGTTTAATCTTTGAAGGTTCAAGAAACGTGTTGATAGCTCTACTTCACAACTTTTCTACTGGCTCTATAAGAGCTAGGTTCTAGCTTGTTACATGCTTAGTTTTTACAATTTTTGGTCCTTCACTTACTAACTTGAAAGCTAGACGCTACATTTTGTCCTAAAGTACTTGTCAGATGGCTTTAGAAGTAACCAAGTAGATATTTTCCTTTTTAATGAGAAACAATATTCTGTTGGCAATGGTTTCTTTATTACTATATGTAATGCATCAGCTAAAGAACTTGCGTTTTTCCCAAGAAAATCGTGCATCAGTGAAAAGTTGAGGGCTTGCTCTTGTTTGAAATATAGCAACAGTTGTCTGAAGTTTGTAGAGTTAAACTGAATGAACACTTCGTTGTTTTCTCTACGTTCTGCTCACTTTTATTTCTTTGAAGTTCTATTTCGAATTAAGAAGAAGTTTTGGGTGACTCTAACAAACATTTTGATTTACTATACTTCACTGTGCATGGCATCACGTTGCTGGGTAGATATCTTTACCTACTGAAAATTTAGCTTCTAGGTTCAACTTCAAGTCAGCGAAGATATTCTGATTTCTTTGTGCAAGTAAAGTATTCACCCAAATCATACATGGACAGTCCTCGAAGTTGGTAAGTAAGCCTGAAGAAAGTAGTTCAGCTTTCAAACTTTGATTAGCGTCTAAAGTATTCATGCATATCACTGCTAGGAAATCTTTATACTTGATTCATTTATGATCATTGAATTCAAACACTATAGAGAAATTCTAGTTCATCTGCTTTCTGAAATGATGAAGACAGCACCACCCAGAAAGGTGCAAAAAAGGGAGGAACTTAGCCAAGGTATCAGAAAATATTTGATAAAACACAGCCCTAAAGAAGTCCTGCATGGTAGGACGAAATATTGGTATCTGCTATATATTGGTATCTGCTATGTCGCATTGCGGTGTTCCTGCTCTCAAATTTATTCACGTATTATCATTTCAAGCATCCTTGAATCCGACGAGCGACATTGGTATCGTATCCTTTTCTTTTTCGATTTGCTGTATCAGCAAATGCTTCCCTTCTTCCCTCTTAATGTTCTCCCACATCACCTATCATTACTCTATGATGTACTTGCAGGAGTTCTAACTTATTCTTTTTGTAGACATATTTAATTGAGTGAGTTGACACGTTGCCTGGTGGTATAGACGCATTATAGATAAGATTCACTACGCATGAAACCATGTCGAAGTGAGAAAAGCAGCCATGCTATCTTACCGTCTGTATATCATTGATCAAATGTATCAACTAATCAATGCTGTTGAGCTAAATTTTTATTAGTTGACTTAGAGGATTGTCAAGCCTTGTAATTATCTTGCTTGCTGTGAGGTTTTAACATCCTTACGATCAGAAATTGCACTTCAATTCTTTGACAAAGTTACTGAAAATTTCGGCCATCTTAGCGACTAGATGTCTTTGCCCACTTGTCCTCACCAGACAATGTATTAGAAGTGTATTTTTGCACTTGAAATCAAGAATGATTAAGTCAGCTATCCAGCTCACTTGGTGTGAGATTGTAAATATCATAAAGATTGGAAAGATAAATGTAATTGTGTGCCAAAGTAGAAGAACATGTCGGCCATCTTACCACTTGTAAACGTAACTTCGTTTCTGTTTTATTAAGCAGAGCAATGATCGCTTTAGCATGGAAGTCCTTTTGAATTTAACACAGCATGAACTGTGTTTGATTGCTTAGTGTGTGTTTGTTCGTAGTTTAAGTGGTCTAAGTTGTGCTACGGAGCAGTGTAGTCGACCACCAAGACACATCGTCGCAACATTTCGAGCCCGTAGTAACGCTTCCATGCCCGTCGGCCTAACTCACTGCTAGCATTATCACCCAACGGCATCCATACACAACATGAATCATGAATTATTAGATGCTATCATGAGCCTCAGTAAGCTTCGCTTCTGTCATATAATGTCACATATCTAATGTAAAGATCCTCTATTTCGAATCAAATATTAAGAATGTTTTAGCCGTCAAATTAGAACATGTTGTCTGTAAGAAACTCGCAATCCACAAATTAATTCTCTTAACACATCGTCTTAAAAAAGTAAATAATATTATTCGCTTATCCTCGGTATTTCAGGATCACACACCACTCACCTTCGGGCTTAACCTGTTTGGTTATGGTGTAATGCCGAATGATCCCCTCTCTCTCTTGCTGTCAATTGACATAAACTTCTCACAGTGCAAACTGCTCATTCAAATTTCGAGCAACTATCACAGTGATCTTGTAAAAACTTGAATGGCGCCTGATTGGCTAAGAGACACTATTTTATTTTGGCGATTCAAACGCTTTTGTTAGACAGTCAAATGAGTGTTAGGCAGGGGGTTAACAACCATACTAGCCCTACTTAATGTCATTGCCTCGTTTCGCGAAAATCGTGTTAGCGCTCAACTCAAATCCTATAAACCGACGAGGAAATCAGTTCTGCGTTTAATTGTCTAGATAATTTCGGAAGGACGGATAAATTTTCGTGATTATAAATCTAAGTTGCTGTTCGTGAAACCGTTAGCAATAGCGATGTATCCCCCCTGGTTTGTTCAGCTCAGCTGATGTCAATCGTGTTTGTCACTCAATTTGAAGTTTGAATACACTCAACAAAATATCTGTATAATCCAACCTAAGTCTCAAGACTTTTTGTAGCCAGATGGGCTGTGTTACGAAGATACAAACTGACCGAAGAGCATGAAAAAATCGAAACAGCTAACATCTGTAGCCCGTAAGCGGATCTTAGATCGGCAACTTTTATTCAGATGATCGAATTGAGAAATGGAGTCGCTTGACATGGGAGATGGGGTCGGATTTACTTGTCTGTACTTGATGCCGAGATATTTTGGCGCGCTTTTGTTTGACATGTGACATTCTCATTGTTCATGAATAATTGAATTTCCTAAAGGCCACAGAAAATCATTCGCCACAGAGAAACCGACATTTTACGCTTAAGGAGGATGTATATCGTCATTGACTTTGCAAAATTTTACTGTTGCGGTTGCCAGAAGGAGTGTTGTCAGAAATGGGTCACTGTTTGTGTTAATTTTGCTTTGCGCTTCAAGCTCTATATCTGTTTACGTTTTAGTTGCTACGAAGACCAGTCTTGTTCCGATTCCGAGATCCATTTTTGCTTATCCATAGCATGCAATCTTTCTACTGTTGTGTTCGCTTTCTGTCTTAGTCTGTATTTGTTCTATTTCTCACGAAATTTTGTTTTCGATTTCCTAATTTTTCCTTCCTTTTTCGATTTCCCATTTTCAGTTTTGTTTTCTTTGAAACCAATTCTTTTGAGCAACGTCACTTGTTTTGCCAAATTTGCTAAACTACTAATTGTATTCTGATTAACAAGGACAGATTTTGTAAGACAATGGCATCAGTTTCTTTTATTAACACCTAAATTCAAAGTGATTCGCGATTGTAGACAAAGAAATTCTCTCAACCAGCAATTCAAAACAAGCAAAGCCGCAATATTTTTTTAAAACCGAGGTAGCTAGCGTGCTTGTTGTGCATTGCAGATAAGGTTTTTAAGCACAAACATGAGCGTATATCGAAAGAAAAGGATGTCTCGCTAGTACGAAATACCCGCAATGGGGACTGTACTGTCATATCTAGATTAGATTAGATCGCTAGAAATCTACAGCGGGCATTTTATTTTTGTTGTTCAGAAGCTGAGCAGTAAGTGCTTTGGTTACATCCAAATAACAAGAGAATTGAATCGCCTCCAAATCGGCTTCTATTCCAAAAAAATAACATGCCTGCGGTGGATAGTTAGATACATCCTCCTTCTATCGATATTTGCTCATGTTTACTCTTAAGAGCCTTATCTCGAATGCACAATAATCGAACTAACTTCCTGGATTTCATAGAGACTTTGCGGCTTTGTTTGTTTTGAATTACTGGTCGAGAGAATTTCCTTTGTCATCAGCCTGAAATTGCTTTGAATGTAGTTATTCTGATTTGCTTTAAGCCTGAATATGTTTCTCTTCATCGTAAAATAGCTAGTATGTCAAATGAAAGATTTCTTCAGTCTAAACCAACCTAGATTATGGTTTAAAGGCAGTCTGTCACGCATTTGATTGGGTGATTTGGACAATACAAAGAATAGGAAATTTGAATGGCTGCGAATCCTCTGACTTTCTATGGCCGTAGAAAGTCAAGAAAATTAGTCCTTTGTTTCAAATACACAGACTGACAAAGAAATCTGTTGTATTGAGCTCTGACTCTGTCTCGGCCAATCAGAAACGTGACAGACTGCCTTTAATGCAACATATTATACTGCATTCACACTGACACAGTTAAACCAGCTTTATCTAATGCCCCATTCACACTGCAAGTTAAACCAGCTTAGATTAAACCAGGTTTTATAGGACCTTCTGATTGGTCAATCAAACAAATCCAGTCATTTGATTGGTTGAAATTTAAACTGGTTTGGATAAAGCTGGTTTAACAGTGTCAGTGTGAATGCAATGTAAATCAGTTTAGATTTCAACCAATCAAATGACTGGACTTGATGCATTGACCAATCGAAAGACTCTATTCGAAAACCTTGCTTAACTAAAGCTGGTTTAACTTCAGTGTGAATGGGGCATTAATTGTCCGCTATAATCTGTTGCTGAACAATAATCTGTTTTCAGAGTTGGTCGTGTACTGGATGAAATGCATAGAGGTTTATATGACTGCTACAGAGTAGTTTCTATTTCACCCTTGTCACATTTACTATTTTTCAAACGTAGAAGCTTTAACTTAATTTTTAACGTATCACTTTTCAAAACTGACTCAACTGTATCTAAGATATGGCTAATCGAAGTGGAATGTTTTGCCTACTACGATTTCCCAGTTAAAAAAATCTGTTACCTGTTGCCGAGAATTGTTTAGTTATGTTATAAGTCTTTATATTTAAAAGATATTGCTTGTGGCAAAAATTTCACACATTTAGAAAATTTTGAGAACGAATTCTTAATCCCTGTTGACATCTTGCTTTGTGTTTGCAGCGATACCCAAACTTTATTTTATCGGTATTTCAGATGTGTTGAGATGATTTCAAAGAGCGAGATATAAAAAATTTAAGTTTACTGATCTAATTCTTTCCAAAATAATAATTCTTCTAGGTAACGTTAAAGGATTTTTCTCGACAGGAAGATTAGATGACATTCAAATTTATCAATTAGTGACATGTATTCCAAAATAACAGCAAAAGTGCCACATCAGTCAAGCTCTGAAATAAATTTGGGACATAGAATCTCTACTGTGCTGCTTCTTTTTCATTCTTTCAAGTAATTGGTCTTCTTTCTAGAGAGGACGTAGTCACATAGAGGGGAAAGGGGGCTTGCACACGATTGGGTCAAGTTAGAGGTGTGCATGGCAAGAATTTACGTTATGACCTAATCCCACAATATAAGCAGGGCTTTGAAACCTAATCCCAAATGTGGATAAGGAGAGAGGTTTCGCACTAGTGTTTTCACACCAAAGCAATTGTAAAATTGCTGCTTATCTTAAACCTACGCATTCCCAGAATTGCTTGTAAATATCAAATATCAATGGATAAATTCCCGAAAAGGTACATTCCTTTCCCAAAAAATTTCTTTACCGAAACGACCCCAAAACTGGTGCACATCCCAGTAAAACAGAACGATGAAGTACTCACATATCACTATCAAACAATCTTCGAAGAACCAGGAATATGGAAGGGTGAACAAATTATAACAAAGGATAAACTTTTCAAATAGGTAGTTTGTGTAAAGAATGAGGTCATAAAACACTTTTAGAGTAGAAATGGCATCCCTTACTGAATGATGAAATCTTGAGTGAAATTTATAAGTATCGCATCAAAGCAATTTCTAATTTTGATATTATCTTCCTCAAAAAACAGCCTGAAATTGAAGCTAACATATTACTAGTTTGCAAATCAATGAACAAATTTATTTGCCTAAACAAGAACCTTTTATCAAGTACAGATGTTAAGATCATCAAGCATCGCCTATCACATCCATTTCACCTGCAACGAGGGCTTGAATTCATTGAATCTCTACAACAAAACCGCCTCTATTCATTTCTGTATCAATGTCATTATTAGTTTTGTTAACCCTAGACTTACACTAGAGACTGCTGATTGCGAAAATGAAATTTTGGCGATACCATTTTTGATAAGTTGTCGATGCATATTCAAAAATTGTGGCAATTTTCTGCAGGGATTAAGTTTATTGAAGATACGATAAATTACGTAGTAAGTAAAAGTTGACTCAAGCAATTAAGGGATCAATTTCATTCGAAATAGAAAAGTTGAGGTATTAAGTTCAATGTCTCAGACACATATTATCTTTATACAATTTGGTTTTGCAGCTTTTTATGAAACTTTACGACGGATTTTGAAGCAATATTTACTCATTTTAGTTAGGCAAATATAACTTGTCTATGTTGACTGTTGTATGTTCGTGAAAAATTTCGTTACTTTTATTAGCGATAAGTGCATGGATATGACACAGTCAACATGAACAGACCATTCTTTCATACCTCTGCGAAGAGAGATCTAAATCCTGCATAATCTTCCTTAGCGCTTTACAAGAAATATGTATTGGTATTTGAGCTTTCTCTTCCTATGAGAAAAGGAATTTTATCTTTTGTATGATTGATTGAATAATTGCAAACAAAAATGGTAAAGTGTGTTCCAAATACATTTGCGCCGTTTGAGTAGCTAATGTGAAGGAGCCATTTATCCAATATTCTTGCTTTTCAAGTTTATGAATAAACGAAGCTTCAAGTTAGAGGTTGGCACCAAGTTTGAGTAAATCTGACAGGTGGTTGCTGATTTATCGAGAAAGAAAGTTAAAATTTCTGGTTTTTTGCAAAACCAAAGGCTTGAATATTCTCCATCAATATCAAATGAATTTAGCGAACAAATGAGCCTAGCCCAGATTTTGAGCTCTTCATGAGTGGATAAGGTAGTCATATCTATGAGTCATAGATTAGATTTTGTGTAAATTAAGAAGAAAACTGTATCTACGGTTGCTAGAAATGGTTATCGTAGCGAAAGTTTTTCACATGATAGTAGCTATGCGTCCATCAGCTATTTTTGCTTCTTGAAAGTTATAAAATTAATTCAAACCGAAGGTATTACTTTCAAAAGGTTTCCTTGTAAATATTCTAGAGCAATTGGCCATTTCTTATTCCCGGATGCGTTTCCTGATAAGAATGTAAAGTTGAGGCCAATTTAATGCTAAAATTCAAGTTATAAGGTTAAGGATTCAGTAAAAATCGTCTGGTTCTGAGGCAAGCAACATTTTGACTTTCTTGCTCCACAAATCAGCAACTATTTGTCAGATTTACTCAAACTTCATACCAAACTCTAGTTTTAAGTCTCTTCTGTTTATAAATATGAGAAACAGGAAAGTTGGATTCACGGCTCTCTCACAATAGCCGCACAAACAGCGCATATGTTTTTGGAAGCCTGGTATTTTTGCAACCAAAGCTCCTTTGTTTTTGCAGCATTTATGATTAAAGTTTCATTCCTGTTGTCTGAATGACAAAATAGTAAGAACTTTCTTGTTTCAGATTCCGAATATAAGGGCGGTTATAGAAATTGTGCACCATGCTGCTCACATTAACTTAAACTTTGGTAAGTATCTAAGTAATGTGTGCCTGATGAGTCAGGAAATTCTTCAATTAACCATATAATCATATCAAAAAAGATGTAAGCCAAATGATCCCAATTTCAAAATTTTCCTTATTGCTTCCTGATATCACATCTTATTTCGAATAATTTCTCTAAAAAATTGGAGACTTCAGAATATTTTGGAAGTTATTAAAAGTAAAGAAATCCCTAAGTAGCTAAGTCAGATTCTAATATTTTGAATACTGTTGAAAATCTGCATGTCATGTAAATGGTTCTTCAGAAATGAACCCTAGGAGTCTTGCGCAGGATCACTTATTCAAGGAAAGAAATGAGTAGCAGAGTGCTGAAATTAGAGCATGGCAAGCAGAAAGAAGATCTGAACAAGCATTTTAAATGTCAAACTATTTGATGGAAAATGACGGAAAGCGATGAGAGCATACTCTGCAATAAATGTTATGAAACATGAAGAGACGTGCTTCTCTCGTGATGTGATTCAGGCAGGTCGAAAGTGGCCTAATTTCAACTGAGAAAACATTATAAACAGTGGTAGCTAGAAATGAAACTTATTATGTGACATCAAATGTCTGCGTGTGGCACATACCTGCATTTAATTCCCTTCATAAATTCACAACAGAGATCGGTTTCAAAATTGCCAAGAATTTTTTATAGTATCTCTAACATATTATCATTGATTTTGATAGATTCAATCACCCATCGAGTTGTGCTGTTATAGTTTGTTTACTCTTTTGTAATTTCACTGTATGAATAAAAGGACCTTGGAGTACAAACTACTTGAACTTCACTGTTATAGCTATGCTGACTGCGTACCGCCACAACGGTCCCTTATGGTTTGCTTCAAGCTTCGGAGTGTAGATTTTATTTTAAGCCCCAGGTGGCTTAGTTTGACCTGGACTTGAAATAGGATTTGCGAGGGTTTCGGTTACTCATTGCAAGTTATCTTTCATAAGAATTTTCTCAGATCTCTCGACTGTTTTCAGGATAACTATCACCAAGGAGCTCTAATTCCTATCGGTCGTCAAACTCAGAATTGTGTCTTGCGCCTATTAGTGCACTTCCTCTTTTCATTTCTTCCTTTTTAAAGGGAGTACAAAGACCAGCATGCTTTGTGCGAAGTCAATGACTTACTCTCCACAGCTTCCAGAATATCTGACTGTACGAAATTCACAAAAAACAAAAACAAACGATTGCAAAGGCTGCTGGTCTTTGTACTCCCTTTAAAAGGCAAGATTTAGGCTACCAAAACACGTTAGAAAAACGTGCTCAAAGCCAGGACTCTTCCTGCCAAAAATCGGTTCGAAATGATCATAGAAATCAAAGCTGTTTTGTATGATTGCTTGTATTGCCGATCAACTGGAAAAACTGAAAGAAATCAAATTTTATAGTTAAGTTGAGGGACTAGTATCCCCTTCTTTCAACAAAACCTGAAAATTTTCAACATCGGCATTGATACAAAGCCTTTCTGACAGAAGGCCGTAATCGCGGGCCATGCAGTCTAGAATCCAGAAATCCATTGTGTCGATTAAACTTTCCCTTCAAGGCAAAGGAAACGAGCAGGCAGAAAAAACAAGGAGTTTACAAAATGGAAAGCGTTTCAGTTCAATAGACCATTTCCACAATGACATCAGTTCTTTTGAAATAATTCTAGGAACCAGGTCCTCGGAGAGGGGGGCAGAGGGGGCAATTTGTGCCAGGGCCTCGAGGTATAGGGGCCTGATAAGGTAAGGTATTTCCCTGTCTTTTGCCTGCTTTGCTCGCATGTTGCACACTTGCCCCTGGGCCTCAAAATTCTCTCAGTAGCCCTGTCAGGAGCATCACTTGCCTTGATATAATGCGGATTTAAATCTCAAAAGCATGCATTGCTCTCTTCAACGCACATGAAATATTCTGAACATAATGATATGGTGTAGATTTCTCGCTGTACAGGGAATTGCATCTTTTCCTTCGAACTTAATTCATTGTGGACTAGATTTATTCTGAACAATTTAAAGCAATTCAATTCAAGAAAATTCAATTCAACTCAGTCCATTGATTACGAGAAATGTTTAAGTCTTAGTACCATGCAAAAGGGATTGTTATTCCTAAAAATATGCTCTATATCTGTAACATGTATGTTTCGCTTAGAAATATCCCTTAGAAATATCAAATAATTTTCCTCAGTTTTAGTTTCAGAAGAGAGAATTTTTAAAATGTACAAACAGAGCCTCGAATAAACGTGTTGATACAAGGGTGCTTTTAGATCTAAGGCATGCAGTTTGGTGATGACAATGCCGGGAGAAATCAACGATGGGTCCCATTGACAAAATCTAAAACTGGAAAATTGTGAACATGCGACAATGTTGGGCTCAAACTCAGAAGTCTCTGTCACTGAGCTCCATTGTCACATGGTTTCACGGTTCAGTGAGTTCGGAGCTGCAATCACTGCAATCATCCAAGCCCAACGCTAATCAATTTTTGATCAAACAAATCAATGTTTATATTCAATATCTCCTTTATCAACATCTCTTTTTGAAAATATCTCGATGAGAAAAACGTATCTCCTTTCCCTCAGTTGAAACCATGGTGCGTTAAGCCGTCTAGCTTGAGATTTTGTTTTATATTCTTATCAAGTTGAACGGTTTAAATTGGATGCCGTCAATGGATTATTAATCACCTTGAGGTTATGCTGACCGTGTTTCCTTGATATGCTGGTCTGGGAACATTTTATCGCTTACTTCAGTTGACTCGCTCATTTCTAGTGTGCTTTATTTCAATTATTTCACGACGCTCAAGTCATACGATGCAGTTTTTCTGACACAGATATCGAGGCTTCATCTCCGTCGGTAAATGTTTGCGCAATTGTACCATGCAAAAGGAATTGTTATTCCTAAAAATATGCTCTATATCTGTAACATGTATGTTTCGCTTAGAAATATCCCTTAGAAATATCAAATAATTTTCCTCAGTTTTAGTTTCAGAAGAGAGAATTTTTAAAATGTACAAACAGAGCCTCGAATAAACGTGTTGATACAAGGGTGTTAAGACATGGACATTTTGATTGATCATATACTTACCTCGTTTCAATCCCTGTGCCTTGCTTCGTCGTCTTGCTTTCTGTTCTGTTTCATCTTCCATTGATTTGTACAACTGAGCATTGTTAAGCCAAACTGCTCTCAAGTTGTTTGAAAAGAACTCCCTTGAGAGTCTTAATGCGAAAAACTTTCATCTGCGAAGGTGCACTAAAGACACTGGAATACAGGGGAGTTTTATGCGAATAACTTGAGAGCGTTTGGCCCAAACCCACGTTCAGTTGCACACACTTGTAGCTGACGAAATAAGCAGCAAAATCAAACCATCCGTGTCCTAACACCATTGGTAAATATCAAAATAATTAAATTGACTATATGTTGAAATACAGTGAAAGTCGAACTAGGAGGGGAGATTATCACAACTGCGTCACATAAGATCCCTTCTTTTGCACTTCTCGTTCATAGTATACCAGATTCCCAAAGAGCATTTCACGAGGGTGTGAGGATCAGTAGTTACAAGGTCACAACAATAAACAATTTAACGGCAAAACAGCCTTTGAATTACTAAAAAATTGAGCCTCTAAAAGTTAGCCGAACAAATACGAAGGCTGAAACTGAAAATCTGTACCTTGATAACTTTGTAGTGATCTGCGATCTTTGCAAATGGCAAAATGAATTTTCTTTAAGCAGTGCTAAAGGTCGCAAGGGTTATCAAAAGTCATTTCCCTAAGTTGATGGTCAATCAGATATTCCTTAGAAACTAGCAAATCTACAAGAGTAATCATTTTGCTATTAGTAAGCCGCAGTCAATTGATGAATAAGCCCTTTTTGTTTTTTGTGCAGCAACGCTCTCATAATGGTGCATCCGCATGACATTGTCCTGCGATCAGGCTGGGCTTGCAATAGGGCAGTAACCAGATCATGCCATTTGTCTAGACTGCATCTCTTTCGAATAGCCCGCATTAAATAGGCGCATGCTCTGCTCAAAGTGCATTAGTATATGAAGCTGAATGGGAAATCCACCCTTTTCTCTATCTCGTTATTGGCGCTCCGGTATCGCATTTCTAATGTGAATGGCATGGGAAAGCTATGGGAGAAATGACAATAAAACTCGTGGCCACAATAGTGGATAAGACAGTTACAAAGCTTATTAGGCACGTCGTTCTTTCTGTGGCTTTCTGTATTCTTTGAAGATTATTTTCTATTCACGGACAAGCTTTAATTAAAATGAATTGAAACCTGACAAGCTTTTCAGCTCAAACTGCTACCTTCCCGTCCACCGAAAACGTTAGCATTAATAGAAACCTATTCACATGTGTCGCCGACAGTTTCCTTCGTCCGCCATGTCAAACAAATTAGCGGCATGTTTTTTGACATAACTTTTAAGAATGTTCTATTGTATCCGTCTTTGATCTCATAGCTCCTAAGCACCAGTTTTCATAGACAGCACAGAGTATGAAAAATTTTATATCACGTCAGTAACGTAATAACTCGAATTAGACTTAAAATCACTAACTCTTTCTGATTTCATCTTCTCAATATTAGGGCTTAGAAACTGGCCTCGGCACTAAAAATTTTGCTCAAGCGCGAATTTGGTCAGCCGTAGGGAAAGCATGCAAAAGCATTTGTTGCTTTTGCGGTTTTCGCTTTGTCGAGAACTTCCCATAGAATTCATTGCACATAGCATAATGGTAGTCCAAAAATGCTGAAAATGTTTGGTTTTTTGTTGAGTCTAGGAATTCCTGACTTTAGAATTCGAAATATCAAATGATTTCCTCAATACTTCATGTTTCATTTTTGTTAAGTTTGAAATTCTCCATCCAAGGTAGCCCAATCTGTCAGCTGGACTGATTGTCAGAAGTGGGGGGGGGGCTGTGCCAATAATGCTCTGCAAAATAGAAATCAGTCTTAGAAGAAGTTAATTGCAGTCATGATTTCATTTACAGTTCTTTAAGACGTTCTTAAAAGAAAGCACAAGGGCGCTTTCTTGGGCTCATGGCAAAGCTCAATCCAGATTCTCGCAGTGCGCAGAGTGAACTCTTATTTGCCCATTACCAGTTCTCGTTAAAGGAACTGAAAAATCAGTTTCGGAATTCTGAGATTGAAAGCACTGCGAGCAGAATTTTTGACAATAGGGATTCAAATATTGCCCTACCTTTTAGCTGTTAAGTAAAAGTGCATAGGATGGGAGAAAAATTCTACTTGTAAATACAGATAGATTTGCAGGACTTTGGAATGCAAAGAATTAAGATTAAGTCTCGTTAAGATTAAGTTAAGTGAATCACGTGATGAAGATGCAACGCATTTTCCCGCCTTTTGCCACTTTCATTCTTAATGAGCCTAGCCAAGTAGACAAAAATGCGAGCAGTGCAGGCAACGGTCCAGGATCGAGTCACTTGGATTGGATGGTAGAGGATTTGAAAAATTGGCTATGATGGCTCGTGGTTTCTGTTCCTTTCTGCATCTTGTTCACAGCCATCCATGAGAATCAGTGAGCAAAGTGAAACTAGTTTCACCCGGAGACATGTAGAGGAAATCTGATTGGTCCTAAGTCACGTGTTTCAATAGAAACTGCAGGAACGAAACTGAAAGCGAGTTGCTGTGGTCGCTACAGCTGGTTCCTTGTTTTATGTACTGTGTCTATCCACTGGTACTTTACATGTACCATTCTTTAATGGGATGTTATTACTGGGCATAAATGTGTCGAATCATGGTGCTCAAGAGGTATTAACTCTACCTTAGAGTCATGCTTACAGGTAAATAACAATAAATCTCCCTCTTAAAGCTACTTTGAATATTTTAGCTGGTGCTTCTATGCAATGTTATTTTTCTTCCAGTACACAGGTACAGCTGCAATGAATACGTAGAAACTTAAATAAGAGTCTGCCATTTGGTGTTGCGGCACTTTGCTTAACTCTGCGCGACATGGCTCAAACCTCGTCAAAACCTCATAAACATCATGAAAAGGGATAGCAGACGCAATAAGGTCTTCTCTACTGCTGCAATTCCATGACAGACACAAAAACGAACCTCAACTTAACCCTTCACCTTCAGCCATTCCCTCAACTTCACCTTCACCTTAGCCGTTTTTGGGCCGAAGAAAAACTGCTGACGTGCAAAATATCGCTGAAAAAAGCCATTGAGGAGTTTTAAATGAGTATCTTCATGTTATCGCAAAGCTCATTTTACGGCTAACAGAGACAGACAGATTTTTCAGCCCACTGGGGGTAAAAAAGGACTTGTTTGATTGATCTAAATTGAGTGAACTCGGGAAAGAAGGCCTTCAAAGGTGCTGCGGTGTAGTTTGAAGTTCTCTCGGTTGAATTGAATTGCAATGGGTTGAAATGAATTGCTTAAAGCCCTTGCGAAACAAGCAAACATCGTTTGGAAAATATGCGAGAAATTTTGCTTGCAAAACAAGGAATGTTTGGCCACGCTGCATACACCTGCTTGGAAAATATGTTTTGCTTATAGCAAAGAGATACTTCCATTTTCAAAAAGAAGGACTCCCTATAGTCATTTTGCGTAGGTATGTCCCGTCAAATTTCTTGTGAAAGCAGTAGTGGGTTGCTCCAATTTTGGCGACAAATTCGCTCTTTACCGTTTATCGTTTCAGCAATACTTCACCGTTTCTACCATGTACAAAAGTATCCCAAAGGTACACCAGCTTTTTGGCTTTAGGTTTTGTAGTGCAGGAGTTTAATCCTTGAATTGGCCGCCAGAACGGTCAGGTTGAGAGGTTTCAAGCCCAGTTAGAGCCAAGTTCGACGCAAACCAATTGAGCGTCAAGGCATTTGATCATGGATTCGACCAGGTTTTCACCCTACTTCTGCAATCCCAGCGCTTGCCGCAAAAAACTAGTTCAGCATCAACAAATTCAGAAAAGCTTCGTTTCAAACCATCCCTTCGCAGTTTCAGACACAAGGAGCTCTAATCCTAGCTACAACCATCGTTCACGTAAATAGACTCATATGAAGTTGTCTCAACTATGATGTCGGGTAGGGTCTAAGAATTTTGAAAGCATCAGGGTGGAGCACACCCCCCCCCCCAGGAGACCATTTGTCGGAAAATTTTGCTCTCTTGTCGGAAATTTTGTGATTTAAGTGACTAATTCTGGAGGATTTTGAGGAGAAATAATGCATAAAAACATGAAGTTATTAATGTTAAAACATGAATTCCAACAGAAATATGTGACTTTATGCATGTTTTTGATTGATAGTGACTAATTGTGTTGATTTCATATTTATTTCATATTTCATATTTGAATCTGTTAAGGAGGGTAGCCCTTCGGCAGAAGCCGTTTTTCAAGGGGCCCTCCGATAGAAACTTAATTACAATATACCGATAAAAATAATAAGTCACTAATATATAAAAACCATAATTTAAAAGCCTATTTACAATTAAACAATATATACAATGGAGAGTAAAAGTTAACCCATTATTGATTTCTTAAAAACATTCAGGGAGGATGCCGTTTTAGACTCAGCAGGAAGGCTATTCCATAGTTTAGCGCCCCGGAAAGAGAAGCATTTTTGCCCATTTGCTGAATTTTTCTTTGGCAACCTTAAATCAGTCTCAGTGTTCCGGAGGTTGCGGGAGGAGCAAGCAGAGTTTTTGGTGAACAGGTTACACAGGTATTGTGGAGCCAGATCATTGAGCGACTTGAAGACCATTTCAGCGTTGGATTGCGAAATGTGGCCTAGTTTTAGTTACCGAGGAGCTAGACCGGTCATATAATGCATAAATTTAACGTATGTTCCTACAACTGCTGTTGTTGCTGTTGTTGTGAATGGTTTTTTCGTCGGAAAATTTTGGTTTTTCGCCCCCCTACACAGTCATGGCTGGTATCGGCCCTGGAAAGCATAATCTATCTTCAAGGTGGGCGATCTGAAGTAATTCAGTATTCCTCGACTGGAATGAATTTGCTAATCAAAGAGCACCTTCGTTTCTTTCTGGCTCTCTGCGTTACTATTAAATTGAACTTTCCATCCTACACTCCAAGGAAGGGATTTACTGGCCTAGTTCTGCTTTCATTTCAAATTGCATTTCTTGCTCAATTAAGAGCTGCTAAACCTTCTAATGAGCTTAATTCTTTAGTTGAAACATCTCCGTGTACTAACAGTATCGAGTTAATGGAGTTTTGCGTAGCTTTAACCGGCTTATTTGACTGAGTGGATATTGAAATTAAACCATGGAGACTAGGTGGTCACCTTGCAAATATTAGAGCAGAAAATTATTTCGTCTTCTCAGCGATCTTTACAGAAATGATTTTCTGCTCAAGGAATGTCGGTGAATTTTTCCCTTGCACTTCAGATTTTTTGTTAGATAAGAACGGACTCAAGATAAAAGAATCAATACTGATGAAGAATGCTGCTAAACATTGCATTTCCGAGTAGGCCTATTGTTAGATCCTTGAATTTTCAAAGAAGATGTGGGATTTGATCAATACTAATCGCACTCCGTTCGATTCTGTTTGGCTTTCCATTTTTAAGACCTGCAGGCCGAATCACGTTAAAAGAGTCACTTTGCTTTGAAGAAATAAAGTACCTTAATTCTCCTCCTAGCCAATAGATCTTTGTTACTTTCTTACTGTGTTTTTAAGAGACAAATCATATCAGACCTGGTGACCAACCGTTACAGAAATGCTCATCCCACCCTCAGCAAGAAGATGCGAAGAGGGTGGCTAGGGCATTTCTTTGTTCGGTTTCTGCTTCAGTGTAATCTGTTTTCAATGAACTTTTGAATACCTAGAGACACTGAGAAAGATCTTTATTTGTAACTTCCAACCTCGAAATTAGAGTCTACCATGGATGAGAGGAAGCAAAATTCTTCTATGTTTAGTCTTTAATAAAATGTATAAACAAATCATACCAGAGTCTCTTGCATTGCTTCTTTGTGCCTTTCTCTATTGCAGTCTCAGTTCGATTTAAATCATGTTAAAAAGACATTAAAACATCTTGTTTCCTCTTAACCATGAGTCTACTATTTAAAAACTTTAAAAGCTGTAACCTTTACAGGAGAAGCATCAAAATTTATGAGTAAATTACTAATGGTAGAAAAAGTGAGACTGCAAAGTGTCTTTAAAGCATTGAACACTTTTTAGTGGCTCTCCTACTGGAGAAACAACAACTCTAATGGACACGAAACAATGTGATTTTGACCATCTTCAGTTCGTTGTATAAGAACCTCTTTAGTTCAGTTGTTAGATTCGAAGAGTAGTTTGCAAAAAAATAAGAAGTTCCCATCAAATGCATGCGCCAAGGCTAATTTACAGCCTGATATAGTCCACTAGACATTTTCCCAGACAGAAATGAAGAAGTGGTACTATAACTGTAGAAACATCTTGTTTTATTTTCTGGTTTGGTCCGCGTTGAGGAATTTTCGAGGACAGCAGAAGAAGGTAAGTAGGTAGGTATCATATTTAACGTGGCTAGCCTGCGAAAATCTGAGAGACTTTTTTCCAGCAGAGGCCACGGATTTTTACCATCAACCCTCCGAAGCTACCAGATTTCCCTAACTTGGCTCTGGTCGACCCGGGCTAGAGTTACGGATAGCGACGAAACTGTCCAGCGTGGGATTCGAACCTCGGCCGCTCTGACCTTTGGTTTACGATTCAGTCGCCTTAACCACTCGGCCACGTGCTCTTTCAAGCTTGTGTATGCATCTCAAGTCTTCAGTCCTCGTACTTATTACAGCTTGTTAGTTGCCCACAAAGCTTACCTCCATTAGCTATCACAAAGGTAAGTAAAATCTTTTTTGAAAAATAATAGCACCGCTGTAACTGTAACTAAAGTGGCACTACGTAAAGAAGACTCCATGCTCTTAGATACAATGACAAATACAATTAAAGAGAAGCTAGGATTAACTATGACTGATGCCTTCATAACTACCCAAGACAGAGAGAAATAGAGGAGCATCGTGTTTGCCGCTACAGCCGCTCGGGAAACCGAATGCTCTGAACGACAGTGGCAGTAAGTAGCATGCTCTTAAATTCTGAATGCTCTAAATTAGTGCTAAATAAAAACTATGGCTAACGAATCTATCTAATTCCACTGTAAGTTTGTTTCCAATTTAGTGTAACAAGACGATCCAAGCTTCTGTTGTCACCTGTACAAGATTAGCTTATAGTTCTCAAAATAAATCGACAAATTACTAAAATACCTGGATTTGACAGATAAGCAATGCTGATCCAAGCCACAAAATATATTCTCTCCGTTAACACCACTTTGCTCAAGGACGATGATCCTCTACTAACCAAAACAACCTACTTTATGTAAGGATGCATGTACGCTCTACAAGGTTCTCTTTGGAATCGGTCTTCTTAAGTTGTGGTTGCATCTAAACATCTGAGCGCGTTTTCAAGGAAACTGGTTGTCCTATTGTTCTGTTAAAGTAAATGCGAGGCTTTCCTTCACGACAATAAGCGTACCTCGGAAAATGATAATAGAACAATCTTATCAAACAGCATTTTAGGAAATCACGTCAGGTTTTTTATAGGAAATAGTTCGTGGCACGACATCATTTCTTGACTTGTACAAATCAACGGTACGTTTCTCTCTTGCCACTAACCGGCAAATATTTCTTTTGAGATCGGATAGGGATGTTGATATAATAGAAATGCTGTTCGCGGCTTTCTGCAATATTCGAACACTGCAAAGGTTTTATAAATCGGTGAATTTTTAGACTTGGGCCAAATGTTGCTGGGGAAATGATGCGATAAGCCAAGGAGGAAATGCATTTTACAACTTTGGGATGCCCAATCTTTTTATTGTAAATGAAAATGATTATCGTTTCTATTTTGATAATTGACTCAAATTTGTAGACAAATTTGTTTGGCTTCGTGGTTGATGACATATTGAGTAATTGATTATCATTCAGTGATTCATTGAATGATTGATCACTGTAGAGGTGAAATGATCGATCCATGAATTGATTGATTGAGCTTTCTATCAATCACTTTGTTGAATGATTGACTCAGTGAGCGTGATTGGTTGTGCGATTAGATAACGGAATGATTTAGTGATCACGAGATTAACTTATTAACTCATCGATTGCTTGGTTGATTCATGCATCGATTGAACATACCTCTTCGCAATTTGGAGAAAGGAACTGAGGAGAGCGGGGCCCAGTCTGATAGCCTCAGGAACAGTAGGAAATAAAGGAAGCACCTCATTGTGGTTTGTTTGTGTAGTGATTATTGCTATGTTGACCAATGTTGTTGTTGTTGTGTTGTGTTAATGGCCACTGAGTAAGTGACAGTTAGGCCACGAGGCAAGGAGACAGTTGACCTTAACCATGCTATTTCAGTTTGCATCTCCCTGCAAACTTGAGTCATTCTCAATTTATTTGGACCTTCAAGAGCTGGGTGATACCTTTTTAGCATGGTCAATGTTTTCTCTGGATTATTCAAGGGTGTTAGGACACGGATGTTTTGTTTGATTATTTATTTACCTTGTTTTGTTCCCTGTGTCTTGGTTTGTTGTCTTGTTTCCTGTTCTGTTTCGTCTTCAACTGAGCATGGTTAGGCCCAACCGGTCTCAAGTTGTTCCAATAAAGCTCCCTTGTATTTTTGTGTCTTAGTGCGTCTTCGCACAAGAATGGCGCACTAAGACACAGAAATACAAGGGAGCTCTATTCGAACAACTTGAGACCGGTTGGGCCTAACCACGCTCAGTTGAAGATGAAACAGAACAGAAAGCAGACAACAAAACAAGACACGAGGGTTAAAACAAGGTAAATAAATAATCAATCAAAACAACCGTGTCCTAACACCCTTGGATTATTCAGCCATCTGGTTATCCCTTCACCCACTGATGAGTGTATTTTGAGCCACCTTCGGCAGGCGTTTGTAATCGGGTTTGAACCTGCGCAGTTTATGTCCGACCGATCAACATGCCTAACTTCAAACTTGGGTGGACACTTTCAATAAATTTGCTCAAAAGACACTCACAACGGGTGGAAGGATGGCAAAATGTCTATCACGCAACTCTTGAACGGTGCAAATAGATATAAAATAACTCGATTTTGCATGGACATGCGGCCGAGACGCAAGCAGTACGCTTATCACCACAGCGGAGGAGATTCCAGTAATTCCCTTCTGTTGCCAAGGCTGTCAGAATGGGCCCCACTCTCCTCAGTGCCTTTTAAGAAATGCCTGCTTTCTGCAAATTGCGAGAAGGTCTTCGCTGGAACTATTCATTGCTTTATCGATTTGAGTGATTGAGTGATCGATTGCTCAATGGATTCATTAAATCTTTGATTCTTTGATTGCCCTCAGAAATCATTGAATCGTTGCGGAATCTAGTCAAAAAAGTTTTGTGAAACGAGAAACATATCTATCATTCAAGGCACTCATTCACGACTGCCAAGAAGTCTATTCAACGGTAATACTTGAAATTCAATGACCCCTTCCGAATGATGAATGTATCTGAGGATAGTTGATGAGCCATTTTCGACATTACAGGCACAAAGTACAAGAATACCTTTGGACTTGATTTTTCCTTTTTTCTTGCCTCGAGGCACTCTGATTTTGGGCAGGCTAGAAATGAGATAAAAAATTAGAGGCTAAGCGCAAATTTTCTGCCAGCTTGTCCGTTAAAGTTTGCACAGTTAGGAATTTTATGGTTTTGTTTTGAGCTCCAAATCACCACATAGAAACAAGAGATTTTACAGTAAATATTCATTCAAAAACTGTGGGATGGAGCTATCCGAGCCAGTCTTATGGTCGAGTAAACACAGCAAAATACCTCAAACTAATTGTAAAAGAACTTCTATTTCCACTAATTTATTGTCCTAAGCATGATTTTAAACATATGAAGAGTGTACATCAATATCTGGCGAGGAAAACGGAAAACAGGGGGGTCAACATTTGACACCAGGATACTAGACCGCTGCGGAGGAGCTATCATGTTGTTCAACCATCATTCAACCATCGATCGAGTACCTGATCGGATTTTTATTGGCTGTCTCGCTATGTTCGTCCTTGTTGTTACCGTGACCTAAATTCTTTCTCCAAATGAAACATACCACTGACTGTTGTTTAGATTTTAAATCATTTTGCAGATGAGCATATCAGATGCGGAGGAATATATTAGGCTCATTCATGGATTCCAGACCCTGAATGTACTTGCAAACAATTTCTTGCAGTTTGAGAGATTTGTTGCAATCCGAGACCCAGTGTATCTTTTCCTATCACTACAAAACACAAGGGCCTCCTATGATGAAACTTTAGGATATGCAGACTGGATTCTAATAAATTATGGCTTATGTTTTCCGGTTCATGAATCTTTGGCGAGGTCTTATCACCATAGATACATTAAGTCTATCAACTGCATATGTCACTAACTTCAATGCTCTTTGTAGAAAGTTGTGACCCCTGAAAACCTCTGCAGTATTGGACATTCATTGACATCCTGGAATCAGTAGAAAACGTCATGTTTAAGGATATGCTCGCTCAAGTGTTGACAACGAAAAACGTTGGTTCAAGGCGATGAAAAATGTGCCTAGAGATTTTAGAACGGCACGAAAACCACAGCTATTTTGGCTCAAAGAAGATGCATTCCTATTTATGTTATCCACAACAAAACATAGTCCACTCATAAATGAAACAAAGGAGGAATTGCTCGGTATTCGCGCACTTGAAAATGAATCTGAAGATTGGTTTGTGGTTCAGTCCCCGTCAGGTCAAACCTGTTATGATTATGATTATGATTATGATTGATTATGATTTTGATTGTTATCGTTATGACGATAATTATTATCATTATTATCATTATTATTTTATCAATGTTGTTATTATCATCAATTCAAGAGTCCAACCTGCGCTGCTAGAGCTTTACATAATCGGCAGTTGCATCCATCCCCTTTCCACTCTATTCTGCATTTTTAAAGATGGAAATATTAAGTGACTGTTCAGTGTCCCTTGAGAGTCCATGCCACAGTTCAGATCTCAAGGAAGCAATGCTCTCCATCCCCAACCGAACTGTCCGGGCATTGGGCATTTGAAAAAGATTTCCGTTTCTTAGATAAGAAAGGGGTTCTTCTCAATGAAACTCTCAGTCTTGTGGTGTAGAGCAAGGGTATAGTTGCCAACTGTGAACTTCTAGCCAAAAGAATCACGAGATGGTCTCATTTTGACTTTGAGCAAAAGAACCAGGACACTACTTCAATAAACTTAGCTTGTTTGTGTCCTAGATTGTTTGACGTACACAAGCCCATCCGAGTTCTTATTTGCCACTTTCAAAGGAATTCATAGTCGTTTAATTTCAATTTTTTTGCTTCGTTTTGGCATTATAAGGCTATTTGAATCCATCCTTTCGAGGTGAGTATATGAGTACTCAGAGGGCGCATTAACTGTGCCTCTGCCAGAGACATAGCCTGTATTAAGGGGCGAACCATTAATTCTTTCTGGGGAGAGGATTGTATACGGTAGATGGAAGACATTCACAAATATTTGATAAGATTTTCCGAACCCCTCTCTGGCTATCTTACAAACTGTAGTGCCCCCCTGAAATACCTCATAAATATTTTCATCACCCCTCCCAGTACCTGTATATACGACAACTGTGTCACTATACTGTCATGGGAAGAAAATTTACATCGTCAAAGCAGCACATGAAAGAAAAAAACCATCTCAAATTGATGAGAAAGTACTTTCAAATGATGAAGACTTAATCGTTGACGAACTAGCTTTTGAGAAACTTGCAGCATTTAGTACCAAATTATTTTGCTAAAATTGGCATTTTTCGTCCCCCTTCTCTCTTGGTAAGCAAAATTTTATGGCACCCCCTCTCACGTATCTTGCAGCCCAATATCTTCCATCTCCTCCCTGGCAAGAAGTAATGACCCGTCACTTACTAATAAACATGGCTTGCCTTACTAATAAATATGGCTTGCTTGCTATAGTGACATACAGGACAGAATATCACAGAATGATGTCATTAGTTGTAGAGCTGGATAAAGGATGGACGGCTGGGTTGGCTGGTAGTTTGTGGTTTGTTGTTCCAAAGATAGGATCCGAACTCACGCTAGCAAACCTCAAAAGATTCGAAACACTGTACCTAACCCTTTTCGCCACACCACCATCTCCTTGAGGTTTTAATCTGTTGAAAAACTGCTGGTTAAGAAAAGTTGGTGGTCATTGAAGAATTTTACTTTTCTTATTTTATTGAAAATTTGAACAGTTAGATTTGTTTCAGGTCTGTTGTCCTTTCCCGCCAGCATCACATGCTCTTGTTTCGAAGCAGGTAGCAATGTGACAAGTATTAATTCAAAATATACAACATGTGCAACACCCTCTTCATTGAAAAAATCCATGCCTCAGCTTATATCAAGACGATTTATCACAAAAATCTTTTCGATTTAGATTAGCTGCAGGTATGTACAAACACTGGTATATTAAAATCGAATCAAATTAAGATAGAAAGCAAGCAAACAAGCAAGCAAAGAAAAACTGTCTAAAATGGCACATCTCTTATTAGTGACCATGGGAAGTAGCGCATGTCGGGAAGAAACTCTTCCACTGGCCATTTATACCCAGGAAGGTAGGTAGGTAGGTATTTATATTTAACGTGGCTAGCCCGCGAAAGTCTGAGAGACTTATTTCCAGCAGGGGCCACGGATGTTTTACCATCAGTCCGCCGCAGCTACCCGCCACAGCTACCAGATTTCCCTCACATGGCTCTGGTCGACCCGGGCTAGTGTTACGGACAGCGACCAAACTGTCCAGCGTGGGATTTGAACCTACGGCCGTTCTGACCCTTGGATTACGAGTCAGACGCCTTAACCACTCGGCCACACGCTCACTCACGCTCGCTCACCAAAATTCACCAGACCACAATCAGACCACAAGTAGGAAGCAAAGATTTCTGAGGGCCATATAGGGGGGGGGGGGTCCTTGTTCCCCTGTTCCCTCATAGAATTATCTTTTGTTCCCATGTTCCCTAGCAAAATTTTGAAATGCTTCCTGGAAAAATTATGCCATACAAAAATCTTGAAACTCTCTTGTAAAACATAGTTTTGCATCTGCAATTCATTACCTCTAGAAAGAAGGCAGGCAGGCAGTCGTCGATGTCATAAATCCATAGCGCAAAATGATTTTGTTGTACCAGTTAACAAATTTTGCAAAAATCAATAATCAATTTGGCATTTCAGTGTAAAAACGTACACTTTTTCAATCTTTTGCTGTGTTCCCGGTTCCCTGAAAGCAGCTTGTGTGCCCTTGTTCCTTCTACGGATTTTTGTTTGTTCCCTGTTCCCCACGTCGTTCTTTGGCATGTCCCCTGTTCCCCAGAGCTGTCGAGACCACTCTTTTCTAAACAGTAGGAACACTCTATCCTTAATTGTGCACATAGTCCAACCAATGCTCCAACGACCTTTTTTCATTTTCAATGTTTTTGCACTGGTGTAATGTCCGTCGAATCCCTATGCATACTTTACCAAGGGAGACACTTAGATTGCCAGATAAGTGTCACATTGGTCTCTTCTGGAATTCTAGCAAAATTAGTGCATAGGCCAACAATGAAAAGAGTGCATAAAAAATAAATGCGAGCAAGTCTTACTTATGCATTAGAATCATTCTTACATAAGGATTAATTGTTATCGAAAAATCAGAATTTAACATGTATTGGTTTCGAATTTTAATATGTCTATAGTCCTCTGCTTTTGCTACGAGCCATTGAACGGAAAACTTTGTTATGTCTTTTTGTTGACAGGAATATGAGCAATGCTATGATTTCTGCAGAATTTCGAAGACCACGCATTGTAAATTCCAAGACCACATTTCTCATTTTCAAGACCACAAAGTGTGGACAAGACCACACCAAAATAGGCACTGGACTCTTCTAGCCTTGCAAATAGATGCGGTATGCACACGTTGCAGAAGATGCGTGCAGATCAGAGAATTGCACTATTGCAAGTATCAGGAGATCAGAGAAGTGACCAATTTTGAAGGAAGTTCAGGGGTTAATGAAGCAATCTCGTGTCGTAACTAAAAGCAACTGTTATGGCACTCTATGAATTTGCACCCAATGTTTCTCTCCTCCGCGAGGTTTCTTTAAAGTTTTCGTTATTAGTTCCGTAGTTCTCTGGTCTTTGGTTCCGATTCTTGAGTCACCAAACATCCACATTGTATCTAAAGTCTTGAATATTTTATCATTGAGTCTACCAGCATATGAAAAACACATGGTTCGTCCCTTCCTTCTCTGCTTTCTTGCTACCTGCACATTTCTTAGCCTTTCACCAAAAGAGTGCCTTTAAAAACCAAAATAGATCACAATCTGATTTTTCTTTTTTGTACAAGAAAGTGTTTTATCAGCACACCAATCTGCTAGGTACAATAGACAATTGCGTTAGATCGAAAAACTCGTTTGGCTAAGTTCCCAAATACTTTACAACTCTTATGCTAAACAATGAAACTTTGAATTTTGGTGCTCAATAGACTTATGCAAGCAGATAAAACAGAACAAAATCCGAATGCAAAAAAACAGGTTTTAGAATTTTAGCCGCAAAATGTCTTTTTTTCAGTGGCACAATTCAATCTTAAAAAACTGAAAACATCATTGGATTGAAATCACCAAAATGTAAGAAGGCTAGACGTCTTATTTACTAAATATGACGTCCTTATCATGGTTTTCTTTTGCGAAAATTACAATGAATGCCTAGATTTTATTGTCTCTCTTTATCTTATCAACCACTTCAGCATCAAGCCCCAAGAAACTATGAAACCTAGTAGTAGTGGTGCCTGGGAACGAAGGAAACACAGTGACCTCAATATCCCTAATAAGGATATGGGGTAGAGATTGATAATGCATTTCACCATCCTCTCCCTAATTGGATTTTGTTTCTCTTACGCTATCAGGAAGAATAGGCTGTCCTAACTTACCGGTTTTGATATAAATGGTTGCCCTTCACAATGTCTCGCGATTCACAAAAATTGTAACAAATTGGATAAAGGGCACTTAATATCTCCTGAATGGAAATTCTTATTGAAACTGTTTAATTTTGAGTTTGCCCTAAGTGCGTACAACGGTAAAATTCTGCTTTAGTTAATAAGCTTGATGTTAAAGGTCATTGCTCTCGTTGAAAGATTTATGTGTGTGGCTACAATATCTGGAGTTCCACCAATTTTTGCTTAGCCTTACAACTGAAGCCTACAGTATACTGCAACTTTTCAACTTCCACTTTCAGCCTCGACCGATATGCTGCTACAATGAAGACCAGCAGCAGCAACGTCAATTCATTTCAATGAAAAGTGTGACATGAGGAGTTTGCACAGTTAGGCAAATCTGCAACAGTTTAAACCTTGTTTTGACAAAAGACTGCCTGGATTATCCTTTTGAAACCACATATGTTACCCTGGGTACCTATTTTCTTCTTGAGAGAGTCTGGTACCCAGGGTACACAGATGCTAACATCCTTCAAAATATGTGTTTTATGAACTTGGACAAAAGAGGGCTATTGGCACTGAGGAGAACCCTGGAGGGGTAACTTCAATAGGTGGGTGACGAGGGTGTGCCATTTGACGTCTGAAATCGCACCCTAAAATTTATAAATTTTCGCAAAAACGACACCCCAAAAAAATACAGGCAATTGCAAATGTATGCCCTAAAATTGTGACAGCCATCCAAAATTTAAACAAAGAAAGTGAAATTTAATCAAAATCAATACCCTAAAGAGTTACTTTTCTAGAATGACACCACCAAATCTATGACTATGACTATGTGCCGAAAAATGGCACATCCCGTACCTTCATATGGTAGTTACCCCCCCCCCCCGGAGAGGAGACTGTTACCTTATAAAAAGATTTAGAGCTTCAACTATCATCCGTCTGCACGTTGCTGCAATGGCATTGATAAATGTAACTCGGAGATAGAAAATCCTCTCCTATCAAACTCTTTTTTGAACAAACTTTGAAGCCCCAAGTGCAGAGCAGATAAATTGCAAAGAAAGTAATGATGTCAATAGATGCTAGCCCTTCAGGCAATCTGATTGACATTTTACCAGTCTCTTCTTTGTCAGTTAGCAACATTTAATTGCTTACTGCAATAATTGTGATGGTGTGCCAGATAGAGGCCAGAGATCCCGTTCGTTGTAACATGCGAAGCAAAGGAAGGTAGCAGACATGCTGTCAAAGGTTTGCAACCAGAAAAAGTGCGAGCACTATGCCTGAAATGTTAAGCTCCAGAAGGACAGCCTTGTGATTGAAAAAGTCGCGATAAAAGTGATTTTTTGATACGTTGTGCCTGATAAACCAATTTCAATGTGTAAATAGGGCTAAATTTTTCCATTGATACCTAAACATACCAAAAGTTTCATGCTTTCAGCAGAGTCTAACAAGCTTGTGGTTGTCTTAAAACTTTGCTTCAATCGATTAATTGGTCTTTAATTTGGAGCACTTTCAATTGGCATTTTGATTGCTCTCTATGCACAGATTGCAGGGTTTTGAGACAGCTATTCCACGCACACACAAACCACTTTGATTCTTCAAAAACACAACATCTCAAACCCTTCTTATTTTTCAAGAAGATTATCATTTAACATTATCGCCATGTTTCTGATGTTTCTTTTATAAAATTTCTTTTATGCAACAAAATCTAACAGATATTCATGAATGTTCCTATTAAATGAATCCAAAACTAATCACAGTCTCGTGGAGGGCTTTCTATAGAAACACAGGCGCGCGGATATCGATCCCTTGCGAAGATTTAATTCTTACAAAGCCTTCGTCTTACTTCAGCTAAACATGTCGGCTAGATAAGAGGCTTTGTGATTGTTTCTGGATTGTAGCTACTGATCAGTTTAGAGAATAGATCACTAAGGCTAAGACCTTGATGGAGACGAAAACACCATTCAAGCGATACGTATTTGTACAAGATATTACGATGGCGTAATACGTTAACCTGGGGTTGCGATAAACGCTGCGTGCGAAATGCAAAGGAATGCTTTATAGGCCTCGAATACCGACAATATAGGAAGAATTCATTAAGGTGGCACTGTGTCCTTCCTCTCCCTTAATTTGCTGTAATGGCTATTGTTGAAAAGTAGATGCGATAAATAAGCTGAAAAGCATTTGAAAAGTTGAAAGCAGGGGTAAGGATGAACGCTGCTTGCGTGATGCGAATTTGGCCTCCAGTGCCGAAAATCTAGGATGACTTGAATTGGGCAACATATCCGTTCCTTTCTGATAAGCTGTGGCAGGAGTTGTTAAGGGACTATAGCTACACTAAATGGGTAGCTTTTGAAAGCAGTTAACTGTCTGAGCACTTTCTAGACCTGTGCAAATAGTTCTATTTTGAATATGATAGCTCTAAAAAGGGTAAGAGTAATTTAGAATTCAAGTTTGCTGCTAAACAAGCTACTTAATGATGACCAATAGAAACAATCGTACTGTGCCACTCGGGGTACGGTGAATACCTCTCTCTCTCAGACAGCTTTCTTTGCACCAAAAAATTTTTTATGCAACATTTTCTGTCTAAGAAGCTGGTGTAAATGACCTATTCTTTGATTTAAATGATGCAAAAACAAAATAGACTTACAAACCTAGTTTGGAGGAAGCTTTGAGCAAAACATCGAGAAAGTTTGTTTGAAAGATGAGAATTTATGGGGAGTTGTCTTATTACCTCATATGGGTAAATTGAATCACCAAGGTTAGGAGAGTCGTTACCAATGTAAACAGAAATTTTCTCACTATCGCTGATCTATAGAAGGACCCTTGCAAAGCTGGTATAGTTTCCATTTCGCATTTGCAAACTTTGGATCAAAAGAGGCATTCTAGGATGCAGGCAATTGTTTATCTATAATACATGTATCCTGACGTATCATGGAAAGATCAATCAGTACCTTTCTGGATATGTAAAGGCTGTTATGCTCTACTTCTCACACAACTTTGAAATGAGGAAGGTGGAGCCATGAAATCAAGGTTTGAAGGAAATTCAAGGAGATTTTGCAACTATGGATATACTTTAGTTGTATTTCTTTTTTTAGTAGAACCTGCTAAAGTTTTAATTTGATCCCCAGTGTTGAATCCAATACTGTACTTTATGTTTTTATTTGCTTGCCATATATTTTTAAACACTCACACTTACTTTATTTTAATTGTCGAAGCTTTCGCTTCACTTTTGAGGCCTCATCAGCAAAAAATTAGCAAAAACCCGAAAACCAGGAAGCAAGAACACCAAAACCCGAAAATGCGTTTCTGAACACAAAAGTTAAATTTTTGTCAGCTATCTTCGATTGTTTCCAATATTTTCTTTTTCACTGACTATCTGTGCATCTTTTGAAGCATCGTTAAGGTGTTTTTTCTATCTCAGTGGACTGTATGACTCCGAAAGCCCAAAAGGAAGGAAATTTTCAATGAAATACCCGAAACCTGAGGGCTAAAACCGCAACCCGTGAAATTACAAAGCACCCCTAATAGAAGAAGCTGTGATTTTGAAATTGATCGAGACATTGGAAAAATCAACGGTAGAGTTATGATAAAATGCCGAAAGTTTCTTGCACGCCATTGAATCTAAAGGACCATGTAATGACCATATTTACAATTGTTTTCTCAAAGATTGGACAGCTATGTTGGACTGAGAACAGTTCGTAGAGTGATCCAATGCCCAACCACAGCCTCAATGCTCTCATTTCTTCAATTCAATCAGCTTACCAACTGTGGTCAGTTCTAATCGTTTCGTTGTCTTTGTTTGGAACTATTCATTAAGAATTACAAAAGCCTAATTATCAAATCGCTCATGGGATAAACTAGACAAAGGTCTTTCTTTGTACAAAGGATAGTTTTAATTCTTCTGAGCGTTTGATTGTAAACAGTATTTTAGGAGATGCATATCGTTCTAAAATATTGCTATTTGGTTTGAGTCCCTTTAACGTTTTGTATACTTCTTTGGTTAAAGCTGTGCTTTATGGAGGGCAATTCAACCAGATTATTGTTAGGGACATGCTGCTCAAGCCTCAATAGCAAAGTTACGAGTGAATTTGATGCTTTGTCAGGGCATTGTCAATAACTTGCTTGCTAGAGCAAGCAAGCAAGCAAGCAAGCAAGCAAGCAAGCAAGCAAGCAAGCAAGCAAGCAAGCAAGCAAGCAAGCAACAGCAATTTGTTAACGCAGGGTAGGTTTCTGCCACTTATGCAATCGACGTGGGACCGCAGCACCACGGCTTGTGCACTCATAGTTGCCTCTGAGTACTCATTTACTGACCTCAGAAGCATGGACAGTTGAAATTTGATACTGGCTTGTGGTTTGTAGTGGCAGCGATGGGATTAGAGCCCACACGGATATTGCCCACAAGATTCGAAATACTGCTCCTCAACCACTTGGCCATACCACCAGATATGAGAGAGTTGTGAGGGCTTTTCTTATATCATGAATTAAAAAAACACAAATTCTTCACAAAATAGCAAAACGTAGCTTCGAGCTTACAGCTTTCAAATTTATTCCTATTCTGCCCTTACATGAATGTGTCCTTTCAGGACTGGTCGGAGGTAACTTACTGAACAGTCGTCTCAGGGGGCCTAGGGATAACTTCAACCTGATCAGTTCAAAGCAATCTGATATTCCGATCAGTTTTGCAACATCTTTATTTGATGCACGCTCTCATGCATAATTTTTAAGTCTAATTTAGACATCTATTCAAAGATTAAAAGAAGAATGTTTGAATTTAGTCAATTAGCTTTGTCTTCATATGTGTTCGAAGGTAATGAGTATTTTCTGACTTAGCGGATGTAGTCTTTTGTATTCTCAGGTTTTATATAGAAATTTGATTTGAGGATCCGTAACCTAACTACTTCCAATCAAACCTTTAACGATACAAGTCTGATTGTGTGGTTGAGTTGTTAAGGTGCAGTGTTTCAATAAATGTGGGGTCTGCCAGCGTGGGTTCGAATCCCGTCATCGGAACAGCAAACCACAAGACAACAGCAAACTCAGGTGTCAATCCTTCGACGTCGGTGAATGAGTTATCGGAGACAAGTCTAAGGGCACAAGTCGTGGCACTGCAGGCTCACACCAGCTGCATAGTTGCCACATACTTAGCCTGTGTTACCAAATAAATGTTGCTTGCTTGCTTGCTTGCTTGCTTGCTTGCTTGCTTGCTTGCTTGCTTGCTTGCTTGCTTGCTTGCTTGCTTGCTTGCTTGCTTGTTTGCTTGCTTGTTTGCTAGCTTGCTTGCTTGCTTGATTGTTTGCTTGCTGATTAAGACAAAGCTATTTGGCAGCTTCAAGGATAGAATGCACACCTTCCGTGCACCCGTTCTCGATACTTCTCTTTCTCCATATATTGCTATTTCATTCTGTGCGAAGTTTATTCTTCAGGAAGAGAAATCACTTTGTCTTCTCGAAAGCCTGCATCATTGTTTTACAAAGTTCACCCTTACTGGTCTCCGATATTACAAAGTGATTTGCAGTTCCAAAGGATGAATTTCAAAAACCTAGTGGATTCAGTTAGACTAACTGAATATAGATAGTAAACATTGTGGCTGACTACACCGATTCTAAAATTATCGTTAAGCTTCTCCAATTTCTTTGTTTCAAATTTAGCGCAAAGAGTGAGCAAGCAAAACATTTTGGTTGGCTGATCTAAGACTATGAAATCCATGCTCAAGGATCTAATGCTGCTTTGTCAGGAGAACGGATTTCACACCTCAGAGCGCCCTCCAAGAAATCGATGTAAACAGAGAAGGCCTGACATTATAGTCGGCTGCGTTGAAGTTCTGAAACCTATTCTTGAGGCTGTCAGATCGCTTTGTCTTCAACAGAACAGTATCTTTTGTTACACAAATTTTGCCTTTGCTTGACGGAAAGACTTTTTTTTCTATTTTTTCATTTCATTCTCAAATTTCAGATTATAAATAATGACAATAAAAATTCAATTTTTAAAAAAGAGTTAAAGAAAACATGCCTAAAAATATCTAAAGCTACTAGAAATACATTCAAAACGGAAAGTTTGGATGTATTGTAAAAATTTGTTGTTTACGATGAGACAAAAATCTAAGTCGGGTAGACGATTACGTCTGAGTGACCTCGCTCTTTGGGTAGCCAATAGAATGCCGGTATGAAAGTACTAAACATCCTATATGGAGGAAACAATGCTTGTTGAGGAATTAAAGTTTTCGGAGATTTTCAGAGATTTTCCATTCGTCGGATTTGTAGTAACAATGTTCTTTCCAGTAATCAACAAAAGAGACTTCCTCTAACTTTTCTCTTATCTTGCTGTAAGTTACAAAAGATTTTTTTTCACAGGACAGTTTTGCTAGTCTATTCAGTAATCTTTGGTCAATTGAATCAAGTTTTAAAAACTTGGGTAGATTTTCGTGAACTTGAGTCTTTTCTCAAAGCCCTGAAATATGCATACATAGTCTGTCTTGAAAATCGGAATATATAGTTGGTCTCCAATAGTCATCATTCAGCCAGTGTTTATCACGCTAGGTATTTAACTCTGCCTGTCAAATGATCTAAATTTTTTACATTCAGTAGTTCTCACAGATGGCAACAAGAAAATTTGAGATAAACTCTAAGAAAATTTGAGATAAACTCCCCTGACTTTTGTCTCTTACTTTGTAGCTGGAGTGTCTCTTACATTCTTTACGGTTTAGTTTGTTTGTCTTTTGATAAATTGAAATCATCTTTGCTATGTTGATTAGGATTTGCAGATTGATTTGACTACCGTATATTAATGATTCCAAGTTCTGAAGCACTTTTGTAGCAAGAAGTGCTATCATTGATGTGAAAAATTTCATAATTTTTCACATTTCATAGATTGAAAGAAATTTCATATATATTTCTTTGTAAATATGGTTTTGTTTAACTGTAAATTTTTAGATGTGCGTCTATGACGAAAAAAGTGTCTTGGACCTGAATTTTTAGAATGCAATCTGAAATACATTTACGATGATTTGAAACTTAGTTATGATAGGTTTCTCAAACAATTCATTTTGCTGAGGAAAGCTTTGTTTCATAGTCTGCTGAGGAAAGCTTTGTTTCATAGTCCGGGAAGAGATTGCTTCAGATATTGAAATCTTTATAGATTATACTGTATAAAATATTTGCTAGATATTTCATGTATAAATTTCAATGGCCTAGTATCCACCTGAGATTTTGCCAATTCAGGCAGAATGAAGCGGTAGAAATTAGATGTTGGCTATGGTTCCGATTTTTAGATCCGATAATTCACAAGGGGATAAACCAGGTAAATTTAAACTTCGTTGAAACGTTAGCAGGAAAATATTTTCACTTCTAACATTCAAAGAATTGTTTTGTTAACTAAATGGTAAAAATTTGGCCAGAAACTGTTCATTAAGCTCTCGTCTGGCTGGAGTTTACAACATTTTAATGCACTAGCAGTAGATTTATATTGTTTAACACATCCGACTAGTTATTGTAAAGTTAATTAACATCGAAACAACAAACTTGACGTGAAAGAAGCTCAGAAATGTAGCTTACGTCCGAGCAAAATAAAGATCCAGAGATTTTGTGCTTAGCCCAAACTTAAGAGCAGATAAACTCGCTCCAGGCCGAGACATCTTAACTACCTGTCAGACCTAATGTTACGGCTTATTCTTCCACATTAGATTCTTAAAAGCATGGAAAATATTTTCTGCGTGAAAGCCACTATGAAAAGGCAAGTCTTTTCAATTCTGCTAAAATCCGGTGATTATTCTTGTCAATGAAGGAAATGTCACATGTCGAATTGACTTCGAATGGTGTTTGCATAGAAAAATTTTTGGTCTTTGATTCTTAATAGCTCCCAGGATTCTTTCTGCGGGAAAAGGCTAGTCAATACGTTTCAAAATTCATAAAAGCTTGAGACAAGCGTTCTTCGAAAAAGACTGAAAATGTCACAGCTTATATTCTAACAACAAATGTCATTCGGGTCTGAAATTTCCTGTTCAACTTTCAAGGTGAAGTCGAAATCTGCTTGGGAATTTCTAACAATTCAGAACAAGTTTTCTACGAAAAAAAGGTGCATCTATTCTCTGCAAAATGTGTGAGATCTAGCAAACTTATTTTGTCAAGAAAGACAGGAGACATCATAACTCGAATCTGATAATATAATCGTCAAATCTGAGACTTTTTGATTGAATTTCAACTTTGGTTCTTCATTGTAAAGCTTTGCTTGCCATTTTCTAACACAATATCGATAAAATAAGCGTATAACCCAAGCTATACATAACATTAAGGCATACAAAGATAAGAAGTTTTTGGAATATTCTCAAGAGACAAGTCTTTACAAAAGTCGCTTGCGTTAAAATGTCAACTTTAGAGTAGGTTTTCTAAATATCTGAAGTTGATCTACGCCAACGATTCCTTGATGGCAAAGCTGAAGAAAATATGAATTAGAGCTAGTAAACCATCCATAACTTTGTCTTTTAAGGTTTAGATATTTCAGCACTTAATTTCACAAACAACATCAAAATTTTCAGTTAAATTCTTCGCTGAAAATGGGGAAGGAACTGAAAACAGATCTCCAAACGCTATCAGGAATCTTGTTTCCGTACGCTAACATCGCTACTATTATGCCGAAGATCCGTATCGTAATTTTGTTTATGTTTCCAGATTAATTTGTTACCACACACCATTGGAATGCTATCGCATAGCTCGATACAAACAAATCAAGAATAGGCGAAAAATATCGCTTTTTCGTTCCTGCTTTGTCCATATCTTCCTGTAACTGCGCCGTTTCGTGAGCAATCGTTTAAGCTGTATGGTTTGCTATAATAGAGCATCAGGCTTCGATGAGATCGGTAAATTTGACTCAGAAGACCTTCTCGCTTCAATGTCTGTCCAGCGTCGTAACGGCCTGCTCGAAACCTGGCTATCCAAAGTATTACTGATCATGATCCCCTAAGTCCTTTAATGACAGACTCAGATAGTTTGGATTTCATTAAGCCTGCGATTATACATGAAGCCCGTAAGCTCCCATTTAATAGCGCTTAAAAGTTGAGAAGGGTAAAAGCGTTTAAGCCTACCAGTGGGTTGTATCATTAAGTCTTCGCTTCGCAATCTGTTTCTTCAAAAACTTCTCCAAGCAGACTCGCACATCAAAACTTCTCCGCTCCTAACATCCAGCATCTAATGTTCTTACATCGAGAGGAAATATCTTAAGTCTGGAAAAGTCTTCAGAGTTGTAATCTAAGGTCACATTTCAGTTGGACGAAGCCAGTAAATCAGTAAATTCAGTGCTAGGACAAGAGGCTCGCCAATTTACAGAGAAAACAAAAAACATAAGCAGCTTACCGAAATATGTTCTATTTGCAAGGAGCCAAGTTTGAGCTTGAACGGCTTCAATCTCATAAATAGAAAGGGGGTCAAAGGCAAAGCGTTTTATACAAGCCTCGTCTTCACATCTGTTTCAATCTTCGTTCGCCATTGGTTTGTCGGCATAGACACTCAAAGGCATAATAGAAACGGATGAAGCGATGAACAATCCTATTACACATCGTGCAATGAGCACTCGAAAAAACCCATCATTTACAAAACAATAGGAATCAATTAGCATCACAAAACAAATCTATCACACTCATTGTTCTGTTTTCATTGTTCGCTAGGGGCTTGCTCGAGCTTCGTATCTGTCTTGTACTCCCGTCCGAATGCGACCTTATGTTAGGTTCGATGTAGAGGTAAAGAGAATTCCCGTGTTCGCTAACACTGCGGAAAAATGGTCAGTGGCCGTGCACCGGTTTTGCTCTCAGAATTAGGCGATTTCAAAAACATTCCGTCATTGATATAACCTAAGCCTTCTTAGTAAAATCTGACAATAAGAACGTTTTCTGTGTGAACAAAGGGGCTTTTATTGTGGAAATCGTACCGCTTATATCTCAACTTGAACGAGGCTTTGCACGATTAGCAGGACCTTTATCATGGAAGCTAGAGCCCAATAAATGCAATTTAGTTCGAGACCCTTATTCGAATCCTAAGAGAGCCCCGCTTTTTGCTTTCATTGTGTGTTGATTTAGCTTCAAATTTTAACTTTGTGAGTATTTGTAAATTAAGCGTATGTCTGCTACCGATAATCATAATGAATCATAAATTAAGTTGTTTCGCATCTTATACTTTCAGCAAGTTTACGGAGATTATGGGTGTTCTTAAAAGACCCGTAATTCATGTATAAATTCGTGAAACTGGAAGGAACGAGTTGCAAACGTCTTCATGCTTATCATTATTTGAGTTGAAGCTTAGGGTATCAAAAACCATGTGGGTAGGGCGTCAGAGTGAAGCTAATGGCTGCCTGTTCCTTGAGGGATGTTTCTTACAATTTAAGTATTCCATAACCTAACTTTGAAAATGAAGTCATGAAACTAGCAAGAACGAGTTTTCAAACGCCTTAACAAAATTCAGTTAAAATTTAAGGCATTCCAAGCATCCGGGTATTCAAAAGGATGGAGCTTAAGTACTGGTTGTCGGTTACTTGAGGGACATTTCCATTGATTTAAGTGTCCTGTAACCATTTCTGGATCCATGAAATTGGAACGCATCAATTTCCAAGCCTCTTGTAATTATTTGAGTCAAGACTTAGGGTATTGTAACCATGCTGGTACGCCACTAGGACCAGGCGTCAGGGCGTAAATTCTGGTTGCCTATGATTGACAGACATTTCTGTTTCACCTAACAATGAAGTAATGAAATTAGATAACGCTGGCTTTCAAGGCATATCATTATTTTGAACTGCGGGTCACGAAAAGTTCCAAGTAGGCTGTTTCAATAAAAACATGAGGATGTCTTTAAAAACGTGGATACTCCTTTTTTCGAGCACAGCACTCCAAATTTGCAGCCTTCCCCGTTCGAGAAAGTCACCAACAGGCAAAATGTGAGGTAATGATCTAGAAAAATATGGTGGTGTATTTATACGAGATTGATCCATAGGGCCTGGGCGAAGTTTTCTAAGGATTAATAAACAGAGATTTTTATAAAAATTTACTATTTGCAAAAATTTCTTCAATGTAGGGCAAGCCCATTTATAACATTTCTCAGTCTCCGGCTACACTCCAGGCTACATTAGAATATGCGGCAGATCAAAGGAGGTACAGGGGCAGATTTAATTACACTCATGAAAATAACAAAGCACCCTTTATTGAAGTTCTTTTATTTTGATATCAATATCTCAATGGCACAGATTTATTTATACATGGGGTTTAAAGTTTGCCGTGAATGCGCTGTTAAAATCAGTTATGCATTATTTGGCAATAATCTGACCATCTTCTATTCAAGTGTACCAAGCTGTTTTTCACTTAAATCGATATTTGCTTCTTTTTAGAAGTGTTTTCAATTGTTTGCGAATTGCTTCAAAGCTTCAAATAGAATGTATGAAAATATATGTATATGAAGATGAGATACAAGAAGGGGGGGGCACTTCAGTAAAAAGTCTAATCTTCGATTGCCGTATTTTGACTGGCAAAATTCAACCAAATAATTTGTTGAGCTTAATTCAGATAATTTCCAATGAAGCGTCGACCAATTTCATTAACATCATCATCACCATCATTATCATCATCATCATCATTATCATCAACAACAACAGCAACAACAATAGCAGCAACAACAACATTTGCATCCTTATGTTCAGGACTGATCTTCATGAAATCTGATCTAAGAAATTTCATACAATTATACCGGGTGAGTGGAAGAAATTGCCCGGCGTTTAGAAGAATGCTGCTCCCTGAATATTAAAGCAATGATGCCGAAAAGTGTCTTGTTTTGTTCCAACTACGTTCAACTAGGTTCAGTAATTTACCCGGCTTTAATTGGCCCCTTCTTCCCATCGAAATGGGAGAATTTCTGTGGAAAGGCCACTTCGAATACCTGCAAAAACGGGTGAACAAGCAAGATTTCCCTTTGTTCTTTTTCCTAGCAATAATGACACTTGGATGTGTTCATATATTTTTTTATCCTCTTGGGAGAATGCAATCCCCCTGAATAAGTTATTCATACCAGGGAGAAGACTTTTTCCTTGCCCCAAGAAGATAACACGTGCTAAAGCGTGCTGAAGTTATCGCTGTTACAGGTAACGGAAGCTTACTCCTGATTTTCAGCACGTTTTTAAGGTTTATCGAAGGGAATTCTCTCAAAAAATCTCCTGCACAATCTGAACGGAGTGACCAATTTGAGTCAGGAAAAATCTAAAAAATAATTGAACACTTTGGCTATGAATCAGATATTGCAAGCACTCTTGAAGCAGTTACCTTTCAAACGGCGGACCTTTTTCCCGATACATCATCTGTTCATCAAGGTGCGGAATTCTCTTTTATTCCGTATGTCTTTTTGAACTTGTATTTTTGATACACCAAAGCAATGCATCTCCTTGGTATATATGTGCTCTATATATGCGATCATGCGACTAAAAGAATAAATTTTCAAACAAGCATTTGCTTCTCAATAATTTCACTCAGTTTCTGTGCTTGCAATAAAGTGGGCTTTCCTCAAAATTTCCGTCCGAAGAATCGCAACATTGCTTCAAAATCATCGATCAAACCAAGATTTGTGACTATATGGGGTTGAGATATCGTCTCGAAATTTCGTTGATACTAATCATTTTCTAACAAAGAAATGGTAGCTATGAATTTGGTAACAACAATTTTGTCATTCTTTTTAAAGTATCTTTTGATGGAGTTCTGCGATTTTTTATGAACTTTCTTATGATGCTTGAGTTTTCTACTTCTGAAACTATATGGAAGGAGGAAGCAAGCTTACTTCGCGTTTCCCTTATTGATTTGGATTCTCCTATAGAGAAACAGCTATTCATCTAAAAATTCGGCATGAGTAAGCATGAAGCAAGTAACGATTGGTTGTTCTTTTAAAGATGTAATACTACACGATCTATTTTGCTACTCAAAGAAATCCTGACAGCCGAGAAGATAGCTTAGTATCAATTACAAGAGAGATGGAAAAGTAAGAAATTCTGATCTCAATCCTTTTGTTTTGTTTGAAAGGCAATGTGTTTGTGTTTAGTCGAGTAAAATTCAAATTGAAAAGAATTATCGTCTCTAAAAACACCTGTCTTGAAAAAGGAAATGCTACACAAAGAAGGAGAAAAAAGATACACTGCATATTTTATTTAGTCATATGATAGTTCTTCAATCCTCAGAGCATCATTTCAGAGGTAGAAGAGGAGACTTTACAAGCCAAGGACTGAAATCAAACAAAGAGGAATCCTTGAAGATGGTGACAAGTGAGTTTCTCTTCTCGGACTTTGTTTGCAGTGACTAGACATTCATGAACTTGTACCCTCTAAAAGTCAGCATTGTTTTATCTAATCTAGAATATTAAAACAAGGAAAACTCTTGAGAATGTCTTGGTGAAAATGTCATACGCTTGAAAGTTAATTATCAATTCACAAGGCCGTAGACGCTTGAAAGTCAATTATCAATTGACAAGGCCGTAGAAAGTATCTCATACTTTAAGGGCGTGACACTTTAAGGGCACTCCTTTCCTTAAGAAAAAAGAAAGCACTTTCTAACAACAAAAAGAGCACTTTTTTCTTTATTGCAATATCTTGGGGACACGTGCCTCCAGTGCTCCCACAGTTCCTACGTTTGTGTCATTTCATGTTAAATTTGAGAAAGAGTGTTAATACTTTGAGCGAGGTTAGGTGTTACATGAACAATTTTACAAATAGTGCCTCAGTCACACTGCAACTTAAACCATCTTAGACTAAACCAAGTTATCGAATAGGGCCTTCTGATTGATCAAACCAACAATTCCAGTCATTTGATTGGATGATATTTAAACTGATTTTGATAAAGCTCGTTTAACTGTGTCCGTGTGAATACAGTATATGAGCAGACGATGCAGTCACAGAAATGGTCGCAACGATTGACAACTAGTAACAATAAATGCAGAATTCTAGTTTTCACACTTTTTAATTCATAATACTATCAATGTGTCACCTGGACATTTTAGTCTACAGAGAGCAGATGCGAAAAATTGGCAAGCACCACTTTGAAGGTGTCAAGTAAGACCTGAAGAATTTTCTTCACTAATGAGTCACAAAGTCGTGGCTGCCATGCCATTGTCGAAAGGCGATTCTGAATAATGCAAACAACCAATAGGACTTACCTATATTGATTCTTTCATTGCTAAAGACTAAAAATTTTGAAGCGCTTTATCAATGACCAATCTCAATTACTGTTCAGCAAGGCCTAGTGCTATACAAAATTTTGTATATATTTCCGTTTTTTGACGCGTTTTTCAAAGAAATTTAACTATACGAAAAGCCATGTTACCTTCCAGCATCCCCACAAAGCTACGACTTTCTTATCGAATTTTCATGAAGACTGGTTGCTGTGTTTGATTATAAAAAGGTCCGTTTGCTATTCTACAAAACAAACCTCGATCAAGTGATATTATTATGGATGTTAATACATGTGGTTCGATTAAGTGCCGTTGCAACTTCTGTCACTAGTGTGCACTTTGAAAAGTTCTTGAAAGTGCATGAAAAAGCGTTTCACATAGATTCTTCTTTAGAACAGGCAAATATATAGCCAGCATTATTTCTATAATTCATTACAAGCTGTGCTAACAGCTCACTAAAAGTGCTGTACCGGTTTAGAGAGTGGAAAATGCCTTCAAACTATGCCTTAAATTCGAGCCAATCAAACTGTATTGATTTCAATGATCTTCAATTCAGGAAGGCTATCCTTAAGATTAACATTGCTCTCTATTGATTGATACATGAGTGTCAGGACACTTTTTAGGTGAATCAGAAGGTAGCATTATTTCTTTGTTTACCTTGAAATGCCATTAAATTTTCTTCCTTGCCATTAGCAGCCTTTCTCAGCCAAACTTCCTTGCCTTGACCTGAAGAGCTCCATCACATGTGCTTTCAGAATGTTTGGGCCTAAACAACCTTTGTCATCTCCTGCGCATTGATGTGCCTACGCAGCGGTGAAAGTTCGATTTTGAGACCGCTGCGTAGGCACATCAATGCCCAGGAGATGACAAAGGTCGTTTAGGCGGCAAGGAAGAGAATTTAATGGCATTTCAAGGTAAGCAAAGAAATTATTGCTACCTTCTAATTCACCTAAACAGTGTCCTGACACTCATGATCGATGCTATCTTATTCTAAATTTTGAAAACTTTTAGTAGATTTACTCAGAGATTCGATAAAAGTTGTCAAGGCTTGTATATGAACAGGATTTTAACCAATCAACCTTTCACATTTATCTGCGAAAAAGTTGCTACTTCCAGTAACCAGAAGCGCCGGGAAAGGGGGGCAAGGGGGGGCGGCCGCCCCTCCAATGTTCTCCAGGACAATTTTTCTGATTCTTCTATTTCTGGCGTAAAAATTGCGGGGGGGGGGGGGGCACGGCCGATCTTGGCAATTATAATGTGTACGAGCACAGGATTCTACAATCTTGCAACCTCAATTGCATTTTCCCACGATCTGTACGGCATTGACTCGAATTTTTTTCTCGTGGCGAAGCCCGCAGGGTCCCGTTCTACGTACGCTCCAAGTTTGCATATCTTGTCAGCATAGCTTATGGAGGACGTAAGTCAAGATCTCTTCAAGAACGAGGAGAAAGAAGTTTGGTAGTTGCATAGGTGGTGCATGGTAAGAATCTTTCGCCGAAATACTGGAAAGTGACCGGGAGACCTCTTCTAAGGCCATAGCATAAGTTGACTCCTAGAGAACTTTTCTAGACAAACTATTATAGCATTGTCCAAGACTTACGTTTTTGGAGGCCTTGGAAGTTGGGTTGTGAGGACCGTTAGGGACCATTCTAGGAGAAAGAAGAGTGTGTGCGCAAAACTTTTCCTGTGGAGGTGATCCATTGAAAATTGTTACAAAATTGTGAAGGTTTCCCATTTGGTCTTCGTAAAGATTGCATGTAGGATAGGCATTCTAAGCCAAAGAATATCATCTTTAAAAATTTTACTGGAGATGCTAATTCAAATAACTGTTGCAAAATGATCAACAACTCCAATGCAGCACAGGCTGAAAAGTGATCGGTAGAGGTGTTCTAGGCCAAAGTGAAGAGTTTATATCTACAAAAATTTCCCTGGGGGCTTTGCCCCCAGATCCCTCATTGTTTACGGAGCTTTGAAGTTTCTGCCTAACCCAATGCCCTCTTTTTCACAAACCATGTATAATAGCTACTTCATATTTCTGAATCTGAAAGTACACGACAGCCGTGTGACAAATTTCATGACAGAGTGGCGTGTGGTAAATTGGTCGCTGAAATATTTGGGGATCCAAAGGTTGGATGTTCGGTCGCCGATTGGACGTTATTTTCTAACTGTGGACAGTGTGGAACCCTACTCGTGCTGTTTTAAAGGGGCATTCTGCGGGAAAAACTGGATATCGGTGAACTGCGCCGTTTGCATATAAAACGAACATTCATATCATTATCAACATTTCCCGATATTTCTCCACCTTAAATAAAGCTCAAACCGGCCACAAACGACAGACCGAGAACTCAGCCATAACCTCGCATTTGAATCCGAGACGGATACCGAGAATTGTCGTTAAAGCCGATCATTTCTCTTGGTCGTAGTCGATCATGGACATATGAAAGAACCAATACAACGAGATTTTCAAACTCAATTCTAAGAGCGACGCGCAACAAACCCATCAATGCTCGCCGACGACTAACCGGCGGACAAAAACGAAAATTTGCAACCTTTGTTCGCCAACAACGGAGCACAAAAATAGTAGGGTATTAAAATTGAAATTGGTCCAATGTTTTTCTCCATATCTTGCCTTTGAGAAGTGCGATCGAGGAAAGGAAAACGATTTCTGAGGGCTGATAAGATCTGATTTTCGATCGGGATAACGATATAAACCTTTGCATGCATTTGATTTTCGCGGAATGCCCTTTTAATAGACTCATTTAATCTTTATTTCAGTCTATGAAAAGGGCGTTGGTCGCATCTAAGGCCAAGGTAGAGGGCGTGGTCCAAGAAAAATTTTCTGGGGCTCCGCCCCAAACCCCGTCCTGTTTTGCCCCTCCAATAAAAAATCCTGGCGGCGCCACTGCCAGTAACTTTGTTCACTAATTGGTTAATTCATTGACTCGTTGATTCATTGATTTGTTGATTCATTGATTCGTTCATTCGTTGATTCATTCGTTCATTATTCTATTTTGAAGAAAGAAGAAAGAAGAAGGGTAAATCTAAAGTTCTCTCTGGCGGATTTTGTGTCCGTGATTCAGAAGCCGAGCAGAGGGCAATAAAACTACTGCATATTCATTGCTCAATTGCAAACAGTTACTCTTCAGCTCCTAAATAAAATAAACAAAATAAACAAGACAGAACTTTAGATTTACCCTTCTTCTTTTGCTATAAGGACCTAACTTCTCTTAAAGACCTCATTTCACCCGCACCAAGCGAGAGTTTGCCGCACATGTTTCTGAGCAACTTTGCGGCTGTGTTTGCTTTGAATTTCTGGTTGACAGAATTTCTTTTGTCTGCATTCGCTAATTGCTTTGAACTGAGCTGTTATCCAAAGCATCTTATGCTTTGTATTACAAATCTACCCTTGTTTCCCGACCAGGGTATCCATTTCGTTCTCAAATGGTGCTCCCGAATGGATACACATTTTTTCTAGCGATCGCTATATTATAGTAGTTTAATTCAGAATTGACAATGCTCTTTCATTCTCTTGCCCGGTGCAAAACGTAACGGGGTAACTACTTTTTTTGAGTTTGTACATAACTGAGTCAACACTGTTTACTAAGCAAATATGAACGGGCCAGAATGATACAGTAACTTTTTAGGATGAACTTTTAAATATAAAATGACTCACCTTCAGGAAAAATTGTGAATCATGCAAGTTGAGAAATGCAAGCAAACGTGTGCGTAAATGACGCCAGATTTCTTTGTTAGTATCTTGCAAGAAGGATTCATCAGTCATTGACAAAGACTCTTAAAGAGATGAGTTCATCTCTTTCTTATGGTTTTTGGCAAGTTCATCGGTGGTACTATAGTACTATACAACATCTGTTATTCATGAATACGGGACAGATCCTTTTTTTAAAGAAAAGGTTACTAGGCAGTTACATTTTTTTGCAATTATTTAGTATGGGGCGAGCAGACCTTTTGCAACAATTTCTCTCCTCCATCGGCCATGTAGTATAAAAACTTTGCGCTGCCCTTTAGGCCTTTAGTCCTTTGGCCTTTAAATCTTTAAACCTTCCTTAAATAGGGACATCCCAAACAAAAAATCATTTTAGATTCTCAGCCTGTTTCTAGAATTCCTAGAACTGCTTTCACGAATAAGAAATTTCATTATCAGACGAAGATAGAAGATAAGCAAGTCTAATTCGAAAACATCTTGTCACAAGTAACTAGACAGCTTGATTTCAAAATCTAATTTCTGACATACAGGGATTTATTGCAGCCATCAAAGTCTTAGCTTGATTTAGTAACTTCCAGCTTACTCTAATACTGTTAACAAATTCAAAAACATAGTTCAATACCAACCTCAATGCCTCAATCGTTAATAGAAAGTCATCTCAGTATCTTTCTATGCACTTGATCCACTCAAGTTAGGCGCGGCTGTAGAATGCTTCTCATCCCTTAGCTCTATTATATATCTATTGCTTGTTTGAACAATGTTACATTTTCCCAGATTAAAAATTAAGACACAGTTTCATTAAAATCTTTTTGTCTTGTTCATTTCGCCATTATTCAAAACCACTATCTTTTCACCTCATTTATTAATTTAAATTATATACTATATCTCTTCTATTGATGTTGATTTAGTATTAATCTTGTAATTTTCTCTCGACACCAGATAACATGCTTTTATAATCCAGTGACGTCAAAATCTTTCCCACAGCTAGCAGATCACTACCGAAGGTCGCATGTATCAACAATTCAATATACCCTGGGTGTCCCCAAAAATCGTGTCCCATATTTGGCTGCTGTGGAGGAGCTGTAGATTCAATCATCTCGGTTTTTACACAGTTGCATAGGCCAGGCTTTGAATTAAAGTTTGAGACATTGTTTGAGTCAATCTTTGAGTGGTTGCTGATTTATGGTTGAGAAAGGGCAAATAAAGTGGTTGCTTAAAAAACAGCACTTCTATTGGCCTCCAGCAATGTCAAAATAAGAACCTTTTCAAAGAAAGGGTTCTAGCGTCGTGTTAGAATTTTTGCGTCATCTTTCAAAGGGTTTACAGTGTTATCTATTTATAAGAGAGCACTTTCTTTCTTTTAAAAGATGTAGTGACAATTGAAATACAATACCAGAACCCTTTCTTCGAAACGTACTTTATTTTGACATTGCTGCAGTACGACAGAAGTGCTACTTTTGAATCAACCATTTACTGTGCCTTTCCATTGCTATACATCAACAACCTCGTGTCAGATTGACTCAAACAAGATCTCAAACGCTAAGTTGAAGCCTGACCTATGCAACTGCGCAAAAACCGAGCGAGATAATTGAATATACAGCTCCTCCACAGTAGCTACACAAACGGGACACAATTACTTTGAGACACCCTGTAGACACCAGAAATGATACTAAAAGTGACACTTACAGGTGGTTGTTGGCCTTTTAGTTACCTCACCCGCCTTCCTTCTCAGCAGAAGTCATAGACTCGGTTCCAGGGCAGTTACATCTCATCCTATACGATCCGTGTGCCCAAGGTGGGCACTCTCCAGTATAAATGGTAGAATTTTTCTAAAATAGGCAAAAGTTAAAAGACAATGAAGAAAACAGCTCAATTATATCTATCGTTGAGATGGAGGCAAAAAATATAATTTTATCAAATCGCCTCCAAAGTCAACAGATCAAACCAAAGGATCAGTCCAGGGTTGGTATGATAAACGCTCTTTTTTATATTTTTGTATAGCAGGTCAAAAGTCGTCAGCATAGAGCTGAGCTTCCCAAAGGACGTCAGTTTCTTAAACATTTGGAAAATTTGGGACCAGTCTGGTTGCTGTGAGGCCATATCATTTTCTTGCATGAGCACACGATAAAGAGGCTAGCAATGACGAGGAGGTTAGGAAACAATAGGATAGCCTAATTTTCATTTGAGCTATATGACGTCATTTCACTCAAATCGGTTATTCGAATAAGTAATTTCACAAACAGAAGGCGAAAAATAATGAAAAAGTATGATAATCCATTCACAGCAGTATTATTTTGTATTCGTCATCAATCACATCAACTCCGGACTTGTCCCTTAACTATTGTTTCACAAGAAAATGCTTTATGCAGAATCCCCAAAACAGTTGCACCTCGTTTCGAGCACCTAGAAAAGCACTTCGTTTCATCGTAAAGAATCACCAAAATATTCAAGTCTATCCGAAATTAGATGTTGTCTGAGATCTCCCATGATACTTGCTCACTCTTACAAAATTCTTCCAGCATCTTTTACAGGCGAACATTTTCACGTAACATGTACCATCAAACTGGCTTAAAGTTCTCTTCAAGTTGCATATCATTCCAGGGACGTAAGAAGCATCTCAAACTTAGAGGGGCACGACACTTCGAGGGCACTTTTTCTTAAGAAAAGGGGGCACTTTCTAATAATAAAAAGGGCACTTCTTTGTTTATTGCAAAATCTTGGGGGCACGTACCCCCAGTGCTCCTCCGGTTCCTACGTCTTTGTATCATTCTATTTCTATCTGAAATAATGATTAGCAACTTTAGCTGCACAGAAAATGGAAGATGAAAGTCTCCGTTCCAACTGCACCCAATTAGTTTTATCTATAGACAGATCAGTTTGTCCCAAAGTAAGGCCCCCTTCTGGACTTTCTGTTACAGGTGAAAGACTTTGACTTGGTCCTCAGGAGAGACAGGAAATGACAGTGTGAAGTCATGGTTTCAATGCAAATATTCCGACAAATGCCATGCCTTCTAACAGTTTCATCCGTCCCTCTGTTCAATTCTACAAGCTTATTCAGCCAAGCCATAGGATGTTCGATGACGTTTTCCTACATCGCTTGTTTTCCCATAAAAATCTAAATAATGAATTAAAGCTTGGGTTAAAGAAAGTCTGTGAACTTCTTGGCTATGAACAGGCTGAAGGGGACTAATCCGAATAAACAGCTGAAGACAGAACAAAGAAACCCAGGTGACATAGGATGCAACCTACGTACTCAAAAATTCTCCTCTATGACTCATTTCTTTTTCCATATACTTTCCAGGTTATGCTGGCCTGTTGGAAAATGCTGTTTGCAGAAATATGGGCTTCGAGTTTATGAAATGAAGGGAATATGACTTTTTTATCTTTCTTCTATCGAATGAATTGAAGTTTAAATCTATAATGTAAATGGTAGATTATTATACCATTTAGTTTTTCATTATATTGATTACTCTCAAAATTGCAACGTTTCTTTTCCTTCATTTCCGCTTGTTTGAGATCGTGACAGAATCAAATTTTTAGAATCGTAGAACAGACAAGCGACTGATTTGTACCAAAGTTTTCATCAAAACAAAGATTGTATACACTACAGTGGAGCCTCCATTTACAGACACCTCTAAGCAACGGATACCTCTGAACAACGGACAGATAGTTCCTTCCCAAAATGCAGAATGACAAAAGAATACACCACCATACAGCGGACACCTCTATGCAACGGACAATAAAATTTGACCCATTAGTGACCGTCATATGAGGGTTCAACTGTATTTGCTGTCGTAAAAATCTTACGACCTTTAACGAATAATAGCCAGGGTCGATTTTTGATTCTCGAAGCTACTCGCTCTTCGATGCAGGTACTTTTTCATTGATTTTAAATTCTTCTACAACCAACCATTCTACTACTAAAACAAATTACAGCAAGTTAAATATCTAAATACCAAATAAGAAAGACAAAACACACAAAATAGCTAATAGCTCTCCATAGCATAGCTAATCTAGGAGAGAACACCACTTTTCATATAATTAAAGAAACTTTGAGTAAATGGTGACTACCAACAATATGCTTTAGTAACTATGTTCGATTCGTGACAAAATATCTTGGCAGGAAAGGAAAATCTTACAAAATTTTACAACGTGTTTCAGAAATTCCGATGTTCCGACGTTCCCTAATAGACGCTGATAACATGCCTATCATATCAGTAATTCTATGGAGGCGAAAGTCCTTCACATTCTAATTTTGCTCACAAGTGCATTTTATCTATCTATCCATGTCCAGAAGCCAAATGCAAATAATTTACATTTTGTACAGTATAATCTTGGTACCACGCAAAGGCTGATTTCCAGTCAGTAGCATTTTACGAGTGGGCGGAAATTCTTTTATTTGCCAGAGAAAATGTCGCTCTGAAATTGAATAGATAGTTACGCCTAAGCAACCTTTCATTGTCTAAAATTCCGCCCGCCCGGAAATCTCCGCTGACTAGAAATTGGCCTCAATTCAAGAGGCTGCACTCTAAGCTAGGCCTATTTGCTTAGCAAACCTATTTTCTAGAGGTCATAAGCTTTACCACTGAAAGGAAGAAGAACCTACCATCGCACTCATCGGTATCAAATCAGCTTCTTTGGCAAAATAGGCAGTGGGCCTAGGTATTAAGCAAAATGCTTGGGAGAAAATCCAACATCTTGCCACCGTTTATAATCTTTGCCTTTGAAAACCAAACATTTGATAAAGTTGCACAGTCTCCTGGTCCAATTTTACAGTTAAAAGTCTGTTGTTACGAAAAGCTAGGAAGAATTTCGCTCGAATCTCGTGAAACAGCAAGCTCCCTCAGGCTTGAGGATCTCCCATGTGACAAACCAAGTTCCATGCCTTTGAGAATAGACTGTAGTCCCATTGCACGCTCCTTAGAGAATTTATTGCAGGCAAATGAAAACACAAAAGAATCAGTATTCAATGGCAAAGCAATTTGTTACCTTCGAGAATAGATTTTACATATTTTGAGCAACTTGCTATGAGGCTTTATATTCTGTTTATGTTTTCTCTCATAGGGTTTTACCCTCGTTCAAGATATATTAAAATAAAAGTTGTATTGCACGTTGATGAACTGAAAATCGCAGCAACTAGGCCTACCACTCATATACAAACAAAACAGTCCAAGAAATCGGCCAGAAATTGCTAAGCCTCGCTTCTGATGCCGAGGGCTAGGCCATACCTACACCCCCGGGGGGGGGGGGGTACTCAGATATTTTTCCGTACGGGGACTTGCCGCTGAACAGGGTATCATTTTCAGGATTCCGACCCCGGGACAGGGTATCAATTTCGTAAAAATCGGCTCCACGACAGGGTCCATATTTGTCATTTTTTAATCTGAAAGGTCGTTTTAGGCCATATTGACTCTGCAAATGTGATTCAAATCGCTTAGATGGCAATATTTCCACATTTTTCCATAGATTTCGTACAAATTTCCTTGCAGAGCACAACTTTGTCCAACGAAACTAAAGGACAGGGTATTGTTTAAGAAAATTTTACTCCGGGACAGGGTATCATTTCCGGAATTTGACATCGGGACAGGGTAGCTTTTTAGATTTTTCAGCGGCACGTCCCCGTATGTTCGTAGGCCAAGTAACCCCCCCCCCCCACGGGCCTACACCATCTCTGCACCACCATTCTTAAAACATTCCAAATAAATGTTCATTTAGATAACAGAGAAAACATTACCTACAGGTATCAAGATGCATGCTTCTTCTGAGTGCTTCTTCAAGTTTACTTCTTGAAACACAGGAAATTTGCTTTCGCCGGTCAAAATGTTCTTCAGAATAATCTTTCAGCTTTCTTCGGCTTTTGATGGCGGGAGACTGAGGGAAGGCTACATTTGAGATGATACTGGGATCGAGGCAGAAGCTTCTGATTGGTTAGCCTCTGCTTGGAATTCTGCAATCCGATTGGTCGTTGATCGCGAAAGTTCTCTTACCACCATTCTGCATCTTGCTGCTGGAAGGGCTTAATGCGTCTCACAAGACCCAAATGACTTAATGTGGAAGGTCGATGGTGAAAAAAACTCATCGACGACAGAGACATCCCAGTGACTGAGTTTCGCCAATGAAAAATTATTTTGCCGACCATATGCCAACAGTATGAGGAGCTAAATGTTGCGTGTAAATATTCAGAAATAGGTGACTGTTAGCGGATATTCAGGTTTTCCTCGCTGAGCAGCCGAAATAGCTTGCTGAATAAGTGATTTATAAAATAAAAATGTCCGAATATAGCCTCACTCCATAAGGACCCTCAAAATACGCTCATCTCATTGAATTGAATTATCGCTTCAATGAGGGCCTCATTTCCTAACTGTTCTCAAAACGGCAAAAATGTCCTTCAAGGCATAAATCTGTTCCCCGACCAATCAGAATGGGAGACTTCGAATATTGTGATCGGACTGGATGATTCTTCCTCAACTTAAGCTTCCCTAAAGGTGGTTCTGCTTTCCTATCTGATGAACACGGAATTATTTGCTTAAGATGAAAGAAGAAGGGTAAATCTGTAGTATTATGGTGGATTTATTTACGTGTTCCAGAGGCCGAGAACAGGGCATTCTTGCATATTTATTTCTCAAATGTAAACAGTTTACTCCTCAGCTCTGGAATCAAATAAACAAGATCCGCCAGACAGAATTATACACCTACCATTCTTCTTTCGTTAAAAGCGCATAACTTCTCGTATAAAAGTCCCTTCGCCTGCACTAAGTGACAGTTTGCAGTGCTGGTTTCACGTGCCGGTTTTTTCAGAAATCCTCTCCCTCTTAAAACTTATTAATGGCTCTGGAACCAATCAGTGTATCGTAATTCTGAAAAAGTAAGGTATTACTCATATTCATGGCAATGGCAATCGAAAGACCTAATAGACAAAATCTTTAGATTGGCGGGGTGATTACTCATATTCATGGCAATCGAAAGACCTAATAGACAAAAATGTTTGTCCTAACAGCTTTGGAGAAGGCTCATTTCAAAACATTTTACTAGCTTCAGAAGTTCATTTTCACCCCGCCAATCTAAAGATTTTGATCAAACGTTTTTACCTCACACATTACATATTCACAGACACACATGCCAAATCTGAAGTCAGCAACTTGGCCATTTCTTTTGCAATAAAATGCTAAAGCTTAGAATCCTTCTCTGCAGCACACACACAAGAACAACTTGGCAACCGATAATGGCTAAATTGCTACAAAGATCAAATAATCGAAGTACCGAACGAATTTTTGAGTCTTCACGGCCTTAAAAAGCAGAATATCACATGGAGGTAGGAGTTTTTTGCTTCAATAGCTCGAAGAAACATCGTTTTAGGGTAGGTGGTTTCGATGAAAACAGCAGGTGATTTAGGCTATCCTCGTTTCTGGAGGTGTAGTGGTAGATAGCGACATAGCAGTCCTTGCAAGGAGCGATTTACGACATACAACGAGTCTAATAAACCCTTTTCACAATGACGTCAGTTCTTTTGAAATTCTTACAGGAACATCACTTGCCTCGATTTAATGTGGATAGAAATCTCAAAAGCGTGCATTGCTCTCAGCAACGCATGAAATTGTTTTGTACGTGTAGTTGCAACATAATGATACGATGTAGATTTCTCGCAGCACAGGGGAATCACATCTTCTGTCTCGAATTGAATGTCATTGTGAAATGGGTCTATTGCATAAAATTTACTTTTGAAAGAATCCCGGAGAAAGCAACTGATCGATTTGGAAGATCTCTAGGTATCTTGAAATAGTGAATTAACAATCCGTGACTATCCTAGGCCATGGGGTGGGAGGTATGCGTTTTTTTCTGTCCTACAGGGATGTGCCACCAAACGGGGTATCATTTTCAGGATTCCTACACCGGAACAAGGTATTTTTTGTATAGTCGGCTCCATGACAGCGGCCATATTTTCATAACTGACTCCGCAACGAAATCATTGTAAGGCATCTGCACTCTGCGAATGTGATTTAAATCATTTGGATGGCAAATTTTCCGCATTTTTCTGATCGAATTCTTACAAGTGTCCAGGGCAGCGCATCATTTTGTATGAAAACTCTAGCACTGGGTAAGAAAATTTTGCTCATGGACTGGATAACATTTCAAAGAATTTGACTCCGTGACAGAGTTCATTTTCGGATTTTTCAGCGACATCTCTCTGTGTGTTCTTAGCATAGAGCGCCGAAGTACCATCAAGTACCCCCCCCCCCCAGTGATATACACGCAATAATTTCCACTGCTGGAATAACTACTGCTACCTCCCAAGAAAAAAAGCTGTTCCAAGCGCAATTCTCTAATGACATACATAATTGATAAGAAGAAGATATTTTGAACACTGAGGCAAGCATAGACATAATCCGATCTGATAACACTCCATCTGAGAGTTTCCAAAGCTATTTAAGGAAGATTTTTCTCTTAACCAAAGCTGAGCCGTTACAGCCGTGATGCTAAGCTTTTTATGTAAGAAATAAGCTATTTAATTTCTGCTTAAACCTTCAAAACTGAACAAGCTATAAAAAGTTTAAGAGAAAGCTAGTGTTAAACTATGCACTACGAATGGAGGTGATTGAGGCTATGGTAGCGCAGTATAGGTGAGAAACTTAAACAATGGCAAATTCTACATAGTGTCCGAAAATAATGATCACCGTTTGCAGGGCTGTTTAATCGTGAACTATGTATTGATTGGAATGAAGATGTTGTGGCATCGTAGTGCAATCCGCTGACTTTGAAGCCAGAATAGTCAGGCAAAGTGGGTTCGATACCAGGCATAGTCCCATCACTTGAGCGTCACGACAAGGGATCGCTGATTCGATTAGGTCTGCTGTATTTCTGCGGTCCCAGCGCTTGGTGCTGAAAAGCCACAACTTCACCAATGAGTCATCTTTCATTCTAAAGCCCAAAAGATACCTTCTCTTCTTCTTCTATGTTCCATCCACTGGGCCTAGGTTGGATGACACAGCCTTGCATCTACGTCTATCCTGTGCAGTTCTTAGAACATAAGAATAATTGGGACCAGTCCATTTGACAATATTATTCACCCACCGCTAATAATATTATCAATAATACTCATTTCTGTATCTAGACAATAGACCTAATCGGCTAAGGTTTGTTTTACCCATTTCAAGTCATGTGATCATGCCCATGGGAAGTTTTGGTATTATACTACTTTTTGCACTCATGGCACAACTTTGCATGGCATGAAATTTGTTAGAGAATTCAAAAGATGTTTTATCAAGAGATTGATCACATGACTTGAAATGGGTACAAACAAACCTTAGCCGATTCTGTCTATGGGACAGGTACTCGGTAGGGCCCCAATCCTTTCCGAGGAGACTGGCCATTACTCCAATATAACTTGAAACATCCCTAATGCATGTCTCGCAAATATGGTCGCTATTTAAGCCTTAGCTAGCACCTTCACGGGTGCTATCCTTCCGGGTCAGAGGGAACCTTTGTGCAATGACAACTAAGATGTAACTCCACATTTCCCACCTAGGCAGAAGCCTGGCCACATGATGCCATTTAAAGGCACACTGTCGTGGTGCTGATTGGAGAAACAAGACAATCAAGAAGAAGAGAATTAGGCAAGGCTCAGTAATTTCGCTGTACAGTGAAATTCACAAAGATGATAATGATCTGATTCCCTTTATTCTCGAAACAAAGCAAGATCAAGAGCATGAAAGCTTAGTAATTACTCAAAGAAAAGAGCTTTGTTTTTGATTTCAAAATCACAACTAGCCAATCACAGCCACGACAGTGTGCCTTTAACGTCATACTCAGGACCAAATTTTTTAGCCAACTCAGATGTAAAAAAGGTGACGTAAAGACCCTCTACTAACCATTAGGCTTTGCGCCCATTCTTTGTTATGGGCAAACAAACAACAGCAGACGGCACGTGCGAGGTATGGGAGGTATGTCCGTTGCTTAGAACCCTTTTGAAATCGGAAAAAGAGAAATATCAAAATTTGGACTCTACACCTTTGTCTATGCTTAAGACCCATTGTCAAATGTGATCCTTTGTCCGCTGAATGAAATCAAGGCAAAGAGAATTTAGGCCAATAACGACTTTCAGATAATACGAAAGTCGAATTTGGCGCCACAAAGGATCATGGTTAGCAGTGACTCTTTAAATGTAGAGATTTAGTTCACTAAATTCGGCCATCTGGTTCTAGAGTCATGTGCAATTTTAGCTGGAAGCTATTTTTGATGAGTTACGAGAAACGCCAAAATTGCAATAAAATTTCATTCGATTTTCAACTTTGATAAGAGGAAAACTGCATTGATCATCTTTTGAAGGCATTGAGTCCGTATAGATAGTGCTCTCATGACCAATATCAACTTCTTTGCAATCATGAAACAAAAGTCGTCTTTTGATCCCTATTGAAATTAAACCAAAGAAATTCTTCAGGATAATGCAAGGATTAAGAAGTCTTTGATCTCCACTCCTAATGACTTTAGCACTATTGTGCGATAACAAAGGGCCGTCAGCGGTTTATCAGCAAAAATTCAGGACAGCAGGCAGCGTTTATACTGGATCGGTTCCATTTGGAACCGTACCCAAATGGGTACGTTTAGGCCTTTTGTTTACATGGGACCCGCTGGAACTGTTCCAAATGGAACTGCTAGCCGTACCCAAATGGGTCCACTTACGAAGTCGATCCCACTTGGAATCGTACCTAGAAAGGTTTCGTGTAAACGGGTGGAACGGTTCCAAAGGGGAACGGCTAGGAAATGACGCTGCTATTTATTGTTTATGAACGGAAATAAACAAAAGACGTCTTAGATGATATAATTAAAGGAATTTCCGTCTTTGTTTTGGAAAACAAAGAGATGCCGACGTCTTTGTTTGGAAAAATATTTATGATTTAACAAAGCCCTTGGAACCTTTTGGAACCGATCCCGTGTAAACGCTCTACAGTGGGATCAGTTCCGAGCAGTTCCAATCAGTTCCATACGGAACGGTTCCAACAGGTCCCGTGTAAACGCTGCCTTAATTCCTTTAAGAAACTTGATTGAGCAGCCCATATACATTGAAATGTGTTATATTTGCCATCACTTGGTTTACCGGGATTTACTCCTTGGAAGGTTTGCATACTCGCATTCATTTGTTGAAGTTGAATGTTGGAAGAAACGTTGTAGAGCTGTTTAATTCTCCTTCTGGCATCTTCCGAAACAAATCTGAGTCAAAGTAACCCGTGGCTCTAGTTTAGTATAACCATTTTTAGTGAAATGAATTTCCGTATCGAAGTTACGCTTTCTGCAACAAAATTGTTAGTGTTTCATTCAATTTGGCGTATGATTTAAGATAGTTTATCGTGGCAAACGCTGATACATTATTTTCGGAAACCAGGTATATTTCCATTGCTCATAAAAACATGAGAAATTTTAGTAGAATACTTCAGTCTCACATTGAAGTATAATAAATACGTATTAGTCATCATATTCTACTCCTTGGAAGGTTGGCATGCTTGCATTCATTTTTTGAAGCTGAAACTTGGAAGAAACGTTATAGTGACTTTTTAATTTCCTTGCTGTATCTTGCAAAGAAAACCCCATGAAAAATAACCCGTAACTCTAAGGTACGAACAAAACTATGTAGAGTAAAAACCTTTTTCGATGCCATTTCGGCTCTATTTGCTTAATAGTAAAAGCTAAGGTCTCATTCGAAAGAGGAAGAAAAGCGCAATATTCGTATGAAATGCAGAAGGAGGTTGAAATCAATCCTCAAAAAAGGCAACTTTTGGTTTACGCAGCCGTCGAGTTGAAAAACATTGATAATTTCCAGCGTTCTTTAAATGTCGTGGTCATTGAAGGTCTTGATCATTCTCTGAACAACGAAGCTCTCTTGAGGAAAATACGGTAGTAAAACACTGTCTCAAATTATCTGTCACGTGAGATGTGTCACAACACAAAAATGCTCATTCAAATCTCCAAATTTTCACGAATGTTTTCAAGATACAAAGAGACAAACTGTGGTTAAACAAGGACAAATTCTGTATAAAATAGAGTCAATTGCTTTGGTTCACACCTCAATTCAAAGCGATTAAGCGGCGAAGTTGCGGTTAAACCAGTACGGCAAACTCTCGCTTGTTGCGGGCGAAGGGAGGTTTTAAAGAGGAGTTATTTGCTTAAGATGAAAGAAGGGTAAATCTGTAGTAATATGGTGGATTTATTTACGTGTTCCAGAGGCCGAGAACAGGGCATTCTTGCATATTTATTTCTCAAATGTAAACAGTTTACTCCTCAGCTCTGGAATCAAATAAACAAGATCCGCCAGACAGAATTATAGACCTACCATTCTTCTTTCGTTAAAAGCGCATAACTTCTCGCATAAAAGTCCCTTCGCCTGCACTAAGTGACAGTTTGCAGTGCTGGTTTCACGGCAACCTTGCGGCTATGTTAGTTTTGAATTATTGGTTGAGAAAATTTCTTTTTTACGCATTCGGTCATCACCTTGAATTGAGGTGTGAGCCAAAACAACTGATGCTGTTGTATTACAAACTCTGCCAAAAGCAGACAACTGCAAGAACACCCTGCTGCAGCTCAAAATGATTTCTTATTCCGAAATTCAAAGAGTGATTTGACCCACAGAAGAAATCTTGACCTTCATTACTACAGACATTCACCTCGTAGCTAGCGCATTGCTGGTTCACCAAGGTTTGGTCAACATCTTTTAAAGCTTTACGCTGCTAAATTTCCTACATTCTGCAAGAAAACAGCACATTTGTCTAACTGCAACACACTTTCTACAGGCACACAGTGCTCATTCAATTTAGCTTGGTTTTGCACTGAGGATTTATCACAATTATATCGCCTATAGTGCGAAGAGCAGCTACAAAGTGAAATCAAAATGTTTTCTGGTAGTATATTTGCAAGACTTGCTTCTTGTCTCTTTTGGGGGTTAAAATTTGCTAGCGCTGCAGCCATTTTCTGCTGTGCTTCTCTTCCTTATTTGCTTCGTGACCAACAGAGATCACTGTATTAGCTTCACATTGATGTTCAACGCAAAATTCTCGATCTTGCAAAACATCTAATTTCACAATTGACTTAGAGACAAGGAAGTTTATCTTGATAAGAATGTGCTAAATATCAGTTTACAGAAAATGAATACAGTTAATTGATAGGTTGCAAACTGTCTGGACTTGATGTAGTGAAAAGAGAACAGCATACATCGAGATCTCTGCCAACAGTGATTTTCTCACACTTAAACGATTACTTATCCTATCCAGTCCACACCATGCAGATATAATGTGGTTTGATGCTCGTAAATTTAACCACCTTGCACGCGCTCTTTGGCTCCTTTACCGCGTGATGCACTTAAGAATTTGAGAGCTCGCAGGTGACGTGCATTTTCAAGACATGTGGGCCTTGAGGGTCTTATTTGGCGTGATTTACATCAAGTGATTAACTTGATGAGTCATAACTTTACAGTTATATGATGCTCTGTATGTAATCCTAGATGACCTTCATTTAGAAAGAAAATCATACAACCTTGCTGGATGTCTCCCGTTTCAAAAATCACAAAAATCCTTGCATGGAAGTTTGTTTTCTCTTGGAACAATCTAAATCGGTGCCAATCCATGCTATGAAACCTACAGTTGCTTACGACGGAACTTTATGAAACAGAATGCAGTCTGCATGCACTATATATGGAGAATATATTTTCATGCAACGAAATATTAGCTACAGTCTAAGGCAAGGTGATGATGACCCTTAACTGTAAAAAGGACGAACTACGTCCTTGTGAGTTGAGTTCATTACTTACCTTGGTAATAAATCAAATAGCATTCCCATTTTCAAAAGACAAATTCGATGTTGGAATGGCGAAAAATGCAACTGTAGGCTCTGCAAAGTACCGTATATATCCCCAAAAGTTGGATTCCCAACTGGTTAGATTTTCAAATCTACTTTTTCCTCTAACATATATTGATAGTTTGACTGTAAATAAGGTATATTGTAAATAATAGGCCTTAATTAGCTCTAATTTCGCTATTCATCTTCTTGTCTACTTTGAATAGATATTCAATAATGATGATGATGATAAAGCTATCATAAAGCCTTCATTTTGATCTCTTCTACTATCAAATAGCCCAACCACTATAGGGCTAATGATCCAAATATATTTGCAGGCTTAGCCGCACATTATTTCGAAATAGTCAGCAAGGTACGATATCTCTCTTTCTTTCTGTTTGTGGAAACATAGGCGTAGGAACCGGGGGGGGGGCACTGGGGGGATGTACCCCCAAGATTTTGCAATAAACAAGGAAGTGCCCTTTTTATTTTTAGATAGTGCCCCCTTTTTCTTAAGAAAAAAGTGCCCTCGAACTGTCGTGCCCCTCCAAGTTTGAGATGCTTCCTACGTCCCTGTGTGGAAATATGGAAATTCTGCAATTTTCTTTGCCCGAAATATCCTATTTTCATCGCACAATGCAGTAAAAACCGGCGTATAAGAACCTACAGTTTTGCAAGTCAACCTGATGAGGCTCTTATATATAAAGTATTTTGCTGGAAATTAGACTGTGCAGGTTCTTAAATTGGTTCATTCAGGTCAAGTGAAGTATGGGAGTGCCTCCCCCAGGTGTGAAAGTCACATTTTGAGATATGCACTGTGTGACGTAGTACCAGTATTAACGTCATGATTCCATTGTGTTAAAGCTTCAAATGGGCAGCGGAGCTTTTCGTGTCAAGCAGTCACTTGTTTTAACTACAGAGTATTTCAGAAAAAATTCAACCCAATATTATTCTAAATTCTTCCCAAAATAATAAGATTTGAATGAATTCAAGGCATACCATCTGACAGTACCATCTGTTTTATGTTGCCATGATGGTAGTCATAGTTTTTGCTTCACATGGTATTGTACTAGTAGTAGGGTATAGTTTTTTGTAAGTAGTGTAATTAAGTAATATGTATTGTAACTGTTTAGATTGAATGTAAAAAAAAAATCTGACAGTACAATCTATCTTCTTTCCAATGATACCCAGTTTGGGTGGATTAATTGAATTTTTCATTGCTTAATTGGCGTTTTCATAAGTATGACCTATTCTAGATGCCGGAATGTGATAGAAAATTTACATAGACGATCACCAACCTTTGTAAGAGCATGTTTCAGCATTATCTACAAACTCGTCTCATGAGGATGAAATGGTCTTTTTCCCCCCGCAAGCCATCTCCTGAAGTGCTTCTAGTCCTGAAATATGTTGAACAAATTTAATCTTTTACAGGAAGAAGGGATTTATCTTACCTTTGCAGCATGTTACATTTGAAAATGGCTATACTGAAGAAAATATCAATTTAATGATGAATAATTCCATTAATGTATCCAAACTGCATATAACTAGAAGGAAGAAAGGTTGTAATTTCAGATGGTATACAGTGCATCTACTCAAATTCTATCAATTTTTTAATATTCTAAATCACTGTTGGGTTGCATCTATTCTTAACCCTATCTCAACTGGGGGGGGGTGGATAATCCACCCCCCAGGTATTGACCGTTTCAAATCGCCCAGGTGAGATAGCGTTAAATGCCTTGTAGAATAACAACGCGATTCTCGTTCAACGCTTTTAATCTGATGTTTTAATTTTACTTGCACAAGGAGCGCAAGGAGCAAGGAATAAGACTAAGTTCACACGATGGCGACACGTTTTGAAAACGGTAAAAAATTGACGGCAGAAAGTCGTAGCTAGCGTTCACAATGCCGGACCAATCTGAGCGTGTGGCCGAGTGGTTAAGGCGTCTGACTCGTAAACCAAAGGTCAGTACGGCCGTAGGTTCAAATCCCACGCTGGACAGTTTGGTCGCTGTCCGCAACACTAGCCCGGGTCGACCAAAGGCATGTGAGGGAAATCTGGTAGCTGTGGCGGGTAGCTGCGGCGGACTGATGGTAAAACATCCGTGGCCCCTGTTGGAAATAAGTCTCTCAGACTTTCGCAGGCTAGCCACGTTAAATATAAATACCTATCTACCTACCTACCTGAACACTCGTTGCAAGATTTCAATAGCAAAGAAACATACCCATACCGTATGAATAGATCAGTCGCGTTCCGAAGGCGTCGAAAAATGTTCTGTTTTTCATCATTTTCGAGCATTCACATGATTCCGTTTTTAAAATGTGCCGCTTTCAAAATCTGCCGGCAAAAAATGTGGCGTCTTCGTGTGAAAAGGAGGCATATCCGTCACATTTTTCACCGTTTTCAAAATGTGCCGGTATCGTGTGAGCGCAGTCAAAAATGTTGCGAAAAATCTGAAAGAACATCGAACGTCTTTCATCCTTCGAACGTTGAACGAATTGTCAAACGAAGCTTCGAATGGCACAGCGTTCTTGTGTATACAGAGATATTCTCATAAAAACGCCGAGTGTGGACGCGAATCTGTTTTATACGGAAAAAAGATGTGTTTTCAAAAAGATCCGGATGCATGTGGACGTGGTCTAAGTTGAATTTCCGCGTATGCAATGAGCATTTAGATAAATGAATTTATAAAGTAAACCTTATATATTTAGCTTAGCAAACTCCCAAAGAGTTTTCTGATAGCTGGAAGAAAGAAGTTTCATCAACCAGTGTCGAAACGCTTGAAAGCCGTACCCCATGAGAAAGGCCTGTTGCTTCAGAGCTGCTTCAGGTCATTCGTGAGGTTTGTTACTTATTAAACATAGCAAATCCCTAGTTACTCCGACCTCAAAATTATACTTGTTTTGCATGTTCGCTAAAAGCAGCGCCATCTTATCTTCCAAAATTGTCTTGCGGTAATCAGTGATCCCATAAGCTGCGCGGTCTGCTCAATGTATATGAACTTTCAATTAAGTCCAGTTGGGCTGTTTTTCGCATCTTTCTTTGTAGAGCTTCTAATTGGTTAACCTCCTTACCAGGAGCATGGTTTGAATATGGTAAATAAATTGCAACAGGACTACGATCCAAGCCTATTTAACTGAATCCATTTTCAATTGTAGCCGACAGAACTGCCACTGCGTAATACGAAAGCCTAAGCGAGCGAATAGTGAGGTCATCATCCAGATCGAGATGTCACGTGACGTATATAATCTTTTCCTTGACGAATAACACTGTATTGTGGCAAGTTGAAACATCAAAGGACTTCTGCAAGCTTGCTTTTGGACGGAGCAAAAATCTAAAAAAGCCCTGTCAATGTTTCAAAATCAAATCTGCACACGCGTTGTAAAAAATGGATAGCCAAAAGACAATGCTATGTCTGAGTGTTTCCATTTCACTCTTCATAGAATGCCTACTTGCCATTGCGCATTCCATTAATCTTTCCTCTCAAATTCTGCGTTCTCATCTTTCAGCATTTTGCACTACAAAGTTAAATTTCGGGCCCATTTGTTACCAGAAATTTCCTTGGACCATCCACCATTACTTATAAAATGGTTATATCAAAATCGCAAATTTAGTACTGTTTCCTATGTATGCATGGCTATGAATGGCAGTTAAAGCTTCTGCCAGGTCTGTCAGTTGTGATAACTAGGATGTTTCATCCGTCTAGACGTTTCTGTTTACCATTAATGAAAAGAAAAAGCTCAAGTAGGTAGCTCTCCGTCGTATCCACATTTTAGAGAAAAGATGAAGCAGAAAGAGGGTTTTGCATAATTTTTATTTCATAAGAATAAAAGAAAAACAGCCTTTGCTTTCGTATATTTCAGAATAGACCTTTACATAAAGCAAAGTTCATTTTAAGGTGAAGCCGAAGCCTGCATTTCCAAAATGAAGTAAGTTTCATCGCCGCAAACAAGGCACTCCGTTTTCTAAAACTAAGCATGGCTAAAAAATTTGGTTGGTAGCCGTTAGAGACGCAAGCCGTTGGGTGACTCCAAAGCAGGAGCGCTCCAAATCGAGGTGAAACCTGCAAGTCAGGTATTTCAATAGCTGTTGCAATTTTTTGAAAGGTCATAAGGATTATACCAAACAGTGTAACTGGTTTTGCAAACCAAAATGCATGCGAGTGACAGTAAAATGCATTAGACAAATCCTTTCCGAATAGAGACGAAAGGATAACATAACACAGGAAAAATTGTTCTCCTTCACAATTCAGGAGCCCTTTACAGTTCCATTTCATTTCATTTCATTTTTAAATATTTATACAGGTTACAAAATTTCAGTAAAAGATAACTGCTTTACAAATTGACCTGTGCAAAAACAGAAAGCCTAAATTAAAGAGAATTATATATATATATAATGTACAAACGAGCATAATAGAACTAAAAATGAAAATATAATGTACCTCTCATATGAATTTTTTAAAGGTAGCCAGGGACGATGCCAATTTAGTTTCCCTATTCAGCTCATTCCATAATTTTGCTCCACGATACGAAAATGCTTTTTGGCCTGTGCTTGTTCTTAGCAGGGGTATCTGCAAGTTTGTTTCGGTAGAGCGAAGAATGCGATCACTGCCCTCTGAGCATTTACTTAAAAGTTCCCCTAAATATTGAGGAGCAAGTGAATTCAATGCCTTATAGGTCAACGTTTTCCATTACCCCTTCAGCTCAGGTATTCAAAGTTTCTGAATTTATCTTCAAGTCTGTAATTGACTCGTAGCAATACAGTCAGCCTTCGTTAGGTTTAGAGCCTTTATCACTAAAGTGCCAATTGGTGAGGTGTTGTAATCTCTCAAAGTAATGATCTTGCTCAACGATGTGGAAATTATTACTATGGCTTACCACAATGAATGCAGTTGTTCATATTTCCACAACGTTGAAACAGATCATTACTTTGATAGATTACAGCACCTCACCATTTGTTTTTAATCGTAAGGGAAATTGTCAAAACAATAATCCTAATGGATAAAGAGGCTTGTTATTCTTTGAAGAAGCTAAAAAGGTAAGTAAGATCTGGGGAACATTTTCTTCCAAAAAGAATGCACTGCTTTATTCCTTTTCATCACTAGGTCATTATATACATTCTTTTGCTATCATTCTTATTTTGACGTAGATTCTTCTTCGAATACACGCTTTTGATAAGAAAGTGGTTTTTAAGAAACTATTACTAAGATGGTCACAGCTGTAACCTATCGAGACTAGGCTTTTTTTAACTTTTGGAGACCAGGGAGGGCACAAAGTGCCTCCCTTTGTATTCTCAAACCATAAGTGCTAGAGAATGGAAACTTGGCACAAATAATAAACATTATCAAGTAAACAAGATGACGTCATTTTTTTTCCTTTTTGCCACCTGACTAAGTGCTGACGTCCATATATGTTGCTAATTAGGTGCAAACCAGATGGATTTTGTCGTTGTATCTACTAGTTCCATCTAAAACGCTTTGTATCCACTAGTTGATATTCATACCGATATGAGAATTAAAGCATTGAAACAATTATATTCTTGTGATTCTTAATTTGAAATTTGTGCCTTGTAACGCTAATATTTTTCACTGATGTCACCATTTACTTATTTTTTCGCAAAAAGAGCAATTATTGTCTAAAATTTGTTATAAATTGGCTTAAAGAATAAGGGAAAATACTAGATGCAAGGAAATGTAGGTAAAAAGACCTGCTGAATCATAAGATGTTGCTCAAGCCGCTTTAACAATTGAAAATGGCAGTCCTTAAACACAGTTGTCATATTTAGGAGCATCCATTGAATTCGTTCGACATGGCAAAAATACGATAAACTGGGGGCTTATCTTTGCCCTGTGTCGGATTCAAAACATCAACTCACATGGTGATTATCCTCAATGATTATCAACAGCTATGTTGTTTCTGTTACAGCAATAGTGTTTGCCATAATAATGATAATGTTTGCTGTTTGTTTTGGTTAGAGAGTGCATCAACTTGATCGAGTGGGAAATGTTGTTCCAACTGAATCCTACAACATAACCTAACTCGTGTTATTACCTGCTGTGATATATACTGTTATATTGTCCTGATGCATATGAGGATAATGAGCACTACTGCAACGTCAGAAAACAAGCATAGAACTACAGTAAAGTTCCGCCTTTAAGAAACTGCATTTTAAGAAACTCAGACACTCCCCAAGAAAGGCTCTCCCCAGGGGGGACTCCCTTTTAGTAGGAAACAAGTGGTCGGACAGGGCATATGTTGGAAAACCCCAACAATATATTAAAGTTCAGAAATTTTTAGACCCCAAAAATTTACTCATTGCTTCATAGCAATTAAAACTAGAAGTTTTATAGCTTTTTCACAGTTGCGTTGCAATATTTTGGTGAAAAACTCAGCTTAGCACACACCTTGTGAAATGTTCTCGTCAGCAACCCCAAAAATATACTGATTATAGCCAAATTGGGTACCTATAGGGGTGTTGTTGTATTTTGCTAAAGTTTACATGTAATTCATCTTATATCTCTAAGATCAATATATGAAACTCGTAAAGTGAATTTCGATGACTGAATCCTCTCTAAGAGAAACTATCCAGGCTGATTCTTGCTTAGTTTCTTCAATGATGGTAGGCCTACATTGTAATATCTCCTGGCATAGCTTTGAATATGTCTCCTATAGGTCTCAGTTCCCTGGAAACAAAAATGAAAAGTTTTAAGCCCTAACTGTTATAATTTAAAGAATCTTTGAATACCAACCCTAACTATTAGTTTCTTGTACAACCATATAAATTTTAAGAATGTTTTCTCAAAAATTTTGACAGCTGTTTGGAATATAAAATTGTTTCTTATACCATGGTATATAAACCCGGATTAGAAGGGGTATAGCTAAACATAAAGCCAACCAGGCTGTTTTTGTGAAACGAGTTTCTTAAAGGCGGGACTATGCTGTATTTGGGAGGCTCAATGTTTCCCATGGATACTAAAATATCCACCATGAATAAGTCAGAAGAGGTCTAAATATTTAGTATCTCCATTCACTTGGTAAGAATAACTGCCCTCGAGATGCGGCCTCTGTGTACGGTTTCTCGCGCACAAAAGACTTACATAATTCCATTAAAACTAGATTTGTACTGACATAAGCGCTTTACGAAAGCTTTATCGATTTGAGCTGCAAGCATAGGCCGAAAGTGTGCAAACAATAGGCCGTAATTCTGCATCTGGGCTTGTGTTATGCCGTTTAAGTCTAGACGGCTATATTTCATTCCATTTCCTTCTTGCAGAAAATCGCCTAACTTTCTAATTAGGCCAGATTTGCATGGTAGAGATATTGGCGGGAACTTTGCTTGTGAAATCGGTTTTGGCGTGACTGATGTTGAAATTCTGTAAGTTGCTGTAGCCATGACTGCAAAAATCTCCTCTTTATCTTCGATCATGTGTACGAGGCTCCAGTTTTGTGACTTGTTTGGTCTTATTCTCCAACCGATCACCCATCGAGAAAATTCGTGGACAGTTTAGCCTCTACAACGTATTCTTTTGTAAGAAACAATGGCTTCCATAAAGCCTTGGTCAAACGCATTCAGCATTTCGTCCAACATTTACTTAAAAAAATCACAAAGTTTGTTGATATTGATGAGGGGGTGGTCAAACGCATCCAACAATTCATCCAACATTTCATACAACATTGCTTGCAAAGTTCATCATCATCATTCACCTGCGCAGAGGCATATTTAGCATGATTAAAAATACTCATAGAGCAACATACAAATATGAATTGCTGATTTAGAATGTACACTGCTGAAAGAGATTGAAAATGGCGCTCTGATGACAAAATATCTACTTTTCAAAGCGTAATGCGCATGCCCACAAATGAAATGTTGGAAGAAATACTGGATCAAGCGGTCAAACGCATTCAACATTCCATCCAACATTTGAAAACGAAATTTGTTTTTGATCTCGATCAAACTTAATGCAACATCAATTTGCAGATGTTTGATGATCCAACATGGGTAGTCAAACGCATCCAACATTTCATCCAACACTAGCTTTCAGCATGTTGGATGAAATGTTGGATGCGTTTGACCAGGGCTTAAGGCTCTCAAATTTTGAGAACCGTATAGTTTTCTTAACAACTTCGCAAAAGCATAGGAGCCAAATCTTTAAAATCAACGAAAAAAGGCGGGTGTAAAATTCAATGACCTATTTCCTTAAACTGAATGACTTGAAAGAAACTTTCGCGATTTTTCTTTGATTCTACCGTTGGTCTTTTCAGAAATCTTGAATATTTGTTGAAATTACAGCCTATTCTATATTTCAGCTCATTTTATGATGTGACGTCATCAAATTTCTAAATCACAAACGAGAAGAGTGAATGAGTTTTGCTTGATACCAAATTGTAGGCATCCATAAATCATGGTTTTCTTGAAAATTATTTGATCTTTTGTCAAGAGGTTTAGAAATTACGATGGTTTTAAGTTTTGGTCGAAAATTTTCTTGAATTCTCAAAAAGAAGAAAAACGCTGTAATTCTAAAAATATTGAAGATTTCAGAAAAGTCCAACGGCAGATTTACTGTAAAATACTTCAAGTTTCTTTGAAGCCTTTCAGTTCAAAGAAATAGGTCATAGGATTTTACACCCAGCATTTAAAAGATTTGAAAGCTATGCTCTTTGCAAAACGTTCCGCTAATTTTGCCTTCGAGACCAATTTATTCATGATGCCATGCCGCATTTTTTTCAGAAAAAACGCAACCCACTGTCATTCGAGTTTCTTCAACAAATGATAGAGTTTGAATCAATATGAGGTATATCATCTTCTTTCCTAAATGGATCAGCTCTTAGGCCCTGTTTATATGGGAGAAATCACCTCACTTGCCAGACCCGGGGCTGAGAGGTGAGATTTCACCTTCCAATAGGATCCTTTGTATTTTCATACCGCGTTTTACATGACGAACGCAACACCACCAGTATAGTGAAGTCCCACCTCACCAGAGGTGGAATCTCACCTGGGTGAGGTGAAATTTTTCCATATAAACGAAATACCACCGGTATGGTGAGGTGAAGTGAAATTTTTCGTTGATTCTCATTGGTCAGTTCTTTCTGATTTCACGGAAGAGAGACTTTAATCCACCTCGGCTCTCAGCCCCGGGGTTGACAGGTGGGGTGAAACATCTCATGTAAACAGTGACTGAAATTTACCTCGCCTGTCAGCCCTGGGTCTGGCAGGCGAGGTATTTTCCCCATATAAACAGGGCCTTAGACACGTGCAGTATCGTAGGTGCGCCAAGGTGCACCACGGGTATTATGGTATTATGGGTACACCAAGGGTATCATGGGTAAATATGGCCATACCACCTTTCCAAGGTATGGAACTGGTACCAAAGCGATGAGGGCATGAAAAACTCTCGAGCGCCGACTGCATGGCTGCACTAGTCAATGATATGCTCCTCAAGAAGTATAGAAAAACTTTAGAAAAAGAAACACTCGAAGGGTAAGGGGGTAATTATATGGTAAAGCCATCCAAAATATATTTCTTTGTAGAAAGCGGCGCTACATATAAGCAATGGCTTTAGTGTACTTTTTGATAGGCAGAGCTGTGCATAGGCCCCGACAAGTCCCGCACCATGTTTGGATAGCCTATCGAACATATCGAAGTCAATGGGAAGTACCGATATGTGATTGGCTAGGGTCTGACTGCAAATGGTTTGAGCCATTTTTATGTGCATACATTCACTTCAAGGTGACGAAGTCATTGAAAGGTCACGTGTCATAAGTGCAAGGAAAAGAGTATCTTTGTATGATAATCGAGCTGAAAGCTGCATCACAAAGTACAGCCCCTAAGGTAAAAATTTTCAACGGCATATTTGAAGCATTCAAATATAATGATTTGAATTCAGTGCTTACGTGGCACCTCGTGCTGCGCTATTCTGGTCGTTGCCTTTGCAAGACCTCGTTTTGATGCCACCGATTTGTACACTGAGATTTGTTTTTGTTTTTCTAATTAAAAAGTTTATCCCTTAATTGTGAATCAACTAAGGTAGACACTACCGCTTATGAACTCATTGGAAAGTTATTTAGATTTCATTCGAGTTCTGTCTTTACAATAACAACGGTTTCGCCAACGGCTGCCGTCATGGAATTTCCAAATGAAATGTCACAGTCGTAATTTGTCCCACTCATTTCCCTTAAATGGAAATACAGGATATGAATCCGATGATTTTTACTGTCATGCCCATTTATGTCAACGATTTGGAAATATTTCATTAATTTGTAATTGTTTGTCTTCATATATGCTGTAGTAATATAGTTCATTCAGACAACTCAGTTTGATTTTCAGTCATTTCTAATTTTTTGGAGACAAATATGTTAATGAATGGACATTATGTTTGGAACAGCCTTCATAAATGACCAAGCAATTTATTCATAACTCTTTCGATAATAGACAATTGCGCTGAAAATGGTAGCGAGGAACTTGTTCCAAGATGCATTGCGATCGAATTACAAATCTTTAAAAGATTCTATAAGAATGAGATGAAAGCACTCAGTGCATCATGGTAAAAATTTCCTCACCACCATCTTTAGCACACTGATCCATTATGCTAAAATGGAGAAATCACAAATTTAGGGTGCACGAAAAATCTCAAGTCTGAAAACGGGGGCCATGAAAAGTGCAAAGATTATCTGAGCTATCTGAGACGAAAACGTCTTCCTTTGTATGATCTTTGTAAAGCCTTGCATTTCTCCTCACAGTTTTATCAATGAATATTTTTTTGAATCCATAGGGCCCAGCTTTTTCTCTTGAAAGAATCTCTATGTTCTTCTTGTGTCACTTGTTATCAGCAAATATAATATGTTGCTTGGAAACTTGTCATCAAATTTGATACAGTGGGGGACACCGAGAAATTACAGCTTAAAGTCCAGGGGTTTCTGAAAAGTTTAATGACGAAATGGAGGTGTTATGAAAGATTTTCCTTATCGATAAAAATATCTTCTGGGCCTCTACGAGGCATTAATAATGACTGCTTCCTCAAGGGACACAGATTATCAACCATTATGCTGCCATTAAATTCTAGCTTACCAACGAGCAACTGTATAAAAATCGATACCGTTGTGGGCAAGATGTAATCAACTTGAAAAGTTTAAGGCATGGTCGTAGCATTTCAGAAAATAGATTAATTCTATTTTAAAATAATTCTTCGAAGTTGGTTCGCAAAGGTATATTCGACCATCTATGGGGGTCAGAAACTTTCCGTCCACCATGAAGACTAAAAAGGAAAACCACGAGCTTTTTCAAACTCAGTAACAATCCACGTTAAACATGCAAATGCTGAACTGTGTAACAATGTAATAGGAAGGCATATTTAATTACATTTCCAACTTAAACAGAGATACATGAATTGGAGAGAAAACATGGATGGATTTCAATTGGCCAAAAGCCTTAAACTCCTAACTTTAACTTGTTTTCTTCTCAACATATGTTTGCAATAGCTAGTTTTTGAAAACTATGCACATACTTAAGTTGCCTTGTAAAGCAAGTAGACTGATGACGATTAGTCTCTTGTTGCCCAGTGCTCTTTGACTTGATGATGGCGCTTCAGGCAATAGAGACTCATACTATTACTCTGAAAAACTTGACCCTTTAGGCCCAAATTTCGCAATTCCTCCTGTACCAATCAGATTGCGAGATATGGCAGAGAACAATGATGTCCAATTCTCGATTCGAATGATGCAGTTGACTAGATTTTTAGCAAAGTTGCTACGGCAGGTGGCTGAAGTTTTCTCTGGTTTGTTTTGGTTTTAAAAATATGGAAAATGTCGCGTTGAAAGACTCATTTTGGACTTACCAGGTAAAGTGAACATCCTTCCGAGGGGCAAATCACTTCTCAAAATAGCGTACGTGATGTTTGTGATTTTGAAATCACATGATTTTTTTCTGTGATTTTTTTGCGACTTTAGTGCTTTTTAGTGATTTTCCGTGTGATTTTTCAGTAAGTTTTCAGTGATTTGTGATTTTTGGTGCTTTCTGTGTGTGATTTTTTTGTGATTTTGTGATTTTTGTATGTGATTTTTTAGTGATTTCAAGGAATGTGTACGAAAAAAATCAGTGATTTGCCCCTCGCATCCTTCTTCAGATTTATACCAAGTTTCTTTGATTAAAAACCTGCTTAACGTGGTTTTTATCGCATTTTCTTTCCGAGGTCCATCCTCTTGAGGAAGGTCTACCGCAGGGATACAAGGGACCCATCGTCATAAGTCTATAAAGCAAGCAGGATGATCTGTATCGAATCAATGTAAGCATACCTTTTATTCAATTGTATACCGCCAATACTTTTTTATATCTTGCAATTACTTCTGTTCATAATTGTGATTTGCTACTAATTTCCACGTTTGTCTCTGATTTTAGTTGCATTTTATGCTTGAAAGATGCTTCTACATCGAATCAATGTCAATAAACTATGGTTAGAATACTCGCACAGTTCAACGTCCAAAATCTTAAAATGTGAGATTTGTAGGAGTCTATAGCAGGTGAGTCCAAAAACTTCACCATTTAGGAAATCACCAGAACTTTATTACGCTACCAGCATTTAAATGTTTCATTTTCTTTACTTCTGTCAAAAGCGAAATAAATTCGATGAGAGAACGTTGTTTTTTCCAGTTGAGAGGAAAGTCACATAAAATTGCAGCATGAAAAACAATGTTTAAGGAGTGCAAAGAATAGCATGTCTTGCGGGAAGTCAGCGATTTGCTTCGCACAGCTTCCAGAATAACTGACTTCACGCAATTCACAAAAACAAAAACAAACGACGGCAAAGGCTGCTGGTCTTTGTACTCCCTTTAAACTCAGCTAACGAGTGAGTGAAAATGCAATGATGTTTGAAAGTTTGTAGCTCGCTAAACGATCAATCACAATCATGTGACCTGATTATACATTTGCTTTGCATTCACTTTCTTTACACATAGGAACTGTAAAGATTCACTTTCAGTTGTATATTGTCGTTATGAGTATACTGTAAATATAGTCTTGTGCTCTTGGGACATTTAATTCTGATGATGAAACATAAAGAATTCCTTCGAAACGTCGAAACGAATTCCTTCGAAACGTCGATGATAATTAATTAACAAAGGACAAGTCAAACTTCAATTTATTCGCTTAATAACTATCAGATGTTTCATAACTTATCCTTGGAAATGTCTTGATAAACTTGGAACTATAAAACTTGTCAAATCTTTTTGACAATGAATATGATTATCTTCATAGTTCTTATACTACAGGGTATCCCAAAAAATTGTGTCCGGTTCGTGTGGCTACTGTGGAGGAGCTATAGGTTCGATTATCTCAGTCCTTACACAGTTGCATAGGTCAGGCTTTAAGGTAGAGTTTGGGATCTCGTTTGAGTCAATTAAACACGTAGTTGCTGACACGTAGTTGCAAAATATTAAAATTACACAAGGCAAAAGATGAAAAAATACTGTATACTCGTATGGTTTCAATGTGGTCATTTAAGACTTTGTAATTCATTTCTATTATAGTGGAAGTATGATTACAGTCAGCCATATTTGATATAGATTGTACGGTCCTCTTTCGAAGGATTTTGCAATGTGGCATTTTACAAAATCACTTGTGATTAAAGATTAGTAAAACTAATTTAAAAACAAATTTTGCTATCTTATTTGACATGGTAGCTACCGATGCATTATCAGTTCACGCCCAGGAAATTAAGAGGAAATTGAAAGGAAATTAAGAATTTGAGGCAGTACTGAAAGTTTGTTAAAATTATCAGATTTTCAGTTTATTAAGAGTTTTTTAAATTTTCATAACAATCTTCACGTTCAGTACCTGTTCACTCGTGAACATTTAAAAACAAGTTCTTTGAAGCTTTTCCAATGTTTAGGCATTAGTTAAGGACCTACATAGTAATATGGTACTTGAAACAAGTGAAAATGAAGCAAAATATGGTGAGTAAAAATATGATCTTTGATAGAATCAATCTTTCGCTTATCGTAGAGCCAAGTTTGGGACGACCTTGATTCAGAAACAAAGTTGGCATCGGCATCCTCATTGCAGTGTTTCAAATCGAGACCAAAATATTACATGGGACTCTAATGCTCGGTAATTCCGCTTTCTCTTTCTCATTTATATTTCGCTCCTTAGTTGGCATGGTATTGATAGATTGTAATAGGTTTAACAGTGACATTAGTTTTTAGTTGTAGGCTTGAAAACATATTTTGTAGTCTTCTTCTTCTTTACAGGGCCAGTTGTAAAGCAGGATTCCATTAACTCTGAACTGTTACCCTGTATAGATAAGTTTAAAGTGAAGTGAAAAAATGAAATGCAAATGATGATTACAGAAAAGAGTTTTTAATCAACTGAACGGTGACAAGTAATAAGCTTTGACGGGGAACTTTTACCAAGGTATGAGCAAGGGAATGTCAGTACATAGTTTCTAGCCCCAAGACTGAACAGTCACAAGGAGCAATCTTTAATGGTGTCTTTCAGCTCCTTGCTAGACACCTGTGGAATTCGAAATTCATTTCTCGAGGTCATTTGCACCACCTGTGTCAATGATTAGCATACGTATTATCTTAATTACTGTATCATGTAACTGCTGATCACCATATTCATTAATAATGTAACTTGACCTACATGAATGAGATTTCTTCCTTTATGGAAATGGATTTTTTCTTCGTAAAAACAATGAGTATGAGTTACACTAGATTAGCTACGTCACGAGATCCTGTGAGAGAGTGATGATGCGACGCATCTAACTGGTATTGTTCGGGATACTGCAAATTCCCCCTTTTGTAAATCACGAATGAAGAGGCCTTAACTCTGATTGGCTCGCTCATCAATGCATGGGCGATGATACACCGATTTTTTGGGAAAGGAAGGCAAAAATTGCAGAATTTCTTACCCATTAGCTGCCTAGATATCCAGTCTGCATAGCTGTTGGTCACATGAGTAGAAACGATCAGCATACAACCTTTCGTCCTTAATTTTTTGCTCTTCGTTTCGATTTATGTCCGACTCTGTTTTGCTTAGGCCCACATGTGAATTGAAGTGCAGGTGCATCATCGCTCATGATCAATGGGACGAGCGAAGCGTTTTGGGGAGTGCGCAGTTTCACAAAGGAAGGATGAAGGGCAATGACCCTACGATCGATACTGCGCAGACTCCAATGCGCTTGGACGGGCGTCTGGTTCTTCTGGAGAAAATCCAAACGACTTTCACTGATAGTATCCTGAACAAGATATCCTGCGTGAAGACTCCCTCCTCCTTTCCACTCCTCTGCACCTGTAGAGTCTGCACGCAGGCTACTTACTTGAGATCTAGGATGAATAAGAGCCCCGATCTTCTGACATCCCCAATGTACACTCGTTTTGTCAAGAAATCTCTTATGAAAAACTGTTGGAATCTCATGCAGAAAATTAAGAAGCTCTGCAAAAATTCATCATTGGTCAATTCTAGACTGATTGTCTGATTTTATATCCTAAGTTATCGCGATTGGATCGACTGATGGACGCTCAAACCATAACAACCTCATTGAAAAATCTCTTGGCCTCACTGAAGCGACAACAAGAACATCAATTCAATTCAATAAGATGAGAGTAAGTTGAGGGCCCTTATGGAAAGAGGCTAGGTCGCAACTCGCCTTTTTCGAGCCAAGAAGCGCGTGTTTTGCTCGTTAAGGTTTTTGAGGATCAGATCTTGTTTTGCGTACAAATTTTAGTGTAAAAATTTTTCAAATTCACATCTTGTTCTCGTTTAGAAATCATTGCAAGTTAAGACATTAGAATTTATGGCGGCTTTAACCGTGAAATCATAGGTTTGGACAAATCTGTGACCAAAAATGAGTGGCAGGAAACAATTAGGTTAGATTATTTGTCTATCTTGAAATGCCATAAAGTTATCTTCCTTGACATTGGCAGCCTTCTCAGCCATATTTTCTGCCCTTTAACGACAGAGCTCCGTCACACATGCTTTCTAGAATGTTTGAGTCTACAATATTTTCCTACGAAGTGATTTCAAAATTGAACTTACTGCTGATCTGTTAACCTCCAGTTATAAATCTTTAAAAGCTTTAATCTATGTTCTCTCTCAATTTTAGCTGTCTCTAAACCAATCCTTGTCAAGGAATCGCTCATTCAGCCCATTGCAAAATCTAAAGAATTTCTCCTGGTATCTTTTGCAATTTTGCTAAACATGAAATTCCATTTTCAAAATTGGTCTCGTGTACGATTTATAATGGCTGTTCAAGTATTGACAATTTTTTTGCAAGCTGGGTATAGCTATACTCTCCTTTGGAGTTTGGTAAATCTTTGTGATTATCAGTCTGTCATTATTTCAGATACTTTAACGTCAACTTTTCCTTAAAATAAAGAGAACTATCCAGGTAATGAAATTCAGCAACTTTATTGACATTAGCAACAAAAAGCCACAACTCTTGTCTCTTGCAGTAGAGAAATTCAACTTTTGCAGTGAAGCATATAAACTAACTTAGTCACAAACTCCCCATTTTTGATGAAAATTCCGAGTGCTTGAGGAGCCCTCCGCAGCAGCTAAAAATGCTAAAAGAGCAAAGCGGGCGCTTTACTGCCTTTCTGTAAAAATCTGAGGTATTTCCGGCGATGTTCAAAAATTGAATCTAAGAATTCTATGAAATTATCAGCAATGACGTCTCATTTTGTGTTTGTTGCAGTAGAGAGAGAAAAGCCAATGCTCCTAGCTAACCACATAAAGTAATTTGGTGACAAGCTTCTCATTTCTTTTTGACTATTGAGTATTTGAGAAGCCCTCCGCAGCTGCTAGTTATGCTAGGTCGAGATCAGCTTGAGAAAATCTGAGAAATGTAGACCCGGTTTACACGATGCCCCTAAAATTTGGAAACGGCATTAAAAAGTGCCGTTTTGGCCTCCCGTTTACATGATGCCGGCAGAACTTCTAAATGTTGCCAGTAGACTTTTGTTTCGGTTAGCAAAACGGCAAAGTTTGTAATTCTGCCGGCATCGTGTAAGCGCACTTTGCCGGTAGAGCTTTATGCCGCTTTCGTCATGAGGCAAATATTTTTAATCCTCCCTACTGTCCTCATTGTCGTAGTTGTTTTATCTACCTTGATTGACCATTGATGTCAGTTGTTATTGTCTATGAAATAAGCATAAAATTCTACCGGCATCGTGTAAACGGGAGTCCAAAATGGCACTTTTTCATGCCACTTTCAAATTCTGTTGGCATCGTGTAAAAGGGAGCTCACTTTACAAGGCGACATAAGATTCTACCTTTTTCAAATCCCACCGGCACCGTGTTAGTGGGGTCTTAGAAAGTGTACTACAATAAAAGGAGCTCGAAAGCCATTCAATCGAATCTTTCCAATGAAGCTGTGGATAAACATTAGACTTATGACGATGAGTCCCTTGTATCCCTGCGGTAAACCTTGATCAAGAGGGACTCATAATAAAACAGTGAAAAACTCGGCCCTGTCTCCTGCATTCGATCATGATTCGATCGATCGAGTCAGGATCGAATTACTCCGGTAGCTCTGTTCAACGGTCACTCCTCGGAAAGAAAATACGATAAAAACCACGTTAAGCAGACGTTTCATCAAGGACACTTGGTACAAATCTGAAGAAGGAAGTTCACTTTACCTGGTAAGTGCAAAGCAAGTCTTCCAACGCTACATTTTCCATGTTTTTAAGACCAAAACAAACCAGAGAAAACTTCAGCCACCTGACGCAGCAACTTTGTTCAAAATCTATTCAACTGCATCATTCGAAACGAGAATTTAACATCATTGTTCTCTGCCAAATCTCGCAATCTTATTGGTACATGAGGAATTGCGAAGTTTGGGCCTAAATAGGGCCAAGTTTTTCAGAGTAATACTATGAACCTCTATCGCCTGAAGTGCCATCATCAAGTCAAAGAGCAAAGGGCAACAAGAGACTCATCGTCATCAGTCTAGGTAAACATATCATTCACTCTAGACTCTTTCGTAGAACAATAGTGTTAGCCTCAAGGAGCCTGACAACTGGGTGCGGGCCGCTGTGTAGGGGTAGAATTTCTACAAAATTAAATTTTGATTAATCTTGTGTAAAAATTTAGTGTCCTTCACAATAGCATGGCTACAAGGTCCATTAAAAGAGCCCGCCTGGGACGCTTGGGATAACATACAACTTTGCCTCAGCGTCAAGTTTTCTGAATTCAAAACATTTGTTTACACAAGATATTCCAAGTTATTGACAAACCAACTTGTACTACACAAAGTTTCTAGCTGCTTTGACCTGTTCTATTTCAATAAAAATTATCGAAAAACCACTTTATTTCACTAAGCTTGATTATGACGCACTTAGGGCTCTTAACTCAGTAAAATTTCACAACAATCTCATCAAAATTTGATTGAAAACTGCATTGACTTATCATTGTCCAGGTCAGAGGAGAGGATTTACCCAAAGTTGGCAGATATGCTCTCCATTATTTATGAAGCATTCAAGCACCATACACGAGCAAAACAAATTTCAATCTATAATTTTAGAATATGCTGGAATGGCAGTAAAGAATTTTGCACACAGAAACATAAATTTCTGCGGAATCTCCAAAAGTAGAGCTATGAGCGCTTCTCATCCTGAAAACGATGATAGATATTCCTGAAAATGAACTTTTATCCTTAAGCTTAAGGTGAGCGGAGTGTGGGCTTGCGTTTGTAATGAGCAGATAATCTGGGTGAAACCAAACTAGCCTGATCGCCTTAAAAACTTAAACGACAACGAGCAACTTCAAGCTGTATATAAAACCATAATGACTTCAAACTCACTTCTGTTATTTCGACATTCAGGGAGAAAGCTTTTCTTTTGATATTTGTTTGCGACTTTAAACTAGAGCTTAATTCTGAGACTCTTAATGAGTTTTGTGATAATTCTAGGATGAATAGTTATGGAAACTTTGCAAGAAGGGTCCACGAACACAAGGATCCTCTACCAGAATGAAGGACTGATAACATCAACTTCTACGGAGTTTATGAATGGAATATTCGGAGTCTGTAGCGTGAAATATAAACATACGCGTCAGGTAAGTAAACCATTTATCGGACTGTTGCCAGTTGTAGGTGCATAGCAAGCATTTCCGTCATACTGACGTAGAATTTCAGAAGGTGGTCGTCACAGCAGCGATATACATTTTCTTCAAGTAAAAGTACAGTCATATCAGTCATCCTATATCCATCAACAATGGGAAAAAATTCAAGCGCAGCTTCTCAATCAAGAAACACGCTGAATGTTCTTTTAAATGAATACTGTTCTCCGATGTTTTGAATGTCTTTGCAACCAAGATAAATGCTTGATTTCAGTTGCGAACGGCTTGAAGTTCTAAATAACAAATAAGATACAATACAGATTGAAACAAGTCTTGATTTCCATATTGTTACTGATGAATCTGCAGCCAGCAATTTGCTGCAAAAGCTTTGATATATCATCAAGGTACTAGAATCCTCGGTAGTTTGCAACATGGTTGATCCGCAATGCATCCGACAAGCCGACAAAGATTGTTGGTTATTAATCACAGAGAAAGATTAAGTTCCTGTGGCTGTATTTGAAATGATCGGTTATTTATCCCTCCAAGAAAGAGCTGTTCTTGATGGGTAATGCAAAAATCAAGCGGAAGGTCAAAGTCCATTTGGCAAATCATTTGATCCCGATTTAAGCTTTATTAGACAGTTTGGTTCCATCAAAATTGATTCCGCTGCAAAAATTGCCAATTATATAACAATAACACTTCAATTTTCAATATTTATAGGACCCACAGTCCTTGCAACTTGAAGAAAACTTCATTTTGTTGCTTTTTCGTTGCATTAACCATCTAAAATATATAGCAGAAAACTTCACTTCACACTACTTCCACTTCCCTGCCGCACCCCCTGAATAATGTTGGTCTGAGAAAATTATCACCAGATGTAGAAAAAAGCAATGGGGCTGCTTGGTGGTACACTGTAACACTGCGTAATGGCACAAGGAACCTGGATTATGAGGGGGAGGAAGAAGAGCAAATTTGTGCGACTTCTTAAGAAAGCTGCGAAAACTCCCACAAATTTGTCTAAAAAGAAAGATAGCTGCTCAGTTAATATTTTCCCCATCTAGGAAAAAAAATGTGTCACTTTGCAAACAATCTAATGTTTTCTTGCGGTTGTCTACATATTTGTAATGTTTACTACGGCTACACAATCAAGAAACAATGTTTTGGGATACCCTATGCATTAAAAGAACTGAAAATATCTGCCTCAAGCAATGACATGACATACCGCAATCAAAAGAAGAGTGCATTGTATCCGGGAGGGAGGGGGTGGGGCTATCTAAGGTTCTATGACAGGTTTGTGCAATTCAGCCCTCGGAAATCCCAAACATAGATCCTGAAAGATTTCTGAGCGCATGCCAATAACTCAGGGTAAATCCTAAAAAAGCATACTCATAAATCTGTAGAAAATGCACAAAATATACTTTTAGGTGATCTTTTTCCGAAAACGATATCCATAAATCTGAAAACCACTTAATGCCGTTAAAAATCATGCCCATAAATCCTTCTTCAATCGTAACAAAGGTATTCTAAAAATTCCACAACCCCGTACCATGGAATATATAAGAGGCCTCCCCTGGGGTACTGCAATATACTGCAGTGCAAGGCAGGGTAATTCAATGCAAAACATTCTGTGTAGTGGCGGAAATTAAAGGGGTTGGGGATCAACTGACCCCTAATTCGACAAGACTCAGAAATTTTTCGTTTAGTCAAAGATTTTGTTGCTGGGATCGAAACTGCAAAGTAGAAACGAGTGACCATCAAGAGGGAGGAGACTTTTTATTCGGAATGAGCCGACAAAAAGCTCAAGCTCTATCAAAAGCTTATTCTAAGTTGTTTTGTATATGCACTAACATTCCTTTCAAAATAGAGAAGAAAGTGGCTTGTTACGGGTAGGGTACGGTAGCAAAGCTTCAAAGCTGTGCTGGAACGTGATTGGGAGACGCGTTCTAAGTCATTGTAAAGGCTGGAGCTTTCAAGACTCTCCTTGGACGCTAGATAAAGACGAACTATTGGGGAATTGTCAAAGTATTCATTATGTCGGGAAAGTCGAACATTGAACGGTGAGAAACATTCTAAGACAAATATATATACGTAAAATATACGTTGACCGACGGCACATGACTCATACGCGTCTGCTTTCAAAGAGATTTGCGTATTTATAGGTAGGACTAGCAGCAGTTCCCTAGATTTTGTTCTCACCAGAGAGGAGACACAGACTTAACGCTTAGCAGGCAATACAGCACATAGAATATGTCATTGACAGGACTTTTTCTCCTTGTAAACAACTGACAAGCACTAACAATATCAGCAAAATTTCAGTATGAAGTACAAAGCAAATGGTTCTTTTCCTACACACGCTTGAAAATGCAGAGGTCTTTAATTATTTAGGACCTTGGCTTTAAGCCACACCGTTATTCTCCTACCGAAGCTCTCATTTTGAGCGATTAGAGAATCTTTGCTCCTTAAGCCTCTTAAGTGGCTCTATCCCATTGAGAAATAGTTAGTTCGTGCGTTTCTTATTGAGAGCCGATCTTAAATATTACACATGATTCCACCACATACACATCGTGGATGACCAATTTCGTCTCCGTTCCGAATGAAATTCTTTCCTTCTGCCACCTGACCAACTTCTTCACCACAGGTCATTCTAAAATTGAGCGTTTTACCAACTTTCTGTAGAATAAAGAGTAGAAAATTCTTTGAAGTTGAAAGCTAAGTTAAATGAATGACCTTCATGTCACAAACAAAGATCCAATTGGATCAGAGATGAGCATAATGATGATCATAATAGCGCAAGTGAACGAGCGAAGCGGGCGCTGTTACCTCCTTATCAAAAATGAGAAGCGTCCTTTACGTTACAAGCTACGTTTAATGTGTGACCTTGATTCCCAAGCAACGATTTCCTTTGAAAGGAAGAAGTGCTTACTGGTAATCACAATGATCATAATACCAAAATTGGCGAGTGAAGAGAGCGCTTTTACTTCCTTACAACAAATGGAAAATGCTCTTAAGATTGCAGATTGAGTATCTGATCTTAATGTCACTTGTAAAGATTTCCAATGAGATTAACGTGGGCGTAACGATGGTCATGATGCTAATAGTGACTGAGTGAAGCGAGCACTGTGCTTCCTTGCAGAGAATGAGAAATTTTCTTTAAGTGACAAGTTTTTTATAAGGTGTGACCTTCATTTCACGCAAAGATTTTCCATTGCAAGGAAAAGGAGCATTATGATGGTGCCAGGAATGAGTGAAGTGAGCGCTTTCACTTCCTGAGAAACGTCCTTAACGGGAATCGTCATTGTTAAAAGCTGGCCTGGGCCAGGCCGAAAAAAATCTATAGTACTTGACAACTTCGATGAATCCGTCGGTTTCATTGTGTAACTAAAGAAATAATGGATTTTTGGGCGTTTCTCTGGCCTACTTAAAGCAGCTAAGAGATATAGCTATGTCTATTCCCTTTAAAGTTACAAGCTACGTTAATAAAAGTATGACTTTCATGTTAAGCAAGCAGAGACATCCTTTGAACGGATAATGGGTATAGCATAAGCAAGAGAGTAAAGCGAGCGCTTTACTGCTTCAAAAAGATTGGGAAACTTTTAAACAGATGAAAGCTACGTGTCCATCCTTCATGTCACGAGCAAAGATCTCATTGACTTTGACACTATCAATGAAATCTTTGCTCGTGGCCTGAAGGCCAGACACATAGCTTGCATCTGTTTAAAGGTTTCCTATTCTTTATGAAGCAGTAGCACCGCTTGCTTGCTTGCTTGCTTGCTTGTGCTATGCCCATTTGCTTGTGCTATGCCCATTTTCTGTTCAAAGGATATGTGTGCTTGCTTGCAACATGAACGTCATACTTTTGACATAGTTTGTAGATAATAAGATGAATGTAATAATAATTAGTGACTGAGTGAAGCGAGCGCTTTTCTAGGACAGTGGGGAATGGGAAATGTGCTCAGAGTTACAAGCTGTGTTAAATGTGTCATCTTCGTGTAGCAGTAAAAGTTCTCCATCGAAAAGAAGATGGATAGGATGATATTCATCACAGCGCAAGTGAACGAGTGAAGCAAGTGCTTTTACTTCTTTAGAAACCTTTTTGAAGATTGCAGCTATGTTAAATGTGTGACCTCATTTTCAATCGCAAGAGACGATTTCGTCATTTTTAAAAATAGTAAGGGGAGGGCAATTACAACGTTTTTGATAGCAATTTGCTATTTTTCCGTCAGCTTCAATTAATTTTTTCTTATTACAAATCGTAAGGAAATTCTTTATGGCTCCATTAGCCTTGGTTTTATTTCAGCGCATTATTAAGCTTGTGTTTCAATATGAGTGAAATGATGATCATCATTGACTTAATCAAATGACGGCATCAAATCAAATTTACTACTGGCAACTCGTGCCCCCGGTTGTAATAGGCTATAACTGTAATTCAGAGCTATAATTACTTTTGCCTTCTATAAGAAAAGATGGACGATGATGATGATGATGATGATGATGATGATGATGATGATGATGATGAGATGATGATGATGATGATGATGATTATGATGATGATGATGATGATTATGATGATGATGATGATGATAATGATGATAATGATGATAATGATGATGATGATGATGATTATGATGATGATGATGATGATGATGATTATGATGATGATGATGATGATGATGGTGGTGGTGATGATGATGAAGATGAAGATGAAGATGAAGATGATGATGATGATGATGATAATGATGATGATGATGATGATGATGATTATGATGATGATGATAATGATGATGAAGATGGTGATGATGATGATGAAGATGATGATAGTGACGATCATGATGACGTTCATGATTATGATGATGATGATGATGAAGATGAAGATGATGATGAAGATGATGATGAAGATGATGATGATGATGATCAAGATGATGATGATGATGATGATGATGATGATGATGATGATGATTATGATGATGATGATAATGATGATGAAGATGGTGATGATGATGATAGTGGTGGGGGAGATGGTGATCATGATGACGATGATGATGATGGTGGTTTACACGACCATGGAAATCTATTACGGCAGAAATATAACTTTGCCCTCTATGATGGCGACTGATTAACGAATGTAAACTTTCTACTGACCGACAAAATGCTCACGAATGTACACAACTGAGGAGCTTTCCAGCAATCTTGCGTCATCGGAAATCTTATGTGACATTTAATTTGAGAGACTTAAATAGATTTTACACTGCTGATGCCGCTTCAAAATTCTAGCACCATCTGTTGAGCAGAGTCTCAGCTGTTCGATGAATCGTTCGCCACAGCCAATCAACACTCAGCCTCGTTTCCAAAAAAGTCGAGACAACGAAAGGGAGAATGGAAGATCATCAACCAGGGTCGAAAAGCCAGAATGTTATTGGTTTATGACACGTGATACATACAAATTTCGTTTGGAACTCATGAAAGCGCTGATTTATCAATTAGAAAATCATTTAATAGGAGAGTCTCCAAAATGTGTGGTTTTCATTGATAATTTCAATCTAAATACACCGACATCAAAAGCATTAGAGGGTGAAGAGAATAATATCGCAATATCAAACACGAAACTAATTCCTATCAAATTGCATTAGAGAAAAATTCAACTCGTTATGTAGAGGACTGTCAAGGGCACGAGCACTTTATCCGCTTATGGAGAACTTAAAAGCCTAAACGCGCGAACAAGGTGCATAAATAACATTAAGTCTGTCCAACTAAATAAGGTAATTAATACAAAAGAACAGGAAATAAGAGGTATCTTCTCTAATTAATACGATTTTCAAATTAAATGTCCTATTAATTATGTATGAGAATGAATTAAATTGCAATTATCGGTTAATTCATTAAACAAGAGAAATAACCCGTCTTTGTTTATGATTGATCGGTGATTAACTGAATGGAAAATCAAGATCGCAATATTGAATTAAACTCTCTATAAGATTCGTGAACATGTTTGCCCATGTGTGCGGATATTTTTATGGGATATTCCTACTTCTTTGGCAAATCTTACACAAGATCGTGGTATCAACCTGAACCCACTTCAGTCAACTGTAGCATCAGAAAGCAAGGTTAACATGAAATGTACAGTTCCCAGAGTCGAGAAATGTTACGGACCGCGCCTGTGAACTGGAGGATTAATACATGGGGGGGACGTTCGCCTAGGAAAGGGGTGTGCTACCCGCAGTTTCAAAATGGTAACGTTGGCTAGACCAATTTTTTGTGAAATGACACCTTGCCTAGACTAAGTCCTACATCAAGAGTGCCCATAGTTGCATGCCATAAGAGAACTTTCTGCTATGATCCTTTGCTGTCCATGACAGATATGTTGAACAATCAAATCAACCCACATTCGTTTAGCCTACTCTCCTCCCTAAGGTTTCTGTAGCAGTCAGTTCCGCTGTTCCGTGGTATGCGGTTCCGTGGTCCGTAATTTAAAGAAACCTCGCAAAGAAGAGTACGTTCAGCCTCAAAGGAAAATGGTAACAACTTCTCCGACAACATTTCCCCCCGAATCATCGATGTATTCATGTGCTCCACTGCAAAAAATGGTGAAGTTTCCCCATGTTCTTTGTGTTAGAAATTTTAGGTAAACGGACACTATCCCAACAGTTTCCTATGAGGGAAATGGAAATTTCCGTTTTCCTTCAATTCTCCCAGTCCGTTTCCCCTAAATTTCCATGCAAAAGCTCCTGGGAAATTTAGATATTTCGTGACGTAGACTTTTAGAGCCTTGCAAGTCTATCTTCTGTGCCATGCATTTGAAGGAACAAATCGGCTAAGTGTACATTAAAGCTTCATACGTGCAATTACCTCTGCGTAGGTCAAAAATATATCAACTTAATTTTCGCCCAAATATACCCAAGTCAAGATTAGGCGACCCAGATGTTCAATGACATCATCAAGTACTTAGTCCTCCTGAAGTTTTGAAATTTGTGAAGACATTTAGCCTCGCCTGTTTCTAAACCGACTTGTGGTATTACACTGATAAAACAGAAGCAAATAATTCTCATCAAAATTTCATTTCATTGAAAATGGCGACCACGAAATATTTAATGATTGATTGGTGAATATATTTGAAGGCAAGAGACTCCTTCCATATTATATTTATTTTATTTATTTATATTTCATATTTCATTTTATTAGGGAGGGAGACCCTTCAACCAACTGGTTGATTTACAAGGGGCCCTCCATATAAAAAACCTACAAAAATTAAACAAGTTAAAAACCGCTAAAAACTACTTACAATGAATACATCTAATAAAAAAAAAAAAATCCTATCTATAATTGTTTCCTATTGTTTTGGAGCGAACCATCTTTGATATATTCGCGCATAATCCTGTTGGAATTCATATGAGGCCTACCAGATCCCATTTAAGCCCTTTGATCCAAACACAATGAACAGCATGTTATTTGTAATCGAATGAAGGCAGTAATTGACTTTAAAGTTGCTACAAAAGAAATCAAGACATTGTTATGACATTTGTGATGTGATTGTGTTCTAGTTGCAAGTATTCTCCCTTGCAACTTTGATTCAATGGATGTCAAGGTATCATGTATCGATATGAGCGCCTTGCAGCACATATGTTAAAGAGAATTGTTGTGGTTAAAAGCTGCCACCCTCCCCCGGGGGCAAAGTTGAAAATATACCTTCTTTGTTCTTGCATTTGATCACTTTGTCCCATGCTGTTCCACTTTGTCGCGAAAAAAATAAATAATGGTTGCGCAGGGGCTTTTCGGACTATTTATGGCGGTTTTGAGTCACCAGAGAATGTTTAATGGGCTTCGTGCTCCGAAAGGCAAGGTCGTTGTGCTCAGGGGTCCATTGCATGCTTTTCAGAGCTGCAGGGGCTTCATCTCTCAATATTTGAGAAGACCACAATGGGGATTATTTGGGCTCCAGCCCTCAAAGCATTTAGAATTGATGGGCTCGAGGGCTCCAACGATCCCTCCCCTTTTGGGGCCTCGCCAATTAATGTAGCCATGTCTATACCTCTAGCAGCTTTGTCTACACAATATTGAATCTCAAGGTTGATGGCTCGAATCCCCGTTCTGCCAAACCTGCTACGGAGAAAGAGTTGTCAACTTCGTGTAATTCCAGGGAAAAAGAATCACGAAATGTGGTCACATCGAGAAGAAGGACAAGGACACTGCTTCGACATAGTTTCTCAGGATCCTAAAAATACTACCTTCGGACGCTAGGCAGCAATATAGAAAAAAATCCTATCAGTGCCTCCTAGCTCGAATTCGCTGCGGTCATATTTGTTTTTTCATCAAGCCAAAGTGCCTTTCTGCGATTTTGATTCTTAAACTTCCTTCCCGATGTTGCGCACCTCTGGATATATTGATGACTTTTTCTCAATTTTTCAATGCAGTTTTTTAATTTTGGACAGATCACATGTCAAACGAAGAAGTACTGGCTAAAGCTAGAATGAAGAGGAAACTTGTTGAAACAATCAGGAAGAGGCAACTGGATTTTTTCGGGCATGCTTTGAGAAAAGAAGAACTGGCAGACGTGGCAGTAACTGGAAAAATTAAAGGAAATGAGCAAGAGGAAGGCAGAAGCTCACGTTCATCTAAAATCTCAGCTACCGGATGGAGATCAACGAAAAAGAGATAATCATAACAGAAAAAGATAGGAAATTATGGAGAGCAGGCAGAACAGGCAGTTCGATGGCAGAACAGGGCACTTGGAGAGAGAGAGAGAGAGAGAGAGAGAGAGAGAGAGAGAGAGAGAGAGAGAGAGAGAGAGAGAGAGAGAGAGAGAGAGAGAGAGAGAGAGAGAGAGGGAGAGAGAGAGAGAGAGAGAGAGAGAGAGAGAGAGAGAGAGAGAGAGGGAGAGAGAGAGAGAGAGAGAGAGAGAGTGTGTGTGTTCCGTTCGTGGGCGTCATATGTAGATGCACGATAGATACAAGCAATACATTGGTCTCTCGTTTTTACAGTGCCGCCATGATCTGGGGAAAAGCCAGCAATCGGGTCTTTCGAAAGAAAAAAGCAGATGGGCGGCATATTGCCCCAGGCCCTCACCTTAAATGGGCTGTCGGGCTTTTGCTTTCAAAGGAAGTGTGCTTTCCGATGTTCTCTGATAATTAAGAGGATATGATAGCCAAAGATTGTCTCAAAGTCATGGAAAAGACAGACGGCCTCTTTCTTCGATCCGTCTCTTGTTTTTGCGGCCCCTTTTCTGCTTTGTGCCTCAGGCCATAAAAAGCTCCTTGATGGCCCTGCCGTGAACAAGCGGCATTGTGTGATGCAAGGATACACAATTCAATTGGTGGATTTCAACTGTAGTTGCTCGAAATTATCAAGCTGCCGAACAATACCGACTACACTCTTGCGCAAGTACAGAGCTCAGAACGGCCAGCTTACCAGGATGCATGAAAGATTTCCATTAGAAGATTCTCGGACTTACATGGTCTTATAGCATGATCCTAGTTGACCGAGAATGATGATTAATATCTAAATTTTGTGTGTTGAAAGCTTCGTGAGAAAAGCGACGAATACAGACATGGATTAGAGTCTTGATCGTGAATAAGAGGCTTTCAATCTTCTAAGACCCAGGGATCCAGTGTAAGCTGTGAATCGAGCGAGTGTATGTCAATCATTAATGAAGCTTAGCAGCATAACATTTTTCAACAAATATTTACAGATATCATTGCTTCCCGTTGCTTCGCTCATGGTTTTGAGCGTAACCACGGCTAATTCTGGGGGTTAGAGCTATTTCAAAGTTGCAGGATTGTTTGCACCCGTCTTTTTCAGAGAGAGGCTACAAATGAGAAGAATATGACTCCAGGGTGCCAGAGTTCCCGGAACTGCTTAGGCAAAATTAAGGGCATTATCATTTAAGACCCATTTGCAATCATGATCCTTTGTGCAATGGACAGAAACTGTTAACAGAGATGAGAGAATTCAACCCAGAAGCAGTAGCGTAGCCAGGGGGCAAGGGGGGGGGGGTGGCCGCTCCCTATTATCGCTAAAGATGAGTTTTGTGATTCATCCAAATCCGTTGAGAAACTGAAGGGGGTGGGGAAACCAAATTCCACTTACTACGCTCGCACTTTGCCCCCCAAAAGCAGGGGCCTGGCTACGTTACTGCCCAGAAGAAGTAGGGAGGATGCTACGGACAGGTTATAATGGTGTCTGTGTACCACAGCAGCCAATCACATTCGGGACTGAAGCATGGAAGAACAAGGAGAAGATCCTTTGTGTACTGAATGAAAAGCAAGGCAGACGTAGCAGATACCTCTGTTAAAAATATCCACAAGTCATAAAGCTTTTTCTTATCTTGAAGCAAAATTTATGTAAGAGGTTAGCAAGGAACCTAAATTGGCACCCTCTCTGCTGAAAAATCCATTCGATAGCTACATTTTTATTTTTCCCCACGTTATGTTATGCTAAATCGTGCAAGTTAGAGATTAATATTGTATGCGTGAGATGGGTGTTTGAGCATAAATCAATTTATGTATTAAATGTGCAGGGGATATCTTTCACCAATGAGAAGCTGCATTTTCTTTATTGTTCGTGCTAGGAATCTTTAATCATTTGATCAAGTATTTTAGGCCTGTTTCGGTCATTTTGCAACCATGAAATTTTCGTAAAGATAAATTTACCTTCATAATTAGTGCTCATAAGAGGGTGAGAAAAGTCACAAAAATACTTCGATCTTTTGGCTGTCAAGCAAATATTGATTAATTCCAATCCATTATGCACTCTTGTTGCTATGAATGTTCAAAAGAGGGTTGTTTTTCCGGATATCCGGAATGACAGTAGACTTGGGGACCACAAAGGAACATGGGTAGCAAAATGACTTTAAACATAGGCTTCACATCTCTTGAAGATGATTTTGTAAATGGCAGCATAGACCACGAGTTTTATGATGCATCTTGTTCAGTGCCGTCTTGGCTGCTGCTCATACCACTGCGTTTCTTGTACCTAATACTGGATCCACACTGATGCCCCATTCACACGCAAGTTAAACCAGCTTAAATTAATCAAAATTTTAGGCCAAAAGCGTAAAATGGGGTTAGGTTTCTCTCCGATGGTTCTTTGCGTGGTTCAAAGGCTTTGTGCATCAACTTTCTTCCGCCCTTATCGCACGTTACATCTCCTCCTCATTTCGAAAGCTGAAATTTCTCATGAACATTGTGAAAAAACCGTAGTATTTTTAGAACCCCTTTCATTTTACCAACAAAGAGAAGTTACAAAGAGCTTACAACTGAAGTCAAGATGCGTATAAATGCCTCAATGGAATCAGCATCGATATTGCATTGGAGAAATCAATCACGTGAACACATTTCTAACCAATCACAAACGAACACAACGCATTACCGCGAAAAGACGTGTCCTGGAACCGCCAGAAGCATTCAAGTCTTCGTCTCACTACGACAAGAGCAGATCACAATTTGAAACAAAAAATTGATTCTGTACAAGAGGGAGTTAGTCAGAGAAACTAGACTAGCAAAGGAGAACATCGTAAGAGCCGCTCCTCACTTTCTGCGACTTTGCATTGGGATGGTTAAAAGACTCAGTTGTTGGTTCAAGAATGTTTCTGTACTTTCGAGGCAGTGGCAAAAGATTGTTGCATGACGAGCAAATTCAACAAACAAGTTCAACAAATTGAGCAGAGCAAAGGAACATTCCAGTCACTTCTATAGTCAATCTGAGACGCAAATCACGAGGAAAGAAAAAGAACTTGAATTTAAATCCTGGTATTTTAGCTTATCTGAAACAGAGAACTCTTCATTTGCTGAAACTATTGCCGTACGTCATTCACAAGATTGTGCTCATAAAGACACATAACAAAAAGGAACAAAGTATGATGAAACCCCGACTGTGAAGACAGTCTCTGGCCTAGATAAAAGCAAGCAAGTCATACGTTGGTTGCTGGACTTTCACTTTTATGTCAAAATGGTCAATCGATGGACTGGGAGTTTACTTGGTCTTCTACGTGCACGGAAGGCGACATGGCAATGTCTTTACCATCATTCGCAGCATCCAAGATGAATAAACAGCTAAGTGTCTCAGCTACTTTTCTATATTGCGATTTCTACATGCCCGCAGTATCACCCGATCATTTTAGTTGATTTTGATTAAACATCATAATCCCCATTAATTCCAACTAGCGTTTGGTTTTCTACATCTTGAAAAATAGAAAGCAATTGTGATCAAAGCCCTGAAGAAAGTACCACATCTGTGATTGGCTGGTTAAGGGGTCAGTCATGATCCATAAAATAACTGACTTATGCAACTGGAGTTTTCCTGGGTGAATAGGAACTGAATTTACTAGCCAACTTTGCTGATGTAGTGCAGCAGTAGTACAAATATTAGCCAGTCATACCCGCGACAGCATCCTTCAACTTACATCAGACTATAAACTGGCAAACTAGCAATAACAATAGTTAAGAAATGCTGCGACTGGAGCACCAAGTCACTCTCCTCTACGATCTTCTCTACTCCTTTCGTTGGTCCGCAGTTCCCTGGACCCTGACTTTGTGGTCCGTAATTCACTCATAAGGACTAGATCCTCCAGAAATAGTTGCTTTTCCACGAAACAACAGGCGGATTAAGAGGCTCTGTTTCCACTGTCATTAACAACACAAAAGATTTTCCTATTATTGTTCAACAAATAACAAAGCCCATCAGCTCGAATACAGACAGACAACCTAAACAACTACCTACTTAAGCTTTTTTATTTTGTAGGTTTCCATGGGAATGCAACAAAATGGTGGGATTCTCAGTTTACTACAACACCTCATCGCACAAGAGCTCGTTGGCAACAGATGGCGATGCTATTTCTACGTTCTGGTCTGGTTGTCTACGAACACGAGTGTGTAGTGCATAACGATAAATATTTTTAGCATTCATATTACCAAAAAGTAGACAAGGGAGGGTACCTCACCATGGTCATACTAGACGCACCGCTGAATAGGCGGGTAGTTGTCTCTGTGATTCTATTTTGGTGCTTCCGTTTATCCTCTGAAAAACGAGTCGGTTTGCTACGTTTTTCTTACAAACAAATTGGTGTAACATTGACCTGTCTGCATACAGCAAAAACGACGACAACAAAGAAACTACATAAGTTCTGCTTGCAACGTGACGAAGTGGAGATGTATCGAATGTTCGTGGTAGCAACAATAAATGTTTACCAAAGGTTTTTGCCATAATAATCGGCCAAAGTGATACAGATAGCCCAAGTATTTTGTCTTTTGATATTCACGCAAAAGTGCTACAAAAAAAAAAAATAAAATAAATACATCGTGGCACAAAAATGGACTGGTTGGTTTCGCATGGCTACAAGGCCTAGTACGGTCACAATGAGGTACCACACCCCTGGAGCGTAGTGGTATTAATAGACTAATATGCTAATTTATTCAACCCTACGATGGGAGGAAAGGGCCCAAAAGATCACATAAGCCCACGCCAAGACTAGCAGGTATTTTCAACGAGGGCATACCAGCATGCAATGCCTTGGGTCGTTACATAAGGTCAACCTATACCGTACATTATCTCTTGGTCAACAGTGGTCCCTATACTCAGCAAACAAGATATCACAGAATTGAGAATTTTCCAGGCCCTACAGAACATACGAGCAACAACAAACGAAACAAAAACACTTACTGAAGCATCAGTGAAGCTATTTTTGCACTCTAACTTCCTTCTGCAAGGAAGCGGACAAAGGAGCATGGGAAATTTATTAAGTTCCTTGAAGTTGGAACCATAATACAATGGCCAATGCTTACAACTTGTAAAGGTAAATACTAGACTGACTACATGAGCCTAGTTATCGCTAATCATAGCTTGCCGGATGCTGTAAATACCACTCATGATCAAACGAACTCTATTTGAAATGGCTTTCTTTACCTCATTCAAGGAAACGCATTATTAGATAAAAAGCACCGATCTGACAATTTTACATCCTTGTAAACAACTGACAAGCACTAACAATATCAGCAAAATTTCAGTATGAAGTACAAAGCAAATGGTTCTTTTCCTACACACGCTTGAAAATGCAGAGGTCTTTAATTATTTAGGACCTTGGCTTTAAGCCACACCGTTATTCTCCTACCGAAGCTCTCATTTTGAGCGATTAGAGAATCTTTGCTCCTTAAGCCTCTTAAGTGGCTCTATCCCATTGAGAAATAGTTAGTTCGTGCGTTTCTTATTGAGAGCCGATCTTAAATATTACACATGATTCCACCACATACACATCGTGGATGACCAATTTCGTCTCCGTTCCGAATGAAATTCTTTCCTTCTGCCACCTGACCAACTTCTTCACCACAGGTCATTCTAAAATTGAGCGTTTTACCAACTTTCTGTAGAATAAAGAGTAGAAAATTCTTTGAAGTTGAAAGCTAAGTTAAATGAATGACCTTCATGTCACAAACAAAGATCCAATTGGATCAGAGATGAGCATAATGATGATCATAATAGCGCAAGTGAACGAGCGAAGCGGGCGCTGTTACCTCCTTATCAAAAATGAGAAGCGTCCTTTACGTTACAAGCTACGTTTAATGTGTGACCTTGATTCCCAAGCAACGATTTCCTTTGAAAGGAAGAAGTGCTTACTGGTAATCACAATGATCATAATACCAAAATTGGCGAGTGAAGAGAGCGCTTTTACTTCCTTACAACAAATGGAAAATGCTCTTAAGATTGCAGATTGAGTATCTGATCTTAATGTCACTTGTAAAGATTTCCAATGAGATTAACGTGGGCGTAACGATGGTCATGATGCTAATAGTGACTGAGTGAAGCGAGCACTGTGCTTCCTTGCAGAGAATGAGAAATTTTCTTTAAGTGACAAGTTTTTTATAAGGTGTGACCTTCATTTCACGCAAAGATTTTCCATTGCAAGGAAAAGGAGCATTATGATGGTGCCAGGAATGAGTGAAGTGAGCGCTTTCACTTCCTGAGAAACGTCCTTAACGGGAATCGTCATTGTTAAAAGCTGGCCTGGGCCAGGCCGAAAAAAATCTATAGTACTTGACAACTTCGATGAATCCGTCGGTTTCATTGTGTAACTAAAGAAATAATGGATTTTTGGGCGTTTCTCTGGCCTACTTAAAGCAGCTAAGAGATATAGCTATGTCTATTCCCTTTAAAGTTACAAGCTACGTTAATAAAAGTATGACTTTCATGTTAAGCAAGCAGAGACATCCTTTGAACGGATAATGGGTATAGCATAAGCAAGAGAGTAAAGCGAGCGCTTTACTGCTTCAAAAAGATTGGGAAACTTTTAAACAGATGAAAGCTACGTGTCCATCCTTCATGTCACGAGCAAAGATCTCATTGACTTTGACACTATCAATGAAATCTTTGCTCGTGGCCTGAAGGCCAGACACATAGCTTGCATCTGTTTAAAGGTTTCCTATTCTTTATGAAGCAGTAGCACCGCTTGCTTGCTTGCTTGCTTGCTTGTGCTATGCCCATTTGCTTGTGCTATGCCCATTTTCTGTTCAAAGGATATGTGTGCTTGCTTGCAACATGAACGTCATACTTTTGACATAGTTTGTAGATAATAAGATGAATGTAATAATAATTAGTGACTGAGTGAAGCGAGCGCTTTTCTAGGACAGTGGGGAATGGGAAATGTGCTCAGAGTTACAAGCTGTGTTAAATGTGTCATCTTCGTGTAGCAGTAAAAGTTCTCCATCGAAAAGAAGATGGATAGGATGATATTCATCACAGCGCAAGTGAACGAGTGAAGCAAGTGCTTTTACTTCTTTAGAAACCTTTTTGAAGATTGCAGCTATGTTAAATGTGTGACCTCATTTTCAATCGCAAGAGACGATTTCGTCATTTTTAAAAATAGTAAGGGGAGGGCAATTACAACGTTTTTGATAGCAATTTGCTATTTTTCCGTCAGCTTCAATTAATTTTTTCTTATTACAAATCGTAAGGAAATTCTTTATGGCTCCATTAGCCTTGGTTTTATTTCAGCGCATTATTAAGCTTGTGTTTCAATATGAGTGAAATGATGATCATCATTGACTTAATCAAATGACGGCATCAAATCAAATTTACTACTGGCAACTCGTGCCCCCGGTTGTAATAGGCTATAACTGTAATTCAGAGCTATAATTACTTTTGCCTTCTATAAGAAAAGATGGACGATGATGATGATGATGATGATGATGATGATGATGATGATGATGAGATGATGATGATGATGATGATGATTATGATGATGATGATGATGATTATGATGATGATGATGATGATAATGATGATAATGATGATAATGATGATGATGATGATGATTATGATGATGATGATGATGATGATGATTATGATGATGATGATGATGATGATGGTGGTGGTGATGATGATGAAGATGAAGATGAAGATGAAGATGATGATGATGATGATGATAATGATGATGATGATGATGATGATGATTATGATGATGATGATAATGATGATGAAGATGGTGATGATGATGATGAAGATGATGATAGTGACGATCATGATGACGTTCATGATTATGATGATGATGATGATGAAGATGAAGATGATGATGAAGATGATGATGAAGATGATGATGATGATGATCAAGATGATGATGATGATGATGATGATGATGATGATGATGATGATTATGATGATGATGATAATGATGATGAAGATGGTGATGATGATGATAGTGGTGGGGGAGATGGTGATCATGATGACGATGATGATGATGGTGGTTTACACGACCATGGAAATCTATTACGGCAGAAATATAACTTTGCCCTCTATGATGGCGACTGATTAACGAATGTAAACTTTCTACTGACCGACAAAATGCTCACGAATGTACACAACTGAGGAGCTTTCCAGCAATCTTGCGTCATCGGAAATCTTATGTGACATTTAATTTGAGAGACTTAAATAGATTTTACACTGCTGATGCCGCTTCAAAATTCTAGCACCATCTGTTGAGCAGAGTCTCAGCTGTTCGATGAATCGTTCGCCACAGCCAATCAACACTCAGCCTCGTTTCCAAAAAAGTCGAGACAACGAAAGGGAGAATGGAAGATCATCAACCAGGGTCGAAAAGCCAGAATGTTATTGGTTTATGACACGTGATACATACAAATTTCGTTTGGAACTCATGAAAGCGCTGATTTATCAATTAGAAAATCATTTAATAGGAGAGTCTCCAAAATGTGTGGTTTTCATTGATAATTTCAATCTAAATACACCGACATCAAAAGCATTAGAGGGTGAAGAGAATAATATCGCAATATCAAACACGAAACTAATTCCTATCAAATTGCATTAGAGAAAAATTCAACTCGTTATGTAGAGGACTGTCAAGGGCACGAGCACTTTATCCGCTTATGGAGAACTTAAAAGCCTAAACGCGCGAACAAGGTGCATAAATAACATTAAGTCTGTCCAACTAAATAAGGTAATTAATACAAAAGAACAGGAAATAAGAGGTATCTTCTCTAATTAATACGATTTTCAAATTAAATGTCCTATTAATTATGTATGAGAATGAATTAAATTGCAATTATCGGTTAATTCATTAAACAAGAGAAATAACCCGTCTTTGTTTATGATTGATCGGTGATTAACTGAATGGAAAATCAAGATCGCAATATTGAATTAAACTCTCTATAAGATTCGTGAACATGTTTGCCCATGTGTGCGGATATTTTTATGGGATATTCCTACTTCTTTGGCAAATCTTACACAAGATCGTGGTATCAACCTGAACCCACTTCAGTCAACTGTAGCATCAGAAAGCAAGGTTAACATGAAATGTACAGTTCCCAGAGTCGAGAAATGTTACGGACCGCGCCTGTGAACTGGAGGATTAATACATGGGGGGGACGTTCGCCTAGGAAAGGGGTGTGCTACCCGCAGTTTCAAAATGGTAACGTTGGCTAGACCAATTTTTTGTGAAATGACACCTTGCCTAGACTAAGTCCTACATCAAGAGTGCCCATAGTTGCATGCCATAAGAGAACTTTCTGCTATGATCCTTTGCTGTCCATGACAGATATGTTGAACAATCAAATCAACCCACATTCGTTTAGCCTACTCTCCTCCCTAAGGTTTCTGTAGCAGTCAGTTCCGCTGTTCCGTGGTATGCGGTTCCGTGGTCCGTAATTTAAAGAAACCTCGCAAAGAAGAGTACGTTCAGCCTCAAAGGAAAATGGTAACAACTTCTCCGACAACATTTCCCCCCGAATCATCGATGTATTCATGTGCTCCACTGCAAAAAATGGTGAAATTTCCCCATGTTCTTTGCGTTAGAAATTTTAGGTAAACGGACACTATCCCAACAGTTTCCTATGAGGGAAATGGAAATTTCCGTTTTCCTTCAATTCTCCCAGTCCGTTTCCCCTAAATTTCCATGCAAAAGCTCCTGGGAAATTTAGATATTTCGTGACGTAGACTTTTAGAGCCTTGCAAGTCTATCTTCTGTGCCATGCATTTGAAGGAACAAATCGGCTAAGTGTACATTAAAGCTTCATACGTGCAATTACCTCTGCGTAGGTCAAAAATATATCAACTTAATTTTCGCCCAAATATACCCAAGTCAAGATTAGGCGACCCAGATGTTCAATGACATCATCAAGTACTTAGTCCTCCTGAAGTTTTGAAATTTGTGAAGACATTTAGCCTCGCCTGTTTCTAAACCGACTTGTGGTATTACACTGATAAAACAGAAGCAAATAATTCTCATCAAAATTTCATTTCATTGAAAATGGCGACCACGAAATATTTAATGATTGATTGGTGAATATATTTGAAGGCAAGAGACTCCTTCCTATTGTTTTGGAGCGAACCATCTTTGATATATTCGCGCATAATCCTGTTGGAATTCATATGAGGCCTACCAGATCCCATTTAAGCCCTTTGATCCAAACACAATGAACAGCATGTTATTTGTAATCGAATGAAGGCAGTAATTGACTTTAAAGTTGCTACAAAAGAAATCAAGACATTGTTATGACATTTGTGATGTGATTGTGTTCTAGTTGCAAGTATTCTCCCTTGCAACTTTGATTCAATGGATGTCAAGGTATCATGTATCGATATGAGCGCCTTGCAGCACATATGTTAAAGAGAATTGTTGTGGTTAAAAGCTGCCACCCTCCCCCGGGGGCAAAGTTGAAAATATACCTTCTTTGTTCTTGCATTTGATCACTTTGTCCCATGCTGTTCCACTTTGTCGCGAAAAAAATAAATAATGGTTGCGCAGGGGCTTTTCGGACTATTTATGGCGGTTTTGAGTCACCAGAGAATGTTTAATGGGCTTCGTGCTCCGAAAGGCAAGGTCGTTGTGCTCAGGGGTCCATTGCATGCTTTTCAGAGCTGCAGGGGCTTCATCTCTCAATATTTGAGAAGACCACAATGGGGATTATTTGGGCTCCAGCCCTCAAAGCATTTAGAATTGATGGGCTCGAGGGCTCCAACGATCCCTCCTTTTGGGGCCTCGCCAATTAATGTAGCCATGTCTATACCTCTAGCAGCTTTGTCTACACAATATTGAATCTCAAGGTTGATGGCTCGAATCCCCGTTCTGCCAAACCTGCTACGGAGAAAGAGTTGTCAACTTCGTGTAATTCCAGGGAAAAAGAATCACGAAATGTGGTCACATCGAGAAGAAGGACAAGGACACTGCTTCGACATAGTTTCTCAGGATCCTAAAAATACTACCTTCGGACGCTAGGCAGCAATATAGAAAAAAATCCTATCAGTGCCTCCTAGCTCGAATTCGCTGCGGTCATATTTGTTTTTTCATCAAGCCAAAGTGCCTTTCTGCGATTTTGATTCTTAAACTTCCTTCCCGATGTTGCGCACCTCTGGATATATTGATGACTTTTTCTCAATTTTTCAATGCAGTTTTTTAATTTTGGACAGATCACATGTCAAACGAAGAAGTACTGGCTAAAGCTAGAATGAAGAGGAAACTTGTTGAAACAATCAGGAAGAGGCAACTGGATTTTTTCGGGCATGCTTTGAGAAAAGAAGAACTGGCAGACGTGGCAGTAACTGGAAAAATTAAAGGAAATGAGCAAGAGGAAGGCAGAAGCTCACGTTCATCTAAAATCTCAGCTACCGGATGGAGATCAACGAAAAAGAGATAATCATAACAGAAAAAGATAGGAAATTATGGAGAGCAGGCAGAACAGGCAGTTCGATGGCAGAACAGGGCACTTGGAGAGAGAGAGAGAGAGAGAGAGAGAGAGAGAGAGAGAGAGAGAGAGAGAGAGAGAGAGAGAGAGAGAGAGAGAGAGAGAGAGAGAGAGAGAGAGAGAGAGAGAGAGAGAGAGAGAGAGAGAGAGAGAGAGAGAGAGAGAGAGAGAGAGAGTGTGTGTGTTCCGTTCGTGGGCGTCATATGTAGATGCACGATAGATACAAGCAATACATTGGTCTCTCGTTTTTACAGTGCCGCCATGATCTGGGGAAAAGCCAGCAATCGGGTCTTTCGAAAGAAAAAAGCAGATGGGCGGCATATTGCCCCAGGCCCTCACCTTAAATGGGCTGTCGGGCTTTTGCTTTCAAAGGAAGTGTGCTTTCCGATGTTCTCTGATAATTAAGAGGATATGATAGCCAAAGATTGTCTCAAAGTCATGGAAAAGACAGACGGCCTCTTTCTTCGATCCGTCTCTTGTTTTTGCGGCCCCTTTTCTGCTTTGTGCCTCAGGCCATAAAAAGCTCCTTGATGGCCCTGCCGTGAACAAGCGGCATTGTGTGATGCAAGGATACACAATTCAATTGGTGGATTTCAACTGTAGTTGCTCGAAATTATCAAGCTGCCGAACAATACCGACTACACTCTTGCGCAAGTACAGAGCTCAGAACGGCCAGCTTACCAGGATGCATGAAAGATTTCCATTAGAAGATTCTCGGACTTACATGGTCTTATAGCATGATCCTAGTTGACCGAGAATGATGATTAATATCTAAATTTTGTGTGTTGAAAGCTTCGTGAGAAAAGCGACGAATACAGACATGGATTAGAGTCTTGATCGTGAATAAGAGGCTTTCAAACTTCTAAGACCCAGGGATCCAGTGTAAGCTGTGAATCGAGCGAGTGTATGTCAATCATTAATGAAGCTTAGCAGCATAACATTTTTCAACAAATATTTACAGATATCATTGCTTCCCGTTGCTTCGCTCATGGTTTTGAGCGTAACCACGGCTAATTCTGGGGGTTAGAGCTATTTCAAAGTTGCAGGATTGTTTGCACCCGTCTTTTTCAGAGAGAGGCTACAAATGAGAAGAATATGACTCCAGGGTGCCAGAGTTCCCGGAACTGCTTAGGCAAAATTAAGGGCATTATCATTTAAGACCCATTTGCAATCATGATCCTTTGTGCAATGGACAGAAACTGTTAACAGAGATGAGAGAATTCAACCCAGAAGCAGTAGCGTAGCCAGGGGGCAAGGGGGGGGGGTGGCCGCTCCCTATTATCGCTAAAGATGAGTTTTGTGATTCATCCAAATCCGTTGAGAAACTGAAGGGGGTGGGGAAACCAAATTCCACTTACTACGCTCGCACTTTGCCCCCCAAAAGCAGGGGCCTGGCTACGTTACTGCCCAGAAGAAGTAGGGAGGATGCTACGGACAGGTTATAATGGTGTCTGTGTACCACAGCAGCCAATCACATTCGGGACTGAAGCATGGAAGAACAAGGAGAAGATCCTTTGTGTACTGAATGAAAAGCAAGGCAGACGTAGCAGATACCTCTGTTAAAAATATCCACAAGTCATAAAGCTTTTTCTTATCTTGAAGCAAAATTTATGTAAGAGGTTAGCAAGGAACCTAAATTGGCACCCTCTCTGCTGAAAAATCCATTCGATAGCTACATTTTTATTTTTCCCCACGTTATGTTATGCTAAATCGTGCAAGTTAGAGATTAATATTGTATGCGTGAGATGGGTGTTTGAGCATAAATCAATTTATGTATTAAATGTGCAGGGGATATCTTTCACCAATGAGAAGCTGCATTTTCTTTATTGTTCGTGCTAGGAATCTTTAATCATTTGATCAAGTATTTTAGGCCTGTTTCGGTCATTTTGCAACCATGAAATTTTCGTAAAGATAAATTTACCTTCATAATTAGTGCTCATAAGAGGGTGAGAAAAGTCACAAAAATACTTCGATCTTTTGGCTGTCAAGCAAATATTGATTAATTCCAATCCATTATGCACTCTTGTTGCTATGAATGTTCAAAAGAGGGTTGTTTTTCCGGATATCCGGAATGACAGTAGACTTGGGGACCACAAAGGAACATGGGTAGCAAAATGACTTTAAACATAGGCTTCACATCTCTTGAAGATGATTTTGTAAATGGCAGCATAGACCACGAGTTTTATGATGCATCTTGTTCAGTGCCGTCTTGGCTGCTGCTCATACCACTGCGTTTCTTGTACCTAATACTGGATCCACACTGATGCCCCATTCACACGCAAGTTAAACCAGCTTAAATTAATCAAAATTTTAGGCCAAAAGCGTAAAATGGGGTTAGGTTTCTCTCCGATGGTTCTTTGCGTGGTTCAAAGGCTTTGTGCATCAACTTTCTTCCGCCCTTATCGCACGTTACATCTCCTCCTCATTTCGAAAGCTGAAATTTCTCATGAACATTGTGAAAAAACCGTAGTATTTTTAGAACCCCTTTCATTTTACCAACAAAGAGAAGTTACAAAGAGCTTACAACTGAAGTCAAGATGCGTATAAATGCCTCAATGGAATCAGCATCGATATTGCATTGGAGAAATCAATCACGTGAACACATTTCTAACCAATCACAAACGAACACAACGCATTACCGCGAAAAGACGTGTCCTGGAACCGCCAGAAGCATTCAAGTCTTCGTCTCACTACGACAAGAGCAGATCACAATTTGAAACAAAAAATTGATTCTGTACAAGAGGGAGTTAGTCAGAGAAACTAGACTAGCAAAGGAGAACATCGTAAGAGCCGCTCCTCACTTTCTGCGACTTTGCATTGGGATGGTTAAAAGACTCAGTTGTTGGTTCAAGAATGTTTCTGTACTTTCGAGGCAGTGGCAAAAGATTGTTGCATGACGAGCAAATTCAACAAACAAGTTCAACAAATTGAGCAGAGCAAAGGAACATTCCAGTCACTTCTATAGTCAATCTGAGACGCAAATCACGAGGAAAGAAAAAGAACTTGAATTTAAATCCTGGTATTTTAGCTTATCTGAAACAGAGAACTCTTCATTTGCTGAAACTATTGCCGTACGTCATTCACAAGATTGTGCTCATAAAGACACATAACAAAAAGGAACAAAGTATGATGAAACCCCGACTGTGAAGACAGTCTCTGGCCTAGATAAAAGCAAGCAAGTCATACGTTGGTTGCTGGACTTTCACTTTTATGTCAAAATGGTCAATCGATGGACTGGGAGTTTACTTGGTCTTCTACGTGCACGGAAGGCGACATGGCAATGTCTTTACCATCATTCGCAGCATCCAAGATGAATAAACAGCTAAGTGTCTCAGCTACTTTTCTATATTGCGATTTCTACATGCCCGCAGTATCACCCGATCATTTTAGTTGATTTTGATTAAACATCATAATCCCCATTAATTCCAACTAGCGTTTGGTTTTCTACATCTTGAAAAATAGAAAGCAATTGTGATCAAAGCCCTGAAGAAAGTACCACATCTGTGATTGGCTGGTTAAGGGGTCAGTCATGATCCATAAAATAACTGACTTATGCAACTGGAGTTTTCCTGGGTGAATAGGAACTGAATTTACTAGCCAACTTTGCTGATGTAGTGCAGCAGTAGTACAAATATTAGCCAGTCATACCCGCGACAGCATCCTTCAACTTACATCAGACTATAAACTGGCAAACTAGCAATAACAATAGTTAAGAAATGCTGCGACTGGAGCACCAAGTCACTCTCCTCTACGATCTTCTCTACTCCTTTCGTTGGTCCGCAGTTCCCTGGACCCTGACTTTGTGGTCCGTAATTCACTCATAAGGACTAGATCCTCCAGAAATAGTTGCTTTTCCACGAAACAACAGGCGGATTAAGAGGCTCTGTTTCCACTGTCATTAACAACACAAAAGATTTTCCTATTATTGTTCAACAAATAACAAAGCCCATCAGCTCGAATACAGACAGACAACCTAAACAACTACCTACTTAAGCTTTTTTATTTTGTAGGTTTCCATGGGAATGCAACAAAATGGTGGGATTCTCAGTTTACTACAACACCTCATCGCACAAGAGCTCGTTGGCAACAGATGGCGATGCTATTTCTACGTTCTGGTCTGGTTGTCTACGAACACGAGTGTGTAGTGCATAACGATAAATATTTTTAGCATTCATATTACCAAAAAGTAGACAAGGGAGGGTACCTCACCATGGTCATACTAGACGCACCGCTGAATAGGCGGGTAGTTGTCTCTGTGATTCTATTTTGGTGCTTCCGTTTATCCTCTGAAAAACGAGTCGGTTTGCTACGTTTTTCTTACAAACAAATTGGTGTAACATTGACCTGTCTGCATACAGCAAAAACGACGACAACAAAGAAACTACATAAGTTCTGCTTGCAACGTGACGAAGTGGAGATGTATCGAATGTTCGTGGTAGCAACAATAAATGTTTACCAAAGGTTTTTGCCATAATAATCGGCCAAAGTGATACAGATAGCCCAAGTATTTTGTCTTTTGATATTCACGCAAAAGTGCTACAAAAAAAAAAAAATAAAATAAATACATCGTGGCACAAAAATGGACTGGTTGGTTTCGCATGGCTACAAGGCCTAGTACGGTCACAATGAGGTACCACACCCCTGGAGCGTAGTGGTATTAATAGACTAATATGCTAATTTATTCAACCCTACGATGGGAGGAAAGGGCCCAAAAGATCACATAAGCCCACGCCAAGACTAGCAGGTATTTTCAACGAGGGCATACCAGCATGCAATGCCTTGGGTCGTTACATAAGGTCAACCTATACCGTACATTATCTCTTGGTCAACAGTGGTCCCTATACTCAGCAAACAAGATATCACAGAATTGAGAATTTTCCAGGCCCTACAGAACATACGAGCAACAACAAACGAAACAAAAACACTTACTGAAGCATCAGTGAAGCTATTTTTGCACTCTAACTTCCTTCTGCAAGGAAGCGGACAAAGGAGCATGGGAAATTTATTAAGTTCCTTGAAGTTGGAACCATAATACAATGGCCAATGCTTACAACTTGTAAAGGTAAATACTAGACTGACTACATGAGCCTAGTTATCGCTAATCATAGCTTGCCGGATGCTGTAAATACCACTCATGATCAAACGAACTCTATTTGAAATGGCTTTCTTTACCTCATTCAAGGAAACGCATTATTAGATAAAAAGCACCGATCTGACAATTTTACTAGAGCTGCAAATTTGATGTAGATCTCTTAACCATTCTGTAATCGACGTTGCACCATTTCTAATTCTTTTGCATAGCAATGGACCTGTTATGAAATTGGCCACACCCAAGGAAAATCGTACTTTGGATTTCTTGTGAGCTGCAAAGTAATTCAACTACCCCCCCCCCTTTTCAGTAGTCGCAGGCTGGAGAATATGACTCACGTTAACATCATTTCAAAATAAAGAAAAAATTGCAAGGTGCAAAGTCTGCTACGTAAACACCCATTTTGATCAAAACCTTGCTATTTTAACTTATTTTCATAGTGCAGAGTGGAAACAAAAATTTGTCAGGTGGTACGGAGCTGGGAACAAAATCTAACGTGGAATTATACTGAATATTACTGCAAGTATTGCTTCATAGGCATATGAGTTTCCAGCACGAAGTAGGCGTTGCCAAAAGTACAGGAATATTTTGCCCATCTGACAGTGTCCGCCCGACAGACAGACTGCATGCACTTATTGTATGTATGCACATGTATGCGAACAATCACATTGGATGGAGAGATGGCTCGAAATGCAATCCCGAATAGCTGGGTGACACATAGATACCAAACTTCAACAAAAATACTTCCAGCAGCAAAGATTTACAATTGAACGTTGAAAAACAAACACATATATACAACAACAAAAAATCACTTTCTGCATAGAACGTCCTCCAGACAAGGGAAACCTGGTTTTTCACGGGACAAGGAGGGTAGACTGCAGATCCGTAAGGTTTATTTTGTACACCACCAGATTTCTTAAAAAGGATTACAGCTCAAGCAGCCATGTGCATTAGGCAGCTCCAACGTATCAAATGTCCATCCGACAAATTTGGAATAAAAGTATGCCCCCTTTCTCGGGCTTCAAATTGATATAAGGTAAGGACACCTGAAAAACTCCTCATGAGACACCAGCATGACTGCTTGCTCCCAAGCTACTTTATCCAAGACCAGGGACAACTAGAGACTACTTTATTCCAAAGTAAAACAAGCAAAACAAACAATTTCTTGTTCCCCTTTTATGAAACAGAAGGTTGGGCTAATAACGACGACTAAAAGGATGGACTATGATTCACACAGCCCAGGGGGGGCAAGGAAGCCTTATTAATAGCGAAGGAATGTGGTTTGCCTTTGAAGTAGGAATGGTAACAGTATAACCAGTTTTTGGAGAGTAGGCCAATTTTGAATCGCATTCATGCAAGGTAAATACTTCATTAATTTTGAAATGGGTGCTACCTGCAAACTGCACGCTGCAGACATTGTTTGGGCCCAACAGGATAGAAACTTGGCCTCAGTCCAAACTTCGGAGCAAGGCACTCCAGTCTTCTATTTTCGTCCTTTTGGGGGAAATTACCGAGGTAATTTCAGTGGCAGCAAGTGCTCCCGTACAAGCACTTATCTCACCAAAACGACTCAAATTTCAGTCAATTTTTCCTACCAAGGAGCAACATGTATATTGTATGGGGCGTCGCAAACTCTTTGATATACATGCACTGCCACTTGGATTGCTGGTCTGAGCACAGCCCGCCGAGAACAGCCTATCTCGCACCGGGTATTTCTTGAGGGAGCCGCACGCGCCATACCGCACTCTCGCACTCCCGATAGATATCGCATGTCCAGCATATCAAAAGGCTTCTTAACCGTCTTAAGAAGCCCATAAAGAAAAATGTTTTCCTCCTTCGATATTTACAAAGCTAAAAGCACGGGATCCTTGCCGCCTTCAGAACTTGCCTCCATTCCCCACAACTCTTGAGTAATTTTTATGTCTTTGTCTGCCAGTCAACGACGCTCAGGAAGCAAACAGGGTCAAAATAAAAGAAACCAGGTGGACGTTAACTCCGCTTGTTAAACCATGAAATGCCATCAGAACGTTGCATTTCTGCCTTGGTTCGTCCGGCGCCGAGGGGCAATTTTACTCATTCAAAACAAGATTCAAAATCCTTCGAAGTCTCTCCAGTACAGAGTGATTTATACGGACATCGGACGGACTTTTATGAAAACGAAAAGTGTTTGCTAAAGAATGCCCCTCGGGTGCAGCCATGCGCAAAGTCGGGTCAAACTTATTTTAAGCGCAAGCACATCAAAAATCAATATCTCGGGCCATCCTACAGGGGCTTCTGGGATAGAATTCCACTACAAGGGGCCAGACATTTCGTATCTTCTTAATACCGAAGAGGAGAGAAAGTTAATCAAAATTTTAGGCCAAAAGCGTAAAATGGGGTTAGGTTTCTCTCCGATGGTTCTTTGCGTGGTTCAAAGGCTTTGTGCATCAACTTTCTTCCGCCCTTATCGCACGTTACATCTCCTCCTCATTTCGAAAGCTGAAATTTCTCATGAACATTGTGAAAAAACCGTAGTATTTTTAGAACCCCTTTCATTTTACCAACAAAGAGAAGTTACAAAGAGCTTACAACTGAAGTCAAGATGCGTATAAATGCCTCAATGGAATCAGCACCGATATTGCATTGGAGAAATCAATCACGTGAACACATTTCTAACCAATCACAAACGAACACAACGCATTACCGCGAAAAGACGTGTCCTGGAACCGCCAGAAGCATTCAAGTCTTCGTCTCACTACGACAAGAGCAGATCACAATTTGAAACAAAAACCCACCCAAACCTCACCCCTATTCGAAAAGAAACCAAGCCCTGCTGAAGCCTTTGAATCCCACTTTTCAGTAGTTGCGTACGTATTTGTAACTAGGTTTACATCCTATAAAATTTCATTTTTCTGTTTACAAGTAATTAACTGCGAGCTGCGAAGTGATAATGGACTGTTAAAGACATTTAATATATTGTACACAATTGTTTGGTTGGACCAAAAATCTGGGGCAACATTCTGTCGGCAGCAAGTGCTCCCGTACAAGCACTTATCTCACCAAAACGACTCAAATTTCAGTCAATTTTTCCTACCAAGGAGCAACATGTATATTGTATGGGGCGTCGCAAACTCTTTGATATACATGCACTGCCACTTGGATTGCTGGTCTGAGCACAGCCCGCCGAGAACAGCCTATCTCGCACCGGGTATTTCTTGAGGGAGCCGCACGCGCCATACCGCACTCTCGCACTCCCGATAGATATCGCATGTCCAGCATATCAAAAGGCTTCTTAACCGTCTTAAGAAGCCCATAAAGAAAAATGTTTTCCTCCTTCGATATTTACAAAGCTAAAAGCACGGGATCCTTGCCGCCTTCAGAACTTGCCTCCATTCCCCACAACTCTTGAGTAATTTTTATGTCTTTGTCTGCCAGTCAACGACGCTCAGGAAGCAAACAGGGTCAAAATAAAAGAAACCAGGTGGACGTTAACTCCGCTTGTTAAACCATGAAATGCCATCAGAACGTTGCATTTCTGCCTTGGTTCGTCCGGCGCCGAGGGGCAATTTTACTCATTCAAAACAAGATTCAAAATCCTTCGAAGTCTCTCCAGTACAGAGTGATTTATACGGACATCGGACGGACTTTTATGAAAACGAAAAGTGTTTGCTAAAGAATGCCCCTCGGGTGCAGCCATGCGCAAAGTCGGGTCAAACTTATTTTAAGCGCAAGCACATCAAAAATCAATATCTCGGGCCATCCTACAGGGGCTTCTGGGATAGAATTCCACTACAAGGGGCCAGACATTTCGTATCTTCTTAATACCGAAGAGGAGAGAAAGTTAAACTAGGGTTTTGAATAGGGCCGTCTGATTGGACAATCAAACAAATCCAGTCGTTTGATGGTTGAAATCTAAACTGGTTCAGATAAAGCTGATTTTAATAGTGTCAGTGTCAATGCAGTATGACACAATTAAACCAGTTTTGTTTAAACCAGTTTAAACTGCAACCAATCAAATGACTGCATTTGTTGGCTTGACCACTCAGAAGGCCTTATTCAAAAATCTGGTTTAATTCGAGCTGGTTTAACTTGCGGTGTGAATGGGGTATAATTGAATTATTAAGTTTTCACGCAACATGTAAAGTCTAATGCCCCATTCACAGTGCAAGTCAAACCAGCTCAAACTAACTCAGGTTTCCAAATAAGGCCTTCTGATTGGTCAATGCATCAAATCCAGTCCTTTGATTGGTTGAAATTTAAACTGGTTCAGATAAAGCTGGTTTAACTGTGTCAGTGTGAATGCAGTATAATTTGTATGTAACTTTGCAACCATGAAATTTTCGTAAAGTCGAATGGACCAATATTTGTAGTGCTTGTAAGGTGAGAAAAATCACAAAAATACTTTGATCTTTTGACGCTTATGAACGATCAAAAGTGGGAATTTTTTCTGCATCACCCGGTATGAAAGTAGGCTTCGGAACCCGGAGGGGGGGGAACTTAACTTGTCCATGGTACGGGGTTGTGCCATTTTTGGGGCACCATTTTTCACGATAGAGTCAACATTTATGGGTATGGTTTTCAACAATTTTTGCATTTTCTGGATTTATCGGATCTATGGGTATAGTTTTCTGTAAGTATTCATTTATTAGTGAGCTGTTTTGGCATTTCCGGATTTATGGCTATGATTTTCCGAATATCCAGATTTATGGGTATACTTTTCAGAAATTTTGCCAGATTTATGGGCATACTTTTCAGAAATTTTTCCTGAATTATGGGTATGCTTTTGAGGAATTCTCCGGATTTATGGATGGTACTTTTACGATTTGAATGGCACAACCCCGTATCTTGGAAACTCAAGTTACCTCCCCCCCGGGCTTTGGAGCCAAAAAGCATCATGGTTAGCGGAAGGACCCCAAAGATAGGCTTCACTTCTCTTGAAAATGATTTTGTAAATGGTAGCATATACTTAGAATTTTGCGATGAATCATGTTTGGTGCCATCTTAGCCACCGCTTACACCAATTGTTTCCTCTACCTTACTGAATTAAGTTTTAACGCAACATGTAAAGTTTGATTTGCATGTGACCTATTCGTGTAATCTGAAAAAGTAATCTGGTGGCAGATAACGAAACTTTAGCTCATCTTTGCCATCAACGAAAGAATAAAAGTTTGCTTTCTGAAGTCTTATCTCTGCTTGGATTGATCTAAGCTTCTTACAAACGTGAAAGTCGCTGTTGCATGTGTTCTTGTTGTAAGATTCCTCTTGTTTCAAAAATTCTTACTAGGTGGAAAACAGTGCACTTGTACGGCTTAACGGTAAGTAGGTCAGCAGCTGGTAAGAATGACTGTCATGTTTGTTTCGTTATTTTGTTTTTTAACAGCATGGGTACCCAAAGTTTTGCAATCATTACAGGGTGATCTATACGAAATTGAAAGCTGTCAAATATTCGACTTCCATTCCCAAAAGATAGAAGGTATTATATTATCAGGAAACTTCGGGAGCGGTCATCGCAAAGGAAGTTTTAAATCAAATCCACTTGAAATAAAATTTCTGTCACTGCGCTTAACCGAAAATGCTTGTCTCTTTGTCATATCACTGTAAGCTAAACAATTTATTGACCTTACCCACAGCGCATGCAATATTCGCTCTCTTCCTTATTATCGTTCGCTTTGTTATGATGTTCCAGCATGGGCAATAAGAAATTAAAGTTCTCTTCCTCTATATTACTGTTTTTATTCATTGTTTTCTCTCTGGCCCAGGCCTAGTCCTTCACAACGTTCATCACTGTGTCAAACTTCCTCTTGTAAGAGCAAACTGAATTTTTTAGCGTTGAGCGATTCTGATTTAGGAACGAGACGTTGCGTAGGAGCTAACTATCTGATGCGAAGGAGCCATATTTGAATTTGACTTCCAACACTGAATGGCTTGAGCCGAAGAGAAAGCAACAAAGAAAAGCAATAATATCAAGTTGGTGAACTTTAATGTCTAAACTACAAACGCGAATTCATTAGCACCAATGGTTCCAGGTTAACCCTATTGTACCGGGGGGGGGGCAAAAAATGCCCCCCCACACAAACTTTTGATTATAAAATAGAGAGTAAAAAGGAATGAGAGCTGAAACGATCTTGATTTTTCCTAATTTTTAATTGCCAATTAAATTTTAGGTCTTTCATTGTTATAATTAATGTAACGTGACCAGCAGATATCCATATTTGGAGAGTAGTCACAAAAGAAATCACAAAATAACCATTACTTCTTTGTTTTAGCTTTGATTAAGTTGCTTTTGGCACCAAAAGATTGCCCTTAAAAAGTCATTTCATTTGATATATACATTATTCATATTTGCTGACATCAGCAAATTATAGGTTTTATGACGTAATTCAAAGTGATGACGTCATATTTCTAATAAAGAAGGATTAAATTTCAAAATTTTGGTAAAATTCGATGAACAGTGATCTTTTCTTTACTTTTAAGTCCTTTATTCAGGTTAAAAACCTTATCTTCTGAAATAATTACCAATTGTTGCTTCTTCAGTACAGAAGCTTATAGCGACATGGTCCTATCATTTGGTTGCCTGGCAACAAACCACGAGACCAATTAGCACCAGATTCCATTATTGGACTTCTAATAGATGTTATTACTATTGTACAAAGTTACAATAACATACTAATTATGGTTTTAGAGATAATTGGGGGGCATTTTTTGCCCCCCCCCCGGGCAGTGGTCTGACCCGAAGAGCTTGCTTTTAACCCCGTTGATTTACTTTAAGAACCAGAACAGCTTAATTTCCCATTAAATACTCAAGATATAAGAGCCTAGTCAGGCTGACTTGCAAAATTGCACGCGGGTTATACGTGGGTCTTTCTCTGAAATAGTTTTATCATTTCTACGATCATATGATGTAGCATTTGGCTTAGTCCATGGGTAGCTAGACATCGCAGTTATGTTTCAGTGCATATGTTTCTGCGGAGGAGGTATAGGAGATACTTGGAAGGAAAATTTTTTTCTTTTCGTTCGTCCTCCGTCTCCTACGCTAACTCCTCCGTAGCAGCAAACAATTTCATCCTCCGCAAAAGAACAAAGCGGCAATGAAACACAACTTCAGTGTCTAACCACCCATGCTCAATGGATCGGTTTAGCTCAAAATAGTATACTTGACCTGGTTTAATTCTTTTTCAAGTGGCGTTGTTTCAGAACGCTATACCCTTGATGAATAAAGATGAGATACCTCCCTGTTTGTATATTACTCTCAGGTGGCTGTACTAGATATCCGGAAAGATACTTCAAGTGCACTTTGAAGAAAAAGAGTCTTAGATTTTTATGCTTATAGGACTGAACAGAACTGAAAATAAACGAATCTTTGCCAACCTCGTCCCCAGGGCCTTTTGTCATATTGGGACGGGGCCTTTTCGCCTCCGTCCCAATATGACAAAAGGCCCTGGGGACAAGGCTGGATCTTTGCATCAGCGATAGGACACCCAAACTGTAGCAGTTTGAAATTTATGCCAAAAGGGAGCTACCTTCACTTAGTGTTTTTTTGTGTTTTGAACTTATTTTTACTTGGTATGAAACTACTTTCCACTGTTTGTAATTTTCAATTTTCCGCAGTGAACCTCCTTAGCTGCAGATCCAACTTAATCAAGATGGATCTGCACTTCAATTGGCACACTACAGAAAATTTCGAAATTTCAAACAGTGAAAGGTGGACCTTATCACAAAGACACAGGACAGAGAGCTGAGGAGGAACATGGTCTCCAGTCTCCACGCCTTTCGGCAAGGAATTTGATGATGATGATTTACTCAAGTGAAATTATCAAGAAACAGAGAACAGGGAAACAAGGGATTCAGTGTGATCAATCTCATATCTACCTGGTGATTAATTAATTGACTTTTAAATCCTCAATCATGAGAAAGTAAAAAGGAACATTTCCCAAGCTTTGTCTTAACTGATATCCTTCAGGTGCCTTTTCACGACGCATTTTTACAAATTATTCATTTAATCTTTTTCCCAAGCAGTTCACTAAAATGACAATGAATATGATCATTCCAAGTCTATGGATGTAAATCCAAACGCAGACCTGACTCGATAAACGAGTGAGTAAAGTATGAGACCACTGTTTGAGAAATCGTGCATCAGTAACTATGAAAACAGTTCATAGAAGGGAGGCGACATAGCTAAACTGGACTGGTGCAAGCAGTAAAATAATCTATTGTATTTGACACTCTTTGACACATGTCTATTGATGTCGGTGTAGCCATAGAAACACAGTTTGCAGGTTGTTACTTTAGCCGATTTAAATCGGTCGCACTCATACCCAGGACCAAGAAAAGTTTTCTGTCAAGAGAAATTCATAAAGAATAGTAGAAAATGAGTTTGAAGGCGCCCATGGCTTGTCATATAGTGGCATTTGAAAGGATCACCTAAGCCATGGGTCCTACCACAAGGCACGAGTTCCTTCAGTTGGATGTAGTTTAACGTCATACCCAGGACCAAGAAAAGCTTTCTGTCAAGAGAAATTCATAAAGAATAGTAGAAAATGAGTTTTAAGGCGCCCATGGCTTGTCATATAGTGGCGTTTGGAAGGATCACCTAAGCCATGGGTCCTACCACAAGGCACGAGTTCCTTCAGTTGGATGTAGTTTAACATCATACCCAGGACCAAGAAAAGTTTTCTGTCAATAGAAATTCATAAAGAATAGTAGAAAATGAGTTTTAAGGCGCCCATGGCTTGTCATATAGTGGCGTTTGGAAGGATCACCTAAGCCATGGGTCCTACCACAAGGCACGAGTTCCTTCAGTTGGATGTAGTTTAACATCATACCCAGGACCAAGAAAAGTTTTCTGTCAATAGAAATTCACAAAGAATAGTAGAAAATGAGTTTTAAGGCGCCCATGGCTTGTCATATAGTGGCGTTTGGAAGGATCACCTAAACCATGGGTCCTACCACAAGGCACGAGTTCCTTCAGTTGGATGTAGTTTAACATCATACCCAGGACCAAGAAAAGTGGCGTTTGAAAGGATCACCTAAGCCATGGGTCCTACCACAAGGCACGAGTTCCTTCAGTTGGATGTAGTTTAACATCATACCCAGGACCAAGAAAAGTGGCGTTTGAAAGGATCACCTAAGCCATGGGTCCTACCACAAGGCACGAGTTCCTTCAGTTGGATGTAGTTTAACGTCATACCCAGGACCAAGAAAAGTGGCGTTTGAAAGGATCACCTAAGCCATGGGTCCTACCACAAGGCACGAGTTCCTTCAGTTGGATGTAGTTTAACATCATACCCAGGACCAAGAAAAGTTTTCTGTCAATAGAAATTCATAAAGAATAGTAGAAAATGAGTTTTAAGGCGCCCATGGCTTGTCATATAGTGGCATTTGAAAGGATCACCTAAGCCATGGGTCCTACCACAAGGCACGAGTTCCTTCAGTTGGATGTAGTTTAACGTCATACCCAGGACCAAGAAAAGTGGCGTTTGAAAGGATCACCTAAGCCATGGGTCCTACCACAAGGCACGAGTTCCTTCAGTTGGATGTAGTTTAACGTCATACCCAGGACCAAGAAAAGTGGCGTTTGAACGGATCACCTAAGCCATGGGTCCTACCACAAGGCACGAGTTCCTTCAGTTGGATGTAGTTTAACATCATACCCAGGACCAAGAAAAGTTTTCTGTCAATAGAAATTCATAAAGAATAGTAGAAAATGAGTTTTAAGGCGCACATGGCTCGTCATATAGTGGCATTTGAAAGGATCACCTAAGCCATGGGTCCTACCACAAGGCACGAGTTCCTTCAGTTGGATGTAGTTTAACGTCATACCCAGGACCAAGAAAAGTGGCGTTTGAAAGGATCACCTAAGCCATGGGTCCTACCACAAGGCACGAGTTCCTTCAGTTGGATGTAGTTTAACGTCATACCTAGGACCAAGAAAAGTGGCGTTTGAAAGGATCACCTAAGCCATGGGTCCTACCACAAGGCACGAGTTCCTTCAGTTGGATGTAGTTTAACATCATACCCAGGACCAAGAAAAGTTTTCTGTCAATAGAAATTCATAAAGAATAGTAGAAAATGAGTTTTAAGGCGCACATGGCTCGTCATATAGTGGCGTTTGAAAGGATCACCTAAGCCATGGGTCCTACCACAAGGCACGAGTTCCTTCAGTTGGATGTAGTTTAACATCATACCCAGGACCAAAAAAAGTTTTCTGTCAAGAGAAATTCATAAAGAATAGTAGAAAATGAGTTTTAAGGCGCACATGGCTTGTCATATAGTGGCATTTGAAAGGATCACCTAAGCCATGAGTCCTACCACAAGGCACGAGTTCCTTCAGTTGGATGTAGTTTAACATCATACCCAGGACCAAAAAAAGTTTTCTGTCAAGAGAAATTCATAAAGAATAGTAGAAAATGAGTTTTAAGGCGCACATGGCTTGTCATATAGTGGCATTTGAAAGGATCACCTAAGCCATGGGTCCTACCACAAGGCACGAGTTCCTTCAGTTGGATGTAGTTTAACATCATACCCAGGACCAAAAAAAGTTTTCTGTCAATAGAAATTCATAAAGAATAGTAGAAAATGAGTTTTAAGGCGCACATGGCTCGTCATATAGTGGCATTTGAAAGGATCACCTAAGCCATGGGTCCTACCACAAGGCACGAGTTCCTTCAGTTGGATGTAGTTTAACATCATACCCAGGACCAAGAAAAGTGGCGTTTGAAAGGATCACCTAAGCCATGGGTCCTACCACAAGGCACGAGTTCCTTCAGTTGGATGTAGTTTAACGTCATACCCAGGACCAAGAAAAGTGGCGTTTGAAAGGATCACCTAAGCCATGGGTCCTACCACAAGGCACGAGTTCCTTCAGTTGGATGTAGTTTAACGTCATACCCAGGACCAAGAAAAGTGGCGTTTGAAAGGATCACCTAAGCCATGGGTCCTACCACAAGGCACGAGTTCCTTCAGTTGGATGTAGTTTAACGTCATACCCAGGACCAAGAAAAGTTTTCTGACCAAAGATATACATAAAGAACAGTAGAAAATGACTTTTAAGGCGCGCATGGCTCGTCATATAGTGGCGTTTGAAAGGATCCCCTAATCCATGGGTCGTACCACATTGCACGAGTTCCTTCAGTTGGATGTAGTTTAACGTCATACCCTGGACCAGTATCAAAGTACTCATAAGGCAGCGGTGCATGAAATTTGAGGCACCTGTACATCACTTGTCTCAGGATGTTGCAAAACTGCGTCCCTTTATGGGATTTGGACACCATAATGCCACATTTACCGCTGAGAATGGGCCCAAAACACGTCCAAACCTTTCACTATGATTCCCTTTTGAGCAAGGTACACCGCAGGTCCACGACATAACTCTACGTTCGATGTTATTAACCTGATTTTCTACTTTTGCTCAGACAAGGACTAACAGCCAAACAGATTGCGAGTACGGACTAAATACTACCGAAAACCTGAAGAAACATTGCTTCGAACGTAGCTCCACTTACAATAGTCATGAGTGTCAGGACACTATGATATTGAATTAGATCGTATTAGATTCTTTGCCTACCCTGAAATGCCATAAAATTCTCTTTCTTGCCATTAGCAGCCTTTCTAAGCCATACTTCCTGGCCTTGAACTGAAGAGCTCATCACAAGTGCTTTTGACCTTTGCTATCTTTCGAGACGCTGGGTAGGTACAGTAATGTGCAGGAGATGGCAAAGATCGTTTAGGCCCAAACATTTTGAAAGCACAGGTGATGGAGCTCATCAGTTCAAGGCCAGGAGGTATGGCTGAGAAAGGCTGCTACCCGGGGGGGGGGGTAACTTGAGTTTCCAAGATATGGGCTTGTGCCTTCCAAATCATGAAAGTACCATCCATAAATCCGGAAAATTTTCTGAAAATTATACCCATAGATCTGGAAATGCCAAAACAGCTTATCAATGAATGAATTTTTACAAAAAACTATACCAATAAATCCAGAATATGCAAAGTATTGTTGAAAACCATACGCATAAATCCAGAATCTATCATGAAAAAAGTACCGTAAAAAATGGCACAATCTTGTACCATGAACAAGTTAAGTTGCCCCCCGAGCTCCAAAGCCTACTTTCATACCGGGTGATGCAGAAAAAATCCCCAAATCCGCGGGGGGGGGGCTACTAATGACAAGGAAGAGACTTTTATGGCATTTCAAGACAGCTAAAGAATCTAATTCGATCTAATTCAATATCATAATGTCCTGCCCCTCATGGAATAGTCAAGTATTGATCTAATTAGCTAATCAAAAACTAAGAATTGGCACGCGGACTGACCAAATCAAGGAATTAGCAATATGATTGGATGGGCACAAAACGCGGCTACTTAGGCACTGGTCTATGTTTTGAATGTAGCCATTATTCAATTAAATGCGGAAAATTGAAAACTCATCTTGAAAGTCAACAAGTCAAAAAGGGCTTCATTTAATCATTCTATGTTAGATCCATAGATCCATCCTGAAGGAAAAATCAGGGTCTAGTACCTGGGGTAACCCCTGACCAGCCTATAAGAAAAAGGGCAAACAGAAACAAATGAGAAATCAAACGTCCGTACAGCATTGAATTCCCAGTTCTAATCATCTACACTAATATTGGTCATATAAAGCTTTGCTCACATGTGTCAATCAAAATATTTGTCAGGAGATTTGTTAAAAATTTTCGCTATCAGAAATTAAATCATTTGCTGATTAAATAATACAAACAGGTTCCAGGCTCACATCGGTTCATTTCAAACTATGGCTTTCTTGAGATACGTTTTAAGCAAATTACGCCACAAATTATAGGTCACCTGACATTTGCGATAACGCAAAATCAATCACGTAAAACACTTGAATTATATTTATCCACAGAAATTTCCAGTGGCATCTTATTTGTGACGGACCCAATTCTTTGTAAAGAGTCTGCTGATAAGAAATTGCAGTAGTCTCATTTACATAATCAATAATCAAAGAACTCGGGTCCTCTCTGGTAAAATTAGTAGGCTTGGGGTAAATTGTGAGGTAAAAATTTTTGATAAATTTCGCCAAATGTCTATTCAGAATGTTTCTCTCGCGAGAAAAGCTCAAACCATCTTCTTTGACACAGTGAATGTTGATTTATCAGTCCCGGACCTACTGTTTTGAAGAAATCTACACTACTTATTTTTCCCAGCCTACCCATTTTATCCCAGCAGACCCTGTGATCTGCGGTCAACTCTAAATTGAGAAACTACTCAATTTTTCTTTTTTGGTTGTTAACAGTTAAAAACAATTTTATCAAAATTTATTGCTTACGACTTTGTTCTTTCTTATTTCTTGTAAACAAACAGTCAGTAATCAATGCTGATAACTTTTGGAGCTTAATTCTATGGGAAATTAAGAAAATCTACAAAAGAACCTCGTCTAATGAAAATTAAGTCCAGATTGAAGAAACAGTATTACAAGCCCGTATGTTTCTTATGAAGAATATTTGATTTAAAACGGATACAACCCTTGCGACGACGATTTGAGCCCACAGTCTGTCAAAAATTAATTTAACTCATATAAAATCAAGATTAAACCATATTTATTTAGAAAAGCAACCGCAGCATTCGAAAGAAAGCAAGTCTGATAGCAAATAGAAAATGAACTGATAGATTCAATACTTTGCTAGCGTAATTATTCCAATGAGGGTAATTAGCTAGCGTAATTATTCCAATCACTTAGACTAACTACCTTAATGATTCTTTTCTACAGGTGCACCAAAATGAGTTCAGCTGTTTGCAAAATCGCAATACCGGAAATACCGGATTGATTTCAATTCATCAAAAATCGCCTGATAGAAGAAAGACTGAAGGATTTCTTGCTATTTTGCGCGCATTTTTAAGTGCATGGCAAACAAGATGTAAATTCAACATTACGAAGTTTCATCGGTTTCGAGACGGCAGAAAAGAGGCCTAAACATTTCACCAAATTGTAAGGAATCTCTCACACAGAACAACACACTGAGACATTAAATCGCTCGTAACAGTTAAGGAATGAACTTCGTTAAAAATAAAGAATATTTTCAACCCCATAGTAAGAAATGTACAGACGACTAGAATATTGTTTTGCGTAAGATGTTTCTTTATGATTTGATCAAGTGTTTCAGGACGTCTTGCAGGCATTTCGTTGCAAACAACGAATTTCGTTGAGTCGAGTTTACATGCATTAGCAGTGTTGATAAAAAATCGAAAAAACTCGCAAAAATAATTTGGTGTTTTGGCTATCAGACCAACTTATTCCATTCCAATCTCTCCAGTAATCTATGTACTATGAATTCTCAAACACCTCAACCTTTCACGGTGCACCCAATAAAACTTAATTTAGGTCAATTATCAGACTCTCTTCATGCCTCAGAGCTATCAACTGTCAGCAAAGAATTTCTCATTAATTGAGATTCACTGTTGATGCGTGACGATTCTGTATCTTGACTGTTCGGAAGAGAATCAAACCTTTTAGGAACACCTCCCTGCCCAGAGTCAGATCCTCGCCGTCTCAAACGATTCATCACACTCTTCATCCAAGATTCATTTTTATATCTGGTAAAACGTTCTCTCTCATTGCGAACTTTCTGCAAATCGTGCACTTTTATATTATACTCCAATAAACTATCTCTAGGATCGGTACCTTCACGTTCACGCCGATTCATGTATCGATGAATGTTGAACAGTCTGAAGATTTCTGTCTCGTGTCTTGAAGTCATCTTATCTAACATTTTCTCAACTGATTCAACAAAATTGTTCGAAATCTTGTCAGCATCTTCAAATAATTGCTCCATTGCTACTTCTGTCTCGTTTTCTTCCATGAATGACTCTGAAGGATAAAAAATAATATAACAAAATGAGTTTTGGTACATGGTGCCCAAAAATACAGGAATCAGGTTTGATGCAATCGAAAAATCAATTAATAACTTTTCAGCCATTCTAAGAAAGAATCTGAATTGAATATCAATCTCCAAAGATTTCATTAAAGTCTAGATTTGCAAAAAGCACTCGATAGAATCTGAGCAATATCGCCATATGAAAAATCATGCAATACATTATGCTTTATACATTATGTCTTTTACTGTTGGAAAAGACATATTGCTAACCATGATCTCTTTCAGCACCAAAGTTTAGCCCTATACCTCTGAATGTCAATCTAAACATGGCCTATATTTGTTGTTTTTCTGAAGGTTATTACTTCACATCATATAAAGTTAAATTAATGAAAATGATACACACCAAACTTCAAATGTTCTTCTTTTACCTTCTTCTTACGTCTAAACCTCCATATTTCATAAATGAATCCAAAAACTATCGAACCACCAATGAATGCTGATATCACATTCACTATTTGTTTGTAAACTGGAGAATCAGCCTGGAACATACCAGGACTTTCACTTCCACCACCTTGAACAACTGCTGAATCTTTGTCCTAAAATAGATCAACATAATCACTCGTAGTATATCATGTAAAACATAATCCCAATTGGTATGACTTTAGACTTACCCCCAAGTCTACTTCCTCAACTCCATCTAACAGATCCCTCTCCCATACTTCCCAGATCCGCCATTCCAGCACTCCGTAATGCAATTTGAAGAAAGGGACTAAGGAGAGCGCAGCCTATTCTGACAGCCTTGGCAACACACGGAAATCAGAGGAATCCTCTCCTTGCAGCTCAGCTGCATCTCCTTCCAAACTTGAGTTATTTTCTATTCACAAGCACCTTTCTCATGAGTCACACGATACTCGCTTAGGCCGGTAGATGCTTTCTCTGGATCAGTCAGCCAATTGATCATCCTTTCACTAATTGGTGAGTGTATTTCGAGCCACTTTATTGAAGGTAAATGTCCTCGGTTTTGAAGCGGCTCAGTTTAGACCCAACCGATCAATAGGCCTAAGTGCAAACGTGAGTGAACACATGCAATAAAATGGCTCAAAACACACTAACAAATGAGCTGAATGGTTGCAAGACACTTAGGTAATCCAGAGAAAACGCTTGCCATGCTAAACAAGTATCATGCAAATCTTAAAGGTGCAAGTAAATCGAAAAGATCAAGCGCAAATTTTGTTTTTCATCGTTGTGTGAAATGTTGGATCTGGTTGACCACTCGAACAAATATCTCGGAAAACATCTTATTTTGTTTTCATAAATGCGCCTTTGTGCATGCTTCACAGCGTCTCGGTGATTGCACAGACAACTTCTGCTCACAGGTTTCGAACAAATGTTTGGCGAAATGTTTGGCGAAATCTTAGTTCTGTTTGACCATCAACATGGAAAAACTGAATTCTGATAAAAAATGTTTGGTGAAATATTAGATCTGTTTCACCGGAGCTTTAGAGACTTGAATCCTTTTTTTTCGTTCAAAATAAGATCAGACACAGACAAACACACACACTTACCATTTTCTTCACTTCCACATATCTTTCTACTTCTCTTTGTAGACGAGCTTGGTTCGCATGAATAAAATCAGTAAAAACGGCCACAAGCTTGGTTAAGTTTCCATTTAGTCCAACTCCAAAGTTATATTTATTCGTCTTGATAGTCTTTTGTACGTAGAGTGCAGTGTTATCAAAGAATTTTCCATGTAATGAAAGAACATATGAATCAATGAGAGCTCCTTGTATTTCATCATTCATGACCATTGTAAGGGCTTCCGGTACAGAGGTTTCTAGGTAGAACAAAAATATGACATGTTCTGCACACGAATATTTACATGGTTGAGTCGCATCGAAAAAAGTTAAACAAAATAGAGTAATTAAGAGGTTTAAAGCATGGGCAATAATGCTCCGTGTTTGTAGATAAGAAATTAAACTTTATTACCTCGATAATACTGCTTTACTTTCTTGTTTTCTCTTCGGCTGAACGCAAGCCAGTGCTAGGAATCAAATTCAGATGGCTTCTGTGCATCTGAACGGTTAGTCCCTACATAGCTTTCATCTTCGTTTCAAACTTCCTCTTACAATATTTTCAGAGGCAGTTTAAAATGAAGATGAACGCTCTGTAGGCGCCAACACTTCAGACCCGCAGGAGCCATTTGAATTTGATCTCTAGCACTGCACTGGTTAGGCTTGGGCCAAAGGGAAAACAACGCGACTCTTAACAAGTCGAGTAATATTATGTGTCACCTGACCAAGTGATTTTAGCAAATCAAAGAACGCAAGGAAATAAGGGACGAAAAGGGTAAGTCTAATAGTTCCCAACAAGTAACTCCTTTGAAAGAAAACAAGACCCATTTTGTTCCAATGTACTCTATAACATGCAGCAATAAAAGTACACTTCTAAAAATATCTACCGTACCAAAGTCTAAAAATATAAGGTAATACGTACTGTTCACTGGTATTGCACCTTTAAGAAGCGCTATTTTCTCTTCAAATGTCCCTCGAACAACCGCCATCTATAAAATAGACGAAATTGATAGCTCTGCAAACAAGTGACAGAGTAGAAACAGCATAAAATGGCGTCATCGAGCAATCTGAGACTTTCTGAGGCGTCATCAAGAAGTGTTCAATAAGCTTTTTAAAATGCTAAGTCAAAAGTGTAAGCCCAAGAAAGTAAATATCGACTAGGCAGAAAACTATAAAATGCTATACGTACAGGATGTAGATTCAACTATCTCGGTTTTTACATATTTTCATAGGTCAAGCTTCAACTTAAAGTTTGAGACCTTGTGTGAGTAAATCTGACAAGTGGCTGCTGATTTGTGGTAGAGAAAAGGCAAAATAAATGGTCGCTTCAAAAGCAGCACTTTCATTGTTCTCCAGCAATATCAAAATAAAGTAAGCTCCAAAATAAAGGGCTAAAGAGTTGTGTCAGATTTTTTTGCTAAATTTTGCAAAAGTTTAGCGGCGTTTCCTATTCATAGGACAGCAGTTTCTACCTTATAAAATACAGTGAAAATTTTAATACGATGCTAGAATCCATTCTCTGAAAACTTGCTTTATTTTGACATTGCTGGAGAGCAACAGAAGAGCCGTTTTGGGAGCAACAACTAATTTTGCCTCTTCTCTGCCATAAATCAGCAACCACTTGTCAGATTGACTCGAACAAGGTCTTAAACTCTAAGTTGAAGCCTGACCAACACAACTGTGAAAAAGCCAAAGGTATTTGAATATACAGCTCCTCTACGGTAGTCAAACAAATAGGATACAATTACCTTTGGACACCCTATGCATTAATCAACATCTAATTTGAGATCGACTTTGATAACTAGTCATCGAAGAACCACGGACAAACATTGAAGTATTCGCTCTACAAGGAATGACTTTTGATTGTCATTCTACGCTATAATTGATAAAAGTTGCATGTGCTCTGTGTGATAGGCGCTACGCCTAATATTTGCCAGTTAAAATATTGAGAACGACTCTTTTCCTTTCAAACATTCAAAGGAGTCAACGTTTCTTCGGGGGCCAAGGTCCGAAGTGCAGCAAACAAAAATAGGATGTCCAAGTTTTTCAAATCAAACTGAGATTTTTATTGTCTCTAAAATAATACAAACTTACACAAACAAGTTAAAGTAGAAGTTCTGCAAAGATAGCAGCATTGTGTTAAAGTTGTAGTTGATGTGGTGGATGCGTAACTCCCTAACAGACCTAGCGGTATAGAGAGAAATCAAGGGGATCCTGGAAATTAACAAGCATTATCTCCTGGAGGATGGTAATAATTAGCATAAATTCCAAATCTTTAAATTGGCGTAAAAGGTGGGTGTGCAATTCTATGGCCGTTTTCTTTAAACTGAATAGCTTAAAAGAAACTTTGGCTTCCTACCCATGATTCTACCGTTGGACTTTCAAAAACTTTGAATATCTTTTAAAATTACGGTGTACTTAATATTTCATATTTCATTTGAGGAAGTGAAGTCATCAAATTACTGAATCATATGCCACAAAAATGACAGACTTTTGCTTGATATCAATTTGTAGACATCTACCGGGTGAGTCAATAAAAACGCCTGGCGTTTAAAAAAATCCTGGTCCCTGAATATCGAAGCAATGAAATTGAAAACTGTCTTATTTTATCCCCGACATGTCAAATTAGGTCCAGTAATTTGCCCGGTTTTAATCGGCCATTCCTTCCCGTAGAAATAGGAGATTTTCTATAGAAAGCCCCTTTCGAAAACCTGCAAAAACGAGCGAAAACAGCAAGCAAAATTTCCCTTTGTTCTCCTTCCTGACAATAATGACTCTTGAATGTGTACATGTATTTTGTCCTCATGAGAGCATGGATTCCCCCTGAATGAGTTATTCATACTAGGGGGAAGCCTTTTCAACCCACCAAAAAGAAAGCACGTGCTAAAGCGTGCTGAAAGTCATCGCTGTGAGGTTAACACATTAGGGACTTTTGCTTGCAATTTTAGCACGTTTTTAAGGTTTCTCAAAGGGGCTCATTTTAGAAAATCGCTTACAGAATCTGAATGGAGTGACCGATTTTAGTCAGGAAAATTTCTAAAAATGATTGAATAATTTGGCTATTCAATCATGTATTGCAAGATATTATTGCTTATATATTCAGGGAGCAGTAGCCTTTCAAACGCCGGGCGTGTTTTTAGACTCACCCGGTATGTACTATGATTTTCCCGGGAGCTATTTCATGTTTCGTCAAAACAGTTTAGAAATAACGATAGCTTTAAGTTTTTAAGAAAGGTTTCTTTAATAGACCATTTTGACATTTGGAAACGGGATCTGGGGGTAGCAATATTTTCTGTAAATAGCTGCCACACGGCTTTCACGAATGAAAAAGCTAACTATACGAATCTGGGTTGGAGACAGTCTCCCTTCTGTTACGAGGCTTATGGGTTATAGGACAACTTTTCAGGTACATGTTGGGTAATCTGTCTCCTTGTTTTTTTTCCATTGTGAACTTGAAACCAATAAACCAGTAAAGTTCAATTCATCGTTCGTGGAAGCCGATTGGTTGCCATTCCATTATTGGTTGTCCTTCGCAGACCTTTTTCTAAATGCAAAAATGGTCTATTCATGAAAACGAAGAGAAACGCGCTAGTTCTGAATATATTGAAAATTTCAGACAAGCCCAACGGCAGAATCGTAGCAAAATAGCTGAAGTTTATTTGAAACCATTCAGTTCAAAGAAATAGGTAGCTGACAACACCTTTTTAAAGATTTGGGAGCTATGCTGTGATAATCTAACATGGAAGAAATGTTCTCACCTTATTATTGTATAATCTGACATTTTCAATGATGACTTGCTCCTTGACATACAAAGCTGATGTTAAAGCACTACCAAGTATTGCGTACAAACACAATCCCATCAAGGTCCATGCGATAGAGAAAACCTTAGCTTGGAAGGATCTTGGCGTCAGGTCTCCATACCTGTGCGAAAAAAGAAAATTTAAAATGGACAGGCTCTCTCATTTTTTTTTCATTTTCATCTTAAAGGGCTACCCCAAATAACGTTGGCTAATACATCCAGACCGTACAAATTAGGGCAAATATTTTCGGTCAAAATGATGTCAAAACAGATATAGGGCCTAATGAGATAAGCACCAAATGTCTTTCCGATTTCGCCAATAGCCCGTAGCCGAAAATCTCCAAAGCCTCATTTTCACGGACCAATCAGATGGCGAATGAGCAAAATAGACAAACGAAACGAGTAAACGTTTAGCAGGATCTTATTTGCCTTCATAAAACGCAACAAGGGCAGAAAATTGCATGTAAAATCCCGAATAAATTTGAAGAAGTCTTCTCTCAAATATTAGAGTTTCAAACTACTCGTTTTAAATATCTCACGGTCTAGAGGAGTTACGGCGTCTCTTTATTTCAGTAACAGGATAAAATATGACTTCAAAATGGAAAAAAGGCTCTGTATCTGGGAAAATTCGAGAAAATATCTTTAAGTAGTTTCAAGTAGAGCAACTCTGCGCATACCTTACAGCCACATAACTTACTCGACTTTTACATTGCTGGAGGACGACAGAGGTACTATTTTTGAAGCAACTATCTTGCCAGTTCTCTGCCATAAATCAGCAACCACGTGTCACATTGACTTATACAAGGTCTCAAACTCTAAGTTGAAGCCTCACCTATGCAACTATGTGGAAACGGAGATAATTGAATCTACGGCTCCTCCATAGCAGCCAAACAGACGGGGCATAATATTTTGGGACATCCTTATTAAGGTTATCAGTCAATCATAATAACACTCCAATACTTACCCAACAGTTGTCATAGTTACGTAGGCCCACCAAAATCCGTTCCACATTCCTTCAAACACCGATGGCGGAAATTCTTCGGGATTTGAGGAAGAATCCTAAAATATAGAAGAACCATGTATTAACTAAAACATTCACAATTTGAAAAGATGCTGTTCGTTGGATATCAAGGCAATAACATTCGCACATATGTCATTTGATGGTGGACATGCCAATAATTTTTTCTTAATTTACCTATGAATCTTTGTAGTTACGTTATGAGTGATTTTGTCGAGAAAGCTCTTTTAAGAACCCTGGAAAACGGCTAAAACGTTGAAAACGGCTTTACACGGTTATTTTCATCAAAGTCTCACATATGCTAAGATTCCCTTTACTGCTAGGGACCAAGGACGGTTTGTCAAATTTCATTTCAATGGAACAAATCTTAAAGGCACTTGGGCATCCAGCATGCATTGCGAGCCTTTGCTTTGCTTTTCGTGAATTTCATTCAAAAAAGCTTCATTCAATTCAATTTCATCCAAAGCGTAAACAAGTAAAGAGAGATATGGCCACGTGTAGAGTAGCAGTGACGTGTAACTCAGTTGGGCGACATCACAAAGTTATTCTCAAGTGGCATGAAATTATGCCACCGTTACATATAGGGCTGCAATGCATGCCGATTGCCCGATATCCCTTAAAGACCCATTGTCAACCGGCATGCTTTGGGTGGACCAGCAATACCACAATGCAATTCTTGACGGGCAAAAACAAACAAACTCTTTAAAAGTAATGACTGAAGAGCCCCCGTGCAAAACAAATACAAAGCCTTTGCCGCAAAAAACCCAACACAAAAACAAGCCCCCATTATACTATCTGATCTTTATCGTGCTTCTCTTTATCTTTCTGCTGAATTTTAAGGAAGTTCTATTTTGAAGCTATACAATTTTTGTGCAACATTTGAAAGCAATTCGTCGCAGCAAATGGTTTCACATCATATTACGGAAAGGCTTTTATGGGGGCTTCTGTTTGCCTTTGCTTGACCTTGGCAACTCTTCTCAAAGGCTTTGTGATACTTGCATGCACGGGGCTTCGTCAGTCAATAGTTTGAAAGAGTTTGTTTCAGTTGACAGTCAAGAATTGCTTTGTGGTATTGTTTGTCCACCCAAAGCATGCCGATTGCCCAAGATCCTTTAACAGAAATTTTAAAACCAAATTAAACCATAATGCACTCACCAATACCCATAAAACAAATCCTGAAGCAACGGCGAAGAGCATGTTGATTAAAACCAACGGCCATATCGATAGTATTGATTTCTTCATGGCTTCATTCTTACTAATTATAGTCACTTTCTTTAAAACAACCATTGATGTCAGAGGATAATCGAGAAGAGGCAAGAACGCCCCTTCACTTAAAAACTGTTTCTGCAGTGTGCGACCTTGGATGGGAAACACCAGCTTGACAAATGGCGATGCAGCGTTAATGCAGCCTTGTTCAGAACTTTGCATGCTTTTCTGTCCACTTTCATCAAAATCGAAATGCATCACAGAGTATCCATGTCCTCTGGGACCATTGCAGTTTTCACAACCCCATATTGCCATGTCTTTAATGAATTCACCAAAAATGCCTTTGGGAATGTAGGAAAGGCTGGAAACACCAAACTTGCTTAGTTTTGAGCCATCAATACTCGTGTTATAAGTATAAGGTTGAATTTGCCACCAGCTGGTGTAAAGGTGTTTGACACATCGACAGGTTTCTGACATGAAATAAAATTCAGATTTGATTCAGCGACACTTTAAATTGTGTGTATAACTGAATGAGCCAAAAAAGTATCAACTGTCAAAAAATCTCAAAACCATGCAAAAATTAACGAAATTTCATCATGGCGAGCCGGAAGAAGGCATACAACTTGTAAGACCTCACAAAATAATCTTTGAAATTTTACTTCAACTTTTTTATGTGATATTTCCTGCGTGAAATCAGTATCGAGCCAATACCGGAAGTCACTAGCGATCCTTTTTCCGCCACTTTGACACAACCCGGCCTTACAACGCTAGACTCATGCAGTTTCGTCCCTTGTTTCAATGCATTCTTTAACTTGCTAATATCACATGGTCAAAAGAGATTCATAGCATTACTCTGATAAAGTAGCTCCACTTTAGGCCCACGTAGAATGATTCCGTAGTCACCAATCAAATTATTAGAACGTTGTTTTCAACCAATAAGGGCGCTATCTTGACAACTGCACAGAAAAAACGGTTGATATGGCCTAGAGCTCTCGCTGCGGCAATGAATCTATTTTGTTTCCACAGTAGAATATTACTGCTTGAAAGTATAAATTTTGTGATTAGCAGCTCAAGACAACATCATTCTTTGTGCTAAAAGTTTTTTGCCAATTTTCAAGCTCTTTAGACCAGATGTTGATGTGATTTTGTTGAATGTACGCCAGCTGTCGCTTGCTTAGGCCATTATTAAAAGTGTTAACACATTTTCTAGTATCATGAGTCCCTTTTTACAAAGTCATCAGCAGATCAAGGAATGCAGTGAAACAAGGGACGAAAAGGCATAAGACTACTACATCACCCTAACAAATATCACTTGCTGAGATGATTGAAATAAAGCAGCGTTGAAAATTTAAAGGTTAGAGTCATAGTGTCAACTATGGTCAGTTCTGTTGCAAGGGTGTGAGGCATGGATGATCAATAAAGAAATGTAAAAATAATAGAGGGAAAATAAAACTCTTTCTTCAGCAGCATGATTCGAATGGCTTAGATACGTCAAGTAATGATACACTTTGAAGAAGAATCGGAGTGCGGAGAAAGCTATCAAAAGAAATAACATTAAGGCAACGGTAATTGTTAGGCAATGCAATGTGACTGGATAGAAAACTTAGCATTCACAGGAGAAATTCAAGGAAAGATGGACAGAGGTAAACCGGTCCAAGAAGAAAAACTGAAAACATCAACAACAACATGAGTGTAACGGACGTCTTGCAGTCAACGAAAGATCGTAGCAGGTGGGAGGCCATACTAGGCTCTGGAAGAGCATGAAACCTAGAAGAAGTTAGAAATAAACAAACACTTACTTGCAAAGATCGGCTGAGAAATAAGACCATCACCGTGTTTTGTTGTGCCAAGAATCTGTATCTTGTAAGTACAAAAAGTAGATAAATATTCCAAATAGACTTCGTTTACGTTTACTGGCACAATCTTTAGCAATGTGGGACTGTTCTTCACAATCTTGTCTGACTCTGAATACTTCTGATAAAATATTTTGTATGTTAGTATATGGCCATGTCTGTGTCCCTTTGGGATGGGCTTCCATCTTAACAGTAAGGAATATGGGCCAGTATAGTCTATGCTGTGAATGTTTTGTGGTGACATTGTTGGCACTGGAAGATAAATTTCATAAGATTTTAATAAACAAGGCTGCAGTAAAATTTGTGTGATCACAACTCACATGACATTGGGCGAAGTACTTTGGTTAAAGATTTGGCTTTATTACTTAAAAGGCACAAAATGATAGGTTAAAAAGCCTTATTCTGAACCATATTTTATAAGCAACAATCGAAATCTTGAAGATCAACGCATGCGTCTTTGTAAGAAAAGAAAAAGTTTTATTAACTCGAAGTTGCCCTACTCCCAAAACCGCAACGCCATACAAGTGCTATTAGAGGTCCTAAGGTGACTGTCTCCTCTCACAGTGAGCAGGGTTAGACAATGAGAGAGAAATCATCGATTACCTTACAAGTCATGCTACAGACCGGTTTCGTCCAATGTCATGACTCATCAGTGCAGCTAGACAGCACGAGGACTATCAGTATTACCCGACATTAAATGCTAGGGTCAAGTTACCTGATGAAAGTGGGTGGAATTCTGAATATTAACGCACGAGTCTTTGCAGGGCAAAGTAACAGTCAAACTAACTCCAAGTTAGCCCTAGACTTATGTCCTAGAGTCCCTTGTTTCCCTGTGATTCTTCGACTTGAAAATGGCGCTTCGGTCAATAGAGACTCACAACATCACTCTTAAGAACCTGACCCTATTTAGGCCCAAGCTCTGAGCTTCCTAGAGTACCAATCAGACAGAGAGATTTGTGAATTATAACAATTACTGCAAATTTGATAAAATATTCGATTCGATTGAGCAACTGATAATACTCCCACGGTATTCGAGATTCGAAGCAGTAATTCTATCATAATTCCTTTAATGATAGCAGAAAATAGGATCAACTTTTTCAGTGTTTCATGATGAGTCCTTGTTGAGCAAGGTTTACAGCAAGGATGCAATGGTCTCACTATCATAAGTCTAAGTACGGGTACAGAATACCATTAGAGGTACAGTGCACCCACGAACTCACCGTCTTCATCTGTCCTCACTGTGACGTTTGCACTTATCAGTCCCTGCCCTACTATTGTGGCACCATAAATACGTAAATCATAAAATGTCCATTTTCGCAAATTTCGTATTTCAGTTGAGTTGGAATTGGCAGTGATATTAAAAGCACGCCATGGTTGCAATGGATTCAGTGTCTCCCTGAAACAGCAAATAACAAAAATAATCATAGATGGTGTACCAAGTACCTAACAATGTATTTTTGCACAGTCATCAACCGTTTGTTGCATCACCGATAACAAAACAATTTCCTAGCCAAGTGTCTCAATGGCCGAGCTCATAAACAAGTTGACATCGGGTCAATATCGGGCCTCATGTAAACAGGAGCAAATTTTTTCAAATTTTCATGTCGGCATGAGTTCATGTCGCCCTAAGTTTTATGTCGGGTCTCTTGTAAAGGGGCTCTTAGATACGTTGCAAAATCTTGAAATTGCTATGAATTCGTGGGAACTTAATTTCAAAGTAGTCCTTTAGCAGCATTAAGAGTATTGCAGAGAAGTTTGCTAGTAGTGTTAAAGCATAGAGTATTGTACAAATTCAATTCTAATATAAAAGATAAAAGGGATGGTTAATGCAAACCTTTGAATTGAGATAATCACTCGCTCGCTGTACTCTAGCGAATCAGCGAAAGCGAAATTATTTGAAAGTACCGGGTGAGTCGATAAAAGTTTACGCGTTTGGTTGGCTGTGGAATAAAAAGTATGGGGCCGATGTTCCAAACTGAAATGTTTATAGATCGGTCAAAGACTAACTTGCATGACAAAATTTTGTTTGGTAAGATCACTCATCGTTTATGCCCAGAAATGATGCTGCTGGTGAACTGCAAATTTGGGAATGAGGATTCCAAATTCCATGCTGGTCCAAGATTAACTTGCTATTAAGATGAAAGTCCTAATTCTGAAACCGAAAATGGAAGCTTCGATGCATCATAAAACATGGACCAGAACGGAATGTGGAATTCTCAATTCCCATCCAAATCCCTTACAGACAATTTTGTAATTATTGAGTGTTAAAGATGTGTGATTTTCCCAAACAAAATTTTCTTATAAAAATTTAGCCTTTGACTGATAGATTAAGATTTGAATTTGAATATCGGTCACATACTTCTTAATCAATAGCCTGCCAAACGCGTGAACTTTGTTTGACTCATCCGGTAGTTAATTTTAGCATTCGAAAGCACTGTTAAGCATCCATACCTGTAATAGACGGTATAATAAAGAATATAGCCATTTCGATATTCCCAAACAATTCTGTCCCACTCAAGATGTAAACTCGTTGAGCTCGTATTCCAACATCTGAAGTCTGTTGGCTCCCGTGCTGGCACTTGAAAATGAACCAAAATATATTTTATAAAGCTAGGAATTTTATAAAATTGTAATGATTCGTAATGTTAAGATAATTGTGTCCCTAATCATGACTGTGCTTTTCACTATGACAAACAAGAAATTATTCCGAATCTGCATTTCCTTTCCTCGGACTGTTTTGTCACGAGGAGTAGCAAAAACGGGAAGGTAGCCTAACTTTGCGTTTGGTATGGTTTTCATGCTGTTTTATTGGCTCAATTCGTAAACGTCGTGCCTAGTTTGTTATCCAATCAATTTTGGAAGCATATACTAAGTTGCCACTCTTTTAAACAACAAATTTTCCTGCAAACGATCAACATTTGGGTGATAGTGATAAACGATATGAAACATTTTGTACGTGACATGATGCTGTAATAGACCTTTTAGCTATTCTGAAAAAAAAGAATCTCAACCAAACGATACTTCGCCATATTTTGTAGCATTTTTGAATGTGCACAATAGTGATAGAAGCTCTAACGCCACTCGATCGAGCCTCATGTACAAAAATGTATAAAAATAACGCTCGATCCCGGCTCTTTTGTAGAATAGCTAAAAGGTCTATTGCTGGAGGGTGTAGCGTCTCACAGATTGATGAAACAGAAAGGAAAAGGAAATTTGATGCACTTAATCTTTGAAAGAAAATCGATAAACTTACGGTCCTCGTCCGTCCGGACATAAACTGGCCGTCCTAAAACCCCATGACCTTTTCTCGTATTCCCAGCAACGTATATCGTGTAATTCTTATGCATATCAAGCTCAGTTAGCGTGTAATTCATTCTTGTCGAATTGCTAGTCTCATTGGCATGTGGATTCCCAATCAGGGTTGCATTCCTTTTGAAGTATGATAAGTCAATGGTTACATTGTGTACCGGCGTCTTAGTGATCCGGGTGTAGAATATTGTGTAGCCGGTCAGAATACCATGTACGCAACAAATAGGATCCTTGATTGTCGGGTCGTGCTTGACCGGGATCGGATCCCATGATACCAAGATGGACGTTGAGCTGGTTGAAATTGCTGATACGTTGACCGCAGCCATACTTGGAACTACAAAATATGAAGAATAACGATATGATAATAATAAAATAACTTCGCGTAAACTAAACCATCAAGGATAAAAAGAAACACAACCATTTACAACAAGAAGATTGCAACATGGTAACGCGTTTTTATAGAGACATTTTTGTTTTTATAATAACATAGTTGTTTATTGAGGCTGCCTTTCAACAACATAGGTGCTGTTATCAATAACGGCCCTATTATAAACATTAAGGATGTAAGAAAAACCCAAAATTAGAAATGGCTTCGTTAGAGGCCCTTTACATGAGAAAAGTTCAGACCGGCCTGAGTTTCAGATCGGCACGAGTTTCATTTCGGTGTCTGGTCAAAGCCCTTAGAGTGTTTACATGAGAACAGGCGAAATGAAACTCGTGCCGGTCTGGGTTCGTTTCGGTCTTTCAGACCGATCTGAAAAGTCAGGTCGACCTGAAATTCTCATGTAAACAGAATTTTTTCAGATCGGGGCGAAATGAAAGTTGTGAATGTAATTGCGGAAGTGATATTGCACCACTGGGAGCCAGTCTTATTGTTTGGCCGTTTGTTTGTTTTTCTCCTGTGGTGTGTAGTTGCAAAAACTTAAACCACAGTAATTTACTGTGCTAAAACTAAGAAACTAACTAACCTAAGCATAAAAATCTGAGGCAGGTCAGCCTCCTGTTTTAAATTCAGGTTCTGAAGGAGTATTTGAACCATGAAACCGAAGTAGATCTGTGATGCAGTACAAACATACAGTTTATTATCGTTGATTATCCATTTTAATGGCTTCTTATGTTGTTGATAACGTGGCGCCTCGATGAAAATAGGCCTATATCCAAAATACGAGAAAAGAAAACCACGGTCACATTTGTCTCAGTCGCATTAAACGCGTGCGTAATGTGACGCTAGTATAATTTCAGACCGGTTTGAAACTCCATGTAAACGCAATGCAAAATAGCAGACATAGCAAAATTTCAAGCCGATCTGAAACTCAGACCGGTCTGAGTTTGCTCATGTAAAGGGCCCCTTACAATCAAATATTTACAATGATTTAAAAAGTGTCCCCTAAATTTACTTTGTTTCGGACGATGAAAAGGGTTCTTTTGGCTTGGATCTGAAATTAAAACAGATTCGTGGGAATCAATGTCTCTTGAGATTTCACTTAAACAGCACGGTCCTTGAAAGTTAAAGGGAGTACAAAGACCAGAAACTCGTGCAATCGTTTGTTTTTGTTTTTATGAATTTCGTGCAGTCAGTTATTCTGGAAGCTGCGGAGAGCAAGTTGCTGACTTTGTGCCAAGCATGCTGGTCTTTGTACTCCCTTTAAGGGTAATTTCCGCCCAGACTGATTACATTTCATGACACTGTTTCTTGCCTGAACTGATATACAGCTGCAACTACCTCACTGAAGCGACAAAGAAGATATAAACCCACTTCAATAAGCGAAAACTGAGGGACTCAAATCGTGAGTCCAACAACTTTCCCCCTCACTGTCTAGTCAAGGCCTTGCTATCTACTGTGAATGACTAGCTATAATGGCCGGCGCATATGGCATGCGGCAAGCTTATACGTTGAACTATATCTTATTTGTAGGAAATCACATTCAGTACACACAGACCGCGTAGACATTTGACTAAACATGGATAACGAGCAACATGTCAGGGATATTATTCCATCGACGCCATTGCTAAACCGAATCTAACAGGATGAGTCCGGAAAGCATTTTGTTCTCACACCTAAGCTGCAGTATCCTATTACAATGAATTAGAATTGACAAAGATGGGAAAGCTGTGGCCTATGAGAAATCGATTGCAAAATTTGACACACGAAAGATTTATTAAAAGACTTGTGATGGCCACCAAAGATGTTTCGTGCCGATTCTCGACGTTATGTAAAGCCTCGTTCCGAGATTTCCTTTATCTTTCATAGCCTCCCTTTCATTACAATATGCATTATAATTGACCTAGATAGGAAAGCTGCGGCCTATGAGAAACCTTGCACATGGTATGTTAAGGGCAAGGCTTAAGACAAGTCTATCTTCCGCCCTAATGACCACAGGTTGCTCCTCTTCAAGGTCAAGTACCGTAAAAGTTCTGTTTATTATCAAATCTCGCTCTCTGTTAAGCCCCTTCTCCAATGCGCCTCTCCCCTCTAAGTCAAAATCTTTGTTAAGCCTCCAACTAAGATCACTTCGGATATGAGAAAATTTATGCTTCATTGATAGACTTCTTTTTGGGCGTGAACAAAGATAAAATCAAACTTTCGTTTTGCTTCTGAAAGCAATCATCAAAACATTACAGGAAGAGAAAAACAATAAGTACCATCTTCATCCGTCTTCGCATAATCCGCAACTGTCCAAGGACCCATGCCAACTTTCGTGTAAGCAGTTAAATGAATGGTGTAATCCATAAACTTGTAGAGTCCCGTTAACTCATAAGTAAGTCGCTTGATAACGTCATCCGTTTCCACTCGAACTGCTGGAGTGTACACCACTGTATAATTCCCTGTAAATTTATCCATATTCACCCAATTTACTGAGAGAGCATGTGATGATTTTGTTACTCTGTAATAAACTGCATAGCCGCGAATTTCCCCTTTTCTCAACATAAACGGCAACTCATTCCATTCTATATGTAATGATGTTGAGCTTGAGTTGACTATTGTCACGTTCTGGGGTTCTAGAATCGGCTCTACGGTAGAAGAAGAGAGATATTATCCAAAGAAGAAAATCATTCTAAGAAAATAATGGTGATATTTGGAATTACTGTATTTTGGAATCACAGTAAATTACAAATACAGTCATGGCCGACAATTAAGACCACATTCATTTTTTCAATGATACTTCTTGGTGTAACGAGATTGAACCCTACCGCGATGCCTACTTTACTCTCTTGGAGCTTGTTTGGGTCAAATTTCCATGCAGATTCCGAACTTTGATGCTGGTTTTTGAGTTTCCGTTGCAATTTGCCATGACGTCACAATGAAATCTATTGAGATTCTTGGAAATCATAGCGGTTCCACTGACAAGGGGTGTGACTTGAAAATTGTGTTACTCAGCTGGATTTCACATCAATCTATGCACAATAGACCTTTTAGCTATTCTGGGAAGAATCTGAATAGAATGATATTATGATGCAATTTGAAGAATTTTTGAATGTGCATAATAGTGATAGAATCTCTAACGCCACTCGATCAAACCTTGCGAATAAAATTTTATAAAAATAACGCTCGATCCAAGCTCTTTCTTAGAATAGTTAAAAGCTCTATTCATTTCTATGATTTGTTTGCAAAATATCAAGATTCCGCAAAGACTATTGCCTCAGGGAGTAAGGTAGTGGTGTAAAGGGTCACACCCCTGGTCGGCAGAACTACACGTAAAATGATAGAAGGTAATTTTTACATTGGCTCGGGGGGGAGATTTGCGTTTTCTTCTATTTCTAAAGTATTTAAAACTTTCGGACCATTTAACTTTCAGACAAAGATTGGTTCGAAAGTTTTATCGTCCGAAAATTTTCGAATACAATCAAATAAAGATGTCATGTGAGATTTGCGATGGCGCAAAAAATCACTCATGCCAAACAATTCATTTCATCATTCGCAGCAATCTTCACGTGACATCTCATTTGAAATCGACTGTAACTTACTGTCTTCACTTGTCCATAGATGAACTCTTCCTTTGGGTCCATGGCCTTTCGACGTCATTGCAGCAACATCAATAGTGTATGGAGTAAATGTGATTAAATCTGGTATATCAAGGGTCAGACGGCTAGGAGGTAATGTTATCATGGTTGTGGTGTCTCCTGTGAAAAATGGCATCTAAAATCAACGATCATGATTTAGGAGGTTTTAAATTCATCATTATTAACTCAAGAGTTGAATGTTCACTCCACAATCCATTGGTGAGTCAAAGAAAAAGCTTACATGTTTGGCGGGCTGTAGAACAAAAAGTATGCGACCGATATTCAAAACTTAGATTTCAATCTATCAGTCAAAGGCTAATTTAGATGAGGAAATTTGCTTCTAAAAATATTTGTAAGGGGTTATCATTTCATTTTCATTTAATCTTATTTAGGCAAAACATTCATTCAGGTAAATACGATAACAAAAGAAAATGAATTACAATTAAAATTTTACAATATATGTTTATAAGTTAACAACATGTTTCACCCGCTACCTTCCCCCGTGTACTGATCTTCCATGGATTCTGCTCTTTGCATGAACCAAACTGAAAAGTGTGCAGCGAAACACGTATTAGGATGATAATTTTGTATGACAACGTTGTTGGTAAGTGTTTACTTGATTTTATTACAGTTTTAACAGTTTTCTCTCTCGTTACAGGTTTATCTTACATTTTTATTATTGTTCTTTTAAAGGAGTTGACAGTGTGTCCCTACAGGTTTACAAGTTTATTGTACGTGCATGGGTTTATTATGATGAGTCAGCTACTTAAAGGCATTGACTCCGTATAAATAGCGTTCTCATGACCAATATCAAGTTCTTTTCAATCATGAAACAAAAGTTGTCATTTGATCCCTATTGAAATTAAACCAAAGAAATTCCTCAGGATAATGCAAGGATTAAGAAGTCTTTGGTCTCCACCGCTAATGATTTTAGCACTATTGTGCGATAAAAAAGGGCCGTCAGCGGTTTGTCAGCAAAAATTCAGGACAGTGCTAACGCTGAACTATTTATATGGACTCAATTCCTTTAAGCCTATAACAAATGGATAATCAACCAGAATCGAAGCGTTGAATTCTCGTTCCTCTTACAGTTAATTACTAATCTTTAGGTCTTAAATGAGTGATTTTACCAAAAAAAGTCACATATAAGATGGCTGATTTATTAAGATTTTAGCTTTGAATATAGGCCACACTTTTTATTCCACAGCCTGACAAACAAGTAAACTCTTTTTGACTCAGCCGGTATGTGAACGGTCTTTGAAACATGCTTGGATTATTCTCAGTACCGAGAGGAGAGCCCAGTTGTAAACAAGCCCCAAAACACAACATACAGGTCCAGCAAATTTTTCTATTCAAAATACATTCTGCTCATTTGCAAAGTTCATATTCAAAGTATTTTGCAAGCAAAATGGCTCACCATGTCTACGGAAGGCTGAATATAATAAAGTAGTTCTTTTCTCATAGCTCTTTGTCAATCCACTCAATTAATCACAATTCAGCTGCAAAGCCGTAACTCCCTGTTCTCAGCTTTTTGGCTCGTTTCTGTTATATCTGCGTTTCTCACTTTTCCGTTTTCCCTGTTCCCCTTCTCATCCATAACCCTCTCTTCTCCTTCCTTTGGTTTTTCATTTCACGAGAAATCGCATTTGCTTGGTAAGGTTGACGCGTGAAAAAAATCGATGCAGAGACGGTTCAAAATTGTGGCTTGCAGTACTCGAAAACAACATGACAATAACAACTGGCAGCATTATGAATAGTGCTTCCGTTATCCAATCAGTTCAAAAACTGGAACCGTTGTAAAATAATGTTTGGTAGTTACTGTAAATCCATGTGCAATAATGAATAGATTGATGGATTTATCTAATGAAAAAATAATCCACTAGATGTAACTCACGTTTGATGTTACATCAAGCGAGTAAAACTTCACCGCTTCAAATACACTTACCAGGAACTGGGTATCTTTTGCCCCACCAAACTTTGTAACCTGTGAGGACACCATGCACACAGCATGATGGAACCCCATTTCCAGGAACAGGTTTCCATTTTATTTGAAGCATCTTGGAAGTAATGGATTCACCAGTGACATTGGCTGGTGCAGCACTTGGTACTGAAATAAACAAAAAATCATGTAAAAAGTGAGATTACAATAACATCAAAGATTGAGGCCCCGTCCACATATATCCGGATCTTTTTGAAAACGGATCTTTTTTATTCATTTGGGTTAGCGTCCACACGTAGACGCGTTCTGAAATGCCGTTTAGATCTCCACTGTGCAGGTCTCCAGATCCCTAGATATAGGATTGTAAACATCTTTAAAGGCACTGTAAAGATCTCCAGATCCCTAGATATAGGATTGTAAACATCTTTAAAGGCACTGTAAAGATCTCCAGATTCCTACACATGACACAAATTTTGGCAAAAAGGCTTTCATTACGCAGCTCTTATATTATGGAATGATACACCTGCCAGAGTTCATGAGCTATCGACATTCGGAGTTCTTGTGCTGGGGAAGGTAACTGCTAGATAAGAATAGTCTCAATCGGATCCAGTATTGAGTTAAAAAGAGATTTTGGAAAATCGTTAACAATAATAGCTGGGACTTAAATAGCCAAGACACTTTCGATATTCTTGCGACCCTTCTTAAAATATCAAACAGGAAACGCACATTTTGGATGTAGTCATCATCCCCACTCCCGATACAATATTACCACAGTCAAACAAGGTTTGATTCGAACAAAAAATAAAGGACAAACTGACGGCACATCACGAAAGGCCGAAATGACGCAGTATTGTGGCTAGACTTATGAAGATGAGTCTCTTGTTTCCCTATGCTCTTTGACTTGATGATGGAGCTTCTTATCCTCTTGAGCAAGGTTTACCGCAGGGATACAAAGGACTCATGGTCATAAGTCTTTATTGTGACTTGCTCAAATCTGAGCTACACAGTGTGAGAGTGTCACTAAACCAATATAATAGGAATACTTACTGTCTTGGTCCGTACTCGGTAATACTTCGGTACTGAATGGTCCGGACCCTTTGCTTGTCACAGCGCTCACTTTAATTGTATACACCACGTATCTCAAAAGGCCAGTAAATGTCATCTGCAATGCTGGCTCATATTGTGTATGATTCACCCATGATTCATTGCTCTGAGCTCGTTTTATCGACACAATGTAGGCATAGACGATTCCATTTGCATCGGCATAAGGAACTGGTTGCCAGGTAACAAGAAGGCTTGTCGATGATGTGTTTACTGAAAATATTGATTGCGGCGGAGCACTTGGAACTATGGAATAAATAAAATGGCTCAGTGATTTGAAAAACACAAGTGAGAATATTCATCAGAACGAACGGCGGCAAAAGAATGTAAACAGTTTCCAAAGCGCACTGGCTCGGCTCTTCTGGGAGCAAAAACTAGAGAATTAGGACCTTCCAAATATCCTTGAGCACTTGTGTTCTCAAAAATTTCAGCATCCTGATGCCAAAACAATGCAATGGCAAATTAGTAGGGATTCTAGCTCCTTCCAGATATCGGTGTAAATTCCATGACTTATCTCTTTAAACTGAATTACATAAAGGAAACTCTAGCAACTGTGCCATAATTCTGATGCTGGACTTCTCTGAAATCTTCAATACCGTAAAGGCTTTATTTAGCCTCTATGAGGCTATATACCGTAAAGGCTTTATCTTGAGCCCCTCTCTTTAACAAGCCCCTCCTATCTGAGCCAAATTTTAGCTAAATCTATAAAGCCCTCGCATCTATACCGAATTCCAGAAATCACATTTTCCATTTATCTAGTTAGAAACGTCCCTTTTAGATTCCGTTATCACGATTTCTACACAGTTGCATAGGTCAGGATTTAACTTAGAGTTTGAGGCCTCGTATGAGTCAATCTGACAAGTGATTTCTGAATTGTGGCAGAGAAAAGACAACATAAGTGGCTGCTTAAAACACAGCACTTCAGTTATTCTACAGCAATGTCAAAGTAAGTTATCAAAAGAAAGGGTTCTAGCGTCGTACTAAAATTTTTGCTAAATCCTTTAAAGGGTTAGCAGTGTTGTCTATTCATAAAAGAGCACTTTTTATTCTACCTTTTAAAAATGTATTGAAAATACTAATTCGATGCCAGAACCCTTTCTATGAAAATTTACTTTATTTTGACATTGCTGGAGAACAACAGAAGTGCTGTTTTTGAAGCAACTACTTATTTTGCCTTTTCTCTGCCATAAATCAGAAATCACTTGTCAGATTGACTCAAACAAGGTCTTAAACTCCAAGTTGAAGCTTGACCTATATAACCGTGTAAAAGCCGAGATAATTGAATTTACGGTTCCTCCACAGAAGCTACACAATTTTTGGGACGACCTGTATGCTTGGCAAATTCCGAGTATTGTTGGGGAGATGAAGTGCTGACCCTATTGTTCAGACAGATTGTGTTTCAGCTTTGTTGAGAGCGAATCAATGTTGGGGCTCACGTTGTCATGCACATCTTTCTTTTTGTTTCGATCCCTTGTTTTCAACGGTCAAGATGATTTGCATTTTACATAATCGAAGTAAATCGTTACTACTCATACGATCTGGAGCCCTAAGTGCTCAACTTACCAGCTTCATCAGTTTCAACAAGAATAGGGCTGCTTATGGGACCCACGCCTTTTATAGTCGTTGCTTGAAGCATAACTGTATAATTCATGTATGGATCAAGCGAATTGAGTTTCACACTGCTCTCATTTGCATTGACAGCAACAGTAGTAAATCCTGCGGGTGGCGATGATGACCTGCGCATTCTTCTGCGAGAACTCTTCGATTGATAATACGAATCGAACTGACTGAGTTGCACTGGTTGTGAGATTGCACGACTGTGAGAATTATGTTGTGAGATATCACTTGTTAAATAGGAGGTTGCACGAGTATCGACAAGTGCATCGAATCGACTGAACTCTGTTCGTTGGGAAACATCGCTTCTTTCACCTGCCGAATAGGATTTTGCAATATTTTCAACATCTAGTGTGCCAATGCAAATATCAATGACGCTCTGCAACCCAAGATTTTCAAAGACCTCGTGCTCAAAATTCTCTACATTACTAAAAATTTCTATGCATTTCGCAAGTCTGGCATCTTTCATCACGTCTAACACATCTGCACTATCATGAACTGATCTTCTTTTCCTCAAACTCGACGAATTCGACGAAGCTGTCTTGTTTCTTTTGTCTTGTAGCATCTTGTAATATGCTCGGCCATCAATTGCCCGCGTTGGTGCACTTCTTATGTCAATTTTATAGAAAATGTTCACTGTTTGAATACGCCCATTCTGGTCCTGATCTGGCGGCTGTGACCATGATATACTAAGCTCAGATGATGAAGCAAAATGCCCTTGTATCTTCGCAGGAGCTGCTGCAGGAACTGTGGAAAAAGAAAATGGAGACATATGATTACTTCTTTTTTCATCAAATCGGTAGCAATGTGACAATGGAGATTTTACGCTTAGAACTTGAGAGTTAAGAGTATCTGACTTTGAAATAAAATTTCAATTTTTGTGTATGTATGAGTTTCGTGCGGCCGTTAGTATTACTCAAGTACCTTCTGAGTAATATGGTACTAAAAACAAACGAAAATAAAGTAAAGTCAGATAGTTTGATTTCCTTGATTAAGATAAATAGTTTCTCAAGTAAAATGTTCACAATACTGGCATTTCTTAATCTTTAGCGATCTGAAAGCTGAGTTTGTTCTAAACAGTTGTTTTGCAAAATACGTTTAATTTAACAGTACTAAAACCTGAAACACCATAGACCTAACAATTCAAACACAAGGATGACATTCTATGCAAAAGGCGTCTACGTATTTGGTTTCAAACTCTGAGAATGAGATTCCAGTAAACATCAATGAGATTGTATCAATCAACCAATTTAGATATAATAGGGCCAGTCAGTTACATCCTGCGCCTTCAGGATTTTCACAATTATGATCACATACCGTACATGGTTAATACATATATTTGCTTGTAGCATCGCTGTCATTATCAAAATTCCGATCTGGTAGGAGAAGAAAAAGAATCAGGCCGCAAGGAAGTGGGCCATGGGAGCTTTAATCTTCTTAAACCTTAATATGAACTACAACTAGTCAAATACTGAAGAGACTTTCATGTGAGAACAAAGCTGTAGTAAATCATAATGATTATCACTTACTATCCTCGTCGGTAACAGCATTCACTATCGCAAATGGACCGATCCCTACTTTAGTGAAGCCAGCTAGACTAATTCTGTACTCCCTAAACTCATCCAAACCAGTGAGATTATGACTGAGAATGTTCTCATGATGAAATGTCAAATTTCTTGTGACGTTGTACCGAACATCATGGTATATCAGGACATATCCAAGAATAATCCCACGTCTTGATTCGAATGGGATTTTCTGCCATTCTACCCAAAGACTTGTCGAGCTTGTGTTGTAGGAAATAAGTGATGCGGGTGAGTGGCTTGGCTCTGTAACGAGAGAATGATAGAATAAATGAACAAGAGAATAAAGAAGAGAGACATTAGATGAACAAGGTGCATACCTGGTGAATCAAAAGCATCTACAATTGAGTTAGTTTAAAGTATCAAAGCAAAAGTTCTAACGTTTGTTTCCACTGTTTCAAACCAGTATCAATCATGTCTTGAAAGCGATTTTGTGAATCAACATTCTGGCTTGGGCTCTAATTGCTTTCTTGAGATACCAAAGCTAGCCAAGTAATTTTCAATGAGGTGTGTAGAGCTCGCAGAACAATGTAAAGGCTAAACTTAGCTACACAGTTAATCAAAGCATGAGTTCGCCAAAGATGACGGCAATGGATAATCGGCCAAGATAAATTGAGCACGATGACCGAATTCTACTGGAATCAACTGTTCATTTCTGCACAGAGTACAAGGCAAATTTGTAAATTATGTTGGAATCAGAATTGGACAAATGATTGCTTTCACTACCAGCAGTGGAAGATATTTTGTCAAATATTGGGGGCGAAGCTATTGTTTCAGTTAAAATTAGTGTTTCTTTCCATTGCTTTTGAGCCAAAGATCTTTCTTCTAGCCAACATCGGGAGGGGGAGCATCGCAACTCCTCGTCTTCACAAGTGTTAACCATTGACTACCAGCAATTGATCATATAATCAGGTCAAACTTTGACAGCCCACAGTTGTCTTGTAAGCAGTCACAGGGAAAAATTCCTGCAATTTCTTTTAATTTGTAGTGTCCATTACAAATGGAAAAGAAAAAATCAAGGACATTCCAAATGGATACTGACCTGTCTCCTCCGTCCTCACAGTAATCATAGTAAATAACCCATCACCTTTGCTATTGTATCCAGCGACAGTGATGTCATAATGAGTATAATTTCTGAGATTACGGAGCTCCGTACTCAAATTGCTCCTCCCTACAACATCAACCATGAGGATACCCGCATCAAATTTTGATTTGTAAGTGACATTGTATCCAAGGATAATTCCATGTCTGTAGTGGCTCTTAATAGGATCCCATGTTATCTTGATGCTGTACGAGCTTGTATTCACGCCACTGAAATTTATAGGAGCTCTTGTGGGTACTGCAATGAGAATGGAGTAAAGCAGCTTTAATAAGTGATAATTCTTAGATTATGACATTAGTCAAAAATGAAGAAAGATTCCACCAAAACATTCAATGGCCCAAGAATCGAATTAACGTACCAGCAGAAAAATCAGTAAGTAAAATCTGTAAATCGATTTCAAAACTATCGCCTTCTTCATTAGCTGACTCAGGCTCTTTTACCTGAGGATCAAAATTCATTACTTCCTGTCAACTACAGGACTTCTCGAAAATTGGCTTCACAGGAATTTGCCAAAATAAAATGCCGCTGTTCTATTTGATTAACTTTCTAACTGGTAAAGAATAGCAAAAGAATGATTTGTAGCATAGAGAATTGCCTTAAAAATATTGATGACTCTCTCCAATCAGGCTATGTAACGAATGAGAGAGAACAAAGTTTATTTTAAAAACTATGTCATAATGAAGAGCACATTCTTGACTGTTTTGAGCAATCAAAGAAAATAACTTCTTTGGCTAGGCTACCAACTAACCTCTAGGGGAATATACAAAGAATAAAGACTTCTGAGGAGAATAAAAGAAAATAAATCAAGCTCCACTGAGAAAAATAACTTTATCTGCAAGCAGTAGACGCATTTCTTGACTCAACCTGTACTTTGCAAGTTTTCCTACCGAACACTACTTGACGTACTTGATCTTTTATTTATAGTTAACTGCCTGAATAAATTTTTACAAATTCTTCTACAATAAAAATTCTACAATGAATCTCTTGATATTTTCGATTTTCTATATTCCAGCTCCTCTGGCCTTGTGAAATGATCATATATCTAACTGCGAATGCAGAAAGGGGGAATAATTGAGCCGCCTTTTAAAACATCTAAATTCTGTGCCTTCCAAAGAATTATGAAAGGCATTAAAGTCAGAACGCATGAAACAAAAAGACTCATGAAACAAAAATACAACGCTTACCATGTTCTTGCGTACGTAAAGTGTAGGGCTCACTGTAAACACCATACCCTATCCGCGTCCTTGCAGCTACTGAGAAGTTGTAATAAGTCCAAAAATGCAAGCCAGACACTTGTCCTTGCTGCGTTGTGCCACCAGAGTATACGAAAACACCGGTATCAACCGGATTGAATAGGGCAATGTAATGCACTCGATAATGTGTGATGATGCCATTTCGAGGTATCACTGGTAGTAGGTTCCATGTAAGGTTTACCGTAGTAGCTGAAGGAGCTGTTCCATTTAGACCAGTTGGAGCGACTGATGGTGCTGAAAAAAGAATTAAAACAGAATCAAATCTTGATGACATGTTTAGCAAAAAACTGATATTAAAAAATAGGACAACAACGGAATATTAATGGTAATAAAAATACTACAATAATTTAGAGCTGAGTTGTTGCTTACCTTGATAAACATATAAAGTCATCAATTTCCAACTAGACAAATATCAACACACTACAGTGTTTACAGAAAGAATTTCTCACACATTTGAAAAGTTGTACTTGAATCTCCAGTTTTTTCGGCCTTTCTAAGGTTTCTATAGTTTGGTGGCTTTCCCTTAGATTTCTAACCCGTTAAGTTCAATCCATACACTGCGTGCACGATCTTTTGGTTCCAAGACCACGTTAACACTGTGCCGGTAAAGTTATCATCCGCTACAAGTTGTGACAGTTCAAGAGCGTTTACACTGCTACCAAAATAAGTTTTCATTAGACAGAATGAGCAAATGTGCTAATGCATTTGCTGAGGCAGTTTAAAGTAAATGAACGGAGATATAGCGACAGAATCTAAACATAGCAAAAAAGAACCGCATGTGCCACTTATCTTCCTTTTGTTTCATAGATCGAAAACATCCAATGCAATAGGTTATATTTAGATTGTCCAGTCCCCCTAGCTAAGTTTGCTTTTAACCCTGCTGATTTACTTTAAACAGGGGGCTGATCCGATACTGCATAGGTTCCAAATCTTTAAAAAGGTAGGTGTAACATTCAATGACCTAAAATCGTTGCCAAAAGGTTACCGGAAAGCTAGTGGAGAAGGCGTAAGTACAGTTTTTAGCCCTCTGTTGCTTTGTAAACCCCTCCCTCCGATGTCAATCTTGTAGTTTTCCATGATCAGATGGTTTATACACTGATTTCACTTTCAATCTCTTGCAATAACATTGACATGGGGGAAGGGGGCCTTTAGTAAAGAACACCTAGGCTTTCATCAATCGTCCAATAAATTTTGGCTACGATTGTATTTCTTTGAACTGAATGGCTTCAAAGAGACTTTGGCTATTTGCCTATAATTCTGCCGTTTGACCCTTCTTAAACTCTAAAAATTTTCAGAATTAGAGTGCGTTTCTTCTCGTTTGAGAATTCAAAAAATTTCAAAAACTTGGAACTATTATCATAATTTCTAAACTGTTTGATGCAACATGCAATAATTTCCAGGAAAACCGTACTTTATGGATGTCTACAAGATGGTTTCAAGCAAAATTTCATTACTTTTGTGGTTTATAATTTAGTAATCCGAGGATTTCACATCCTCAAATGAGATGTAAAATAAAATAAACTGTAATTTTGAAAAATATTCAAAATTTCTGAAAAGTGCAATATACCTTTTAGCTATTCTAAAAACGAATCTGGACAAACGACATTTCATCACATTTTGTAGAATTTTCGAATGTGTAACAATAGTGATAGAAGCTCTAACGCCACTCAGTCGAGCCTCGTGTATAAAAATGTATAAAAGTAACGTTCGATTCAGGCTCTTTGGTAGAATGGCTAAAAAGTCTATTGTAGAGTTATGCATAGATATTTTCCCTTTGTCCATTCTGTAGAAGAAATAGGTTGTAGAATTTTGCACCCAATAACTTTCAGCAGTTTAAAGATTTGGAACTTGTGCTATCCGATGCACTTTTTACGGATGCAAAGTTGTACCAATACAGTGTAAATGGAGTCTAAGTGTACTCACTGTCTTCATCTGTTATTGCTCTTGTCGATATAAATGGTCCAACACCCTTCTTCGTGTAACCAGCAATATCGATTTTGTAATATCTATACTTGTCCAGTGTGTCAAGAGTGATTTGCAGCGAGCCCCAGTTGTTCTTGGTGACAGTAAGTCTCGTGTTGAAGACGAGATCAGTATAATTTATCGCATAACCAAGAATGACGCCATGGCGTGAGATTTCCGGGATTCTTTGCCACTCTACAAGAAGTGATGTCGAACTTGTGTTGCGAGCTGTGACTGATGCTGGTGATAAAGTTGGAGCTAAAGAGGATGAATAAATAGAGTTTAAAGCATAGTTATTGCATGAGAAAGGACGAATAGAGTAACAGAACATATAAAAGTCACAGGTTATCTACTATTTGCAACAGAAATGTCCGAATACAAAATAGTATGTTGAGGCCATTCATTAATCATTTGCAAGTCAAATAAGCATCAACAAGCATCAGAGGCAACCAGGATCGAAGAACGGCATGAATTCACAAAAATATTTTACAAACTTCAAGTAAAAATATTAAGTCGTCATTCGGTGCATCCAAAACTGTCCCAACGTTTCGTTAACTATTCACTGAGAAATGCAAAGGAAAGTTTTTATACAAGAACAGTTTTCGACTGGCAGTCTGGTGTTGCACACAGTCGAAAATCAGATTTCGATAAAAGTCTATAAAATATAAGGCTGTAAAATGGCGGAAGCAACGGCCCAAGAAACTTAAAAGCACCGGTATTTCGTAGCAAGCCCTTGGAATTGAGAAAGGTTTTGATACATCGACAATAATGCTGGATATTGAGCCACAGTTGCGCATGTGACAGGTGTGCGCTGATACAAAAAGGCAAACTTTGTCAATAAAAATGACTGTTAGTTTCAATGCCACAAGCTATGTCGAAGCCAAAATAGTTTTGTCTCTACTACAGAAAAACAAAACGCAAAGAAACTTACTTGCATCATCAGTTCGAACCTGGATGTTAGCCTCGACACCATTTCCTTTTGTATTAAATGCAGCAACTTTGAAAGTATACAGCGTATAATTAAACAATCCACTGATCTCCAAGGTTCTGTTGTTTTTACCAAAATTAATGTTACTTGACCAAGTAGCATCTCTGTTTGATTTATGCTGAACTTTGTAACCCAAAATAATCCCATGCCTGTATCCAACAGTCACCTCGTTCCAGTTGATTCTTATGCTGTATGAACTTGTGTTTACACCGTGGAAGTTTTCTGGAGAGCGAGTTGGGGCTGAAGAGAGTAAGAAAGAGAGACTACTTATTGATGTTTTGTAAATACATTGAGACCCTGTAGAATATTACAGACTTTAAGGAACTTTTACGGTACCCATAATACAATACCACAGAGTTTCAAAACAGCATGGCAACGCCAGCAAGAACATAATCTAAATTCCTGCAAGCCACGCATTGCTTGCTATGTTGTCTCTTAAATTTCATTGCAACGACCAACATGAAACCTTGTTCTCGGTAAAATGTCTCTTTTCCTTGAAAACCAACACTTAGAATGAGCAAAGTTCACTTTAGAAACCTAGATTTATATTTGAAAAACAAGGAATCAATTGAAGCCGATTTTCTAACAAAAAGCAACCTGGCATCGAGATTGCAGGTACCGTTACGATAACTTTAACAACAGAGATCGACAAAGTTTTGAAACAGGGGAACGCATTTCCAGGAACTTTTTGCAAGTATTTCTAGGCTGCAGGACATTTTTGGAAGAAAAATGAAATCTTATAGCGCCTATTCTGAGCTGCCTACCTGGTAATCTTTCTGCACTTTTATGCAATATCAGTATTGCTTTGAGTTAAGCTTTTGGTTTACGAACGTGTTCAATTTCATCAAGTAGCTTTTGACCTATATTCTACCTACAACTCGTACGAACTACGCTGTAGAACCCAATAAGTCAATACAAGATCACAAAAATTTTCACAGGTAATGTGCACGAAATTTCTGCCGCTGCCAGGAAGAGAAAAATTTTGTCGACCTCTGTTTAGCAAGGTAGTCTAATACTCACGATGCTCTTGAGTACGCAACATAGCTCCAGTGCTGAAAGGGCCATATCCAACAGATGTTCTAGCAGCAACTTTGACATTATATTCTGTCCAGTATGCTAAACCAGAGATGATTCCTTCGGTTATACTAGCTCCATTAAAATACACACTGTTGATCGAGCCAGGATTGTCAACAGGGTAATATTGAAGTTGATACTGAGTGATAACGCCATGTCTAGATGCCAAAGGGATGAGATCCCATGAAAACTTCAGTTCGGTTGATGAAGTGGTGACTCCTCTAAGGTTCCCAGGTGCAGCTGTCGGTCCTAAAATGAGCAAGGGAGATGTTGATTAGGGTGCGCTAAAAAGGTTAACGATCCCGTTTCCATAGCATGCCTTGCATGTATCCCGTGTCATCTCTTGGCTGGCCTTCCTTGTTGCCATCATCATCAGCTATGCAAATGGCGAACAACGGCCAAGCAAGAGATGGCACGTGGTAGGCATCCTAATGGAAACAATTTCTTCGTAATTCATTGGGAAATAACGTACCATGCAATGAATTACATCTAACACTTTGATTCCACCACGGTGCTAGTGTTTCGTCCGCTGTTCGAAACCGAAAACGAAACCAAAACATCATTGGTAGAAAAGCGTTAGATTAATTTCGAAAATTCGACCTTCTGCTCTTATAGCTAAAAGGAAACGTTTTTTTACTTGCACTTTCAAATTTTTAATGATTAACATTTTAGAACTATTAAACCTCAAAATTTGATTTATAATAGGTGAAACTGCTGTTAAGTCATACGAAACCGTAAATTTTTGTGAATATATTTCTGATCTGTCAGGAACATGAGGGTAGATATGATGCTGCAGGGAGAGACTCATCACACAAACAATGTTTCAAAAGGAACTAATCAAAAAATTGCATATTGGGAAATTCCGTGCCTTGAGTGCTACCTTACAGCATTGCAAGTCTGACCACATTGTAAATGTGGTCTTTAGAAAAAAGCTTTTTGTAAAATGATTACAAAATTTGGTTCTAAAACTCTGCTGTAATAAGCAAAAGTATATAAAGAATCTGTCAAATCATAAGTAAAAAAACTCGTGAAACCACTTACTGTCTTCATGCGTCCTTGTCGTCTTAGCGCTTGAATACGGGCCTGTTCCTTTACTTGTCGTCGCAGCAACTTGTATCGTGTAATAAGTCCATTTAACGAGACTACTAATAACCTTTTCTCTTGTACCTCCACCATTAGCAGTTACAATATAGCTGCCCTGATCTTTCATTGCTTGGCCTAACACAACTTTGATCTTGAAATTAATGAAGTTACCATTTCTGTCCTCTTCCGGTACATCTCCCCATGTAACTCTTAATTGTGTCGAGCTGTGACCACTGTTTTGCACATTGTTTGGAGGTGCGGTAGGAACTATAAAAACGATCAGTTATACAAACATCAAAAAGCGGGGACCTTAAACCAACGATTGCGGAACACCTGAATTACCCCAAATTAACTTGTTTCCATATGCATAAAGATCCACTCTGTTTGATTCAAATGACTGGGCATTTAATGCAACATTCACCGAGATTCAGCAACGACAAACTGTCGGCTGATAAATCGGCTAATAAAAAGCTTCGTTCCTTGTTATTTCCATCATATACTCGTACAACATACACAACCAGCAATACTGCGTTATTGCTGTGGGGATTGCATAACAATAGCAACAGAGCAGCAGCATACTGAACTGAATCGCCTGTGATTTCACATGGTTTTCATATTAGGCTCAGAATACAGCAGGACGAGTCGAAAAGTGGGGACCAAAACATTAACAACCCATCCTCCATGAAATAAAAATGATCGTGCCAGCCTTTGGACCATCCTGCAACATGGTATTAGGAAAGTAGAATGTGTTGTATGGGGATATGTATTTTTGTAAAGAATCAGAACCATTAGGCCTACCTTTGTGAATCACCTGCGTATCAATAGGATCATATGTCCTCTCGATTCAGATATTCAGGAGGCTGCATTCCCATTCGACTATATTTGGAATGTCGTATGTTGTTTAAAGTTGTTACATGCCCTTCAGTAAACTTCCTAACAACCTACAACAACTTTAAACAACATGGCACTTTGAAAAGTGGAGTGTAATGCGATCACAGCCTCTTAAATGTCAGAAATCGAAAGGCCAAGCGATACTATCGATGAACAGGTGTTTCACAAAGGTAGGCCTTATGGTTCGGATTCACTACAACAATTTATAACCTCTTACAGCACATTCTACTTTTTCTAATGCCAATCCCTAGAACCTGAATTGTCGTGAAAAGGATGAAACTTTATTTCGATTTCTATTTCTATCTTATCTTTTCTATCCATGGAAGGCCCTCAATCGAGGACAGATTTACAGGGAACCATGCTAAAATATGCAAAACATTAAATTAAATCAATGTTACAAAATCAAACTAATTGATAATGTAATTACAATCGTTGAAAGAAATTTCATATAAATACATCAATAATAAACGGAAAGGAAGGTATCATTGATTAATCGTGAACAGATGATCATTTTAATGGCTTTCATAAGATTTTCAAAGTTGACGTATTTCAGTCTTTTTAGAAAAGCCATTCCAAAGTTTCCCACCCTGGTAAGAGAAGCATCTCTGTCCTGTGGTCGATCTTAGAACAGGGACTCTTAGGTCATAATCCGAATTTCTAAGATACCGTGTTGTAGAGATGTTCACTTTAGTAAACATGTCACTCACAGAGGACGGTGAATCAGTATTCAGGGATTCGTTAAAAACTTACCATCTTCGTCTGTTCTTATCGTTATTTGACCAGTCCAGTCGCTTAGATGCAATCGGTTTTTCGATCTTAATTTCAATAAATAGTTCCAATATTCGTCGAGGCCAGTGAAGGTATAACTGACAGTCCAGTGATCTGGTATTGCTATATCTTTCCATTCATTTCTATTTTGACGTGTATATCGAAGAATGTATCCTTCGCTGTTTCCTTTCATTTGTGACAATGGAACGGCTGACCATCTAACAACAATACTCTTTGATGAAATCATATTTCCTCGGAAATTTGTAGGCTTTGCTGGCTCTGGAAAGCAAATGAGGGAAATACAATTGATTAACTTATATATTTAAATGAACTGACACATAATTTTCATTCTTTTATTTACATATTTGAATAAATGATTTTCGGTCGAGGATCTAAAGATAGCCCTAAAAAACATCGTAAACCTCGAAACAACGAAGTGAAACAATACTTTGTATCTTCCAAAGTTGTAACCCTGTATGAATGTGCCCGAAATCCATACCCTCCCAAACTTATAGATTAATTCGGACAATGTGGTTATGAAATGTCTGAGTTCCCTGTAACTCCCAATAACCAAGATCAATACAAAATAAACAATAAACCTCGAAATTGAAACAATACTTACTATCTTCCAAAGTTGTAACCCTGTAGGGATCTGCGCCGAATCCATATCCTCCTACATTGAATGGGACAATTCGGACAGTGTAGTTATGGAATGCCTGAGTGCCCCACACATAACACCAGTCGGCTGTGAAATCGCAGCTTCCATACGGTGTGTCTATTCCACGGTAAGTCCATTCTCCATCTGGGTCCGTAGTTTCTAGCCTATAGAAACTCTCAAAGCTGAATGTTGATGGTCCTTCAGTCGCAGCACTTCGTTTGACACGAAATTCAGTATGTTTGGGTGACTCATAAGAGATGACATTGGGTGGATATGGCACTAGAGGGTAAAAATACGTATCTGTTATCAAAGCCGGTATAGTTGTCATTAATGGTGACCTCTTAGACCCCGTTTACACGATGTCGGTAGCATGCCGGCATGATATGACACCGGCATGATTTCTTTTGTTTCTAGGCCACCCGTTTACACGATGTCGATATCATGCCGGTACGAGAAGGTGTTAACCCGGATTAAAACCATGTCGATAGCCATACCAGTACGGGCTCATGCCGGCATGATAGCGACATCGTGTAAACGGGCCATGCCAGCATGGTCCCGACATGATTTCATGTCGCTTTTGCCTCGAGGTTAAAAAAGTATTCAAAGCTAGGATATCTGGACAAAGTAAGCGTCCCAAATCACTGAAAACCACAAAAAAACACCTCAATTTCCTTGTCAGTCCACATGAAGGAAGCAGCCTTGTTTTGCCTTCATTTGTCTTAGTCTTTTCTCGCTTTCTCACAGCCTTCTTCGCTTGCTGTTTGCGATGCAAGTTTGTGGTCATTCAATGGTTGCTCTGAGTTTGATTTTATGTTGACCATATTGTGATTTAGGTTTGGCTTTTTGTTCGCCACGTGTTTTGGCGCCTTCTTGAGGGTAAACGCACAAGTGCATAATTAAACAAACGTCACAGCCATTGTCTTATCAAAGCGACATGATACCATGCCGGCATCGTGTAAACGGGGCGAGAAAAAATCACAGGTTGACCCATGCCGGTATAGTTTCATGCCGGTGTCATATCATGCCGGCATGCTACCGACATCGTGTAAACGGGGTCTTAGGTGAGAAAGAAAATGCATACACTGTCGAAAACTCGCACAACGAAGACTATAAAGTCAATTTGGGAAATTATAATTCCATTTTCTGGCTATAGGTTTAATTCAAAGGGGATGGACATAGCTAAAGGGTGGCCCGGGCCAAGTTTAAAGTATAATCTATTGAACTTGACATCCTCGATACGTCCGGCTTTATTGTGGAGTCAAACAAACAATGGATGCGTATGTGTTTTCCTTAGCCTAGATAGCGGCTACCAGATATAGCTATGTCTATTCCCTTTAACGGCAGTCTTTCGCAAATCTGATTGGCTACTAGAATTGCTACTGCTCTTAATGACTTCAAACAACTGTAAAAAGTGATAACGATCAGACTTCTCGAGCTTTCCTTCATTTCGACGACAGAGATTCAAAAGACTTCCATTTTGTTGAGCTCTGCCTTTCTGTTGCAGCCAATCAGGTACTTGATAGTCTACCTTTAATTTCGAGAATTTTTTCGCAACTTTACAACACACAATCTTAGTCTCAAATCAAGAACTAATGAAAACTAGCTTCAATGGGCTTTGGCAATATCTGCTCAATTTAATGTACTTTTCAACTGTTTAGCTCGAAAAACCACGTTTTTCCGGAGCTCAATCATCAACTTTTAACTCTAGGGAAAGTGTTGAATTGTAATTCAGCTCACACAGTAATGCTGTGCATCAAAAAATCAAAGTTAAAGGCATTGAGTCCAAATAAATAGCGCTCTCTTGACCAATATTAACTTCTTTTCAATCATAAAACAAAAGTCGTCATTTAATCCCTATTGAAATTAAACCAAAGAAATTCCTGAGGATAATGCAAGGATTAAGAAGTCTTTGGTCTCCACTGCTAATGAATTTAGGACCATTGTACGATAACAGAGAGTTGTCAGCGATTTGTCAGCAAAAATTCAGGACAGCGTTAACGCTCAAGTATTTACGTGGACTCAATTCCTTTAATATAGCAAGTAACAGTCCATATTCGTGTACTCTTAGACAAATCGAGAAAGACAGTTATTGGCTAGATTTTGATCTCAGAAGGAAATACTCAGCATGAAATTGAAGAAAAGTCTCAAAAATCAAGTCGAGGCCTCAGTAAGATGATGCAATTGAAATACCAAATATGAGATGCAAATCTTTTCCTGTACAATTTTATGAAGAGTGCATACATTCTTTGGCGCATCTGGTATCAATAGTTATTACAACGATGATGTACGCAGTGTCAAAGTAAGTAGCATACCCAGTGAGGAAGTGTATTTTCTCAAAATAGCTCCCATAGCACTGATCTTCCTTTCATAGTACAGGCCATCCTGCAACTTGATAATGTATACTCCACTTGAAGTGTTGAATGTTATATCTGAAGTGACACCAACACCGCTAACACCACTGTAAGGTAATTGAAAACATACCCGGTAAGTAAAACAAAACAGCATAGGTAGCAAATCTTTGATTGGCTGACAAATTGACATTTATACAAGGACCGCGGAGCGATCCAAAAAGTAGATGGGCTAGGAAGCGAGCGCTAAGTGAGCGTTAGCCCCTGGAAAAACTTTTAGGATCAAGCTCATTTGATTGCTGGAAAATGCCCTTTTCAAAATAACATGAAGACACTATCACCATCATAGTGAGTAGTTTCAAGTATTCAATTTTATCTGCAAAATCGTTGAATGCCAATGCTGCCAATGCTTCGAGGAGTAGCAATTCGAGCTGTTCTTATACTTTAATGTTTGGCTGATTGAATCGTAGAGCTTCAATATATATCGTTTTATATATCGTTTAACGATTCCAGTTTCAGCTTCTCTTTCAGCCGACTAAGTACTGATTATTTTCAAAACTTTGCCAGCAAAAATAGAGCCATCTGTAGCCAAAAAGTGGGTGGGCTATAGCCCACCTAGCCTATCCTGTTCCGTGGTTCCTTATAATAAGGAAAAACTCTTTGTCTGAAATTAAAATGTTTGTCATTGTATATTCCTAAATGCCAAAAAAATTCTTCCAAAAGTATTTCCTATGCTTGGCCATAAAGTATTGATCTTGAATGCATAAAGCAGTTTTTCGATATTAAACTATTGCTCTGTACAGTATTTATTGTATAATATTACCAGTAGTGCTCAATATACATGAATGCACGGTGCTGTCACATACCTTGATTTGGTTTGACTTGATGGTACCTATGTATAAGAAACTTTGACCCTGATCATGAAAAGGTCTCTTTAAATAAGAAACTGTCTGAGGCCTCAAATTGAAAACTGGTTTCTTATATGCGGGAACCTACTGTATCTACGATAGAAAGGCAAAATCCTAAAATGAATTTAACATGTTGGCCATTCAAAAGATAAAAGCAAGTACCATTGCCGTGAAGCTCAGGATAGCAGAACCTCAAAACTGCTGTACGTTTTCCCCGACTTTGCTTGCAGGTGGAAATAAAGAAAAATATTCACAAAGAAAGACTGGTTACTCACATTTTAAAGAACGTGCAGACAACCATAGTAACAAAGGGTTCGAGGCCTGGAGGCACATAGACAGCCAACAGCTATAGGAAGAAATTAAACACTGCATCAGACCTAATATAGGTTGAAAGAAAAGTCCTTTGTAATAAGGACAAAACTGATCATATTGCAATATGCATATTTGCAAAATCCTAAAATTACAGCAAATCAGCAAAATTACAGCAAAAACGAAGGAGCTTTAGGGCATATGGCCACCGTGCCCCTCCGGATTTTTTAAAAACACCCAACTTTAAATTTAACGTGCCCTTTTCAACGTTTTAGAATGTTCCAAAGTAGTCAACCGGTTTTGTGCTGTACAGGAAAATATAAAGCCCGAGGTCTTAAAGCAAATGTGACAGAATACCCTTAACATTGCACTTAATACTTACATTAGTCTTCAACTTATCGCACACAGGAGTCGGGTTGACTAAAAGACCATCGTCCCATGTTTCATCTGTCAACTCTAACTCCAACGCCATCGATGATGCTATGATGTTCAAGGAAAGTGAAGATCAATTTCTAACAGGCTATGAGATTGAAAATGAAACTCAAGAGGATGTCAGTGGCATTATAACATCATTCATTAAATCAATTCAAATCAATTCTCGTTTTGTAGCTAACATTTCTTTCAATGTGGAAGACACCTAATATGATCCCAATTTTTACAAAATGGCTCTTTCATTCGTTCTATATGCGAAATCGGAAGAAAGTATACAATTCTTTGTACCCAAATCGTAGAATTCAATACCCTTCATTGTACCAAAATCGGGACAATGGATACAGGTCCTCGTAAAATTATTTTGAAAACAACTTCAGTTCCAGGCGGCACGTTTCCAGTATCAAAATTATCCATAGAGCTCACATGCAAAGATTGTCCCATAGGAATCTTTGGTTGTTGCCAAAGATGTAATCTTCCGGTTGTCTCAAAATGATGTATTATCGTTTGATTGCTTATATGTCCATAACCAATGGACCGATTTTAAAAAACTTTGTTTCATCCGATTGCCGGAAAGCTAAATTGTACTTTTGAGGATGTTGGTTGCGGCTTTACGACGATGGCTTTATATCGAAAGGAAGATCGATAAATCTGCTCAAATTCAATTCCTTTCTAAGGATGGTATCGATAATTTTGAACAGGATTCCGTACCATTCAACAGTGCTGGTCATTGCATCAACAAAAATTTTCGCTTCACATTACATTTAAGAATTAGAAAACTTTCTTTTTATTAAGAATTCAAGAAAAACTTCGAAAAACACGAAATTTGAAAAATACAAAGCAAGCCCATGGGGGCTTGTTTGAGGACTTACGGTAAGTCTCAATACTCACGCGGGCAAGGATCAGTGTGGCATGTTGTAATATCATAAGTACTACCAGGACAATTATCACCAAGGAACTTTGGTTCTGGATTTTTACAGCTTCGAAAACGATATTTCTTGCCTCCTCCACATGGAGCCCTACAAGATCTCCAACTTCCCCAGTTAGTCCAAGCACCATCAACTGAGAACAAAATCACAGATTTAGGCTTAACTCAAAATAGATTAGTGTTACAAAGGCAGATGGTATTATTCTTCCTAGAGTCCATGAAAATTTGCAAAGATTCCGCTGAGCCAAATTTCTATAAATCTGTACAGGACAAAAACCGTGCTCATACTTTTCAAGCGACCGAAGGGTAGTTACACATCACAGCTTTTATGCTCCAGCATGTGTGCTTTTGCAGAGGAAAGGTAATGAATCTCCTCCACAGAATACAGCCTATGGAACAACCAGTTACGAAAATACAAAAATTGCATCATAAATCCTCCAGGAATCGCAAATACATTTTTAGGTGTAAGAGGAACAAATGTATTTTGTTTGAACCTTGAAGGAAATGTTATACATTACTACATGCAAATTTAGAATCTCGGATCTAGCAACATTTTAATAAAACTCTGTAACCCTTCTTCAATGATTTTCAAAAATAGCTTGAACCCAAATTCACCACTAAATCTGTAGCGATATGACTGTAGTCAGTGAAATAAAGCTTAGCATCAAAGTTATCTTTTCCTTCATAACAAGACGTCGAGTGCTTAGCGTTGGAAGATGATTAAAATCATCCAAATTCGCACATGGTGATACATTTTACTCATTCAGCATACATGGCAAGTCTTTCATAAAACTTACCTTTATCACATCCTGTGACTTCAATTCTGAGTGATATGTTTTTCTCAAATTCAACAGGCTTGATTTTGAGGTACCTTGCTCTGAACTGAGTATTGTCTCCAAAGTCATGAGATTTGCCTCCATTTCCATTACTGTTGCCATTCAGCCTCTGTAAGAGAATTGGACATCTTCACTCATGGAAACATTATTTATTACCCACTGGGTGATCAGAGCCATTGAGAGATTTTGGAGCTGCAGTGGCAAAACTGTAAAATGAGGCCTCCTGCGAGCGAAGCGAGCAAAGAACGTTTTCAATCACGCCTTTGAGATAAGCTTAAATGCATTAAAAATCCTCAGTTGTTAGGCCCCTTAGACCCTGAGTTCCTGGGCAAATTGCCCCTCTTGCCCCCCTCTCAATGGCCCCCAGGGCGAGTATGACGTGAAAATTGGAAAATATTTATTGACTATCAGAGCAATAACGTTGGCTACAATAACAGCCAATTTGTTTAGATATGAACACTTACATATGATTTAAATGGGCATTCCCGATTCAGAGAAAAAGGAAATTGTCTCGAGATATTCACTCCAAGAAAGCGACTTGAAATGGTGATCAAGCTTTGCCAGACTTTGTGTCGAACAGCGATGGCAACTGTGTTTGCATGAGATTTCCTCTTTGGAGGATGGAATCCTCTTGCGCAATATTATCACATTAACCAGAATGATCTTTTCCTTCTCCAAAAAAGATAACACATGCTCAGCATTGTCAAGTCATGGCTGTAGAAAATTTAGGGAAGTCTAATCCTGAGTTTGGGATGTTCTTGAAGGGAATTTCTTGAGAAAATCCTTTTGAGACAACCTTATCAATTCTACACATTCTGATAAGAATTCCTAACTGTTCAAGAAACTGCATGAACATTTTCAAGTTCTGAGAGGGTTCCTAACACACTGAAAATCTTCATAAGAATAGATATTTACAGTTCACAAGATTTGAAGCAAGGACTAAACATTGCACGGGTAAATCATCTTCAAAAGTCCCAAAAACAGAAACTGAGCTCGAGTTTTCAACCTTTTCTCTTTTTCCATTCTAATTTCCTGGTAAAACAGTCTATTCTTAGCAATCTCGTCCCCAGAGTGAGTTCGTTGCTCTATCTCTACTCTGGGACACAAGAGGCCATTCTGCGATTTGATGGCTATTTGAAAACAATAGAAAACGCAAATTATTTCTACAACACTGCCTGACTATTCGAATCGCAACAATGTAATCGTGTCACCATGCAACAACAATCGCAATATTGCTTGGTAGTTTGGAATCGAGGTCGCATAATTAGCGTTGCCTGGCAAACTTCAAATCCACAATGGCTGCTAATGCACCAAGAAAATGGGCGCATTTGATCGAAGTGTACCAGGGTGTTCGTTCGGCTTCGTGATCAGCGCATGACGTAAGAACACACTGGGACGAGATTGCATTCTTAGGGAACCAACACAATCCGAGTGTGTGCAAGGCCTGTGCTGTTCATATACCAAAGATCCCTATACCTTTACATGGGAATAGCTTGCTTCTGCAGTTGTTTTTCTGTACAAATCATACTTCTTCACCCAGGAGTCATAATGAGCATTTCCTTTGGTGTTTATCTTCCTGATGGTTTTATCAGATCCAAAGTCAAGAATGAATGATGGTGAGCTATCGTCAACTGTGGGTTGCCAAGAACCACCATTTATTATCGTTTCAGTTTCATTGTTGATTATTGAATCATAGGCATTGTTGATTCCAGATTGATCAGGGGAGAACACAGCACTGAGCGAAGATGATGCTGACTTTGTTGCACTGCCAGCCAACGCACATTCACATTTAGCTATGATAAAAATTATGCAATGTTAGAATATGGTCAGGGAAACGTAGCCACATTAGCAAGTGTGACGATGACAATCTAATAGACTTAAACGGCCAATGTTTGTTTACCCATCTCAAGTCATGTGACCATATAGGAAGTTTACGTATCATGCTACTTTTTGCACTCTTTGCACAACTTTGCATGGCACGAAATATTTAAGAGAAATCAAAAGATGATTTATCAAGAGACAGATCAAATGATTTGAAACGGGTCTAAACAAACCTTAGCTGAATTGTGTATGAAAAGTGCGACCACAAACTGTTTTATTTTCCTCCATTTTTGGACCCTCAGGAAGACTTGCTAAAAAGATGAGCCAATGAAGATTCCACACATTATTCGACCATTCCAACTGGCACTTGAACCTTATGACAAGAGGTCACGGACTTAACTAGCGCTTAGCTACCTCTGTGATCCTAGTCACCTCAAAATTCTTGCACGTATTAAGAGATACTGCACAAGCTACTTTCTAGCTTGTCCGTTGATAGGAAAATATAAGTTAAAAAATCATTCATTTTGATAAAGTACATCCCTTACATATTTTTAATTCATTTCTGCTTGTTTCATGTATCGTATTATTCGAACGGCACTGGAGGATTTCTAAATATCGGAAAGGCTTCAAAAAACCTTCTCTTGAAATGTTCACGAGGGTACAAGGTAGTGAACATGAAGATTGTTCTAGAACCTTTCAGAAACTCTTGAGAAACTCTGAGTTCTCCAATTCTGATAATTCAAAGAAACTTTCAGTCCTAGCGAAATTCTTAGTTTCTTATCGAAAAAATACGTGTAAGCACGAAACCTAAAATAATTGTCGCTTGTTTTGCCTTCATTCTTTTGTTTCTTGAGACCAGGCGGCGATATCCAAATTTTGCGGATTATAGCTGGATTTCCACTGAGCTTGCATGCCAAATTGGTTATACTTGCTTAATTCGGACTTACTACGATGTGATTCCTTGAATTCTCTCAACATTTGTAATTATTCTATTTCTACTTTCGAGCGATACACGTTTTTTAGAAGAAACTTGGATCAGGCCATAGTACTAAAAGTTTCTTAAATGAACATGAAATTTTGTCCATTTTAGTACTAAAAGTTTCTTAATTGGTTTCTTATTTTTTTAATGCATGAATTGTCAATGTGGTCGCTAAACAGAGGCAGATATGTTTCTTGACATTTAAAATATCATAAAGGAGTAAACAGTGTTCTATTATGTTTAAAACACAAATGATTAGATAACATTGCTCAAGAATAAAGGCTCGACGATCTTTTTACTATAATATCCATGCTTTTAACTTTGAAAAGTTTCTTATTGCTTCTCAGACATAGTACTAGAGTTTCTTAAAATTTTGGCCATCTTAGTACTAGTTTCTTATAAACCAGTTTCTTATAAAAAAAACGTGTATTCTTTTTTTTACTTTCGAACGATGCTGAGACTTCACGCTTTATTATCGCTATATAAAGCGCGCCTCTATTAATGGCAGCCAATAATTCAGTTGACAGCCTCGCATGTATCTTTCGGTCATGACAATTAGCGCGGTTTCCTTTTGAAACTCTTTGAAGATCAACAAGGTGAATCTTCCTATAGCATGGAAACAAAGAGATCTGACAACCCGTCTCTCGTGGCGTTAGAAGACAACTGATAAAGCGAGGCTGGGAATGTAATTATAGCGATAGTAAAGCTTTAAAGGGGCCTGTGCAAGATAGAGCCTTTGCGCGCCAACGTTCGACTTTCTGATTATCAGAAAGTAATATGGCTACCACACTGCAGTGAGTTTCATGCTTAGAGTGTTTTGTGTATCAGAAACGGATTTCTGGCACTTGCAAGAAGCTTGAAAGGCCTAAAAGGGAGAAGATGGACCTTTTGTGTATTTTTCCGATTTGACATGAGCTGGATGAAAGCAAGACAGTAAGTTAAAATTCAAATCTTTTGCTACTTATATACAATAGAACGATAGGGGCTTTGCCTATGTCCAGGGACCCCAAATGTTGGTAATGATGGTGGTCTAGAAAAAGGCACAATCTCTAGATCTGCAGACATATGGTCATATCATAAAGTATTCCAAGTTTCATTTACAGAGAAAATCAGGCCATGTTTGTCTTGTTAGTATTGTATTTGGATGTACACAAAGGGTCTAAAAAATGTTGGTTAATCTGCATTGAAATATTCAGCAATGTTTCCATTAGTGATTGTGTAATCTTCTCAGATTGAGTCAACAACGACAATAAGCATAACAATTATCGAAATCCGTTTATTTTGCTAAGCTGAACGGAACGAAATTGCTTCGTGTTCACTGTACCGAATAGTCAAATGTTTTTCTTTGATTACATGCACACCCGCAAAGGCTCTATCTTGCACAGGCCCCTTTAAGTAATAAGTCTATAAAATACATAATAATAATTGGGCTTCAGCAAAACGATAAGGTCTTCAAGATAGTAAAAAATAATACTTACTGTTAGTCTGACACTGGCCATTCACAGATGAAGTTAAGAATACCTGCAAAGATAAATAAGTATGGAGATGGATCAACACATCAAAAAGAATTAATTAGCATCATAATCTCATCTATAACAATGGCACTAGCGTGCATTCAAAATTTATTAATGCTATATTCGAATCCATGTTGAAACAGACCAAATAAGTAGTGGTTGACTGCACTTATAATCTCACTAGTTGTTCTCGCTCTGAGCTTCATGGAACTGAGACTCCATTTGCACTGTGCCGGTACACTTTTGGAAGCGTAATTAAAGTGTAACAAATCGGCCTCCGTTCTATACCAGGCCTGCAGGAGGCGGGGGCGCAAGGGGTTCAAGCCCCCATTAAGTGGAAAACAATGGTGCTACATCACAAGCATAAATTAGATCAGCCGCCATTTACTACGGCTCTGATTCCTGCTTATCTGTAACACTTTTTTCTTATTTCTATCTAAAGAGAAGTATTGTTCTCGATCAGTATAAAGGCTCTTGAACTGTAACAGCTTCGTAATGGATCGAAATTTTACGGTGTAAACGAGATCAGGATGAAGCTGAAGGAATAACTACAAACAGTCCTTACGATGCTTTGCTTTTCTGTCCCTCTACTACAAAATCTTGGCTGGCCTTCAATTAAAGATCTTATCAATAAAGGAAACAGCAACGCTGACCTTGAACTCACTACAAGGCATTGAACTCAATTGCTCCTCAATATTTAGGGGAACTTCTCAGTAAATGGTCAAAGGGCAGTGATCGCATTCTTCGCTCTACCGAAACAAACTTGCAGATACCCCTGTTAAGAATGTGCTAGTTTCATCTTTAAGCTGTAAATCTAAGTTCGTAAATCTAACTTCTTGCAAGTGGCCAAATTTCATTTTGCTACAAATTTTGAAATTATGTCCGAGACAGCTTCGCATGAATAGAGGCATTTAGTGGAAATCAGGAATCAACAACAATTACCCTTAGCATATTTGCTCATTAGTGAGTATTAGCTAAGTAGCATACAGATACAGATACAGATAAGAACATGCACAAGCCAAAAAGCATTTTCTTATCGCGGTGAAAAATTATGGAATGAGCTGAATAAGGAAACTAAATTGGTATCGTCCCTAGCTACCTTTAACAAATCCATATGAGAGATAAATTTTAATTTCATATTAGTTCTTTCATGCTCTTTTGCATTTACCTTAGTGTACATTATAATTCTTTTTAAGTTAGGCTTTTCTGTTTTTGCACAGGTCGATTTGTAAAACATTTACTTTTTACCGAAATCTGTAAACTTATATAAATATTTTAAAATGAGATATGAAATGCATTTTCCTATTCGCTCAAACTATGGTGCAGCAATTATATTCTTTGTAAACTGTTTCCAAAAAGATGATGTTATCAAAAACATTCTTTCTGGAATTAAAGTTCCCTTACTAAAGTTCCCTTCGATCTAATCAGTTGAAAGAATTCGGCAATAACATTCTGCAAATTTGATTTGAAAGATTTGCAAAATTTCGAGCCCTACGCTCCAACTCACCCGATGTCGTTACTTACCAATGCTAGCAAAAACCAATGTAAGTTCACCATAAATCGATTATGCTCCATACTCCATTTGCAAACGCATGATCAAACAAAGATATGTCGATATCCCAATTCTTTCATTACTTCCGAAAATCTAGATATACTAAATTTTCCTCCTGAGTCTAAATTATTTTGACACCTCGTTTCAAATGTTTACTTGAATGACGTTATTGATAACAGAAGTTGTGATACGTACTTGCCGGAGCCTTACAACCAACACCCCGTGGCCCGGTGGCCCTGTTGTTTTACAGCGCGCATTATCGCGAGACATGAAGAGTTTACGAAACGTCATCTGATCACAGTAACTTTGATCTGATGTTTCGCACAGCAAGAATTTTTTCCGTACACAACCTTCAACATATCATCGAAAAAGCCAATATGAGGCCTCCTATAACTCAGAGATGCCAGAAAACCATCTGTTTTCTTTGAAGACAAACATTTAAACCGATTGAGTTTTAGTTAGTTTTAGTTTTAGTTTTAGTTTTAGTTTTAGTTTTTTTTTCCTGCAGTACAGAACGCCAGAAATGGGGTCTCCAAGATGTGAAATAGAAAAGGAAAACTTTAGAGACTCCCTAGAGATTTCAGAGACTCAGAGACTCCCTAGAGACTTGAAAACTTCGGAGAATCTTTTGAATCTAAAGTTCTAAAACAAAAGCAACATTGCATTGCAGGTGCCGTTGCCGTCGTGGTTGTCCATTGAGTCATGAGCTAGCATAAGCACTACTGGTTAAAAGTCTGAATACAAACTGTTGTTCAGATGAAGGCGAAGTATTTGCTGGAACGTTGAACACCCTTAGGAACTGTATGAAAATATTCAGGGTGGAAACTGCATAACGGCTTTCCTACCTTAGATTGGTGTTGTCATTACCGCAAGTAGCGTGGCATTTCATATCAACCATTACGGCCATTACAGAAAGTACAAGCAAAAGGTAACTAAACAAAGTGAAATGGTTACAAATACAAATTCAACAAGGAAACAGTAGCCGCTGATGCATGGGAGGTTGCAGCGATGGAATATTTAGAAACATCTGAAGGTTTGCGTCGAGGAGTTTCTTATTGATGTCAATCGTTAACCTTTCGTCGCAGTACAAAATGAACCTATGTAGAACGTAGAACTTCATTCGAAAGAAGCAATATCTTATGTACAATGTTGAGACTATCAAATCAAGGATAAGAATGAAAAATAACGGGGCCTCCGGACTGTCAGATTATTCTGAGGCTGTTAAGCCGCTAGTAGTCAATTGATAAAGATTTTCTGTCGTGATGAGCAGCAAATCTGAATGACAGGTGCATCAATTTACAAACATGATTCAAGTATAATGATTATTCATAACAAACCTTGCCTACAAGCGAAACCAAACGAAACGTTTCCATGAAACAGTAAACTGTCCAAAAGGAAGACAAACATTCACCATAATCGGGAAAAATCCATGATAATCCTCCCCCCCCCCAAAAGTGGGGCACTCGCTACGACAATATGGACTTTAAGCAACTAGGACGGCAACGCCAGACAGAACATCGTCTTCTATGAGACAACTGAGTATAGTTTCCCATAAGTTACCTTTACATGTTCTTAAAAAAGCCAACACAAAATCTTCTTCTTCGTCTAGATACTTTTGAACCTTCTTTTTCCTTCATAGCTAATCAACACTTAACATGAGTGAGTTTCACTTCGAAGATCCAGATCTGAAGAACAGCATGTTCGAAATGGAGTTTCCAAGTTGTGTAACCGAAAATGACAACTTAATGACTCTCATGGAAACCGAACTCGCACAGAAAACAAGGAGTCTTTTCAAGCCGAAGTTCAGAAATCATAGGCACATTTGCGTTGCCGTTGCAGTCGCCGTCCTAGTTGCTAAAGGTCCCTATGATGATGCAGGGTTTCGAGCTAACTGACGGCTGCATTTTGCCGACTGCCTTCTTTTTTGGTGCAAAGTTGTATTAATATTCTTGTTAAATTAGAAATGGCGATATACGGGGCTGGAGAAGTCAAACTGAATTCGATACTTTTGCGTTACTCCTGTTGCCATTCGTCTAAAACGCCTGTTCACTGATTTGCAACACAACTCATCTCAATTGAAAAAACATGCTCAGCAAAGTGGCATGAATGTCATTTTGTTCAGGAAAATTCTCACCGTGTGCGAATGATTATCGCTGAGGATTTTCTCATTTGTATACCTGAGACAAATATCTATCGTATTTGATAATTTCTGCCATTCGTGCCAAAATTCTGACCGTCTGCATTGTCACTGAGAATTTTGCTCATTGCCTTAAGTGCACACGTGTTCACACTTTGAGCCGCTATCTTGCTGAGACCTGTGGTCGATACCATGGCGACATGAACACGTGTGCACCCAAGGCAGTGAGCAGAATTCTCAGTGACACCGCAGACGATGAGAATTTTGGCACGAATAGCAGAAATTATCAAACACGATAGATATTTTCATCAGCTACACAAATTAGTATTTCCCCAGCAAAAAATTATCCGCACACGGCGAGAACTTTCTTGAGCAAAATGACATTCATGCCACTTTGCTAAGCATTTTGCTCTCCGTATGCGACGGGCTTTAGGGCTAAAACCACAACTTCACTTTACCGTGTTTTTCTCATCAAGACTTTTCAATTGCGAACCAACGTATAGGCAATGCAATTCCAACTTTTTTAAAGAGGTCTGCTGGACTCCGTCTAACGTGGATTATTTCTATGGACCCCTCACTTGTAGTTACATGGTGGTACATGAATGGTTACCTTAAAAAGCAATCAAAACGGTGAAAAACAGTATGCTGTTCGGTGACACTATTTTCCAGACCCAAACCAAAAGACCGCAGCTTGTTTACAACTATACATTTACTGCGAAGAAAAACAAACCAACTTTAAAAAGAAAACTAGTCCGTTTTTTGGACTATATTGGGTTAGAAATGCTCTAAATTCAACCACCAGTGACTCCCTGTTGTTTTTTGTAAGTTTGTGGGAAAAGATTTACAACAGACTACAGAGGCTGGCTATGGAAACAAATAATTGAGCAAAAACCCAACTTAATTTGATCCATTCGTTCTGATTGATTTCTTTCCCAAAATTTCTGGAATAGACCATTCCGTCGATTTGAAAAGGAGGCTCGAGAGAGTGGTTTACTTTGGTAAACTGCGGACACAAATCTGGCAAATATCCACTTCGAAAGAAGTGCCATTTTTTGGGATCCTTTTTTCGAGCAAAGAATAAATTTTGGTGTATCATTTTTGGTTAAATCACACGTAGTCATAAAGTTTGGGGTCTCATTTTTAGAAAAATAACTGTTTAGGGTATTGATTTTGATCAAATTTGACTTACTAGGTTAAAATCTTGGATAGTTGTCACAATTTTAGGGTATACATTTTCAATGGCCTGTAAATTTAGGGGCATTGTTTATGCAGAATTTATACATTTTAGGGTGTGATTTCCGGCGGCACACTCCCATCATCCACCTATTGAAGTTACTCCCTCCCCCAGGAGATGGGGTTATTCTTTTTGTCATGATGAAGAAGTCACAGAACATCTTTTTGACCACCTTTTTGGCCATTATTTCTCTTGGCTTTCAGAATTTCAACCATGGAGGGAATTTTTGTCATTAGTAGAAACTCTGTGGCAGCCATTTACCAGATTTGTGTTCGTCGCTTACCAGAACACACCGCTCTCCTCAGTCTCCTTTTGTAATTCCCAAATGGTCTTTTCCAGAACCGAGAACTCTGCGAAAGCGATGGATAAGACCGATATTATTGGAAACAAGCACAGTTCAAGCAACCTAGTGGGAAACTAGTCATGACTTTAGGCCTATTTTGAAAGTTTATGGAAGGAGATCTCTCCAGTAAATCCCTCATTACTTCAGAACAGAGTGGGCGATTTCAGCCCAGTAAATTTCAAACTGGATTTGAATATGTCCACCATGAAATAATTTATCTGCCGAATTATTTGCTTTATCTGCAGGGAGCCTTTACCTTTCAAACGGGAATCGTCACTGTTTTCTGCTCAGACAATGGTCTAAAGAAATAATCTGCTTTCTGGATTTTGGGGATTCTGGATGATTTTCGTCAATTTGATCATCTAAATGAGCATCGTCTCCTCACACCAGAAGCATACTATGCCAACTGAGTACAACAAGCTCTATTTTCTGGATTTTGGGATTGAATATCATTTTGAAATCGCCAAATTCAACAGATAACAATAACTGCTATTTCTGGTTTTCGAAATGAATATCATTTGGACTTTTCCAAATAAAACTAGCTGAATGAGGTTCGTCTTCTCCCACAACGAGCACTCTACACTAACTGAATAAAAGAAAATTGAAAACAAATATGAATCCATAAATATGTAATGACTTCCAGACGTCTCATTTCCTGGATCAAAAAGCATTGAATGGCTGTGAATTGCTCTGTATATCAAAGATCTAACTTTCAAATATAGCATAAACGTTGTCTATCGATAAATAACTGGGACCCTTCACGGTTGAAAGTTGAAAGAGCAAGAAATCTAGAAAGTTTAGCGCAATGTCTTCCTCGAAATATCCCTTTTGCTAAGTCCTGCTCTCGGCAACAAAATTTGCTTACAGTTACAGGCAAAACTTTTCGAATTAGATTCAGAATGTTTAAATAATGCCTTTATGTTTCTTGTGACAGGCAGCCGTCTCTTTCTACCTTTCTGTTTGACAGAAAACTCTTGACAGAGCCTCCTTGATAAGACCACATAAATTTTATCTTTCCTACCAGCAGCTCAGTTTGTTTATGCATCAAAAGTTGAATCTAAACTCAGCTAAGCTTGGACTATTTGCTTTTCTTTCAGATTAAAAAGACATCTATCCCCACTACCTCTTCGTGTTGAAAAAGAACAACTTCTGCCAAGTTGCAAAAACAGCTTTCAAACACTATCATATCTTGCTCACTTCTTTCTATCCGTAAATCAGTTCTGCTTATGAAATACGAACAAGGACCAAAGAAAATTTAGCATACTTGGATTATTTGCTTCTCTAATTCCTGAAAAGGCATCTATCCAAAATAAAACACCTCTTCGTGCAAATGAATAACTGCTAAAAAAAGTCGCCACAACAGCTTTCAAAAAGAAGGCAAATCCAATTCAATTCTTTTCTTTCGTAACGCAGTATTCTTATGAACTACGAATATCATGACAGGCATTCCAGGCATACTATCGTGTCAAAAAATTCTGAAAGGCCGCCACAAAGCCTTGCGAACAATAATGTCGAATCTCGCTCACCTTTTCTGTCTGCAACTCAGTTTTGTTTATTAATTTTTAATTTAATTTACTAGTACTATTTGCCTCTGTGCTTCTTGTGAAATGCATCCATCCTTTCTTCCTTCTCACCACGGCAAATAACACATTTATACTGTGCTGAGCTGTCCTTGGACAATTCTTGATACCTCTGATCATCAATGTTATCACAATCTAGAATTGTATGAATATTTAAATTAATATTTCTAGCAGTTAATTGAAATTGTAGCGCACGCTATTTCTGCTGCAGCCCCAATAAGGCTAGCGGTAAGCCTTTCTTGGACAGCAGGAAGCATTCTTTAGGTAGCGGAAAGCACTACAAGGTCAGCATCAATGAGCGCGATTCGCAGTCTTCGAGACGTAAATTTATATAATATACCGCTCCTTTTCAAAGAGTCCATCTTAATCGCAATCTGGGGCAAGGGCATTCAAAGATCAAAGAATGTTCGTTCATAGGGGAATGCATGAAGGCTCACAGCTGGGTCGATCACCAAGATCACCATTAAGACGGAGATTAGGTTTGGAAGTGATCTTTTCAGCTAAGCTTTTTCCTACGTTGCAAAAGAAACTGTTCATAGTAATGGCTTTATTGTCATGGCTCTATTGTCATGGCTTTATTGTCATGGCTTTATTGTCATGGCTTTATTGTCAGTAATGGTATCATCACCTTCTTTGAGAGCCTTAATGTTCGTGGTTTTTGATCTCTTACTAATTACTTGATTTGTACTTTTCAAAGTTTCTTTGATGTTTCCTACAAAGGAACGAATCTTATTTGTGAAATATTGACTTTTCAGCTATTGGTTTGAAATATTTGCTTTGCATCTTATATGCTTGTAAGCGCTCATCATAATCTCTGAGTTAGCTTTCACTGCAGCGATCTACAGTTTGTCTCTAGTCCTGCAGATCCTTTTTGGTCGGGTATCATCGATGAGCAGAACCGTTCAGAGACTCGCTTTGCCCTGAGGGGATCATGTTTGTCGATGATCTGTGATAGCGTATCAGACCAGCGACTAACAGCATCCTCCAGGCACCCTGAGTCACTCATAATTGCCTTCATCATCATCATCATTAACGTTATTTAAAGTTGGGCTATTAACCTAGTAAATGGTACTAATTCATTCCAACTGTAAATTAAAACATTTAGTGCTATATAAAATAAAACAAAAACGTTATAAAGCCTGCCAGTCTACAGAGGCAAGATCAATGAGGAAAAGCTCTCCATCAAAATTTTTCATCTGTCGTGTTGCTATCCTTTTATGCTGAGGTTTTTGCGAACCAAAATATTTACGAACTACGTAAACCACACAGTGGTCACTAATGCAAGTCTGTAGTATACCCGATTCGACAACATTGCGAGGATCATTCGTTGCAATTCGTCGCAATCTGCCTGGTATCGAGCCCACTCCACCAGGCTGTTCTGGCTGTAAAATCAGAGAATTACAACAATATGATATCACACGCAAAATGGTCTCTCCTACCTAAGACCTAAAATCTGGAACACTCTACACCTTGACCTAAAATCTGCTAAGAATTTCAACAGCTTCAAGCATAAGATTAAGGACAAATTCTTTAAAAACCTTCAATCTCAGGAAAATCGCCCCTATTTTATCAAAATTAATTACCTTTATTAAAATCCTAAAAGCTGCAACAGAACTTACTATAAACGATCCTGAAGATGCAGCATTTCGCTCAAATTTTGAGATAATTCTTTTTCCTTCATATGCACTTTACGTCCAAAGACACTCTGGAGGGACCATTATAGAAACAAAGTCGCACTGACCTTTTAATGCTATCCTTGCCATTTTAAACTGGAGGTGTTTTTAAATAGATTATTAGCGTTTTGCCAATGAATTAATTCACACTGGTAAATATTGTAATTAGGCCTTTTCTTTTCTTAGATTTTGTGATTATTTCTAAACTTTACAGTGAAAGCGGTAGAAGCGTACCACCCATGTCGTAAATATCAAAAAAGAATCGAATTGTTATTGGATTTTGTTTTCTCTGCATAAAGAAATCATTGAGCATTCTCATTCATTGTGGTTGCCAAGGAAGGAAACTCCTATTGTGATCCCTCGTACGCTCCATCCAATAGAAGCAACATTCGAATCGGACGTCAGCAAATAACAAAGCAATTGTTATCCAATCATGAAAATCTCTTTTCAAATAATCTTTGAATCTACATGGTACGCTACTTCCGCCTTCACTGTAATTTGAATGGGAAAATGACAGGCACACCCACACGCACACACACCCACAGCACCTTACAATTGTACACTCATATAACAGACTTACCAGTATGTATCCATCGATCGCAAGAATCGCAACAGACCATTGGAAGATCTTTTTCGTCACTTCGATAAACCTTCAAGCAAACTGGGCAGAAATTTCCTGCACGGAATAGCCTAGGAAAGAAGAACATTATCTATCGTCCGTTCTAACACAGAGGTTTGAAACTACTATCGTTCTGGTTCAAATGTTTTATAAACCGATAATGATAAATGTGATAACTCTAACATATTTTACCACCTTTATGGGAAGAAATACAGCTACCTGATTTCACAATGACTTGAAGACCGTGAGGATCACGAAAAAAACGGAGTGACTTACTTGGAACATTTATGACAATGGAATTGCAAAAATTCAGCATCACCACCTTCTCTTGATCTTTTGAACTAAGAATGAAAAAAGGTAATGGAGTTACTAAGAAGGAAATGAGGTTCGAATGATAAGTTCTCTCCAGCCAATTCAAATTAATGAAAATAAAATCGGATGTTTCTCATCTTGAAGATGTATCAAACTGACCCGCTCGTTCTAACCTCACACGTGGTATGGTGGAAACTTTCATTGTCATTTAGCGAAACAATCTACTCCTTCTGCACAAATCGTATTCTTCACAGCAGCTAGCGTTTGCGAGAAAAACTTTATTCAAAAATTGTCCAACAAATTCTTGTCAAAACTTGCACACATCGACAGAGATGCTAACCTCAGACTTTTAGCAAATGATGTTTGCCAAGCTTGAAACACCGAGATGTTTTGCAAACTTGCAACGTTGGTAACAAAATGATAATAATAACGCCTGCTTTGCTCTTTTCAATACACAGCGGAAATAATTCCAAAATAATTGTCTGATAAAAATCTTACCTCTTCCCGCCATTTTCCAGGTGTTCCATCCGGGCAAGGCTGTCTCGATAAGCAAGAGGCACACTTTCCGCATTTCTCACATACCCAGCGGCCTGCAAAAGATAACGGAAAGAAGGTCAAAAACTGAATTTTATCTCTAACTCTAGGTTTCTTTAAAATGAGCAAATATGGAGTATAAATTACAGTCTAAAGCCTTTCGTGTAATGGCGATAGGGTCGCCATATAGAGTAGACATATTACATGAGTCACTGTTTTCGCTCCATTCCCTCCAATGATACCCCCATCCCACAATACACCCTCTGCTTCAACTAAGTTTAAGAGGGATGATTAAAATAACATATAGCAATGCAATTCAAGGGAGCAAAACATAGCCTCATATTATCAGTCTAGTGGTCATTGTCTTTTGCTCCCACGGCATTGTTCTTGTTCTATTTTGGCATTGTTCTATTGTAAATTACTTTGCAAGTACAGTAATCCTTAATAAGTTTGGTAAAATTTTTAGCGGAATAGATGAACATAATTGAAGTTTCTTATAAGCTTCTGCGTGGCAGGAACTTGATGTATGCTGTCTTTCTTCAGTATCTTTTAGCTTTAAGTCCTCAACCTCCTTCAGTTTTCAGTGCTGATTTGAAGAGGATAATCATTATAAAATCACTTCATAGTATTAGAACAGATTTCTGATAAAACTCTTAGCATCAATAAAGCTCAATTGAAATGCAAGATAGGGAACAATTGACGTCTCAGGGATTGAATTGATCCTTGAATATATCCTGAAGAGGCCAGGAAATAGGTCTGTTCCAAGGATAAGTTTAATTCTATTGCATATGTAGCAAGAAGATTCTTCAGAATGAGAAATTGAGGCTTTAAAGTCTTCAGGAAGGATTATCACACATCCTGGGATCAAGAAAATTCTTTCAAGTTGCCTTTCTGTGCTGCTCATGCGAGATAGCTCCGTCTTTGTTACTGGCCTTTCCCAAACCTAGACCTGAAGTCGACAATGGATGCAACACAGACAAAAATAGGTTCCTGTCAGAAACAGGTCAGCTCGCTGAGGCTGGTCGCCTGCAGATTTTACCTCTTGCTGTGGAGTAAGAGCCGATGAGGAACAGCGGAAAAGTAAAATCTGTACAAGGGCTAGCTCAGCTGAAATGAGTAGAAACAGCCCCGCAGCCTTGCAGAGATTAATCTTTTGCAGACGAAACCCTAAACCGGACCGACCAGACCTGCAAATTTGGCTACTTTTTTCCTTGTGAGAATTTTTTTACCGTCAACAATGACAAGGCAGTACTGCTTTACTGATGAAAGGAGATCGACTGGCTCACATTTCTGAATGAGGAAAGAGTTGAGCCCGATTCGTGGGAGCCTGTGTGTTTGCTAAAAATTAAATTCAATATTCACCATTAACAACTATTGAAGTGCTTTCTGCATCATTGATTTTGCACTGTATAGCAAATCTTGCGTGATGTTTTCAGTTGAGACAGACTTCAAACCTGGTGCACAGCCAAGGCGTATCAAACCAAGCCAAGTAAAACTAGTTTGATCAAGACTCGATGATGATTCAGCAAACCTCGTCTTTCAGGACTCGACTGAACCTGGAAACTTCAGAATCCAATCCTTAACTTTTGTGAAGAGCAAAATCTTTGTTTCATGTCGTTACTTTTAAGAAATATTCTATCATGCTGGTTTATTTTCCGGTCACAAAATAGTTGTATCTTGGGCCTGGGTTTCTTTGCACTAATTCTGCAGTCAGTGTAAATGGAAGTTTCAGATAATAAGTGCATAGATCAGATGATTCATAAATGTAGGCATCTATAAATATCCTTACCATCTGGAATGTTCTTGAGACCAACACAATAACTGTGATATCCTCTATCACAATTGTCACAAAACATCATGTGTTCCTGGATAAAGATAAAAGAACATGATTAAACGGCAAAAAGAAGACTTCACAAGGGTGTATGAAAACTTCACACGCCTAGCTGCCTGGACGTATTGTGATGGTATCAGCATGTAGCTGAGGGCCGTAGGTACCTTTTGACGTGTTGTTTGGTCATTTTAAGCTATGCATGCCCTCCAAAACGGATTTCAAAAATATGGCGACTGATTCATTTCTCGGAATTCCTCCTCCTTTTCCAGTCCATGGAAAATGTTACGCAAATGGAATTTCAAATTGTCTTCCAAGCACAACATATGAGCAACGTGTAGAGTTCAGTCATGTTGCAAACAGTAGGTCTCCCCAGACCACTTCCAACCCATCTCTTCGTTAAGCTTTCACGAAATACTGACAGGAAGAGGATGATGATTACTTCATGTCAAAGGAGAAATATATGCTTCAAAATCTTCTTTGAATCTGGTTTTTCGAACGGTAACCATAACTTGGTGACCATGCAGCATCTCAAAGGGTAGCCAAGCTTTTCAACTATACAGAGTTCAAACCCTTATCGATAACTTTAGACTTCAGAGAACTATTCAAGATATAGTTTGTGAAGTTTTATTTAAGTTATACACTACAACAAACAATTCACTCCTCTAAAAGATCTTCACCATGAAATCAAAACACCTGTACTTTTAGTCAGGAAATAACAACCACTAAATGGAAAAGCCAGCAAGCAAAGAGAGACTCTTGCAACAAGGCTACGAAATCAATAAATTGCCTTCAAAAACAACGTCGTAATCATCAATCAATTTTTCTGCGTCCAAATTGCTAATTAATAGCGATAGAAATAAAAAAATATCACTAAACATTTGTTACCTCGTCATGTGGATTACTGCAGAGAGTGCATGTTTTGCATTCCATACACTGCCATGGATATGTTTTGATTACTAACACAAGCTGCCGGTTCATGTCCAAGCACGAAGGGTGCCCTAAAAGGAGAGTTCAAGGAAAGTATGTACACCAAACAGACTTTTGAAATGCGGAACGAAAACTGAATTTGGGTTCCGTCTCAAACAATTTTGTCCAGAGCAGTACCTCGGCATTTTGAATCTAAAATTTTGCTGCATCACACTTTGACATGGTCTGTTAGCCAGACCCTGTTGCCTACGAAATAATGGGCTGGAAAGCACGCTAATTTTGATAGAGCAAACAACCTTTTCATGTAGGGTTGCGAGCCATGAATAAATAAAAACAAGATCTCACCGCTATTTTCACAGAAAGAGCAATTAACAAGATCCTCAGGAATCCCCTTTTTATTTGTTTCTGCTCCTTTCAAGCAAATTCCACAGAAAGAATCATTTTGGATACCTGAAACCTGTTGATATAAGAAAGAATGAATAACATTACCAAGTATCTGACATTGGAATCTATTCAGGTAAAGCTCTGCTGTATCAATACAAGCTAGTAATTCTCGAACATGGAGAGCCAAAAGAATTTACTACGTTGAACGAGAATGTTTACCAACTCTGAGTGACTCAATGCTAAAGGAATCACAAGGTGTGATTAAATTGGGAGGAAAGGCCAGGGTGCTACTTGATAAGCTTAGCTTCACAGTGTTTTTACAAACTGCTGTCCAATGCTAGTAAATTGTTTGTGTTTTTTGTTTCCAATTCATTCTGAATGGGCTTGTCAAGATTTCTGGTTACTGAAAGCTAATTTAGGCCCACTTTGCATGCCGCATCCAGGCATGGAACCCCTAGTTTAAAGTCCCTTTCGAAGGACAACGAAGTGAGTTGTGAGGTCAGGCCTCCGTAGTCACCCATCAGGAGTAGACCTCACTCGACCTAACTTAACTTCAGTCACCCGACGAAGACTGTATAAGCCACTCGGCCACTCAAATTGTGTTATTCATTGAGTGAAAAGAATACTAGGGAGCAAGGGGGAAATTGAAAAACCAATGATATAAAGTTCTGTTAAAGACAAAGCGACTTGACAGCGTCAAGAGTAGATTTCAAACAAACAACCCAGACCATGCTGTTTATTTCTTTTGCTTTTTCTGTTTATTTTGTTATGATTGAGTGCACTCATAGCTGTGAAATCTATTCTTTAAACGCAAATCACCTTGTATTTTCGGAACCTGAATAGCTATTTTACCAATTTGCCCTTGCGTTACTAGGAAGAAATGAAATACAACAAAAATACCTTATTTCGATGTTTAGCATTCCCACCATTATCTCTATTTCTTAATGCCTTTTTAAGAGGAGGTGCGTCAGCAGCAGATGCTGCATCATCATCTGAGGAATTGCCTTCTTCTTCACTGCTACTTTGGCTGTCAGAGCTATCTGAATTCTAAACAGACATATAGAGTGAAAAAGGCATTTATCTTTCTAGCAAGACAACAAAGCACAAACTGGAAGGATAATTTTCCAATTCTGAGATTTTCAACTATCAAGTCCTTCAGGCTCGTGCCCAGTTATTTTGGTAGTCACGTAGGAGTTGTAATCAAGCACTTTTATGCCCCATTCACACTGCAAGTTAAACCAGTTTAAACTAAACCAGGTTTTCGAATAAGACATTCTAATTGGTCAATCCAAAAAATCCAGTCATTTGATTGGTTAAAATTTAAACTGGTTTAGATAAAGCTGGTTTAACTGTGTCAGTGTGAATGCAGTTTTAGTTTTTGTCTTTATCCATATAACGTAGCCATGTGCATTCGAAAAATAGAATTCGCAATTAGAACACAATGCATCTTAGTAAAAATTTCTGGCCACCATCTTTAGCGTGATCGTCCATTCTTTGTTTTTCGAGATTTTTCTATAAAAGCTGTGGCCTAACGAACAACGTAGTCGCAAAACATCTTGGATTTGCTTAAGGTCTGTCCATCTGGCCACCTACGGAACATAGCTTAGCGAAAAGCTATTTCCTGTGACGATATGACATGAAGAGCACATACACTCATAAAAATTAAGAATATTCAGTGCAAATCTTCGTCGATTTTATCACCAAGGGGATAGACTACCTTTGCCAGAATAAGTGTCACATTCAAAGTGGGCCACTTCAGTTTTAGATTAAAAAAGTAACACTTACATTTGCATCTTCATCTTTGTCATCAGCTGAATCCAAGCCACCAGTGGACCACTGAGTCATCACTGATGACAATGGAAGGGAACGAAGCTCATCTGGAGAATAACTAGAAATGAAGCGGGCAAATGCACCAAAAACGGAAAGAGCACGCATGAAGAAGTAAAGTAATCGAATCCTTGTGTTTGGTCAAACGGTAATTTACACCACTATGGATCCTGTTCGCTTCTTAATAAAAGTCCTTTCTTATAAGGGGCTGAATAGCCTCGGGTCATAAGGCCTTGGCAATGAGTTGATCAATGTACATGTGCATAACTATTCATCGTTCACGGGCGAACGTATCTAATCACTGCAAGACTTGGAGAATAAACAAATGCAGTAAAACACGCAGAAGAGAAAATGCGGATTAAGAACCACCAAGGCTAATTTTTGGACAATTGAGCACCTTGTATACCTTGGGTCAAAAGAAATTTAGGCGTTTGGCGGAGTATGTGACCGATATCCAAAACTAAAATATCAATCTAATCTATCAGCCAAAGGCTAACTTAGATGAGAAACTTTTATTTGGTAGAATCACGCATCTTTAAGACCAAACAGTTAGAAAAAATACCTGTAAGGGCTTTGTGTGAGAATCGAGAATACCACATTCAATTCTGGTCGGTGATCTGAGTGGCATTGAAGTTGACATTGTTGATTCAAGAATAGAACTTGAATTTTAATGGAGCAGAATGGAATGTGGAATCCTTGTTCCAAACATGCCCCTTGCTAGCATTTTCATAATTTCTGGGTATAAATGACAACTTTGCCAAACGTAATTTTACCATATAAGTTAGTCTTTGACTGATAGATTAACATTTTAGTTTGAAAATCGTTCTCATACAATCTATCTCACAGCCCATCAAAAGCGTACACTCTTCTTCTGACTCACCAAGTATTAGAACAACTTCAGCCCGGCACGTTCTTATACAAAAGAAAGTGAGGCACGTTCTTATACAAAAGATTACTAAAAGTTGAAATACAACTTAAAACCCAGGTAAATGGGTAAGATCACAAATGAATATCAATAGAGTGAAACAAGCCAATCATTTTTACCCAATTTCAAATATGTAAAAAGCTACTCGAGGGGTGTATCATTTTTAACAAAGAGGTACACCTTTGCAAATATCCTTTTGTTTTTAAGACAATCCGTAGAAAATGCAGGAAAATACTTTTGTTTTCGAAAATCTCGCACGCTTTTTGGGAAGAATGATACATCCCTCCAATCTTCTTGTCTGGTCCATCCAGTAGGCGCAATCACAATAATTTAAGAGCTGTAATAAGTTTAGGCAAACAGGCAAATGGCAGAAACGACTAAAAATACGTACATTTTGAAATAATCTTGAAATTGGCCAGGCATCAAGGCAACAGGATATCGACTTCGTTTTCGTTTCTCTGGACTAATTATTTGTTGGGTCTTTCGGGGCACTTGAATTATCTGTAAAAGAATATTCAAAAGTTAACTAAAACGTTTATGATTAAGTGATATGATTCAAAACCTGGCAGCGCTAAAAAGAGTTCAACATGCGAAAATTTAGACTAATAACATGATCAGCTACCGGGTGACCCAAAAAAATTCATGAGCTAGATCATCACTGGCTCTCTGAAACCTAAAGCTATGCTGCATAGTCACTTCCAGTCATAATTACCGTCTGAAAACCCAAATTGAACGAAAATTTTCAGTCATACATTTCTCACTTAGAATGAAATAGTCGCCCTACACCATCCTAGTCAGAGAAAAACCGAATGCAGAGAAGCATTCGAAGTCATCTGGGCGAAATCTATTGCTTGCCAAATGATTGATCCATGCTTCTCATTCCAAACTCGTCCTTCCATGCAAATTTTTGCCTTATGCTTATTTCACATCTTCCAAAACATGGATTGGAAAAAGGCGAGAAAGTGCGAGAATGAAAGCATTACCATACTTTGAAGCAGATTTCTCGGAGGTAGTTCTGGCTTAAACTGTTCAGGCAACATCTCAAAATACAGGTGAGCCTTTCAGCCGCATGGCCCATGAGCACGTTTAGGTGTGCCCTCTGGAATGAGGCTGTGGGATAGTCTCAGAAGCAAGGCAAAGAACCCTCGACCATTGGAAATTCTCATTGCTGCGGTGAAGTTAATGGAAGCTAATTGGCCACAAAAACAAAGAACTCATGGTTCATAGTGACAGGTTTATTGATTCTTGGATTGAGGAAACATTCATATGTAGACTTGCGGCTTTTGTTTATGCTAGTATCACTAAAAACTTGAATTTTGAGGTGCTGTAGCATTGGATGTTCTAGCCGGCAACTTAGGCCCATTCGCCATTGCCTGGAGTTTTGCAGTGCTGCTGTGGTTTCCATGTCTAGTCATGAGAGCGATGGAGGAATGCTTCGTCCCATTTTTCAATGTGAAAGTCCACGAGTCGTAGTTTGAGCGTCCATCAGTCTATCAATAGCGATAACTATGAATATGCAATAAGTCGAATCTTACACCGAATTTTCTAAAGATGAAGAGTCTAAACTGGTACGCAAACTAAGAAAATTTTAAACTGGATAACCCTAATGACGAGAACTTAAAAAGATGAGACAATTAAAGAATGTGTGATCGCAGACAAAACTGTCATTTGATGTATGCTTTTTGGAAAAATTACTAAATCTAAGATAACCCATGTACTTAACAACTTAGGCCCATTCGCCATTGCCTGGAGTTCGTGCAGTGTTGCGGTGGTTTCCATGTCTAGTCATGAGAGCGATGGAGGAATGCTTCGTCCCATTTTTCAATGTGAAAGTCCACGAGTCGTAGTTTGAGCGTCCATCAGTCTATCAATAGCGATAACTATGAATATGCAATAAGTCGAATCTTACACCGAATTTTCTAAAGATGAAGAGTCTAAACTGGTACGCAAACTAAGAAAATTTTAAACTGGATAACCCTAATGACGAGAACTTAAAAAGATGAGACAATTAAAGAATGTGTGATCGCAGACAAAACTGTCATTTGATGTATGCTTTTTGGAAAAATTACTAAATCTAAGATAACCCATGTACTTAACAACTTAGGCCCATTCGCCATTGCCTGGAGTTCGTGCAGTGTTGCGGTGGTTTCCATGTCTAGTCATGAGAGCGATGGAGGAATGCTTCGTCCCATTTTTCAATGTGAAAGTCCACGAGTCGTAGTTTGAGCGTCCATCAGTCTATCAATAGCGATAACTATGAATATGCAATAAGTCGAATCTTACACCGAATTTTCTAAAGATGAAGAGTCTAAACTGGTACGCAAACTAAGAAAATTTTAAACTGGATAACCCTAATGACGAGAAATTAAAAAGATGAGACAATTTAAGAATGTGTGATCGCAGACAAAACTGTCATTTGATGTATGCTTTTTGGAAAAATTACTAAATCTAAGATAACCCATGTACTTAACAGCCTCCAAATATCATATGAAGACAAAATTTAGCTCAAACTTCGTAGAAAAGCATAAAAAAGATATGCATGCCTATCAGCTGGCTTGCACAAATGGGTTGAGATAATTAATGAAGCATGACGCCTTAAACTATAACACCGACTTTTATGGTCAAGCTTGCGTAATAATTGAGTCTTAGAGAAAAGAAAACGAAATGCTCAGGAGAAAAGCTTGGGATTTGCCCAACGTCAAGCTTGGGATCCCTTCAAGCTGATTATTTCAGTGAAGAGATTTATGCTGCATTCAGGTTGAGGCTTGGCGTAAAATGGCCTATTCTTACCAGAATCATACATCTGCTAGCGACAAAGAAACGAAAGAGAAGAAACTGGAGAAACTTCATTTGATTTTTGACAATCAAAAATCCTTCTATGTTGGCAAGCCTGTAGACTTTCACTTTTCAACAAGAAGTGACGATCTATCTCAGATGAAAATTAATGTATTGGGACCATCACGATGCAAGATCAAACATTATACCATCCGAGATGGTCTTTATGGAGTGTCATTTGTTCCCCTTAATCCTGGAAGTTACATGATCATCGTGAAATGGACTGGAATGGAGATCCCAGAAAGCCCTATCATTTGCCACGTCAAAGAGAGCGAGAATATCTTCCAGAGGAGATCATTACTGCGTCGAGCAAGCCTGTCAGTGCCTTCAAGACTATTTGCAGTAGTTCCTGGCTCCGTTCCATTACCAAGAAAATTTAGAAATTAATTTGAAGAAATATTGGACCGACACTTCGAACACCCAAGATTGCAAAATTATCTAATGACTGAGAAAACAACAGTACCGGAATATCGATATATAATAATGTGTACGAGATGTACCTTTTTAATTTGGATTTGTTGTTAAGTCGCTTACACGTCAAGTGATTCACGAAAGACTTTCACCTTTGAAAATACCCAGAATCATATCTTAGCTTAGGAAATGGCCTAATGTAGAGTGAAAAACTCCAGGCGTTCCACATAAAGGTAACAGATTTCGAGTCGAGAGACGAATTTAAAGCTTATTCAGAAAGACCTTCCTATACCATAAGTTCCTTTGGTCATGGGGCAGAGTCAGGCTAACATTATGGTCACACGGGCACTGACCATGAGGATGGTTTCTGAACACAACAGAATAAATTATGCCACGCTCTAATTACGAACAGCTCTTCCTCGATCAAAGATAAGGAGGGCTCTATCAAAAACATAGTTTTGTCTGGAGGAGGGTTAATTGACTCGGTCCCAGTGGATGGGGTTTGCCCCCCCCCCCAAGCATTTCCTTGCGAAATTTCCTGACGAATATAACTTGCCAATTACCTATACCATAAAGTTGTGATTGAAATTCAAAATGGAGGAAAATTCTGCTCGGTTAAAGTATAGCAACCAACACGTGGGACTTCAATCACGTGTACTAAAGCAAGTTCATTTTGGGTGTCCAAAACAAAGTATGAGCGTGTGAACAATTCCTGGCGAGGAGCCTTACAGGAGAATGCCAAATACATTCATGTTTCATCATAGTTGGACACTGTAATGAAATTATTTTGAAATGCATAAATTTATGAAAAAGTATGCATGGAGACAAGAACTGCAATATGAAATTAAGTAGCCTCCATTTGAAATCCTTAGTCTATGATTCAAATACAATTCTCCATTTTGATTAATTTTGTTACGATCAAGTTCCAAACATTCCTTAGAGATTTCATTGAAAGCAGTCATCTATACTTGTCTGCTACCTACGGCTTAGTGAACTTACAGTGAGAGAATGCTAGGCGCCAGGAACATACTTGCTTCTTCTGGATTTTCTTAAAAGATTTATATTAAAATCAATGAATGTTTCTTAACGATGCTATAAGAAGCCTCTCAGCCTATTTCAAGACCTCTCAGCCAAAAAAACTAGTCTCTATTTTGCGGGTTCTAACCATGCCAATTTTCAATCACTTAAAATGTTTTCAGAATCACTAGATATAATAGCTTCGTAATTTTGAATCACCTACGATTAGCTGTAGGCACAGACGGCTCATTTGAGGATACCTTTGGTGCCAGAGCCTAATTTTTTAATTTCCACGTTCTGTTGCACAGGTTAGCTTGAAGAAAGCTGTGGTGGAAGTGGTGATCAAGATAACCATAGAAACTTTAGTCAGTTATCCATCATTCAACTGAGCCACACACAAAAGTCTAAAGGGAATCGACATTGTTAAAGCTGGCCTAGGCCAGGTTTAAGATGTAGTACATCGTATTTGGCAACTTTGAGCCACGCCGTTCGTTAAGTAGCTAAAGGAATTCTTATGGCAATCCTCTACATTGCTCCCAGTTTTTGCCATGTTTTTCCCACGTAAGGACAGAAGAGCAGGAAAATATGTTTAAAATTAAGTTGTGTGATGTCCCATCCCTTTGTACCTTTAGATAAGTACTGGTCTTCCTGGATAAAAACAAAATGGCTTAAACAAAAACTTTAGGCCAACAGCGTCGATCAATATGCTTTCCATACCAAAAAACGGTTCAATGAAAGATCATTGAAAAAAGCATGTGGATACAGCCTCGCTTTCAATCATCATCCACAACAAAGTACTTGTGATATGATGCGTTATATCCAACGTAACGTGTATCGAGGAATTTCTTGTATTAATCTATTCATTATCTGTATTTTCAATACCTCATATTCGTCACTTGTGAAGCTTTTTGGTCTCAGACTCACGGGCAGGCACGACGCTGCAAATAACAGGACGGAAAATTGTCTACGCATGCGTGAAAAAACCGCGTCAGCACACAAGGAACCAAGAGACAAGAGAAGAAAGGATGAAGGCTGAAGAAGGCTTTATTTTGCTGCTTTCGCGCATGCGTAGACAATTTTCCGTCCTGCTGCTGCAAATGAATTCTTGCAAGAATCTGTTCAGAAACCAACTGCCTTTACTTAGGACCAGCAGTATATCATTCTTTCGATAAAAAGTGTGCGAGACATCTAGAGCAATACAGAGTGTCTCATAACAGAATTGTACCCTACCTGTTTGGCTGCTGTGCAGGAGTTACAGCCTTAATTGTCTAGGTTTTTACAAATTGAGAATTTGGCTGAGTCAACCTGACAACTGGATGCTGACTCGTGACAGAGGAGGGGGAAAATAAATGGTTGCTTCAAAAGTCCACTATCCTTGCTCTCCAGCAATGTCAAAATTAAGTAAATTTTCAAAGAAGGGGAACTGGTGTTGTATCCAAGATTTTTCTCCGTTTGTGATAGTGTTTGTACTTGTTGTATTTGACAAAATTGTCGGCCCTTTTAAGAATGCAGAGAAAATTTGAATATGACGCTAGAACATTTTCTTGCAAACATTATTTAATCTTTGACATTGTTGCAGCCTGTGTCCCAGACCTCTTTCAAGGGGTCTGAAACATAAGCTATGCAGTGTTGTTTGCCTTGTTTGTGTTTGCATTGCATGTTGACTTGTGACAGAGGAAGGGGAAAATAAGTCGTTGCTTCAAAAGTCCACTATCCTTGCTCTCCAGCAATGTCAAAAATTAAGTCAATTTTCAAAAAAGGGGAACTGGTGTTGTATCCAAGATTTTTCTCCGTTTGTGATAGTGTTTGTACTTACTGTATTTGACAAAATTGTCGACCCTTTTAAGAATGTAGAGAAAATTTTAATATGACGCTAGAACCTTTTCTTGCAAACATTATTTAATCTTTGACATTGTTGCAGCCTGTGTCCCAGACCTCTTTCAAAGGGTCTAAAACATAAGCTATGCAGTGTTGTTTTTAAAAGTAATCACTTGTCTTGCCCTCCCTCTGTCATAAATCAGCTACCACCGGTTAGATTGCCTAAAACAAGGTCTCCAACTCCAAGTTAAGAATAACCTAAAAATCCTTGTTTGCCCCAGCTGGAGAGCATTGCGGTTCTGCCCGTTTGAGTGTGCACTCTTTGCTCTCTACATGCAGACTATAAATCTGAGGCAATTTTGTTCTCAATGTATTTCACAATATGTCCCGTACTGTAAAGATTACAAACCTGTGTTTGCATATCAAAATAAGCAAGCCTTTCATCTTTTCTGTCTTGATTCAAATGCAAGTTATATTCTGCAGCATCTTTGATTGCTTTCTTTACATATGATGCAGTCTTCCCGGTATTTTTAACAATCATCTGCGCATGTTGATCATCAATGATTTTGCGACGCTCTCTTTCATGAACAAACTGAAGGTATTCCTAGAAATAAAAATTTTAGAATAACTGGTTTGAGGGATGCTTGTGAATAACCTCATCTGGTGATAGGTGAATCCAAATCGTTGGGCCTGATCACCCTTAACAAGGTAATTAATATGTTTGAAGCATGCTTCAAGCTTGATACTAACTTGTTTTGAGTATGATTTGAGTATGTTTGAGAGCTTGATTTGAGTAAGAATTTTGCACCGCTTGCGCTAGCTTGTGGCATGTATATCTTTAGCTGGAAGGGAAACTCAATCAAGCTTGATTGTAGTATGTTTGAGAATGACTTTAACATGCGATTATTAGCAATCTTGATCAAGCTCTAATCATACATGTAAAATGGCCAAAATTGTGTCAACACACTCATTTCAAGCTCCTTCAAGCCAAAATCATGCTCCTTTCAAGCTTGCACAAGCTTGTTTTAAACTGAGCGTTTCCTTAAGGGCAGAATTAGCAGGAAAGCAACCCTGATTGTTGCAAGGTATCAGATCGCATAACATCTTGAATCTTCAGAGAAAAGAACATTGTAGCAGCTGAGTAAAAAAAGTTTATCTTAAGTGCTTATACCAAACATTTTGATGCAGATATTAACCTTACAGAAAACCCAAAACAATATGAAGTGTAAATGCATATGAGAAGAATCTGCAACTACATTTACACTGATATATAGTTAAAAGATGCACTGATAATCTTATGCATCTGAAAACAATGTAACTCTTCCACATTGGGACTTACTTGATATTTTTGTGGGTATTTATCTGCCATTAAATCAACTACATCATCAGTTTTGATTGTTGTTAACTCTGAAAAATCAGAAACATGACTTTACAACTAATGCACAATTTTCCAGTACACTTGTTTGGAATCCTAAAAATCAAGGTACTGCTTTCAGAGTTCTTGAATACTTGCTTGAAAGGATCAATTAATAAATCAACTTTTCTACAGAAATGGTGGCCTTGCCCAAGTCTCTCATGCATTTACATATACCTACAAAACTGCCATATGAAAAAGCTGCATTGGAAGGAAAAGAATGCCTCTGCTAAGGAGTGGGAAAAGGAAAGAGGGAGTGGCAAGTCTCTTCCACTTTCTCCCTCTCTCCTCCCCATAGGCAATTTGTTGGGGAATTCACATTACATGGAAGAGACTTGGGCAAGTCCATAGGAATGGCAATTTATTAATCTGTGATCAACAGATTTCATCCACCAACTTTTGCAGGATAGATCTTTTAAGCTATGTGCCATCTGTGTAGATTTACAAACAAGATTCCATGCATTTGCAAGATCTTCTTAGCCAGATTTTTACTTTCTCTCACATAAAGACTAACTTCTAAACAGAATCAGCTTGATCAACTACCATTTCAATGAGTCATAGAGACCTATGTAATGAGCCTAGCAACTGTGTGCAATTGTGAAGATGAGAAAAGATGCATTTATAAATAATAAGTACCTTTGTTATTTTGGGATTCGGTGACAAGTCCTTTTTCAAAAAGAAACTTTTTCTCCTCCTTTGAGACCAACCTTCTAGAAACACCTGAAAAATAAAGATAAAAATGCAAAATGATCAAATCCATTTAAGAGACCAGTCAGTCTTTGATAAAATCCTTTTTCATTATATAAGATTTAATCTTATATGAATGGAATATGGGAGGCTGCTCCATAGGGTCAAAGTCCTTGGAACAAAAGCAGCTAAGACTATAGCAAAAATTTACATGTTCTGTTGAAAAACATCAAGCATGTCTGCAGCACCCCTCAGGTATGATACCAACTTTTTTTAGTATGATCTGCATATATTTGAGAGCTTGACTCAAGAAAGGACACTGTGGTAGTTTGCAGCATGCATCTGCACTAATGACGCTGGTAACATGCTGTGAAAATGGATTTCAATCTTCTTGATATCAATAAGAATCTAAAATCAGATTTTTATATAGAGAACAACACCATACAAGCTGTATTCTGCTACAAGCGGTATTATGCAGGAACTTCATTTCAGAAAGCAATTTGTTGTTGTTGTGCCTTTTTAAAGCATGATCAAGGATCATAATGAAGGCTAACACATAGCTTGATTTGAGCTTGATATCAAGCCTGAACTATAATCGTGCAAGCAAACTGGCCAAAATTGTGTCAACACACTCAGTTAAAACTCTTATCAAGCCAAAACCATGCTTCTGTCAAAAATGCCAATTTGAAAACTGAAGTTTCTCTTAAAGGCAATCTTTTCCCCATTGTTTTGTCCTTGGTTACTGCTTTCTTTACTTTATTTACATGAAGATTAAATTCATGAATGACTGAGTCTCTGTGACCCCCAATTCTTTAGCAAATTAGCAGAAAATTCTGGGATATTTGCTGTGCAGTGAAGCATGGCTAATCTTGCCAAGAGAACTGAGAAAGTGAAATTGAGCAGTGTCTGTATGTCATCAAAATCTGTGAGTTAAAATCCTGTGATCATTTGGATTTCATATGCATTAGATTGGTGAAGATAGGCGTTGATGATGGGTATCTACTATTGACTATGGTAGAATGTCAACTAAATCTTGACAACAATTCTCAAGGTTGAACTCTGCATGCAGCATTCTATGATTATCATTATGCTTGCTGATAGACATCTTTATTTATTCATTTTCATTCATCAAAGGGGACAGATTACTTTTAATGGATCTTGTAACAGGGAAGCTACTAGTAATGTGGCAAGCAAAGAACACCTTTTTAAAAACAGTATATAGTACCTGGAAATTTTAGTTGAAATGCTGTTGTTCCTAAAAAGGATGACACTTGGTCTTGCAACATGAAGAAGTCGCCATCTTTGCTTGCTGGCCACTGATATTCAACTAACTTGCCACTTTGCTGTGAGCGAACAAAATCATAGGCAATACTGAATGATTTACATTGAAACTTTGCTGGCTCAAGACAGTCTGAAACAGGCAAGTCTTAAACACAATAACATGGCACAGCATGCACTTGCACAGCCAAGGAGCACAATAGATCATTTAAAAAATCAACAAAAAGAAAGTTGGCTCTGCACACCTGAGATCTCATTGAGAACTACTAAACCCTGCAATGCAGTCAGGGCATAACATAAGAATTCTTTAGGAGCTACACATGAATTGATTCTTTCAAGCAAAACATCCAATGGACCTTTGGGGGAGGGGAAAAAGGACCAGACATTTTCAAAATTTTTGATTTATCAAAATTCTTCCAAAATTTTCTGCAAGAAGCTGTATTCTATAGCTTTCACTTGCTGCATATCTTGCTAGTGTGAAATAATTTCAATAACATCTTGTCTGTTTTGTTGTTTGGGCATGCAAATTTTGTCACCAAAGCCTTCCCATTTGAGATGCAGCAAAACATACAAAAAATACCATTGATTTTCAGTCGGACATTTTGGGGGATGGGGTGGGGCTATTTTGAAAACATCCAATGGATGCTTTGAGTGAAAGAATTGATTTGCGTGGGTCCTTTGTGTGGTCCCCTAAAATTACAAAAGAATTCTTGAGCCATTTGTAAGACTTTCAGTCTTTCAGTTCTAAACAAGGGATCTTTGGCATGAAAACCATGTATGCACATGAGAGGGCCTTTATTTCATGATTTTTGTTAACCAGGCAAAAATATGATCTGACGGTGCTAATTCACTGATGCCAAGAGCCTGCCATTTTCATTGTCAATGTTTCAAATGACCGTCAAGTCAAGATTGGGCCTAAAATAGCTTTGTGTTTTGTTTGATAGGAGAAAAATGCATCAATTCAAAAGACCCCCACCTTTAGTCTTTGCCGATAATATTAATCAACCACCGTCGTACCGTGGCTCTTACAAAAAGTAAATTCAACAAACCTGCTCAACGGACATTTTTTCTTTTCGCGCGAAAGGATTTCAAAACATGCCGTCTTTGTTTTCAGTCTTCTGTCTTCCCTCTCCTCATTCAACCATATTCAACGATCAACTCATCAACTACAATTGTTGTTGTTGCTGTTTTCACATTTTGTTGGATTGAACTTCCTTTCCTAAATTACGGACCACACAACGACGGACCAAGGAATTGCAGAATAACATAAAACATTGCAGAGGAGAATTGTTACAAAAGTGAAAGCGATCTGAAATGAAAAACTTTGCTGATGCAAATGAATAGTACATTTGAATGGTAGAGAATGTCGTTTAAAATTTGTTGATACGTTGCTTCATATTTGAGTTATCCACAGCATTACGCAGCATTTCGCATGTAATAAAACAAGCTCCGACAGTAATGAGTTTCCGGCATCAACTTAAGCTCCGTTTCTTTGCAACCAACTACAAGTCCTAGAATTTCAAACAACCACCCAACACAAGCAGTCTCATTTGAAAATATGACATTGTTGAATCAATAGAATCTTTATTTATAATCAATCAAACTCCAAAATTTTGTTTTTAGCCAAGGGGGTGCTCTCTCCTCGATTAGTTTACCTATTGAGAGAGCTCCTCCTTTTAAGAAATTCCCTGCATACAAATTCCCTTATGAATTTTTGTTATTTTGTTAGTTTGTATTTCTTATTGTAATCTGTTGCTTTGTAGTATGTTGTAATTATTTTAATGGCATTTGTATGTAGTATAATTTTAAAATGAAATGAACTGAACTGAATGTTTTGTACGATTGGCTGCTGACGTCATTTTGTTTGCAAAAGTAAATAAAGTAAGCAAGATTTACCATGTTTCCAAGGGAAATAGACTCAAAGTTATCTTCAGCTAGCATGCCTTTCTAAACATCATATATATCATATCATGAGACAATTTATGTTACATTTATTCTGCAAAGCTGAACTGTTTCCTTTAACTGTAACCTTTAAAAGATCAGCAATGCCAGTATTTTCATACATCATCCTAGTAATTTGCAACAAAACGACGTCATCAGCTGATATTCAAAATTAGTGGATAACTTGAAAATGAACTGAGACATGAAAAGAATTCAAGAGGATTCCTCATCAATCACTTGACAGCGCCGATCATTTTTACCAATAAAATTTTTTTTGTTATTTTGTGAAAACTTTTCTTTCATAAACACATCTATACACTATGGAAACAAGGTTGCATCGACCTTTTTATGCAATCCCTGCCATTTTAAAATGGGGGTCATTCTAAACTACATCTTACTTGATATTTCTTATAGCGTACATTTGTAATTAGTTTCCTTTTTTCCATGAGTTTTATGATCTTTCAATCTTTTTTGTTGTATGGCAAAATTTTACAAACATACATAAATACAGTTCTGCTGTATCCGTATCCGCTAGCCTGAATTTTAGTTCTGTTACCAACCCGGAAAAGGAAAACTGAGTATTGACGATCTTCCAAATAATTTGAATAAGAAGCAGAGATCTTGTTGGGGATATGAAGAGGCTAAGTTGTGAGCCTCGAGGAATCCCCCTAAAAGGGCTCCAGATCGCATGCGTAGTAACGATTTACTTCGATTATGTAATATGCAAATCAGCTTAACCGTTGAAAACAAGAGATCAAAACAAAGGAAAGACGCGCATGACAACGTGAGCCCCAACGTTGGTTCGCTCTCAACAAAGCTGAAACAACAATGTGTCTGAACAATGGGGTCAGCACTTCATCTCCCCAACAAGATCAATCATTTTGCAAACAACAGATCTCCACGGATAATCTCGAATCTATCTTTACATTAAATTTTCATAAACTGTCGACTTATTGTTTTGTTTGTTTTCAATTTGTTTAGAGTGGGCTTGTCAGGATTTCATGCTACTGAAAGCTAATTTAGGCCCACTGTGCATGCCGCATCCAGGCATGGGACCCCCAATTTAACGTCCCTTCTGAAAGACGACGAGGTTATTTGTGAGGTCAGGCCTCCGAGGTCACCCATCCGGAGTTTGCTCACTCGACCGAGCTTGACTTCAGTCACCTGACGAAGACTGGACAAGCCACTCAGCCACTCACCCCACAAATACCACTGGGTACCAGACTCTCTTAAAACCTGGAGACGGATGTCGATTATCTCACGCTCAATGAGAAATGAAAGAATGATTAGAATATGCAGCATCTCAAAAGATAGACGAGCCTTTTCAATTGGGCTTTGCCACAAAGCATTTGTCATTAATTTTCGATTTCAGAGAGTTAGTTATGATCTGGTTCGTGAAGGTTCTTTTTAGGGGGTCAACTGGCGGCCATTTCTGAAACAAGAGAACAGCAGACAACACAGTTTTCCTGCCAAAATGCACCATTTTCATCAATAAATATCATTGAGTTTTAAAATCATTTTATGAAAATCCTTGAATGAAATTACATACAATGGACTAAACGATAAAATAGCAAAAATGAACCAGGAGAAGTCCCATGAAACGAAACCAATTGCTAAATTTGAGCCACTTGGCCTGACAGTGCCGAACCATTCTCTGACAGCATAGGTTCCAAATCTTGGGTGTACAATTTATTGACGTATTTCTTTGAACAGAGAGGCTTCAAAGAAATTCTAGCTATCTTGTTGTAATTCTGCAGTTGGACTTTCTAAAATCTTGCACTTTTTCAGAATTACAGTACTTTTCTTCTTTTTCGAGAATTTAAGAAAAAATTTTCGCAAAGACTTTAAATTGTCGCAATTTTTACAATTTTTGACGCAACATGAAATGATTTCCAAGAAAACAATATTTCATGGATGTCTTAAATATGGTATCAAGCTAAAATTTTTCACTTTTGTGGTTTATGATTTAGAAATTTGATGACGTCACATCCTTATATCAGCTAAAGTTTCAAATGCACTGTAATTTCAAAAGAATTCAGAATTTCTGAAAATTCCAACAGTAGAATTATGGATAAGTAGCAAAAGTTTCTTGAAGCCATTCAATTAGAAGAAATATGTCAAATAATTTTACACAGTATCTTTTTTCGCTCATTTAAAGATTTGGAACCTACGTTTTCTCTGACAGGCCAATAACATCAAGGTATCACACATCTGTATAAACTGGTTTCACACGTGTCATTCCAGGAGAGGGAGTAGCGATAAATGATGATGGAAGCTCGGTATAAAATGTTCCATTTGAGTCGCAGGAAAACATCGAATTACTTGGCGATGATTCTCTTCCAGCAGATATTCTCCTGTGCAATGTGACGGAAACTTTACTCGATTTCTTGCTACTTTCGACGTCCATGGGCCTAGGCATTTCCTTATTGCTTTCCATTTCAATGGGCCTAGGCATTTTCTTGTTGCTGTGAGGAAACATCCCTTCCCTCGTCGAAACAAAGCATTGCTCCTCCTCAAAATCTGTTTCTGAAATATCTGAAAGTCTTTGAGGCTGTTGTTGTGATTTCGTAGTTTGTCGGCTTGCTTGCTGTTCAGGCTCAGTTGTTTTGTCATCCGAACGAACTGAAACAGCTTCGTCATTTACATGCCTCATTCTGGATTCATCTCCCTCGCTTGGATCATTTGTTCGGGACAAGGTATTTTCCTTATTCTGAACAACTCTAGGTTGATTGTTGGTATTTGTTCCTTCCAGTAGACCATCTGTAAGGTAGGATAAATCTTAAGAACCCTTTATGAATACTCAGTAGTTAAGGTCCCTCTCACCTGATATCGTTGTCCTGAACATCGAATTGGTTTTACATTAGATGGAGCCTCGATCCAATATTAAATGGAAACGACATCGAGCAAACTAAAATCCAGACGGTAAATGCTTTAAAAATTTTGTCCGAATCTTTTTTGCCAAACTTCCCTCCCACTGCGAGCGAAATGTTGACTTCTATTAGAAGCATTCAGTGTCAATCATTGGTGTTGAAGGCAGTCTGTCACGCATTTGATTGGGAGATTTGGACAATACGAAGAATAGGAAATTTGAATGGCTGCTAATCCTCTGACTTTCTACGGCCATAGAAGGTAAAGACGATTAGCACTTCTTCGTTTCAAATACAAAGATTCACAAAGAAATTTGTTGTGTTGAGCTCTGACTCTGTCGCGGCCAATCAGAGACGTGACAGACTGCCTTTAATGTACAGTAAGTCAAATAATCTCTGGAGTTTACAGGAAGCACAGGGTGTCCAAAAAATTGTGCCCATTTGTGTGGCTCCTGCGGAGGAGCTATAATTTCTATTGTCTCGTTCTCGGCAGAGTTCCATAGGGTAAGCTTCGACTTAAGAGTCTGAGACCTCGTTTTGGCCAATCTGACAAGCAGTTTCTGATTTATGGCCCACGAAAGTAAAAAAGGAGAATGTTTCAAACTGCGCTTTCTTTGTGCTCAAAAGATCCCAAAATCACAGACATTTTGAAAGACAGGATCTTAGCATTGTATTTAAACTTCTCTAAATTTGAAGATGGTTCAGTTTCATCGTGATATCAGTGAACAATACAATAAATCTTATTTAAACTGTAGAAAAATCCCTAAACATCGACAGGGTCCGTTCCTGAAGTACTAATATTAGATACTGGAATTTCGGAGAGCTAAGAACGAGTTATTTTTGAAGCAATCATTCTTTTATTGTACTTTCATAAGTCATACATCAGAAACCATTTGTCGGATTAGCTCGAAAAAGGTATCAAACCTGTCGAAGCCTTTCCAGTGAAACTGTATAAAGAATAAGAGAAAAGAATGCAAGCTCTTCCCCATCAGGAGCATTATAATCAGATGCACAATTTCTTTGAGACATCCTGCATATGATAGAATGGAGAGGGTGAGTAATTTGCTTACCTTCCGCTTCTACTTCAGTCACAGCTGCTAAAACTGCAGTGGTCTTGTCATCATAAGCACTCTTCATATCCACAGACTTTACGTTCTTTAAATATTTCTTGCGAATTCTGTTCAGCAAAGCACGTCTTTCTTTCGCAATCTCTTTTCTGCATTGAAAGGAAATGAGAATGTGATAAAAAAAATCGAATTTATGTTTCGAGTCATATTTTCAGGGACTTCATTTTACGTTTAGCGATCTGGGATACAAATGTCGATCAAAAGAATAGAAAGAAAATATGTTTCCTACGCAACGATTTACAACCTTTGCCTTGATGTTAAGAGAAAACTGCCTACAGTCGCTAAGAAATGTCTGATTTAAGTTAAAGTACCGCAGCCGAAATATCCATCATTTTCAGGAAAAATCCGGCAACAATAAGGCTTCGTCGTGCTAGAAGAAGCGTGTTACCTTAGATTTGATGCAGCGTTCTCTTTCGTCTTTGTTATGTGCTTAAAAACATCTTCCTTGATTTTGTTTACAGTTTCAAGGTAATATTCCCTCATATCTCTTAAGGCGGTGGCATTTTCGTCAAATTTGAAATCAGTCTGAAAGAAAAACGGATGAAAAATTAATAAAGCCTCTGTAAGAAGATGAAAGTGAGCAGTTCCTATTTCTTCGAGTGTTGTAAGACTCAAAATTGTATCAGTTTCACCATGTGACGTCATGTTGTTGAACATTTTTAAAACTGCTTTGGATTTTTCACCGATCCTGTGATCGCTTCATTGGGCTTTCCAATTGGCTAACTGCAAAAGTTCAAATTTTTTACGCTTAACGATGGTCAGTCACGGTCTGTTGTCCTTATGTTACTTTCAGACAGAAATTAAAGCGTAGAAAAGCCAAGATGAGACATTCAGCTCATGCATTTACTGGATAAGTGCGAAAATCGTTTGGTCTTTGACGCAGGCTACTCACTTTCTTCAAAACACAAAAATATCAACTCATTCTATATTTGACATAAACTTGCTCCAAGTCTATTTCTTCTCTTCATCAGTATTTCCTTTTCCTCCTTCTTTTCTTTCCTTTCCCCTGTCCTGAATCGTTTTCAATTTTTGCTCCTTCACATTTCCTTCCATAACATTATTTCCACTGCAAGGTACAAATGAAGAAAAGAAATAGATTTGGAGCAAGTCTGTACTTGACATGAACGTAAAATATCTTGAAACGATGAAAACCTGAGATCAAGATTGCCTTTAAGGAACTTAAAATACCCGAATAACTATATTTGATATGCCAAAGGTTAGCATGGTCATATCTTCAAGTCACTTGAACCTAAAAATATCGCTTTCCTTGATATTCTCACTCAGAAATATCGGACTTTGCTTCCTGCATGCACATGTGCTGAGTGCCTTGTCCCCTGGGAGGAAAGTCATACATACTTGTGTTATTTCATTCTTGAACTTTGCCCTTTCACCTTTCAGGGTCATAATATCTGCTTCTACTTTTTCCAAAAGCTCTTCAAAAGGTGCGGATTGATTAGTCTTAGATGTGGATACTTCCAGCCCCTGCACAGCACCAATTTTCATTCCATCTTGATGCAAAGGCGTATTCATTCCTCTAGATACCCTTGAAAATGGCGACGTGAATCCGGAATCTGAGCTCTCAAGCTGACTTGGAGTTAGGCCGGTTTCTTCACCTGGCGTCATGTTAGATGTAATTGTATTAGATGTTGATTCTGATAATGCTTTTTGGCCTCTGTTTGCTGATGACCCATACTTTCGGTAACTAGTTTCAAGTTCCCATTCTTTTCTTGCAAGCTGTAATGTTCTTTTTGTTAAATCAGTATGATATGCTTCGAGCTCATTTTTTTGCTTATCAAGCTTTTCCGTGTGTTCTTTCTTGATTTTTCGTAAGTATTCATTAAAACTTCTCTTGGTGCTCTCTTTTTCTTGGTCAGCCTTCAAATGAATGTCTCTCATTATATCTTTTAATGCTACTTCGTGTTCTGTTTGCAATTCTCGTAGTTCCCGTTTCCAATCTTTCTTGTTTTCCTCTAGTGTCTTTTGGAATTTCATCTCCTCTAGCTTTCGTATTTCGTTAATTTCTGTCTTGTGTTTTTCTTCGATTTCGGTAATGGTAGAATCATTCTCTTTGCAAATCTTCTGCTTGATTTTTGAAGCTTCGTCCTACAAGACAGAAATACCGGAGGGAACACCTAAAAGTGTATCCATTATCAACAAAACAAAACAAAACCCTTACAATACATTTGAGAAATGACCACTTTCTTTTCATTCTAACGGTTCAGGCAACTGCAATCCACGCCCTCGACTCAAAAATCTTGCACTTGTAACAGAGATTACGAACACATCAACATAGTTTAGACTTAGAAGACTGATCCCATATGTCTCAGTTTCTCGCACTGTATTAGATTATGCTTATGGCTTCAAACTGCTGTATGAGTGAAATTGTGTGAGTGAAAACTGTATGAATGAAAAGAGAAACGTCAGATGAAAAACACTAAACGAACATAAGGAATTATGTCGTTAGTCCAAGTTAGACTTTCTTTTGACATTCTATTTCCCAGCAAATGTTGCACAGTTCTGTAGTACAATCCAAATACAACTTGAAATAAACTATTCTGATAGTAATTTTACTTGAATATTTTACTAGTTAAACTTTAAAGATGATGTCATTTCAAAAGTTTCATCTCAGTATACAAAGTACTAAAAGCGTCTTCGTACTGCTCTGAAAACAAAGAAGGTGGTAGATACGGAACAGCAGTATATCGTCACTTTTAAGATCTTTGTAAACAACTCAAATGAATTGTTCCCTTCATAGAAAGTTGAGACAAGAACGAGGTGCTATTAACTGACATCATAACTCTCCCCTGTAAGAGATCTATTTGCAACAAATTACTACTAGTAATCAAGAGCCAACTGTCCTTAGCAAAGAAGTAGCAATGTAGCATTTGCCTGCTCATAAGCTTCAAAAGGCATAAGAATTTACTGACGGAGATGAAAATCGAAAGTCGTGAAAAAGTTCACGTATTCTGAAAAACTTGATGCCGCCATTAGTCGATGATATTTTCATGATCTTCAACACTGAAAGTACCGAATAACAAGATTTTCATTACCGCGAGCATTTTCTGAATCTGTTCATGCTGATCTCTCTTCCACTGCACTTTTGCCTGCATTAACGTGTTTTCCATATCATCTTTCTTTTCTCTAAGTTTCTTCTCAAATATCTCCTTGACGTAAGCAAGAGTTTCTTTAAAGCATCCATTGTACTCATCATCATCTAATTTCTCTGGAAAGTTGTCTACTTCACCTTGGTCATTCTGTGCAAAAACCCGAAGTAATTCTGTACGTATTCTTTTACTTTCCTCTTTGAAAATTTGTTGTTGAAGGGTGTCTCTTTCTGTGGTCCAAGCAGCCTGGATGAATACCACATCATTTAATAACTTGCTAATGATGCAAAACTTGAAGTTAGCCTTGAAGCAAGACCGGCACCAGATTAACAAGTATTTGAAAAGTATTGTCTCAAGTTTTGAAAAGTTTCATCTGGTTAGAAAGTTGTAAAGACTAGTAAAATTTAAAGGCATTCTGTCACGTATCTGATTGGCCGCTGCAATCAGAGATCAACACAACGGATTTCTTTGTGAATCTGTATGTTTGAAACAAAGGAGGGCTAATCGTCTTGACTTTTTATGGCCGTAGAAAGTCAGAGGATCATCAACCATTCAAATTTCCTATTCTTTGTATTGTCATTATCACCCAATCAAATGCGTGACAGACTGCCTTTAATAGATTATAACATCAATCGATCGATGAAAATCCGATACCCCATTCACAACTACATGTTAAGCTATTTCAAACAAAAGAGCTTGTCAGGTTAATCTTACAAATCGAATTCATTTTATTGGTTAAAATTTACATGGTTTAGAGAAGGCTGACTTAACTGTATCAGTGTGAATGGAGTCCTTACTTTGAAATAGACTTCTAGTATTGGTATCTATGTTAAATTCTTTGATGTAATAAAAACAAACGGAATATCTGAGACGGGTAAACCCTTTACGTAGCTACAAAATTCTTAAAAAGTTCTCTTTTCACAGCAAAAAACAAATAGCGTATTGTCCGGGTTTAGGTGAACCAAAATTCCCTTATGCCAACAAATTCTTAAAGATCATAGCCGAGATGAAAAAAAATACCAGTCGTGTCGCTCTTCTCCTGAACAAAACTTGGAAATTCACGATTGAAAGAATTATTCGCCTGTATCAATCCCTTGTTTTACGAGCCCAAGGACAGAACCAAATCACACAATACCTGCTCTGCTCAAACAAACCTCTTCTTACCTTAGCATTAGCAACTGCACCATTAACCATCTCTTCATTCTTAGCTTGCATCTCTTCTATTTCATTCTTCAACTCATTTTCCTTTTCTTCTGCTTCGGCTTTTATCCTGAAGATCTCTGCTTGGCACAAATCGATTTCTTTTTTCAATAATTCAACTTCTCGAGATGAGCACTTCTGATTATCGGACAGAATTTTAGCGTTGCTGTCCCATTGATTTTTGGCATTCATCACAGCTTCTTGGATGGCTGTTTGATTCTGTATTTTGTTTTTACGATTACATTCTTCGATCGCATGCTCAATGGCTGTTTCAGTTTCTTCTTGTGCTATTTCTTCCCATTCTGATCTGGCAAGCTTAACAGCTATGGCTAGCCTCTTATCAAATTCATCCTGATGGGAAAAGGAGAACAACATCAACGTTGAACAGCAAGTTCTCAAGATTTCACCCCGTAAAACCTCTATAAAAGTGTATGACCTGAGATATATAGCGCTTGTCTATAAATAGGACAAAGAAGTGCCTAATCCCCCATTGTTTTCTTTGGCCTTGCTTTCTTTCGCCACGAGCTATTACCAAACAGAATAGGCTATCTATAAACCTATGCGATCTCATCTTTTAACTCAGGTGATTCATTTTAAGCCATCGTGGAACTTATTCAAATTCGAGCACTCCAGATGGTGGCTTGTTAGAGAGGGGGGCTTATCCATATTATCAAATAAAGAGGATACTTATGATAGCCTTTCAGTTCTTTTAACCCATATTTTGCAGATTCAACATATAATTTTACGAGTCAAATACGTAAACTCGGCACAGTTATTATCCCAGACCTTATCAAAATTAACAAGTTTGTTTAACAAATAAATGGAAAATCTTCAGCAATCTCTGGAATTGATTAATATGGGGGGGGGCTTAATAGATTGGGAAGCTCAATTGAATTAGGCAGAGGGGAGGGGCTTATTAGAAAGGGGGCTAAATAGAATTACAGGGTAAATGAATGCATGATATAAACATTTGACAACGATCCATGCATGTAATCAAGCTGACTTTAACAGTGTAAAGGGGCAGGGTCAGGTCATGTAAACAAACCTCTATTGAAACGACGATTTGCAGTATTTTTGATAGGCCATGTCACAGCGATTTTCCACTACCTTTCTCAAAATGAAAGTATTACTTTGAATATGGACTCTTGTTTTAGAGAAACAAACGAAACATTCATATATTGCACGATTACAGAGATATTGGTGGATTTTTAGAAGTAAATTTAGCGTGGATTCACACCATCTACCAAAATCTTTGCAGAACACAAGGGTCACGTCTGGGCAACAATATGAATCCTAGAAATAACATGTTTACGGTTACGTGACCCTGCCCCTTTAAATCACACATATCATAGAACTGTTCTAGAATTGTGCGGGGGGGGGAGCTTGAAAGAGAATGGGCCTATTCATACAGGCAAATGACAAAACTATGAATGGCGGCTTTTTAGGTCTTTACCTCACATTCTACAGAATCAATCTACAATGTTGCGAATCAGATACAGAAATTTGACGCTATTTGATTGAAATATCAAATATTTTTTGAGCATCATTTAAACTGGTTTAGCTAAATAAGTGGAAATAATTTGGTAAGCTATTGCACTGGATAGTAAAGAGGGCTTTAGAAAGAGGGGTCTTGTCTAAAATTTCGGTTTAGAAGGTAGGCCTTACTGGAGTGGAGGACTTAATAGGCAAGGGGCTTAATAGATAGTAGGGAATTGGCTAAGGCTAAATATAGATTTTACGGGCAATGTGCAGGCTTGACCATTACCTGTTTTGAATGCTCCCATTCATGTTTTAGGCCCTCCATTAATTCTTGAATTTGATTATTTTCTGAATTTGCTTCATGGCTCCATTTTAACTTTGCATTTTCCACAGCCCGTTCTATTGCATTTGTCTTCTCACTGTCGTAGGCCTACGAAAATCAAAAAGTGTTGAATTGAAACAATGAAGACGTTGAGTGAACCAAGAAAGTGAAAGCATTTTTATCCAAGAAGTTGAACTCTAAAATGACATCTATAGAGTTGCATTTGGAAAGCATCGCTGGAGAAGCATTACTATCAAATTCCATTTCAATCAAACAGAACGTGGTATTTGATGTTGCTAATATAGCAAATGAAATTCTTGAAACGTCACAGAACAGCGCTTTCATTGGCAACAGCATCCTTTATAAGAGGCATAATAATAAAACAAATCTTGATTCATGTGAAGAGCATGGCTGTTTTGTAAGTTTCAACTAATATATATATAACGTATTCTTCTCGCTAAAAACTGGAAGATTTAAAAATCAATCATGACTCAAAATCAATCGACGCAGAAAGGAAACGAGTATCAAGGGCTTCACTCTTTGCCTTATTTCTTTAGTGATTTTCAGTCTTGATCTTCCGTCCCACAGAATCTACACGCAAAACCTGACAACAAATTTTTCGGCACCGAAGAGGAGTGTTACCATGTCAAAAGTGTGAAGCGCATCTGGCATTTAATGATGAGACAAAGTTTTTTTTATATCCACATAAAAAAATTACAATATAAATTTACAAACTACACTACTCTACAAAATTACCACACGACTATACAATACTACTAGAAACGATACCCCGAGGAGCAAAGAGGCTATGACTACCCTGAGGCCAATTTAACATAGAGATAAAATTTGTGTCTGTCTCACATTACATTACATTGTAAATTCATTACATTACATTACATTACATTACATTACATTACGTTACATTACATTACATTACATTACATTACATTACATTACATTACATTACATTACATTACATTACATTACATTACATTACATTACATTACATTACATTACATTACATTACATTACATTACATTACATTACATTACATTACATTACATTACATTACATTACATTACATTACATTACATTACATTACATTACATTACATTACATTACATTACATTACATTACATTACATTACATTACATTACATTACATTACATTACATTACATTACATTACATTACATTACATTACATTACATTACATTACATTACATTACAACGAACAACTAAAGTGATTGAGTGGGTAATTGACATCAGATATCGCTTGGTATCTAATTTGAGACAAAGTTTCATGTGCACCACAATCATTTGAAGATTTCTTCATTGCTCGTACTCACCGCAAACCATTCGACTTTGGCGAGAGCAATCGCAGTCTCCATTCTGTGCTTAGCCTTTTCTTCAAACTCATTCTTTAACCGCTTTCTCTCATTTTCAAGACGATAAAAATTTTCATTAGACAGCTTCTCCTCTAATCTTAGAACCTCTGATTTGTGTTCTTCTTCTAATTTCAGTCGTAGCTAGGAGAAGAAAAAAGTAAATAAAGCTTAATACTTGAAGGTATTGCGGACTTGAAAAAGCAACAATTTAATGAATGAGGCTTATATACAACCCGTCAAATCCCGTTAAAAACCAGGGGTCAAGTTTGTTCAAGTAAGCTACGTTTCTGACTGGCCTGGGCCAGCTTTTAACCGTGTCGATTCCCTTTAAATTGAAGCCTTAGTACTATGATGCAATTAAAACATTACAGACTGGCCGCATAGCTTTTTCAGTACAATTTTTCAGACAGTGCATAGACTTCTCTCATTCACCCGGGACAAAATGAGTGCCGGTACTTCCACAAGTAGCAGCCATTGGATTTAAAGTCAAGCCCACTTTCTTCTCTACAGACTGCAAGAGATATCACCACATACGTGAATACACACCTCTTTAAGCAGTTCCTCTGTATGTCTGTCACATTCAGACCTGACTTGTTTTTCAATTGTTTTGTTTTCATTTGAAAGAGTAACATATGAGTCTTTTACATCCAGCAGCTCATTATTCAACTTCCTTGTTTCGTTTCTAAAAAACAAGCAGGTGTATGGTACATTTATGAGAAATGCAACGATATTCTTAAAGGGGTAAGGTCAAGTAAAGTTAAAAATTTCTTTCGAAATGACGATTTGGCAGTAAGTTTGACAGGCCATATCACAGTAATTTTCCACTACTTTTTTTCAAAATGAAGGTGTTATCTTGAAGATGGAATCTTCACTTTCGTAGATAAGCAAACAAAACATTCATGTATTGTACGACTGCAGATATATTGGTGGATTTTTTTGAAGTAACTTTAATGTGGATTCACCCCTCCATCAAATCTGCGGAGAACATAATGGGCAAGTGTGGGCAACAAAATATAGCATAGAGATAGCAGGTTTGTTTACGGTTACGCAACCCAGCCCCTTCAAGATCTGACGTGGTACAATGTAACTAATGATTCGCACTGAATGCTTTAAATAGAAGAATCGCAAGCAAACAGGGTTAGGGTTAGGGTTAATTGGCTAAAAAAATTCCGGGCAACAACTTTTGGGTGTTAATGAATCAGGACTGGCGAGAATCATCTTAGATCACCAAAGTAAACCAACAGAGCCTTCATTATTGAAGTAGTTGATTAAATTCGTAGAAGTTAACAGATATTAATTTAGTAGACTTATGAGTTGGAGTCCCTTGCTTCCCCATACTCCTTTTGACTTGATGATGGCGCTTCGGTCAACAGAGACTCATAACATTCCTCTCAAAAGCCTGACCCTATTTAGGCCTAAGTTCTGAGCTTCCTAGAGTACCTATCCGATTGAGAGATTTGTGAATTACTGTGGTTACGAATACGGCAAATGTGATAGAAATTTCTTTTCGACTGACAAACTGATAACATTCTTATGGGATTTGAGATTCGAAGACGTGATTCCATCATAATTCCATTGATGATTGCAGAAAATAACGTCAGCTTTTTTACTATTTCATTATGAGTCCCTGTTGAGCAAGGTTTACCGCAGGGATACAAGAGACTCATCGTCATAAATCGTATTTAGTACCTTAGCTCCTCGAGCTCAATATTATGCTCTTCTTTCAGCCTTTGTTCTAAACTTTTCTTGGAATCTTCATTGAACTGCATGAATGTTTTTTCATAGCTACAAAAAGATAATGATCACGTGGGAAAATGTCATTGTACCCTGGAAAAGAAATCTAAGGTTCAATGATTTTAGACTGTGCAAGATTCCAAATGCTCGTAAAATTCCACTGACAGGAAATCGACCATAACAGCAGTCTGTCACGTATGTGATTGGCCACAATTCAACACAACGGACTTTGTTGTGGATCTGTGTACTTGAAACAGACACAGGCTGGTCGTTGTCACATTCTACGGTCATAGAAAGTCAGAGAATCATCGGTCATTTAACTTTTTCTATCCTTTGCATTGTTATTACCACCCAATCAAATGCGTGACAGACTGCCTTGATGAGGTACCATGTTTTTTGTAAAAAGGTTTGCTAAAAATAACCATTTATAAGCTATCTTCTTTACAAAGGCTTCATAATTTCGTGCAGCGTCTTTCTTGTCTCAAATTCACGGACTTGAAGCTATCCCCTAGAAACATAAATGGACCAAACAAATACATATTTGTATTTGATAAGTGACAGTCAAACCTTTGTGATGTTTTCTATGAAGAAGCATGTTTTGCAGAGGGACAGCCGAGAGCTCTACAATCAACTTACTTTTTGATTGCACCAATTTTGTCTTTGTCATGTTCATGAACCATCTGCAACAAAAAGTATAACTTACAAATCTAGTCAAAATGGTAAAGAGGCTATGTTGATCTTTATCAAACTGCAATGGCAGCCTACTAATGGTACATTTTGCCGAAGGAAGTTTCACAAGTGCACAAATATCCTGTATGTCAGTTTCTAAACAAATTAAATAAAGCTGTTGTGCACTTTATCGGAAACAAAATTCAATTCTGGCAATCACTCGCATAGCGTAGGGTCATTTCTTAGTGCTTGAAACTGTTTTATGTGTCTTCCAACTCTGCGCACGTTGTATGTGATGTGAACACACCAAATTACGAAGACCATCAACGTGACAAACCATGGATAATGTGGACACGATTTGGGTGTTGATTGTGTCCACAATAACTGGCCTAAATATTCCTAAAATGAATGCATCTCGTTACCTTGCTTGTCTTCACTTCATTATTTATCTTCTCTTTCTTGCTTAGGAGCCGATGTCTTCGCTCTCGACAATTTGATATGGGCATAAATTTCGAACTGTGCCGCGCTCTGAAAATTATGAACTGAAAACTAGTTGTCAGACGGCCTTCCAATGACTCATCCTGAACTGAAAAGGTTGTCCCAAGCAAGAAAGATAAGATTAAAGGCTGCTCTCCATAGCCAGCGTTTTGAGCGCGTGGGCGCTGCGACCAAGATTGATTCCTTCGGTAGCGATCGCAAACGCCCGCGATGGGAGTTGAACTTGTTTCTACTCCCAAAGCGCCCAAAAATCGGTCGCTTGCGATCAGATTGATCACTAAATTTTATCAACTGCGCATGCTCCTATTTGGTCACAGCGCCCGCGCGCTCAAAACGCTGGCTATGGAGAGCAGCCTTAACAATGAATTGAATAGAAGCAAAGTGACGAAATGAATCTCTCATTTAGGAACATTTAGGCCATGTATTGTGGACACGATCAAAACCCGAATCACATCCACATTCCCAAGGACAAACCTCAGCAATTTCTGACTTGAGATTTTGATTTTCCTTATGAAGTTGTTCACATTGAGATTCAAGAGTTTGTATCTTAACATCGTAACCCTAAAAGGCAAATAATAAATAACATAGACTGTGATCCCAAGCTCATTATATACACAAAACTGTGCAAAGTGTTGTGAAAAGTAAAAGTTAAGTCTTCAACTTATTTAGAAGGATCTTGAGGTCAGATATTACTTGGGACTGGAAAACATGAAAACAGGCTTTGAGCAACTAAGACTCAGATCTGAATTCCTATGTCAGGCACACAAAAGATAAAGTCGACAGAATTTTACGATATATCAGTGGTTTGTACGTGTGGCTGTCATTCTTTTATGATTACACGAAGATTTAATGATAAGTAAAGCAAACAGCCTTGACTGTTACAGTAAGACGTTTCGGGCATAACCTTTCAATGATTACTGATAAAAAGGTTATGCCCGAAACGTCTTACTGTAACAGTCAAGGCTATTTGCGTTACCACAGGTAGCAGCGTATGGTTGTACTAATTGTAAAAGTGAAATTGTAAACCAACCTTTGTCTTCTTCCTCGTCGTTCTTCTGTTGATTGTGATGTTCGTGTTCTCCTCCGATTCCTTCCATCAAAACACTAGGCCCATCAACAGACCCAGTCCCCAAACGAGAATCCAATAAGAAGAAAAGATCAAGGTCGGTTGCTCCCCGCCAACTGTGAAAGCCACTTCGAACTTTTCCCGTCTAATTTGCGGCATGTGAGCATTCAGCCCTTAAACAGAGCCCACCAGTACACAGCTCAACGACCCCTTTCCACATTGTGATAGCCAAATCTAATCCAAACTACGAGGAAAAGCACAATAAGCCCCCTTTGCTACGGCTACTCAACCCTTCGTTCAATCTCCAGACGATCGAGGCAAAGCAAGGGTCTAGACGATGATGTAATCCAACTACTGCGCTTGCTCACTCACGCATCTCTTTGATGCGCAAGCGCACTCACACATTCTCTATGGTGCGCAAGCGCAGTAGTTGGATTACATCATCGTCTAGACCCTTGCTTTGCCTCGATCGTCTGGAGATTGAACGAAGGGTTGAGTAGCCGTAGCAAAGTGGCTTATTTTGCTTTTCCTCGTAGTTTGGATTAGATTTGGCTATCACAATGTGGAAAGGGGTCGTTGAGCTGTGTACTGGTGGGCTCTGTTGAAGGGCTGAATGCTCACATGCCGTAAATTAGACGGGAAAAGTTCGAAGTGGCTTTCACAGTTGGCGGGGAGCAACCGACCTTGATCTTTTCTTCTTATTGGATTCTCGTTTGGGGACTGGGTCTGTTGATGGGCCTAGTGTTTTGATGGAAGGAGTCACAGGAGAACGCAAACATCACAGTCAACAGAAGAACAATGAGGAAGAAGACAAAGGTTGGTTTGCAATTTCACTTTTACAATTAGTACAACCATACGCTGCTACCTGTGGCGTTACTAATTATCAAATCTTCGAGTAAGCACCAGATAATACTTGCAAAAGGCCCGAAAACGTTCGCAAATCTATCTAGCGATACCGTAGACTTTGAAGGCAGTGTTTTCCATATATAAATAAGTTGCATGCACGAAACGTTGAAACTGCTGACATGATGCTGAGATGCATGTAACTGTTCGTGAATTGGATTGCTTAAGAGCAGGCTGCTTAAAGCTGATTATATGAAAATAAGAGCCTCGTTGTATGAACTTGACGGGCAATAGCGGAATGGCGGTGAAGCCAGCTTCATTCAAGAATCTTTGATGTTTGGCTCTGAGTATGACGAAACTCAAATAGTGGTTTTAAAAACGTTTTAAAGCAGGAGGAAGAGGCATTGGAAAGCAATTTTGAGCTATCTGAATTATTGGTACTGATAGCACAAGCGGACATGAGTGACTGATTTTGTGCGGGGCGATTCAAAAGCAAAGTCTGGGCCTGGGCCTAAAAAACGGGTCACATGATAACTCGATGCAAGGTCACATGTTTCTGAGATAACCCCCCCCCCTCGAAACCGCTACTTATATGGAAACATTGCCTTTGAGTATTTAAACATTTAGTTAAATGAAGAGCGGACAAATTATTGAAAAACTGGCGATGACAAAATAGACAAATGCAGAAAAAAGGAGAGAAGCTTTCCAAATATAAAACAAACCTGAATTTCCGAGCGGAGAGATGACACGATTTCGTCGTTGTGTTTGGTTGTTGTCAAAGCTGCAGGAGCAAGAAACATCAGACCTGTGAGTATCGAGACAATGACATACAACGGTAACGGATTGGAAATTACGGAACAGCTCATTAAAATATTGAATTGAAGATTTGAGATAAACAGTGGCGATACTGGTAAAGCAAGTTTACGAAGAAAATATGCCACTAACAAAGCGCCTGCTAGTTATTTTGAGAAATGCATCTCATGTTGTAACAATTCTAAATTGGAATATCGGAATTAGAGATTGAATACAATTAAATACATACCTTGATCTTCATTACTTTCCTTTACGGTATTGGCATGTGCTTCAGTCTGAAAAAGGAAATTTCTTGATCTAAGCTCCGTTTGTTTGGTTGTTTGTTTCTTTTCAATTTGTTTTGAGTGGGCTTTTCAGGATTTCTAGCTACTGAAAGCTAACTTAGGTCCACTGTGCATGCTGCATCCAAGCATGAGACCCCGAGTTTAACTTCCCATCTGAAGGACGACGAGGTGAGTTGTGAGGTCAGACCTCCGAGGTCACCCATCCGGAGTTTGACCTCACTCGACCGAGCTCAACTTGAGTCACCTGACAGAAACTGTATAAGCCGTTAGGCCACTCACATACTTGTCAACCACGGTCCATCATACTATAAATAAGCAATGATGATTCCAAACACACCACAGGCAAACAGAGACGGGGATCCAGGCGAGCACTAACCTGCAGGGTCTTATTTTCAATCTCCAGCAACTGCTTTTCACGCATAGCATCTGCCAGTTTCCTTTCTAACGATTCAGATTTGACCCTTTCATTGATGAGCTCAGTTCTCTTTGCTTTGTTATTTGCTAAGGCTTTAACGAGTTCATCTCTCAGAGAATAGACTGGCGATTCACTCATATTGTTTTGCTGTGCAAATCTACAAAGACAAAATTCATTTGAAAAGGTAGTCAGGTTCTTGATAATGTCAATTCTGAAACTTCAATCGTATTTGCAACAAAAGTTTCAGCACGACAGGTTAAAGGGAGTGTGCAAAGGTATGTAGGCTTATTTATAAATTAAGGAAAGAAAAAACTCAGACACAGCATTGTTTTTGGCTATCAACTGTTCACAGCAAGTGTGGGATATCGATTTGAATAGGTTATTTTTAGATTTTCCTGCTCTTGGCAAATGCAAGCTTTTGACCAGCATGGCCAACTGTAAATCAGTTTTCTCTAACTGAGGGGCTACCATGCCTAAAAAATTGAAAATGAAATGAACCTTACATGAACCCTTGAAGGTTTTGTGGCGCAGTGGTATAATCCTTTGACTTTGCAGCCAGAACAGTCAGGCGGAGTGGGTACGATATCCGTTAGGGCCCCATCACTTAGCGTAATGACAAGGGGTCACAGACTCTTTTAGCTCTTAGCTACTTCTACGATCCCAGCGCTCGGCGCTGAGACCACAACTTTCACCTTTACTTCACCTTTAAAAAGATAAAATTCTGATAATAACCATAAGTTGTTGGAAGTTTCGATCTGCGTGTTCCTTTGTTTGTTCAAAAACGGCATAATAAGATAAGCAAGAAAGACTATGAAGCCAAGAGTTTTGCTCTGGAAAAGCTTGAAAAAAATTTCTATGAAACTATCCTTAAACTTCAGTCATTGAATGATGTTCGAAAGAATAAGAAGTGGTATAAAGCATCTATAAAATTTTCCTGTATCTGGAGAGTAAATAAACCTGTAACTGGAGAGAAAACTGTTTAACCTGCAAGAAAATCAAGTAATCACCTACTAACAACTTTATCATACCAACTTATTACACCAAGCGTATCAAATTCATGTTTTCTTTATCAATGTCAATATGAAAACTGGTCGATACATTTAGCATCAAATAACTTTATCATACCAACTTATTACACCAAGCGTATCAAATTCATGTTTTCTTTATCAATGTCAATATGAAAACTGGTCGATACATTTAGCATCAAATAACCATTTTACAAAAGACCTGCGACGAAACATATCAATAATGCAAAAGAATAGACCGTTACACAAAGTAAAGCTCAATTCGACGTAATGCCTGCATTTCCAAAAGGAATTTCATTGCTGCAAACAAGGCACTCTGCTTCCACAACTAAACACTGCTAATAAATTTCATGGGTTGCCGTAAGAGGCGCACGCCGTTGGGTGACTCAAAAGCGAGGTGAAACCGGCAAGTCAGTATTTCAATAGATTGCTGCAATTTTGTGCAAAAGATCTATTACGTAGGCATTCTTACCGAGACAGGGGTGTCTTTAGTGAGTCATGTTGCTGCCATTTTGGCCAAACATTTGGCACATTAAGGGGAGTCGAAGACGATGGACCTTCACTGGCTGTGTTCAAGGCAGCTTCATACATTCGTAGTTGATCCGTCAACTCTTTGATTTCGTCCTGTCACAAAAATCGAGAAAAATTGAGATTTAGAGGAAACTAATTCACAATTTGCATTTGCATGCTACACATTGAGTGAGACAAAGCCAAAATGACTTGGAAACACCCATAACCATAAAAGTGGATCCAGGAGTAGCAATGGCTCTAGCTAGGACGCGACCTATAACTAAGAATTTCCATAGGTAGATGGAATTCGAAAATTAAGGATTCAAAAAGTACCTTATATCCTTTGTTCTCTTCTTCCAGCTGCATCTTATTTTTTGTTGTTTGTTTAAGTTGATACTTCAACTCGCCAAACTCAGTCATGGATGCTAGGAATTCAAAAAATCTAATGGATTAAGTTGATGATAACAGTGAATAAAAATGCTTCGGTCAAGCCTCTAGTGACATTTTGTGAGCCCGTTTCACATTTGATGTTAGGCTTGCATAGAGTAAACGATTGTCCATCTTGATTAAATAATGTATCTGAAATATCAAAGCGCAAATTTTTCCATCATCATCATCATCATCCATGTTGGCCTAAGGTTCAATGTGAAACCGGCTGAAGTATTTATTTGTAAACACGTTTTTTTTTAATTCAGCATGTTGCATTTAATGGCATATTTAGTTGTACTTTTGTTTTCTTTTTTAGATTTATGTTAAATGCCAAGGGGTAGTCATGATATATTCTTCCTCTTGGTACCGTCTTTGCACTGTCGTATAGTAGTTTCGTAGCTAGTGCTGCAGGTAATTTGTCATTGTAAATTTTTCATATTGAGTATAAAAGAACTAGTGACATAAAAATGAAATGCTTTTGGTTACACGGCTCATGAATCGTAATTTTGATGGTGTTCCAAAGTAAGTCAGCAGAAAATCTCAATGCCCAGAGAAATTTGACAGCTAGCACTAGGTTACAGAAATATTCTAACTACACCAGCATCAAGTCCACTTACAAAGGAATAAATACTTTCCTTTAATACTGAAGTGTGCGGAGAACTATTCACCCCCTCCTTCAAACCAAATCGAACGTAGAGTATGCTATCGGATTTCATGCTACAGTCTGTTTACTCAATTCATTTATAGTTTTCGATTTACTGCATGATTAACCATAATTCAGCGTGGAAAAGGGTGCTTTTTGTACGCCCATCCTCATTTAAACGAAAGTAAATGAATTTTTTAGGAAACCTATGTGATACAAACTGCTCTCTTGAAATCTTTAGACAACTCAAAAGAAGGACTACACAAAGAATTACCACCTTTTGGACCTGTCCTACATAAAAAACGAGGAACCAATTATCACTATGGCTAATGAACCAAGTTTCTGAATTTTTCCACGAAATGAGTGGGGAGACTGTAAGTGTTTTTTCATGATAACTGATCGATTTGATAAAGAAGTGTGTCACGCATAAGCCAGCTTTAGACCTAGAATTAGTCTTATGGAATTATAAAATGAAGACTTCTTTCCAAACGACTACAAAGAACCGTTTGGTACACCATGTACAAGGAGTAGCATTCATCTGATGGCAGATTTTATCAAGAGTTTGGTTAGGATAAGGCTGACATAGATTCGTTCTCTAGAGAGGCAAATTTTACCTTCTTCCAAAATTTCCCGCAATTGCCGTTGACTTTGTTCCAAACTTTTAGAAAGTTTATTTATGGTTTCCGCTGATTCGATTTTTGCTTGATCTGCAAGCTTCTTTGCAAATTGCACTTCATCTTGAAGTCTGTTTACGTCTTCAGTCTTTCAACATGAAAAGAAACAAATTCTGTAAGTAATGGCAATTCAACGCTGACGCGATAAAAAAGCAAACAAAATGATTGCGAACGCTAAAGACGGCAAAACATTTTAAGGAATTCTTTGTCTTGGATTGAATTCTGTTAATAAAAAGTATTTTTCAAAAGACTGAGCCAGTAATGAAAGTTTCTTTGAAAGTACCTAATTTTGAGTACCCTGAGTTTCTGACGAGTTTATTAAAGAATTCCATAACAGTCTTCGTACTTACTTTCTGTGCCATTGTGAGGAATTCAAACACGTTTTGAAGCCTTTTCAAATTCTTAAACCTTATTCCAGTATGTTCTTTCTGAGAAATATGATACAAGAAGCAATAGACCAAGATAATAGTTTCATAAGTATTTTGTCCCACCATTGGAGATTCTTGATGCTTAACAATCTGAGAGTTGAATTTCTTATGATCAGTTTCTTGGCGCTTTTGAGCCTCTTATCTCAAAAAGGGGAAATGCAGAACTTCAAATTATAGTATAAAAAGCAAATGCATGTATTTCTTGGAATTATTCAAATCAAACCACGTTCATTTGAAATTATACTAGGATAGAGGGGCTCTCTCCTCGATTAGCTTACCTATGGGGAGAGCTCTTCCTTTAGGTAATTCCCGCCCGGGGGGGTAACTTGAGTTTCCAAGATACGGGGTTGTGCCATTCAAATCGTAAAAGTACCACCCATAAATCCGGAAAACTTTCTCAAAAGTATACCCATAAATCCGGAGAAATTTCTCAAAAGTATACCCATAAATCTGGAGAATTTCTGAAAATCACACCCATAAATCCGGGAATGCCAAAAAAGCTCACCAATAAATGAATTCTGATAGAAAACAATACCCATAAATCCGGAAGATGCAACAAATTGTTGAAAACCATACCATAAATCCGGAAACTATCATGAAAAAGGTACCCTAAAAAATGACACAACCCCGTACCATAGACAAGTTAAGTTACCCCCCCCCCCCGGGAATTCCCGCCATACAATGTATCTTGTTTTTCTCTTTGTAGTTGTATATTGTATATATTAATTTTTCATATCAATCTAGTAATTTTCTGCAATAGTATTTTATTTCCTTGTTGTTTAGTTACTTGTTGGTATTATTATTTGTAAGATTTTATGTAGTGGAAATTAAATATAAATGAAACTGAAACTGTCAAAAAATACAAGCAAAATCAATATCCGTAACTAAAATAATACCTTCCAGTTTAATTCTTTCCTGGTATCATCCAACTTTTCCTTCAAATATAACAGCTCTTCTTCGTGTTTTTGCCTCAAAGTAGACATAAGAACTTCGTGCTGTGAACGCATCTTTGCGAGAGAGTCTGCCTGGTTCAATGACGTTAGCTGTTGATTCAACCTCTCCACTGTCGATTCTGATATGTCAATTTTCTCAATGAGCTGTGTAAATACAAAAGTTCAAATGTCAGAAATTTCATATCATGCATTGGTTCAAATTTATATATCGTTTTCAAAGCACTATCAAAGTAGACTGATGACGATGAGTCCCTTGTATCCCTGTGGTAAACGTTGCTCAAGAGGGACTCATAATGAAACAGTGAAAACCTGGCCCTATCTCCAGCATTCGATCGATCGAATCAGGATCGAACGAATGCCATAGCTCTGTTCAACGGTCACTCCTCGGAAAGAAAACGCGATAACAACCACGTTAAACAGACGTTTAATCAATGAAACTTGCTTTAAATCTGAAGAAGGAAGTTCGGTTTATCTGGTAAGTGCAAAATGAGTCTCTCAACGCTACTTTTCCATGTTTTTAAGACCAAAGCAAACCAGAGAAATCTTCAACTACCTGCTGCAGCAAATCGTTCAAAGTCTAGTCAAATGCATCATTCGAATTGAAAATTCGACAGCATAGTTCTTTGCCAGATCTCGCAATCTGATTGGTACTTTAGGAGCTGCAGAGTTTGGGTCTAAATAGGGCCAGGTTTTAAGAGTAATGTTATCAGTCTCTCTTGACTGAAGAGCCATCATCAAGTCAAAGAGCACAGGGAAACAAGAGACTCATCGTCATAAGTCTGCCATCTAGTCAAAGTACGTTGCTAAAAGCACACAGAGAAAGACAGTCAAAAAATGAATCTAAATTATTCACTTAAATTACTAACATTTTTATCAAGAGCTATCAAATTGACAAGAATTTAAATCGATTAAACCCACCATGGGGGCCTATTCAAGAACTTATGACATGAGCGGTGTACCTTACGTGTCCGTTTTGCCAACACTATTCAATCAATCTTTCATCTGAAGAATGTCTGGATATGTTACATATTATACATCCATAAAAAGTATTTGAGCAAATAAATCCTTACCTCTTTCCTTTCATTTCTCAATTTGTCACATCTTTTCTGCTCTTCTACTAACCTATCCCCAGCTTCTTTTAATTCGCTTCTAGCCTCTCTGACAAGATCTTGTGACTGCTCTAAACTGACAATTAGACCATCACGCTCTCCTTTAAAATACAAAGTTACATGATATTTTTGGAAGAATATTTTGGTATTTTGACTGGAGGAAGGAAGCAAAACTTCAAGAGGAAGATCAAACCCACCTTCTTGAGGTTTTGCCAATGAAAAATGTTTCATGAGAGGTAGGTCTAGAATCTACCGCATCCCTGTTTTAGTTTGAAGAACATGAAAATCCTCAATAAAAACTGCTCCAAAAATACATATTGAAGCAAAACTTGTTATTAGTCTCTTTAAAAAGTCCTGGAAAAATTATGATCAATATTTCTAACCATTTTTGAGGATTTCCAGACAGAGAAGATTTGAAGAGAGATACTTGAGCACCAAAACAACAATTGTACAACTTTCAATTTCTTTACAAAAATTTCACATCCAATGAAATTTCTCGTCAAAATTAAAAGGTGAGTTACCTGTCACAAGAGTCAGCCTGTGTTGCAGCACTCTGATTTCCTTCTCCTGTTCTTCTATCTTTTCTGAGAAAGATTTTTGCAGCTCTTCAATCTTGCGTCCTCTAGCATCATACAATATCTTTAGCTGAGAATTCTCCTTTGCAGCAAATTCATTTTGATTGTGATCCAGTACAGGTAATTTCTGCTGTTTGTTACTTGGTTTATGATCAGGTGACCCTAAATTGTTACCTAAACTATGAGAGACATCTGAATGATCATTGTATGGAATTTGATCCCTCTGTCTTTCAGCATTCCAATCACAAGTATGTTCAATGTCAGGTTGTTGCCATTGCCTAGCACCTGAAGAATGACCCCTTAAATGCTGATGTTCATAGTCAAAGTTGTCAACATGCAAGGAGTCTGGGTCTACATAAGGTTGTTCATAGAACCCAGGAGTCTTTTCCTTCATTCCTTTTTCATTCTTGTCTGCATTTGCACTTAAATATTGATAGGTTCCAGGAGTATTTTCATTCAGTCCACCTTCTCTACTATCCCTGTTTGCACTAAAATGTTGATGAAAAGAATCTGGAGCATTTTCATGATTCAACATTCTATCATTTGATGAAAACTGGTGGCCAATATTATGGTGATCAATGTTGCTTCGAACTTCCCTTGTATCATAATGATCATAATCTGGTATGCATCCATGATCTGCAAATTCACTTTGATATTCTGTTTGATGAGGCGATGCACAATTTCTCCACTGATTTGCATTTTGGTTGTCTTGTTGAGGGTAATCTTGTTGCATCCCATCAGCAAATCCCTTGTCTATGGAACTGCCTTCTGTGAACCTTCTCTCTTCAGATTTTCCTTCTATAAGTCTGGCATCCCTTGAACTGCCTTCAGCAGATTGCGCATGTGCTTCATTGCCAAAACTACTCTTCTGGGCATCCTGTTTTTGTGGGCTTACTTTTTTTAGAAAATTACTCCCCCTTGCTGTCAGCAAAGGTCCACTGTTTGCTACTTTTCGGTAATCCTGAGTGTCATCTTTTCTTGGAAACGTATGAAATTCTTGGAAAGATTCTGAGGGTGATTCTAAGCGATTGGCAGAAGTCTGGTGAGATGTGAAGGAGCTATCATCATCAAAAAGATCATCATCATCCAGTTCATTTGCAAGAAGCTCTTTGATCTGAAAGAAACAGGATTACTCAATGTGATATGAAAGAAAAAAGAAAGAAAGAAAGAAAGAAAGGATCATTTTCAACATTTCTTCCTAAGGTCTGAAGGAAAGGAATTAAAAGTAATGCAAGAAAAGGATATTCAATGTGTTAAAATTTTCCAATGTGCTAACAAATAATGAACCTAATTTGCTTAAAATCTGAATCTACTGTATATATAGACTGTAACGCGCAGTGGGCAGGCCTTGCAAAGAGAAGCATTCCAGCTCCATTCAGTGCCTCCACATGAACTTGGAAAAAGTATGGGCTTCATTGAATGAGCACCTGAGATTAATATTTAAATACAGTGAGTGTGCATGTACATTTCACTGTGCCAATTCTACTTCTATATTTGGCCTCTGCTTGCCAGTTCTTGTCACTGCCTTTGATCCATTGTATACTTACAATAACTTCTTAATGCACGGGGTTTTACTGTTTCCCGAGTGCTCAATCATGCACTTAGAATAAGGCACCCTGATTGTCAAGCATATTGTCTGTTTCTTCCTAATAAGGCCTTCCACTAGGCTGTGTGAGAGACAATGCTCAGGCTGCTTACTTTCAGGATAGCAGTCATTCAATGCTGGCAGCTTTGTAAGGAATACAAAGAATTATTGCAATAATCTTTTTGAAAAAAGGCTCACTTCTTTCTCTCTCTCCAAGTCCTCCTGTTCAAATTCCTCATCATCATTTTGATCCACCTAGAATGCAAATATATATAGGCCTCTGGTCATAAAAGTTTACATGATGATGATGAAGGCGAAGGTAATGTTGCATTTTTCAGCACCCCTTGTCATGACGCTCAGGTGGTGGGGCCCTACTGGAATGTGAACCCACTCTGCCTGACCGTTTTGGCTGTAACGTCAGAGGATTACACCATGGTGTCACAAAATCTTCAATCCAATAAATTGCTTCCTGTATAACAAAAGGAGTGAGCTTAGAGCCAAATCCTAAATTTGGTACTCAAATATTTTTATGATAATCTAAGAAGTTTGACTAAGTTACTGACAAGTTTCGTAAAATCCTTTTGCGTCTTGACAGTTCCCTTGGCATCCTTAGAAGTTTCCTAAAGTTCTTGTTTTGCAAACTCATAAGAAATCTCCACTCTCCGGGAACATTTTAAACTGTCTTTCAATCATCCTTTCTCATATTGATTGTTGTGAATTCTCGTAAAAACATTCTGCTGCTGCTGTATAAAAGTGTCTTTCCTACATTAGCTGCTAAGTTTATTGCATCAGATATGAAAAATTTAACAGGATTATACAAGATGCTGCAAGAAGAGATCAAGACTGATCAATCAGTGATCAAGACCTGTCAAAATGTGTTCAAATCTTTCATGATGAAGTACATTTGAATTTATTTCACTATGCTACAATTATGCCAAATCATGCTGGGATAGAACAAAGAGCATTGAGCACAAGGATGTCATAAATATTTCTGAAATTGAACATCCTGTCCATGTATTTATGCAAGAGACACTGCAAGTGTAGCACACTGCTGCAGCACCAGGCTGCTAACTTTGTCTCTCATTAATATAGAAAAATTATTGCACATTTTTTTATGAAGAATTAAATTTGTTCTTATTTTCTTTTACCTGTGGATTTATTTCCAGCTGGCTCAGAAAATTGCTCATGGTTTAGTCCGCACTCGATGATCGTCACCATTCACCAAACTGAGTAAATTAGCACATCGACATGAAAGAAGGCCTTTGTGTCAGACAAGTCAAAACGGGCCTAAACGTCGTCGTCGTTTGCTTGTTTATATGATCCCATTTGTACAGGCAGAAAAGAGTATCATGCAGCCAGATTAATGATACATCTTCCACTGCAATAAAGTGCTTCAAATGGAGCGAAGAATTGGAAGAAATCTGGGTCCAAACTGGTGTCTTTTCGCTTCTTTTTGCGCTTCACACTTCTTTTCCCGCGGGAAAAGCGGCCGCTCTGTGAACCGCCACTTTTGAAAGGTGTTGAGCTGAATGCTCCTTCGGCGTCTTTCCAATGATTGCGCAAAATCAAAAGTAAACTTTTGTTGACTCACAGACTCACGGAGAGTGTATGTTACGGACTGTGTTGGGAATAGGTGATTTTGCATCTTCTGAAGAAGGTAGAGTACGGAAGACTTCACAGACTTGACCTTAGATCGTGCGCCCTTTCGGCAGGGTGGTGCGTGCTGGTTGATTGCGGTTGGTCTCTTGCGCGTGTTGCGTGCGGCGAGTGCGGGGAATCGGCTTTGGTTGCCTGGCGCGCGCTGTTTTGTCGAAAGGACGTGTTTCCATGACATGTCTGAGTGCTTCATTGACAATCTGCAGTAAGATGGGGGAGTTCCTCTTTCCGAGACGCCCGTTCGAGTTGCTTTTCTTCCTTTTATTAAATCATTTGTACATGTATTTTGAAATTATTGTAAGTGGCTGTCGTAGTTGGAACTCACTGATATCATGTCCTTTCCAGCTATGGCAGCCATAGAATATTTGCATCGTAGTTGTAGTCTTAATATTTTATGTGATAAAAAAAACTTTAGATCGTTGGACTTCCAAGAGATTGCAAGGAGCATTTCTCATTAAAGAAACAGTTTACAAAGTATTCGAAAATGCAATGAAATGTTGTAACTCTGTTTTCTTGGGATTTTCTTAAATAAAGTATACTACGGCTTCCATTCGCTTGTCGAAACAAGAGCATTCGAACTGTTCGAGCTTTCTTTAATTCTTTCAGAATTCTTATTTGTCTGACATTTTTTTCTGAGAATTCTACCAACTTTACCATCCTTAGAGTGTGTGTTCTGCTGGCATTTTTTCCCACCATCTCTACCGTCTTCAGAATGCGTATTCTTTTTTGAAACAGTCATTTTTTGTAAATTCAACCGTTTTGCAGAAGCCTTCCAAGGCTTCAGATGGCCAAAAAATTACACCCTTTTGCCCTATCACCAATTTACAGATGCTCCTGCATGTAGTTACGTTAGCTTCAAAACATTTTTCTTCGTACATTTATCAGCTTTGCAGCTCGCAAGAGTGTCCCAAAAAACATCTATCTTATTAGTAAATAAATCCCCTGTTCCTTCCGAACAAACCCCAATTTGAAAAATGCAATTTTTACGAAAAAGCCACCAGATGGTCTCTTCGAGAATTTTCGGACCTTCCATATGGAAATCGCTATATCCTTAGGAACCTACGTCACACAACAAAGAGGTTAGGTAAATATACCGAAGAAAAATTGCTTAAGATGCAAAAGTAATATTCATACAGAGAAGAAAGAAATTGGACCCAAGGAATAACCTCTTAACCCAGTCCAAGTAGGTATCTTCTTTAAAAAACTTGCAAAAAATCGATTGATGCACTAAAATTTCTTCGAATTTTAAACGTTCTCGATATCAATTTCTACAATTTAAGGTATTTGTACTGAGTTGTATTGCATTGCAAAGGAGGGCTCTTTGAGTCAGCCCTTTTGCTGAGGAAGCAACCTGGACGTAGTCAAAAATATGACTAGGAATATGAATATAAATACTTGTCCATTTCTACTAGGCTTTCCAGCATCTTTCCCAACATCTTTTTCTTTCTGAAATCAAATATCAAACCATATGAATAGGCAACGAATCGGGTGAGCTGTGGAAACTTTGAATGGTTTCGAAACTATTTCAAAATATAATGGTTCTCAGATATGATGCCCCTTATCGATCTATCTATCTACCAGTACACTGAATGCCTTCTAAGTAGAAGCTTAATATCTGTGTCTAAAATAATATAAAAAAGAAAGGAAAAATTTTTTACGTTTTTTATATATTTTCTAAGTTAAAGGGAATCTAAGCATATATAAGCCCTCAGTGAAAATAACCGTGCAAATATTAAAGTTGAATAGAATGAAGCTTGGACACTTTTTTATGTTAGTTCTGCTTTGAGGCTATCATACAGTAAAATAAGATCTTTTTTCTAGCATGTCTAGGTATGTCATTGAACAAATCTTTCATGCTTCATATCCTGCACTCTGCTCTTGAAAACTGCAATTGCAAAAAATGATGAAATTTCCCCACATTTTTGTTGGGGAAATTTTGGGGAAACGGACTCATTTCCCGTAATTTCCTAAAGGGGAAATGGAAATTTCCGTTTCCCTTAAATTTCCCACAAAAACTTATCCATTTCCCTTAAATTTCCATCGAAGAACTATGGGGAAATTTTGGTATTTTTTGCTGTGTGCTGCACTTTGACTTACCTTACATGTTAGGGGAGTAAAGATATCATCGGTATTATCAAACATCTATATCGATGAAACATTTACAAATGCATTGGAAATGATTATGGCATAAGACAGTATCTAAGAGCATTCTCCACACATAGAATTATTTTCTCAATAGACGTTGGGGGTATCCGAACAGCATATATGTTCCACTCCAACCAGAACTCTGGCTTTAATCTAGAAATCTCACCCATAGCATATCAAGTGGTGAGCTACACATGATTTACAGCATTGTGAAGCATCTTTCGTATAAACGAAAGCAATAAAAATAATTGTTATATCAAAGTACTCAAGAACATTTGCCAGAAAAAAATAAGTTCTCAATTAAGGAATAGATGTAGGTAAACATAATTTGAAGCACCATAAAACATCCATTTTTAAAGGCTTTTCAAGAAAAAACATCATGATTTCTAAACGACGGGACTGATTTCAGACACGCCCGTTTTAAAATTCGTGCAAACCTGTCGAATATTGGATACAGTTTTTGCCAATGTCATTACGTTGATATCCAGGGAAGAACTGCTTTTATTTTCCCTCATGCAGTGAAACTTAAAGAGATATTTCTTACCTGCTGCACGAAACGAACTCGTATTGTTCCATCAGATCCTTGATTAGGTGAGCCTACAACGACAAGTTAATTGATGATTAACTAGTCATAAATGGCTAAATAGAATTATGTTACATGCTATTTCCTGCGAGAAATACAAATACCAAAATCTCTATACAAGTATGTTTTGCAAGAAGCTACTTAAAAGAAATTCAACTCTCTGATCGCCAAAAAAGTAAGATCCAAAGAGATCCGTGACATAAATTTATTTTATTTTCACTTGCCTCCTGTATCATAGCTATTACTTGGAAGATTGCTGAGTAATGTCTAAACATTGAAAGAGCTTAAAAAGCATCGTTTGGAAATGTTCACGGCAGAGCAGCAAGAAAACATAGAGAATGTTATGGAGCTCTTAAGAAACTCGTAAGAAACGCTGAGTACTCAAAATCTGAGAATCTTAAGAAACTTTCAGTGCTGGCCCAAAATTCTTACTTTTTTTTTAAAATACGTTTATACAGGGTGTCCCATAGCAATTATGCCCCGTCTGAGCAGTGGCTGCTGTGGAGGAGTTGCAAGTTCAATTTTCCCGTTTTTGAACAATCACATACATGAGGCTTCAATTTAAAGTTTGAGACCTTGTTTGAGTCAGTATGATGAATGGTTAGTACTTTTTTGCACAGGAAGGGCAAAATAAATGTTTGCGCCAAAAACAGTATTTGCTTTGTTCCCCATAAGAAAGGGTTCTGGCGATGTATTTGAATTTTTCCTATATCCTGAAAAGGATTGGTAATGCTGTTTATCTAGGCAAGACAACTACCCTATAAGTCAGCAACAACTCGTCACATTGGCTGAAATAGTCTTAAACTCGAATTTGAAGCTTATCCTGTGCAACTGTCAAGAACGGGACGACAAACGAAGCATCTTCCCTGAAGAAGCCATACCAATTTAAAGCAATTTTGTGGAAATCTTGTATAGAGACATTTATTTTCTGTTTTTGTTTTCTTCTCTAGGATTTCTTCACAACCCCAGAGAGGTACATGGCTAGTGAAGAGACTGGAGTGTTTGGAAAGCTTCTCCATTCACTAGCCCTCAAAAAATGCCGCAAAAAGTATACCCTGTCACCTAAATTTTGCCAGAAGTATACATGATCAATTGTACCAAGAGAATTCTAAATAATTTTCCTTTTGTATGATATCCTGTCTCATAATTATTCTTATTAATCACAATACCCTGCCCCATAAGTTTTTGTGACAAAAGGACACCCTTTCTCACAGTTTCTACAACAAAGAAGCACCCTGTTGAGCAGTATATCCCGTCAGTTCAAGCATGGAAAAACCTCTCCTGGTCTTCATATCAAGGCTTCTGCAGCAATTCACTCACCATGAAACAATTCCTTGCTTGCTTTCTGAGAAGGTTTCGACGACTTTTTTGAAGAATCACACGTCAATTTTGAGCCTGAAAGAGCATAACACAAAATTCAAGCTCCTTGGAAGCAGGCTTGGGAAGCCCAAGGAATCTCTTGAACACCTTTAGCCATACATTACTGCTTTCATTTGATATATAGTTTTGCAAAGTAGGTCTCTGGGGAATTTACAAGCAAGAAGACAGTAACCATGTGCCAAAATGAGATAGCACCTTTTTGTATTATTTTGATTGTATCTTCTGAAAATTGGTTTGAGCATCTATCCTAAATGACTTTGGTCTGAGAGATACAGGCTTTCAAAAGTCTATAAAACTGTTTTACTCGTACAGTACTTCTACCAAAAAGTAAATCAGACACTCACCTTTTTTAAAATAAGAGACGGAGCCTCCCATGACGAGCAAACTGGCAATCAATCAATCAATCAAAATCGTCAACTTCTACGACCTTTGAATCTCACTTATCTTTAATGAACTAAAAATTTTTGATAACTATCATTCTGACAACTTAGTGACACTAAATAGTGTAATTGGCAAGATCAAAGTGCAATGTTAAACAGTTGAATTTAAAGGCGAATGATATGATGCAACATTGATCTTCTTATTTGACACTCCAATCAAATTAATAAGGATCTTATTGATCTGACGTCACGTTGAGAAAAAGGAAACAGACAAGACCTATTCCAAAAGTCTCTTGTTTTCTATCTCGTCCCCAGAGTGAGTTCTTAAGGCGTCTGACTCGTAAGCCAAAGGTCAGAACGGCCGTAGGTTCAAATCCCACGCTGGACAATTTGGTCGCTGTCCGTAACACTAGCCCGGGTCGACCAGAGCCATGTGAGGGAAATCTGGTAGCTGTGGCGGGTAGCTGCGGCGGACTGATGGTGAAACATCCGTGGCCCCTGCTGGAAATAAGTCTCTCAGACTTTCGCGGGCTAGCCACGTTAAATATAAATACCTACCTACCTACCTGAACCTCCTCTGCTCTGGAATACAAGAGACCGTTATGCAATTTGATTAGCCCTTCAGAAACAATAGCAAACAGACATACTTTTCGAAGACTTCATAATTATTCAAATGGCAATAAGGTGACTTTGACAATAAGCAAAAAAACAAAGGCTACTTTACATTTGGATTTTAGCTGTCATGTTTGGTGTTGCCTTGCTGGATGCAATTCATACTTTTCTTCACCTTTTTTTTTTTATTGCATCCAACAACATTTCCAATCCCGACGATTGACATTAAGTTGATTAGATTTCAAATACAAACAAGAATATACAGTGTTGTAATTTCCTTGCATTAGACCAAGTCTGATATTGATGCTATATATCTTGGCCTAATACAAAGTAGTCAGAATTTTGTAGAAGCTTGTTTTTATTTGTAATCTCATCAACTAAATGTCAATCGACGAGATTTAAAGCCTAATTGGATGGAATCAAGAAAACGGTAGTACATTTCTAGTGGCACCTCAAATGTCAGCATCTTAATGACAATGCAGGTGATATTGAAATTTGTCGAATGCAATGAAATCTGAACACTCTACATGCTCATTCGTATTTGTAATCTCATCAATTAAATGTCAATCGACGAGATTTAAAGCCTAATTGGATGGAATCAAGAAAACGGTAGTACATTTCTACTAGCACCTCAAATGTCAGCATCTTAATGACAATGCAGGTGATATTGAAATTTGTCGAATGCAATGAAATCTGAACACTCTATATGCTTGTTTGTATCTGAAATCTGATCAACTGAATGCCAATCAACTGGATTGGAATCAAAGTTGGATGCAATTAAGATAAAGATCATGTATCTTCAATATCACCTGAATTGCCAGCCTCTTATGCTAATACATGTGACATTAATCATTTCTAAAGCAATTTAAGTTAGAGCGCGCTATAAGCTTGTAATTGTTTGAAATTTCACCACATGAAGAAGCTAGAATCTACGGTAGGAAGACAAGCAGTCTACCAGAGGATGAAATCGGAAACCACCAAAGGAAGATATAAGATCTACCAGAGGAAGAAACTGGTGTTAACTTCAGGAAGAATTTGGAATGTGCCAGATTAAAGAAATTGGATTCTACATGGGGGAAAATCAGAATCTACCAGAGGAAGACACCAGTCTACCAGGGCGAGAAAGCATATCTGGGAAAGGAAGAAACGTCAATCAGAAAATTTTTCATTACCACACCCACCAAACCCTCGGAAAACTTGGGAAAACCCCTTTTCATTATTTTGATTTATTTCGAAAAGTTTGGAGAAGTGGCCATCTCAGGCAACACATCATTATTCCTACAAAAATCAAAGCTGAAAGTATATCATGTATTTTTTCACTAGGAATGGAAAGATATAATTTGAAATTGAAAATTTAAGACTTTTCTTAAAGTATTCGATAACGGAATTCAGAATTCAAGAGGAAAACCAGTTAACAAACATGTCAATGAGAATCTACCACCACCACCCCCCCCCCCAAACGATTTTTAACTGATTTTCAGAAATTAGAAAATTGACCTCAGAGAAAACAGAGAAGCACATGTCTACCCCAGTCCATCCTTTGCGGACGCTGCTGTTCTTACCGATTTTTAATAGATCTTTGTCAGCATCCGCAGTTCACTGCTGAATTCTCACATCAAGGTTATAGATGTTTCTCGGTATAAACCTTTTAGCTATTCAGCAAAAGAGCCTGGATCGAGCGTTATTTTTATACATTTTTATACACGAGATTCGATCGAGTGGCGTTGGAGCTTCTATCACTATTGTGCTTATTCGAAAATTCTACAAAATGTAGCAAAGTATCGTTCGATTGAGATTCTTTTTCAGAATAGCTAAAAGGTCTATTGATAATTCTCTTTCAAAGTCTCACTTCTGTGTATTGAGATGCTTTTGTATTCGTAATTCCTATCAGTTTACCACATCTAGAGAATAGATGTTTTTCGGGATTCGTAATTCTTCATCAGACTCTCAAATTAGAACAGATGTTTGTTGAACAATTTACCTTAGGTTGAACAGTTAATAGGTAAGGTTTAAGCTTGTAATCTGATCATCGCCACCGTCCCCGATGCGTCCTCAAACTTGCTCCTCTACATGTCTTTCGCCGAGCTTTACGATCATATGGAAACCAGGCTAAAAGTTCAAGCAGCTAAGCTTTAATAGGTGTTTTAATGGTAACTGTAACAGTCTTTGATGTCAACAATTTCAAAATGAATGGTGGAGAGTGGTTGCTCCTGAAGGTAGGGCTTTTGTTTCGCAAACAGCTCTTGTCGTAAGTCTAGCCAGATGCCTTTAAACAAGAGTTACCTGTAAATGGTGGATTGCTCTTTGTCCGGTAATCATTGGTTTCTATTGTCAGGGTGCTTCGTTCGCTGATCTGTTATCACGTGACCAGGCACCTGCTCAATTCAAATTAAACCAACGTGGCCTAAAACGGGTAAAAACAAAGTTTTTAAAGTTCAGATCCGTTTGGCTCATAACAGAAAATCAAAGTATATATTGAATTGGCGATATAAGATTCCAAAAGATCAAAAGAATAGTGTAAAATTAAGTCGAAAGGAGAAGGGCATTGCTGATAGTTATACCGCAAAGAATCGCTGAACTTTACTTGTCAAAGATATGGCCAAGGTATGGATCCTCTTGACTGTGTCATTTGCTTCTATCTTGGCTAAAACGGACGCGCGGCATATTCAATTCTTCCTGAACGGCTGGGAATGCTTTTTTGAAGAAGTCTCTATTGGACAGTCAGTCTCCATTGAATTCGCACCAATCAGCGGCTCTAAACCGCACGTCGATGTTACGTTAGAAGATCCAACGGGAAGAGTCATCTACCGCGTATATCAAAAAGATTATGAATACTTCAAGTTCCCAGTGAATGTTACAGGCACATATAAGATCTGTTTTAGCAATGTTTATGATTTCTCTATGTACAACAACCTCATCTATTTAGACTTTAACGTTGGAAATGAGAAAGATATGGTGAATGCAGCAGGAGGAAAAGTCAATGGCGGACCTATGACTCAGGTAGAGACATCTATCGTTAACATACATGATTCTATGCGTGTCGCAGAGCTTTATCAAAATCATCACAGGATCAGAGAAGCAAATGGAAGACTGGCTGCGCAAGGGCTTCATGATCAAGTCATGTGGTGGAGTATTGGACAGACAGTTATTATACTTATTGTAGGCATTGGACAGGTGCTCCTCCTTAGAGGCTTCTTTGCTGTAAAGAAAGAAAATATATAAATTCAATTTGACGGTTAAATTTGAAAAAGTCTTGTTACAAGTGCACGGTGTCCCAAAAAGTAGGCCCCGCTTGTGTGGCCGCTGGGAATGAGCTGTAGATTCATTAATCTTGGTTTTACGCAGTTGCATAGGTCAGGCTCCAACTTAGAGTTTGAGACCTTGCATGAGTCAGTCTCACAAGTGGTTGTTGATTTACGGCAGAGAACTGGCAAAATAAGTGGTTGCTTTAAAAACAGGACTTCATTTGTTTTCCAAACAGCACTTCAGTTGTTTTCCAGCAGTGCCACCAAATAAAATAAGTTTTCAAAGGAAGGATTCTAGCATAGTATCAAAATTGCACTTCATGTTCTAAAAGATAGAAAGTGGTCTCTTATGAAAGACAACACTGCTAACCCTTTAAAGCAAAAACTTTGATACGATGCTAGAACCCTTTCAGCGAAAATTAACTTTATTTTGACATTGCTGGAGAACAACAGAAGTGCTCAGTTTTTGAAGCAATGACTAATTTTGCCTTTTCTCTACCATAAATCTGCAACCGCTTATCAGATTGACTCAAAAAAGGTACCAAGCTCTACGTTGAAGCTAGGCCTATGCAACTGCGTAAAAAGCGAGGTAGTTGAAAATACAGCTCCTCCACACCAGCCACACAAACGAAGCACAATTTTTTTGGGACACCCTGTAGGGAAAGTTAAATCCTGATATAATGATACTAAAGGGAGGCGGAAAATTTTCCTTACTTCATTGCTCTATACGAGCATTCATATGAAATTCTTACATATGAAATTGTGAAGGCCAAATTCAGATTAAGCACCCAAGCTATAGTCTAAGTGAGAGTTTTCATGTTGCTAGCGGTCGCAGTGTTGATAGACCGTTAAGCTATTCTGCAAAAGAGCCTGGATCGAGCGTTATTTTTATACATTTTTACACACGAGATTCGATCGAGTGGCGTTAGAGCTTCTATCACTATTGTGCTCATTCGAAAATTCTACAAAGTGCAGCAAAGTATCATTCGATTGAGATTCTTTTTCAGAATAGCTAAAAGGTCTATTTCTTTGCTATGTAAAGTTTGAAAATCTATAAGGGCTTTGACCGTGAAAATGACTCGTGGTGTAAAGTTTCACTTTGAACGATTTTTCACGGCCGGCTCCCTTATAATTCTCTGAACTTAACATTGTCATAAAATCATCATCACAACCGCCAGCAGTCCAAAAACATGTAAAGGGACCAAAGTATGGGTGCCAACTCCGAATCCGGGCCCTAAATCCCCATATGAACAATGGGAAGAAATTTTGACAAAATTTCCCAAACGACGCTGCTTAATTAAAGTTGTGTAATACTCCTATCCAACCTTAATTTCTAGTAATTTGCACTTTTACTATTCAATATGCCTATTTTATACTGCAGTATTGATCTTATTCATGCTATTTGGTTATGATACCCTCCAACTGCAGTTTGCCCAATACTCATTCGTCAACCTCGTCCTCAGGGCCTTTTGTCATCTCATTCGTTACTATCAAATTTTCTATTTGCCTCTTGCTCTTGAGATCCACAAAAACTTGGTCGTTGTCTTCACTCTCACCGTCACTTCTGAATCATCAAGTCACTCTCGTCTAAGTCTGTATTCTAATCGTATATCACTTATTGATAAAAAGTTTCTTCCAAGCATTTTTAGCCTGCGCGCAGACTCTACTGATTCCCAGAAGAGTAGTGAGCCCACTTCTCTTCAGGGAATCAGTTTCATGCAGGCTAAGCATTTTGTGATGAAAATGATTTGTTATTCGACCCCCGGGGAGGGTACTTCCATTGTGGCCTGACAGGGTGGTCCAGTCACGGCTAAAGAGGGCCAAAGGAAAAATTTTGAAAATACTCTCAATTGATAGTATCTCTTTACAAATAGCATTAACCTGACAACTGGTCATTCGGTAGCATTTAGCAAATGAAATTTCTCCATGGCTTTTCGTAATTTTTTATTGCAAGACTGATAGAACAAAGCAGCTAAACTTCAAAAATCATTTACAATTAATGTTTTAATGACTAAATCGGCGTGCGGAGGAGCGTATCGGATTGAAACAATGAATGGCTAGGAATCTTAGAATTGGTAGTATGTGGTTGTCCAAGTTGGCCATTTGGCAGCCATTTAGTAAGACCCTCAAACGGACTGGATCCCAATGCTAGGCCATTTTATGGCATCCCCTGCCACTTGTTCAACGAAAAAAGTGTTGTTGTAAAGCAATGGAAACAGTACAATGGATCAAAGTATTCTCTGGAATTTGGACACACGATGAGAAAGTAAGGGAAAATAGAAAGTAATGAAGACAACCATTTCCTTATATTTTCTTTTTCATTTGTGATTTTTCCAAAACACTTGAAAATTACTCTGATCCAATGTATCGATATAGGAAAATATATTAAACCGTGCAAGAAATCTCATGGCAACAGTGCAAGAAATCCGACCTTAGTTCCCAGACTCCGCATCCATTTTTGCAACAGCCTCCTTTGGAAGTGACAGCTGAAGCAGCCATTTTGGCCTAGGCCTAACACAACACAAAGGCTCGAAGCAGAGGAGGTGGGAAACAAGGCCAAGAAAATGGACTCAGAAGAACCAGAGAAGAAGAAGCGGGTGCCGAAAGTTGCCAAAGTATAAGACCTTTCTTTTCTATGGACCTTTAAACCCAAAATTGCTTTGTTGATCGGTAGCGCACCGCCTCCGGGGGTTTTGGTTAGATCAGTACTAGTACAGCATTATGTGCAAAGAATAAGTTTGTATTCCTAGCTAAGCCTTAACTTTTCCAGAAGGGTCCCCCATTCTATTTGGAGAGACCAGGTGGGGGAAACTTGCATTCAATCGCAAGTGTCTATGAAATTGTGTTTTTTAAACTCGCTACTCGCAGCTAAAATAAAAGTTTCTCACATGATATGAAATAAGAAAAATCTATTGTTGATTTTGCATCCCTCACAGCTTTTTTTAAAAGTCTTCTCACAGCTTGCATGCTCAAATTGTTTTCACTCGCTACGACACGTAGGCCAAATCGTGCATGTTTCCCAACCAGGTTTGGAAAGAATCATCAGGGACAGTGAAGATCCCCAGAGCAAGGAAATCTAAGCATCTAAAATTTATTATCAATTTCTACCCAAACATCCTACTGAAATAAGATATAAAATTGTCAAGTGTAGCTGCTTGTGTCTTTTTCTGTCACTTTTCAGCATATAAACCTTAAACATCTTTGATTTCATTTTGGCTCAGATGAAAACCTAATACTGAATTCAGTCTGAAATGAATGAATCAAATATGGCCCTGCAATTAACAGAATTTCTTCAAAAAACAGGTGAAGAATAAAGCCCCAGCACCAGTTCAAATAACAGCAGAACAGTTGCTTAGGGAAGCCAAAGAAAGGCAACTGGAAATTGTTCCTCCTGTAAGTATTGATTATTTCAACATGAAAGGTTTTGCATTTTAATACTTACAGTTTCTTCATTTGTTGTGCTTATTTGTCATGAATTATGAGTGTGGTTGCTAACTGCAGATGCGTTTTTTGACATTAGAAATATCATATACTGTAGAAATAAGCAGTGTTCTGTTGTGTTCAAACCCAGGGCATGAAAACCCACCAGACCAAGCAACCAAGTGGTCAAGGGAAAGTTTTATAATGTCCAGCAGGAAATTTGTCAACTCAAGTTCTGATTTGTATCACTCCATTTCTCCTTTGTCTTAAGGGACAAGTCCAGGGTTGACAAGATCATTGTTAAAAAGCAATCTTACCAACTGCTGAACACCAGTCATGAGCTCTTTCCAAGTTTTCATGCCTCAAACTTTTAATGAATTTGATGATTAATCTTCGTAAGTTAGGCCAAATATCGTTGCCATTTTGTATTTTGTACAAGTGTTCAAAGGCATGATAAGGAGCCTAGCAATGTTGGTGGTATAATGTCAACACATTTGGCAGCCTCGTTCAGGTCAACGTGAAGTGATGTCATGCAAAATGATGTCATTTCACACTTCTTAGCAGATTGAAATATGTAGTTTCGCAGATTAAAAGAGAAGAAAAGTGAAAAAGTACTACACACCATTCACAACAGTGTGATGTCTTGAATAATCAGCCATTATAACAATCCTAGACTTGTCCTTTAAGAATAACTTACAAAGTCAAGCAAAGGTTATATATCTGATATATCACAAGTAATATTCATATTATATTCAGCAAATACAAGATCAATGAGATCTGGGTTTCCCTCACACTTCTTAGGAATCATAAACAGTTTGTGTAATGGGGGGGGGTTCCAGTTCCTTACCTCCAAACTTCACACAAATTGTGCAATTTTTACACAGTATTGCAAGCTCTCTTTGGATCCTGACCTCATTTTAACAAAGCTTGATATTTTTGCTTTTTCCTTCATTGCAAAAAAGTTAAGCATGATTTTTTGTCTGATTGCAGGAAGGAAAATATTTTTTGTGCCCTGTTCAAAACATAAACAGTCATATATTTGATATTTATTACTGTGGACTAAAAGTTCAATGACAGATCTGAATAATTTCCTTGCATTTAATTTTTAAAAATTTCTTAATGTTTCTCAGTCATAGTAATAGAGTTTCTTAAAAGTTTATCCAGCTCAATTGACTTATAAACCAGTTGCTCATCAAGAATATATATTTTGTTCTTTTGTAGCCACCAAAGCAAAAGATTGTTGACCCAGAAGAGCTACAAACATACAGACTTAAAAAAAGAAAAGTAAGTTTGCATTTAACAAACATTCAAAGGTTAGGCTCACTGCCAAAAGCAAGTATTTGGAAATATGGAATGATACTTTGCAAAAATAGCCACTGACAATTTTCTATTGATTACACTTATCTTACAATTTTGCAAATTGGAAAATATAAACAGCAAAGAATCATTGTTCAGAGGAAACTTGAATTGTTTTACCAGGTTGCATATTAAGTACTTGAAAGTTTCTCCTTACAGTTGAAATTTTACTGCCACTTCTAAATTCTTATGTAGTGTGATTTCTACTTAATTTTTCTCAAATGCACCACCTGTCATCTGATTTGAATTTATACATGCCTCCCTAGGGTTTTGAAGATAACATAAGAAAGAACAAGAATGTTGTATCAAACTGGATCAAATATGCTCAGTGGGAAGAAAGTCAAAAAGAAATACAGAGGTGTGGTATTCTGTTCTGTTTACTGAATCAATGCAATCTTATCTTCACAGCTCTGTATACCATAATGTTTATCCTTGGATCTCAATCATTCTGTGTTTATTCATTTCATAGAAAGCCTTTTCAATGTCGAATTGATCAATAAATGTTTTGATCCTTTTCATTTCAGAGCAAGATCAGTGTACGAGAGAGCACTTGATGTAAACCACAGATGCATTCCAATTTGGCTAAAGTATGCCGAGATGGAAATGAAGTAAGTCCTTGACTTGTCCAAGTCATCTTAGAAGAAAGGAAGAGATGACTTGTTGCTCACAGCTCACAGTTGGATAACACAGCTGGATGCCCGGACGGTTTTTGGTACGGCAGATCCCACCTTTGATCATAATGTTTGACCAATAGCAGACAAGAGAATGCTTTTCCCTCAAGGAAAATGACGGGGGCACACCAACATTGAAACATAAATGGCTGTATGTCAAAACAAACAGATGTTTATATGTTGGCGCCACTATTTCCATAACAGCGTTCCTGTGTAGACAGATACAGCTGACCTCCTGGCTTTCAAATTCCTTGCAGTTTGGTCCTTACAAACATTGGGTCAAGTCAGGTCACATCCATCTTATGAATAATTAATGAGGAGCTGTTTGTGACAAGTTGTCACTTTCTTTCTTATAAGACAACTTGGTCAAGTCCTAGTAAGTCCTGATAACAGCCCTGTTGCTCAACACTATCTTCAGTGGTGGACACTTTTGCCAGTTGTTGGGGAAGAAGCCGTTGTTGCTGTTGACAAATTTTAAGACTTCTACATCTACATCTACATCGATACTGAGCAGGACCGAGTATCGGTATAATGCTCAGAGTGGTATAATGCTCAGAGTGACTTGATGCCTAAGCTTGGTTTTCTGCTTGCCTCTGTTAAAGGACAAGTCCGAGGTTTATAAGATTTGTGTCAAAATGCAACCTTACTAACTGCTAAACACCAATTGAGAATTCTTTCAGAGTTTTGGGATCTCTACCGGCTGCAACTTTGCATAATGTTAGTCATAAGTTAGGCCAAACATCGTTGCCAGTTTGTATGATTGCGTGATAAGGAGGTTAATCTCGGTTTAGGAGCTATATTTTGACATCAGAAAATCTTCATAGTTATTTTGCGGGAAAACATCATATACGCAGATGGAATGAAAATGCTCACAGTCGCCAACAGGCCCATCTTGTTGGTTGTCTTCATCATCTTTGGTCCTCTCCATCCATTTTTGAAGTGTTGTGAGCATCAACACAATCACAGCCTCGTTCAGGTCAAAAGTGAAGTGTGGGAAATCATGAATCATGAATTATGACGTCATTTCGCATATTGAAACACGCAATTTCACAGAGAAAAGAGAGAAAGCAATGGAAAAATGTATTCACAACCATTCACCATTCACAACAACGTAATCTTTCATTTTATCGACAATTATTTGTCGGACTTGTCCTTTAAAAGTGATCTGAAGCAAAGACTTTCATAAGTGCAAATGAACAGCACTGTTGATTGATAAGAAATCCTCTTACATCATTTCGCTACATCATTTCATTTCCAAGTCAACTACTGATTCTGAATATCAGCTGATGATGTTACTCTGACTGCAAATCATTAAGAGATTCTAAGTCAAAATATAGTTGTATCTGATCTTTGAAAAGTTACAGTTGTAGAAGATATTTCAGTTGAGCATAATCAAAATTGAGCACATTCAATTGAAGAAAAGGTTTTTGAGTTGATTTTCCCTTGTAAACATGGTCAACTTTGCATGCTTTCTCTTTTTTGGAATAAAATGACATTATCAGCCGATCGTACACATTAATGGATAACTCAAAAAAGAAACAAGGTATCTAAATGTTTTAAACAACACTCTTCATGATTCAACATTGGTACTTTATACATTCATTTGCATCAGTAAAATTTTTGAATCCCTGTAATGTTTTATAAATATACTTGAAGTTTCTCATATATGTTACTATAGTCCTTCAGCGACTACAGTAATCTTCTCAAGAAACATTTTAGTTATTGACAGTTTTAAATTCTCATGTAACATATTTTATCGCCGTTGTAAGTAGCTCAATTAATATCAATGTAAGTTTTTGGAGATGTTTTAGTAGGTTAGGTTTTTACTGTTTTCGTTTTTCCTTTTCCATTTAATTTAATCAGGACACATGTTGATAACAGCATTACATGTTGAAGTGTCAATTCCTGTATAAAGATTCGTATTATTATTGTTGTTGTTATTATTATTATTATTATTATTATTATTATTATTATTATTATTATTATTATTATTATTATTATTATTATTATATTATCACTGATAGTTTATTCAGATTCTTATTTTCTTTCTGTTTTTAGACATCGCCAAGTAAACCATGCTCGTAACATCTGGGACAGAGCAGTCACAGTTCTGCCAAGAGCAAGCCAGTTTTGGTGAGATATTTTCTACTTTTTCAATTTTTGCTGTATTTTCGCTACCACTTGTAACTAATTGGGTAGTCTAACCATCTCTCTTAACTGTTATTGGTTCGTAGAAGTTTTCTTGTGAGCTTTACTTAACTTTTAATTGTGTTGCTAAAGCAACAAAGTGCAACAAGATGTTAACACATAGCTCTCTCTGTTCTGTATGGCTGTTTTAGAGTGAATTGTATAATTCAAAGCACTTGTATAAGCATCACAGCCTCAACATGAAGCAAGAAATATTCACGCAAACATCAGTTTTTTTTATTGTGCAGTTATGCTTTATCATTGTCCTGTCTAAATTCGAAATCAAGAAGCAATTTTTTCATGGTGTACATGATAGCAGTAAAATATTTGTTGTTTCCAGGAACATTTTTATGACACATTAAGTACCTTTGTGCATTCTTTCCATGTCTTATTGGTCTTCTTTTCTTTCTATGTACTATATGTCGTTCTTATCTCTTTCAATGCCCACAATTTGCAGGTTTAAGTACACATACATGGAAGAGATGCTTGGAAACATACCAGGTGCTCGCCAAGTATTTGAGCGATGGATGGAGTGGGAACCCGTAGAACAAGCTTGGTTTGCTTATATCAAGATGGAATTGAGGTACAAGGAGGTTGATAGAGCAAGAGCAATCTATGAACGATTTGTCATGGTTCATCCTGATATCAAGAACTGGATTAAATTTGCAAAGTTTGAAGAATCTCAAGGAAATGTTGGTAAGTCAAGTCACTTTTCCAACGATGTCATTATTTTGTCTCATTACTCATTGCTACCCTTGGCAACTAAAAACAAAAAGAAACACTTGACACAATTGGTATATAATTTGCTCTTTACCTGCACTCCTTCCCCATGGAAGCTCTGGTTAAGATTGAAGGTGTGCAGTGTACCTCAAAACAGGCTGATGCATTTTTGTGGCCGCTGAAGTTGAAGGTGAAGTTGCGTTTTTCAGCACCAAGCGCTGAGATTGCAGAAATAGAGTAGACCTAATCGAATCTGCGACCCCTTGTCGTGACGGTCAAGTGTTGGGGCCCTACCGGGATTCAATCCCACTCTGCCTGACTGTTGTGGCTGTAGTGTCCGAGGATTACACCATGGCGCAACAACACATGTTGCAGAGGGCCTGCACATTTTATTGTTCCATTCATGATACAGTTACATAGGATAGGCCTCAGCTTAGAGTTAGAGTCTGGTTTGAGCAATCAAACTAATGGTTTCTGATTTACCTTGAAACAATTTTTCCTTTTGCTGTCAGCAGTTTCAGAGCTCAGTTATCAATGCTTACGTTCGTGAAATCTGTTGTTTTGCCTCACCGTTGGATTATTTGTCATTTCAAGCCTCTGATTACTAAATGCTTTATATAATCTTTTTTTCACAGCAAATGCCCGAATTGTTTATGAGCGAGCAATTGAGTTCTTTGGTGATGATAATATGGAAGAAAAGTTGTATATTGCATTTGCAAGATTTGAAGAGAACCAACGAGAGGTAGAGTTTAGAGCTCAAATTTCTTGGCAAACATCGTTGACTTTTGCTTACCATTTCTCATATTTCAAGCCAACAAAGAATTGTCAACGAAACAGAGTAAATGTTAAAGGTTGTTAAAGAAAAAGTTGTGTTTGACTCTAATAAAATCTTGAGAATTCAGATGTAAATGTGTTGAAATATTTTTCAAAATTAACAGAAAGAATGATAAGATAAGCTAAGCTTTTTACTGGTCAGCAGACCCGTTAGAAGTGGAGGCTGTGGGGCTTTAAACCTCCCCCAATAATTTGCTTAGATTTGTTCCTTTTATAAGTGAAAAGGGCTGTGGAAGCCAAGGTCGTAGGAATGAAGATTCGAGCTGATACATGTTTGAGGAAGGTACCAGAATCTATCAAAAAGCAATATCTTTTGATGTCATGCAACGAAAAAAATTTAAAATTTTCCTGAAGAGACTCCCATCTGTCGTGAACCTCTGCTTTTTTCAATGGCAGATTTCCAAAATAGGGTGTTTTCCGACGATCTGAAGAGCGTGGTCATGAATGGTCATGAAAACTTTTCCCTGGAGGGACGAGCCCGTAGACTCCCACTTTTCCTCGCTCTGCTCGCGCCTTGTTTCAGCCCTCCCTTAATATGGCTTTCGTTCCGACGGGCCTGCTGGCTAGTATTCAACTGCTCTATTTCTTCTCTTCCGTTGTACCTACAGAAATTTTTTAATTGGGTAAATGATGCAGGGTCTGACCTTGTAGTCGATAACCAGGAATAAAGAATAATTAGACTCTTTTTAAACAGAGAAAAGGCCGCTGTCAAAAAGTTCAGAGAGCATACTTTCCTTGTGTGTAAAAATTGGAATTTAACATATAATGAAGCCATAGCGATAACCTTAAACCTTACGTGGAGCAGTGAATGAGTGAGGTAAATCTATTGAAACGTCCTGTGCCAGATCTTAGGGTCTTTATCTTATATCCTATGCAAGAAATGATGTTGTGATTTGTATCTTACAGCTTGAAAGAGTTCGTGTTGTGTACAAATATGCATTGGATCATATACCAAAACAACATGCTGAGGTATAGCACAAATCGTTAAAGCTTTTTTCCCATCTTTAGTGATGTCCTTTGCAATTTCCAATAAAATGCATCAATGATGATGTTCCCCTTCTGATTTCGATGGTCACACTGTATAGATATTCTTTTAACATGGGTGAGTCTTCCCATGCATGGCTGCTGGATGACTACAAAAGATGTTTCCACTGATTGTTTGCATATTATTCTCCAGCAAATCTATTTTCAAATCAATATTCATGAAGACTTATGTTCCAAATCTCATTAAAAAGCTCAACTTTAATTCTCCTCAATTCAGATAGTGTCTTTCGCTTTTTCAACTGTAAATTAACGGAAAAATTTTCTCGATGCCTTGGCAAAACCATATTTGATTTGTCACACCGTCTTGCAGGATCTCTTTAAGAAATATACAATGTTCGAAAAGAGATTTGGTGACAGAAGTGGGATTGAAGATGTTATTGTCAGCAAAAGGAAATTTCAGTATGAGGAGGTTTGTGATTTGGCAAATATTTACTTGTAAATTGATGGGAATGATTGCTGAAATATTTCTTCTGACACTTGGAGCAGCGAATTGTTAGAAAGAGTCTATGAGGAGATACAAGGATCAAAATTTACTGGGACGATGACATCGTCCCATTAAATTTTGATCCTTGGATCTCCTCATAGACCTTATCTAATCATTCGCTGCTCCACGATGAGCATGTAAGCCACTTGCCGTCTAATTCTAGGCAATCACATTTCGATGTTTTTTATTTACTTTGATAAATTCCCCAAATATGATGCAGCTCATGTCGCGGCATATTATCTTTGCACTGTTACTTCTATGAAAGGCTGATATATGCTTAGATTTCCACATTTTGGAATTTTTTGAAAAAGTTTCTTCATATGAAATTTTTGACCACGGATTCGGATTCAGCACCCCAATTTTAGTCTAATGGCAACTTTTTATTTTCTTGGAGTTTGTCGTTTTGATTCTATGGCGAAAATAAATTTGAGAATTTATAAGGAATTTGTCCGTGAAAATCGCTGAGGGTGTAAATTTACACCCTTACTCGTTATTCACGGTCAAATCCCTCATAGATTCATGAGCGTTAGGACACTCAGTGTGTAGCAGTTTGAAATTTGAATCAGAAGCGAGCCACCTTACTTTATTGTACTTTTGTGTTTTGAACTTATATTTACTTGGTATAAAATCACCTTTCACTGTTTCGCAATTTTGAATTTTTTCGGTAGTGAGCCTCCATAAGTGCAGAGCCACCTAAATTACGAAATAGTGAAAGGTGGCTGTATACCAAGTAAATATAAGTTCAAAACACAAAAGTACAATAAATTAAGGTGGCTCGCTTCTGATTTAAATTTCAAACTGCTGCACACTGGGTGTCCTAACGGTCATGATAGATTTTCAATTTTTTTCCTCATAAAATTAGAATCGCTAACAATAAGGTAACGAAATTTGCAGCCAAAGTAAAATTTGGGTGCTGAACGTGAATCTGGGGTCAAAAATTTCATTTGACGCAAGCTGAGGAAATTCTGAGAAATTACAAAACAAGGCTGCTCAGTTGAAAAGGTGTATTAGTGACTCCTTGATCTATTATATAATTTTCAGGAAGTGAAAGCAAACCCAAATAATTATGATGCATGGTTTGATTATCTTCGACTCATGGAAAGTGAATCAGATGATTTAGATGCGATACGAGAAGTTTATGAACGTGCAATTGCGAACATTCCTCCAGTAGAGGTAATATCTGTCGATCTTAATTTGCTGATCTTTGCTTGACTGCGTTATCAAACTTCGTATCGATTTTAGTATTTATCTCATTTTCATGTTGCTTATGAATCCCAATTAAGTTCTTTGAAGTAAGTTTTTGTAAAACTCAGCTCGCATATAGACTCATGACATTGTCCCAGTTATCGTAACAACAGCAACGACGAAACAACAGCAATGACAACAGAAACAACATTTCTTATTTTGGCTCAAACTGGGACTTACGGATTTTCATATAAAGATTTTGGACGGAAATGAACAGATTTAAATGTGTACTCTTATGCGAGGTTACGACATGGTCTCAGAAGTGAGGCAAGCAACCCTCAACCGTTGAAAATTCCCATTGCTTTGGTGAAACTCATAGAAGCTAATATCCGGTTCAAATTTGCAGGTAAAACCAGTTTAAACTAAGTCAGGTTATCTAGTGGAGCCTTCTGATTGGACAATCCACAAAAGGGGTGCATTCGATTGACTGAAGTTTAACTTGGCTTAGATTAAGCTGGCTTAAATGTTTCATTTTGAATGTGATATAATTGATCTTCAAAATGAGGAACTCCTGGTTGACAGTATAAGGTTTGTTGATTCTTAGGTCGAGAAAGGTTCATTTGGATACTCGCAGCCTTTATTCATGTCTAACATCACTGAACATTTTAATTTTGAGGTTTTTTGGCGTCGGAGGTTTAAGTCAGCAGCTTTGGCCCGTCCACCATTACCTAGAGAACTCAGCTTTAGAACAATGTTGCTATGGTTTCCATATGCAGACATGAAGTCTAGGGGGTCTTCGTCCTAAGTTTTAATTTTAAAGTCCACGTTTGTGCATCCCTTTGTCCGTCAATAGGATAACAACGAATATGCAATCAGTCAAGCTCGCGTGTACAAGAATGAACAAAGTAGCAAATTGAAAGTGAAGTTGTACATAATTATGAGATATTCACGTGGTAAAGTTAGCATAGTGTCCTTAGTCAACTAACTCATTGACTATCATTGGACTGCCCAGGCCCCCTTTTGAAGGAACTTGTAACCCTGTTTATTACTTTTAGCACTATCCACTTTACACTGTCGTCATTTAAGCCTCGTTCCCCCGGGGGGGGGGATAACTTAAGTTTTCTATGGTACGGGGTTGTGCCATTTTTGGGGTACCTTTTTCATGATAGTTTCCGGATTTATGGGTATGGTTTTCAACAATTTTTCGTATCTTCCGGATTTATGGGTATCGTTTTCTGTCAGAATTCATTTATTGGTGAACTGTTTTGGCATTCCCGGACTTATGGGTATGATTTTCAGAAATTCTCCAGATTTATGGGTATACTTTTGAGAAATTTCTCCGGATTTATGGGTATACTTTTGAGAATTTTCTCCGTATTTATGGGTTGTACTTTTACGATTTGAATGGCACAGCCCCGTATCTTGGAGACTCAAGTTACCCCCCCCCCCTGGGCCTCGTTCACACTGGCCTGTTTATGTTATGATCCGTTTTTGACGCATCGTAGCTGCCCATTTGCATTCCTCCTTTTTTGGTACAAAAAGGAGAGAAAAACGTGGGAAGTCCATTCACATTGATCCACTTGAGTGCAAATATGGAGCCAAATATATCCGTTTGTGTACGCTCACATTGTTGCAGTTTTATGAAACTCATTTTTTAATTTTGGAGTGCTTTCAAAATCATCCGTTTTGTGCGTTCACGTTGATCAAGTGCATTTTCAAAAGCTCCGGTTTTTGTGCATTTCCACGTGTGGTATTTTTTTCGAAAGCCTTCGTTTGCACCGTTTTTGTGCGGATCAGTGTGAGCACTGTCGCAAAAACGGAGATTTTTCTGGAGCAGTGTGAATGGGGTCTTAGAGTAACTGCACTTTAACTTTAAACCTGCATGCACCGGTTTATAACTATTAGTCTGTTATGTGAGGCAATTGAAATAATGCTACGTTGAAATCTAATGATGGTCTCAAATTTGATAAGTTTCAAAGCATCAGATTTATTCTTTGGAGCACGCGGTGTCCTGACTTACTTTTTTGCCTCAAAAGCAATAAAGTAGGGTATGTATTACTAGCCTTGCAGTACTTCGTACTGTCTGCACTCGTTTGAAGACAGGGAAGTCTACGTTGTTATCGTTTTTGCTTTTTTAAGTATTTGATATTTGCAGAAAAAGAAACACTGGCGGAGATATATCTACTTATGGATCAATTATGCTCTATTTGAAGAACTAGTTGCTAAGGTAAGGGGTTAGCTCCTAGACTAAATTTTTTGCTGATCGTGGAGAACATATTTCCGCGGACCTTTTATCCTTCTATTGTTTTCATTCATGCTCTTCTCCGCGCAAGAAACAAAGAGTGCAGACTGGGTTCTAAGAGTCTGTAATCGCGAAAATATGGCATGGTTTTAGTATGAGAATCTTGTGCTGCTTTGCTTTGAAAATTTTCTTTAGCTTGGAAGATTTTCACAAGTACTTTAGCTTTAACTTTATTCAATGGCAGGATATGGAGCGAACTAGAGAAGTCTACAAAGCATGCTTAGATCTTATGCCTCATAAGAAGGTAAGCAGAATGGAAACCATTTCATAGCCTACCTTTCCCTTCTATTTCGTCGTTTATGTAATCTGCTAAATATTCTAATTTTCAAACATGTAACGATTAACTCGTGAAGATTTAAAGCTACTCTAAAGGAAAGGACACCTATTACGTCCATTTGCGATGTGATGGTACAGACTTGATGGATTTCTACGATGCAGAAGGGTTAGACCCATCTGTATGGTTTGATGTTGGCCTGTCAGTCCCTTCTTTTCCTTTGACCATTTGTTTGTTGTTTTCTTTTTGTTTCTGGTATTGCTTTACCTCTTATTTGAAACTGTAAGTAGCATTCTTAGTGTAGGCCCAAATGACTTCGTGTCTTCCTGTACCATGAGCAGTACAGTATGTAAATATATTTGCATCAATTAGTTTTATTCTATTGTGAAAAGAAAAAGGTATTTTAACTTAGCTCCTTCGCCATAATAGACTACTTACTTTTTTTTTTGAAATTGCTATTTATAATGAAGGAGCAAGAAAACATCAAGCTACGGCATACACAGAGACCATGGGTTTGAAGCTTGTTCCTTATAAAAATGATCTCGCCTTCAGAAACCGTCACTAGAAAGTGATGGTTTTTATCTTTTTTCATCTTTACAGTTTACTTTCGCGAAAGTATGGCTGTTATTCGCCCAATTTGAGATTCGAGAAAAGAACCTGAAAGGTGCAAGGCAAGCGTTGGTAAGTTTTCTAAAGTTGACAGAAACATTCCTAGCTTGTTTTCTTCCCTGTGCGTTGCAAACTCTAATGCTCTTGTGGAAGTGAAGAGACGCATTAGCCCAGAGATGGCGCCACGCAAGAAATGCTGGGGGAACAAAAATTGTCTAAGTGCCGACAAGCAAAATTTTTACGGCCACACCTTTCTGATTTGGCTCAAAACTCGGCAAAACTCTCCATAAACATGACAAGCAAGTTACGAAAGTGCCGACAGTGCATAGCAATTTTCAAAATTCATGTGTTCAGTGAATTTTTTTTGTGGGGCTCCTGCCATCCCCGCTTAGCCACTGTGCAACGCATTCGTCGTAACTGTAAATCTTACTTTATCCCATGAAGATTCATTAAGGGAAGCTAAGATCCCCTAGAACTGTTAACAGAGAGTGTGTAGAATCCATTAGTCGTTTTTTTTGCAGTTGAGTAGTTCAAATATCCTTATATTTGGTTTCGAATTTTTCAGGGAACAGCTCTAGGGAAATGTCCAAAGAACAAATTATATCGAGAATACATCGCTTTAGAACAGCAGGTGAATATTTACTAAGAAATTGGAATTTCATTATTTCAAAGTTATGATATAATCACATTCTTCATTTTTTTAACAGTTATTTCTTGTTGTCCTCTTTTCCATGCTTTTCCTCGGTTTCTTCCGTAGTGCTAATTCGTTAATAATTGAACAATTTTTCAAGTAAACTGGGTAAGCCATAGAAATTTCACTAGCGAAATCACACTTACCTTCTTGAAATCAAAAACTATTTGTAACATACTTTGTACTGACTAAAGACTTAGTTCCATGGAGCTGCATTTCCTACTTCGAGGGCTGGACTGAATACGAACCGTAGTTTCGTTCCTCCGCAAAACTGATGATGATACAAATTGAGCGGTCTCGGTTTGGCAAGCAATAGTCTCGTTTTAGTGACCGATAGACTCACTGTAATCAGTATACTATAGAGCACTCCTGCGAGACATGCGCATTAAGACTTCGAAACCGCTGAATCAGAGATTTCTTATGCTCATGAGCTGCTCTTAAGTTGGAGAAAGTAATTAAACTCGTTCAACTTTTGCAGCACGTCATGTTGCTCTCTATCGCTAATAACCAATCATGATTCAGCATTCTATAAAATGACGTGTTAAATCGACTCATGTAGTTGTTATTTATAGCAGCCATATTTGTCTTACAAACACACCAAAGCAGAACTTTGCTCACTGGTAATCATGCATTTTCAAGCGAAAAGTGCTCTTGCACATTCTCCCCTCGAGCGAAAAATACAGCTCCATTCGACAGAAATAAGCCTTAAGCAACTTCAAAACTTGAAAGTAAGCTATCGTGCACTGCACAAGGTCCCTTTTACAAGATAATTGATACTTCAGCCACTCTGAATTCGTGTTTTCTATGAATTTTCCAAGAACTTTTATTTTTTCAGTTGCATGAATACGACAGATGTAGAAAACTGTATGAGAAATTTTTGGAGTTTGATGCATCAAATTGTTCAACATGGATTAAGGTATGATTCTGTGAATGTACTATGTGTGATTTTCATTGAATATTTGTGGGAATAATAGACCATTTAACATCGGCGACATCATATCACATTTCCAGAATATTCCATCTAATGCTTAGATCCTGTCTGCATGGAAGTAAGCGAGCCTTCCTTCTACTGGCTCTTCTAACTGAGGACAAACGGACAGGAATTTTGCTGAGAATTTGACAGCACCATGAATTTTCTCGGCCAGGAAAGCCAGTTATGCTATCATAGGAGTGCAATTTGTCTCCGTATACAAGCTACCTACAAAGGGCACCTGTTGAAATGTGACATTAATCTTGAACTCTTTTCAGATTCTTCAAAGGGGCATTCTCTGATCGTTCATTACAAGATCGCCTTAGTGCTACTTATGCGAAACAAACCTAGGCAATATGCAAATTTTCGAATTAACAATCGTTTCTACGGTTTATAGTACTGTGAGATGGAGGCCATGCTTGGTGAAGTGGAGCGTTGCAGAGCAATCTATGAACTTGCAATAAATCAGCCATTACTTGACATGCCCGAGGTATGATGACCAAAATCTTGTTTTCTCGTTTTATCTTAAAGGACAAGTCCAGGGTTGGTATAATTGTTGATTATGCAAGAGATTACACTGTTGTGCATGGTGTGTAGTACTTTTCCGATCTTTTTTCTCTTTTAATCTGCGAAACTACATATTTCAATCTGCTAAGAAGTGCGAAATGACGTCATTTTGTATGACAACACTTCACGTTGACCTGAACGAGGCTGCCAAATGTGTTGATAATATACCACCCACATTGCTAGCCTCCTTATGGCGCCTTCGCACATTCGTACAAAATACAAAATGGCAACGATATTTGGCCTAACTGACGAAGATTAATCATCCAATTTATGAAAGTTCGAGGTATGAAAACTTGGAAAGAACTCATGACTGGTGTTCAGCTGTTGGTAAGGTTGCTTTTTAACAATGATTTTATCAACCCTGGACTTGTCCTTCGAAGATATTTTCTGGTGTTAATGGTCCGAAAGCGCTCTCATTTTTACGCAAGTTGAGACTTGCTGCGCATCTTAATCTCAGCTACCTTAGGCAAGTTGCATAAGAGGGAGGATACGAAATCATTTTCAATCAAATGTCTGGTATTGTTTAGAGTTTTGCTGGTACATTTAAGAAAGTACATCATAACCTCCCAGAAAACATCATGAATAAAGTTTCATTGGTTCATGTTTGCTTCCATTTTATGACTGTGATAACTTACCCAGGTGACAAACAACCCCATTGTCCCGTCAATGGAGGACTTGTTTGTGCCTCAAGTAATTGGTCTGTGAAAAATACTGTTTGGTGCCAAAGTATTATCTGTGTTTCAAGAAGTTTGCAGGCTCTGGCAGAGTGCACCAGCCTTGACACCTCCCATCAAAGTTTTGTTTAAGTTTCCATAAAAGGTTAACATGTTGCTGCCTTGACTGAAAAAACGTTTACAGAGCTTAACTTTGTTGCGAGGGACAAACTACAGTAATGGCAAATACTTTACAATCACGGCAGCACCATAAAGATAAAACTGTAACCACCCATAGTTAATTGCTATTTCATGATCCTACGAAGTGCAGGCGTTTATCGAGTCATATGATCATTCTTGCAGGTTCTATGGAAGGCATACATTGATTTTGAAATTTCGTTGGAAGAAGTCGATCGTACCCGGCAACTTTATGAGCGACTGCTTGAGAGAACACAGCATGTCAAGGTATGAAATTTTTTTAACTCCAAGAGAATTTGAAAGAGCAAAGCCAAAGCTTGATGAAAGTTTTCTCGTCAGATTTTTTCACATTATTTACATCATATCTATCTGAAATCAGAATTTGGCCGAAAACAACAAACCAAAACAGCAATTGATTCCTATCTTCTCCCCTGCTAAAGATCTTATAAACAGATCTGTTTTATCGGTTTCGTTTTACGATTTTGTAGACAATGGATACTTCTCACTGAAGTACTTAGCTGTTCCCGGGCGGTTTCACTTCTATATGGCTATTTATTACCTGACTGAAGTTTCAAAAACGAGGCAATACAGAATCCCGCCACTCCTATTGGCTAATCGCACATTTCCCACGGGTTTCCCATAGCCTTGTATAATACGAAACAAGGACGCGTTTTTGTCGCCACGGCAACTGCTTTAGGCCTGTGAGATTTATAGTAAACTCGAACGAAATGACTGCAACAAATGTGTTTGATTGAATGATGCGAGTCAAGATTAGAAGTTGTCAGGTAATAAATCTCATACTAACCGGTTTTGTCGTTGAACAGGAAAATATAAAGCCCTCGGTCTTCCTGCACAGACCTCGCAAGCTCGGTCTGTACTTTTAAGACCTCGGGCTTAATATTTTCCTGTACAACGCAAACCGGTTAGTATGCGCATAATACATCATGTGAGTTCCCGAGTCTTTAAAAGGCAAGAGATGGACCCTGTTTTCTGACCTTTATAGAATGAGTGACCCTTTTCACTGAAAATGAAATATTTCTCTAGCCAAATTTCCACTGTCTGTATCAAGAAGCAACTTTTATAATCGCTGAATTCCAAATAATACCCCTCTCGTTGATTTGTATGTCACAAAGAGGCAATTGATAATGTTAAATGTAACAGATATTAGAATACAGTTGTCATGATTTCTTTATTGTGGATTATGATTCATCTAAGAAATACTTAAGAGCCGAAAATTTCGTATTCAACGCAATGGATTGATCAAGGCTCAAAAAAGTGAAGTAGCGTGGTAGCGGCGCTACTAGGATGGCAGCTAAAATGCTCAAATCTCCCAGGAAGGAAAAATGGACGAAGGGAAAAGAGATGGAAGGAAAAGGAAAAGAAGGGAAGAAAAGGAGAAAGGATTGGGGATAGAATGGGGTGGTATATAGGGAAAGAAGAAGGAATAGTGTAAGAAGAAACGAAAGTGCTTAGCTTGCTGTCGGGAAGGAAAAAATTTTATTGAGCCCTAGGATTTATCTTCTTTCTTTGGAATTCTCTGACTTTCCATGAAGAAGCTACCCTATTTGCAGCAGGTTAGCGAGGCGGCTATATAGATCAGTCAGATTGCCCATTGCCCATGCATCGTGGATTATTTATCTGCGGATTGATGGTTTTGTGGCTCTTCTCAACCTGTGCACCAGAGTTGCTGACTTACATGGAAGAGCTGCATGTTTTTCAAAAATGCAACGCAACCACAACAACTGTATAGGTGTCATGTCATATCAAAATGTCTGCTTTTTGCAAAGCCAGGAAGCTGAGGAAGCTGAGCCTGTTGCAAAGCCAGGAACCTGAGGATTGCAGGCCGTTGATTTGTTTCGGACTGAAAGTACTGCGTACAGCTGCGTCATAAAAAAACTGCCCTGAACTGGACAAGACTGTCAAGGTTTATTTCTTCAGGGAGATCTTTTGAGGATTCATTTGTTTCTAAACAATAGGCTATTGTTTTCACATAGATTGTATGCAAGGCAAAATTTTACATGTTGAAGCTGCACTGACTTAACTATATTAATAGCTACTTTTAGAATTCTATGCAGTAGTATGCTTGGTTCTGGAATGCCCTTTCTCGTAGGTTGTTGGGAGCTCACATAACATACATATGCATATAGAAGTGACCCCGCCAAATGCTGTACATTATGAGCTTACTAATCGCCGAAAAATTTTAGTTTTGTCTTGCATGAAGTGACAAAGAACAAACATCATTACAACAATAACACTTTACTGAATCAGGTGAAGGCAATCGAGATAAGTGAACAATAACAGAGGACACAAGTTCCGAATAATTTGTTGTTTTAGCAGCAGGTGAAAGTTGCTTGAATTTAATATTTCATTGATAGAACAAACAAATCACGACAGCAAATAGTTTGCTTTGATTTTCCTTTTTCTCTGGTGATCAGTTTCCGAAGAAAGTGCTTGTTTTTTGTGATTGATATAAAAAACTGGTGCAAAACCGCCATATGATCAAGACAGTTCTAAAGTGTTTGCATTTTGGAGATCTTATATCATCATTGCGCTGTTTCATATGAATACAACACCTAAGAATAGTCTTTTAAACTCTCGAGTACCGATTAACGATGGGGGTTAGAATAATCAGAGTTGGGTTGAAGATGATTTGATATACCGGGTGTCTCAAAAAAAAGTACCCCCTTTTGACTGGAAATAGGAACAAAGCGATAAGATATCATTACTCTCCGAGTCGTTAGCTAAATTTATCAATCTTCAACTTAGATTCACATACCTTGCATTTAAGAATCGTCCACCCAACACCAGAGATACAAGCATGCAAAGACAAAATTTACAGTGCACCCAAAACCAGAGGTTTTGTAAAAGGGCCTAGCCATGATTTGTATTATGGATCTTTTCCAAAGCACCTGTAAACTTTAACTTTCAGTTTTTTGCTTTCGAAAAGATTAAAAAATACTCGTGGAAATCGCCCTGATGAAACAAATATAACAAAAATGTGTTAAGAATGATGAAGTCGTGCAACTTCTCCCAAATGAGCATGCATGTGTTCCTTTTCTTCTTCTTTGACACTTGGAGTAGAATGCAATGCACGGATTGATTCCTCAAAGGAATAACTATTTGTAGTTCAATTGAAGCATTTCAAGGTATAATTCTTTTCAATGGAAAAAGCTAAAGGTCAAAGTCGAAATTCCTGTGCAACATGCCTGTGATAGCAAATTATGGCTAGGCCCTTTTACAAAACCTCTGGTTTCGGGTGCACTGTAAATTTTGACTTTGCAAGCTTGTATCTCCAGTGTTTGGTGGCCAATTTTTAAATGCAAGGTATGTGGATCTAAGTTGAAGATTGATAAATATAGCTGTCCACTCGGAGAGTAATGATATCTTATGATTTCGTTCCTATTTCCAGTCAAAAGGGGGTACTTTCTTTTGAGACACCCGGTAGTTTTGAACGGGACATTTGGAACCAATTGAGCGGGGGGTGGACAAATTTATAATAATCGTTTCCTTACTTAAACACGAATATTTCTCATATTTAATCAAAATTTTGCTCACTTGTCATTGCAATTTTTCAAGAATCGATTAAAGGGGGCTTGAAGTTAATATGTGGCGGGGGTGATTATTGGGTACCCGAAAGTAGCTATTCTACTGGCGTCTTGATCGAATGATATTTTTGCATTTTGTAGAATTCTGAATTTGGACACAAGTAATACAAGCTTAAAATCGAGAATTCCTTACAAAACCATATTAAGTATCGCTCGATGCAGACTCATTTCAAAAATTGTCTCTTGCATTGAAAATGCACCCAAATTTTTACCACTTGCTTTTCACCATATGTATTTAAAGCTCAGCTTCTTTTTTAGCAAAGAGTCATTGTGAGACATCATCATGCGCTTGATTACTATTGTGCTTGACCACAAGTTGGGGCCATGGAATAGAAATTGTTGGAACTTAGTCGATTTCTCGACCCTCATTTCTATCTTAACATCGATACACGCTGGAAGATTGCTTTTTGGTCTTGTTTCTCCAGGTAGTTGTAGGTTATCAATGCAATTGCAGAATTTCATCATTTAAGTTACTTCATTTTTCGTTCCTCCGCTGCTGCCATGGTTTGGGGCCTCTTTTCTGAATTCTGATGTTTGTTTTTCATATTCTCCTCATAGGTCTGGATTAGTTATGCACAGTTTGAAGCTGGAACAAACGAAGCAGATAACGTGCCCCTTTCAAGGTGAAACATTAAGACTAGATCCAATTTATGCTTTATTCTGGGCATTCAAACCGTAACCTAATGTTTTCCGACTCTGAATCTTCTAATTCGAGCCTACTTATGAATGTAGCTATGCAGCCACCACATTGGAACAATCTGTATTGCTGCGTACAGCTGCACAGGACAAGTTGCAAGATTACTGTTGCAGTATACTGTTTGCGAAGTCCTATTCATCTTTTCAAGGAGAGATTCTGGGAACTTTTAACTTTCTAGATTCTCGACGTTTTAAATATTCCTTCCTACTACGGTACAGGCCTTGTGCACGTAAGCGTAGCAAGAATCTTCTACAATGAATTTTGAGGACCCATCATATTTTTCTGATGAGAATTCTTGAGAGGTTTGAGAGACTGTAGGTACCTTTCAACAAGAATTCCTAAAGGACAAGTCTTGGGTTGGTATGATTGATGATAAAATATAATATGACATTGTTATGAATGGTGTATAATACTTTTTCATCATTTTTGTCCTTCTTTGTGAAATTACGTTTTCAAATAAGCTATTTGAGCGAAGTGACATCATATTGCTCAAAAGAAAATGAGGCTGTGCCATTGTTTTCTCTCCTCTTAATCGTTGCTAGCCCCTTTATCGTGTGTTAATGCTAGACAATGGCGACACAGTGACTAGATTTGGCGTAAATTATCAGGATATTCAAGAAATTGGCGGCTGTTGAGAAGCTCATAATGTAGAACAAAGGTAAGAATTCGTGTCCGCAGTTGGTAAGTTCGTTTGGTAGCGTTGATCATACCAACCCCAGACTTGTCCTTTGAAGGTTTTTAAGAAAGAGAACAATGTTACTGTGCGTAAGGACGCTACTGTGTGTTATTTTCAGGTGCGGTACTTGCAGAAACTAATCAGCTTTCTCTTCTGCGAATTTATAATTTATTGAATTTCCGAACAGTCATAATCTCTGCCTTGATAATCTCCTTCCTTCTTTGTTCGGTCTCATAATTACATCATTACGTAGTTTCTTCTTCGAAAAATTCAGTTGTTTCTGCAAAAACTCTCCTTCTTTCACGTATGTCGTTCAGCACTGAAAATAACATCGTACGTTGACTGGTCCAGAATTGAAAATCTGAGCATTGAGTCATTCCCAGATGAGCAAACATTGTTTATCAATCACTTGAATTTGCTTGCCAAGCTGTTTTTCCCGTTTGTTATCCACCACGCAAACATTGTGTGAACAGCAGAATTTGTTTGGAATCGTTTTTGAGTCCACTTTGTAATCTAAGACTGCATTCACACTGACACTGTTAAACCAGCTTTATCTAAACCAGTTGAAATTTCAACCAATTAAATGGCTGGATTTGTTTGATTGACCAATCAGAAGGTCCTATTCAAAAACATGGTTTAGTTTAGGTTGGTTTAGCTTGCAGTGTGAATGGGGCATAAGAAGGGGCTTCAAGGTCAATAAGCAAGTAAGAAAGTCCGTCACGCTCGTTAATGCGATTGATTAACGTTTTATCTTTGCTAATGAGCGAAGAAATAGAGAAAGCGCACAAAAAAATGCATACGATACAGAAGTTTCGGCGATCCTTTTGCAAAATTTTACGTCGGCTTATTTTGGAAAAGTTTAGAAAATCTCAAAGAAAGAACTTTTTTCAAACAATGTGATGGGATGTGGCCAAACAGACCAACTGATTGCTTGGCAAGGCAATCTCAAATGTGTTCCAAACATTATTAACTCGCTTGAGTTGGCAGAACTGTACTGCATACTGTATAACAAGAATAAAGCTGAACTAGCACAGCACGAAGACTCTAATGTTAGAAAATGTGCATGTTATTCTCTGCAGGAATATCTATCAAAGAGGTGACCGTGCCCTTCAGCATCCTGACTTAAAGGAAGAAAGGCTGATGTTGCTCGAATCCTGGAAATCGTTTGAGGTATTCTTTAATCGTCATCATTCTTTATAAGCTTTGCCTACCACTGTGACATAACATAATTCCAAGTGAATACACTGTGCAGAAAGTTGTGATACGAAAGGTTGACTTTAAACCATTAAAAACCAGCAAGCTATTCCTGCATATAAGAATTATCTTTGGTTGGACTCAGCAAAACAAAGCTTCTTAAAGTGAATGATTTGAGCTATGTGGTGCCCGTCGGCAGGTACGACAAAGAACACGACATTGTTTTCTTTCGGCCTGCTTTCTTTGGCTTCCCGCTCCATTGTACCTAGATAGTCCGAAAAAACGCACGCCATTTCAAAGGCTAATACTTCCGAAATATAAAAGCTTGCTAGTTTGCAATTTTCAGATTTAATAGCCAACATGTTCAATTATTTTCCGTGGCTGAAATTGGTCACTCCATTCAGAGGATTGCTGTCGAGAAGGTCCCTTCGAGAGACCTTTACTGAAATCATGCTGAAATTTGGACTCAGTAAATGTTGCAGTCGCACTAATTGACTGAGCTGATAACGCCGACGAAAACGTCAATTCAATTCAATGAGATGAGTGTAAGTTTAGGGTCCTTTAGACTGATGACTTTCGGCTAAGTTTTGCTTCATTGAATTGAATTGTTATTTACTGGGGTAAATGGAGCGAAAACAAGGACAAATGTAATAAGTCTAAGGGTCCTTATGGATTAGGCTAGCTGAAATAAAATGTTAGAATTTGCGCAAAGATGATAGAAACTCTAGTGCCACTCAGTCGAATCTTTCATAATAAAAGTGTATAAAGGTATCGCTCGAGCCAGAATCTTTAGTAGAATAGATGAAAAGATAGTTATTCATGCCAAAACGAAGTAATTTCAGAAATGGAATTCGGTTTGCTCTACCAAAGAAGGGATTTTCACAGTAGAGTTACGTTGAGCATGTGTTGTGTTATCATAAAGTATGTGAAAGATTTCTTTGTTTGTTTTTTTTGTTTTCAATTTGTTTGAGTGGGCTTGTCAGGATTTCTAGCTACTGAAAGCTAATTTAGGCCCACTGTGCATGCCGCATCCAGGCATGGGACCCCTAGTTTAACGTTCCTTCCGAAGGACGACGAGGTGAGTTGCGAGGTCAGGCCTCAGAGGTCACCCATCCGAAATCTGACCTCACTCGACCAAGCTTAACTTCAGTCACCTGACGAAGACTGTATAAGCCACTCGGCCACTCACACTTTGTGTTTGCATTTTTTACCTTTATAACATTAAGACGCCGACTATGTGAGTATTTTCAGTCATTTGGTCGCATGCCAATTTCACGTCGACTAACAGAGCTGAAATTCCAGTCCGAGCTGAAAACTTTCATATAATCGGTCCCTAAATTCTTGATCCAAATAGATGGAGCACGGAGATGAGAAGTCGCAGTCAACAATTCTAAAGAAGATGCCAAAGAAGGTTAAAAAGAGACGAAAAGTTCAAACAGATGATGGGGTACGTCTGTCATACAAATTCTTTTTTGTTATCTGTTGAACTTCTTAGCCTTCTGCCTTCTGCTTAAGCTAAGCTGAACTTCTTAGGCTTCTGCTGTTTTTATTTGGCAGTTTGGGAGGATTTTACTGCCCCTTCAAAGCAGAAAATGTAAATGGGCTGATCCTCGAGGAAGATAGATAGCCCTAATGAGCTACGTGGCAGATTTTGTTTATTTGGTTCAGATTCCGAGTTGTAATTGTTCCTTGTATAACTATTTTGATCTTTCTTCCGTAATTTTAAAATTAAAAGCCTCATCTGCAGGTTAGTGTGTAAAACAGTAGTCTATTAACTGATAGCTTATAAACCTGATTGAATATTATAGAATCAGATAAAAAATGAAAAATTCAAGCTCTAAATATGAGTGAATTGCAATGCCCTCTGCTCGGCGTCTTAATTACGCCTAGCAGATCTTTAAGTTTGTCCTTTCTCTTTCGTTATAGATCCACTGTTTCTCTTAAAAATCATCTATAGCGTGCCCAAGACGACAGTTTCCCTTACTTTTAAAGACAAACTCTCGCGGCTTTGCTTGTTTTGAATCACTGGTTGGGAGAATTTCCTGGTCTGCAAACACTACACGTATCTTTATCGTAAGAAACGAAGAAGTTGAGCCAGTACTGAAAGTTTATAAAAAAAATCAGATCTTGAGTACTCAGAGTTTCTCATGAGCTTCTTAACACTTCCATATCAGTCATCATTTTCACTACCTGTGCCCTCGTACACGTTTCAAAACAATGTTATTGACGCCTTTCCATGTTTAAACATTACTCAAGCACCTTTCGAGTAACATGATTCTTGAAACAAGTGAAATAAAGTAAATATATGTTAAGAATTTTATGTATCGACGTAAATAGTTTCTTAAGTTATATTCTCCCACTACTGGAGTTTCATAATTTGTTGGCAATCTGGGAACTGAGTTTCTTGTAAGCAGTTTCTTTTAAAAAAGTGCGTGTAATCGCTTTGAACGGAGCTGTCATTCAAAATCAACTGATGCTTTTGTGTTTTTAAATTCGCCCTTGTTCTACACAACTGGACATATGACCTAGAGTCCCTAGTTTCCCCGTGCTCCTTTGACTTGGTAATGGCGCTTTCGTCAACAGAGGCTCATCACATTATTCTAAAAAACCTGACCCTATTTAGGCCCAAGCTCTGAGCATCCCAGAGTACGAATCAGATTACGAGATTTTTGAATTACCATAGTTACGGCCAATGTGAAAGAATTTTGGATTCGATTCAAGAACTGATAGCATTCCCACGGGATTCGAGATTCGAAGCCGTGATTCGATTGATGAAAGTTGAAAAAAGCGTCAGCTTTTTTTTCACAGTTGCATTATGAGTCCCTGTTGAACAAGGTTTACCACAGGGACACAAGCGACTCACCATCCTCAGCCTATGACACATTACGTATTGAGATGATTGCTCTTTCACATTTTAGTCTGATGCTGGTTGGGAAGAATATTACGACTATATCTTTCCGGACGATGAAGCGAACCAGCCTAATTTCAAATTGCTTCAAATGGCGAGAATGTGGAAGCAAGCCAAAGATGATGACAGTAGTGATGATAGCGAGGACGATGAAGAAGAACGGGGTGAAGATGAAGAGACCGAAAGGATCACAAGGAAACGCCCGATCGAGGAAGAGAGTCCGGATAGGGAAAGCTCGGATCAGGGAAGTCCATACAAGAAAACGCCGGCCACAAGGAAACGCCTAATCGAGCAAGTAAGCCCGGAAGAAGAAAGCTCGGATCAGGAAAGTCCGGACAAGAAAAAACCCATTACAAGGAAGCGCACAGTCGAGCAAGAAAGTCCAGAAGAGGAAAGTTCAGATCAGGAGAGTCCGGACAGGAAAAGACCGAACCATCAGAACCCAGACCAGGAAAATCCAGATGAAGATACTGATATGAGCAGTGACAGTGACAGTGAAAGCAGCTCAGATGATGACTAGAGTGCTTTCAGGTCCTAAATCATTTCTCTGAAAAGACATTGCGGTCGATATTACCAGAATCGCTCGTTTTGATCACTGATGATGCAAGAACAAAAATATCAACGTTTTGTGTGAAGTGACCAAAGTTTTAGCATCCAATGGCAGCTTTAAACTTGGTTGGTGTTAAGTCGTTGCAATTACAGGAATTGGAAGGGTAGTTAAGAGTTGCTCGGAACGATTGAATCAAAGGACCCGAAAGACTGAATGTGTAAGGCGACTCAATCAAGCGACAAAGGGGTTCTATCTCAACAGCTCATTCTAGCAGCTAGAGTAGTCAGACGGAGTGGCTTCGATACCCGGCAGGACCTCACCACTTGAGCGTCATGACAAGGGGTCGCGGTCTCGATTAGGTCTGCTCTATTTCTGCAATCCCAGTACTTGGTGCTAAAATATGCGCCTTCATCTTCACCTTTTGGTTTTATAAGCCGTTCATTCCCAGTGACTGTAATGACTCCAGCAACTCCAGGAACCCAATATGAACCAGGCTGTAATGTAGTGTTTTTGTGCCAAAGAAGGTCCCTGTTGTGACAAAAACCATGATAGACTGCACGCAAGTCCAATTTTAGAGACTGATGATCCGATCTATGCTTAAAATTCCAAATAATGCTCGACACTGCATACTTCTTCCCTGGCAATACTGGGTGAGTCAAAACAAAGTTACCACCTTTGGCCATGGAAAGTATGTGGCTAATATTCAAAAAGTTGCTTTCACCCAAAATTGAAAGAATGCTTGTAAGAGGTTTGCATGGGAACGAGCATTCCACAGTTCAGTCCAGTTCAGTTCAGCTTTTACTATAAGTTCCTTACATACAACTCAAACATATTAATACTGCAAACAAAATACGAGCTTACAAACATTGTTGCAGAAAATTGATACAAATGACTATGAAATTAATTAGACATCGATTTGAAAAAGCTATTAATTTTTTTCTCTCTACAAATGCAAACTTTTTAGCCTTGCACAAACCCTTTGATGTGAATGAATTGTAGCTACATGGAGTTTATCTGTAAACACAGCAAAGAAAATACCTATGCACGCTACAGTATTGCTCATCTAGCTAAACAATATCCGTGCACTTGTCGAAATCATCAAAATACGGCAAGCTGACTTTAGACCTACACATGCAGCTCATGAGTTATCTATTTATCTATCTGTCAAATAACTTTAAACAGTCAAAGTAATTCTAAAAAGTAGCAGATGTGCTTCATCGCAGATGTTGTATAACCGAGTATCTTTCGCATGCCTTTAAAATACATTAAAATATGAATGCTTTGGAGATCTACCTGAACTCATAACGTACTATATGCACGATTTCAGGTGCATGCCGAGTATTTGATTCATGATAATGCGCTTTTGAAGTTGCTTTGTGCAGTTTGATAGCTTGAAAAACTCGTAGAAGGAACCGCTTCAAGGATTTGAAAACTGTGAGTAGCAGTGTTTTTAGTTGGTTGGCTTATAGTCTGTCGTTAGATTAGTTTTCACGTGAAAATTCCCGCTAATTACAGCAATTGAGGCATTTTGCATGGGTAGTTTTGCGTTTTAACCAAAGTCTTATGACTATGTTTTTACAGATCTATGGAAATATTTAGCTTGATACAGACTTCAGACGATCTTTCCTACCAGGGGCCTAGAATGGTTAATTTTTTTGTTTAGATCATACAGTGGAAACCCGCATAAAAGAACCTGTTGTTATAAGAACCTTGAGGCTGAAATTGACCTTTTAAGCCCCCTAAATATGAACCACCCCCCCAAAGGCTGAAAGTGAGAGAAGTTTTTATATGATAGGTTTCATGTTTCCGGAATTCCTCAGAATTTTCAAGAACTCGTAATATTCTGATCAGAAATCTTCATTGGTACAGAAGTCTATCATATTTTTAAGCGAGAATTCTAACCTAAAATGTTCTCGAGAATTCTTCAGAATTCTCAAAAACTGTTTAGCATTCTTGTGCTGAAAAAACAATATTAATCTGTGCAAGGCGTGCACTGTAGATAAGAGCCTTTTTAAGAACTTTGTAGGCTGGAATTTAGAGTAGCAACTATTTGAGTGCGAACCTCTTCAGGCTGCCCAAGAAACCTATGCTCTTTTATGCGGTTTTCTACTGTATTTACACAATACCGGTACAATTTTGCTCCGTTAAAAAGTTGTCACTGCTCAAGAGCATTTACACTGCTCCAGAACAAGAATCATTCTCTAAACAGAAGGAACAAGTGTTATAGATAAGCAGGAGCATAGGTTCCAAATCTTTAAATCTACGAAAAAAGGCTGGTGTAAAATCCGATGACCTGTTTTTTTTAAACTGAATGACTTGAAAGAAACTTTAGCCATTTTTCTATGATTCTACCGTTGGACTCTTTCAGAAATCTTGAATACTTGTCGAAATTATAGCCTTTTTATGTTTAAGCTCATTTTATGATGTGACATCATTAAATTTCTAAATCAAAAACCAGAACAGTGGAAGAGTTTTGCTTGATACCATATTGTAGGCATCCATAAACTATGCTTTCCTTGAGAATTATATGATCTGTCGTCAAGAGGCTTGGAGATAACGATAGTTTTTAGTTTTTTTTCGAAAATTTTCTTGAATTCTTAGAAAAGAAGAAAACAATGTAATTCTGAAAATATTGAAGATTTCAGAAAAATCCAACGGCAGATTTACTTTGCAGTAATTCAAGTTTCTTTGAAGCCGTCCAGTTCAAAGAAATAGGTCATAGAATTTTACACCCAGCTTTTTAAAGATCTGAAACCTATGCTGTAAACGGAAGGCTGATCTATGTTCTACCTATACAGTGATGATGAAGGAGCAGTTGCGGCTTTCATTGCCAAGCACTCGGATCGCAGAAAAAGAGCAGACCTTATCAAATACGCGACCCGTATTGTCGCCACGTGACTGCTTCGCGGGGGGCCATGAAAAGGTGGATTGCCATTTAGGTAGACATAGTTTTTTGCTCCTAATGGTATTGTCTTAGTAGTAGGGTAGTGTATCATGTAAGTAGTGTAGTCAGTAATATGTATTGTAAATTTTTAATGGAATGTATAAAAAAAAAATACGCGACCCCTTGTCATGACGCTCCAGTCGTGGGCCCTACCGGGTATCGAGCCCATTCCGCCGGACTATTCTAGCCGCAAAGTCACAGGATTACGCCAATGCGCCACAGCACCTGTACAGTGTTTGATACTTGGCAGGAATCTAACCTTTGGTTGGCTTATCGAGAAAGATAACCGAATAAAACAAATTTATCATTCTGATTTGTCTTGATATATTGCAAAGTATGGTTTATTTTTCAAGTTTATTAAAAATGACATCCAAAAATAGAAAAAAATTATTTATTTGCGAAAAAATGTTTACAGGCAAATTATTACAAAACTATGTCGAGGTAGGTTTCCAGCATAGGAATTTTTCCTTGTCTCAAATTAGCTATAACTAAAATTCAAACTTTAAGGGAAATTTTGAGTGGGGGGATGACGGAAAAAGTTTAGGTTATAGTGAAATTTTTTTCTAAATGTTATAAGTATTTAGGATAGACATGGACGAGCCGCTAAAGCAAGAATTCCGTTCACTTCTCCTCGGTTACAGGGCTTTGCAATTGTGTCACTGCATCTCCAACCTTGTCGAGCGCAGACTGGTGGATTGGGGCTGGTCTGCATTTATGAGGAAGGTACTACTCTTTCATCTTTATGCTTTAAATTTTATTTTCTATTATCATATTTTCCGTGAATTTCATTTTTTTACCCATCTGCACTGTCCGCAAGAAAATATCGCCTTCGCTTACCCCTCAGCTGTTGTTTCTCATTCGGGCAGTTTTTGTGCAAACTTAACATAGGCTAAATTTTGAGAGCCTCGTGCGCAAGGTCTCGCTATAAAGTACAGGCCTTGGACACATCAAAATGGTTTTCCCAACGAAGAATTTACGAAAAAGAAAATTTAAATGCTATTTCACATTGGTCAAGTATTCTTATCATACTGTAAACAGAGCTCTTGTCAAGTTGATATGGTTACAAATCTTTAGATCTGCGTAAAAGAGTGGGTTTAGAATTATATGATCCATTTCTTCTAACCGAATGGCTTAAAAGAAACTTCAGCTACCCATTCATAATCAGCTACCCGTTGGACTTTTTAGAAATTTTAACTTTCTTCGCAATTACAGTGTATTTTATATTTCAGCCCATTTGCGGTTGAGACGTCATCAAATTTTTATATCATGAACCATAAAAATGGCAAACTTTTGCTTGATATCATATTGTAGACATCCATTGACTATGGTTTTCTTGGAAATTATTTCATGTTAGGTCAACCTGCTTATAAATTACGGTATTTTTAAACTTTTTTGAAATTTCTCTTGAATTGTCAGAAGAAACAAGATTGAAGATTTCAGAAAAGTCCAACGGCAGAACCATAGCAAAATAGCAAGAGTTTCGCTGAAGCCATTGGTTCAAAGAAATGGGTCATAGAATTTTACTCCGATCCTTTTACAGATTTTGAGCCTATGCTGTTCAAGGCCTGTACTTCAGACTCTAAAATTCCGAAATCTCCATTCTACAATTTTGTATTCAAATATCTTTTACAACGCAAACCTACCATTATAAAACTTACATTTCGCTCTAAAAATATAATCCAGTAGATGGAACTGCAGTAAAAGTTTTAAACATTATCGAGCAGCAATGATTTCGTCTTGTTCATAAATGACACCCAACTGTCTTCTAATTTCATCCATCCATCTTGCAAGTTTCATTGTTGTCTCATGTGTAACGACATTGCTTTCCAACCGTCCAGCTAGTATGCACTGACGAACATGCTTTGCTTCGTAGCTACAGTAAATAGAGATTGGGAGAGATAAAGTACAGTAAATCCCCGCATATAAGAACCTGCCAAACTAAGAACCTAGAGCCTGTTTTTCCTAAATTACAGTAAAGTCTCGCCTTTAAGAAACTCGTTACACAAAGACTGCTCGAAGACAGCCTGATTGGTTTCTTATGTCAAGATATACTTCTTCAAAACAGGGTGTGTATACCATTGTACAAGAAATACTATTATACTGCAAACAGCTGTCAAAATTGGTAAGAAAATAATTTTGGAACATGCACTGTTGTGCAAGGATCTAATGGTTTGAGCTGGTATTGAAGGTTTTTGAAATCATAACAAATTGGGCTTGAAACTTTCATTCTTGTTTCCAGAGAATTGAGACCTTTTGGAGACATTTTCAAATATACGCCTTATAATGTTGCCATGTACCATTGTATAAGAAACGGAGCATGAATCGGGCTAGATAGTTTCTTGTAAACAGGTGTTTTATTCTGCAAAATCAGGCCTGAGTTTCTTATAATGCAGTTTCTTAAAGGCGGGACTTTACTGTATGCACCTTGCAATTAAGAACCTGTTTCACTTTGATGAAACATCGGTTCTTATTGTAAGGGTGGCAAAGTTGATTTTTTGTTTTTTGTTATTAAGTTCATTTTGGTCCCAGTTGGCTATTAAAGTTTCATTCTACTCCCAAATTAGCTATTAGGCCCATGAAAACCCTTCCAAAACAAATAGGACTGAACATCTTTTGTAGGACTTTGAAAGGGCCTTTGCAATGCAGGCACCCTTTACATAAGCATGAGGCCCAAATCTTAGAAAAGGTTGGTGTAAAATTCTATTACATTTTTCCTTGAATAGACCTTTTAGCTATTCTGAAATAGAATCTCAATCGAACGATATTTTGCTACATTTTATAGAACTTTCGAATGTGCACAATAGTGTTCGAAGCTCTAACGCCACTCGATCGAACGTCGCGTATAAAAACGTATAAAAATAACGCTCGATCCAGGCTCTTTTTCAGAATAGCTAAAAGGTCTATTCAGGTGTTTGAAAGGAATTTTGGATAATTTACTTTAAATTTGCTGTGGCAATTTTTTTGGTACCTTGATTATTTTCAGAATGGCGGCATTTATTTATTTTGAGGCTATGACGTCATCAAATTCCTAATTCCTTAACCAATAGACCAAAATTTCTAACACAACCCCACAAATATAAAGCAAAGTACCTAGAGTTCGTTACAAGCCATTCAGTTTAAAAAAGAGCTAAAAGAATTTTGCGACGACTTTTCTAAAGCTTTGAAAGACTTTTGACCCATATGCTGGCAAACCTCAGGTCTCTCCATAAATATTCCATTGCACGCAAACTCTCGAGAGGTTGTTTTGGGGCTGAAGGGCTCTGATCTGGCCTTAAAGTGGGGGGCTGACGGTTTGCGGTTTCTAGCTATTTTTTTGGAACGGTTTGACGGTTTTTGGCCGTAAAAATGACGGTTCCGCCTTTTCTCAACGGTTTCCAAATTTCGTTACAAAATGTGATTCCAGGAGTCAAATTACCACAAAATTGGAGATGAAAGCTACGAATAATTGTCCAGCACGATATAATTTGGGAACATTCTGCTAATATTCACCGTATCCGGCAGATGTAAGGCATTGGAACTAGCTTTTCCTTTTTTGGGTCATAAAAATGATAACGAGGCAGTCGTCGGCAGTGTGACGGTTTTGGCTGAATTTTTAGGCGGTTTAACGGTTTTTCTGAAATCTTTTGGCGGTTTTACGGTTTTCGGTGACCCCCTACGACCCCCACCCCAAGAAAGAAGCGTGAAACATTGCTCATACATGCAGAAGGTACCTTATAATGAATAAAACAAACCTGAAACCAGATGAATTTGTAAATTTCAGTGGCATGTCAACCACAGGCATTTCGAAATCCAAAACAGCTTTGGTTGTTGTGACTCTTGTTGGACACCAGAAGGGAGCATTTAATTTTATCTTTCCCTTGTCACCAATTATCTCCGCGTTCTCAAGATCATCATAGTCTGTGAAAGAGAAATTTTTATCAAGAGAGATACAGTATACTTTTACAGTGAAATGAGATTTGCTTACTTCGAATTTCAACAGGCTTTGTCCCCTAAAATCCTTGAAAATGAGTATGTACATCGATCGAAAATCCTTGAATATGGGTGTTCCCTTAAAATGTTGGGCGGCACGTCCCCGTCATCCCAACTCGAATTAAACCTCCCCCTCCCAGGGAGAGAAATTGCTTTGGTTTCCATGGGTTACATCGTATGATTGCTGAATTGTAACCAAACAAATTTTTATTTCTAACCTCCTTTTTTTGTTGACTTTGGTGGAGGTAGGGGGTGGGGGTGGAGGTGGAGTTAACGCCAGTTCATGGCATTTTTGACGTAGAATTTAGTCCAGCCAAGGATATCATTTTCTCAAAGATTGGTCTACACAACGGTACCATTTTGAAATTTTGAGAGCACCCTCCCCCCCCCACCCCGTGTTATAGTGCCTTGTAGAAATTTATGTAAGATCCCCATTTCATTGGTCTGCATGGTTCTACGCGCAAGCTACTCATTTATGCAATGCAAATACTCTCCAAGGGGGTTTTTTAAGGGGAATTTATCTGTCAAATTAGCTATGAGATAGGTGCTTGTTTGTCAAATTAGAAATGAGATGGGAGCTAATTCGATGCGGGGGATTATTCGAAGGTGGGGGCTTGATCGAGGATTTACGGTAGTCTAACTTACCACACGATATTGTAGAGGTTGCAGTTTTTCCATTCGCAAATGACAGCGTAACGTGATGACTCTTGTCAACACCTGTATCAAAGTTTTCCCCAGCGGCAATGATCTTTTTCGGTTCACCTTCGTTAAATATCATATTTGCAAATGCAAGCGGGTATTCTCCCAAGCTTGTCAACATCCCACCAGCCAGATGCCGTGAGTAGAATTTTTCTCTTTTCTGGTACATCTTTCGAGCATGCATGAAATTGAGGAAGCGAGGGCGTCCTATTGCCCCTGATTTGATCTGTGACATTATTTCGATCCATGATGGGACAAAAAAGCTCCAGATTCCCTGCAGAAAACAAACATCTATTATTCGTTCATTTGTTTGTTGTTCCCTTTGTGTTCCCGTTTATTCATTCATACCTTTTGTCATTCATATTTGTAATTATTTACTCTTGATGGGACCTCGTTCTCAAAGCTTTCTCTACGTTAGGGAACTGTCATTTTAAATACTGGGTACAGGGGTGGAAGGAATTTCTATACAAAGAGCAAAATTTTCTTTCCCATTCATGAAGTTGAATGAAATTTCACACCCCATTTCAACATTGCAAAAATTTTATACCCCACTATTGAGTTATTTAGCTTGGATATATGACAAAAACCTGCACACAAAGAAACACAATCAAGACATAAAATGAATCAGATTGGAACAGTTGGAAGAATCATCAAAACATAGAATCATCACTATTTCAAATAACTTCTTTCTTAGCTAGTGAACATAGCAGAAACAGATGAACCTTTTGTTGTGAAAGAAAACATAATTCTTACTTCAGTTTGAAATATATTCAAAAAATTTCACAGCCCATCAATGTTTTCCGAAATATTTGATACCCCAATAAAACGTTGCCAAAAAATTTGGTACCCCTCCAAAAATTCTTCCACCCCTGTACCCAGCTTTAAAAATGACAGCTTTGAAAATATTACCATGTTTTTCGGTCACTAGGACCCCGGTGAACATCAGATCTCTCATTAGGGCACTTAGACCGGTTGTTTGCAAGATGAACTATCATTGAACCAAAAATATTGGTGGTGAGGAATGGTCGATGTATTGAAATGAGATGGACAGGAATGTACTTCGAGCGCTTATGGAGCGCGTGGCCGAGTGGTTAAGGCGTCTGACTCGTAAACCAAAGGTCAGAACGGCCGTATGTTCAAATCCCACGCTGGGCAGTTTTGTCGCTGTCCGTAACTCTAGCCCGGGTCGACCAGAGCCAAGTGAGGGAAATGTGGTAGCTGTGGCGGGTAGCTGCGGCGGACTGATGGTAAAACATCCGTGGCCCCTGCTGGAAATAAGTCTCTCAGACTTTCGCGGGCTGGCCACGTTAAATATAAATACCTACCTACCTACCTACGTACTTCCGTTTTCGTGTGGTTGATATTTTCATCATTATTCTACGAATCAAAAATCTCACCTCCATCAAAAATAATTTCTGCTGCCTTGCAAATCGAACCATTTCGTCGACTTCTGTTGCATTTACACCCATAGGTTTTTCGCAAAGAACATGTTTCCCATGATCAAGAGCTTGCAAAACGATTTCTTTATGGGCACTATTTACAGCAGCAACATAAACAACGTCCACTTCATCGTCTTTAAGTAATTCAGTATACGAACCATAGTAGCGAGTGAAATTATGCAAGCTAGCGAATTCCTGTGCTTTTATCAAAGATCTGCTTGCAACTGCAGATAACTTATGCTCTGTGGCTGGAAGGGTCCTCAGAGCAGTTGCAAAATCATGGGCGACATTTCCAGCGCCTAATATGCCCCATCGTAGCTGCAAATCGTACATTTCTGATGGCTCAGTGCTTAGGCCTATCTTCGCTTGAGTTTGTCAGGATTGCCTTATGCGCAAGTGTGAGAACGAGCAAGGCCACTTCTTCAATGGTTGGGAATATCAATTGCAGGATGACTTGTAAAACAAACTGAATTCGGACTTTTGTTGCTACCCAAAGAAGGTTAGCGTTTCATGACTCACAACCCTTATTTGGGCAAACGTGAGTCGTATAAGGTGCAGCAGTAACGAAAACGCTTTAGGCCACCCAAAACACAAATAACCCGCTTCAGTTCATTCACTAGGACTTGTTCGCTACACACGTGACTGAATAGAAGCTCAGGTCGTACCCGTCACAAGCTCATGCTTAGCATGGAAGTAATGTTAAACCTTGTTTTGTTAGATGAATTTGATTATAGCTTCTTAAGGTTTGTGATTATGCGTCCTTCGAACGAGGAATACAGTCTGCGTTATGACTTGGAAGTTTAAAAGCATGTTTCGAGAAGTTAGGAGCTTATTCTTCCATGGACCTGCTCTAAGTCCTTTTTGTGGTCTATCCGTGCTAATATAATCAACTTCTGCAAGGGCGTAAGCCACGAAAAGAATGTTGCGAAGGAGAAGAAACGAAAGAAAACGGACATTTCATTTTTCTCTCGTTTCTCCTTCTTTTCAGCGTGCCCCACAGAAGTAATTCTTTTCCTTTCACTCTGATAGACCATGGAATAGACGTTAAGCAAATCTAACTCGCAGCAATGCATTGCTCATGGCGAATGTGGAGGAGACAAACCAAACTGGTTCTGAGCCCTGGGGATGGTATAAGGATCTGGCTGAACATTGCACAAAACTTTATTTAAATATAGGGTTCACCAAGCCAATTAAAGCTAGCTTTCAGGAATTCTTCATTTGAGATTTAGATGATGCACTGTTAAGTATGAATAGCGTCTCAAAATCAAGCAAAGTTTTACTTTTTCCAACACACTTCTACAAAGAGAAGGTACATTTCTGACTCAAACAAGTGCTTCTAATAAAAAATGAACGCTTATTGTTAATAGACCTTTTAGCATTTCTACAAAAGAGCCTGGATCGAGCGATATTCTTATACAATTTTATACGCGAGGCTCGATAGAGTGGCGTTAGAGCTTCGATCGCAATTGTGCACATTCGAAAATTCTAAATTGTAATGAAGTATCGTTCGATCCGCATTCGTTTTCGGAATAGCTAAAAGGTCTATTTGTTCTTCGCACGAACCAAACTGAGGAGTGTGCAATGAAACACGTTGTCGTTGATTCAACGTTGTTCTTTCTTGCAGCTGATTTTACAGGAGCAGGGGGGATCCAGCCCAAAGTTGAAGGGGGGGCAATTTGCAGAATGGGTGCCAAAAATGTAGTGAAAAGTAAGCGCGCTGAAAATTTTGGGCCTTTAATCAGGAAAAAATTCTCTGGTTTTTCAATTGAATAACGCCTTAATTCATATGTTTCCCACATTCAGAACGAAACACGAAAAAGAGAATGCATTTGGGTCAGGATAAGGGGGGCCCTTCTTGCCGAAAATGGGGTGCGAAGCTGAGTTTTCATCATGAAGGGGTGCAGTTGGGGGCAACTGCAAATGGCAACCCTAAATCCGCCACTGTGCAGGAGTTGACAGTATTATTGCTACTTTGTAAAAGGCCGTCTTGTCGGTTTTATACGATGAATCCGTTATCTAAGGCTATCTTTAATTTCTTTATCGCAAATCATTTATTTTTCAAGATGTTATTTCATACCTGGTTAGTTTCCTCGTTCCTAATAGACCTTTTAGCTATTCTACAACAGAACCTGGATCGAGCGATATTTTTATACAAATTTATACGCGAGGTTCGAAAGAGTGGCGTTACAGCTTTGATCGCAGTTGTGCACATTCGAAAATTCTACAAATTGTAATGAAATATCGTTCGATCCACATTCGTTTTCAGAATAGCTAAAAGGTCTATTTTGCCGTTTACCAGCATTTTCCTAATTTCTGTGTCTAAGTGATGAGTGATTTTACGAAGCAAAATTTTCTCACAAAGTTAGCCTTTGACTGATAGATTAACATTTCAGTTTTGAATATCGGTCTCATACATTTTATTCCACTGGCCGCCAAATGCGTGACTTTTTTTGGACTCACCCGGTAGATGACTATGGCTAACACAGCAAAAAATATCAAAATTTCCGCATAGTTCTTGGAAGGAAATTTAAGGGAAATGGACCAGTTTCTATGGGAAATTTAAGGGAAACGGAAATTTCCATTTCCCCTGAAATTATGGGAAATGAGTCCGTTTCCCCAAAATTTCCCCAACAAAAAATGTGGTGAAATTTCATCATTTTTTGCAGTGTAAGCACGTCTTTTACGACAAAATACGATTGATACGATCAAAGCATATTGTTATCAACAACTCCCTGTGATTTTTTGCTGCAGCATTGAGTTTTCGCAGTCTGATAAATCGCAAAAAGCTTGCTTCTGAACTGTGAATTTAGTCTTAAAGTAAAATAGCACTGTGACAGTTTCAAGCATATTCTTCTAAAGCTATGATTTTGTTTTAATCTGTTACAAAAATTCAGAATCCTGTGAATAAGGTCGCATCGAAAATGCACTTTTTTTAAGGATTGAATCAAAACAACAGGGCTATAAGAAATCACCTGTCTTTCACTCGATGAAATTTCTTTGAGGTACCGAGTCATTGTCCGAGAAATGTTTAGATGTCTGCTAGCCTGTTGGTCTCAAATAATTCGTTAAGATTCTTATAAACTGAGATGATACCTGTGTGACTGTACTTCAGAGTCATAGCTTCATGGTAAAAAATGGTGAAACTTCCCCATGTTGTTTGTCTTGGAAATTTTGGGAAACGGACATTTTCCTAACAGTTTCCTAGGAGGGAAATGGAAATTTCCGTTTCCCTTCAATTTCCCAGAGAACAATCCATTTTCGCTAAATTTGCATGCAAAAGCTATCGGGAAATTTAGATCTTTCTTGCTAGCACAAAATCTGTTGGAGAATTCAAAACTTGTTTCGTCGAGATAGTGATCACTTGACGTCAAGTGTGTGTACACAATCCTTCGCTGATTTTTCTGTTGTCAAAACTTGTGCAGAGAAAAGAAGGATTTGGAGGGGAACAAATCGGAGCAAGTGCCCCCTTGACGATCTAAATTCAGCTTGGTGCCCCGTTTTGACGCGAAGAGCACCCCTGAGCTCCCATTATCATGACTCTAGCGCACTCCCTGTTTCGATTTGAATGTGGAGAAAACTATTGAATTAAAGGCAGTCTGTCACGCATTTGATTGGGTGATAATGACAATACGAAGAATAGGAAATTTGAATGGCTTTGCATGTTGACCACCGCCATTCCTATCGGGATCCGCCCCAGATGCAGAACAAATCTTGCATCCTAGCAATGAATGGCAAGAGGTGGTCAAACAGCTAAACCGTGTTTCTTGAAAATCATTTTGTTGAACGCAAAACATCATCTATTTCCATTTGATATTAACTTTTTAGCGTCACGAAGTTTCGTGTCGTAATTGACTTTGGATTTATGACTTTTTCGTGTGGTTCAGCAAAACCACTTCTTATCTCATTCAGCAAAGATTTCGAAGAAATAACAATTTTGTCAAGTTTGGAAACCATACTTCTTTGTTAGATGTTAGGTAACCCGCACTGTTAATATGCTGTTCGTGTAAGTCGCACTTAAAGCGACGTCCTTGCGCAAATTAAACGTTGCTTTGTCACGCCACACCTTCGCCTAAAGTGTGAATTTTAACTTGAGCTGTTTCTCATTTCCAGTATGAATCTTCAATCCAATTGTGGAACTTATGTTCAGAGAACTTGATATTTATTTGACTGGTAACATAATTGTCATTCAGGCCCATTGGAGGAGGGAGCCTGGGGCTCAAGCCCCTTAATCGTTTTGAAAACAGCGTCACAAGCGTCACAATAGATGTGTTGTTTTCTATTTTGTTAAGAACGATGGATCGTCATGAGCTGCTGCTTTCTATAGTTCTGCAGTCATGCTGCTAAAACTGGTGAAGCTGAAACTAAAACCAGGAGACGTAGTAAGAGTGTGTGCCCGGCTCCAGTGTCCGGCAGGCCTAACACATATGGAAACTGCTACTAGGCGCATTCCACAATTCTCTTATTTCGCTGCCCCTCCAGACTGGTCGCTACAACAGAAGTGATAATAACAGCAACAACAACAACAACAAGCGAAGCTCAGAGGGACTTGCGTCATGAGTTTAAACTGCCACGTTATAATTACTCTACATATTTAACGCTGTGCATCTGTTTTCACATCATATTTCAGAAAGTTAAAAAATAATTTGCATTGTAAAAGCTGAAATCTTTGGCCATATTATTTACCATTCTACTCGCTAATACTACATTCTATGCAAGGCTCAGCCAAAAGCCTTCCTAAAGCTTTCGCAAATACAAACATCAAGATATACCGGAAAAGAAAAGCTTTAAAACAAGTAACTCTGGTTATTTCCTTTGAAAATACTAACCTTCGAATAAACATCAGTGACTGCAAGACAGGCGATCCATTATGCCATGTTCTCTTCTTTTGCTAAATTTTAAAGTTCTGCGTGAGTAAGTAAGATGTGGATGGAATTAGCATTAAAAGTAAAGTAATTTTCACAATGGTTATCTGAAGGTGTTCGATTTGCAACAATTGGAATCATACTTCCCAAGTGAGCAAACAAACCTGACTAAGCGTTGACTCTCCATGCTGCATCTACTTTGATAAAAAGTTAGAAATATTTTGTAAAGGTTCAATTAAAACGTCATATCGCCCTTGTATACTCATACTAAAGAGGGCCATTTCACTCCCAAAAAGTCTTGTAATTCTTTGCATAAAGTCCTTTAGTTTTGAAGGAGAATCCTTAAAAAATCTGTGAAAATCTTTTGTTCTGAACAAATCTCATACCCCTTTCCGACTGCGTGAGATGCCCCTCGAAAATCACCTTCAAATCTAAGTACAGTAACGTCCCGCCTTTAAGAAACTGCATTATGAGAAACTCAGGCCTGATTTCGCTAAATAACATACGTCTGTACAAGGAACTATCCAGGCTGATTCATGTTCAGTTTCTTATACAAATGGTACATAGCAATGGTATATACTTTAGGGGCAGAAAGTTTCGCGTGCAGAAAGTTTCGCGAGAAGAAAAAATCGCAAGATTGAGGGCATAAACTTTCGCAAATGACGTTTTTTCCCCGCAAATTTCGTGACAAAAACTTTCGTGATCTAGAAGAAAGATGCATCTTCGCTTGAAAAAACTTTCGCGACTGAAGAAAAGTGAGGGAAAAACAAAATTTTCTATTCATTTTCAGTACTACTCACAGTCACGTTGACAATTTAAAAGGTTTTATAGCCCAAGAGACTGAAGATCGGGGTGATTAAGGAACAACACAGCAACAACTTGAAGAAACGAAAAAAACTGGATAGAAAAAACTTTCGCAAGTCGAAAATTTCATGTAATTTCGCGAGCAAAAACTTTCGCGAATTTTGAATTTACCGTCAATTATGCCTTGGCAGAAACTTTCGCGAAAAATGCCGAAAACGCGAAAATCGCAAACTTTCTGCCCGCGAAAATTTCTGTACCCAAGGTAAATGTCAGGCAACCAAAGGTTGATGTGGACCTGCATTATATTTTGATATTTGATATTTGATATTTGATTTTATTCAGGAGGGTTGCCCTTCAACAGAGTTGTTTTTCAACGGGCCCTCCACTTAAAAATTACTTACAATGTACAATATAAAAATACACCACTTCGATTAACAGCCTCGTTTTGAAATTATTCAAAATTCTTTCATATGAAGTTTTGGAGGCCAAATTCGGATTTACCACTCAAAATTTAGTCCAACCGCAAGTTTTCATGTTGCTAGCGGCCGTCGTGTTAATTTCATGACGATTTAAAGTTTGAAAATCTATAAGGGTTTGACCGTGATATTGACTCGGGGTGTAAAGTTTCACCTCGAACAATTTTTGACGGTCAAATCTCTTATAGATCTTATATATATATATATATGTATTCCAATAAAAAGTTACAATATATTTTACAAGCTACATTACACTCCTTACAGAAATACTCTACAATATAAGCTACACTACACTACTTACAGAAATGACTCTACAATACTACTACAACGATGCCCCGAGGAGCAAAAGACAATGTCTACCCCGAGGCCATTAAACGAGGATATATACAAAAAATCTTTAAATCTTAAGATTTTAAATCTTAAAATCTTATAAATCTTTGCATTTTTCATAAGAACAATAGGAAGGAATTTTGACAAATTTCCAAAACGAGGCTGCTTAATCGAAGTGGTGTATTACCGAATAAAAAAAAGAGCTATAAAGAATATATTTGAATACGTCTCCAAAAGGACTCAATTCTCTAGAGACAAGAATATGAAAGTTTCAAGCCCAAGTTGTTATAATCCCAAGAAACCATCCCAAGAATCCCAAGTTATAATCCCAAGAAACCATCATTACTGGCTCAAACCATTGGATCTTGGCACAACAGACAGTGCATATTTTAAAAGCGTTTTTTCAACAATTTTGACAGCTGTTTTGAGTATAAAAGTGTTTCTTATACCATGGTATACACACCTTGTTTTGAAGCAGTTTATCTTGACATAAGAAACCAATCAGACCGACCCCGTGTGACTAGATACCCAAAGGCGGGACCCCACTGCAAGCCCTTTGTCGACAGGCCTAAGTAAAAGTCTTCGAAATAGGCCATGTGCACATTTTGTCAAAGCGGTAAATCTCGGCAAATGCGTAGCCCTGTCCACAAGATGCTCGAAATTTCTCGAAAAGTTGCTCAAAATTTCCTGAAAAGTTACTCACAAAGTTGCCACTTTCTCAAAAAGTTGCCCAAAAGTTGCTCGTTTATTGTCATTCTTTAAGGCCATATGCTGCAAACATATGAATAACTGAGATCTATGCATAATAGTAGCGTCAAGGATGGTCTTTATTTCAACGATTTCTCTACGCAGTTTCCTGGAATGTGAACCTTTTGACGCTGATATTGCTGGGAGCATCAGACACATCTTCAGAATTTAGCAAGAATCATTTACTCATCATAAACAACAACAAAAACAACAACAACAACAGCAACAATTAAAAACAATTAACAACAATTAACGTATAATAATAATCATTATAACCATAATCATTAGCATCATTATTATCATAGTCATCATCATCGTTGTCATCATCATCGTCATCTTAGTCAGAAATCACTCATTTGAAAGACCAGTTCTTCACAAATCAAGATGTTGAATTGCAGTCTGACCAGAAAAAAGATGCTTTCCATGTCTAATTTACATTACTGTTGCAGAGAATAAACAAAACATCATTGAAGTCTTTGTTAATATTGCTAATTCAAGGACAAGTTGCTCAATGTTGCAAAAGTTGCCAAAATTCCTAAAAGTTGCCCAAAAGACTGCAAGTTGCCCGAAAATTGCCGAGCAACTTGTGGACAGGGCTACAAATGCGAAAACTTGTTTATGTCTTATTATCTAGTACTTAACTTTTACTACATGATGTTTGCTAAAAATCAACATGTTTCTGAGTAAATGAATTTGATGAAGTAAGAGCCACCTGTCTTTCTTCAGAAGTTCCTCTTGAATTGTGGATTGGTAAAGTGCGAGTTGCGAGTTGAGCTGCAAGTTCCTCCTTTTTTCGCGTTGCGAGTTAACAGTGAAAGGTGGAAAGAGAAGATTTTGAGAAGATTGTGCATTTAGAGAGAGACTACCAACTAAGTGCCATCAAAGGTGACTAGTGAGATGGAAAAAATTACTCTCTCCCCCACTCTTTATTTAGCACTTTCCCCGATCTCCTTTTGAAAGAAACAAGAGGATCAACGTGATGGTTCTTGTTTGCCTGCGTCATGATATGACAAGAAAGGTTATCAGGAAAGCAGAGAGATCCAGAAGAGTTTCACTTTCATCTTTTGTTTCATAATGGAAACTTTTGATGTCAATATCCCGGTCAGTATAAAATTCCATACTGTTTGCGTCCGTGCCTGCGTGTCAACAAATGTTTCTTCTCTTTTATGTTGATATCTTGTTTCTTCCGTTATGAATCTTGTCGAATTCCTCAAGAGATCAAGATCTGAATGTCATGGCCCATCGGGACAGCATACAAATCTTCAAAAAAAGTGAGCGAAAGCTAATGTTTTACCAACTTCAGATCACGCAATTGTCGCTTGAGGGAAGCTTCTTTTCATCAAGTAAAGACATTTGTATCATAAAAACTATGTAAACAGGAGATGATTTTCCATGTGTGTGGTCACGTGACCTGAAGTGGGTAGAAACAACCCTTCCCTCGCCCCTCTGGCAATCAAGATGATCGAAATTCTTTGAAATGAGACAGTGTTACAAAAGATACATGTTACAATTTTTCTACGAAGAAAGTCATGATTGCTTTGAAACCCAAAAGAACTCAACGCAAACAGCGCTGGCTGAATTTGCCTTCATAAGAAACTGCTTATTATATTATATACAAAACACAGCTCTCAGATTGCCAAAAATTAAGAAACTCGATAGAACTTACAGACAAATGACGGATATATATCGTCTAGTTTAAAAATAGAACAAAAGATCGGTGCCTGCCATCATTTGTCCAGTTGTTTTGATTATCTCTCAAGATCATCAAATACAACAGAATACAATAGACTTAAGACTATATTTAGATTGCCCAGGCCCCTGAATTAAGTTGTCTTATAACTCCGTCATTTGTCTTTCAGAAACTGTGAATCTTTATCAAATAGATACTTAACATATTTTTGCTTTATTTCCACTATTTTCTTGTATCGTAGTACTTCTAATGTAGTACTTGAGTGATGTGTAAACACTGGACAGGCTTCAAAAACAGTGTTTTGAAATTTTCTGGAGGGAACAGGTAGTGAGCATGAAGATTGTCACGGAACCTTCGAGAAACTCGTGGGAGACTCTGAGTACTGAAAATTTGATAACTTTAAGAAACTTTCTGCAAAACTTACATACGTGTTTTGTAAAATATCGTAGGTCATTTTCACGTGCACGTTTTTGATAGCTTGGTACGTTTCGAAAAATACACCGCCTGCAAAAATACAACTGTCTTATCGAATAGAATTCAAACGAATTGTGAAGAAATTTATTGCAACTTTTGAAGAGTGAAAGTGCACGGAAACATGGAGGGTGCTCTATGTCCCAGACGACTGCCTGCCTTCTTTCTAGAAGTAACGAACTGAAAATAGAAAAATAATGTTTTACAAAAGAGTTTCATGACTTTTGTATGGCAAAATTTCTCCAGGGAACATTTCAAAATTTTGCTAGGGAACATGGGAACAAAGGATAACTTTGTGAGGGAACAGGGGAACAAGGAACCCCCTATACGACTCTCAACATTCCTTTTCCTGGCCCTGGCACAGCAAATTAGGTGTCGTGCAATTTCATGCCATAACATTACCTCGCCCCCTTTGCAAACATCTCCACAAGAGAACTAATGAGAAAATTCCCAAAGGATCCTATTGTCATGAAAAGTGATACAAATACACCTGTTGGGACAGTCGACACAGTTCGGACAGGACCCAGGACAGGGAAGAAAACTTTAGAATAACCCCAGAGACATGACACAGATAAAGAGTTGAAGAAGTCAATTTCCCTCCACGGTGCATATATGATTTTTATTGTTCAAGTCATTTCCAGGTGCGGATCGGAATGGCCTGCTCATTGTAAAGACGGAAAGTAAATGAAAGCTGCCCATGTTCACCCTGCTATCATTTATGAAGCTGAAATCAAACCAAGAAGACCCTAATACACGAGGAGGATTTGCATTTAAAATGTAGACATGAGCAATTGCATTTTCTCAAACAACGCTTCGTCATCGGAGCAAGAAATTACTTGCTGGAAGGAGGAACTTTCGAAGGTCAGCGTGCCAGAATGTCTCACTTCGAAGTCTGTTTTCCTCAAATGGGAAGAGGTATGTGCTTATATGATCTTTTAGAGTAAATAGTCTGTTTTATGTTTTGTTCGTTGAATGATAAGGAACGATACGAAATGGCTTTATTTTCGGGGTTTAAGTGGCTAGGCCCAAATGGTGTCTTACCAAGACGTGTGAAGGTGACAGGATACCTCTCTTGGTTAGACCTCCTACTACAAAAGTACAGGCAATATGTATTTCCACATGGGTATTTAGAAAGCGCATGACATTGATGGGCCAATTACTTTGTTACACAAGGTCGGTTTTCTTCAGCACTAATTTTCATGAAACTTCCTAGCGCAAGCTGGTAAGTTAATATCAATTCTTCTTTCGATCTTTTAGATCAACAGTATATCAATTTGTATATCAATAATTGAAAATATTCCTGCAAAAGTTCAAATTCTAATGTAATGTATTTGCTTTCAATGCTATTAATGTATCATGAATTATTTATACACTTTAGTGGAAAGCAGGCAAAATTTAATGGTGTTATTGCTTGATTGCTAGAGTGGGATGATCTTTTCTATGATTAAATTTCAAAATAATAAATATTCAAATTATATGTGCAAATCATAAGCTGCACACTCTAACTGAACATTCACTTTTACTAGGAAAGAAGAGTTTGAGCCAGTGCAGAAAGTTCTTACATGATGAATTTGGGCAGAAAGTACCAATTTTTAACTTTTTTGTGCATTTCAGCCAAAACCACCAATGTTTAGTGACTTCTTTAATTATTTTGAACCTTAATTCATTAAACAGCATAAGCTACCAATTTTTATTAACATTTTACCTTTGTAATATAAAAGATAATTTGAAAAAAGCAAATTTAAGACTTGTGTAATGAATCTATCAAAAAAAGCATTACATCAGGCATTGGAGACAATTGAACAGAAAGCAGAATGATGCCAAGGATTTTGAAGACAAAAATGTATTGTTTTGTAACTGATTTTTGGAGGCATATTATCATACCATCCTAGAGTTTCTTTATAAAGTTTGTGAGTTTCTTAGTCACAGATTTTCCCCTTCCCCAGTGGTGTGGTGGATCCTCATTGGCTAGGGGAGGCACAATCAGTTTTGGAGGCACAATCTGCAACTGTTGTCTGCTGTGCAGTATGCCATGGCTATTCAAAGCTCATTCATTCTTCAGACAATGCTGTGAAAGTGAATAACAATGCTTGTTTTACAACTCCCTTCAAGATAAGATCAAACAGCTTGGAATGGACCTCTCTCTCTGCAAGTAATGCTCTTCAAAATTGGGAAATGCTCCTTCTCTGAAAAATTCACAATTTAACCAAGAGAAAAGGATATGATATCGAGAGGATTCTCAAGAAAAATTTTGTACATAGAGTATCAAAAATGTTGAAGATTGCTTTGTTATATAAAACTAATAAAACTTGAGTGATTCCTTTTCACTCTGTTTTGGATAGCTGTGACAATCATCGTACTACTTTTTGTGTCACATTTGTGCATTCTAACGTGATGTAGTGTGAAACAAGCCCACAGGCATTTGATGCCCCCTCAAAATGTTAGGCGCCTACAGCGCCCCCATCTTCTACCATCCCTTGGAGACACATGCTCCTAGCCACCATACCACCACCCTCCCCCCCACCCATATTGGCCACAACCCTTATGGTGGAGAAAATAATATGGTAAAAAAGTACAACTTATTTGGAAATTCAAAGGTGTAATCTCATCACTCTCCTGTTCTATGCTTGTACTGTCTCGAGAGTTAAATGTCTTGTTTGTGATTTGAAAACTCATTTGTGGAAAGATCTAAGTAGAATGATACACTATATGCAGCAAAGCTGATATTGAATGCTCATGTCAAATGTTGAACAATCCAGCGAAATGGTATGGCATTTATCTTTGCAGGAAACACATAGTGTCAATGAGGTTATCCTTCAAGTAGACCAGCATGGCTTCTTCCTGTCTTATACATCAGATATGGAAAAGGTATGTTTTGTATCTTTATGCATTTCAAGGAAGTTGTTCTATCAAGCTCCAGATGGAGAGCACAATCTTTTTAAAGTCTTACTGTTGCTGTAAATACAGTCATAGTCGTGCTTTTATCAGTTGCTTTTGATCACCACAAGAGACAGTCATGAAATGACATTCCTTTCGCTGTGATATTTGTACATTTTTATTTCAAATGTTCAATTGAGTGACATTGGAAATTCTATCACTCTTGTATACATTTGAAGCTTGTACAAAATGTATCAAAATATTGTCCATTTCAGATTCCTTTTTAGAATAGCTAAGGTTCAGCAGATGACCTTCCTCTGCTCAAGAAGCAAACATTTGAATTATTGGCAGCCCAAAATTTGTGAGATTTCTTTTTATAGCAACAGTAAGACTTTAAAGTTTTGATATGAAGCAATTGTGGTGATAATCATTATTTTCAAAAAAGAGACAGCTTCATGAAAATGTGATTACAATTCAATTTAAAGAAAATTCCATTATATTATGACTTTGATGTAAACATGATAATGATGAGTCCTGTATTATTAATCATTATTGAGATGAAAACAGTAAAGGCTGTGCCCATATTGTTATCAGAATGTTACTCCTATCAACATCAGCTAAGAACATACACATGCAAACTTGTTTTTAAAATCCTTAATTACTCAGGCCATGTGCATAGTAATGTTTTTATCATCAAGTTTGTGATAATTGATGGTATTAGAATTGTCATAATATATTTGCATTGTAGTAGTAGTAGTAGTAGTTTTTATAGTCTTTTATCTAGCCAAAGGCTACTCAAACGACTTTACAGCTTACCCCCTGGTCACTATGCTTAGTAGCACATAGCAGGGTGCAGCCACAGACGGCGCTCATAACTACGGACCAGGTACCCATTTATACTCCTGGGTGGAGAGAGGCACAATTTGTGTTAACACCTTGCCCAAGGATGCTATCCTCAAATGTAGCCAGTGTTGGTTTCGAACACACAACCCTTGGATCGTGAGCCCAACACCTTACCACTGTGCCACCAAGGCCAAAAATACTCATCAAATCGTATTGTCATCAAAAATACTTTACCACCATCAAGCTCTTGGTTTTTTCAATATTCCTTGTCAAACCCCTTATCAAGTTGATGGAACTTTGATAATTTCCTTTATTAGAATAAAACCCTTGTGCACATTATTTTGAAAAGACTTCCAAGAATGCTTAAGAATTCTCATGAATTTTCAAGAATTCTTCTCACAGTGATGAGATTTCTTGAAAGGACCGCAAATTTCTTTGGATCAAGAGTTCATAAGAAACTACAAATATTCTTAAGAATTTTTTACAACTTCTCAAGTATGGTTAGGCTGGAAAACCGTTGTGTGCAGGAACTATTGAATCAATGTATTGTGATTTTCATCAGCAACAAATCAACACCTAAAAGTTTAATGGGTATTCTTTGATCAACTGAAGGAGCATTCTTTGGTTCAATCTTGTGCTTTGCTATTTTCATCAGACATATTAATTTACTTGATAAATATTACTTCTTTCTAACTGATACATAGAACCTTTAATGATTTATCATCGTTTGTATTTCAGGAGACCATCACCATTGACCTATCCCAGATTAGTGATGTCAGATATTTCTTTCCTAAGGTGATTCAGCTTGATTAGTTTTGCTTCTTCCCATCCCATTTGATTTGTACTTTCCAAAAATTTCCTTATATGGATGCTAGATATTTTTTCAATGGAGTGTTTTCTTTGACAACCAAGCTGTAAGTTGACATTATGGACATGGACATTCTTGTCCAAAGCTTTCTGGAAATCTTGTAACTGTCAGCCTATCAGTGAGGGTGATTCTCAGGGCTCAAAAAATGAACTAGCATGGTAGTGGCGTTCACAGGAAAGTAGCTGAAATGCTCAAATTTGCTAGGAAGGAAGAAGAGAAAAAGGAAAATGAAATGTTAGGAGAGGGAGAAGGGAAAACAGAAAGAAAGAAAGGGAATGGAAGGAAGGGAAAGAAAAAGAAGAGAAAGGAGAAGAGTTACCATAAGGCAGTATAATGGGAAAGAAGAAGAAAATGTGTTAAGAAGAAGTGACATTGCTTAGCTTGCTACCATGAAAGAAAACATTTTTTGAGCCCTGGTGATTCTCAAAACTCTTGTTATTTCCTCTTGTTGCCACACAGCAATGTTAAGAAGAACTTGACTAAAATTGTCATTATGTGTGATTGGTTATCTTTTGGCTAGAATGACATTGTAGTATTTCATATCAGCTATCTTTTGTTGAGCAAAATATCATGTGTTTTTGTGCTGCATCATTTTGATTCAAGTCATGTACTGTACAAATAATTTTTCTTGTCAAAGCATGATTCTTAAAGAATCCTTGTTTAGACATTTTTTAAAGGCTTCCCCATTTCTCAAGAGTTCATAGTGGCATTTAGAAAATTCTTTGATAATCCTTTTAAAATCATTTGATGTTGCTGAACACAAGGCCTTTGCCATATATTTCCATGTCGCTGCCATACTTTGTGATTCTGTCAGTTGATTGCTTGAAAACTATTAATATTTACTATCCTTCAAGGAAAAAGTTAAAGATACATTGGAGCGACTCAGTAAAGAAACACTGCATGAGAGGTCATTTGCTATTGTGTATGGTAGCAGTTTGGTGGATACTAATTTTCTTCGCCTTGCATCTTGGTCTGTGGACAATGCTAAGGTTACCATTTTAATGCATAAGATATTAGATTTAAGATAAGTTGTCACAACATCTTTTTAAAGTCATGTGTAATCCTTTGAGGGTCATTAAATTGTTAATCCTCTTTATCACACTTTTAAATGTTTGACTTAAAGGCTACCATGATTAGAAGACTTTGCCCTAAGAACATATTCCAACCTGTGCTTGTCAGGCTTGCAAGGTGAAAATTCCAGTGACAAGTTTGCTTTATCGAGGTCTTGCAACAGTATTTTCAGTAGGCTCAAGACATGTCCAAATATACAGTAGCCTTTTGTTGTAAGCAAATTGAAGCTGCATTTGACTTCTGGAAGTCTTCATCTGAACCATGTATAGTGTTGATCATGAAGTCCCTGGCTAGGTGGTTCATTAATCATAGCTAGCATTGTTAAGTTGTTTCTTCAGCATTTTATCATCTCCCAAAATGTCCCTAGTAGTGACCTGTGCATAGTACAGTATAAAGCAATGTTTTCTTTCCTTAGATTTTCTTAGCAATTTCAGCAATAATAGACCTTTTAGCTATTCAGCAGCAGAGCCTGGATTGAGTGTTATTTTTATACATTTTTATACATGAGATTCGATCGAGTGGTGTTAGAGCTTCTATCACTATTGTGCACATTCAAAAATTCTACAAAATGTAGCAAAGTATCGTTCGATTGAGATTCTCTCTCAGAATAGCTAAAAGGTCTATTGTAGATCATTCAAGCGTCAAAATGTTCTTATCAGAATACCAAGAGCTTCAAAGAATCCTCGTGAATTATTTGATTGTGAGATGTAATTAAGTATGAATACATTGGCAGTACAAATATTCTCAAGGATCAGTTCTGTAAGGTTACAAAGCATGGCACTAAGCTGTTCAGTTCTATTATTTTATTTGTGCAAAGTTGTGCAAAGGTATAACTTTTGAAGTGAGAAGCCTCAATGTACTCATCCAAGGAGCCAAATAAGCATTGAAAGAATTCCCAACGATCTGTATTGGAGCAAGGGCTTGAGTCATTTGCAAGTGGAGCAAGCAAAGATGGGGGTCTTGGGGCTGGCCAAAGGAACATTTTTTGCAACATCTCAGTTTAGATGGCTGGAAGACTCACCTGTTGTGATGAACTCACCTTTTGATGAAGCAGTGAATGATAGCAATGGTAGGGCTTGAAATTTTGTTAACAGGACCTCAAATCACCATATAATAGATTACTCTTTAATCTTATAACTCATACATATGTGATAGTTTCTTAATTTACTAACTCTGATAAGTTCTTTGTGTTGTCATTTCTGTAAGCTCGACTTTCACTGCCTTTCCAGTAAAACATGGCACAAACAACGGTAAATTTTTGGGGGAGGCTGCTGACAGGCCAGGGCAATATTGTAAAGTGTTTTAATTCTATTGATGATGATTGGTCGTTTATTCATATTGATGTAATATCTTTTACAGGAATGGATTGATTCATTAAATACCTTAATTGGCATCAGACGATTCCAAAATCCAAGTGTAACTCTCCTTCTGGCAAAACAGTATGCTGTTCTTATAGTTTTTAAGATCAACAAGTACTACCATAAAAGCTCTATTAAGCTCTTGGGGGTTTATTTAATTCAGACACTCCAGAGGGGGCTTAATAGAGAGGGGGATTGTTAGAGAGAGGGGCTTATTTACAAAATCAGATGAAATGGATACAAATGATAGCCTTTCAATTCTTTTACTGCATTTTTTGCAGATTCAACAACACAATTTTACAAGTCAAATGCATGAATTTGGCACAGTTTTATACCAAACAACATCAAAGTAAAGATGCAAGCTTATTTAGCAAAATAAATGGAGAATCTTTGGTAGTTTCTGGAATTTGATATAACTTGGGGGGCTCAATAGAGAAGGGGGGCTTGTTTGAAATTTTGCTTAGAGGTGAGGGGCTTAATAGGGAGGGAGGCTTGATAGAGCTTTTGCCATAAGAGAATTTCATATCATTAGAAATTTCCTCCATTTTCTTTTTAGTTTTTAAATGTGATGAGTAAATGAGTAGAAGGGCTCTAACTTGTTTAGTAGACCATAGTCTTTGATCAAAAGAATATGAGTAGACTTTGTACGTAATGTCTGAACACTGTGAGCATTTGCAAAAGAATATTTCTTCAATGACAATTGATATGAAAAGTATCTTATATGAGATTTGTACAAACTAACACAAGCAGTATTCATTAAGTGTATTCCAATAGTGCTTAGACTCTTTTACATAGCAACTGTTTATTTCATTTGGTCCAAACTTTGAGACAAATCAAGTTAAACCCCGGCATAACAAATTCTGAGTGGAACAAAAAGAAAGTTTGTCGTTTTGGAGTTGCATAAACTGACGCAATTTGCATAAATATTGGTTGGGAAGGGGAGGGGGATTTGATCTTATTATTTGGAGATTCTTGTAACTTTCATGTGATCTGTTATGACAAAATTCATTACACAATTGTTTGGAAGAAAGTTCTGCTTTTGGGTGAATGCAATCTTAACGTGTCAACAAAGCATTTAAACAAGCCGCTTCAATGAACGTGTACAAAGGTAGAAATTTTGAAATGGAAAGTTTCATTTCATTTACCGGGTAAGGGGCCATAGTGCATTGACAATTTCTGCCAAAATCTGCCAAAGTTTGGACCCCCTTGTAGCAAAGAGGCAATAGATATATTTTCTGATAACAATATATTGCTTGATCACCATCTCCCGCAAGTATGATCCTTGATGTCGTAAATGAGGTTTTCTCTTTATTCAGATACGTAAAAGCTTGTGCCATTCGGAGTCCAACTGGAAGGATACCTATAAGAAAGTGAGTAGAAAGAATTACGATATACATATATACCGGGTGAGTAAAAAGAAACCCCTGAGTGTTTCGAAAAGTTTTGCTTCCTGAATATCAAAGCAATATCATATTGAAAACTGTTGTTTTTCATTCCTGTTATGCTCAGTTTTATTCAATAATTTATCTAACTTTAATCGGTCATTCCTACCCATGGATATGGGAGATTTCTGCAGAAAGCCACTTTCAAAATCTCGCCAAAATAGCAAATACGACGAGCAAATTGCCCTGGTTTTCCGTCCTAACAATGATGACATTTACTTGTATTCACATATTTTATCTTCTTTGGAGAATGGAATGCGTCCATGAATAAGCTATTCATACCAGGGGGAAGACTCTTTCATCGACCCAAGAGGATGAAATTCGAACAATAATCTGGGGTTAGAGGATGAAATTCGAACAATAATCTGGGGTAAGCAAGTATGTTTAATGAGAAAATAAGCACGGTTTATTTTGGGCTAAAATGGGCCTAAGTTGAAAATTCGAGAAGGTTTCACCGCACCACAGCTTCCAAAATGAAATGGCTCGTTATTCTTCGAATTTGGGAAATAAATTGCAAATGATGATCGGGATAGGTAACCAATATGGTTTTACGTCGAATTTTGACATGCCGCGGCCGTTTACTCCACGCAAATGGAGTTACGGCGCAAAATGGCGAACAGCCAATCAGATTGTCGAACGGCCTCTTGTATCCAGGGCCGCCGAGAGCGAGGCCGGGCCCCGGGGCAACTAGTGGATGCGGGTCCCTTGCTTGACAGTGAGACATGATAATTCAATTTTCAACTCAATTTCATTCGCAAAATACAAGTTGTTACAAAATTCAGTGGTATCCTACGCGACCCAAGTAAAGCATTGCTTATCTAGCTTGGGCCGCCATTGAAAATAAGAATAGAAATAAGATGATAAAGTTAAAATAAGCACAAACATATGGTATCGTATAATGAGGTAAGATACAGAGCTACATGAAGGTATCTAGATTTGTGAGGAAGGAGGTGGGTTGTATGATATTGATACTAAAATTTGCACTCTTTTAGTTAACATTTGTCAATGAAGCTTTTCTTGAGTTTTTTAGCGAAGGTTTAAGGGCTTTAGATGTCTTTAATCTGAGAGGGAAGTTCATTCCACAAACATACTCCTTTATTGCCTATCATTCCCCCAATGTTTTGCTTACTCGAAACATTTTATAGTCGTTACTTTGAAAGGTTCGTACAACTACTTTCATAAAAAACGCAAGGGAGAATTCCGTGAAGATTGTGCAGCGGTGTAGCTGGGGCAAATCAAGTGAAGACAGGAAAATGAAGGGGTCTGGGGGCGAAGCCCCCAGGAAACTTTTTGAAGCCGCGCCCTTTACTTTAACTAAGAATGCATCTCCCAACATCATGCTCGCCATTGGTTATAAAGAAACGTAGACAATTTTGTGACACTTCTTGTATAAATCAAAGTGCGATGACAAATTTTTGAAGAAGCATCTTTTACGTTGGCTTTGAAGGGGGAATTTCACTCCCAATTCTCTCGTACTACTTTGGCAAGAATCCGTTTGTTTTAAAGAAAAATCAATCAAAAATCTGTAAAAGTCCTTTTTTCTCCAGGTGTTAAAACTAAAGTCTTGGGAACATTTCTCTGAAAAATTCTTACCTAACCAATGCCCCGCCAGGACCGTCTTTCGTGGGGGGAGGCAATTGCCCCCTCATACTCTCCTTGTGGTGATGCTACTGAAATCGTGGATCTTTTCATGGAATTTGAGACCAATAGTGCGAAACAGTGTCGATCCTGATTGATTTCTAGTTTCAAAATAATGTAAGGCAAGAACATATATTTAAACTAATATCTTTCTGACAGAGCTTATTTATTCAAAAACATAGGTAATGGCATGAGCAATAGTTCCTGCGTTCGTTCTCAATATGATTTAGCGAAATCTCTGGAATAGATAATGAATTGAGGCCTGTGATGTTATTGCAAAGTGCAAAGGACAAGGACAAACGCCGTAGCATCTTGCAATATGATGAAAGATCTATTAGGTACCCTGGTGCTAGCAAATTCTTGGAACAACATTCCCTCGAAAATTAAACAATCTTCTTCAGTGATGAGTTTCGTCATCAACTAAAATTACACCTGTTCTCTTCGAATTAGCAAGTTTAGAATTTGAGCTGTTTTGCTTTTGCATCAATCAATCTCAAAATGTTTAAGATGTTTCAAATTGAATGATAGGCTTTTAACGAAGGCGGTGCTCTCTCCTCGATTAGTTTATCCACTGAGAGAGCCCCTCCTTTAAGGAAGTTCTTCTCCATTCTAATTTCTGGTGCTCTATGTAATCTTGTTGTAATTTTGTCATCTTCTGTGATATGTCATATTGTAAGATTTGTAAATTTCATTGGTTTAAATGATTTTTGTACGTAGTTGAATTTTCTAAAATGAAGCTAAGCTGAACTAACAGAGAAAGTTCGATTTTACGGGCCCCTTGTGGGGCCCAGCTCGTAGCCTGCGTGCAGACAACACCCAGGGAAAAGGTATAGTCTGCGCAACACCGCTCAATATCAAGTATTGTATGAGTCAGCATTTCATTTCAATTGCATTTTGAATGGCCCTTTCTACTCAGCGTTTGTGTATTGTCTGCCGTAGGGTACTTAAAATTCCAGAGTATTGTGTTGTTAACGTAATTTGCTTAGAGCACAAAGCGAAGCCTGAGATTTAATCACATGATAACCGTTCTCAAATCTGATTGCTTCCTTGTTTCGCAGGAAAGCGATATTATTGGCTGTTGCAACAATGCATTTTCTTTGTAATCACATAAATGCTGAAGCACGTACTACACAACAGCGAGCGGCGTTACGCAGACTATACCTTTTCCTTGGGTACAGTCTGCACGCAGGCTACCCAGCTCGATGATATCATGCAACATACGATGGAAAGAAAAGCTGCTGTTTCTACGGGCCCCTGGCGGGGCCCGGGCCCCGGGACAGTTGCCCCGGCTACCCCCCTCTCGGCGGTCCTGCTTGTATCCCAGAGTAGATGGAGAGCAACGAACTCACTCTGGGGACGAGATTGTCAATAGTGTTATTATTTTATATTTAGGGTTCAGCAGCCGTTCAAATAGTGACCCATCTGGCAGAACTTTTGAAACTGTTTTATTTCATCAGTAGGTTACCAAAGCTGAAAACATTTTTCTAGCTGCCTGCCTGCAGGAGAAAACAGTAACCTGCAGATTCCAAAATATCTCGCGAAAATAACTTTTTGAGGGTTGATAGAACATGTTTAACATCTGAAGCCGTCACGAACTCGTTTGTCTTAAACAGTCTCGGTTGCTATAACCGTCCAAAAGCCCAGGACTGGTTAACAATTAGGACGAAAGCTTCTTTGATGTAAATTTTTCATATGCAATGACTTAATTTGAATTTACAAGTCGATATCGCTCGTTGTCAACTTTCTCCTGGCTGGAAGCACATATTTTTTATAACTGGCCTATATTTATCTCAACAGTAATCTAAAACATACATTATAAATGACAGAAAACACTTAGGAGTGCAGTTGAATAATCTGAAGTCAAGAAGAGCTATCAGAAGATCTGAATTTGCAAATCGATTATTTTCGCCCTTTTTATAGCTTCAAGAACGTATTTAATTCTTGCTGCAAAACGTGTATTTTAAATTTGACCATATTTAACATAATGCTAATGTAGAAGATACACAGTATGTCAGGGTAAGCATGTTTAAGTATAACAGTGACTCCACCACAAGTTATGCAGTGCATCTAACTAAAGCATGCATTAAATGCCAGATAAGGCACTTAAAAGGTCTGGAGATAGTAATCTGTCTGGTGCTAGATATTTTGGTTTTGTAAATTGAATGCCATTAATCATCTCATTTTGCTTGCTGCAAAAAAGTGTTCTTAAGCAGGCAGTTCGAAAGTAACAATTGTGTAAGACGCACGTTTATATATATGAAAAAAGCATTTTAGGTTTTAAAGGATAAACGTTTCTTAAAGAGTTGCTGGAGAATTTGAAGTTACAAAATATGCTACATAAATTACGTTGAATGAAGTCTATAGCCTAGAGCTTGAAAAACTAAACGTTTCGTGCTTGACCCTTCATCAGTAGTACAAAATATGCTGAATTAGTTTTCTTCGTCGTTCAAACTGTAGAATTTGTTTCATGTATCCATAGTGTATCCAGAGTCCATTCAAACCTTGACCGTAGACTAACTACCTCAGTCCCAGTTTCCGCTTCGTTCATTGAATTGGATGCCGCCACTGCGCTTCATCTGGGCCTGATAATCAAACTAACTGAAAATCCAGCCACAATCGCCGCAAAGATGGCGCGACCAATGAGATTGCAGAGTTCCAAACAATAATTGACTATGCTCAAACTGACCAATAGGATATCAAAATTTCAGCCTCATTCCCAGAATTAGCCTTCCTTCAGTCACGAGGCTTCAAAAGTGATGAAACATACAAGGATTGCTGTCGGTTGCTGTGGTGAAATCCGGTGAAATCGGAAGAATAATTTGGCCGTTAAAGGCAGATTTCCCATGCTAAAGTGAATTAATCTCCAAGCAGTACACGGAAAAAGCATTCATCTTGACGCAGATTTGTTTGGTTTTCTTTTCAACCTCAACGAAATACGAATTTCAGGCGTTTTATAAGTGGCGAGTTGTGATCGTGTAGAATGGGCCTAAGCTCTGGTCTTCCGGCATCAATGTGAGGCTCATCAATTTCTGGCCGGATTTTCGATCGGTTTGATTATGAGTCATAGTTATAACGATTATCAGCCTATCAAGGAGCGAAACTACGACGATTTTCGTAAGTCTACCTTGACCCCGAGCCTCCCCCAGAGGTCCTTAGGTCCTATTTCCATGGAGCTAATGCTCGCGAGCATATTGTTTGAATTGGAAAGAAAGTTACAGCTCTGCTTTGCTGTGTGGAAATAAGGCTTAAGTGGCTTTCTCTAGGAGATCCCTTGTGACTTCAGAAGAGCTTAGATACCAATTTGAGCAACGTTAAGTTGAAAATCGACGTGTCGGCTATCAAGGGATATATTTTCCAATGTTATTGCTTCGATATCGAGCAACGGCAGCACTGATACTGTACTCCCAACTTTTTGCACCAGGAAAGTTAATCCAATTTCTCGCATAGCTGGCATATAGCCGTTATTTTGCTCTAAGGCAGAGCCCTTGGGTTTCTAAACTTATCCAAACACTGTATCTTTAACAAGATAAATCATACTGAGGTCCAGGAATGATAATCTAGAAGTCTAAAAATGTGTTTGATAAATCTTTGTTGGCTTTGTCTATTAAAGCTTGGTCTATTAAAGCTTGGTCCAATTTTGACGAAACACCTGCAGGAGGCTTATCAAAAACTTATCGGTACTTTGTATTTCAAATTGAATACTTAGACTATTATGCAAATGTTTATTTTACGCAGATTATCTCAATGAAAAGCAGGATATTTTATGAGGATCGGCTTGGCGGTATTACTGATTGAACTCTTTTTGAGCCCAGTTTCAACACAGCCATTAGGTTGTTGGAATCTTTGATCTTATAACAGATTTCGCCTTTTGTTATGTCGTGAGGATAATTCCATTTAATTGGAGATGGCTATGAGTATGAGCGAGAGGGCACCCAGTGTGTAGTAGTTTGAAATTTATATCAAAAGCGGGCCACCTTAACTTACTGTTTTTTTGTGTTTTGAACTTGTTTGTATTTGGTACAGGACCACCTTTCGCTGTTTCGTAGTTTTGAAATTTTTCGGTAGTGAGCCATTTTAAGTACAGAGCCACTTTAATCATAAAGCTCTAATTACGCTTTGCGATTGAGGTGGCTCTGCACTGAAGGTGTATCTCCACGTAAAAATTCAAAATTACGAAACAGTGAAAGGTGGTTGTATACCATATGAAAATAAGTTCAAAACACAAAAAAATAGCAAGTTAAGGTGACTCGTTTCTAATAATATAAATTTCAAACTGCTACTCACTGGGTGTCCTATCGCTCATGCTATGAGCTATCTGCTGAATCAGTTTTCTTCAAGTTGCAATTTTTTCATTATCCAAAGGGAGAGAAAACATGAGGTCAAACCACAATTTTGACTTTGCTGGAGAACATCATCATCACCATCATCATCATCATCATCATCATCGTCGTCGTCGTCGTTTTCGTCGTCATCATCATCATCATCATCATCATCAGCATCATCATCATCATCATCATCATCAGCATCATCATCATCATCATCATCATCATCATCATCATCATCATCATCATCATCATGATCATCATCATCATCATGATCATCATCATCATCATTCTTCATTCATCATTCATCATGCACTCACTTTTACAGGAGTATAATATCAAAGGAATAATGTGATCTAAAGAAAACTTAACTAATCTTAACAAAATACATAATCAACTTTTAGAAGTAATGTTTTGGAGCAATCACTTATTGTGCCTTAGCCATAAACCAGCAGCCACTTGTTCGATTGACTGAATCACGTCTTACCTATGGAACTGTGTAAAACCTTAGGCAATCAAAGCTACGTCTCCTTCTCAGCATCTGCACAGGCGGGGCACTCTTTTTTTAGGACATCCCGTATAGTTTTGAATTCTTATTTGTATTATACTTTGTATACTATTACATGGTAACTCGTGATGTTTTATTTAACGGACACGGTCAGTTGGTAACGGAAGAGTCTGCTTTGAAAGCGAGAGTTTACCATAATTTAGTTTCGTAAAAACACGTTCCTTACGTAAATCAATAAAAGATTAGACCGATTTCACCGTGGTCATAAATTGAATGACCTCGCTTTGATCACATTCAGCTGCCTACGGGGAAGATCCTTGGCTTGTCACAGTCTACATCATGTGACTACGCCAGCTGCAATTGTGAAATGGCTAACAATATATAAAGATCCTGCTTTCGAATCTTCTTTGAATAAAGTTAGCTTCAAAGCCAACGCAGCTACTCACGTAGCATTACTCCACCAGCACCGTCAACGTTTGCTCATTTGATGTCGTTGTACTGATGTTGTTGTTGTTGTTGCTTCAGTGGGGGACTTCTTTCTCTAGAGCTGTAAAATGGCAAAAATTCTCAGCCGGGTTTCGATCAGAATATGGCGAATAGGAAGATGGTCTCTACGATATGGCTTGAAGAAACAATAATCTAAGTACTGATGTCTAGTTAATAGTACACCATTCTGTAAAACTGCTTTTGGTGGCGTATTAGGCTCGGTGGTTTCGATAGCAAAATAGCTGGTGCCGTAACCTTAAGACCAATTGTTTGTTTTAAGCCCGATTGTTTAGACGATATATGTATATATATATATATATATATATATATATATATATATATATATATATATATATATATATTCAATCTTAAAATTTACATGACAAAATTACTAAATACAAAACTACTTTACAATACTACGATGGCGATACCAAGAGGAGCAAAATACAATGACAACCCCGAGGCCTTAAAAAAAGAAAAATTAAAAAGAAAAACATTTAAACGAAAACCAGATAGAACTATTAAGAAAGATATAGAACAAAAAATAAACAAAACAAAAAGGCGTTGCAAAGAAAGAGTGCTTGGTGGTTGCGTGGTTTGTAGCAGAGTTTGGAAAGAGCTTAATCTAAACGACCGGTTTCCTTGATGAATTGTAATGTTAGCTCGAGTATATTCCTGTTAACATCATTAGGGAGGTTTTCATCACCATACAATAAGAGCTGCGTTAGAACCTCATTTGAAAGATTAGCATATCCAAATGGTCGTAACAGTGGAAGAATTTCAGCAAGAAGGTTTTTGTCGTTGAACTGCAAATGATGGGCAAAGCAACAAAAAGTGCTCCGTATCCTCAACACCATCGTTGGTAGGGCACATTGGGTTTACAATGTCCTTAAAATTATGCCTGAATTTGTGAAAATTCAATTTGCTGAGACCCACTCTAAGCTGAGTAAGGTGTGATAATCCCATTGGGTCATGGATCCCGAAAACAGATTTTGCAGTCGATAATGATTCAGTGTGAGGCAAATTCACAGCAAAGTACCGGTGGGCCAGAAAAAAGTTCCCACTTTTGAAATTCATAGCACCAAGAGTACTACACTGATTTGATTAATTCAAAATTCAGTTAAAAGCCAAAAGATTGGAGTATTTTGTGACTTTTCTGGCCTGTGAGCACTAGAAATGTAGGTAAATTCAACTTTTCAAAAGTTTCATGGTTGCAAAATGAGCGAAAAAGGCGTAAAATTCTTGATCAAGTCACAAGGGACTCCTAGCACAGAACAATAAAGAATATGCAATTTCTCATGCTTAAGAGATATCGTCCGCACAGTTATTGCCATGGGATTGAAAATCATCAATGTTTGTTCAAAAATCTCATGTCTTGCATATTTTCAGAGAGATGAATCGCCCATGCGTATTGTTCTATATGGAGATAGTCCTTACGATTTGATTAAGTGTTTTAGGCCCTTTTCAGCCATTTTGCAATTTTTAACAAGGGCTGAGCCCACCACTCGGCCACACCACACCACCACCAACCGGCCTGGACTATAGCTGCATTCCTTTTTCTTTCCAGTGTGTGCAAGTGCTTGAACGCAACAAGATATGAACAGCGATTCTATGATGGCTTGCAAACACTCCAACTGCCCCACGAGAAGAATGATGAAATTGACCCAGACGAATTCACGATGGATCATTTCTATAAGCTGTACACCTTCCTTTGCCCAAGACAGGACATTGATCAGCTCTTTACAAAGAAGTAAGTAATCATTGTTATCATAGGAATCAATTGTAGGAAACAGTGATATTAGGTGGTCTTAGGAATCAATGACTTTAGCTGGTAACTATAGAAATTGATCTTATGAAGCGGTCATAGAAAGCAATCGCGGGAAAAAATCAAAGAGATCAGTCATAGAAAGCAGTCATAGAAATCAGTCAAAACAAGCAATCAGAGAAGTCAGTCTTTGCAGTCATTGCGTGAAGATTATAGAAGGCAGTCATGAAAAGCGATCATCGAAATCAGTCTTTGCAGTCAGAACAGGAGCATCATACAAATCAGTCTTTGCAATCATAGCATGACGATCATAGAAGGCAATCTAAGCAGGCAATCATAGAAAGCAAGCATTGCAATCATAGCTTTAGGGTCATAGAAAGCAGTCACAGAAATCAGTCATCGCCCGATAATTGCATCAGGAATTTAAGGAAATGATTTACTGTGGTTAAGACAGTAATGGCAAACAGTTGCATCTAATATGGCGATTATCTAATGCGTAGACTTTTATTGGTATTTGATTTGCCTGCAGTATGGTTCCCAAAAGGCTGTGAAGTGGCTTTGTAACTAAAACTGGAAAGTCATGAAAGCATTACGGATGCACGCTCGTTGAGCGGAGGATGATTGCTTAATATGAGAAATTGTTCGAGTTTTTATAGAATTACTTGGTACCGCGATCAGCAGGCCATACCCACCTTCCGTATCAATGAATCTTTGTCCAGGTGAAATCACAAAATTTACGTATTTCTACGGGCAATAATGCACTTTGTGTGGCCCATAGCATGATCAAAATTTTTTGTTTCACTTCCACGGGAGTGCAAGAAAAGCTTGATAGCTTTTCCCTCGTTCTTCTCATCAAACATAACATTCTACTGGAGCTTTGTCACCAGCACAGGACCCGCAATTCTGCAAATATTTGAAAATGACACCCTTAATGCCGCAACTTTTTGAAAAGGGGGCACCCCAAAAATGGCACACTTCCGTACCACAAAGATGCTAAGATCCCCCCCCCCCCCGCGCCACCGAAGATCAAAGCAAGTCATCAGATACAATTGTACAGAGAAGTGTTGAGAACAAAACATCTGGTGTTATTTGGATATAGCAAATCAGGCGATCCCCCCGTAATCCAGTCGAGTTGCATGTCTCAAAATGCCAATTTAACGGAAATATTGACGTCATCTAATAAATCCGCCCTGCCGTGTACAGGAACAGTCTTCACTCGTTGGGGAGACGAAGTTCTGACCATGTCGTTTTAAAATATTGTCTCAGCTATGTTGTGAGCCTATCAACGTTTGACTCACGTTGTCATGCGCATCGCTGCTTTTCTTTCTTCGTCCAATTAGCGGTCAATCCAATTTGCATATTACTTCATTGACGTAAAATGTCATTGCGCATTCGATGTGGGGTGCTTTGGGGGATTCCGTAAAGGTGATCTGAAGCGAAAATTTTTATTGATGCAAATGTATAGCACTTTTGAATGATAAAGAATGTCGTTTATAATTTTGTGATACCTTGTTTCATTTTCGAATTATGCACTATTTTGTATGATTGGCTGATGACGTCATTTTGTTGGCAAAAAGCAAAGAAAATGTACCAGGCTGACTATGTTTCCAAAAGAAAATTGACTCAAAGAACTTTTCATAAATTGACATACCTTTCTAAACATCATGTCTGTCCATGAGACAATTTCTTATACATTTATTCAGCTCAAATTAAATGTCTCCGACAACTGTAACCTTTCGAAGGTTAGATACAGCTATCTTTCAGTATATCATCCTAGTAATTTGCAAACAAAATGACGTCATCAACTGAAACTTTATATTAGTGGATAACTTGAAAACGAAGTGAGATATCAAAGAAATTTAAATAGGAGTTCGTATCATTCGACAGTGCCGTTAATTTGAATCAATAGAAATTTTCGCTTCAGATCACCTTTAAAGGAATTGAGTCCACATAAATACTGGAACAACATTAACGCCGTCTTGAAATTTGGCTGACAAAACGCTGACGGCCCTTTGTTATACGACAATAGTGCTTAAGTCATTGGCAGTGGAGACCAAGGACTTCTTAATCCTTGTATTAGCCTAAGGAATTTTTTTGTTAAATTTCTGTGGGATTGAGTGACAACTTTTGTTTCATGATTGAAAAGAAGTTGATATTGTTCATGAGAGCCCTATTTATATGGACTCAATGCCTTTAAGGGTCACTACTTAGCATTTTCGCATCCCCAACAAGGTGCGAAGGCCAAGCCTCTGCTGTTATTGTTCTTATTGTTTCCTTTTGAAACTTACTTCCCAATTTCTTTTTCAGGTGTGGTGGACGAGCGCCATTCCTTAAAGTCAAGCAATTTGTTGACTTTTTGAACGAAGAACAACGCGATCCTCGGCTGAACGAGATATTATTTCCTTTCTATTGCACGGAAAAAGCTGCGAATCTTATCAAAAAGTATGAGCGAACACCGGAATTATCGCAGACAAGTAAGTTTTGATAGAAATGAACGTGCACCTTAGCGAGCATAGGTTCCAAATCTTTAAATCTACGAAAAAAGGCGGGTGTAAAATTCAATAACCTATTTCTTTGATCTGAATTACTTGAAGGAAACTTCAGCCACTTTTCTATGATTCTACCGTTGGACTTTTCAGAAGCCTTGAATATTTGTCGAAATTACAGCCTATTTTATATTTCAGCTCATTTTATGATGTGACGTCATCAAATTTGTAAATCACAAACCAGAAGAGTGAAGAAGTTTTGCTGGATACCATATTTTAGGCATCCAAAAACTATGGTTTTCTTCAAAATTATTTTACCTTTTGTCAAGGGGTTTAGAAATTACGATAGTTCAAAGTTTTTTTCGAAAATTTTCTTGAATTCTTAACAAAGAAGAAAAACACTGTAATTCTGAAATATTGAAGATTTCAGAAAAGTCCAACGGCAGATTTACTGTAAAATAGTTCAAGTTTCTTTGAAGCCATTCAGTTAAAAGAAATAGGTCATTGAATTTTACACCCAGCTTTCTAAAGATTTGAAACCTATGCTATCTTAGCGCAGTGTTGCTTTGTTATTGATATAATTTGCCTTGCAAATGCGTTTCTAAAGTATTCATTCCACAGTAAACTTACTGACTTGGATGTGAAAATTTGTTCAGTTAAAATCGATCCTTCCATTCCGTAGTTACGAGAAATTTTAGTGAAATCGCATTTTTATCCACATACATAATCATGGACGTACGTATTTTTCTTTTCGATGTAGAATGTTTTGTTGCATAAGAAAAGAGCTTGAATTTTTAAATCTATTTGTTTGAAATCTGTCTTTCCTTCCATACTTACAAGTGATTTTAGTAAACTCATGTTTTCCAAGATTGCTAAAATTAAGCTTTGTCCATTTCCCTGGAAATTCGCAGAAAGTTTTACAGTTAGAGTAAAGTTTTTGTCATAAAACAATGCATTAAGAATTCAAACTATCTTCGAAAAATTTTGTTTAAGTTTTAAGGTAAATTTAAATTAGCGGTCTTACTTTTTAGGGCTTGAAAGGGCCTCTGCAGCCAGCATACCTTGCACATGTCATATCTATGTTGGCTCTGTTTTCATGGACCATGAAAACAATATTGAGAAAGAGTCCAGATGAGGATGTATTCACAAAGCATGCCGGTTTAAAATCTAAGGCCCCTTTAAAATCTAAGTTGATTCAGATAATTTTTTTTCAACAGTTCGTTTCGGAATCATTCATAAATCTTGTGTTTTAATCTACAGATCGGATGGGTTTTGATGGTCTTGCACGATTTCTTATGAGTGAAGATAACCTCATAATGAAGAGCGACTATTTGGCGGAGCAAACTGATCCCAGTTACCTTAGTTATCCACTCTCCCATTATTTTATTCATTCATCGCACAACACGTATCTGACAGGTAAGTGAAACTATTTAATGTATCGCAATAAATCAAACCTTAGTACGGCCAGAAATATTCTTTGTAACAAAGTACAGAACAAGGACAGATTTTGTAGTACAATAAAAACAATTGCTTTAATTGACATCCAAATTCAAAGCGATTAGTAACTGTAGACAAAGGAAATTCTCTCTACCAGCAAATCAAAACAAATGTAGCTGCAAAAAGTTGCCTCGAAAGAAGGAGGACAGTTTCTCGCCTTGTGCAAGCGAAATTGGTTTGTAAGAGAAGGTATGTACTTATAACCAAAAAGAAAGGGTAAATCTAAAGTTGTGTCTCACGGATTTCGCTTATTTGATTCAGGAGCTGTTTGGTAACTTTCATTTTAGACGGCAATACCCAGGAATTATAATGCCTTCTGCTCGGCTTCTGAATCAAATAAACAAATCCACGATACAGAACTTTACCCACCTTCTTTCATTATAAGCGCATAACTTCTCTGCACCTTTCGCTGGCACAAGGCGAGAGTTTACCCAGCCGGTTTCAGGGCAACTTTTGCGGCTGTGCTTGTTTTGATATACTGGGGTTGAGAGAATTTCTTTTGTCTGCAGTCCGCATTCGCTGCGAATTGAGGTTTCAATCAAAGCAAATGCTGCTATTGTATTACAAAATCTGTCCTTGTTACAGCGCATGCCTTTCTTTGTTTACTTTATTATTATCATTATTATTGAATTATCGCACACTGATAAAAATGTCATTTCATTCAGCGGTAATGTCTTCTTGATATTGGTGACAGCAAGTCTCCTCAATTTTCAAGGACTTTCCTCAGGATCCGTGCAGATTGCAGGATTACAGTCTTCTGCATTTCTTCAATTCTGGTCTCAATTCCCAGTTCTTCTACTCTCCTCTTGATGTCTTTTGGTGGTGTTCCTAATGCCCCAATGACTATGGGTACTACTTTTACTTTCATATTCCATAATTTCTGGAGTTCTCTCTTTAAGTCCTGGTATTTCTCTACTTTCTCTTTCTCCTTCTGCTCTATCCGGGTATCATATGGGATGGCAAAATCAACGATAGTGCAGTTGTTTTCTTCCTTCTTGATCAAAATTAAGTCTGGCCTTCTAGCTTCAATTACATGATCGGTCTGGATGGTAAAGTCCCACAGTACCTTGCAAGTATCATTTTCAACCACACTTTCTGGCTCATGGTTGTACCATTTCTCGCTTACATGTACCCCCAAACTTCCTGCATATGTCCCAGTGGATTCTTCCGACCCAATCATGTCTATTCTTGTATTCTCTCTGCGCCATTTTGCTGCATTCGCTGATGAGATGATTAATAGTTTCATCAACCTTACCGCACATTCTACATCTACTGTCCTCCTGTGTTTTGTCGATTTTGGCTTTGATGAGGTTCGTCCTAATGGCTTGCTCTTGAGCTGCTAGGATGAGAGTCTCGGTCTCCCTCTTGATGCCACTATTTTTCAACCATTTCCACCTTTCCTCTCCAGCAGTCTCCTCAGTTTGTCTAATAAATTGGCCATGTAGGACTGTCTCCTTCCAGTTTTCCTTGCGCTCTTTTGCTCTTCGATCTTTATATTGTTTCACTGTTTCCTTCACTTCCATGTCCGATCTTTTAGCTGCACTCAACAGCCGTTCCTTGCTCTCTTGTACGTGTCTCTCTAGTCCAATTTTTGATGTTTCTATCGTATCTTCGACGCTGATAAGTCCTCTACCACCTTCATTTCGCGAAATATACAGCCGGTCCACATTGCTTTTTGGATGGAGTGCTTTGTGCATCGTCATTAGTTTCCCAGTACGTCTATCTAATTCTTGAATCTCTTCTTTCCTCCAGTCTAGAAAGGGAGCAGAGTATCTTACCACTGAAACAGCCCATGTATTAATTGCTTTAATGATGTTATTTCCATTTAACTTTGTCTCTAAGACTTTTCTCACTCTTCGCTTATACTCTTTACTGACTCTTTCTTTCATCTCAGACGTATTTATATCATCTAACTCTTGAACACCTAGGTACTTGTAGCTTTCGTCTTCTTTTAGATTCCTGATCATTTTGTCGTCTGGCAAAGTAATGCCATCTGACTCGACAATTTTTCCTCTTTTCATAACAAGTGATGCACACTTTTCGAGACCAAACTCCATTCCTATGTCTGAGCTGTAAATTCTGACTGTCTGTATCAATGATTCTTGGTCTTTTTGGGTCTTTCCGTACAACTTGAGATCGTCCATATACAGTAAATGATTGATCTTAACCTTATTTGATGAAAACTCATACCCAGGTGCTGCATTTCTTAAGATGCTCGTAAGTGGGATCATTGATATGACAAACAACAAAGGTGATAAGGCATCCCCTTGACAGATCCCTCTCTTTATTCTTACTTCTCCTAATATTTCATCTTTACACATGATTTCCACTCTCCACATTTATTTCCACATCATCATCATCATCATCATTATTATTATTATTATTATTATTATTATTATTATTATTATTATTATTATTTTTATTATTATTAAATTCTTTAACGTTGGTATTTACAACAGCTTATATACAATAGCTAATTCAAACCAACTATCTACAAAGGAAAAAATTTACAATAATATAACGAAAACAAGTATATTTACATCGATTTATTGTTCGCGGAGGGATTTCCAGAGGTATTTGATCTAACAACAGTTTTTGCATGTGCAGTTTTCACCCTTCCATTCTTTTATCGATCTTTTGAAACGTACAACAGATGGCGAGTTTTTTATAGTGTCAGGTAGGCTGTTCCAGAGCATGCTACCTCTAAAGGTCAATGAACTGGTTCCATAAGTTGTCGTTTTCGCTTGTGGCAGCATCAAAATTTGCCAACATATATTGTAATGGTCACCAACATGTATTGTAATGGTCATTCAAGTACTAAGGCAAACTGTTTCGTTTGCTTGGCTGTCGAAAAAGTGACTTTCATTTTGGTGACTTTCAAGGTTAAAGGGACGAAAATCTTTGACCTCCAATTTCACGAAAAGGTCTCAGAAACCTTGGTCACGTTATGAAGAATCTTCTCACGCAGAGCGATACGTGGGTAACTGTCATCTCCCTCAAGACGTTAGAAAGTGACCTTTACATAGTTTTACGATGATATACTTTATGCTGAATTGAGGCCCATTTTCCTGCATCTCGAAATCAAGGATATTTTCAAAATTTACATATTTTGAGAAACATTGGAAACGACAAAATTTTTGTTTTATAGAGGTAAAACTATGAATGATTTCATTTTAGGACGCCAGTTTCATGGCAAGTCATCCGTTGAAATGTATCGACAATGTTTACTTGCTGGCTGCAGGTGGGTCCTTCCTTTCTTAGTCTCTGCAGTTTCAATGAAGCAGTGTTTCAACCAGTCAGTCAGTTGAAAATGTATCAATCAGTGGATTAGGTCTTTGCATAGTCTGTCATGAAAGGAGCCGATACGTATATCCTCTGAACGGAAACCTTTATTTGAAGGCAGTCGATAACTCATTTACCCATTGAAGCTCTGATCATCGTAGAATTAAAGCATTTTCTATATTTCAAAGAAAGGAAGTAGGAAAGGCAGTACTTAAAGTTTTGATGAACATTAAGAGTACCATGAATTCTAAAATGAATCGAGAAAATTCAATAGTTTTCTTGGCAAAACCTCGAGAGATTTATGAAGGTCTTCAGTCTGCTAGCGAGCCATATTCTGTAGCTTTTATGGTTCTTGATTTGGTAAAATCACAGCTTCAAAACTAGGAAAAAGATACAAAACGCTGCAGTTCTCAAATTATGTTGATATAAAAAATGGTGCCACTTTGGTTATTATCTGCGTTTACACCATTAATTGACACTATCAATTCTAAAGCTTTGCAAATATTTGTAGCTAATACTTTTTAAATGTGTTCTGTTTGCTTACAGATGTATTGAATTGGATTGCTTTGATGGCCTGGGTGATGAACCAATCATCACCCATGGAAAAATGTTTTGTACCAACATTCTTTTCAAAGTATGTGGAGACCTTTTACACACTATATTTTGTCGCACTTGCGGTGAAGCTAAGCTGGTATCGAAATTTGTAGAAGTCACGAGATTTTTTGAAATATTGCATGGCCTCAGGTTTTGCAAGTTTTTTTGCATGACTAGTTTGTACCATTGCAGATCTCATGTGACAGCTCGTTTGCAATGGGCTTTAGGCCCGTTGATTCATGGATGTTTTATTTGCTTGGTAAGGCATAAATTGTTCCTAAATATGGTGCTTCAATTTTTTTACTACAGGATGTCATAATGGCAATCAAAGAAACTGCATTCGTAACGTCCCCATTGCCCGTTATCTTGTCATTTGAAAATCATTGCAGGTAATTGTGCGTTTTTTCATCTGCGTATGCAGGGTGTCTAATAAAACTGTGCTTCATTATTGTGGCGTTGTGGAGGAGTAGTAGCATTCATTGTCTCGGTTTCTGCATAGTTGCATTCTTGTTTGAATCAAGCAGTCAGGTTTGGATCCCGTGTAAAGGGGCTCTAAGTTAAAGCCTTTTCCAGTAAGGGATCGTCTCCAAATATTCGTATCATATTCGACTCGGCCTTGCAGCTAGCTGATGAATTTATGGAATATTTCACAGCAAAAATAGAGAAAATTCAGGACTTCATCGACCAAACTATTGCTGCTAATGATCATGATTGTAACAATGTGGAAGAACTGAAATATAAGAACTCTATGTCAGCCTTCAGTATGCTTTCTGAGGCAAATGTTAATGATCTCATAATAAAGTCACCAGCAACATTTTGTGATTTAGATCCAGTCCCAACATGGCTTCTAGGTCGTTGCCAAGAAATTGTTATAAAAGTCATGACTCAGATCATTAACAAATCACTGCTATCAGCAGTTATGCCTGAAGATTTTAAATTGGCATTACTAATTCCATTATTAAAGAAGATTGGACTTGAAATCATAAAGCCTAATTTTCGACCTGTCTCCAATTTACCTTATGCTTCTAAAATGATTGAAAGGGCAGTTGCAAATCAAATGGTTGAGCACATGAAACAGAACGACTTATTTGAACCTTTGCAATCAGCATACCAGGAAGGTCATAGTACTGAGACTGCTTTATTAAAAGTCCAAAATGATTTACTTGTGGCTATGGACAATCAAAGGGTTTCCATTCTTGTATTACTCGACCTTTCAGCTGCTTTTGATACTGTAAATCATCGTTTGCTCCTGAAACGACTTAATGAAAGATGCGGTGTAGTGGGAGATGCGTTAAAATGGTTTGAGTCTTATCTAACAGATCGTTCTCAAACTGTTAAAGTAAAAAATGTAACATCGAAGAAAATGACTCTGTCCTGTGGTGTTCCTCAAGGTTCAGTATTGGGACCATTGTTGTTTCTGGTTTATACATTGCCATTAGGAGACATTATGCGTAAAAAAGGACTGCAGTTTCACATTTATGCTGATGATACACAAATTTACATGTCATTCACACCTAATATTGACTGCATAAGTTTCTCTATATCAAGAATCGAAGAGTGTATCAAAGATATTGAAGCGTGGATGCTGATAAACAGGCTTAAGCTTAATGGTGACAAAACTGAAATGCTGATTGTTGGCACCCATAAACAATGCAAGAAACTCTCAAACATATCCATTAATGTTGGAGGTAGTGTCATTGAACCCAGTGAAAAAGCGAGAAATCTTGGCGCTGTTTTTGATACGAATTTGACACTGAAATCACACGTGAACGCATTGTGCAAATCAGCTAGATATCATCTGCACAACATTAGCCTTGCTCGAAGATACCTTACCAAGGAGGCTGCGGAGAAAGCTATTCACGCCTTTGTCATGTCAAGACTTGACTGTAACAATTCTTTGTTATATGGATTACCATCATGCGAATTACAAAAGCTACAGAAGATACAGAATGCTGCTGCAAGAATGTTAACGGGCGAACGTAAACGCAGTCACATAACACCGGTGTTGAAGCTACTTCATTGGTTGCCTGTAACAAGTAGAATACAATACAAAATACTAATGTTAACCTTTAAATGTTTAAAAGATCTAGCACCAAAATATCTTAAAGAATTATTAAAATTGCGTAAGGCTTCTCGTTGCACTAGATCTGCATGTGATGAACTATTACTAGAAGTAGGGAAGACCAGATTAGCAACGGCTGGTGATCGTGCTTTTGTAAATGTTGCCCCTTTCCTTTGGAACAGACTCCCCTATTCGGTTAGAGCTTGTAACACAGTTGAAACTTTTAAATCTCGTTTGAAGACCCATTTATTTGAACAGTATTTTAATGAATGAATTGCTTAACTTGGATTTTTAATGAAACGTTGTAAACTTTTGTATTTTTAATCATATTTTAATTAGTCTTAGTGTTTTTAATTGTAATGCGCCTATGAGCCCTGCGGATATATGGCGCAATATAAGTGCTTTTATTATTATTATTATTATTATAGTATAGGGAATTCGTAGTATTATGCGATATTGATACGATATTCTACAAGCCGCATACGTATTAATTCGTATCGTCACCTTTTAGAAATCGTATGACGTCGTATACAATTCGTATGTGATTCGTATGCAATTCGTATCAAATTCGTATAAGCAATTCGTAAACACAAGTCGTAACACAATCGTATATGCAATTTGTATACAAAATTCGTATCAAAATCGTATCAAATTCGTATCAAATTCGTATCATAATTCGTATAGAAATCAAACAATTCGTATACAATTCTCATCTCATGTGCGGCTATACGAATTAAATCGTATGACACCTTTTCACGTATACGATTGAATTCGTATCAATTCGTATAAAAGCTATACGAACTATTCGTTATTCATCGTAGCAAAATTGCCCAAAGAAGACTTGCAGAATGTTGCATGGAAATATTTGGTGATATGTTGCTTAAAGAGCCACTTCCTTCGTGGCCTGTAAGTATCAACTCCATCATTACTTCAATTTCTGGAAGTAGTTTAACCTTGCTGCAGTGTTTTTTTTTTCATTTATCGACGCCACCCTGGTACACTTCGATCAAATCTGCCTAGAAAATGGACATATTTTGCAACCATTATTGATTTGCACTTTGCTAGGCGATGCCAAGCGATGGAAAACGCCCGTTCATCTGGTGCCATTTCTGCAATAGGTAAATCGAGATACTAAAAACAAGCACTTTGAGGAACTTATTTCAACCTCGTTAAAGGTATTTGAACAATAATCTAGGGTTAACAGGTGTGTTTAATGTGAAAATAAGCTCGGTTTGTTTGAGGCGAAAATGGGCCAAAGCTGCAAATTAGGGAAACTTTCACCACAGCTTCCAAAATGAAATGGCTCGTTATTCTTCGAATTTCGGAAATAAATTGCAAATGATGGCCAAAATAAGTACAGAATATGGTTTTACATCCAATACGGCCGTTTTCCCCACGCAAAACGGAGTTACCGCGCAGAATGGGGAGCAGCAAATCAGATTGCAGAAGGGCCTCTTGTATCCCAGAGTAGAGGTAGAGCAACGAACTCACTCTGGGGATGAGATTGTATCAACGCAAACAGCTACTCTTATAGTCCGTCTCCACAACCTTGAAATTTTCAAACGAGGGTTTTCTTTTTATGATGACATTTCTCGTGACTCATAAAACAGTCTACTACCTGTTTGAAAACTTGCAACTTCCAAAGTATATGTTTTTCAAGCATCTTAATAAAACGCATGCCTAAAGATATGAAAGTTTTTTCTTTTTGAAGACGTTATCCTTTCAGTGAAGCTGAATTTTACAGATGTTCTGCTTTGTAGAAAGCTTAGATAAGGCCAGACAGCATTGTCAAACGGAATTTATAGGTTGCAGTAAGTAACCTCTTAGCAATGGCGGTATGCTTCCCCACCCCCTCATAATTGGATGAAAAGAGAAAATAAGTTCTAGTGTGAAAATGATCTTTGTCGTTTCCATAGTGATAGGAAATAACATCAGTTGCGGATTCTTGAGTTACAGATTTTTACGTATAGGATCTGCTTTGAGCTAGACCGCCTCTAATTATTTTTTGTCATTTTCAGCTCGAAGAAGGCGTTTTATTACCGCCACCTGACCAGCTTCTGTACAAAATCATTATAAAGAATAAGAAGTTAGCACCAGATGTAGAAAATGATTTATTGCTGTCAGGTAATGTCTTCATGTTTCAAGGGTAGGACAATGAATATTGCCGTTGACCTCTCTTTACTTGCAAGGGTATCCCGCCCAAAAATTGTACGATGTTCGTATAAGTTTTGAAAAGAACGGCAAAAATATTTGCTCTGTTTTAACATAATGATGTCCCGAAGGCCATTCTTAATTTCAGTAACATATTGGGAACCCACTGAATAGTTGCTGATCTGCGAAGTTTTTGAAGTTCAAGTTTGTGCAAAACGATGAAACGAGATAGTCCTAGGTCATTACAAGAAGAGAGCCCAAGAGCGAACATTTTGTTGTTGTATACGATAACCATGCACGATAAATTTTGTATGTGTGACTGTTTCAAACTTCAGATGCACCTAGTTTTGAGTTATTTGGTCGGAAATATGAAAGTGCTTTAAAAAATCTAGCAGGCGACGCGGGCGACAGTATGCGAATACTTTTATGTTGTTTTGGAAACTATAAAGCCCAGGTCTTAAAAGTAAAAACCGAGCTTGTGAGGTCTTTGCATTAAGACCGAGTGCTTTATATTTTCCCGTAAAACGACAAAAACAGTTGGTATGTATGAGTTTCACTACCTGGTAACTTTAACCATTAACAGCATTATCATCGACAAATCTGCATTATTTACGTTTTCGTGGGGTCACATTGTGAAAATATTTGTTCCATGTTTAGTTTTGCTTGTTTATTTTTCCTACTTTCCTTTTATACTAACATGCGAACCTTTGTACTTATTACCTGTGCTTGTTTTTGTACAGTGATACTATGTAGATAGATAGGATTCCGATGAGCTCAAAGTGATTTCTACTATTTGCAATATCAATTAAGTAATTTGGCCGTACAATTTCAAGATCGGTATTCAAATAAACTGTTGGTGATCTTTCAGAAGTAATTACTGTTTTTGTCATTCAGTAAATCGTCTACACTGAAAACAGACGTGAACGTCGATTTACACAAAGCGAATAAGTTCGCTCAAAGCGAGCTTTTAGATTGGAATCTTTCGCCTCGAATTTTTCTGTTGGTATCCACTCAAGAGCAATCTTAGTGCTAGAAAAAAGGGAAAACTTGGCAGATTTACGCAAAACGTTGCTATAGAAAAACTTGTAATCTTAATAGTTATTTTTTTAATTCATTAAATATAACAAAAAAATCTTACATTCTACTGTACGGTTCTAATTACTATACAACACTACAGGGACAATACCATAGAGAGCGAAAGGCAATGACTACCCTATGGCCAGTATGAAAAGACACGCAATGTTAACCTAAATACAACAAACGCTACGGACAATTTATCTAATCACAGTTATGATTTACCGGGTGTCCCAAAAAAAGTTCCGACGTTTGATGGAACACAGAGAAAAAGTTATTGAACCTAACGATTTCTGTTCATTCTAGCCGAGGGGCAAATCACTCCTGAAAATGGCGTACGAGATTAATAATCACAAGTGATTATTTTGTGATTAATTTTATTTGTTGGTGATTTACGTGATTAATTTGTGATTATTCTAGAATAAATCACACATTCCAAAATGCTCTCAAATAACCTCCTGTACTATAAAATTGTAAGAATAGGGCAAGACAGAGCAAGATTTATCAACCAAAGGATGAAATATGAAGGTAAGCTGTTTCATAAATCAAGTCATAGACTATCATGCCAATTTGATAGAGTTGTTTGTAACACAAGAACGAAACTTTCCTTTTGCTCCATCGCAAGGAACTCAGAATGTTGTGCTGTTGTGCTGTTCATGTCTGCGAGCTTATGTTTGCATATCTGGCAGTTTCTAATCCTTTCATTTCTTATAAAAGTAAACAAATTAACGTGGTTAAACATTCAAAATTTGTGATTAATACGACTGGTGATTTTAGTGATTAATGTGATTTTCGTGTGATTAATGTGATTAATTTGTGATTAAAATGTGACTATTTTTTAGAGCGTACGAGATTTTAAGCAGTGATTTGCCCCTCGATTCTAGCTACTTGCTTGACATTTCAACTTAAAGTTTGGCATATCGTGGGAAGAAATTAGTCATCTGAAAATGGAATCATGAGCCCTAACATTTCATTTTCATGCTCAAGACAAAACCAGAGAGATTCGTACGGCGTGCTGCCTCATGGTGGTAAAAGGGAACTCCCTCAAAGACCAACACATACACTGAATTGACGATGCGTTCATTACCTTGGCAAGGGGCAAGGTTTCTACTCACTGAGCACATTCAAAGTAAATGCCATTTTCCTGTCAGTGGAAATTGCCGAGGGTGTAGAAATTCTTTTGTTAGCTTTTAATGCTTGTTAATTGTGATTTTTTTACTATCTTGGGACAAACAGTTTGCTGCTTTTATTGTTGCATTATGCCAACTGCGAATTTCAAATGGGAGTTTAACTGTTCCACAGTTTCACAGTTTCTTTTCTTTAACTAAAATAGTTCTCAGTTCCTTGTTCGACATGCCATATAATGCAACATTTCATTCTCCGGCTTCGTGCAGCAGGAACTGAGTGGTAAAAAGTACAAACTTAGTATGTTCCGGCGGGACCTATTTCCTATTGGATTCGATTTTCAGACTTTGATTTGAATGTGTTCATTAATGAGCAGAACTCTTGTTCGTTGTCTGTTCCTCATCCGGAGATTCTCCCTTCATGGCGATGATGAAGAAAGGCGTACAATCTCTCTGGTTTTGCTTTGAACATAAACATGCAATGTTAGAGCTCATAATTCCATTTTCACATTAATAATTTCTTCTTACTTTATGCCAAACTTTAAGTTGAAATGTCTAGCATTTAACTAGATTGATTAGAAATTACTAGATTCAAAACTTTTTTCTCTGCGTTTAATCAAACGACGGAACTTTTTTGGGACACCCGGTAGATGAGATATAATAGTTATTATGTAATAGATAGATATAATAGATCGATATAATAAGTATTCTATCCACTATAACGTCATTAGCGTTGTTTAAAGGTGCTTTGATTGACTCATTTTGCTGCTTGTGAAAAATTCGCTGCGAAGAAATAGCAATGGATTCTACTTTCTGCGAGTTGAAAATTTCGCTGCGACTACGAAGAGTCTTGTCTGAAGTAAGACTATGCGCAAATGTTCTGTGCATTCTGATCGAAAAATTCGCTTCGCTTGAATTTATTCGGCTGGTGTATATGCGCCTTAAAAGACTAGACTTATGACGATGAGTCTGTTTTTCCCTGTGCTCTTTGACTTGATGATGGCGCTTTAGTCAACATAGACTCATAATGTTACTCTGAAAAACCTGGCCCTGTTTAGGCCCAAACTTCGCGATTCCGACATTACCAATCGGATTGCGAGAATTGTGAATTACTATTGTTAAAGTGTAAATTTGATAGAATTTTAGATTCGATTGAAGAATTGAAAACATTCGCACAGAATTGAGATTCGAAGCCGTGACTCCGTCATAATTCCATTGATTATTGAAGAAAATAGGGTCAGGTTCTTCACTGTTTTATTATGAGTCCCTCTTGAGCAAGGTTTACCGCAGGGATACAAGGGATTCATCGTCATAAGTCTAATAAAAGACTATACTGTTTTTATTAGAAGGCAGGAACACCACAATACGACGCAAAGTAAATGACGACTGTTATTTGGATTAAATATTGATTATATTTATTGTATATAATATATATCTTATATACAATATATATAATCAATATTTAATCCAAATAATAGTCGTCATTTACTTTGCGTCGTATTGTGGTGTTCCTGCCTTCTAATATCTTCACTCGTCCTTCGCTGCAAGCATCTTTCGCCCAAGGAAGATCCGACGCACAGCCTGCCATCGTGGTTTTTTCTCGATACAATTTATACTGTTTTTCTTGCTATTCCTTTTCAGAAGCGTGTGACACTTTAGCAGAACGGCAAATGGTCTTGCTGCGAGAAGAAGGAGAATGTACGCCTTATGCCGAAATTGATAAAGAAAACTTGACTAGTCGATTATCACTTCCAGGGAAAGGACCATCACAACAAAAGCGCCTATCTGTGATAAGCGAAGGCTCTATTAAAGTAGATGGCAGTGGTAAGGCGCCTGGTAAGGCCCTGAATTTCAAAAATGAAATTTTCCGAGATACAGCTGCTGGGATTGATATAGATGAATATTTAGCTAGTCTAACCAAATCGAAATCGCAGAGTGATGACACTGAAGATGGTTCAACAGATGGCCGGCTAAATTTGATAGACCTTGAAGAAAAAGATGTTGAAACAAACGATGATGTGGGAAACATACCCGAAAATCGTTCGTGTCCTGATTTTAGGGAGAGAGCCAATGAAATGGTCAGCAAAGAAAGGGTTGTCGTTACTAATGGTGGTTTTAGGTCGTATGTCAACGTATTTGTACATAAAACGGATTTTGCATTTAATTGCCCTGGTAAAAGTAGCTCATTAGGAGATATATCGAATCTGGAGAGTGGTCTTAGTAGTCCTGCCCCACGAAGCAGAGCAGAATCATCAAAGAGTGATTCCAATGATCCAAACTATACAACTGACGAAGCATCTCCCTCTGTTGTTAGCCAATGCGCCTCAGATGATCAACTCCCTTGTTTAAGAGGACGAGAGAGTCCTTCGCTTGCAAACGAAGTTGTTGCTTCAAGGAGAACTTATGGTACAATAAAAGGGGTGAAGGTGCCCTTAACGAAACAGAACAGTGCGAGGACCATCGGTGAACGAACTTCTAGATCAATATACAGAGAGCCGTCTTATGGTGTACAAGATTTCAAACGAGTGAAGACATTAGGTACGAATGTTGATGATTATATCGATAGTGATGATGACTCGCGGAAGGGCAATCACTCTAGAACTTCGAGTACTACATCGTCCAATACTTTGAATGCTGGGTATTCAAGACCTTTTAAAAAGGTAAGTTGTTAATGTCTTTCAAACGTATTCTCCAAGCATGGCAAGTTATGATAAGGCATCCCAAGGGAGAAAATAGTACCTCCTTATCATTTCATTCTACCCTGATGATATCATGTGTACCTGTAACTTTTGCCAAGATAAAATGTGCAAGGGGCTCAGCGAAAGATTTCATCAGTTTGCAAGATTCCCGTACAAGGTCTTACGAAGAAATTGTTTTCTGAAAAACACATTAAATGACTGATTTCGATGGGGACAGGTTTATGACAATTGGGTGACTAAATGCGATGTCACGGTCTACCAAACGCCCCACGTTTTTTCTGACTCATATATATACACAGATTGTTTATTGAATAAAGATGACGGTCGTTCGTTCCAATAGACAAAACTGGCGGAGGATCAGAGGATGCATGTCTTGAGTATAGCTTCAGACCCCTGGGGGTACTCCCTATTTCGCAATTCTGGAAGGTCCATGCCACTATTTCTTTTCTAGACCCCAAATTTGGATGAAATGTACCGACTCTCCCCTGTTGAAAAGTCAATGAGTCCCCCCTGGGTTTCAAGCCGGAATCATCAAAGCTATTGTATGGTGAGTCTGATAAAGTCCGACCTGGGCATGAAAAGTTGCATGTTTTGTCCCAAAACATTGAAGCTGATAAATGGGTAGATAAATGACAGGTGTTCCAAAATTATAAAGATTTGGTTGGCTCTAATGATGTAAACTTAGCATTAACCAATAGCAAATCACACCTGAAATGTTCCTTGCCAGGCTTCGATAGTTAACTTGAAGGTAGACACCTCGTTCTTAGTATTTTTGGAGCTTTGAAAGCAGAAATATCTATTTTGAAAGCTCAACTTTGTACCCAGCTGCAAACCAGAGCTTTGGCCTTTTGGCAAAAAGCTAATTCTTGAAGCAGATCGAATTGAAAAACTGAAATTGGAGAAGAATCAAGAAGCTGCCTAATGGGTGATTGGGGGTGACTTCCAAACTTATGACCTGGAGTCTCTTGTTTCCTTATGCTCTTTGACTGGATGATGGCACTTCGATCAACACAGACTCGTCATATTACCATGAAAACCTGGCCCTATTCGGGCCCAGTGATTCCAAGAGTACCAGATTGCGAGATTTGGCAAAGAACAATGCTGCTGAGTTTTCAATTCGAATGATATAGTTGACTAGATTTTATAGAAATAGCTGCGGCAGGTAGTTGAGGATTTCTTTGTATGAAAATTGACACTACATATTTCAGCATATTCCAGGGCTTTTTAGTTTCCTTGGTCCGGATATTGCTTCTTTCATTGCTGAAATGGAGCCACAGTTTGATTAGAATGCGGCAACTGTTTGATTGAACATACGTCACTGAAATGGTCCCTGGATAATCATCGAGATAAAGCGGACTGCAGATAAAGTATGTTTCTTTGGTTTATTCTCCAGCTGAAACCTGCCTGTTTTGCAGCCTAAACCATATTTGTGTATGCCTTGTACAGTATCATAAAATTTGTTTCAAATATTTGCGTGCTTTTTGGCAACGATGGACGTTTGAGTAAAATCAATAGGAAATATGTATTGGGAAAAGTTCGTTTGAGTAAAATCATCAGGAAATATGCATTGGGAAAAGTTCGTTTGAGTAAAATCAATAGGAAATATGTATTGGAAAAAGTTCGTTTGAGTAAAATGAATAGGAAATATGTATTGGGAAAAGTTAAGGAGGAAAATCGTGTAAAAATTCATGCAATTTTTTCTCGAAAATGAGTTACTTGGTGGAAAAATGAGCTTATGAGCACAAAAATAATTCTTTAACCTGTGTTTCAAAATTCAGGATACAAAATGTTAATGTTATTCTCCTTTTACTTTCATAGTCAACCAGGGGTGCCAGTTTTACTCTTGAAGAAGATGAAACTCTGAATCAACAACCAAGCAGTCAGAAGACGATTGATCCTGTACTCTCATCGATTGTCAATTATGTTCAGCCAACTGTTTTTCAAGGTTTCGAAGTATCTGAAGGTAATCTTTCGTGTGATGTTGTTTTCTCTACAGCAGGTGCCAAAATAATTGTGCCCCTTCGTGTGGCTGCTGTGGAGGAGCCGTAGATTCAGCTATCTTGGGTCTTACTCAGCTGCATAGGTCAAGCGTCAACTTAGAGTTTGAGACCTTGCTTGAGTCATTCTGACATTTTATTGCTGATTTGTGACAGAGAAAAGGTGTGGTTGCTTCAAAAATAGCGCTTCTATTGTTCTCCAGCAATGTCAAAATAGAGTAAGTTTTTAAAGGAAGGATTCTGGCATCGCACTGAAATTTTCACTACATTTTTTAAAAGTTAGAAAGTACTCTCTTATGAGTAATGATAATAATGATAATATACAACGCTGCTAACCCTTTAAAAGATTTAGAAAAAGCTTTAATACGACGATAGAATTTTAATACGATGTTTCGTTTCCAGTTGCAAAAGCAGATCAAAATCAAACGCAATTAAGGTAACCTAAGACACAAGAGGCAAACAAGAATTTAGCCGCAATAAAACTTGTTTCCCAGTTTTGGTATCACAAAAGAGTGATAAATAAAAATGTCACATACAATGTTGTTCCGTTTATGGTCTCCATCACTCTGGATATTTTTGTATTTTGTTGTCATTCGAATTTTGATTCTGATCTATACTTACCCATTTTGTTCACAGAGAAAAACCTCTCATTCAAGATATCTTCATTCAACGAATGTGCTGCTATCAATCTTGTCAAAGCTGGCCCTATTGAATTCACAAAGTATCCTTTCGAATGGCATATCAGTGAAACTGAACCCACTTTTACTGCTTATTCGCATATCTCGAATTCGCTATTGTTGTTATCTCAGCCAAACCAAGTAAGGATGAAGGTGTTGTGGTGCTATGGCGTAATCCATTGACTTCGCAGCCAGAACAGTCAAGCGGACAGGGTTCGATCCCAAGAAGAGCCCCACCACTTGAGCATCACTTTAAGGGTCGCAGATTCGGGTAGATCGTCTCTACTTCCGCGATTCCAGCACTTGGTGCTAAAAACACACGTTCACATGGTTTTTGCAGCACTTCGCGGCTCCCTGTTAAAGCTATTAGCACCGTGATCTTTTCCAAACCCAATTTGGTGTAAACATCCTGATAGAAAAAATTTCCTGTGAATAACAATCCTTTACTTTCAAATACTGCATTTGAAATCTGCGCATTCAGATATATAGATTTTTATATTAACCACATCTAGGAGGTTGACAGAAGAAGTTTTGCTGTCAAGTCGAATGCCTGAAAAGCCTCTTAAATCCCCCCCCCCCCAATTCGATGTGATTTATGGGTCTTGCAGCCAAAATTGACATGATATCAATTCAAGTTTTTATTTCATTCTAATAACAAATCTTTAATGGACAAGATCATGAAATATATGGCAGCTATGAGATTTACAAATACTCGATGTCTTTGCCAGTGTATTACCTCCTACATAGGTGTCATATTGCGTTTTGAGCTATTCTTTGCTAATTTTATGTATAGTGCAGTTTTCCTTAACCTACCTTCAGATACAATAATCGGCAGTTCAGTAGGATTTATCCAAAGGGAACCCGCGTTGACTCGACCAACTATAATCCACAGGTGGGAGCCATTCAATAATTTCGCTCTTTGCAGATGTTATCTTTCCACAAATGCGTTCACGTATGCCTTGAGAACAGCAGTTCTCGTCTTGAGAACAGAAGTTCTTGTCTGTTCTCATGACATATATTTGTGGCAGTCGAACAAGAACAGATTTTCTAACAACATAGCATCAGCTGTTTGTTATATTGATACTGTTATCCAGATTGATCAGCGATTGCAGGCGGAGAAAAATTTTTAAACCAGTATTTCAAAACAAACTAAGTCGTAAAAGTTGCCCTGAAACCAGTACGGCAAACTGTCGCGTTGAGCATGCAAACAATGATTTTCAAGAGAAGTCATGAGATTAGTACGCAGGAAAAAGGATAAATCTAACAATCTGCCTTGCAGATTTTGTTTAGTTGATTCTGGAACCGTTTATTTGATTCAGAAGCAAAATCTGCCAAAAAGTTGGCACTGCTAACCGTCTTGCCTTACAGTTAGATCCCCCGGGATTGTTCATAAGTCACAATCATAGCGAAGTAATCAGTTCATGCGGCGGAGCAAAACTACGACGATTGTGGTAAGACAAGTAATCTGCAGCCTTTTTTTAGGCGTTCTGGAACGTTGGATGTCAACTGGTGTCTTTGAACTTACAAACTACAGGTACCCTTAATTACTCAAATTATAATCGCTAGTTAGTCGTCATTATCAGGTAACCCACACCACATCGTAAAAGCATTGAAAAGCAAGATGTACTTGCGGAACAGGCTAATTCTTTGCCCTTTCACGCCTTATGCAGCTTCCATTAGTCAGTTGTATCAAATTGAAATCTGTTGTTATATGCAAGAGGCATTGCAAAGGCAATCGACTTCAGTCGAAGAAAAGAACTATTTCAACGAATTGAACTTTTATATGAATCATAGTTGTGAAAGACTTTACCTCCTGGAAATGTGTCATCTTCTATTGCGTATCAGTTGGCCTTATTTTCACGACGGGGAAAAGAGTTACGAGGATGTGGGAACGAGAGTAGTGAGCAGATTAGCTTGTATTACATTCACTAATTCACTAATCAAGAATTGTATAGAGTCTGAAAACGAAAAACACGACTCTTTAGAAGAACAGCATTCACACCTTAGCATCTTTGTAGATATTCTTACATTGATTCACTCCGTATTTATGTATTGTTTTGTATTTTGCAGCTGAAGGGATTACGTGTATAAATAGCTAATTAAACAATTGATATGTCGCACATGTTCCAATTTTAGATGGTGGGAAAGCACGGATAATTTCCTGCTGACTGTCACTGCATGAGGAGATATATGTCATTATGTTGTTCTAACAATGCAACCGTTTTCTTTTCTAGATGTACCGTATCAACTGAACCATGCCAAGTTCGAGGCCAATGCACAATTGGGGTAAGCTCTATTTTCTTACTTTACCGTCACTGCAAGGCAATTTTTAAGCCAAGTTGCTCGCTCTGTACTACCACCTTCATTCTTGTTGTAAAAAGCAGAACCAGAGTTTTTTCTCCGTTTCGCAATTTTTCTATAAGAGAATTTTATCACAAGAAACTGGAGACTGGAGGGTTGTCGAATATTGAGAATTTGCAGTACTTTGAACAGGGCTAAAGAATTTTTCAAACGGTGAATTCAAGAATATTTTGTCAAAGATATCATTGTCCCATATCCTGAGTAATTTTCACTTAATCTTTGTCTCGAGCCCTGTTGAAATCTTTTCATGCTAGTTTTGTGTATTAGAAGTGTAAGAAACTGCATATTGGTTCCTGCACGAAAAGATGAAGAAATTGAAAACACGCAGAATTAGAATTTTTGCAATTCGTCCTAGTTTTTGCTCGCAAATACAAAAACCTTTTTTATCTATTAATCGATCGAATTGATTGAATCTACCGACTCATTTATTGAACTGAATTACTCGCTCCGACCGGCACTCTTGTCTCAAAATTAGGACAAAAACTCGCCTTCCTGTTAAGTTCCTGGTGGTCCAATCGGATTCCAGCATTTGAATTTGCTTTGCCGTAATTAGTTCATTCAAATTTACTCCTCAGATTTTGTTGAGTTTTCGGGAAAATTTTCGGTAGTTTTCGGCACTTTTGATGCTCATCATGTTTCTGCCAACAGTGCAGCACTTCGCGTTGCTTTTTGCTACATTGAGCGAATAGTTTCAGGTCAAAAATGCAAAAAAGCGAGCAAGCTTTTCGACGAATTGTTGTCAGTCTACCGCAGCATTACTAAACCAGAAATTTTTCTGTGGAAATTGAAAAATTTTGGTTGTACAGTCTGGTCTAAGTTCCTCATTAAAAGTATTGTACTTTAAATCTTGCATGCATGTGTGGTGTTTCACCTCCCCATTCCCCCACAAATTTAACTTCTCTGTTTCTACAGATATCTACTCAAGCCTGAGATTATGCGAAGGGCTGAGAAAGCCTTTGATCCTTTTACTGAATCACCCATTGATGGAATAATCCCAGCGACGGTCGCTGTAAAGGTACATAAAGTCACTAAGATATTACATAAGGTCACTTAACTGCGGGGATGGCTCAATGGTAGCACGCTTGACTACGAATAGGAAGGTTGGTGGTTCGATTTCCAGCCCTGCCGAACTTGCTGTATAGAGTGAAAGAGTCGCCCAGACTCTTTGTGATTGCAGGCTGCTAGCCTCACTTCATAAGGGCCGTCTACTTATACTCATCTTATTGAATGGAATTTATGTTGTTGTTGTTGTTGCTTCAGTGAGGGCCTTATTTCCCAACTGCTCTTGAAACGGACAAAAATTTCCTGTGGGGCGCAGATCAGTTCCTTGACCAATCACAATGGAAGGTGACGAATAGCGTGATCGGATTGGCTGATTTTTCTTCAGATTAAACTTTCCGCCAAAAGCAAACAAAGCGCATTCGACTGAACGGCCGCAACGATCAAAATCTCGAAGTACTGAATGATTTTAAGAGATCTTTTGCGTCCCCAAAGAAGCAAAACATCGTTTGTAGGTAGGAGTTTTTTGCTGATATAGCTCGAAGAAATATCCATCTAAGTACTGATAGCTTGTTTTATAGTGTAGCACGCCAGGAAGGCTGCGTTTTTGGCGTTTTAGGGTGGTTAGTTTCGAGAGAAAGCTGCAGATGATTTAGGCCTTATCAGTTTCTGGAAGCGTAAGGACACAAGTCGTAGTTTGAGCATCCATCAGTCTATCAATAGCGATAAATACGAATATGCAATCAGTCTAGCAGGCTGCTACGGGAATCACAAATTATGGTCACATCTATCGGGAGGACCAGGATGCCGCTTCAATAACCTTAGTTTCTCAGCGTCCTAAAACTACGTTCTGATTCCAGGGAGAAATATAAAAAGAATCACTGTTCTTTATTTTATTGTTGCATTTTGTTTGAAGATCCTTTATAATTTTTTCAATCAATAGAGACAAAGTTTCTCACAAGACTAACATGAAGCTATTCAGCCCATATTGACTTTACTTTATGATTCTGTCATCAGCCCAAATGAAAACACAGTAAATTTAGTTAAAACAGCGTTTCTGATTAGATCCATAAAACTTTGATTAATTTACTGTGTCCTTCTGTCCTGGCCATACAGCACCCTCACTTCTTGAACACACTACATAGTGTTTTATAGCCTATGCCTTTGTATGATGTACCCATTTCTTCCCAAAGGTGATCTCTGGACAGTTCCTAACAGACAAGAAATGTCAAACATACGTCGTCGTTGAGCTATATGGCTTGCCTGCAGATACAAAACGAAAGAATAAAACGAAGTTGGCACAGAACACATATATGAATACTTGTTTTAGTGATGAAACTTTCCATTTCAACAAGGTATTTCGAGCAATTAAACGGTCTGTTTTCTGTTTAAAATTACGTAGTTTAACATCTGGTAAGAAGCTGACCGGTTGTACCAAAGGACCTGTCTCTCCTGCCATATTTTATTCATTTTTCAGTTCTGTTAGTCTGAATTTTAGTAGGGTTAGACAATTTTATATATTTAGATCGGTTGATACTGTAAACAAGGGGGGCCAACCGAATCTTGAGGCTTTAGAGACTTTCAAGACCGTTATTTTCAAAGTTATTTCCATGAAATTTGGGTAACAACTGCTACGCTGTGAGGTCGTGTTTCCTCAGAAAGTGAGAAAACTGTTGTATTTCAACAAACAACCCCCCCCCCCCCGATCAAATAGGCCACTTATATAAAAACTGGAGTCTTGAATAGCTCCCGGGTCCAATTCGAATTATTGCAACATTCCTTGTTCCATTAGATCCCTTTGCTATTCTACAAGAGAGTCTGGATCGAGCAATATTGCTACACGTTTTATAAGAAGTGTTCGATTGAGTTGCATTAGAGCTCCTGTCAGCTTAGTGAGATGTTCGATTTAGATTGGTTTCTTTCAGAAGGTAGAAAGATATTGAATTAATATACGATTGCAAACAAACAAACAGACAAACAAACAAACAGATACTTCATGCATTTTCGAAAGTTCAACAAAACGTAGCAAAATATCGTTCCATTCAGATTCTGATGTGGAGAATCTAAAAGGTCTGTCCCTTGAGCCTTACATTGAGCCGCCATTCTTCCATTCCTCATTTCGTGATACAGTAGTGTCCCCCATATAAGAAATACAGATTCAAGAAACACCAGCCCTAATTTTCAAAATAATCCCCCATTGATAAGAAACAGGCTCAGGTCTGATAAACGCTTGTATCTTATTTAAAGATTATTGGCGTAAGAATTGTTTGTATTTTAGCTTTCCAATCGAACCACTCTTGTATCCATTCAAAGTAATAAGCAAGAAGCACCTTCCAGGAATATAGCCTTTCTTGGAAAAGAAAATTTACAGATACAAATCAAAATAATGTGTTTTGCATCACCAGCATAGAGTTTTTTGTGTAAATAGTTCATTTGTAGTAGATGATTTTCCTCATAAGAAACTTAAGAAAAGTTACCCTGATTTGAAGTTTATATCTCATTTTGCAGGAAACACATCAGACTTGAAATTGAAAACATTGTTTCTCATATGCAGGACACTACTGTACCCCAAACCAAAGCCCAACCATTACTAAGAAATTTCTAATAGGCAAATAGAGAGAGAAATTGAGACTGTTTCAAGAGTGTTTGTATTTGTTTAGAATGCCACTGGCAATTGTTTATACTGCCAGACTTACATATTTTCTTGCTGTACAGGTTATCCTGCCAGAGCTTGCTTTATTGCGATTGGCTGTTTATGATGAAAATGATAAAATTCTTGGACAACGAATATTACCGTTGGACGGCATTCAACCAGGTATGATTCCTTTTTTATATAATCCAGTAAAATATTAAAATGTATATAACGATCTACACCACTTACAAGAATTACTTTACGATAACAAGGACAGATTTTGTAAGACAATAGTAGCAGTTGCTTTTATTGACACCTAAATTCAAATATATTTGCGATTGCAGACAAAGGGAATTCTCTCAAGCAGAAATTCAAAACAAATAAAGCCGGGAAGTTTCTCTGAAACCCAGGTAGCTATCTCGCTTTTTGTGCATTCCACAAATGGTTTCTAAAAGCTAACATGAGCGTATAAGGAGGATATATCTAAACATCCACCGCGGGCATTTTATTTTTGCTGTTCAGAAGCTGAGAAGTAAGTGCTTTGATTGCACCAAAAAAATACGAGAATTGAATCGCCTCCAAATCGGTTCCTATGCGAAACAAGTAAAATGCCCGTTGTAGATATCTAGATATATCCTTCTTCTTTCAATATATGGTCATGTTTGTTCTTAAGAGCCATTTGTGGAATGCACAAAAAGCAAGATAGCTACCTGGGTTTCAGAGAAACTTCGTGGCTTTGAATGTTTTGAATTTCTGCTTGAGAGAATTTCCTTTGTCTGCAATCTCAAATGTCTTTGAATTTAGGTGTCAATAGAAGCAACTGCTGCTATTGTCTTACAAAATCTGTCCTTGTTCTTTACAATACTACTTGGGACAAATATCCCCCAGGGAGCAAAAGGCTCTGTCTACCCCCAGGGGAATTAACACATACTGCATGCACACTGACACTGTTAAACCAGCTTTGTCTAAGCCAGTTTGAATTTCAACCAATCAAATGACTGGATTTGTTTGATTGACCAATCAGAAGGACCTATTCAAAAGCCTGGTTTAATTCAAGCTGGTTTAACTTGCAGTGTGAATGGAGCAATAGATGAAAGAAAGAAAAATTACTTGACCTTAAACTACGCAACTAAAAACAACACATACGGATAATAGCAACGATTTTATACTGCAGACTTTTGCATATTGGACGTCAGATCAAAGGGATAGCAAGGAAAATGACTTGACCTTTGATCTTTTCCAAAGTCATGGCCCATTGTCCAAGCACAGCTAGTTCTGTCAACGGCCTAGATGTGCCTAGATTCCCTTTAAACGCATTTCTGTAATTGTCTATTGGATTAGTCTGGTAACCATAAGGTTGGCTACCCTGCTGTCGAATGATGACAGCAAGATTGTTGTATAAAGCTTGCGTTTCCTTGTTATCTGTTTCAGGGTATCGTCATGTGCCACTACGGACAGAATCCGGACAACCATGTCCACTATCAACACTCTTTGTTCATATAACGTTGAAGACTTACGTCCCTGAGAAATTTGCGGGTAAGCAATGAGAATATTGATTTACAATCAGTGGCATTAACAATATTTCCGGCAGCGAATGCTTAGAATCAAGTGTTTCCATCTTATAAGAGACCCCCTATTTTAAGCGTAATGTTATGGCAGACATTCCCCACCGTTAATCGTGTCTGCCGAAAGGGATTTCTGGATGTCAATGCAGTTATTTCGAGAAGACTTCTCACTTACCTGCAGTGAAATTCACTGTTTTGAGCTTTGCAAAACACTTATTTTTTATGTCTGCAGTATTGACAGTGCCAGACAGTTCCCACTGTGGACAATGTCTGCCGAAAGGATTTTATGGTGTTCGTGCAGCCTGCAGTGTTTAGAATTCTAGACAATGTTTTATTATGAAGCGAAGAGCAAGAATTGCTTCGCTTCAGAATACAACTTCGTTTTCCTGCCAATACTCCGATTTCTAGAATTCTAGACAGTTTCCACAGTCAATAGTGTATGTTGAAAAAGCTATATACATGTTTCATTAATCATTTCAGAAAGATATTGAAATATTTAAAAGCCAGTTCTTTGCATGTTTTATACAAGATAAACACTTGCCTTTGCTTTCTGTGTGAAGTGCTCAACATTTCAGACATTCCTACTGTGAAGCGCATCTGCTGATAAAGTGCCTTGCCTTGTAAATGTAGGAATTCTGGAAAGTGTGAATTTGGGAAATTTTAGCAATATTAATACGATGATCATTCTCGTTGCAGATTTTGCAGACCGCTTGTTTGAGCCTATGAAATATGAAACACAAGCTGAAAAAAGAAGAGAGCAGATGAAAGTATTTGATATCGCTGAAATGGAAGAGGTAAATACGTGTTTAGCATACTTTATTATTACCATTTTTTCTCCTATTATTTCTTCGTAATTTATTTGACTATATCCAATATTGAATAATACATTTGCCATTATTAACGGTGGGTTGAAGGGAAATTTTTTATTGTACCAAATGAATAGCACTGTTGAACGATAAAAGGTCCCATTTTTATTTCTGTGATATCTCATTTCGTTTAGAAGTTATCCACTGATTTCTGGTAGCGACTGATGACTTTATTTTGTTTACAAACAACAAGGATACTATATGGAACCATAGCTGTCTCTTATCTTCAGAAGGTTACAGATGCGAAGAACTTTGCAGCCAAGCTACACAAATTAGATATGAGCTGTCTCGCGTACTTATACAACGGTTAGAAAGGCATGCTAATTGAACCAAGTTTTATATTTAATTCACCTTCGGAAGCATAGATAACCGTATACCGGTCGAGTCAATAAAAACGCCCGGCGTTTGAATAATCCTGCTCCCTGAATGTCAAAGCAATGAAATTGAAGACTGTCATATTTTATCCCCGATATGTCAAATTAGGTTCAGTAATTTACCCAGCTTTAATCTGCCATTCCTTCCCGTCGAAAGAGGAGATTTTCTGCAAAGAGGCCCTTGCGAAAACCTGCAAAAATGAGTGAAAACACCAAGCAAGATTTCCCTTTGTTCTCCTACTTAGCAATGATAAGTCTTGGATGTATTCATGTATTTTGTCCTCATGGGAGAATGGAAGCCAACGGAGTGACCGATTTTTATCAGAAAACCTTCTAAAAATAATTGAACATGTTAGCTATTCAATCAAGTATTGCAAAATTTCATTGCGTATATTCTCAGGGAGCAGGAGCCTTTCAAACGCCGGGGTTTTTTTTATTTCACCCAGTATATTTTCTTTTTGCAAACAAAATGACTTCATCAGCCGATCCTACAAAGTAATGGATAACTCGAAAACGAAACAAGGAATCAAAAATGTTAGTAAGGGTTTGCGTCATTCAATAGTGCTATTCACTGGCATCAATGAAAATTTTCACTGCAGATCGCCTTTAAGATCTTTACATCCCTGGGATGCTATGGCCTTTACAATTATTTATTCCGCAATCTTTATAGGATCCTGATGCAGCATCTAACCTTCCAAGTCCGACATCCCTCCTCGCAGAAAGACAATCAGTCACTTCATTGTTCTCAGTCACTTCTGGTAGCTCAAATAGCCCATTGTTGTCATTCGAAGACCGCGAAAGGCTGACCCAAAATGGTAACCATCTGGCTGAAAGTAAGTTTTTCTTTCATTCAATTGTCACTTTATTGTGAGTGGGCTGGAACGAGCCTAGTTATTTCAAGCCACCGTAAAAGCCCTCGTATAGGAACCTAGTGGTGAAGAACCTGCAGGCTGAAGTTTTGAAATTCGACCCCCATTATATACGAACCCAACCAGCCTGGAATTTCAAATAAGTTCTTGTTTTTAGAAATCATCAAATTAAGTTAAATCTCAAGTTGCTTAGCCATTGACCTGTGCAAACTGATAATAAAATATGTGCATCTTGCAAACAACTCTAAAAATGTGGTATTCAATTCCCCGTTAAGTATTTCAAATGCTTCTGTTTCAAATGGCTCTTGGAGAGCTTTTCATCGGATTGTATGAAGTTCTGACTCTTCCGCACACTTTTGTTGTAATTAGTAACTCATGAACTCGTATGCTTTGCACTGACAGTTTTGTTTGTTTGTTTCCAATTTGTTTTGAGTGGGCTTGTCAGGATTTCTAGCTACTGAAGGCTAATTTAGGCCCACTGTGCATGCCGCATCCAGGCATGGGACCCCTAGTTTAATGTCCCTTCCGAAGGACGGCGAGGTGAGTTGCGAGGTCAGGCCTCAGAGGTCACCCATCCGAAATCTGACCTCACTCGACCAAGCTTAACTTCAGTCACCTGACGAAGACTGTATTAGTCACTCGGCCACTCACCCCGCAGAGTAAGCTTGAAGTTTCATCTGCAACAAAAGAATTACCTGAAAGCCTTGAACGAAATAAGAACCAATTTAAGAACCCGATTAGCCTTATTTCGCACTAAATGCCCAATCTTGTCAGGCTGGCTTACGAGGGGTGGCAGATTCGATTAGGTCTTCTCTACTTTACGATGCTAGAACAGCGCTTAAAACCGCAACCGTCATTCATCCATTTTGTCGGGTGATTCAAAGAAAGCTTACGGGTGATTCAAAGAAAGCTTACGCATTTGGATCGTTATGGCATAGAAAGTATTTGGCTGATATTAAAAACTACAATGTCAGTCTTTCAGTCAAAGACTTAACTTAGATGAGAAAAGTTTGCTTTGTTAAATCACAAATCTTTAAGACCCAACAATAAGAAAAATGTTTTTAATGGATTTGCATGAGAATTGGGAAATCTACGTTCCATTCTGGTCCATGTGATTTATGTCACATTAAAGTTTAAATTAAATGCCATTGGCCGTTTTAGAAATAAATCTTAATTTCAATTGCAAGTAAATGACGGACGGGAATGGAATGTGGAATCCTTGTGCCCAAACGTGCTTCTTACCAGCCTTTGCCTAATTTTTAGGTCTAAATAATAACGATTTTACAAAATAAAGTTTTCTCATCTAAGTCAGCCTTTGACTGAAAGATCAACATTTTAGTTTTGAATTTCGCCCACATACTTTTCACTCCGGAGCCCGCCAAATGCGTAAACTTTTTTCTGACTCACCCGATATATTCTTTACACAAGGTAACCCCGTCAGCTAAGGCTAAATCCTCACGTATCTGGATATTTTTGAAAAGGCATACCTTTTTATTCTAACACAAAAAATCAGTGACCACACGAGGAGCGTTTTCGGAATATCCCCCCCCCCGTCCACACAAAAATGCTCTTACATTCAAATTCGATGTTTGATCATAAAGTTCAATATTCGATAACCATATTCGACATTCGAACTTCGATAAAAGAAAACTGACAACAAAACGCCCTCTCGCGCTCCTCAAAAACCTAAGGCATGTTATGATATGTCGTAAGTCGATGCAGTGACGTCTGCGTTTTGAAAAAGCCCCGTTTTCACCCATCCACGCGACAACATGAAAATGGCGTTTTCAGAAGGATTCACTCTGGAGAGCGTTTTCGAAAAGCTTCGCTTTCAGTGATCGAAAACGCCTTCTCCATGTGGACCCAAACCCAAAACAGGTATAAATAGATGCGTTTTCGAAAAGATACGTGTGGAAGGGGCCTAATACTAGTTGTCAGGGGTCGATAAAAGTAGCCTCGCTACGTAAGGTCCCCGAAGTTACGCTTATCTCATTGAGTTGAATTGCTGTTTTTTTTATCGCTCAACTGACACATGTGGAAGTGGCCTAATGCTAGTTTTCAGGGGTGTGTAAAACTTCGCTTCTACTCTCACAATTATTCTGATGGCTTTCTGTTTTTATGCAGAAGAAGAAAAGAGTGATGAGCCAGTCTCCTTTGAAGATCTCAAGCGTGATAAGGTATGACTTGTCATCATTACGTCCACAAGACTCAATATCACTTCAAAAGCAAATTGCAGAAGATACTTTGCAAATGAAGCTGCTTGTTATAGGTTTGAACCTCGAAGGATATCCCAGTGCGAATAGATCGTATTATCATGGTGCAGCCTTGTTCCGAACTGCAAGATGTGTTTAGCCTAAACACACGAAAGTCCACTTCAGGCATGAGAAATGATATGATATTCGGTCGGTGGTCTCCAAAATCGTGAAAGTACAGTTGGTCTAAAGGCTGATTTCCAGTCAGTGCAATTTTCCGAGCGGGCGGAAATTCTATTGTTCGCAGGAGAAAATGTCGCACTGAAATTGAATAGATAGTTACGGCTGAGCAACTTTTTATTGTCTAAAATTCCGCCCGCTCGGAAAATTCTGCTGACTGGAAATTGGGCTTTACGCTCGAATTGGTGATTTTTTACTGTTTAGCCCATAATGTGTCATGTTTTCTTCCACAGCAATACGTCAAACTGGTTAAAAAGCATCAAAAGGATGTAGACGTACTTGAAAAGAAACACGAAAAGGTTTGTAAGAAAAAGCTCGATGTCGTTTTGCTTGATACCATATTGTAGACATTCACAAACTATTGTTTTGTTGAAAATCAGTTCGTGTTTCCTCAATGATTTAGAAATTGCGATGGTTTTAAGTATTTCTGTCAAAATTTTCTTTAATTCTTAAAATGGAAGATAGACTCTCAAATTCTGTAAATGTTGATGATTTCAGAAAAGTCAAACAGTAGACATTTCTGAAGGTTGCTAATAATCGTTTCTTTGAAGCCATTCAAATAGATTTGGATCCCTTGCTGATCAGGGATGAATACCTGAAATGGCAGAATTCTTCTTCGGGATTTTTCAATTTTAAAATTTCTTTATTTTCAAAGGAAAGAGCACACTTGCAGAAACACAATCAAGCACGGATAGAAAAGATTAAAGCCTCCTTCGAAAAAAGCAAGCAAGCTGAAGAAAGAACACTGGAAAAAGCTTCAAAGCGACAAGGGTGAGCTTTTGATGTTTTTTGTGTTTGTTCCCACGTCCAGGATACATTAAATCATGGAGCCACATGGACAGAAGTTTGACATTTAGCCGATTCGGCTTTCGAGAAAGATACAGTTAAGCTAGACTGATGACATGTTCGTAGTGATCGCTATTGATAGACTGATGGACGCTCCAACTACGCCTCATGGACTTTGACACTGAAATCAGGGATGAAGTTTTCCCCTATCGATTTCATAACTTGATATGGAAACCATGGTAACACTATACGAACTCCAAGCAATGCTTGATGGGCCTGAGTTGCCACCTCGAACCTCCAATGTTAAAACAGCTCAGAGTTCAAGTTTTCAGTGATATTAGCCATGAACAACAGCCACAAGTATTCATACAATTGTTTCCTCAATCCAAGAATCAACAAACCTTTCACTTTGAATTAGGGATTCCCCATTTTTAAGGCCAATTAGTTTCTATGATCTTCACCGCAGCATTGAGAATTTCCAACTGTCGAGGGTCGCTTGCATCGCTTCTGAGACTACACTGCAGCCTCGTTCCAGAGGGCACACATAAAACGTGTTCATCTCCGTCTCATAATTTTATATTAAAGTCCATAAGGCCCAGATTGAGCAAAGATTTAAAATGTTGTTGTTGTTGTTGTTGTTGTTGTTATTATTGTTGTTGCTGTTGCGATATCTGGGACTATGTTGTGAGGCTACAGTTAAGCTCAAATTGTTGATACTGATGCCATTTCGGAGTATCTTGAATATACCATTTCAATTAGTGACGTCATTTCAGAAATTTTCAAAGATTTCTTCAAATTTCCGACTACTGATTTGGATCCAGGACCCCAAATTTAGTCTAATGGCAAACTTTTATTTTCCTAAAGTTTGTGGCTTTGATCTTATGACGATCATAGATTTCAGAATATAAGGGATTTGACCGTGAAAATCGCTTGCGGGGTAACCTTGCGCCCTTAGTCATTATTCAAGGCCAAATCCCTTTTAAATTTCAAATTTGTTATCCTTATGAAATTAAAATCGCTATCACAAAGGTTACGAAAATTCGCAACAAAACTAAGACTGCGTTCACACGATGCCGGCACATTTTGAAAACGGTGAAAAATGTGACGGATAGGCCTCCCGTTCACACGAAAACGGCACATTTTTTTGCCGGCAGATTTCGAAAACGGTAGATTTTGAAACAGGAACTCTAACGGCAAATTTTGGAAACGGCAGCCTGTGAGCACTCAGACATGATCAAAAAGAAAATGTTTCGACCCTTTTGGATCGAGACTGGTCGATTCTTAGACGTAGGTACTTTTCTTTGGCATCAAAGTCCTGCATTGACTTTTTACCATCAAATTTCCTACCGTCTTCAAATTGTGCCGGTATCGCGTGAACGCTAGCTCAAATTTTGCTACCGCCACATTTTTCACCGTTTTCAAAATGTGCCGGAATCGTGTGAACGCAGTCTAAAATTTGGGTACTGAACGTGAATCTGGGGTCAGAAATTTCATATTGCGCAGGCTGAAGAAATTCTGAAAAATTCCAAAACGAAGCTGCTTAGTCGAAAAGGTGTATCATTTTATTTGTGGACTGATTTAGTTTTGGATGAAGCTTCAATTGTCCCACTTTGTCTTCTTTTGCTAATCTTTGGCAGCCTAACATCAGCATTTGTATTGCTGAGGTAATGGGCAGAATATTTATATGCTAAAGCAAAATATATATTTTTCTAGCCTAGACAGCACAGAGTCCCTAGTGAAAATGTATACTCAGAAAATACAATATTTGGAAAAGCATATGAATGAAAAGGTATGAAGCCATTTAACTACTTTTAAGGGAAAAAATCGTGTTTTTTTTGCATTTTGGGCCGAAATTCGTGAAAATTTATTCGAGGGAATCTCCTAAAGATTTATTTTGCAAAAGTGATTATTCGCAGAATTTCGTAAAACATAATTGATTTATTTTCAAATAATTTCGATTTTTTAAAATGATTCATAACGTCTTTCAATGAAAGTGAAGATATTGAGATTCCGAAAATAATCAAAATATGAAAAATAAAACAGATAGGAAAAAAGCAAACTAGATGAAATTGCCTACAAACCATTGTATCAAGCAAAAATGCATTATCCATTCTTGCAGAATTGTTTAAAATATTTGCTGTATATGTTGTGCTATTCAGATATAAAGACCGACTGTTTGATTACCCGGCTCGATAGTCCATAAACCAGCTCATTGTTACGCCCACTTGAAGTCCCATGATTGTCTACACTTATTCCTTTTCGTCCCTTGTTTCCCTGCGTTGTTTGATTTGCTGATATCGCTTGGTCAAAGGGACTCATCATATTACGCTTAACAAGTGGACTCAATTTATGCCCACGTAGAGTGATTCCGTCTTCATCAATCAAATCGCTAGAATTTAGTCTTCAACCAGTCAGGAGGCGCTATTTAGACCAAGGGTTATACGAGTGAACTAAATTGATATAACATAAGCAATGTAAATCACCTTCTCTCCTCGTATTTGTCTTTCTCTTTGCCTTCTCTGGGGGAGCAGAGCTCCTTTCAGGTCTAACACAATGTAAGCGTTTAGGCCCGTCGAATCACGCTAACTATGAAAAGCGCGATGCGGATAACTGTATTAACAAATAGGGAGATGATGTCCCAAGTGTAGGGTCTTTGACCGGCAGTGGGTGTAAACGAAGTTAGCTAAAGTTTTCTAAATTTTTCCTTGCAGCTTGCAGAGAATGCAAAAAAGAAGGACAAAGAGGAAGTTGATGCAACTGCGAAACATATTCATGAAAGAGTTGGCGTTCGTCTTTATCAAATTGCTGAACAACTGGAATATTTAAAAGGACTTCTTTTTCAGAGTCAACATAATGAAGAAAAGTTGCTGAAAGAAAAGTTCGATAGGTTTGTCGATGTCGTCTTAAAATCAACTTGATCGTAGTTTGAAATGTGCGGCCTAAATTAACAACACGTCGATACAGCGAACTCAAGCATAGCATTCGAATCTTTTGAATGTTTGATGCAAAATGAAAATTCTGTGACTCGTTTCTTTAATTTGAATCGCTTGAAAGAAGCTGTTTTGCAATAATTCTGCCGTTGCATTTTTCTGAAATCTTCAATATTTTTCGGAATAATAGCATATTTTTGTTTTATATTTCAAATTATTTTAGGATCTACAATGTCTAGAACAGTGATCTCTTGTAACTCTTTTATATCATGTAAAATCAGGCGTGGGAAAAATATTTTAATTTCTGGGACCAAACCAAGTCTCAACAAATATTCTGCGAGAATCGATTCAAAATAACCCACTTTTGACAGGTCACGATAGGTAGGGAATACGAAAGAATCGAGGACTGATTATCATTCTTAATGAAAATGGTAAATGATACTTATCGAGCATTTTTTTCATTTTCCAACTGACCACTTCAAGACTTGTAAACAACATCTTAATGACATTCCTGTCTGGTAGCAGCCTAAATCTATTTGATAACGGCTATCAATTAAGACAGCCTTTACGACAAAAAATCGACTTTTCAGTTTTTCACTTTTCTGTATTTATCACTTTTCCTTTCTCCGTTTCATTCTTTCTGGAAGCCAAACATAATTCTGGTCCGCTATTTTTCTATCCCTGTGTAAAAAGTTTGCATTTTTAAGGAGCCATTGTCATGGAGGGTCTTTTACAGATACTCTGCAATTTCAGACTATCGGAAAATTGAATTTAGGCCAAAAGTGAAACTTTTGTTGACTTTTCAACGCAGTTCGAGGTCCGCCATTTTCCTGATGTGCTTCAGTTCAAAATTGGTAGTTGAGGTGTTTATTCAAAAAGTCAACAGCATACAGCCGTGCTCAGGTAGGACTCTTGGCTACAATGGCTCTTTTTACATGTAATCTTTGTAAGTCATAGAATAAAGTAGTACCTATGACTTTCTGCCTTATCAGGGAAATGACAGAACTAAAGAAAAAGCAGACAAAGCAGTCGATGGAGGATGCGAAAAATTTGAGTGCAGATCGATCGATTAGAACTAAAGAAGAGAGAGAAAGGTACTTCTTCGTTTCCCACCCGCACTCAGGCTGATATCGGTTGTAGGTTTGCCGTAAAAGCTCTATTACCCTAGCCCCCTCCAGGGGGGAGCTTGTATAGTTCTAGAGACTCTGATACAACTCTGCTTGTCAAATACACAAATTTAGCACAGTTGTTGTCCCAAACCATATCAAAATTAACATGCTAACTGGTTTAGCTAACTGAATGGTAAAAATCTTTAGTTACCATTGGCATTTGCTTTGTAAGTGTGGGGGGCGAACTTAATAGAGGGGAAGAGGCTAAAAGGGAGGGCTTTGAAATCTTGGCTTAGAATAGAGGAGCTCATTGGAGAGTTCTGTCTGACGAGAAATCAGAGACCATTTCCAGTGTACATCAGTTTAGCTTCTCATTTATTTTTCTTCACATTCCCTTGCCAGTTAGAATTGATAGCTATCTATCAATACTTATTTAGCTGCTTTTCACTTTAAATTCATAACTGGACGGCCTTTGTTTCCTACGCAGGTTACAAAGGGAACGAGACAAACAAAATATGACTCAATTCATTTCACAGCGACAAGAGGTAGCTCACAAGTTTTCTTATCATTACAGTTTCTATACTAGTTTTCTGCTCCATAGCAACAGCAATTAATGAAGAGTCATCTAGAAATATAAAATGAATGACAATAGTTTTCCTTTCGAGCATAGGACTCAAATCTCCAAATCCATGAAAACGTGGATGTAAATTTTATCACATTTTTCTAGGAACTGAATGACTTGATAGTTTTTACTCTGGTGCTTAACTGTAGAATGATGTATCTCTCGATATAAGGAATAGTCCCACAGCTCTCGCTTTTAAAAAGAAACTGAAGGACTACTTGCTACACTAGCATTTAACTCAAAGCACGGTCCCTAGGAAGAGCAGCACTTACCTAATGATTGCATTTCACATTATTCTTTGTATATATATAAAAATTACGTTGTTTTTCTTCTTACTATTGTTATTTTTGAAACTATAATCTTCATGTCTTACCTGTTTGGGATTTGTGGATAAACATAATTAAATCATAGATAATAGAACTGTTAAATGAACTGAAATGAAATATCCAGTGGTTCGATATCAAGGTTTACACACTAATTTCATGTTACATTTGCAGTTGATGCGTGGTCATGATAAGGAGATGGAAGCATTACACGTCAAACATAAAGAAGACGTTGAGCGAATGGAGAAAGAGCATAACCAGGTAAGGTTTTGTTGCTTGGCCTTGCATTTGGTGTGTTTTTGCAGTAAATCGTTGAATGAGCCGCTAACAAGGAATAGTTAGATGGGGTTGATTCGAGGAGAGGGCTTATTGGAGGAAGGCTTGATGGCATACTGCGATTCTATGCATCTGATAAAAATATGGAGACAAACGAAAAACATACTGTAAAACCGGCGTTTAAGAAAAGAACTTACATGCTGAAATTTAGAAATTAAACCCCCATTGTATAAGAATCCATTCAGCTTGAAATTCTAAATAGGATTCTTATTTGTAGAGATCATTCAAAACAATCTCCTTGTTATTAGTTTAGTTTTGTTAATCTAGTTTTGTTGCTTATTGGTGTCAATTTCTTTATAAAATGGGATATTTTTTTGAAGATAGGGGTCTTTGTTTCTTAAAGCAGCGTTTCTTAATTGCGGAGCACTACTGTATTCACAAAAACTGCCAAGTTTAAGAATGGTGTTTCCCTGCTGCCACGACTTATTCTTCCCTTTGTAGAAATCTTGACAGTTCGTATGAGTATCTTTTTCTCTCTTTCTTTTTAGATTATGGAAATAGAAAAAGGAATCTTCAGAAAGATCACAGTTGCGAAACAAACTAACTCTGCCAAACTTAGTAAGGTATCACAGCGCTTTTAGTTGACGAAGCAAAGCCTCATTGATGTAAATATGAAATAGTAATTAAATGATTTTTGTTATGATATGGGCTGCTGCATAGTTGCAGCCATTAGGCTCTTTTAGCAGCAAGACGCGGACCTCAGCTACTTGTATGTATTTTAGAGCATTCCAATTTTCCAGCCTTGCCTCTCCTAGAAAGCTGCTAGACAGACAAACTCACTAAGAATAATTTGGTAATTCTCGCATTACTGTACCATCACTAATGAATATGCTCACATAATTTTTGCTTCCCATCTCGACGTTCTATTCCTGCATGGCGGCCTTCAAGAGCACTTCTCTCAGCTTGTCAGTTTCACAATAGGACGTGTGCGAAGTCTCTTGAGACTGGCCAAAGTTTTGGAGCTGATTTGAGTTTGTAATATACACCCTCAAGCAAAAGAATTATGCTTGCATGTCCTGGACTCGCGTCTTCTTTCTAAAACAGCTTGGCAGGTTTGGGAGACAGTTGGCTCTGTTTCTTTCCATCTAATTTTACGATCCAGTTTCCCCATGATATTTAGGCCATATGAGCCCTTAAAATTGATTTGTATGTACGCTTATCTGTCTGCCTGATGTGAGGGGAGCCTGAACAAAAAGCCGACGTGTTGACAAAAGGGGTGCAGAAAGTGTCAGGGGACGGATTTTGTACTTCGTAAATGATAGAAATGTATGAATTTATGTCACTTTTACATTTACAAACTGTTTTAGTGGCGCAACTCACATGACACTGTTTAGTGTGCTGATGAATAAAAACATTAAGTGTTTATAGTCAAATTGATTAGAGGACAGGATGAATATTACTAAAGGGGGATGAGCTACGATGTCAGAAATTGAGAAAGAAGGAAGTCTTTTGGTTGGAAGTTTATTAGTACCCGATGGAAAAATGCTTAAAATTAGTCCGCCTGTTTCAAAACTGCATCAGTGCTTGCTCGGTATGGCATCAGATGCATTCATACAATTACTCTCCCTATAAACATGCTAACGTAATAACATCCTTATTGGTCTATCAATAAATCAATGGATTGATCAATCAATCGATTAGTGATCATTGACATCGTTTTTGCTGTTTTTTTATAAGTTGAAATATACTTTTATTCCAATCTCTTACCACTACAAAATTAGTCTGTATTGAATTCATACCAGGTCCTCTGGAGACTTGTGGGTCGCCTTGGACACAGAGTCAAACTGGGACCCTTAGAAAAATAGAATTGAGTTCAGAAATGACGGGGCCTTACTTTCCCTGATTCCTTTATATTACTCCGTCTAGACTCTAAGAAAAGCATGAACAACGCCCTTTTAAGCGTCATTTTGCTTAATATTAACAATAGGTGGCTTCCGTCAAATCGGGGCCTTCGCCTTCTTCCCCCGTCTCGGCGGGCCTGGTTAATAAAAAGATTATTCTAATATATGCTGTGAGCAATGCACATTTTGAGTTTTATTATTTGTTATTTTTTATTGCAGTTAACTGTTTCAATTTTCCGTTTTTACGTAGAATTTTTAACAATTTCTTATATTTTACATTTTGGGATCACCCATGTAATACATACGCAATATTTCAGATTTTCAGACCCATTCCCGCTTGTACACTTTTCGAATAACGAATATGTGCAATTTTATGCTGACGTTCCCCCGCCTCCTACCAGTGTGTAAGTATACTTAGCGGTACCCCCTTCCAGTGCGGGAACCCTTTGTTTTGGTGCGTTTTAACTAATTACTTGCATGTTTGTTGATTTCGTAGGTGGTGCGTAGCTTGTTGTGAAAGTTTGGTATATTTTGTTCTTGCGGCGGCGGAAATGATGAAGGGGTGCAGAAAATTTTTTATCTACGTTTGAATGTTCATTGGTGACTTTTTTCAGGATATTCTCGATATTCTCACTTTTAAACAGAATACCATGAATGGAATCTTACTGCTGCTGCAAACGTCATTAAGGTCCTGAGGGGGGGGGGTGTACAAGTCATTTGCGACAAATGTCTGTCACTGTTCGGTCTATTGTATTTCCATTTCTATTCACAGTCCTTGTTCATTCAAATTCTTCGGTCCCGGCACAAATATTGCTTTTCCAGAGTGTGATTCTAAGTAAGTCCCAGATCCCATTTGACTCCATGAATCCCTCAGGTCAGGCTAAGCTTTTTGTGCTTTTAGAACAGATTTTCAACCCTTTCACCCCCGGAAGGGCCACATGGCCCAACAGTATTCATTGAGAACTGCAAATTTTTCAGGGGGTAAAGCATTTGGAATTTTGATTGATTTGAAAGGTTATGCACATTGCATTTCTCTATTACTTACTGAATCACTAATTATGATACCCCGTGGAAATCGACAGTCTACATTAGGTTTTCCTGTTCTGCTTAATTTTAGCCGGGTATGAAAGGGTTAATTTGATGATAGATTTCGATGAACACCCCCTCCTCCCTTTCTAATAATAAGCATCACAAGTACCAAATGCGAGCTCTAAATTGAACCAGTGACAGTGGCCAAAATGTGTGCAATTCAACTAAACAACCTGTTTCGTTTGTGGAAAGCTCAAAGAGGAAAGTCTCAGCCGTTATGACTCTCTCTTCTAATTTTTACTATTAATACAGTAAAACCCCGCAAACAAGAACATAGCAAAATAAGAACTTGCAAACTGATTTTGTGGGAAAAGACACCCAAAGATAAGAACCAAAAACAGACTGATTTACTTCTATGTTCTTATGAGATGGTACACTTAATTAAGAAATTTTATCATATCAGTGTAAGCAAACTCCCAACTATTGATAACTGAACACCTCTAACTGTTTTTAAGGATATGCAAATTGTTTATCAAGCCGTATGATATAAACTGATTTGTCAACAACAAAAATACCCTGCTCTCTAACATTTAAATGCAGTCAGTAAATGCCTCAAGTCTATTTAACACATTATGCAGTATACCGTAGCTATATATTCATCATTTATATATTCATCATAGTCACAAGTATCCTTGCAATAAGAAACACACCCTGAAAATGTCACAAGTACCTCATTTACAAGAACTCAGCCAGTCTGCTTTTTAGAAAAGTATTTTCTTGTTTTCGGGGTTTTACTGCATGACGCATTTTAGGTTTTTTATATTGTAAATGTTTTATTCACGCTTAGTTTTACGCTTACGTCTAGGTCCAAACTTTTTGCTACAACAAGCTGCGTTTCTTCTGACAAAGGGGGTGACGCTTTGGTTTCCTTCTTACATTTACCAGATTTGGAACCTTGACGCAAACCACATTTCTGGAGAAGGTCTAATGAGGCAACGATAATTTCGACGCTTTTTCTGTCGCATTGCAATGCATTTTTACCTCGAGGACCTTGAAAACTGTCTTGACAAGATAAGTAGATATATGTCGTATAACTTCAAATGTAAACGCAAGACTGTTGAATTTGAAATCTTAACTATCTCAGTATTGAATTATTCATTAGCTATATAGATATTCCAATTTCATGTTGAAATATTAGTTGCTGTAATTAAAATAAGAATTTTTAATGAATTTTCATTTAAGCTTGGTGGAAAGGATTTGTCAATGACATTAGGCGCGTGGAGCAAATGTTTTGTTAATTTTGTGACAAAGCGTCCTTTTACATGTCGACTTTTTCTTGTGAAAATTTCTGGTAGGCACCCCACAGCAAGGGCATTAGTATATTTATAGACCATGAATACTGCTACTGTTGCGGAAGAATCACAACAGCTACTGGTCACAACTGTGTACGAAGCGCATATCACAACAATCGCGCTGTTCAATGTGCTCACTTGCCTTCAAATTCAATATCCGTGCAAGGAATACGGTTTTGAAGCTTTAGCAGAACCTGCAACCTTGCACCATTTGCAAGAGCTCAAATCGTTTCAATTGAAAGTTTGCTGAGGCTTCTAAATTTTTGCTAAAACTAGGCGAATCGCACTTGATCCAGATCCCGTTGCAAAAAAGGCCTCCAGAAGTCTCTGGCTTGATTAATTGTATAGTCGTAATTCATCTGAAAATTTGAAACATGCAGCAAAGTATTGCTATTGTTACGATAAGTGAGACGATGCAGTGAGTCTAGCCTTTAAGCGCAACGTCATACAGTGTTTGATCTTGACGTCAGATAAGCCGAATTTAACGAAACATCATTCTAAGGAAGGAGATCAATCGATTTTTAGTTATCGAAGCAAGATGGTCACACAAAGTACGCAGAATCAAACAAAGAGATCAAAGGAGCCTAAGGTTATACCTCGGACTGCAAAGCGCCCAGAACCTGAAAATGAAGGTAATGCACTCGTGGATCAAGAGCCAAGCGGTAACAGGAAGCATGTTAACACTGGCAAGCTGCAGCAAATTGGGCCACTCACAGATAATGAAGATGCAAGCTCATCGTGTGTCACATTGCCTCAGATCTTAACTTCGGATGAGCAATACGATGAGCTGAGACAAGACCATCTCCTTCCTGATGACAGCACGGGGACTTTGAACAGGTTCTCAACGTTGCCACCCATACCCTCAGATACAACGACAGTCAGAACAGCTGGGCTTGTTGGCGTTTGTAGGACCAATTCTCGTAGTAAGAGAAGCAAGTTGCCGCCGATTCACAAACAACCGATGGAGGAAAAGCCTAAAGTTTCAAATCGCAAGAAAGGGGATAAATCTTTCACGTTTGAATATGTCCATGGAAGGGATTTCAAGAATAAAGAGAGACTTGAGAGGCATGCGATAAAGAGAAAGGAAACAATAGTTGCCCTTGAAGCAGCTCGTGCTGCAAAAATGGAGAGACATTTATCAAAGATGGATTTAGCCGAGAAAAATAAAGAAGAAATGCGATTGAGAAGGAAAAGAAAGATGGAATATGAAGAGGAAAGACGAAGGAAGGCAAGGGAGAGGGTGAGTGTATATCTTGAACACTAGCGATCGCAGTTTAACAGGCGGCGCTAGGTAAATGTCATATTTACTTCGCAAATATTGAATTAAACGATTCCTTACCCTAACACAAACTTTCACTGACCTAAGCTTACACTAACCCTAATTCGCCCTTAATAACTCTAATTTTCCCATTCTAACCCAAACACTAAATAACCCTGAAAACCCTCTTCTAAAACTAACCCTTACCTTCACCTATGACAAACAACAACACAACCCGAACACAATATTCGAATACCGCCCACTAAAGTGCATTCTAGCTCTTCAAAAAGGTCAATGTCCTCTTGGTCACAGCTGAAATAGTACCAAAAGAGTTTCTCAACCCGGTGATGCGAGAAACATCTCTCAAAGCCTTGCTCGAAGTTAAATCGATTTATGAAATGAAAAATTTGTCCAGGCTCTTTCGCAGAATAGCTAGAAGGTCTATTTAAATGTCACGTGATAAGTCCGCGAACAATAACGAATTGTGTTGCGAGGTCAATTTTGCGTTATTTAATGTCATGTCGTACATTTTTTATTTGCCCCTTAATAATACATTCAAATCTTTCTTGGTGCTCTTCATTTTGCAGCTCGATGCTCAAAAATTCCAGTACAGTTACGAATCAAGAGAAGAGAAGCTGTGCATGGACGGTGAACTCTCTCAAAAAAAGTTGCCTAAATTGGTTCCTAAATTGTAAAGAGTGAGTTCTAGTTCTTGTTTACCTTTGATTTAGTTTGAGTAATGAATATCTTAGCTAGACGGGTGATAACGGCTCTACAAAAAACCGACGATTGATTTTTTAGCATTTTATGAAAAATTCTACCATACGACAAAGGGCTATGGAGAGAAGTACTACGTTCGCACGATGCGTGCACATTTTGAAACCGGTTAATATGTGATGTTCTCACGATTCCGGAACAATTTGAAAATGGTAGGACATTGGACGGTAACCACCCGTTGCAAGACTGTGATGCCAAAGAATGTACCTATAAGAATCGATTAGTCTCGTTCTAAAAACGCCAAAAGTGTTCTGTTTTTATCATTTTCGAGTGTTCACACGCTGCCGTTTCCAAAAAGTGATGATTAGAGCTCCGTTTTCAAAATCTACCATTTTCGAAATCTGCCAGCAAAAAATGAGCCTTCTTCGTGTGAACCGGAGGCCTATCCGTCACATTTTTCATCGTTTTCAAAATATGTCATTCAATCTTGTGAATGCAGACTTAGACAAACATGGTTTTTGGTCATTGAACTACCATTCTTCTCTGTAATCAGCTACGTCACTACGTAATCTCATGAGAAGCGAGTGCATGCGCCACTGGTCATTGCGAACATCAAGCCACTGGTTGTACCCCCCGGGGGAGGGGGGTAACTTAATTTGTCTATGGATTTATCAGTTCTGTTCTGAACACAAAGATCGAAATCAATTCTTACTGAAGACAGCGAAAATTCTGAGGAAAAAAAATAAAGACAGTGTAAGTGTGTTTTTATTATGGTTATTTGAATTTCATAGTAGGTATGAAACTACCTCAATACAACAAATTAATTTTGTTTGGTAGGTTTCACAGAAGCAGGCACTTTTCCAGATTGCACATTCAATTCCCGTGATTTACCATGTGGGATGCATTATGAAGCACAGTGCAACTTTCTTATTCTCTCTTTGGTTGAATAGGACTGGCCACCAGGGAATGATAATGTTCCAAAACAAAGTCACAACTCTAACTATCATTATGTGCTCGAACCCTTATTAAGTCGACATAAACTAGGATTATGTACATAAACCTATATTATGTGCACATAAACTAGGATTAAATACATAAATCTACATTATGTCGACATAATATGGGTTTCCACAACATAATATAGCCTATATTATAGGTTTATGTCTACATAACCCATATTATGTGCACATAAACTATGATCATGTTACATAAACTTATATTATGTAGACATAATCATAGTTTATGTACGTGATCCTGGTTTATGTGCACATGATCCTATATTATGTCACTTTTGCGCAAATGGCATTCCATATACGTTATCTTATTTTGCTGTACTGTAAAATCATTTACCTCAAAACAACTTTTTTTAAGGGCCAAGGCCAATACTGCTTTGTCTGGTCAGTTCAGTGATCACTAGAAATTATTGAATTTCATGGTTCTAAGTTGTAATAAGTATACTTCAAATTACACAAATTGATAAAAATTTACAGCAAAAGAACTGAACTATCTATATACATATCAATCACTAGAGTTGCACTTAAAATTTTACTGCAGAGACTGGCACTTGTTTCATCAGGAACTTGCAAAAGCATTGCAAAAGTGCCTTCCTTTGTCAAAATTTGTGTATTTGACTTTAGACTGGAATACAGTGCACAAGATTGAGATCTAACCTGGGGTTGGCAACTTGATTTTACTGCTTTAAGCTTTTTCAACATTTATGTCTTTTCTCCGATAAAATTAGCTGATTCAAATGCATCACCAGTGCCAAGTGATGCCATCTTGTTCAAAATTTGACATGCTGTGACCTGACCTTATATTCAACCTGAAGAAGTCTGACCTGTTGTTTGAGGGGGGGGGCTGTTCTGACATCAAATTATTGCCTCTTGATCATGGTTAGCCTCCACCTTATGCATAAGTAGAAATGTGACAAAATGGCACCATCTTATTTGGGTCTAAAAGTTTTAAGCTGCAGACTGCAAAACAATATTAACAGAAGGTGAGCTTGTTTTATGACATTCCTTCATGCCATGCAACACTCTGCTATATGAAGCAATCATATATATTTATTCCAAAACCGTACTGATAAAAAATTCCTGATAAACTCACACAGCAACAAATTTTGCCACCTTCTAAGTCCAAAATTTAAAGACAACAGTAGATTACATATATAGATCTAGTGACAAAATTCTGATCAACATTTATGATGTTGGGAACAAGTTAGTTCGGAACAAAATATTGCTTGGTATGACTGGAGCTTTGTACTTTGAGTTATTCACATTCCATACATTTACCCCTCTAACCCTGTTGACTGAGTCATAATCATATGCATACTAATCAAACATGTGCTAACTTAAAGGCCTATAAGTTTGTTTCAATTTTGGCTTGGCCATTCATACACCCAGACATATGTTGTCATCTTTGTAATGCTTGGGTCTAGATTCCCTAGCCGCTCATGCACCCCATTTCTATTCTTGCAATATGTCTCACCACCCTTTGCATAACAGGCACGGTTGCTCAATTTGAAGCATCTGTTGTCTGTAAATTGCTCTCCACATCTCCAAAACAGCTTGAATGACTTTGTAAATAGGACAGGATCTTCTTCAAAGAACTTGTAAGCACTCATTGTTCCTGGGTCTCTTTTGTATGTCAAACCAGCATCATTTGTGTGGTACTGGCCTGCATTGTAGTAAAATCCAGAAAGGAAGAAATCCTCTGTACCAGATGAGAGGTACTGGATATCATTTTGGTCATCAATAACTGCTCTAAAGCATGCTTCCAAGTAATGAAAATCCACGCTTGACGCAGCCAATGTTACTTGGAATAGCATTCCTGATTTATTCTTAGCTGATGCTAGTTGGATATACTGTAGTGGGTAAATGGTCATCTCCTCTATTTTATGCAATTTGAGCTTTGCCGTTTTAGGCAGTTCAATGTCACCAATGACAATGGGGTAGTTCTCTGAGCCTCTTACAATGAACCAGTAATACCCTTGTCCTTTTGTTGACACAAATGTAATGCGGATGGATTTTGCAAATGGAATTCTAAAGGTGTTATATAACCCGCCACCTTTAGCAAGATGACCAATGCGCTTCGTTCCCCAAGGAACAGTCGAGTCCTCACCATTATCCTCAAAGCGCTCTTTCATGTTGAAATTCTCCATTGCATCGACCTCCATCTTGGACTGGTTATTCATGTTAGTACTTGACACAAACCCTATCCCATGGCCTACATAGAGGTTCATCTCAATGGTTGGACTTGTATCTCCATCAATATAATATCGAACAATGGTATTAGGATTGAAGCAGTCTGATCCAGTAAACCATTGTTCTGTCAATGCTGCAGGTCCAGTGTCGTACCAGAACACTTCGATTTCAGTGTCTTGAAGACAGTAGGCCGCTTTTATGGCATGCGAGAATGTCTTCATGTTTGGTTGCCATTTTACCTTTGCTGATGAAGGCACTGTGTAAATGACGAATGCTAAGAATACTGCGATGGTTAGCCTTCTTAGAAAGGCCATACTTTAGCTTCTGGCCCTACAAATTCCCCACTTTCACGTTATAGAAGTGTCGGAAGTTGAATCTTGCTTCCAGCTCGCTCTTGCACTTCGTTTGTTTGGTCTGGTTTTATCTAGAGATCGGGCCGGCCGGTGTTCATCATGTGATTCATGACAAAGGTGTATCACGTGAGGAAACAAAAGGTGATTGATTAAATAACGATAGAGTTTGTTCGAGTGGCATAGAAATCAGCATAATAGAACATTCTGCCCAATGTGTCATGTTTACAGAGAAGATTCTACGTTCCTTGACATTTTAATTTTTGTTACAACGGTGTTTGATGTTGTGCTCTTCCTTGAAACTTGAATTCTGGGTATTTATGCTGTCTGCAGCCTAACTCCCATACTTTCTTTCCTTCTGGGCTATTCCTTTAGGCAAAGGAAAGAAATGCTCTGCATAAGACAAACTTTTCATTTCTATCGAGGTGCAAGGTTCCAAGGAGCTGCTACCTTAGGATTTCAAAGTGGCACATTTGATAATTTTTTAAGTCAAATTCGCCCGGGGGGGGGGTAACATAACATGTCGAGGGTACGGGTATGTGCTGCCCATATGGGTGGGTTTTTTGGGTCTAAAATTCTCTAAACAATAGTACCTTTTTCGGTAGATTTTTCTTAAACATGGGTGGGTTTTCCAAATATTGACAAAAATTGTCAAAAATGGGTAGTTTTCGGCCAAAAGTCATCATAAAAGTGGGTATGACGGCAACTGTCGGTAATTAGAAGAGGGTAGCTTTCTGAAAACCGGGCGGCAGACCCCATCCGCAAGTCATCTACCCCCCCCCCCGCGCAAATTCGTTACGAAATGTTGAATCGTCCGATAAAAATCCTCAAATTTTCTGATGATCGTAGATCACAAAAGCCAAGGTCACAAGATGCAAAGACATTAAGAAACTTGTGTACAGGAAAGTGTATTTGGTTTGAAAAATCGATTTTGTATGTTTTGCTCCATTTCGAACTTGCATCGACTTTCATTTTGTTTCCATAAAACTGAGGTCTATTTTCGCGATTTGACAATGATCCTCAGCGAAGGTTGAAAAAAATTATTTTGAGAGATTTCTAAGGTCGTAAGGTACCTCTGAGTAGTACTATAATTCTCCAGAAAATTTTTGAATTTAAGCACTAAATCGTGTTCAGATTCTTAATTTCTTGTAAGGGAAGTGCAGCAATAACCACCGTAAGAACATGACATTTATGAAAGAAGTAATCTGCAACATTGAAATTCGATCCTATAGTTATTCTTCTGAAACCACAGACGTGCTGCAACACAAGCAACACAACGCGCTATAGGAAGGGGAAGTGATCCAGAAGCTGCGAAAACATCGTCAGAATTCACATTTTACCTTCAAAGGAGAAGATCAGATCCTGAAAGTACACTAAAGATATGAATTTGCTGATTGCTCTGCTGCTTTGCTGTGTGACCAGCGGGCTTTGCAAGCCTGACTGGCCAACAGGCCTAAAAACATTTTCACACGCAGTGAAAGCGGCCTACTGCATCGCCGACACTGAAATAGATCTCTTCCGTTACAGCAATGGCCCAGGGGTTATAACAGAGCAATGGTTTACTGGTGGAACATGTATGGGGCCGAACACCATTGTTCGATATTATATTGATAATGATGAAACGCCAGCAATTGAAATGAATTTGTATGTGGGGCACGGAATTGGCTTCATTGCGGCATCTGAGGGCAACAACAAAACAAACAGCAAGGATGCAAAGATGGCAGAAGAGGTGCGGGAAAAAATCTATGAGGGAGGCAGCCAGGGATTTGGAACTGACAAAGGGGTGCCTTGGGGGACGCGAAGGATAGGTCACAACGTTGCGTATGGAGCTCTGTACAACACTATCCGCATACCATTCCAGAGATCGATCAGAGTGACTTTTGAAGCAAAGGGACAAGGCACCTACTGGTATATCATTCGTGGTGCAGAAAATTACCCCATTGTGATTGGGGACTTGACGCTACCAAAGAATGCCATGCTGAAACTTTACAAACATGAAAATTATGAGTTGCAACCGTATGAATATGTAGTCTTGGCATCAAGTACCAACAAAACAGGGCTACTCTACCAAGTAACACTGGCCACAAGTAGTGCCAATTTTGCACACCTTGAGGCATGCTTTAGGGCACAAATCGATGATGATGTTGAATTCCAATACTTGTCTTCTGGCACTGAAGACTTTTTCTTGTCAGCTTATTATTATAGTGCTGGAATGTTCCACACCAGTCATTCAGGGCTTACCTTTATTCAGAACCCTGGCACAATGAGTGCTTACAAGTTCTTTGAAGATGACCCAGTTGCCTTTTCAAAATCATTTAAACTGCTTTGGAGGTGTGGTGAGGATTTTACTGACAATAACTGTTTTAGACTTACGAACAGAGACTGCTTTGTAAAAGAAGGTTTGCCATATTGCAAAAACAACAAAGGGGTTCATAAGGCATTCAAGGTGGGGTACCCTCCAGTGCTGACAAAGATGACATCATATGTTTGGATGTATGAATGGTAAACATTAAAGTATGCAACAAATTCAAGAATATCAAGACTTGAAGGATTCATGGTGTGATCCTTTTCATTCTGTTTTATTCAATACCTTCTTGAAGCTGATTGTTACAAACTGAAATGGATTTACAGTTTATATCTTGTAAAGCATTTGACTCTGAAAAATATTACCAAAGGAATAATGACTGCAAGGGAGACTGTTACATGGCTTACTGGACAAAAGCAGATATTCTGCAATCAACATCAAGTCAATGATCCCAGATGTGTTTTGTTGTTGAAACTCTTAAACAATTGGCTGCTGGCAAGTCAAGTTATAGTCTTATTTTGTTTTACTGGTGACAATTTTTCAAAATCTGACCATTGTGAATAGACTTACCTATCACTTAATTTTACTTATAGTTGATATTTATGTGATAACAATTTATGCAACAGACTGTTAATTACTCATTTCTAATGAAGAAAGGTTTTTAAACTAAAACTGAGATCTCAATGGTGACCCGTTATCATACAGTGCAACCAGAGGCTAGTATTTTCTTTCAATTCCTTCTTTTCAATTGACTTGAGAATCAGTTTCAATGATTAGCAAGATATGGGGTGTGGGCTTTGTCATTAGGAACTTTAAAGAAAACATAAACAAATCTTGATCAATAGTCTTGATCAAACTTCACTCCAATTTCTGAGAGAGTTTCTAAGGGAGCTGTCATTTTTTATACTGGGTACCAGGGCGGAGGATAATTTCACACGATTAGATACTGGGTACCAGGGCGGAGGATAATTTCACACGATTAGATACTGGGTACCAGGGCGGAGGATAATTTCACACGATTAGAGAAAACTTTAGACCCCATCTTGAACAAAGAAAAAGTTTTCTTACCCCATCATCTTTCAACAAAATGGTTTAGTACCCCCATCCAGACGTCTTTGTGCAAAAAACTCAGACACATGGATAGAGACAAAGTTGCCCCAGGTGACTTTCGGTCAAGTGATTCATCATTTCCAGTTGTCTTTTAACTTTTCTTTCAATCGTAGATCGATGACTTCATCCGAAATTTTTTCAAGCAAAATAGTTTAGTAACCATAAAATTGCTCTTTAAAAAATTTTTACCCTTACGAAATAATAGAAGAAATTTTCATAAACCTGCCAAAAATCCTCCGCCCCGGTACCCAGGATTAAAAATCACCGCTCCCTAAATACCATGCTACTGAAAACTCTATTGTGTTACAAGAAATTGAAATATGTACATTCAGCTTGCAGACAGCTACAGACAAACTTTGATGATTGAAGGTAGTCTGTAACGTATCTGATTGGCCGCAACAAACTCGAGCTAGCCTAACTCGAGCTCGACACAATGGATTTCCTTGTGAATCTGTACTTGGAAAAAGTAAGGGCTGATCTTCCTCACTTTCTATGGTCGTGGGAAGTGAAAAGATCATCATCCATTCAAATGTCCTATTCTTTGTATTGTCATTATCACCCAATGAAATGTGTGGAGACTGCCTTTAACTTTTCAAGGATCGTAACTTTTTTGAACTACCAGGAATAGGCCTCTTTCAGGGTTTGCTGTGAACAGTAAAAGTTTCAATGTAAATATTGGACTGAGCATAAAAAGGCCTATTCAATAACCTTAACAATGTTAACAATGTTCGAAAATTGCTCAACTTCACTTTTTTCTCCAATTGAAATTCTTACTTTTTGGGAATCTAAATATATAGATTTTTGCAAAAAATGGTCTATCAAAAAACAAATTTGCAAATTCTAATCTCAAATTAAGATCATGTACATATTTTACTATCGACACAAAACAATGCACAAACAAACAATGCTGAAATGTTCTCAAGGCTCTTTTACAGGGCTCTATTATAGTGTGGCGGTTAGGCGGAGTCGCCTCACTTTGAATGCAGAATACGGGCAAGAAAATCAGTGCAGTATACGGTTTTTTATTACGAGGTTGCAGAAAATTCAAATTTAAACGAAAGGTTTACGGTTCGCCTACTTCGTAGAACTGGGTAACTGCTACCATCTATAAAGCCTTCGCATAGCTGGAAAAGCACGGTCATTGAAAATTGTAGATTTACATAGATTTCCTTGGGATTCTTGCTTCTTGCTTTGATTACATGAAATAGCTTTCCTGAAAAGAGCATTTATCTCGTACCCGGGGGGGTACTTCACTATGGGGTAAAACGGGGATGTGCGCCAGTTTTGGGTAGTTTTTGGCCTGAAAATTCTGGGATTGGGATATACTTTTACTGGAAAATTTCTGTAATTGGGGTATACTTTCACTTGGAATTTTCTGGGGTTGGGGTTTACTGTTATACTCCAAATTATGGTTATGGTTGCTGAATGAAAGTACAACTGGATAATTCTTCGAGCAACACGTAGTCGGTTTCAGGTGAACAGATTTCAAGTATTTTTTGTGTTCAAAAACGTGCTCAGATCAGAACTTCATTCAAATGGCGTTCCAAATGGCTACTTGGGACAAAAATTGTCGTTCACAGCCCTCGATCCCTTATCTCTTTGACGTTGAATTGTTTTTGTTACTTCTTCAAAATTCTGGGATTGAGTATCAATATTGGACCAAATTTCTGGGATTGGGTCGTAGCAGAAATCCTTGCGGCGCACACCCCCGTATGAATTCATACTGAAGTACTCCCCCCCCCCCCGGGATCTCATACTGAAGAAGACTAACAGTTGCGGGTTAAGAGGGAAAATGGCTTGCTGTAGATGAGTAATTGTGCAAATTTTGGAGGTATTGCAATATCGAGGCATCCCATAATAGACACCCTTTTACAGCAATATTCGTCAAGTCCAATCAAATCGACCCTCATAATTCAAATATGCATCACTTTGTTCTGCATCAACGGCTACCGTTCGTTCGACATTGATATTCAGCAAATCAGCATGATGCAACAAAGGTGGCCTCTTGCAATCTGGCAGTAGCGAATTTGCGATGTCTAAAGGGACTGCAGAATATCTGTTTGGTTTATCCATTCGATTTGTTTCAATGATGTCCCATTTCTGCAAATTCTCAAGTGGCGCCTTCATCGATAAATTTACAGTGACTTTGAAGTTTTCCTTTAACCAATCTTCAGTGAATTTTTTCAACTGGCTCTCTGTTAGTCCTTGTTCTTTAACGTCCCCTTGAAAATAAAATGACTCGGTCAATATGAAGAATACTTGGTGATTGACATAAAGGATTGTTCGTTTGATTAATTACTGCAATTATTATACGGAAAGCTAATGAAAGGTATGGTTAGTTTTATGATTTCATACTCATTCGATCATTTACATATGTTAGGACAAGTTTCTTCTCATGATATATCCTCATCTGTTCCCAATCTCTTGGTCCATACGATTTGGTGACAGAAGCGGGAGCATAGTGACAATGGAGTTCCGACAAGAACAAATTTCATGAATATTGTCAACGGAAGGAAAAGAGCAACAAATCTGAAAATAATCAAGGTATCTACCGTTACATCTTTCGAAACGGTGCAAGAGGTGACAGTAGCAAATTCTTAGCTAGCGTCCACACAATGCCGGAAAAATCTGAAAACGGTGGATATTTGACGATAAAAAACTCGTTACAAAACTTTGATGCCAAAGATATGTATCTACACCATAAAAAATCGGTCAGTCTCGTTCCTGAAGCGTTGAAAAATGTCCCATTTTCGAGGCTTTCGGGAGCTCGCACGATGCCGTTTCAAAATGTGTCGGTTACAATTTCGCACTCAAAATCCACCGTTTTCAAAATCTGCCGGCAAAAAATGTGCCGTTTTCATGTGAACGGGAGGCCTATCCGTCACATTTTTCACCGTTTTCAAAATATGTCGGCATCGTGTGAACGCAGTCTAAGATTAAAAATGACCCATCATAACGAAGTAAACAAAGCTCCTTTTCAAACATAACGGAATGAACGGAGCTCCTTTTCAACTAGTCGTGCGATGTTTTTAAATATTTGATTATTTATGCTCCTTACCTGTATTTTGAGCCATATGTAGAACAGCATACAGTAATAACGCCGATTTATAAATCTCATCTTCCGCTCGATCAATGATCAGTGTCAGCAACGCATGGTTATTTGCAACACTCTTGAAATACAACGTTTGTGACATATCTAGAACATATCTATTTCGCATATTCTTATACACTGCCAAATTCCTTGCGAGAATCAGGGCAAAAGTAAACGCTAATACGAGGCTCATCTCCAACTTCAGATCGGCCAGACTTGTAATTGTTGTTAGAAAAATGAATAGCATGAGCGCAGAGCTTTGAACAGCCAGTCTTATTTTGTCGAGCTTTCCCATCTTTATTTTGCCGTCTGGTAACAGGAATTCAAGGTTTTCGCATGGAATATCTTTAAATGCTTTGATGAGTAGTTTCATATTTCCTTTTCTTCTTGCAGCTACTATCACCCGTTTGTATCGTGCAATTCGGGTCACGTTTTCACCATACACCTAACAAAAGAACGTTAACATGGATTAAATGAATCAGTTTGCCTAAATTTGTTATCACTGCAAGAAATGATGAAATTTTCCCACATTTTTGTTGGGGAAACTTTGGGGAAACGGACACATTTCAAAGGGAAAATGGAAATTTCCGTTTCCTCTCAATTTCCCAGATAAAATCGTCCATTTCCCCCAAATTTCAAACCAAAAACTACAGGGAAATTTTGGTATTTTTGCTGTGTATGCTTGTTCCTTTATTAGAATAAACCCCAAAAGATGCAGCTAGAGTAAGGTCCATCGAATAGGAGATAACCTGAAAAAGTAGTTTGGGCAAATTAAAAAAATTAGACTTTGCAGTATTGAAGATCATTGTTCGGAAGCTGGCTATTTTCAAATATGTCCCCAAAAACAATTGGGGCCAGAGGATCGCAGATTGTTGATACTTGATATTGGCCGCTATCTGCCATTTCCAGACTATAAATAGAGATGATTCTTGATTAAAAAGCCTCCAGTGAGAAATAGCCGGACATTTAATTCTTCACTTTTGTATCTTCAAAATTTTAGCGGCGATACTTGTTTCCAATTTTGGAAAATTGCATCTTGGAAACCACAAATTTGGAGTTGGTGTTTGTCAGTCCACAGCAAACTACAAATACCATCGGGTTTCTCAAGAAAAGTACTCCATTTTGAAAATGACCAAATTTCATTGCATACTGTAGCCGATCTTAAAACTTCTTTCCACGGCATGAAGATCAAACAACAAATAAACTTCGTTCCCAGGGTATTCTGTATGTATGTAATGTTCCTGAGAAGACACTTTTTCAACGGAGGACACAAATTCTACGGCACATACGCTGATAGGTCGAGCAACAAACTCACCCTGGGGACGAGACTGAGACCAAATAGTATTCCTAGGTCTTGCTGATCTTGTGATTGGTCTTGGGGTGGCAACTTCCATAAATGGAGATGCTACGATCTTGCGTAGATAATAGCTAAGAATAATGTTTTCAATCTGTACACCCCCGTCTAAGTGCCCCGGTACATTCTACCCCAGTGATTTCTCCGGTGAAAAAATTGGAGCAAAATCAGTCCCCGGACAAGCTGTGAATCTCCCCGGTACAAAATGACGTAGAAACAGTTCCCCGCCAATAATCATGCTGTCCTAATTACATACTTTGAGCTTACCAGTGAAAACTTAACCGTGTTTTTCGGTCACTAGGACTCCCATGAACATATGACCTCTCATCGGGGCACTTATACGACTAGATATACTTGAATCACTGACAAAAGAAATCAAAAATGAAACTTTATGTTGGATTTGACATTCTGATGCAGGGACGTAGGAAGCATTTCAAACTTGGAGGGGCACGACACTTCGAGGGCACCTTTTTCTTAAGAGAAAGGGGGCACTTTCTAGAAATGAAAAGGGCACTTCTTTGTTTATTGCAAAATCTTGGGGGGCACGTGCTCCTAGTGCCCCCCCCCCCGGTTCCTACGTCTATGTTCTGATGTTGGCGATTTGTAAATGGGAGCACTTTTTTGAGACATCCGAGAGTTTGACAAAGGCACAACTAAATCAAATCATTCGAGAGTTCCAGCCAGGAAGAGATTCTCTATTTAACCATGATTTAACACAATTTACTAATTTTGCACCACATGACGACTTTTTAAAGTATAAAGCCATTCAGAACCTAACCTACCTTTGTCCACAACTTCGAGAGAAACTGAACAGTGAGTGATCTCTTTAAATTATATTGCGACAAGGGGTCGAAACGTGATGAGCCTCGCTTTCTAACTGCCTTCGCTCTTTCCTCTGCTAAAACATACCACGGCCTATCATCAATAGGAACAACATCCATACCGATGACCCAGAATCGTAACGTGTCGTAATTCTCTGGCGATACACTTACGACAACTTTTTCGGCAACATTATTCTCTGCAAGTGCGTCCAACATGATATCCCGTGGCAGCTCATAGAAACTAGCGTCGTGGAGAAGATGGTCGAGTTTGTGCAGGATTTCCTTCTCTCGAGCAATCAGCTCTTCCTCTGTGAATGACTTCATCTGAAGGGTGTCACGATCAGGCGAGAGAGGGTTGTAAAGGCTCTGCAAAAAAAGAAATTTTGTCTTTCTAAGGCCCCGTCCACACGTATCCGGATATTTTTGAAAACGCATCTTTTTTATCCGTTTTGGGTTTGCGTCCACACGTAGGCGGCGTTTTCGGTCACCAAAAACGAAGCTTGTCGAAAACGCTCTCTAGAGAGGATCTTTTTGAAAACGCCGTTTTCATGTTGTCGTGTGGACGGCTGAAAACGGAGCTTTTCGAAAACGCTGACGTCACAGCATCGATCTACGACGTATCAGCATGCGCACGGAACTTTGGGGATCACGCAAGGACATTTTGATTGTTTGTTTTCTTTTGTCAAAGTTCGAACAGCGGAGTTTGAATGCAGCAGCGTTTTTGTGTGGACGGGGATATTTTCGAAAACGCTCCTCGTGTGGACGCGGATATTTATCTATACGGATAAAAAAAGATGCGTTTTCAAAAATATTCGGATACGTGTGGACGAGGCCTAAGACGATGGGGGGGGGGGTGAGGCTGCTTAAAAATCATTTTTAAGCTCTTAACCAGTTGGCAGAATTGCTTACGGCACAAGGAGAGACAGAGGAGCTACCCAGACAAAATTTGCAGGATTGTTTTCAGAAGCTTATAAAGATTAGCATATTGTTCTTCCATTATTTTTGAGTAAGTGCCTCCACAACATTTTTGAAGCAGTTATGAGACTAGTGGTCGTCAGCTTGAGAAATACTTTGTCAAGTAAGCTAATAGTAAAAATCTGTAACCAGGGCTCTTTACTTGTAGGCAACCATAGTATCTAAAAAACAATTTTGAAATGACGTTGAGTAACAAAAACTGGATAAGTTCCAGCTATCATATCTGAAGGAGAGAAGAAAGGATATGGCCCTAAAGATTGATATGAGAAACTAACCTTCTCTTTCAATGAGCATTCTATTGGCTAACTTTAGATAGTGCATTTTATGACGGCATCCTTTTCTTGCCTTTTTATGACCGCATCCTTTCCTTATCTTTTAGATCATTGAGGAAAAGGTTCTTTTCATGAAATTTCTGTCATTACCTTAAGGCTGTCTAACTGTTTCTTGTATTGAATATACAAAGCAGAGTCCATCTTGGTTGCAAACTTTTGAAACTCTTCCATTTCATCACCAGTCACAACCTTGTCATCTTCAAGAATTTTCCTGAGCAATGTCTTTCGTGTGACAGGGATAAATCTCTCCATTGACTCTTTTCCAGTTAGCTGAAGCCATTTTGCGTTCTCTGTGCCTTTTATCCTTTCATAGTCAAAGTAAAATGAAGGTGTGCAATACGTCACTGAGAATTTTGGGAGTCTGCACATTTCATGACTCAACTTTGCTCTTACCCTGGTGATTAAACACTGCATGGTTCTTGCTGTTTATTTGTCATGGTGACCATTGCTGGAAGATAAAAACAGTAATTTTTTCACTTCAATGTTAAGCATGCCTACTGCCCAGTCTGCAGAGTTTGGTAATTTTCAATAAGATCCCAGGTGTGCAAAAGACATTTCATTTGTTTAATATTATATATTTTGAATAGCCTATTGATACCCCTTGTATGCAACTGTCATACTCTACACACCTGCATGCATGCATGCAGGTCCTGAGATTACTAACTCCACAAGGCACCCACTAATATATTGCATTACTATGTCAATCTGCTTTTCTGAATTATAAGCTGCTGTTAATTTCACAAGTCCATCCAAGATTCTTCAAACTATTTTCCCAGGTTCATGCACAACAATGGTACCACTCTGAAGAGCGCTAAAAGGACATTCCTTAAATCTGTTTTTATAAAAAGGAGGAATAAATAGACTTGACTTGAGTATGCAGGAATTGCTGAAACAAATTCAGCATCTGTCAAACAGGCAAACTGTGTCAAAGACGTTGTGGACTAAAGGGTGCGGTGAATTGACAGACAGATGTTGTAAACAGTCTAACTTTGTTTCACCGTATATCAAAATGCCGGGGCCTAGGCCTATAGGGAAATCCCTGGCCTTCCCTTGTCAGGCTACAAATTTAAAACTAGATGGAAAATGTTGCAAAGATCAGCACAGAGTATACTTACTGCTTTATTTTCTCAAATCAATTCTTAATTTGTGTCGACTGTCGAAGAATCTTTCGAGAGTTGTAAACTTCCTCGAACGTTCGTACGTACGTCCAGTTTGCAAAAATCAAAACATTTTGCAGCCTCTCAGAGGGCGCCCTGCAGTTTACTTAAATCACGGGTGATAGGGCATCTGATTTCTCTTCCTTCATATAATTTAATTTTCGCGCCATTTTAAGTCCAGCCGCGCCCTCGCAATTTCCTCGCACCAATCTTCATATACTCAGTATGAATGGTAAGAATAATGTGCTACACTTGATTTCGAACAACTGATTTTGGTATCTAATTTTACTTGGCAAGGTGCAAGCCATATTAAATATTGCTAGATAAAGACATTGTTGATGCCTTCTTTCTTTCTATTTCTTGAACACTTTATATACTATGATAAACAACAGTGATAACTTGTTGTTTAAAATGTTTACAAACATTACATGGGATAAAGTTTCCAGCATTGAAGCTCTATTGAAATCAGACATTTGAAGGGAATCAACATAGTTAAAAGCTGGCCTGGCCCAGGTCAAAAATAAATCTATTGTACTCAGCAACTTAGATGCATCCAGTTTCATTGTGTGGCTAACAAACAATGGATTGTCGGTGTTTCTCTGGCCTATTTATAGCAGATCCAAGATATAGCTGTGTCTTTTCCCTTAGATGTGTTCCTACAATGAGAGACAATTAAGCACATGCCTATGGCCATTGGAAATCTTCTGCAGTTTCTGTATTAATCCATCAATCCATCATGGGACTTTCAGATTTGAGATGTCTTTGGAAAGCAAAACCAACATGACTCGTACTGAAAGGGCCTGAAAAATTCATTGTCTTGCTAAACTCATTAAGTATGAAACAACAATAAGAGAAAAAAGTGACATGAGGAGATCATATCCCAGCCATGTTTTGGAATAGCCAGTCATTAATCAGGATTTGCCACATAAGACTCACTTGTATTGTGCATGTTTTGGGCATAGTAAACCCTGATCTAGCCAGAGATGATCTCAATTTGGCTTTCTTCAATAGATACCTTCAGGTAAATTCTTGTTTCATATTCAAGCTGATGTTTTGCATGCTGGTGACTGCAAGGCAGAAATGTTTACTGCAGGCCTCATGATGGTCCACTTTTGGAAAATCTTCTAAATTTTGCCTCAAGAGTTCTTTTCAGTTTAAGGTTTGTTAGTAGACAGTTCAAGTATTTGTTGCCCAATTCTAACTTTACTCACTCAAAACACAAATTCTCTCCATTTTCCGTCAACTAATTTTTCTATTCGAACTTGAAGGAAATTTGTTCATTCATGTATTGAGAAAACTGTTTGAATGTCAAAATCCTACCAGACTGAAAGACTAATGCTTGCAAGAAAAATAAAGAAGATTATCAATGCGTTCAACTTTCTGAAAAAAATTCTTTAAAGTATAACAAGAAAATAATGTACAACTCATACAAAACTGAATGTTCCCAGCAGGATCAGATTCAAAATATAATACATATCAAAAAGTAAGCTGCTGTGATAGAAATTTTAAATTACGTGTTAATTAAATTGAATGATGTTATAATTATACCTTGATCCTATTGACTACAACATGGTATTTTGTTTTGCGGCTCTTGTTTACTGGCAGGTTCTACTTTTTCTAACACAACTGTCTTTTCTGCTGTTGGAACTTGACCTCTAATCTTCTCAAGTTGTATTTTGTGAACCTTTTTAATGGTATCAGTGAAAGCCGTCTCCACATTGGTTGCTTCAAGAGCTGATGTTTCAATAAACAGCATCTCATTCTTTTGTGCCAATTCCTCAGCATCTTCAGCATTAACAGCTCTCAGATGTTTCAAATCACTTTTGTTTCCAACCATCATGACAACGATATTAGGGTCTGCATGCTCCCTCAGCTCTGTGAGCCATCTTTGAATGTTGTTATAACTTCGTAGTTTGGCAATATCATACGTAACCATTGCACCAACGGCACCTCTGTAATATGCACTTGTTATAGCTCTGTATCTTTCTTGACCAGCTGTGTCCCAAACCTGAGAAAAATTAGAAAATTCACAAAGTGGTTATACCATGCAAGCAACTCACTACCCTAAACCGAACTTGAGTTTGGCCTTGCCTCCAGATCTCAAGCAAGCATTGTCAACAAAATTTCAGTTAACCAGAGCCAAGACTTTTATGATTGTTTATTCTCTCAAATTTTGTAGTCTTATTGATCTTCTTTGTAGCACATCATGAATGAGCATCACTGTGCTGGCTGGCTTTTGCTGGAAATAACTTTGAAACATTGTTGGTCACACCCACACAAAGTAACGAACAATAGTAAAACTCAAAAGTAATGCTCTGGAGAAGAAATATCCTTTTAAAAGAAACAATTAACCATTTGCCCCTTCCGTCACAAAACTATCGCTGCTGCAGTATGAAACAACGCAGGCCAAAAAAATTTCATCTTGGCTTCCTAACCTGGGCCTTTACGATTTTGCTATCAAGTTGAATGCTTCTCGTTGCGAATTCAACACCAATAGTTGACTTAGACTCTGCATCAAACTCATTTCTTGTGAATCTCGAAAGCAAACAAGATTTGCCAACTCCTGAATCTCCTATTAAAACGATTTTGTACAGGTAATCATACTGATCTTGTTTTGAAGACGCCATTTCTTGTGTGTTGTTGTTTTTGCTTTCCGTCACTCTGCGCATGCTTACTATACAGTTTGACATCCCACAAGGATCCATGCTATGGCTCTTTCTAATGGCAGTCATGGCTTAGACCTATGACGAGGAGTCTTTTAGCCAAGGCTCACTCGACTGAAAATGTGGGACTCGCTACGTGTCTCTCTCACGTAAATATGGAACAAGGGAAAATACGAGAGTCTCCCGAAAGTCTCTCTTTCTTTTGTCCTTCCCTCCGTTGTATTCCGCGAGAAAGACTTTTTGTACAGACCGCTGAAAATGTGGAAGGAAAGTTTTTTAGTCTCCGGACAACATGGGGTATGCGCTTGACTGGTATCGATTCTCAGCTTGATATGCTCAGAATTTGTGCTTTATTGTAAACGAAACTCTCAAGACGGTAGGTTTGGTAGGTCTGGAATGGAACACCCTTTGAGGCAGAAGCTTTGGCAGACTTTGAAGGTCTTGAAGGGATTCGCATACGCCGCCGGATGGCGTTGACTTTCTTTATATGCAGCGTTGGAAGGGGACAACGGCAAAAGAACAGGCGTTAAAGGGGCTTAAAACTTGGAACTTTTTTGAAAAATAGTTCTAATTTTCTAACACATATTTTTGCTAGTGCGCACCACATTTTAGGCATAAATTGGACGAGAATGCAGCATAAATGAATGGCTCGTTGATCTTCCTTTTATATCTTTATCAAAAATTTGCTCAAATTATATATCAATGACACAACTCGCAACTCGCAACTCGTAACTCGCGCAACTTGCACTTTACCAATCCACCGTCCACGACACAGACTAAGGCCAGAAGCGAAAATTCTTTAGTACGTTGTATCAACCATCTCAATTTTATTAACTGACTAAGGGAGCGGTCATTTTTATTCCTGGGTGCCAGGGCGGAGGATATTTTCGTATAATTAGAGAAGATTTCATACCCCCATTTCGAACATAGAAGAACTGTCTCGTACCCCATCATCATTCAGCAAAAATGGTTTAGCACCCCCATCCAGAAGTCCTTGTGCGTAAAGCATAGATATATGGACAGATAGAAAGTTTTCCCAGGCGATTTTCATACTGTTCAAGTGATTCATCATTTCCAGATGTTTCTTAACTTTTCTTTCAATCTTTGATCAGCAGCTTCATCCAAAATTGTTTCAATAAAAATAGTTTTGTACCCCATAAGGATTTGCTCTTGAAATTTTCGTACGCCCACAAGAAAATGGAGAAAAGTTTCATACCCCTGCCAAAAATCCTCCGTCCTGGTACCCAGGATTAAAAATGACCGCTCCCTAACATGACAGTTTTTCAAACAAAATAACGCAAATTCAGAATGCATGAAAACTTTTTTATTTTCTGCATCTAAGAATTGATCCAAGAATCTTGGATGCCCAAAAACATCCACTGCAAAGATCTATTAAATTGATGGTTAGGTCCATTAACCAAAAATCAACTACTAAGTAGATTTGAGAATTGAACAAAGAATTGTGACATTGTGAATGCAAGAAACGTCAATTTTCTAGATGTGAGAGCTCATCCAAGAATCTTGGGTGACCAAAACATTAATTGCAGAGACCTATAAAATTTATCGTAAAGTCCACTAACGAAAATTTAGGAATTGTAATGTATTTAGGTATTGTATAACCATAGTTTATAGAATGGTATAACTGGGAGAATTCAACGCAGAATTGCGGATGCAACCAAGAAATCATTTAAAATCATCATCAAGATGTTAGATGCCAACAAAAATATCAGATGTAAAAAACATCACTTGTTTAGATGTGAGAATTGAACAAGAAGAGAATTGTTAATGTAAGAAACGTTTATTTTGTATGTGAGAATTCATCGAAGAATCGTGGATGCTCAAAAACATTTATTACAAGATCTGTTAGTATTCTCAGCTCAATTGGCCGAGATTTCAGAGAGGGGAAAATGCCATAAAGAGTTTCTTGGAATCGATCTCCTGCGAACTTGTTTCTCCTGAAAAACATCATCAACAGACCAGACTTGACATTCAAAAGCAGCATGCTTTTGTTTACGAAACGATTACGTCACTATCCAATTCAATACCGCAAGTCAGATGGTTTGTGATTGATATGATAAAAAGAAACAAAGAGAAGAGGGAACAATTTGTCTCTTGGATGCTGGATGCGGTAAAACTCAATTTGATGGCTTTCTGAGCAACCAGACTCCAAGAAAAGGTATTGACTTTGAAAACTGATATGGCTGGTACATCTTTTTTTGTTTTCGGGCGTTTTTTCTCTGTTACTTTGTGTAGAAGCAGGATTTAGAATTGGTGTTGTTTAGGCCCGAAGTTATGTCGTAGATGAATGGGCCTATCTATACTTCGTAATTGTTAGGCCTTGTTGGGGTCAAAACAATGGACATTATAAGAGATAGCGTATTTGAACAAGCATTTTTTTCAGTTCGTTTGATGATTCTTCAAACAGGGTGACAAATTCAGCTAGAATAAGCAGACTGAAAATAAACAAGACATGGTCATGGCTTTCATGGCTACGCGACCCAGCAACAAAGAACAATAAAAATTTGTTAAGTGAAAATAAAACAGGAAGAAGAAATAAGCTGGATTAAAAATTTCCTCCCCCACATGCCTTCAGTTTTGATTTGACTGATTGGATACATGTATTTTTAATAAGAAACTGCTTATAAGAAGCCTACTCTCAGATTGCCAAAAAATAAAAAATTATGAAACTCCAGGCTAGGAGGGAACACTTATCGTAAGAAACAATTTACATTCACAAAGGGAATCCTTCACATATTTTTACTTTTTTCACTTTTTTTCTGTATTGTATTACTTAATTAGGAGGCACTGCAGTGATGTCTGGACATTGGAAAGGCTTTGTTTTGAAATGTTCATGAAGACACATGTAGTGAAACATGAAGATTCTTATGGAACCTGTGAGAAACTCTGAGCACTGAAATCTGATGATTTTAAGAAACTTTCAGTACTGGCCCAAATTCTTAGTTTCTGATTAAAAAGACATGTTTAGTCCTGGATGCAAGTACAGTTTCCTCATTAGCTGATTCCAAAGATTAGCACAATTGACTTAGATAGGACTTTTGGCAGTTGTTGGCTTTCATCAAGCATATTGCAAAGTTAGTACTGGTTACAGGTTATTCCTTAAGGTAACTCTGATTTCCGCGCCAGTGAGCAGCGAATTGCCGTTTTTGCAAAACCACTGTCTTCAGAAAACAGTTAATTTCTCAAATACTATTCGCCCGATCGAAAATCGGTAAAAAGGATGTTGTTCTACATGGTCTTGGCAATCGAAAGATATGCAAATCGCAATGTTTCCGTCAACCAAGAGTATTGAAAAAGAATTTACAAAGCCAGCCTTAACGGAAACATTGTGATTTGCATATCTTTCGATTGCCAAGACCATGTAGAACAACATCCTTTTTACCGATTTTCGATCGACCGAATAGTATTGGAGAGATTAACTGTTATCTAAGGAGAGTGGTTTTGCAAAACGGCAACTTGCTGCTCACTGGAGCGGAAAGCAGAGTTACCTTAAGTAGATAACAAGTAGCCAGGTAATAGTATCACCAAAATACAGGAGGCCGGATGACAGAGCAGAAACTGCACATGCATGCGCAAAAACTTGTAGCTTTGAGCCCTCTGCTCCCTGCAACAGATCTCAATATTTGGCAGCACTTGATGGTTTCTTCCTAGTGCCTTGAACTCTTGATTTATCATTTCAAAAAGCTTATCTGTCCCAACACTTTTTTATGTCGGATTGGTCAATGACGTCATCTCACGCAGTTTCTGCTCTGTCAGGCCAGACTGCATTTCATTTTGCAAGTGCAGAAGGTCTTCCATGTGCAGTTTCAAGTATATGGAGAAAGATTGATAGAGTTGTTTTTGTGCACCTTCCATGCACATTTTGCAAACTTTACAGTCTAATTAGGAGCTAGAGGAAAAGGAGTTTGAGGCTTGATAGTATATTCTAAATATGTGAATCATTATAAGATATGGAAGCCAATGGTGCACTGTGTGTTGATTGTTGTTTTTGTTGTTGTTATCTTATTTTACATTGATTATTACAATAAAGAGCTAGCTTGCTATATGCAAATGTACAAAGTAAACTAATCTAAATCATTGATCTGTGTTTAGGGGAAGAAGTAATGCAGTATGTGTCAGTTTGGGAAATATTTTATCTCCTAGCCATGGGAAATTCAGCAAATAAGTTCAGAAAAGCTTTACAGCAAGGAAATGAGGTAAATGCATGCCAGTTGTATGTTCAAAATCCTGACATCAGAGAAAGGCTAGACCCAAACAGTTCACATAAAGACAGCCATCTGCATAACACACCTCTTCATTATGTAGCAAAATATGGTATGAAGTCACTTCTAAGGGATTTTCTTGCAAGAGGTGGCAATCCAAACAAGCAAAATTCATTAGATCAAACTGCCTTACACATGTTGATGGTAACAGCTTCTGGAGAAATGGATATTGTAGACCAGAGAAGACTTGACTGCCTGCATTTGTTGCTTAAATGGAGAGGAAGAGCTGCTTTTGATGGTGTGGAAGAAAGATTGAACTTGGATGCAGTGGATCAGGTATGTCAGTTATCAAGAATGCTCCTTGTACTGCCATTGCCCCTACAGAGTATCTGTTTGAAATGTGAAGATCTTTTCAAAATATCAGGTTTGCTTAGATACATTATGCAATTTGCAAAATAGTAGATGTAAATCACAATCGGTTCTAACCAAGATTAAGTCATGTAGTATGTAATGGCTAGGCTACAGTATCTTACAGTATCTGAATACACTATTTATGTAAAAGATTTCAAAGACGAATACCCTGTTCTGTTTTTAAAGTCATTGATATTGCAATTTTGAAGCTTTGGGAGGGCTTGACAATGATGAAAAAGCTAAAAAAAATCAAAATATTTTATGTACCTTCAAAACAGATGTAACCACGCTGATGAAAGAAAGAGTTATCACATTTCAGGCTCTATTCGGGCAGTCCTAACTTTCTAAAACCATCATATTGTATTCAGGCAAAATCCATAGTGGTCCCCATAAAAACTGAACATTGTGTACACCCATGGTTAAACAGTATGCAATATATGCCATTGTATGTTGTTTTCAGGAAAAGAAGACTGCCTTACATCTTGCAGCACAATCTGGTCTTGCACTTTGTGTACAGGTAATCTTTTTTGTGGTCATAGGTACATTGCTACACGCATGATGATGCTTATTATTTGCTAGCAGGGTGGTCTAGATGGCTTGCTGGTCAATATCTAATCTGATCTATAGCAGATTGCAAAATGATAATAAAGTGGTATGCCCCAAATTGAAGAAATTTTCCTCATCATGGAGCCTCTAATGAAAGATCATTACAACTGATATATACAATGAAGTATTGATTAACTGATTCTTCAATTTATTGATTGATTTATTGGAATGTGGATTATAGGGGAGGTTTTGCATTTTGACAGCAGAAATTTAAATCGCTGCAGTTGTTAAGTCCATGACCTCTTAAGGCCGTTGAGCTGTTCCTTGAAGCTTCATTTTCTGACTATTTAAGCTTTAAGGTTTAGATAACTTAACATAATATCTATGTACAATACTTGAAGACAATAAGTTGGCAAAAAATCATGTTTAGATGTTGTCACTTCCGTTATTTAGTGCTTGGTTGCACAAGGAGCCACACTCTTTCTTGAGGACAAGCAAGGCTTGACTGCCTGCGACCTTGCAGAAAGAAATCAACGTGATGCAGTGGCTGCTTTCTTAGAGGCTAAAATGGTCTTCAATGGTCATGTGAGTTAAACAAATTTTCATTGTAGTTAAGTGAAGTTTTAGGAAATGCAATGAATTCCAATTTTTGATGTTATATCAGGGGGGTACTTCATAACTTCCAATACCGGGAGGTCCAAGCCAATATTTGGGGTCTGAAATTTTACATAAATCAATATCTGGGGTCTGTGAATTACAACATTTATGTAAATCAATATTTGGGGTCTTTGAATTACAACATGGACAAAAATTCAATATTTAGGGTCCTCAAATCTGAAAAAGGGAAGAATCGTGGAATTTGGTGCGGGTCTCCAAAATATTGGACTCAATGTTAGGGGTACCCAAAACGTTAGGTTCAATATTTGGGGGTCAGCAAGGAAATGGTGGCATGGACCCCCTGGATTGAAGGTTAGGGAGTACCCCCCTGTGGGGAATTTTGTCACTATCAACTAACTTTTATAGATCAAGAATATTGCTTAACAAATGATGCTGCATTTTTAGAATGTCCATTTGTAATTCTTTGATATTGTCAAATTCTCTTTGAATATAACACTGTACTGTATTAATGTAAACTAAAGTTGATTGACTCTCATTTGGCTTTAGTATTCTCATCCACTGTAGTAAATTGATTAATTTGAAAGTTTGTGTGTGTTTATTGATAAGTGACTTTTGTGGATTGCCCTAGTTTCCCAAATTTGATCGTTGCCACACTACTGTACTGTATATATCGAGTGCTCTCAAAATTTTTGCTGTCAAAGATAAGATTTTCTTCAAACTGCTAATTACAGGAAGAAGAAATTGTTTTGCTAGAAGATGACTTGTTGACTCACATCAGAGATGATGAGGTGAGGAAAGTTTGTTTCTGTTTATTTGTGTGTCTGTAATTTATTTCAATTCGATTATCTTCATTAGCTAAGTATACATTGTGAGTAAATATAAACAAGTCAACTAATCCAAATCGAAAAAATCGAAAAACTTCATTTGTCAACAGCATACTGTATGTAGCAAGAGGATGCCATTAATTTGACAAAACACCCAACATCTTAAGGTAATACCCATATTTATAGATTTTTGGTTGATTTCATACTCATTTTCAGGGATTTTCAGAGGCAAAGGCCCATTGAACTTTTCAGAAATCAAATTTCGTTCATTTCACTTTAATGGCACATAGATGGAAAGTAAAGCCACCAAAAACCAGAACTAAGATGAAGAAAATACAACAGTAAGAATAGAAATCTGAAAGGTTTTGTTAGAATTCAAAAAGCTACCCATTTCTAGTGGAACAGTTGCATTTTGAGACCCATATGTTGTAATTTTTTAGGTTCAAAACCCAGCATCCTTATGGGTGGCACATAGCATGTTGAATTACCAAGACCTTCAGAGGTGTTTATGAGTTCTGTCAACCCAGAAGTTCTGAGCAGTTTGTGAATTCCAATGCTTGCAAAAATAACCAGACTCTCCATCAAATGTCTTCATCTTTTCTGCCTTGGAGGCAAGGGTGGCACCTCTGGATGGACTGGGGTGGTATCCCACTTTCTTCAGGCTGGTTTTTATTCCTAAGCAGAAATGATATAAAAATATTAGGAATTCCTTCTTGCAATCACTTTTACCTCTTGTCACTTTCTCTAAACTGGCGCTTCTCCTGCTTGGAACAAAGACAACAGTAGTTGTTATTAGGACAATTAATTACTGGGAAGATAATAACATGCTTGTACGCTTCGTTACTATTGAATCCAGTTTGTTGTAGATTTAAAATATATGTCTTGACCTTTTAGTATTCTGGCCTTTGTGCTCAAGATTTGCAAGAAATCAAGGACCAGCTTATAGTGGAGACATCAGACATGCTACAGGTAATGATAAAAAGTATTAAAAATTTTAGTTAGTCACTTTTTGGCCAACATATATCTGCGGGTGTATGTTTTGGGCGTCTGAATTCTCAGAAGTATTCTGGAAGCGGTAGACTTAGCAGAGAAAAATCTAAGTTACCAAATGAATTGGAATTCTGAAAAAAGTTAGAGTTGCCAGAGAAAAATGGCAAATGACAACGCATTCGGAAATTTCGAATGTCGTTCTTCGGCCAAGTTAATTGAAGCGATTATAGTGCGCCTTTGTGTGAACGAGAGACGTATCTCTCACATTTTATGCAGTTTTCAAACTGCACCGGTATCGTTTGAACGTAGCATGAGAGTGGAATCTTCCATGGGATTTTCCTTTACAGATACCATTGTTCACTGCTGAGGGACTCTTACGAAATCATGATTGGTCAAGGGAGATGCTTCTGGAATCTTGGATGGAAGATCCATTGGCTGCATGTGAAAAGGCTGGTGTCAAACTGCCCCAAGGTATTTTGTCAAATTAATTGTGAGATCATCATTTTATAGAGAGCGCGTGGCCGAGTGGTTAAGGCGTCTGAATCATAAACCAAAGGTCAGAACGGCCGTAGGTTCAAATCCCACGCTGGACAGTTTGGTCGCTGTCCGTAACTCTAGCCCGGTCGACCAGAGCCATGTGAGGGAAATCTGGTAGCTGCGGCGGGTAGCTGCGGCGAACTGATGGTAAAACATCCGTGGCCCCTGCTGGAAATAAGTCTCTCAGACTTTCGCGGGCTAGCCACGTTAAATATTTATACCTCCCTACCTACCACGCGCGGGATGTATCTCTCTGTAAAAAGTCTGTACACCTTTAGCAAGACTCACTTTATTTCAAGAAATATCCATAAGCAATCCCCGAAAATCCTATTGTTTTGGAAATCTCTTGGGCTTTTTTGGAAGTGATATACCCTTGTGACCACTTACTTAGGCATTAGCTGGACTTGAGTAGCTGCTTCTTCCCATCAGATTTCCATGTTTTACAATTAGCTAGGTTTCCTGCTCTGCGCGTTCCGATATCTCTATCTTGTGTTATTCTCGATGATACTTGTGGATGGCTTAAAGACATTTAAAGGTTTTTGAAGTCCAACTGTTAGTTACAACCATCTGCACGACACTAATTCCATGTAGCATGATTTTCTAGGTATTGCATTGCTCATACAGAGGGAGTACAGTCCCTAGAGGATTGACCACTACATTCAAAATAATGGAATTTGTTAATGTGAATAGAGTTTTACCTCCGGGGAGGAACCTCTATTGGTTTGTAAGGAAGGGTTAGGCACAGCACGTTTTGAAAAAATCCAAAAATATACTAAATTCAGGACATTTTTGGACCCCAAACGTATGCTCATTGCTTAATATTACATAAAAGCTAGAGGTTTCATGGCTTTCTTTTTTTTCTTTTTTTTTCAATGACAATTTAAGACTAAACAAATACAATACAATATTCTGTGCCGTCCATAGCAGAAATAGACTTGACGTCATCTGGTTCTGGCTATGAACGGCACATGGCTTTCTCGGTAACTGCGCCCAATAGACTTTTTACGCAAAGTAAAGTTCAACTCGAGGTGAAGCCTGCATTCCCACAAGGAAGTAAATTTCACTGCTGCAAACCTTGCTCTCTGTTTCCAAAAATGAACATTGCTAACAAAGCTAGTGGGTTGCATTTGGAGAGGCACGCCTTTGGGTGATGCCAAAGCAAGGCGAGACCGTCAAGTCAGTATTTCAATAAATTGTTGCGATTTTATGTAAAGGTCTATATTTTAGTGAAAAACTCAGCTTAGCATTCATCTTGTCAAATCCCCTTATTCAGGAACCCCCAAAATATACCGATTATGCACCAAATAGCGTACTCAAAATTGTTCTAGACAACGTTTTGCAAACCCCAAAGTGTCTGGTCGCCTCGTCATCTACTAATATGGAGTACCCCACTAGGGTTTTACCATAATGGGATTTTCGTCTTCAAACAACGTTGCTTTGCTGTGATGATTACCGATAGAACCAACAAAACAGTTTGATCAAATATATCTACATCTGGCTGGATTGGATATTTTTGTTTTGTTTTCTAAGAACATAGTCCTTAATCTTTCCTTTATATACATATATTTTATTTATCTATTTATCGATTTAGATTAGTTTCCTATGTATATATTGTATATATGTAGAAAGGTAGAATAAAATAATCGATTTTAAATAAGGTGACAAACAAACAAAAAGTCCACTGGGGACACATCTTTTATCTCGGGTTTCTTGAAAAGTCATTTGATTTTATGAATGATTTGCTTTCTAGATCATTCTGCATTAGGTGCTCTGCGGAATAAATTAAATGGTACCCAGGCAAAGTCCTATGAAAGCCAAACTTCCAAGGTAAAACTTCCAAGATGATTAAAATACTACTGTGAAGAAATCGTATTATTATTTGTTGATTGTCTTGTCGACATTTTGTATCAAAAAATGGAGATGAGCTGTTTCGCAGTGAAAAGCACGTATCTTATCTGTATTTGCACTCGAAGATCCTTTGTTTCTTTGATAAAAATGGCCAGCTGTATCATGAATCAGTGCTGTAACATTGTGTCTGAAGTCGTTTATTTAGCAAATAGCTGCCGCATTTTTATGCTACTGCCTATGATTTTCAAATTTATGCTACTGCCTATGGATTTTCAAATTGAAAACGGGGACGAAGCTTTCCCCTATCGATATCATAACTAGCTATGGAAACCATAGCAACACTGTACGAACTCCATGCAATGACGAATAGGCCTACGTCGCCGGCTGCGACCTCCGATGCTGAAACGCGTCAAAATTCAAGTTCTCACTGATACTAGCCATGAACAAAAGCCGCAGGTATCCAGATGGATGTTTCATTGATCCAAGAATCAACAAACCTTTGGCTGTGAACAAGGAGATCCTCATTTTAAAGGCCAATTAGCTTCCAAGAACTTCACTGCGGCAATGGCAACTTCCAACTGTCGAGGGTTTCTTGCCTCGCTTCTGAGATTGCACCTTAGCCTTGTTCCAGAGCGCCATCTAAATGCGTTCATTTCGGTCTCAAAAGTTTATATGAAAGTCCATAAGTCCCAGATTGAGCAAAAATATAAAATGCTGTTGTTGTTGTCATTGTTGTTGTCTTTGTTGTGACAACTGAGACTATACTGTGAGTCTAGTTCTTCTATACAAAATTTGTGCAGTCGTTTAGTACTTTATTTTCATGTTCTCGTTTTCCGTTAGCATTGCTGTGACATTTGCGATGAAGAGTTCGTTATGGCTGGTGATGAAATGACACAAATTCCATGTGGTCATGCATTTTGCAAGATGTGTTGGGAAAGGTATATGCTTCATTTTTTATTCGATCGCAAGTTGTGGAAGGCTTTAGGAACTTTAGGTGGTGATTGGCCTATTGATTAGTAGACTTGCTCCAAGTCTATTCCGAGATATATCAGCACTAAGGAACATAGTTACTTCTGCGGGGGCGTAAACCTTGAAGAGGACGCTGCGAAGGAAAAGTGAATGTTTCCATTCGCTTTCCTTCGCAGCGTCCTCTTCAAGGTTTACGCCCCCGCAGAAGTAACTATTTTCCTTAGTGCTGATATATCTCGGAATAGACTTGGAGCAAGTCTAATTGATTAGTGTAATGCTGTCCTTTATGATTAAGGCTGCGAGTTCGAGCCCCTGACTGGCTGCCTGGTGTTACTGCAACGCAACTGCTCATTCCTAGAGGTTTGGACCGTTTTCACCTCCGAGAAAAACTGAAGGTCCTAGGATTAGTAGTCTGCGTGCAAAATTGACCCTTTCACTGCGAAGGAGAACCAAGATTCTCAGGCCCCGGTTACACGATACCGTTTTCATTTCATATCGGATTGGTTTCATATCGGATTGGCCTTCTGTTTACAAGATACCGTTTTCATTTCATATCGGTGGCCTTCTGTGTACACGATACCGTTTTCATTTCATATCGGATTGGTTTGATATCGGATTGGCCTTCTGTTTACACGATATATACCGTTTTCATTTCATATCGGATTGGTTTCATATCGGATTGGCCTTCTGTGTACACGATACCGTTTTCATTTCATATCGGATTGGTTTCATATCGGATTGGCCTATTGTTTACACGATACCGTTTTCATTCCATATTGGATTGGCCTCCTGTTTACACGAGAACGCACCAATCCGATATGCTTCATACCGTTTTCGCGTTTTCAAATGAAAACGCTCTGAAAGTGGCATGAAACCAATCCGATATGAAATGAAAATGGTTTCGTATAAACAGGAGAAATCTTCATATCGGATTGCCTTACCCAATCCGATATGAAATGGAAACGGTATCGTGTAAACGGGGCTTCATATTTGCAGCGAAAAGCAAGTCTGCACGTAGGCTATGGGATGAGATGCCAGTAAGAGTGGTCTAGTCGGCCTCCTTAATGGACACAGTGTTGTGGGTCATTCGATCAGACGATGTACCAAAAGTGGAAGCAGTCTACACATGCATTTTAATGCTGTGAACCAAATGGTAGTTGGAATATTTATTGTCAACATTGTAAGTCGTAAAATTACTTTTCAGATATTTGTCTTCAAAGATAAAAGATGGAAATACTCACAATATATTATGTCCAGGTCATGATTGTAATAAGCTTGTGCCTGTGGTAAGTTTAAATGTTGATACTTCACGGGATTGTGGGTTAATATTGCTAACCATGAATGTTTGTGCACCAAATGAAATGCTTAATAAAATGAAGCTAGGCACGAAATATGTTTCATGTAATACCTAATTTGATTTTCATGGTAAGAAATGACTTATATTTGTTGTTCCCCCAAATGTTGTGTGAAGGCTTTTGGACCCTTTTTATTACCTTCGCAGGAAATTACAGAGAAATTAGTGTCCAGAGATATGGCAAAACGATATTTGCAGTTTGATATCAAGGTAATTTTGTAAAAGTTTGAAGACCTAGATTTCAGATCTTTGTTTACAATGAATGTTCTTGAAGAATTCAAAATTTTGTGCAGGACTCTTAAAATCAGAATTTAATAAAGAAACTTCAGCTTCTATTTTCGTAGCATTACAGACCAGTTGGAACGAAATTCACATGGGGGGGGGTCTAAAACCAGTTGCGAGTGAAGCTAACAAAAACATAGGGTCTGGAGGCTTGCCTCTTGGGAAATTTTTCGTTACCACGCACTTTAGATTGTCGAAAATTTTGCCCCATTTGGTGGGAAATTTGCCATTGAAGGAAGCAATGGATGATGACCGACGGTTGCCTCTCCACGAAAATTTTGAAGAACAGGACAATTTTACAAGGATATATATCATTTTTGAGATGCATGACATCAAAAGTTATTGCATTCTTCATCAGTGAACTTTAGCAAGTTATTGGGGGAGCTGAATATTCCCAGCCCCGCTTTTGACAGACCTGTATTATGCTCCCGACTATTCCTGTACAGAGTACTTTAAAATTCATTGACCTGATCGGCTAAGGTTTGTTATAACAATTTCATGTCATGTGACCATACTCTTGGGAAGTTTTAATATTATACAGCTTTCTGCACCTATGGCGCAACTTTGCATGGCACGAAGTTTGTTAGAGAAATCAAAAGATCTTTTATCTGGAGATTGATCACGTGGCTTGAAATGAGTGTAAAAAAACCTTAGCCGATTTTGTTTATTCGGATCCTTTTAGGCATTTGTTGACACAAATCCAAACCTGAGATGGTGCCCGCATCCTTCTTGTGGAAGAGCAGTCAAGCTTCCAGAAGCAGTTACATCTCCACAACGACGTATGGCATCTACGAATCAGAAAGCTAAGTCTGTTGATTGTGGACTTGGACATTACTTTTGTTGGTAAGCGTTTGTTTGTCTTATTTTTACTGATAACAATGTAAGTAGCCTGTCTACCACTGTTCTCAGAATAGGCTCTTTTAGCAGCAAGACGCGGACGTCTTTGAAAACGTGGCTACTTTTTATGTTTTTAGAGCATTCTAATTTTCCATGCTTTTCCCTTCCAGAAGCTGCTCACAGACAGACAAAATCCCTAAGAACAGTTTGCATTCTGGCATTGCCATCATCTGTGAATATGTTCATATTGCATTTTGCTTCCCTTCTCGACGCCCTATTTTTTGCAGTGCGGCCTTCAAAAGAATACTTTTCAGGTTGTCATTTTCAGAATAGAACATAAAATAAATCTCTCGAGACTTCCAAAAGTTTCGAAGTTGATTTCTCTTTATAATTTACATCCTCGAACAAAAGAATTATGCTGGCGTCTTCTTGATTCGCATCTTCTTGCTAAAACAGCCTAATATCAGTGTAAGGACCGCAACGAGGATCATTTTGAAGGTTCAAAGAGGTAAACAAGAGACCATTCCGATGCAAATTGACGTTTCCAAATGACAATCCATATTTTACAAGATCGGTTGAATTAACGTAGAAAGTCACAAGAACTGATCATAAAATACGTCTCATGTTCTCAGCGTATCATTGACATAGATTCAGTTTCCTGTGTCTGAAAGTGATATTTTCGATTATCTCACAATATTTTCAATATTCAATATAAAAGTTTACAATGATGAATTACTGAGACACCTCCTCAAAACTATCATACCACCATTGACGTAGGAACTGGGGGGCTCCGGGGGTGCATACCCCCAATATTTTGCAGTTAACAAAGAAGTGCCCTTATAATTCTTAGGAAATGCCCCTTTTTTCTTAAGGAGAAAGTGCCCTCGAAATGTTGTGCCCCTAAATTTGAGATGCTTCCTACGTCCCTGCATGCCACCCTACAACGATGCAACGAAGAGGTGCAAAATATCATGACAACCCCCCCCCCCTCCCCCGGCATTAAACGTACACCTGCATTACGAATTTTTGGTAATTGCGAATGAATAGTGGAGCCGGTTTCACGTTGGACGTCAGGCTAAAATAGGCAAATCTCAATTCTCTTAGAGGAAAATCAGACCATACTGTAGATGAAGCGTTTTCGGTAATAGGATGAATTTCGTCTCATCTAATATAGCAACTGACTTTCATTGTCTGCGTGCATCTTTTTAGGATATGCTTAGGCGAAGCTCATGAACCTTGCACATGTGAAGCATGGCAGGAGTGGAATAAGACGGTCGAAGAAACAAATCCGAACAAAGGTAAGCGGTGATGTGATGTAGAAAAAGATTTTCATAAAGTGGTGGAGAGATAAGTTACTTCACTTGATATCTCATGCTTGCACTGAGAAAGGATTTCCATTAGTCCTTTTTTCCAGTATAGTTGAAAACAGTATAGTAGTATGATAAACAAATTCAATAAATGTCTTTGTGACTGGCATCTTTGACAGTAATCTTTAAATTAACATGTTTGACTAACAATTTGAAATGTGGTGGAGGCAAAGAAAGAAGGCCGGCCTTGAACCAGCACGCAAAAGCCTTTCGAGCTTATGTTCCCTTCAGAGTTTGGCTAACGCTTTAAAGTGACATCTATCATAAAGCTTTATATGCAAACTGTAAACTGTTTTTATGTTTCCTGTTCGGCGATTGATAAAGGGGATATACTTAGTTGTTAAGTAGGCCATGTCCGGCTCTGCACAGTTTGTTTTTCTTCACGTAATTGCATCCTTGGATCTGTTTATGCGAAAAAAGCCTAGGTTAACTGACTAATTGTTTGACTAACTATGTCCCCTGCAAAGGTAGGACTATTATTGAATTAAACGAGAATTAAACATTTGAGGATGATATGTATCGTTCATAGATGGATTCTAGGCAGTATATAACGGTAGCTGACTTGATTTGCAAAGCCGTCAAGCTTGTATTTTGTTTATAGTGAGTCAAGAAGCAGAAGAAAGAGAATCAGTAGCAAATGCCTATTGGCTGATTAGTAATTCAAAGAAGTGTCCAAACTGTCGGTCAGTGTAACAAGTATTACATTTAACTTTTTCTTCAAGATAGTTTGTTTTGACTTACGAAGATTTGAGGTCTGATATCTTCAAAACAACAACAAAAGAGTTGGTACAGGCTCAGAAGTGTGAAAACTTGTCTTGAATTCGTAGGAACCAAAGCAGCCATAGACTTCTGACGATGAATCTCATGTTTCCCAGTGCTCTTTGACTTGATGAAGGTGATCGGTCAACAGGGAATCTTAATGTTACTCTGAAAACTTGGCCCTACTTAGGCCCAAACTCCGTGTTTCCTTGAGTACCAATCAGATCACGAGATTTGTGAATTACTATTGTTACGGTGTAAATGTGATAGAATTTTCGATTCGATTGAAGAATTGAAACACTCCCACGGGTATGAGATTCGAAACACTGACACCATCATAATTCCATTGATGAATGCAAAAAATAGGGCCAGGTTTTTCACTGTTTCAGTATGACTCCCTGTTGAGCAAGGTTTACCGCAGGGACAAGGGACTCATCGCTATAAGTCTAAAGCAGCCATGCTTTGATGACTGCGCTATGATATCGATACTGGAGAAGGGTTGCTAAGACCAAAAGCCGTCCCGTCCCGTGATGGCAAAGGATTCAGATCATGAAAAGAACTCTATGGTCGAGATTGTTTTGGTTCAAAATTGACTGAAAACAAAGGATTTTCGTTGTTGCTCGGAATAAACCAAATAAACTCATACTTGTACTGCTAACAGAAATCTGTAATGTAATTCCTAGCCATCTGCACAATATTGCTTTTGCTGTGAAAATAACTGGACAATGGGTAGATCTTAGAATGGAGATGTTGTGTGCACTATTTGAAAGTTTAACAGTGGCCTTTCTCGTTCTTTTGTTTCCGTTGCTTTTAAGCCAAGCAGATCAATCTCATGATGATATTATGTGTGTGGCGATTTTGTCACTGCTGGAAGTCCAGCATTAACAAATAATTTGACGTAAGGAAGTCTCCAACAAATAGCCACTCGAAAGATTGTACTGACCATCTATTGCAACATTTAATCCGCAGGAGTCATATACAAAAGAATGAAGGCTGTAACCATATGACATGTACAAAGGTAACGTTTGTATCTAGCAATGTATTATGAATTTGTAGGTCTCTTTTGCGTCTGGTTAGTATATGCCAGAAGAGTTTGTAATCACAGTGAAAGGAAGACGATAGTGACATGTTAAATACGCCACAATACCAAACAGATGGTACCAGGTACAGGAAAGTGCCCTAACTGGTATTCTTAAGTACAGTACCAGGGACTACTGGACCAGGAAATGTACCATTTTAGATGAATACTGCAGTGTCTATTAGAAAATATTGGAAACTATCAACATTGAAAATTTGACAATTTCTGGATCCTGTCCCGAATAATTTTCTCCATACCTAAGTAATTCCTACTGTTACCCTGTACCAAAGGTATTACTACCAGGAAATATATGGAGCAGTACCCAGTACTATCCGTAGCCCCAATTCACCATCATCAAGGAGTTAGATACCTCTTTTATTGATAATGTCCAAATTCATTCATTGTCCTTTGCTTCATTTGTAGTGTAAGCATGACTTTTGTTGGGTATGTCAAGAACCTTGGAAGATTCATAGTGCAGAAACGGGAGGCTACTTCAGGTAAGGTTTACTTTGAATTGTACTCTCAAGTACCGAATAAACGGGGGGGGGTGGGAATAATCGGGGGGGTTGGAATAATCGGGGGGGGGGGGCTGCTTGGAGAAATAGAAAACAGCCCTTTTCTTAGGTAAATACATATCTGTTATATATTTATGTGAACAGTGATGTTACTGATACATTTACTTTTGAACTCTGGTTCTGTTGAATGCACTTCTTGAGACTTTTTCTTGCGTTTATTCAGAAATTATGTCTAATATCATTTCATTTTTCCAAAAATTAATAAAAGGGGGGGTTGGAATAAGAGCGGGGGGGGTGGGAAAATTTTTCAAAAATTAATAAGTGGGGGGGACGATTATTCGGTACTCGAGAGTAAGTTCGATGCAACAGCTTTATTTATAGCAATAATCCACAGTAAAGACCCGGATGACCGAACTAGTCTCTAAAGAAGCAACAATTGTTAAATGAAGCGGTACAGTGCTATTAGAAATATTTTGAGAATCATTTGGAAGTTTAAATTCATTAGAATTCCCGAAATTTGTTGGTGGCTGTGATATCCTATGTTTGGAGATTCATAGTGCCAAAGTCATGGTTAACAATCTGTGATAGCAGACTGACTTTAAAATGCTGGAAGTTTTATCCAGGTTTTACTATATCAAACGAAAACTGGTAACACTCGTGGATCGAAGGACACGTTTTTGTGTGAATAATGCCTTAGCTGCACAGACTGACTTAACAGCTGCCTATGTTCTCATTGAGCCGAGACCTTTTCAATTAATTAGAATTTACCGATATTGATGGAATATGAATTCGTTGCATGAATTACCTTCAGTATTCAAGGATGTTTAATAATATGTTTTGTTTATTTCTTTAAGATGTAATAGATTTGAAGTTGTTAAGGCAGTGGAAGATGGCTATGAACGTGAGCAGAAAAAAGTGAGTAAGCTATTCACGTTGCTACCAAATATGAAACGAAGAAAGTTTTTGAATCACAATTTATATTCAGTCAATGACTTATTTTCTCAAAGTTTTAGAACGTGGAAGTTTTGCAACACAGATTCAAAAATTTTAAGCTTTCTCTCCATGTACTTATGTTCTTATGTCTACTGGATATGTCATAATTACTGGATTGTCGATTTTGTTTTCTACTGGATTTGTCGTCTTTTCCGTCATGTCATCCTGAGTATCCTGAGAATTAATTAAATGAAACCATGAAACTGTTCGTCGTGACACTTGCAATAATACCTATGTTCTCTAGTAGAATCATTGGTGATGAGAGAGATACCGTGGTTGCTGTTTCTACGGCTGTTCCTCCCTGTTTCCTTATACCTAGTTTTCCTTGTTTCCCTGTGCCCTTCAAAATTGAGTGCAACAACAACAACATTCATGAGTGAAGGGACACTAGACTTATCCTGGGTCGTAGTTTCGCTAGTTGCCTCACTGATATACCGCTACAACTAGGACACTAGGAGGAGTAAAACTGCTATTGGAACAACTACCTATATCCTTTTCGCCCTTCGTCGCAAAAATGCTGATGAGTTTGCTATTTCGTAGATGGAGAAAGAACATGATGAAGTACAACGGATCGAGCGATTTATGCATTATTATACAAGATGTAAAAACCACGAAAATAGTTTTCAGGTAATCTTTGAATTTTTCAAATCAGAGTAGTTCTCAGTTTATGTAGGAAACTGAAAACAATTTACAAATTTAAAATCACTGTTCTTTGTAACTAACCTTTCTGATGCTTCAAAATATATGAATCGAAAAACGTTGTAGGTGCGTATACATGAATTTGCTTTAGCAATAAGGCAATAGTATTGCTTTGATCAACACCCCTGTAGACATATGACCTGCAGCCCTTGCTATCATGTGCACTTCCAATTCAATTCAATTTTATTCGTAATTCTATTCAATTCACTTTGACTTGATGATAGCGCATCGGTCAACAGATCAATCCTATTGAGCAGGTTTTACCACAGGAATACACGAGAGTCACCGTAATCCGTCTAACACCCAGTACAGAGTTATTAGTAATTTTCAAAAAGGGAGTTGACAGCTGGTTATTCAAACGGCGATGTAAATAAGCAAGCCGCTAAAGGTACTTCAGACTTTGATGGCTAATTTATGCATTGTGCTTGCCAATTGAGTAAGACATGTAACGCTGTGGAATATTCATGCAGCGAGACGAGCATTAAGGACTACTTCGGCCATTTTGTTATTCATATTCGCAACAACTCGACATTAGCTGATAAATAAGATAACAATCAACGAAAAACAAAAACAAACAAATTACATATCTATCTGGCCTAATCCAGTTGCATATAACGAAACGATGAAAACTACAATATTAGCATACAAATATCGTACCAGTTTGGCCTGCTTCTTGCTCCAAGCCCCATTTTTGTGGCTTTACGACTTGATTTTCTTCATCGACACGCCCCCTCTTCTGCTCCGTTTCTTGTCACGCTATTTGTTTAATTCAAAGTTTCAAAATTCGTAAACAGCAACAGCAACAACTGTGCCTTCGCAGCAGCTACAAGACATAATCTCTGTTTTGTGAATTTCATCTCCTTGATAATTCTCCTTGATATAAAATATATAGTTCGTAAATGGTTGAGATACTCTAGAATTTGTGTCGTTATAAAATAACATATGTGGTTTTCTAGTATTAAGCTTTTTTGTTATGCTTACATCATTTACTAATAAACTTGCATCCAAACTGCAAGTTGCCCAAAGACGCATGGAAAGAGCAATGCTGAATATCACACGAAGGGATAGGAAGAGAAACGAATGGGCACAAGATGCTAACATCAAAGCCAACATCATAGTCAAGTCGAAATCATTGAAAAGGTGATGGGCAGGTCACACCCATCACCCATTATGAAATGAAGCGCAGCAGAGGACAACCAAAAGAGATGGAGGAAAGAAAAATTATAGAACAAGGAGGGGTAAATTGGATGTGAAGAACCGGAAATAGATTACGCTGGAAAACGATCGGGAGGCCACCGGCCTGCACTTGCTTGAAGGGATGATGGTGATGATGATGATGATGATGATGATGATGATGATGATGAAGTCATTTCCTGTTGTTTTGTCATATATTTTTCATGGTGCAACACACCTTTATATGATTACGTTATTGTTTCTAGGCAAACAAATCTGACTAAGCCTAACAGCGCTGTTTAATCCCATGATTCTTTCTTAGTAGTGCCCTGAAGCTTCTGCTCTTTTTCAATACTTAACTGACTCTTTTCTCTGACAGTTGGAGGCTCGACTTCTAAACGCCGTCAAAGAAAAGGTAGAAGGCCTACAAAGAGCTGCTGCTGAACTGGGCAATGGTGCTGATGTTGATGCCAAGTTCGTTGAAGATGCAATTAAGGAACTGTTGAAATCACGGCAGATATTGAAAGGCTCGTATCCCTATGGATATTTCTTAGATAACAATCGAGGGGAGAGAACCGTTTTTGAATTTATGCAGGTAAGTGAGTTGGTATTTTAGCAACTAATTTATATTCTTCATAGGACTTCACTGCAAAATACCGATTTTGGACTTGGGTTTTTGATTCAAGGAATTGTGTGAATTTGCAACACTTAAATGTTATCAAATAGATCAGTTTTATATATGTCTTGCAGTTGCACTGCAAGGAAAAGCATCTTGATTAATAGATCCATTTAAGCTATGCGTATTACGAAGTGAATTCTTGTAATGTTTGTATTATACTATTGAAAACTTCCGATGGTATTTCTTCTTTGCCGTCAGTTGCAGCAGTTTCTTATAGACATTGAATTGCCCATATCAATCGGTACCATACGGCTTGCAAATAAATTCGTCATTTTGAAAGTCAGTAAATCTTAATTTCTCTCTGTAACCCTTGAATTTTTGTAACTCGATTATATCAGTGAATTTATATTATTTCATGTTGATTGTATTCCTTTCGATAAGTTATGAGATTTTGGGATCTTTTTCAAAGCATTGAATTAGAATCGTTATAAACGCCAAGAACTTTATTCGTATTGTTGTACTTTTTTAGTCATTTGTGACATCCAAACGCTTTATTTCTAGGACGAAGTAGAGCAAGCTGCGGAAACTCTATCTGGAATGGTAGCCCGGCCATTCTTAAAAACCCCACGAAGTAAAATAATTAATGCTACAAGAAAACTTTCAAGAAAGAGAAAAGAATTTCTCTCAGCGATCGAACGTGGTTTGATTCCTGATGATGATGATGACTATTTGACGACAGGTGATTACGCATATGGTGCAAGACAATCAAGGTAAGCATACACCAGGCCTCCTTGCTTTGGGCGAGAGCATGAGCGCCACTCATAGATACAAAATGTCGTTGCACTTAAGTTGCTGGTGCCTTTTCTGATCTCAGGGCGTGTTCATATGAAGGTGAGCCAGCCTGCTGCTTACCGGGCTAAAACTCTTTGCCTAGACCTCACCTCATCCCTAATTCCAATACAAAATTTGATTTCTTTTCATATTAGCAGGTGGGCTGGTATACTGGCAAGATGTCGTTAGGCGGAATGAAAATTTTCTCACCGAGACGAAAATGTTGTTATTGCTCATGAGCTGTTTATCTAAACAATTGGCACGTGTCTTATCTTTGACAAATATCCAATTTCTGTCTCGTCAAGCTGGCTGAAATTTCTCTGTATGATCACAAGAAGAAAGCTGCCTTACCTACCGGGCCAGCCCGGTAAGCGGGTTGGCTCGCCTCCATATGAACATGCCCTCAAAGTGCGTTGACTGCAGGCACATTTTACTAGCTATTTATTTGCTGGCTCAGAACCTTTTTGATGAGGCATGGGATTCATAACTTCTATGAAACTACGTGAATGCTTCTGTGAAAGTACGTAAGTGCTACGTGAATACGTGTTCTTATTCTTCTTTTTTCGTTAACTATTGGTATCTTAAACCTTCTTTTTAGTTCTTTTCCTTATGATATTTTTTAGCCGTGTACCTAGACATATGAGGCCAAGCAAGCTCCCTCTTTATCTTTATTTAAGAACAAGATAAAGAGTAATATATAAGTAGTGTTGTAATTAGTTGTAAATAGATATGGCTGTAATTATGTATTTCCCTTTGTTTTTAAATTATTAGTATTGGAAGGATTTTAAGTTGTAAAGTTTTTGGCAAGGCCCCCTGAAAATCAGTCATTATGACTGACGGGCACCCGTGCAAAAATAATTTTAGCTTAACAATGAAAATGAAGTGAATGATTGTTTTAATGAAATGGTATAGGTATAGTCATGGCATAGTCATGAATATTAAAGGGCTAAATTTTCGTAGGATTCATCAAGGGTGCTAGGACACGGATGTTTTGACTGATTATTTATTTACCTTGTTTTGATCCTTGTGTCTTGTTTTGCTGTCTTGTTTTCTGTTCTGTTTCCTCTTCAACTGAGCGTGGTTATGCCCAACCGCTTTCAAGTTGTTCGAATAGAGCTTGCGAAGGTGCACTAAGAAACAGAAATACAAGGGAGCTCTATTCGAACAACTTGAAAGCGGTTGGGCATAACCATTGAAGACGAAGACGGGACCGAATGGGTTGATATATTGGGAAAGAAGAAGAAAGTGTGCAAAAAGAAATGAAGGTGCTTGGCTTGCTACTAAGAAGAAAAATATTTTTTTAGGCCCCGAATTATTCATTGTTTTCGTCTTTTTAGATCCAGGCAAGCAAATTCTAGAACGAGAGCTATTCATCACCATACTGATTCGGTAAGCTTTTCTTTCTTTGTAAAATATAGTGTGGTCGTGAAGGAATTAAGAAGAAACTGTTAAGGGGTTTATATAGGAACGATATCGACAGCCATATTATAGTGCTTTAAATTTCTGGACAAATAATGCGCTGTATTGCTCTAGATTAATGAACAGTCGCTTTCTTTTCAGGAACCTCACAGCAGTACATCACCTGACTTGCATCCACTTCACAGCATCATGAGGAATCGACGACGGAACAGAATGCAGGAAATATTAGGCTTGGAACCAGAAAGAAACGCAGAGATGCAAGATGAAGATGAACTCCTTGAATGGTTAAGAGTGTTACGATTAGAGCTAAGAGAAGCACAATCAAATGAGGCTCTTATGGGCGAAGAACGAAGACAAAACCTGATTTCAAAGATCAGGAGAAGAGTTGAAGATGTACGTCGAAGGACTTTTCCCAAGTCAAAGGGAAAGAGTAAAAAATCTGGTAGCAATGTGGCAGAGACACTCGAAAACCCAGCTGGTGTGAGTGATGAGGACAGTGTTAAGCGAAACAAACGTAAGTCAGGCAAGCAGAGTTAAGTGGGCAGGGGCACTGTGAAGCTTCTTTGAGGGTGCTTAGCCATTTCCATATGATCCAAAGTTTTTTTCTATATGATCCGAAGTTATTGCCAGCAATAATTTAAGGCGAACGAAGCCGCAAATGATAAACTGAAATCAATACTGCTAAGTGTATCTTGGCGCCGGCAAAAGGAGTTGGTAAGACAGACAAGCACTTGCAGGAAAAGAAAGGACAGAGCGAAATATCTGCCTCACTAATAAGCTTCGAAGTAAAGAAGATTCGTAAAGCCTAGCTTCTGGGCTAATTAACCCGGAAGCAAGGCTTTCGTCTTTTAGTCTGAAGTTTATTTCTGTCTGTTTCTTTACTGTTCTACCCAGATGTGCTTTGTGCCTAGAAAGACTTCTATATGATGTCGTAAAGAAGTGCTGTGAAATGTACACGAAGGCAGCAGAGAATATAAGAAACGCGTAAGAATTGTTTAGTTTTCAAAGTGATAAATGTTAAGAATTTTCGGGATATGCCAAGAAATCTTGCCATAAGTTGGGGTTAAGGGTTACAGTTAAAATTGGAAGAAACGGGTTGATGTCTGCTGTTGGGTCAGGGTTAATGTGAGTGTTCAATTTAGGGTCAGGACTTATGTTAGCAGCTTGTGTAAGGTTGGATATTGGCGTATGAAAAGAATTTTGCAGTGCTGGGACCTATCGTTAGTTTCTTATGAATAATTTCTGTATTCATTCTAATCCATTCACAAATTTTGTAGATCGTGCTCGCCGACACAGAGTCGTATTATTTACGGATGACGAAAGTTCGACGACAGACGATGAAACTAGCTACGCGAAAAAACGATCATCTTCAGATGCGGCGGTGATTGTAACGGATGGAAGTGATAGTGATACTGACAATGGTGCACAGAATGCAGGTGAGAACTGTTTTTTTTTCTCTACTGAAGACTGTCACATGCTAGATTGATCATCATCATTACCAGCACCATTATCATCATCACCATCACCATCATCATCATCATCATCATCATCATCATCATCATCATCATCATCATCATCATCATCATCATCATCATCATCATCATCATCATCATCATCATCATCATCATCATCATCATCATCATCATCACCATCACATTTCGAATGTGTTAGCATTCCTTTTCAATTTAGGATTTATGACATTAAAATTGATTAGATCAATTATTTTCATCTATATCATCTTTATTATCATCTTAATAATCTTTGTCTTGAGGTCTCATGCATTAAGAGCGATGCCATCCGGAAGTTCCCAAAGACTTCTTTAAACATGGTATACAGTCGCACGTTTTTGTTGCTAAATAATGATTTATGAGACGATGAGCTGAGAACTGTTGAGGAGTTAAACGAGCAGACTGGACTGTGGTTTACTTTCACCATAGCCTTCCGTCACCATTTTGTTTTTACAATTTTTTGGCTTCTTTATTCTTAGCTTGTGCTTGTCTCTCTACCGTTCCCAAGAAGACAGTAGTAGCACAATTTGATTATGCTGCATATTCACCCAATGAGCTCGCATTGGAAGCTGGGGATGTTCTTGAGGTTTTAGATAAAAGGGCTGATGGATGGTGGCGAGGACGCTGCAAAGGAAGAGAGGGAATGTTCCCAGCGAGCTTTATCGTAGAGTTAGAGACAGATGAACCAATAACTGCTGATGCGTCACCTGAAAGTATTTTGTTGGAAGAAAATAATGCTGGAGGTAATCTTTGAAATATTTCATGAATCTCCTTTGTGAAGGTAGACATAGATTTGGAGTCATCTAGGGATGTCTAATGTTTGCTAAATAACTGATCTCTGCTGTTTATTCCAATTTCGGGCCCCTAGGAAAAGTTGAAATTTGGCTTTTCTGACATTTTCCCAAACATTGATTGGAAAAGGACGGCAAAGTCTGAGAAAAGAGTGAATTGCCATGGTTTTGAGGTGTATAATTACAGTTTAAACTTTCCAAGCAACATCTGAAAAGATAACCACGTCTTTCAGCTACATGCAACTACAGCTGCATGCAACATAGCTACATTTCAGCTTTTTGTCTATTTACACAGTCTTATATCTTTGTCTTATATGGGGAATGTATCTGGTACCTCTGCTCCAATATTCCCGATTTGAAATCTGGTGTAACCCCATTTGGTCTCATGCAACAGCTGTCAAGTTACAGCTTAACCTCTGAGGTGAGACCTAAAGTTTGATTGATGAGAACAAAATAAGCTTTAGTAAAAGGTGGATTTTCGTCTGTGTAATTTTCCTATCATTTTCCGGCATCTGAAATAGGCCGTTCTTACGAAAAGGTCAATCAAGATACGGAAAATTTAATTAGACAGCCAACCTGGATACCAATGGAAAGAAGATAGATTGTGCTTTCAGATTTTACAAGTCAAATTTATTCAATTTTTTTTCATTTCCTGAAGATACTCGAAAGAAATCGAGCTGTGTTTTTTTCTTAGGCCCCGTTTACACGGGATCGGATCCAAATGGAATCGGATCCATTTGGATCCGATCCACTTTTTGAGCGGCGTTTACACGGGTTCGGATCCAGAACTGTTCGCGTTTACACGGGATCGGATCCATTTTGGATTTTATGAAGTCAGCGCTCTAGTAAACCTATCCTCTTATTCTAATCAGATCCTTTGAGATTTTGCACTCTAATAGACTATGTCTCATCTTTGATTCCCTTCCTTGAAATGTTAACAAAGGATTTTCAGTTTTATCGTCTCACTTCCAATCCGTACCAGTTTGGATCCGATCCCACCCGTTTACACGAGACCCTTTTGGGATCGGATCCAAACGGGATCACCTTCGAAAGTGATCCCGTTTGGGTACGGATAGCAGATCCAAATGGGTTCGGATCCGTCGAGTCCCGTGTAAACGTAAGGCCTATCCGTTACACTTTGGGTACGGATCCATTTGGATCCGATCCCGTGTGAACGGGGCCTGAAGCACCCAGTACAACACATCGCCAATTTGATGTTGTTTGTTAGCCTCATTCCAGAAGGAAGCCTCAAGTTACGCTCATCTCACTGAGTTGAACTGTTGTTTTTGTTGTTGTTATCCCTCCACTGAGGGCCTTATCTCCCTATAGCTGAAAAAAGGGTAAAAAATTTCGATGGACAGTGAGTTTCCGTCACCTGTCACCTATACTGGTCAGAGTGTGGCGTAATGGAAGGCGAGATTTGCCATTATGGCAAAAATGATACGCTACCGAAGTACTGACACCCAGTCAGCATTTCTAGAAAACTGATTTTAGGGCATTTCCGATCCGGTGGTGGTGAGAAAAAAACTGATGATTTAGGCATAAAAGACCTTTTAGCTATCCTAAACAAGATTGTGGATCGAACAATATTTCATTACATTTGGTAGAATTTTCGAATGTGCACAATACTGATAGAAGCCTGGTTTCCATTAAATCGCAAAATGTCGCAAAATGTTGCAAGTGTCGCAGAGTGTCGCAGAATTTTGGTTCTGCAACACTGTGCGACGAATGGAAACTGCTGTACTAAAATACTGCGACACTCTGCGACACTCTACGATCGGTGTTGCAGAGATAGAAAATTTTCTATCTCTGCGACACTTTGCGACACTCCACGACACTTTGCGATCAATGGAAGCACTTGTCCTAATATTATGCGACCAATTGCGATCCCAGAACAATAGAGTCATTTTATATCATCCTAGCTGTGCGCACGTGATATTATCACTGAATCATGGCACCAAAATTCTGCAACACTCTGCGACCAATGGAAACGTCCTGTCGCAGAGAGTTACAAAATGCAGCAAACCAACATTCTGCGACACTCTGCGACAGTTTGCGACACTTTGCGACACTCTGCGATTTAATAGAAACCAGGCTTAACGCCATTCAATCGAACCTCGTGTATAAACTGTATAAAAATATCGCTCGATCCAGACTCTTTTTCTGAATAGCTAAAAGATCTATTGATTTTTCAGACACATTCTAAAAGAGAATGCGAATCGAGCGATAGATTGATATATTTAGTAGAATGCTCGAATGTAAGCTCCAACTGCACTTAATCGAGCCTTTTACAGAACAGCTGAAAGATTTCATATTGAATCAGTATGGAGCTTTTCCGTTTCTACAAGCGTTGGTAGATGAGTCGTTGTTGTAACGTTAACAGTTCAGGCAAATAGCAAAACTACAACATGTAATCGACAGAAGAGAAACTGCGTAAAATGACGTCATCGACCAATCTGAGATAAGGAAGTGTTTGGACAGATAAGCTGTTTGAAATGATAAATGAAGAGTTCAAGGCCCTGGAAAGAAAATGTCAAGTGTTGCCTGATTTGGAGATCTGTTGCAGGGAGCGAAGGGGGCTTAAGTTGCGAGTTTTGCGCATGCGTGCTCAGTTTCTTCTCTGTCCATGTAATCTACTCTAGTTGTTGTTGTTGTTTTTATTTCAGATATTGATGATCTTTTGCAACAGGCCATGACACTATCCCTTGCTGAGCATCAATCAAGTGATTTGCAGCAACCGTCTACCATGGAGGCGCATCCAGCGTGTGATTCAAATGGTGGATACGAAAACATCGACATAATCCCTCAACCCCCTCATGAGGAATGATCTCTGCTGGTAAAATTTTCAATGTGAGATGCCCATGGACTTGCCAAAGTCTCTCCTAAACAGCTTATGCTGAATGGCCATGTAGTCAATCTTGAAACTTAATATGGATGCATAAAGCTGTTGCCTCTGTGAAGAAGGGCAGGAGAAAAGAGAAGCGGTACTTCTGCAAAGGAGGAAACGAGAAGATTATAAATGAGAGAGATATATACGCTTCTCCTTTTTCCCCTCCCGCCTCGACAAATCTTTATATTTAGGTTTTTTAGGCTTCCAGCACACGAGAAAGAATTTTGCAGGTCCAGATTCCCAAGATAGGTCCTTAACAACTCGCATGGGAGTTTCCATGGAAAGGAATTGTATTTTCCAAACACGTTTTAGGGCATTAATTGGTGCTTGCACTAAGTGAAAAGTAGGGAAGGGAGCTCCTCAGGTGTTCTTGCAATTTTCTTGACACGTTATTCACCATAAAAGTTGGAGTAGGGAAGAGCCCAGCTTAAAAGTATTGGGAAAGTGTACTACAATGCTTTTTTATCATCAATTTAGTACTTAGTACATATGCACTTGAGTTGAGAGATATGGAGTAGGCTACAAAGTTAGACATCCTTGTTGAAGTACACAGTGCAGAATTTTGCGCCTTTAATGGAAGGGGCTCTAAATCGCAAAGCTAAAGTGCATAGATTGATGCCCCCTTTTGGGTGAGTGCTGGTATCATTTTCGCCAATTTGTTTTATGGAATAGGATATCGTATCATGGCTTATGATCTATCATTAAATTTCATCAAATTTTTTCTTCTGTGTGGAAAATTTTCTGTCGTAGTAACACTGCTCTCACTTTACCGAAGGTCACATGAAACAATCTTAAATCTTAGACTGGGTTCACACGATGCCGACACATTTCAAAAACGGTGAAATGTGATGCTAGCAAAATTTGAGCTAGCGTTCACACGATACCGGAAAAATTTGAAAGCGGTACGAAATCTGACGGTAAAATACTCGTTGCAAGATTATGATGCCAAAGAAATGTACCTACACTCTAAGAATCGATCAGTCTCGTTCCAAAAGCATTGAAAAAGTTCTCTTTATATTGTTTTTTGAGTGCTCACACGATGCCGCTTCCAAAATGTGCCAGTTAGAGTTCCGATTCCTATCCGTCACATTTTTCACCGTTTTCAAAATGTGCCGGCATCATTGTGTGAACGCTGTCTTAGAGTATGTACAGTAGTTAATTTTAGATGATGATTAGTCCTTTTTATAATTTCTTAGAAATTTTATTTGCATTTGTTATTAGCCAAGTGCTCAATCGAGGCATTGAAGAGTATTATTTGATTTTGTTACACATAAATTTTAGAATGCAGATGGTCAATGAATAGTATTATTAAACGAAAAAGAACTTCACTCGTTGAAACATCATCAAAATTCCATAATCTGGAGTATTTTCATCTGTGAATGTGAGATTTTAAAGCTTAGAGTCTATACTATGTTTTTTCTGCGGTCTACTTCATTTTGATCACAGTCCGAAGTAAAAAAGCTTAAATTTTTGTCACGCAACTTACGAAAACCCATGAAAAGACTCGAAGTAGTGAAGCCAGATTCGAATTTATTGCTTTTTGGCCTAAAATTGAAAAACATTTGCTAAAAACCTATCAAAAACTCAACGAAAGATTATGTATTGGCAGTCAGATTTGGTTATATTTGAAACTGGCTGAAAGTGTTTAGAGTTTGTCTCAAATTGGATGTCACGTGAGGTTTTCTTTAACGCCAAATCGATCATGCAAAACGTTAGACTAACTACTTCAGTCCCAGTTTTCGCTTTGTTTTTTTAATTGGGTGATGGCACTCAGCTGCAAGTGGTTGTAGCGATTATCAGCCTATCAAGGAGCGAAACTACGACGATTTTCATCAGTCTAGCAAATCATTTCAATCGCTTTTATTTGCGGAAATCTTCACGTGACATCAAATTTTAGTGAGAGTTTCATTTTATCTTGCAATGGTGCGGTTAGGCAATCGAGGTTTCTTGTAAAAAGAGCATGTGTGCTTCAAGTCGTACCTTATCGTATGTTGCTCATAGTTTTTTCATGTTTTGCAGTGACTGTACGCAACGATAATCATTGATCTTGCTGTAGAAAATTTGATAACAAATTCATTATGCTTATTGTATAAAGTATCGTTGTTGACGTATGACATGTGATAGATTTGCCAGAAAAATCGATTAATTTAAGAAAACTGGTTTCATTTCTGGTCCGGATTAGAAGGGACTACAGAAACACAAGCAATGACGGGCCTAGGATGCACAACAAGAAATATGAAGAGCCCAGATTTTTGTGCCAGCCTGAGCCCAGTTTTTTCTCCCTAGTCTTTGAGTGAGGAATTTCACTTTCCCCAAATTTCACGTGACATCCTACTTGAGATAGACTGTAAATGGCCGACCTCTACTTCAGTAGTGTTGTTCGGCAACCAGAGCGTTTGCCTAGTGAGCATACTCACCAACGACAGCATGTGGACGAGGCGAGCATGCATGTCACCGACTGAAACTGCTTTAACTAGAAGTCGGCCTTAAGACCACATTGACACTGTGTACATAGACTTTAAGTAGACTGGCACCACTGGCTCCTCAATTTCGATGTTTTTGTTGTTGCTGATGGCCAGCTCAACTAGGCCACAAATCAGTTCTAAGGGGCATACAGAAATTGTGGAGCCAGTCCAGACTTCTATACCAGACGGCACATTTTCGATCCGTTACAAAGTTGGTACGGTTCAATGGATAGCAGGAACGAAAATGTTTTTGATGAGCAAGAGCAGCGTAAATGGAAGGTTGATCCGTTAAACTTTTGTTACGGATCCAACGGTGAACTGGTATCAGACCCTTCTTACATCGCTCGTGATCATCGGTGACACTTTTATTCCTTCCATCTGTAGAGAATTCTTGCTTACGAGCAGTTAAAACACTCTTGAAAGTAGCAACTTTGGCCGGGAAAGGGTACTTGACCTAAATTTGCACGGGGATGTACCCACGAAAATTTTTTTACCCGGCTCCAGAATGTTTGCCTTCAAATGATACCCGATTCCAGAAAAAATGGTTGAAAGGTGTACTCCAAAAACACAAAAATCTAGCAAAATGAAACAACCTGATCAAACAAAATTTCGCCTTTTTACATGTTTAGAAAACCGGCTCCAGAAATATTTCATTCTTTTGATACCCTTTCTAGAAAAACTAAGTGAGAACGATACCCTGAAACATGGCATGTCCCCGTTGCCCCCCCCCCCCTCCCCCGGGCAATTTTGTAACGATAAAAACTTGAGATCTTAGTTTCCTTCCGTCGTCTCTATCATCTTGTTCTGGTCGGACTTTTTGTAGATCCATGGTGCGCGAGTCCTGAGTCCGTTGAGTCTGTAGTCCGTAAAATAGAGGTGCAGCTCAAAGCGAGGCTACGAAAAGCGCGCGAAAATGATTTCCCTTCCCATTTGCTTGCAAGGATGTCGATGAAAACAGATGTGAACAAAATGTTGGAGAGAAGAGAGGTAAAAACTAAAGACCGTTTCACTAAAATCGAGCGACTAGGCTCAGGATCATTTGGAAATGTATGGCTCGTTCGTTCGAATTTTAGCTTCAAGAGCTATGTTGTGAAAGAGATGAGCGAACGCTGTAAAAATGGGAAAGAAAGGGAATCAGCCATCAATGAAGCAAATATTTTGGCGAAACTGAAACACAAGAATATCATCCGATATAAAGATGCATATTTTGATGACGATAGGCTGTGCATAGTTATGGAATATGCTGATGATGGTAAGATACCATGCAGCTTTGATTGCTTTATGATACCATCTCAACATTGCAGAAATTAGTTAGGCCATGTTCGATAGAGACTCCGTTCGTTGGTTTGGTGGGTTAGGCCTAGTGCCTAGCCTTAGCTATGCTTAGGTACTGTACGAGAACGGAGCTCTTTAAAAATTGTTGAGCCACCTTGAAAAACTGACATTTTCGTCCCCTCTTCCCCCCATGCCTATGTTGTTTTGAAAAAGTGTCTGATTGAGATAACATGCATGATTTGGCAACTTTTTGTGGTATCACTACGTTCACGTGATGCTGGCACAGTATGAAAACGGTTGAAAATGTGACGGTAGCAAAATCTAAGCTAATGTTGACATCATGCCGCTTTCACAAATCCGTTCTCAAAATCTACTGTTTTCAAAATCTACCCTCAAAAACATGCCATTTTCAATCATGTGAAAACAGTCTCCTGAACTAGCTTCAAATTTAATTAAGGATGTATGAAAACTAGAATTTTTTATTTAAACCTGCTTTAAATAAATTTACCTTAAATTTAAAATTAATTTATCTTTTAAGTATTTAAACCTATTAGAAAAAAGAAATTTTTATTCATTTAAATAATTTTTTTATTTAATAATGCAAGTTCATTGTCTTTTTAAACCAGGTGACCTGTTCACAAAAATCAGACAACAGAATGGCAAGAAATTTCCCACCAAGGTATGATGAATTCATTGGCTTGTAGCTTTGAACTGAGTAGGTTGCATGCAAACACAATGGTGCAGCCGTTTACAATGCCTTTGCAGAATTTCTGTTTCAGAATTTTTAATGGTTTTATCCATTCCTGCAGAATGATAAACCGTATGCATTGATAGATGACATGTATCAATCTTCTATCAACAGAATTACGTTTATTACGTACGAATTACGTATAGAATTACGTTAAGGGGGTGCCCTCTCCTCGATTAGTTTATCTATTGAGAGGGCTCCTCCTTAAGAAATTCCAAACATACAAATTTCCTGCAAATCACTTTCTATATCGTTATTTATATTCATATTTTGTTGTTGTTATTATTACATGAAATTTGTATTTTTTTGGAATTTTAAAATGAAAAACTTGAACTTGAACTTGAACTATTTGTGTGCAATGGGTCTTTCATATAGCTAGAATGTTTATCTATCCTCAAAGTTGATGTTCACGCTTTGTTGGAGAGACAAGATAAGCTTTGTCTGAGGAAACTACAGTAACATTTTGGAGTTGAAGCTTTGACGTGTGCATGAGCTTTAACCCACTGCACAGGGGAATGCATTAGTTTCTTCACACAAAGCGATCTTGATCCCCAACAAGGCTGAAAAGTTTTGTCTCCACTTTGAAAAAGGTATGATGAGGACTGCAGTGAATTCTGGAGGAAACAAAAGGGCTGTTATTTTTATGCAAGGAATTTAATGCAGAATAATAACTTCACATTCAGGTGAAAGCTTCATTCTCCAGCATTTATTTAAGCCTACAATGATATTTGCCAGGTAGAGCCTCAATGCAAATGCCACTCCAAAATCTTTCTAATATCTTGCTCATGGGTAAGTCATTGAGTTTGATTGTTTTTCCTTGCAGCAAATTCTTGATTGGTTTGTACAACTTACCATTGCTGTCAAGTATATGCATGATCAAAAGATTCTCCACAGAGGTTAGTTTCATTTTTAGTCAGGATGCAAGTCTCACTTTTAACCTTAATGATGGAGGGTTTTATCCCAGATACAGTTTTTTGTGACTGCAACCATTTTACAAGGTGACCCAAAATCAGTGGTGGTGCTATACCAACTCTCAAAAGTTGGCAAAAATTGTAAAAGAAAAATGGCTTAAAATTAGTTGTGTAACATTTTGTCAAAATCCCTCCCACTTCTGTTGGATCTTTCAAAATTGGCACCACCATTGCCCAAAATAAGGATTTTGAAGTCAACGAAACATACTGTGCCCTTTTGTTTGAGTTGAGAGATATTTTGACAGTTCATGACATGTGACTTGCACTTGATATGATCAAAAAGAGGAACTTTTAAGATCAGCCAAAGTTTGATGACCTTGGAAGGTTTTTTCTTCTTTATCATTTTTACATTGTAAAGAGGAATATGGGAACTGCCATAAAGTATTTAAAGAAAGAGCAAAAAAGGGAGCAGAAGGGATTAAGCAGAGTCACCAAAAGTGGTGGGTGGAAATGTTTGGCTGACAAACTCTTTTAAATGATAAACATGGGCCATGAAGCTATTTGTATTGCATATTATACAGTTGTTATAGGCACATTTAAGCATTATGTATGCTGCTCTTCTTAATCATTACTATTGTTCCCCATCTCAGTTTCTAATGTACAGTGGTATCTGAAAGTTTTCCCTGTCTTTGAAATGTTACAGTTGATGTCTCACAACTACAAGTTCATTTTAAGCGTTTGGCTCATGAATGTTTTTGCACAGATTTAAGGGCTATGTAAATAGTTTTTGTTTCTTGCCTCAGGCTTCATAATTTTTTGTCAAATTTTAAATCCCTTCTGCCCCCTCTGCTCAATGCTCCAACTGAATTCACCAGTGTTTCATTCTTAGATCTGAAATCACAAAATATTTTTCTGACAATGACTGGAGTCCTCAAAGTGGGAGATTTTGGCATATCAAGGATACTTGGATGCACTTCCGACCACGCTCAAACTGCAGTTGGAACCCCTTATTATCTTTCGCCTGAAATTTGCTTGAGAAAACCGCATCCTTTCTTGCATCAGGGCTCAATGCCTTCTTTGCTAAATGTACAAATGGGGATGAGAGTTAAAATCTAACAATAATTTGTTTTGTGAAAATTTGTTGCATGACTAACACCAATGCTCTTTTCAGCTTTTGACAGGTTGGAATGAAAATTTTCACTAAAGGTAAAATTGTGCCCTACTTGAAAAAAGATGAGAGAATGTCTCATTTGTAGCTAACACACCCACATCTGATGGCCCCAAATAATTTTTGAGCCCCATTGATTGAAAACAGTATTGTGAGTGACCAAGCAACTTGCAACAAGACTTTGGTGTAGGGTGCTAAATTAACTTCGCATTTCTAGCACCCAAGTGCTAGGACAAGTTTTTATCTTTACCGCATTCACACTGGCACACTTAAACCAACTTTATCTAAACCAGGTTAAATTTCAGCCAATCAAATGTACTCGATTCATTTGATGTCCAGTCAGAAAGCTCCATTCCGTAACCTGGTTTAGTTTAAACTGGTTTTACTTGCAAATGTGAATGGGGTATTTGGGGCTATTTGTCATCTAGTTTTAGTTTTACTCTGGTGAAGGACCTGATTAGATTTAGAAATACAGCTGGGTTGCTTGTTATTCTTCGTATTCTAAGGTGTCAAATGATGATTTGAAAAGTTACTTGACCTCTTGATTTTCATGCGAAATTAATAAAACTCCAGTACTGTAGGCTGATCCAAGTTTTCCCGTAAAACAACTTGTACATAGAAATATTATCTAAATACCATTACACCTTTACAAAAAGGCACTATGTTTTAGTTTTTTTCTTGCAACTATGACTTCTTAACAGCCTATTAGATACAACCAAAAGAGTGATGTTTGGAGCCTTGGTGTCATCTTGTATGAGATGACCATGCTGGGGTATCCTTTTGTTGGACAGAATCTATCTGATCTTGTTGGGAATATTTTGAGTGGAAATTATGCACCCATTACACAGTAAGTCATTTAAAAACTCTTTGCATGCGAAACTATTTCCTATTTTACCGTCAACGCTGTATTTAGTTAGTCTTTCTTTACTAAACCTCCCCTCTAATATAAGCCCTTGACCCTGGGGTGGTAAATTCCATATGTATAGCAACGGACACGTGCTGCCTACAAGGATGGGTTTTGAACCTCAAAGATCCCAAAATGTAGGTCTGAAAATGTAACTGTTCCACTAGAAATTTGTAGCTTTTTTGAACCGTAGCTAAACTTTTCGAGGTGTTTATTTTTAGTTGGATTCTCTTGGTCTTACTTGTGAAAATTGGCTTGCGGTAACCTTATCTTCCATTAATTGATTCGTGGGAATTTAAACTTTATTCCTGGGAACTTCAGCAGGCATTGCCCCCTAAAATCCTTAAAGATGAGTATGAGTATTGACCGTAAATCCTTATGTATGGGTCTTCCCCTAAAATGTTGGGCGGCAAGTCCCCATCATCTCAAGACTCGAGTTACTCTTGGGCCCTTCCTTTCTAAGCCAAAATTTGAAATAAGCTAAACGTTGATTTCGATATGGCTTTAAACAAAAAATGTGTCGAATTTGTGCATTTATTGTAAATAAACGGGGTTAAAAGCAAACTCAGCTAGGTGGATTGGGTATTCTAAATATAACCTATTGTATTTAATGTTTTCCATCTATGAAGCAAAAGGAAGAAAAGTGGCGTCTACGGCTCTTTTGTGCCATGTTTAGATTATGTCGCTACATCTCCGTTCATTTATTTTAACTGGTACGTTTGCCTGTTGGTTTCGCAAAATATGGAGTAAAAGAATAAAAAAGCTATCATTTACACCCTTGTCACTTGACTTGATAAGCTCATCTCTAATCAGTCCCATTCCCTTTTAAGCCCTCCTCTGGTATGGAGTCGCTGAAATTTAATTAAGAGTGTTTACAGTATATTAGGTCCATATTTTGAAAATTTTGGGCCGTGAATTTTGAAGATTGTTCAAAAGTTGTTTTCATGTTACTTGAGTTTGCACTATAAGATCACTAATTTTAACTCTTGATTTTTTTCTTAGGGATGTTACACCACTGATAAGTGATCTAATTTTGGTGTTACTGCAAGTCGAGCCTGCAAATCGGCCATCTGCCAAGCAATTATTGTCTATACCACCAGTAAATGAAATAATGAAGGATTTCCTTGCCGAGATGAAGCACATGCAAGGACAAAATCGCAAAGAATCGCTTGAAAGTCCTGCAATTTTGAGGAAAAGAGACCAAAGTTTTCGCTATGATGTTCGATTTGATCTGACTATGCAGGATATTGTGTGTGAAGGACAATCAGTTGAGGCTGCCAGATCTCAAATCGAAGCGGAAGGTGCTGGAATTGTTGTTCCAATTTGCTGTATGGATCCTAATGGAAGTTTTGCTGCAAAAAAGCGCGTGGACGCGAAAGAAAATGGTGAAAAGCACGAATCCTTATCGATGAATAAAGCAAGAAATTCTGTAAGAAAGCAAACGGATTCAAATTTTGATATTGAGGTTGACAAGAGGATCGAAGTTTGTAAATCTAAAGAAAATACTGTAGCTTGTTTTGCAGAGGAAGATCAACGAAAACGGACTTTCGTCATCAAAAGTTCTAAACATATTGGCAACCAAAATGCATGCAATGTCAATATGCGAACTGAAAATAGGGTCAAGGATTCTGCTGATTTAACTGGACATGCTAGTCGCCATGGAGAGGCTTCGATAAAGGACAATGTTGATTGCCACTGGCCTGAACAGTGTGATGACATCACAACATGTATTAATGGAGAACAAACTGTTTTGGGGAAGCGAAAGAACAGTGTTGCAGCCACTTCTGTACATGGTACCAAAGTTCGAATCTTGAGGAGTAGAGATGAAGGAGCACAAGGATCCTGTGATGTTGAAACCATAGGCTCAAGAACTGATGATACAGTCCCGATAAAACCTGCCTCCCACATCTGCGAGAGTGTACAAGAGTCTAAACAAGAGGAGATCCCAAGGAATTATGATTTACTGGAGGAGCATAATGCAAAAACTGATTCTAAATGCGAGAAGACCTTGGAGGAAAGAAGAAAATCACGCAGTATAAATCACGTGTCACCCAGATTTAGGACAAGAGTACTCTCACGAATTAGAAATGTCAGTTTGGAATCAGTAGAAACTTGCAAGAAAGTAGGACAACTGCAGGTACGTATGTCTCCTTAAATTCTTCAAAATTGTTTTCATTCGTCTACTTTGCATTCTGCAGTTAAGCTAAGTAATGATATTTATGAAAATTAGTGGTTAAAACATTGACAAAATCTCAAATGTTTCCACATTTCTTATTTCTGATTTTTTGCAATCTTTTGCGCTCATTCTGTATCATTTGATTGATGATTTATGAAAGTTTAAGGTAATGGTTCTGATTTGGGATTGATGCACTCAAATGATTTGAATTTTAGCGTGTTTATTGTCATCATTGCGAAAGCCGCTGTTTCAAGACAAGAGTTTTATTGATGAGAAATACAGGCTTAGAGCTCGAAAACTATTTTCAGATCAGTTAACTGAACCTTCCAAACCTGTTCGTTTTTAGATGAATGTCCAGGCCTATATACCTGGTATTTCTTTCAATTTTCAATTCACTTTCAAGAAAACCTAGCGCCAAACTCATTTCTCTAACTGCAAGCAAGAGTTTTCTTACTGGGAAGTAGAGGCTTTATTTATGTTTTATCTCAGGTTTTGTTGAAGGGAAAGACCTAAAAAGTTTAACATCTATTTCTTTTTCTTTCTCATTAGAAGGACGAAGGCGCTGTTTCCAGTGACCAAAGGATACACGGAAAAACGTTCAAGATTTTTGAAGAATCTAGACCTGTCGATGCAACGTTGTTGAACCATAAATGCACTGGTATTGATCAAGGAAACAGTGGTTTTTCTCGGATTCTGAATAACATTCAGGCTTGTGATCAGAATGTGGGTGATGGAGTTGAAGCGATGGATAACAAAATGTTAATTTTTATTGATGATGATAAATTTTTCAAGACTGACCACGAAAATGGGCCTAAATCTACAGAATACGAAAACGATGGAGTGATAAAGCAGCTCAAGGATTCAGACGATATCAAATCTACGGACTATGGAATAGGTGGAATGTTTGAGAGGCATATCAATGTCGTAAAGCCTTCGGAGGATGCAGTTGATACCAAATCTATGGACCATGGCATTTCTGATATTAAAATCAAACAGAAGGATCGTTTGAGCAAGGCGAGAATCTACTCTTTGATCGACGAAGTGAGATCAGCCTTAGTGGAAAGAATTGGTGAAAACTTACTATTGGAGACTTGCAGATATCTGAGGAAAAGGAAATTGGCCTTACTGGATGATAAAGTCTTTGATTCTATGACGCTTATATTTGGTGAAAAGATGGTGGACTACCTCCCCGAGATTTGCAAGCTGCTGTTACTTGAAAAGACGATTTAAATTGACTTGAAGTTGCTCTGAAAATCGCATGACAACGTTTGGTTCGTTTTTTTTTGTAAATGCTTCTTTTTAGACAGAACGTGACATGATATCTAATACGTAACTGAACAGAAGCTTTTGCTGAGACCTCAGGGTGGGGGAACATGACATGTGGATGAATGGGGTTCTGCCACCTTTTTTGCAGATAGCTACCCATTTCTAATTTCCAAAACTTCCTTTCTTACTCATTTTGGTGATGAATTTCTACGAAGTGCTACTGTTTTAAACAAATTTTTGCCAATTTCAGCCTAGCCAATCTATGTTGAAGGTAAATCTGCCGAAAAAGACCCTTGTTAGAGAATTTGGGCCCCAAAACCCACCCATATGGAAGTCACATACCCGTACCCGCAACATGTTTTATGCCCCCTCCTGGCCATAGGATCGGCATTGCTTTTGCAATAACATCTGTTTTAATTCATTTTGAACAGCAATGGAATTTTGTATTAATCTTCTTTATTTATTGCAAGTAGATGATAGAGGATAGCGACAGGTAAAATGCACCACGGTACCATAGGGGCAGTTCCAGGTACCAAACCTACTGTTCCAAGTATCATTAAAGGCAGTACCTGGGACTATTGGAACAGGAAAACAGTACTCGTTTGAATGGAAAATTGCAGAAAATGCTGGGAAAAGTTGGAGTGCAAACAGGGAGAAACTCCATGTTCCAGCTCTCGAAGAATTTCTTCGACACCTCAGGAATTGCTGCTAGTAACCAGTACCAAAGGTATCAGTAATAGTTAGCGTAGGGGCCAGTACCCCGTATCATAAATACCCCCTGTCGCCATCCTCATGATAAATTCATGACAACGAAAATTTTAGTGCATGACAAGATTTTCATAGAACAATTGTAATTAAGAATTTTAATGTTAGTCTTCTTGCAGAACTCTTTTTATCGCCATATTTTTAGGTAGTTCAGAAATTATATTTGATATGAAAATGAGAGTAATTTAAGCTTTACAATTTAATTTCGAAGTCCTGCTCAGAGAGATTGGATGTAAGTTGCCCCCAAGCTGTGTGCAGTCCTGGGACAGGAAATTTCTTTCACAAGAAACCATAAATGTCCAAATGTAAAGAAAACTAGGTGATTTGTTTAACTTTTGTGTCGATTTGCATAGTACGTAGTACATATAAATGACGTGATTTGTTTGTTGATAGATGCAGCGACATTATTCGCTCGCTTGATTACTTTTGCGTTGCCCCGCAAATTTTTGCGCGCGAATTTTCAAAAATACCAGTCTTGCCTCGTATTCAAACAACTGCCCCACATGGCCTAATTCTTTTGAAATTGTTTGTGTGCTGCTGGCCGTGCAGATAAGATGGACATCGAAGTTTTGGTAAACGACAGATATCAGTGCGGGGAAGGGCCACACTGGGACGATGCAAATAACAGGCTGTTGTTCAACGACATCTTTGGACAGAATGTTACCGTTGTTGATCTCGAATCGAAGGAGGTAAGTGGAACAAAAGCAGGGGATTTGATGGCGGGCCTAAAGAAGGGCGGCAAAAAAGCTTGACTTGACTGTCAGCTACTTGTTTTATTTTAAACGACAGTTGCCTATCAACCATCCTATCATTTCGTCCAACGCCATTTCTTTCCCACCCACTTTGTCCCAAAATGGATCAAGAAATTGGAAAGCCAATTTTTGGGGAGACAGGAAAGTTCAGTAGAAAGGAAGAATTCACAAGAAACGAAAAAGCTCTCATGAGACATGTTGCATAACTAACGATAACCAACCACAGACAATATTTGATGAATAATAAATGAGAGAAAGATAACTGTGGCATGTGATACACCACACACAAAGATAATGCCTTCACAAACCATACTTCTTTGTTCCTACAGTTCCTACACATATTTGCCATAAAAGCCCTTCAAAGAATCTCTCAGAGTCACTGAACTGAATGACAATACAAGATCCTTTGTAACACCTAAGTAGACTTTCATGTTATCTGAAAGTCATTTCGGCATAAATTCTGTTTGTCTTGCTTTAATTCTGCAAAAAAGATCATAGTTGACAACAGATCTTTATTCGTTCATTCACAGAATTTATCTATGTTTTCAGGCCAAAAAAGTTGGTGGAATGCCAGAAACAGTTTCTTCTGGTAAGATGATTGATATTATTCCGATGTTGTGGTGTAAGCCTTATACTTTACAGCTAGAGCAGTCCTGAAGGGCTCATGTCTGAGTTAGAGCTTAAGCTCCACCTTGTCACAGTGCAGGCATTTCATGTCATCCTTTAACATGAGACAAATTCTCTACATCGAGAATGCTAAAGATTTTTTAAGGAACTTTCTTTGAGCTAAGAAAAAGCCTTGCAGTCTTCCATAACTCTGAGTTATTCTTCTAAAAGCTTTTCTTGTCACTTGAAAAGTTTATCGGTAGGTTTTGTTTCATATTAGTCCGTCAAACCTTATTCAGAGAGTATGATTAGGACATGCAAGGGTAAGAGCGGGTAGAAAACAGTGTTGGAAGTAGGAAAACAGTGGATTATGCCAAACTATCATGGCCCCAGTTACACTACTGGATTGCTATCGGAGCAGAGTGACTTTCATATCAGATAGGGGTTTGAGTTACATTTCACCACACCAATCCAAAACACAATGCTCCAATTAACAGAGTGAAAATCACTCCGCTCTGGAGTTAGTATGAAAATCACTTCGGAGTCACTCCATAGTAAAACGTTGTAATAGCACAAATCCAATATACTCCTCTTCAAAGCAATAATGAAAATTCAGATTAGCAAGTAATAAAATTTGGCACCAGACTCCAAAAGGGCCCTGCAGTGTGGACCATATCTGCAGAGAAATATGGCGCAGGGGCAAGCAGAGCATCGCAGTGTAATTGCTAGCCAAAATATCACCGGAGTGACAGTCACTCGGCTCTGCCCCTTTCCAATAGGGATCTGATGTAGTGTAACTCTACAGTAGCTTAAATCAACATTTGCAGCATCAATGAGAGTATTTCAGATAGGTATAGCTAAAAAACTGGCATTCAGAATTTTTACAAAAATGTATTCACCTTTCCCCCACTCATTTTATCTCAAACCTTTATGTATTTCCTTTTAGTTATACCAAGAGCCAGTAACAAGGATGAGGTTGTTATCTGTCATGGCCGTAACCTTGAAATTCTCAACTTGGAGGTGAGAAAATATTTTTATATTGATAGACCTTCTGTGCCTTAACTTAATGTTTGTGCCAAAAGTTTTGAGAATGCTTGTTTAAAATCTTTTGGAATCCATTGTCTCCACAATATCAGAGTCTGGAGAGTTCTTTTGAATTTTAATTGTTATGATATTAACCTTTCTTTTTGTTTCCAATACTTGCAAGCATTCTTGTTACTTTCAGACTGGAAAGAGAGAAGTCCTTGCAGAAGTAGGTGAGTTTATGAGTAAAGAATTGATCATGTAGGGCATCTCTTTGTGTAATGAGAATTTAACAACAGAGAAAATTCTTGTGCAATTGTCTGCCAAGTGAAAGTAAAGTGATGAGTTATGAAGTTGTGGTTTGTTAAAAGTGTTTGAAAGCCATCCCTATGTTCATGAATTTATTTACTAAACAAACGTTAAAGAAACATGTCATCCAAATAATTGAATCTCAAATGCATAGGTCTCTAGTGTTTTGAGTGTTCAGAAAGTGAGGGTGCACAACAGGGTTTAGCGGGATTCAAGATCGGCCATTTTTGACAAGTGGGATACAGGATGTATGGTTCCTGGCCGGGTAGATATGGTATAGATAAGGGCAGCCGGATTGGGATTTGGGTATTTTGCTCTACAGGAGATGGGATCTGCTGACGAAATACTGGGAGAAAGCAGGATGATGGGACGCTTTTGTGCACCCTTGATATTGTAGATGTAGATTAAGTGTATATAATTTAAGACTGCTTGATCTTGACCTATCTTGGGAAGTCCTTGAAGAGTAGATCATTCAAGTAAACATTAGGTAATTTGAATAATTATATGTTGCAGAGAAAGGAACTGAAAACAGATTCAATGATGCCAAGTGTGATCCTGTATGTATATATTTTTTCTCTTTCCTTGATGTAAGAATCCTTCTCTTAATGCAGATAACATAACTAGTTGATGGCATAACTGATTTCCTTTTGCAATGTCTTTTGTGAAGAATAGGTTCTATTGGGATAAAATGGATAAGTGGAGGTGGGGGTGAAATAGGTAGGGTGAAAAATTTAGGTAAAATTGTCCAACATCATGTTTTTTCTAATGGTTTCCTCTGGTAAGAACTGCTCAAACAGCCCTCCTTGGCACAGTTGATTATTGATTTATCATTTGAGGAACTACTGTTGTTGCACAACCAATGCTACCCAATTTGCCCAGGCTACCTTTGCTACCCCAGTAGAACCTACTGAGATTCAGTAACAAAAGACCCAACCAACATTCTAAACTTAATTTAGAGTTATCATAACAGCTCTATTCAGCCCCCATTTTGTTAAGCCCCCTGTCTAAAAAGCCCCTTCCTCTGAGTCAAAGTTTCAAATAAGTCCCCCCCCCACTTATATCAAATTCTAGATGCCAGCAAAGATTTTCCATTTTTAGCTAAACAATTTTGCATCTTAATTTCGATATGTTTTTGGATAAGACTGTGTTGAATTTATGTGTTTGACTTCCAAAATTAGTAAGTGAATAAATGTTAAAAAACGACACAGTCTCCAATTATATACTTCTGTTTTTCCACCTTAGTATCTGAATTGTAGGCTGTCCTCTGCCTACAGCATGCTTTTCATGGCTACAACATTAAAATGAAATGGGGATTCCTTCATCTTTGTGTCAGGGACTTTCTTTCTCCATTGAAATGGCCACTGTTTACCAGTTACTGTAAGTAACTGTTTTGATTTTTCTTTCAGGTAGGAAGGATTTGGGCAGGTTTGTATAATCATGATTTATTGCATGTTTTTTTCCAGGTAAGCCAATACAAAACGAAACTCTTCTACATTCACCAAAGTTTTATGATGTTACCAGTCTTTTTAAAATTTCTTTTTCAAGCATTTAGGAAGCCTGCTTGAAACACAGTCAAATATTACCAGAAGGAAAGGACTAGCTGTGCGCACTTGTAACATGCTGAAATACATAAAAGAATCCCAAGAAATTAGATATTGATACAAAAATGTGTGTGTTGGATGGCTATGTCACCACTGTCTTTCTCTACAACTGTGAACTTAGAACCTTAATAGTAGCCCAAGAAGAGCAGATAGATATTTTCCAAAGGAAACAATTAAGGCAAATACTGAACATAAGATGGCCTAGAATTATATCAAGTCAGGATCTTTATGCGATAACAAAAGTGGAAAAATGGAGGAAAGAAGTTTAGAGGAGAAGATTAAGTTGGCTAAGACATCTACTCAGACTGCCAGAGGAAACACCAGCCAAACAAGCCTTATATGAAGCACTAAACTTTTGGAAGAAACCCAAAGGTAAACCAAAGCTCGCTTGGCTTGGCCTCGTCAATAAAGATCTAGGAGCAGGGGCGGATCAAGCCCAAAGTTGAAGGGGGGCACTTTGTAGAGTGGGCGCCAAAAATACAGTGGAAAGTAAGCACGCCGAAGGCGCGCAGAAATTTTTGGGCTCTTAGTCAGGAAAAATTCTCTGGTTTTTCAATTGATTCAGAACGAAACACGAAAAAAAGAGAGCATTTGGGTCAGGATAAGGGGCACCCTTCTTGCCGAAAATGGGGCGCCAAGCTTAGTTTTCATCATTGAGGGGGGGCAGTTGCCCCAGCTGTACCCCCTAAGTCCGCCACTGTCTAGGAGGCCAGGGCCTGAACGTAAAAGACCTAAACAAATTAAAGGCAAAAGCCAATAATTGAAGCACATGGTGTGATTATCAGGCTCGCCACGTGAGGAACTGACGGAGTGGCATAGCTGATGATGATGACGATGTCTGAGCATTTGTCTCAAGGACAATAAATTTGCAAGATTGTTTTTACAGGACAGGCCTTATTCTCAATGGTTTTCCTGCCTATGAATTCTTTGGGAACATCTTTAATTCATTTAAATGATTCTTGCTTGAGAAATTTAGGTCTTTCATTTGCCTCTTGAAATATTATCAATATGTGAACAATTCTTGCAAGTCCTTTCGCAGTTGTGAAAATTCTCGAGATGTTAACACGTGCAAGCTCCATACTATACGTTGCCCTTTTGGGAGAGAGGAATGAAATACTGTGGCAGCATCTTGATTTGGTGTTTAAAAATGTATTATTTTGTATGCCTTGTGAGTTCATATGAAAGGTTGAGTGTCAGTATACTGCAAAAGAATTGCCTAGGACATTATGGCATGGCATGAAAATCAATTTGATAATAAGACCAGGACCAGGGTATGCTTCGAAACAAGGTTGCTTGCAGGGACCTGTTTATCTGAGTCTGTTTTGGAGGATTCTGAGAGGAAAACTTTATAAAATTGCTTGTAACTTACCATGATAGTGACAGATTTTGACAAGCCGAGCTCTCTTATGGCAGTTGGTATGCCAACTACACAGGAGAATAAGCGAGTAGATAAAATGCAAACAACTTGATGCAAAGTAAACTAAGCACGATTTATCGAGCACACCCTGTTATCAGGCAAAGAAAAATTAGTAGAACTAACACTAATCAGGCAAAAAGAAGGGCAAATTCGAACGATTAGGATAATGATAATGGGAATCTATGTAACGTAGTGGAAATCGATGTAGTATGATTTTTGGTGTGATCGACATTGATCCCCCTGATTTGATTATTATCCTAATCCTTCTAATCTGTCCTTCTCTTTGCTTGATCAGTGTCGGTTCTACTAATTTTTCTTTGCTTGATAACAGGCTATGCTCGAAACGTCGTGCTGATTTCAATTCGCATCAAAGGAGCTTATATTTTACCTTATTCACTTGTTTATCTATGTACAATTGAAGTGCAAGTAACAAGAAGAATTTTTGCACAGGAGAATGGTCTGTTTGTAGCAATTTGACAAATGGTCTGTGCTTACAGGCTTCAAGAATCTTAACATATCTCTAATTTGTGTTGTATGAAGATTCTCGTGTTTTTAAACAGGTACGATGGGACCAGAGGCATCTCCTGGCAATGTTGATCGTGAAAAAGGATCAGTTGTAAGTACTGCTTTTTCTTTTCTTATGAATGCCTTCCATTACCATTTTGAATGGACTTACTCTTACCGAAGCTCTGCCGTCCAGTGTGAACAAACAAAGTTGGAAACATCTAGACTCGATTACATGTCGTAGTTTCGCATTTTGCCTGGAACTGATAACGCTACAACTACGACTTATTTCCGTAAGCTTGTAGAAATGGTACCCTAAATCCCCGTATTGACTCTATGTGAAACCTTTCCGCTGCTCTACAGGCTCTTTTAGCAACAGGACGCGGACGTCCTTGAAAACGCAGCTACTTTTCATGTTTTAGAGCATTCTAATTTTCCAGCCTTTTCCCACCCGGAAAGCTTCTCGCCGACGGACAAATTCCCTAACAACAGTTTGCATTCTCGCATTTCCACCATTTGTGAATGTGTTCATATTGCATTTTGTTTCCCTTCTCGACGTCCTATTTTTGCAGTACGGCCTTCAAAAATATACTTTTTAGGTTGTCAATTTCAGAATAGAGGGTACTGTAAATCTCTCGAGACTCGCAAAAGTTTTGAAGTTGATTTCTCTTTGTAGTTTGCATCCTCGAACAAAAGAACTATGCCAGCGTCTTCTTGACTCGCGTCTTCTTGCTAAAACAGCCTAATGTTCGATTACGACGGGGCGACAGAAACTCGTCTCCGATTGAAATTTAGTCGTTTTTACAGCTTTTGGGAAATAAGGCCCTCAGCGGAGCGACAACAACAACGGCAATTCAACTCAATGAGATAAGCGTAACTTGAGGGTCCTTATATGAGGAGTGAGGCTAGTAAACATCATTGTTTCAAGCATGTGTCTATTGTTTTCTGCAGTTTGTTTGGGAGCTTCACCCTACTCACCGAAAAATGACCGTTGAAGATCCACTAATATCCTAGCAGTTGTAAAAGATATGAATTTTTGGTTTGTTCCTCTTTGAAGTACAAAGATTTATCTTCTTAGTAACGCTTTGATTTTCGAAAACAGATGAAAATTCAGTGTGATATTGTCTGATAGATATCAGCCAAATCAATGCTTCAACCGAAATGTGTAGATGGAGCCCCTTTAATACTACGTGACAAACTAGACTTATTCCTTCTCGTCCCTTGTTTCTCTGCGTTCTTTAAATTGCTCATATCACGAGGTCAAAGGGGCTCATAATATGGCTGTTATCATATCCTTAAACTTATTTCTTTTCTGCTTCTCTTAATCAGTATTGCTTGGATAAAGAAAGGAACATTAAGCAAAAGTTTGACAAGGTAATTTAAGCATTCCTTTTAGAATTAAAGACACACTAACAAGGACAGATTTTGTAAGACAATAGCATCAGTTACCTTGTTGACACCTAGATTCAAGTGATTTTCGATTGCAGACAAAAGAAATTCTCTCGACCAGTAATTCAAAACAAACAAAGCTACAAAGTTTCTCTGAGACCCAGGTAGCTATCTCGCTTGTTGTGGATTCCAGAAATGATTTTTAGAGCAGACATGAGCATAAAATTGAAAGAAGGAGGATATATCTAAACATCTACCACGGGTATTTTATTTGTTTGGTATCGGAACCTATTTGGAGGCGATTCAGTTCTCGTATTTTTTGGGTGGAATCAAAGGACTCATTGCTCAGCTTCTGAGCAACAAAAATAAAATGTCCGTGGTAGATAGTAGATAGTTTTTTAGGTATTTGCAGTTCTAGAGTTTTTATGAACAGACGTGACCAGATTTAAAAAGAGTCATTTAGATTTCAGACTCGTACACTTCGTTACTTTTGATGTTTTGACATTTATGATTTATCATCTCGCAGTTGCTGAGGATTAATACTAGATCGTTTCTGCAGGTGAACATAGCTAATGGCCTAGCATGGAGTGCTGATCATAAAACGTTCTACTACATTGACTCCCTTCCTAGGTAAAACTTACTATATTTCCCTAAGTTTGCATGTTGATGGGATATCATCATTATCATCATCATCATCAACGTTATCATCATCATCATCTTCATAATCGTCACCATTATCATCATCGTCATCGTCGTCGTCTTCATCATCATCATCATTGTAGTGTTGACGTATCATACGCATAATTAGAATAATTAGTATGCCGTAGGAGGACGTGTAGAGGTAGTCGTATTAGAGTCTGGCAACATGTAGGCCGTCAAACAGTAGCGTGCCAATAGAAGAACCCCAAACACAACAGTCATCATTAACATCATCATCATCGTCGTCATCATCATCATCACCATTATCAACATCAATATCATCATCATCACCATCACCATCACCATCATCATCATCATCATCATCATCATTATCATCATCATCAACACCACATATCTTTTTAGACCTTGTGTTCACTGTACCAGTACAGTTTTGTTCCGGTTTAAAGAGCGTTTACATTGCTTCAGAGTAACTTTATTCTTTACTTAGATAAAAGGAGCTGAAGTGATCCGGTAGCAGGAGCTGTGAACACGGGAGGGTGATCTGATAAATATTTGTTACGAATCGAAAGTTATTCAGGTACAGTGTAAACTTAAAATAGTCTTAAAATAGGCTAAGTAGGATCTTTGTCCGTGTGTAGAACCATTTGGTTGTGAGTGTGAGTGCCTGCATGATGAATGAAAGTAGAAAGATCAGACTAAGGGCATTTAATCAAAACAAGGAACATTTTGTCAGTCTTATTTGACTCTAATAATCTTCTCTTCTTTTTCAGGAAAGTTGATGCCTTTGACTTTGATGTTGACTCTGGTGAAGTGAAGAATCGTAGAACTGTTATTGATGTTCAGTCATTTGAGCCATTTGCCCATGTAAGTCTTTAGGCGGGTTTCCATTTAGCAAATCTTGACAGGTGACCTATATGGTCAAACGCACGCACCTGTGCGAACAATATCTAGATTTGATCTGATTTTATCTTGAATTCTCTAGGCACGATAGTCTCGTCTTTCAACGGACTGATTTAAAGTGGTCCTTGCAAATACATGCAATAATTGAATGTAAAAGAAAAGCATACAGACTTGTTTTTGTCATATTTACTATAACAGTTTACAACAATGAATTACCTAACACACTACGTGCGAACTGCTATACCACACCACAACGACGGCACCAAGAGGAGCAAAATATCATGGCTACCCTTGCCATTCAATGTCCACCTGAAATACAACTAATTGTATACCATTACAAAATGCTAAGTATAGAAACCTTTTACGAATAAATACTTGAGCCGGTTTCATTATCGACGTCAGGCCAACATTAGTGATAATGGTGAACAATTTGAGCCTTGGCCGAGAGAAGAACAGCCACAAATGCCGCCCCCGTCACTGCTCTCACCCAGGGTCCCCATCGCTCACCACACCACAGATTTGTCAGGGCTCGGTCAGAGCTTCTAATCATCGAATATGCAACGGATGTACAAAAGAATGGATGGACGAGAAATAAAACCTGTATAATTTTTTTCATTATAAGACTATGGAAACTTATGTAATTTTAAATGATATATTAAAGGGGCTGGGTGACGCATGTGTAATCAAAATTGTAATCTCTATAAACTCTATATCGTGCTGGCACAAATTTAGTATTGGTGTAAATGTACACTTAGGGCTAATTGTCAAACTTGATTCTTTCAGCCTTCTAGTAGACTTACCTCTTTTTATCAAAATGGGCTGATAATTGGACCTTGGGCCTGGTCTTAGAAATTGCTCTCCCTACCCATTTTCTTGACTTGGTTTTATTTATCTGTCGTGGTTTGCAGATACCAGATGGTATGTGCATTGATGCCGAAGGAATGCTGTGGGTTGCACTGTTTAATGGAGGCAAGGTGAGGGTTTGACTTGCAAATTTTTTCCCAGTATATTGTTAGTTATCTTAGTTGGATTGTTTAGCCATAACCGGACTCATCCGAACTAAGACTTAAACGTATATACCATGATCTTTAAGATCGAAGGTTGCCTACTGTATTGCTGCTACTGCCGTAACTGTTGGCTCCTTTATCGCTTAAAGTAGAATCCATAAATGTACATACACGAAACTGAATTATATTCTGTTGCTGGAGTTATTGCACAGATATGTAAATACCTGGCGTGCAGAACTATTCAGACAATTGATTCAAAATGACGCCGTAAATTTCCTATCTCCAATTTGCCTCGTAACAAAGCAAGCAGTTCACTCCAACCGAGACCTCAAATCAAACAATTTCGGCGGTGAAGTACTCGTGATTCGTTTGTCTGTTAAGCAGAATCAATAGTCGAGTTGATCTCAATGCTTCTGGCTTTACAAGACGAAAACTTCGAAGTGGTAGCCTCATTTTGAAGGGAACTAAGTTGATGATATGGCCAGTTAAATTTTGGACGGGGGCATTGCTGTGAGTGGATGAAATGTTGGTTAAATGATGATATTTTATGCAATTTTTGTTGAAATTTTTACTTAACTTTAGAAAGAAAATTCGAAGAACAACTTAGGTAAATCGGCTAGGAAGCCCAAAAGAAACCTCTGGTTACAGTTTCCCGTGTGAACATGGCCTCAGTTAAATTTCTAACAAGATTGTTTCTCATGATTTCAAGGTGATACGGTGTGATCCAAACACAGGGAAGAAGTTGTCAGAGATCATCATGCCTGTCAAGCAGACAACATCATGCTGTTTTGCTGGACCAAATCTTGACCAGTTGATTGTTACAAGTGCTAGGTAAGTGCTTCAGTTAAGCATAGGTTCCAGATTTGACCTAAAGGGTTTCAAAGATATTGTGCTATTTTTCTATATTTCTACCGCTGAACGTTTCTGAAACCCTCAATATTTCCAGAATTTGGGTGCTTTTCTTCTTTCGTCAAAATTCAAGAAAATGTTATGCGATGCAAGAGAAGGAGTAGAAGATTCGAAAACAGATGTTACTTCAAATGCAGATAACAAAGATGCTGGGCCATTTAAATGTGAATGTGTGTTGAGTCCGTGTGGCAAAGAGAGTCTCCAATTTTAAATTGATTCTTTTCTCTAAAGTTCTTCTCTTTGTTGCATCTCTGTCAGCAAATAATAGTCAAGCAGATCTAAGCCACTACCGGGTGACCCAAAAAAAACTTCACGAGCCAAATTGCACATATCTTTTTGAAAGAAAATGTAATGGAGACAAACAAGGTATTAACATGTAGCTGAAAGGCTCCGCTATCTTTTGAGATATTGCTTGGTCAGTTGCGTACTGTCCGAAAAAACAGTTTTGAAAATGTCGAAATTCATTCACTTCTCGGACCATTCAATCGCTTTCCATTCAATATTTTGGAAAATATGAAAAACGCTGAATTCCAAATTTGCTTTGGTGCATGAAATTTGAATGAGGAACAGAGGTCAATCATTTTGCAAACAAAGAATTTCCCCAGACGACTTCTAATCCATCGCTATGTTGAGCTTTCACAAAATTTTGACTGGACAGTGATAGTGATTTTTTCACTCGAAATGAAACATCCTGGATTCGAAATTTTCTTTGCATCTGGTTTTCCGGATGGTAATCATTGCTTAAAATGACGATGCTGCATCCCAAAAGATAGCTAAGCCTTTCAACTAACCTGTGATACAAAGCATTTCACAATATTGATTCCAGGGAGCTAGCTATGATCTAGCTCGTGAAGTTTTTTGGGTCACCCGGTAGAAATCTAAATGAGCGATCAAACCGTAACACGATTGAAAATCTTAATTTCAGTGAACATTTCGAGAATACACCTCCCGCAAGCTAATTTGAATAGAACAAGACCGAATGTATCCTTATCTAAGCCACTAGAATTGCTAAATCAACGAACAAAGTGTAACATTGTATACGCGTTTTGCCGAAAGTTTTTTGTCCGAATTCCCGAAAAAGCATTCGAACGGTTTAAGGCTTAAAGTGCTCTCCCGTTACTTTTCCTCTGAAAAGTTTTGATTTGAATGCGTTGTTTTTTCTTCTCTTAGTTTACTGTCAGAAGAGGAACTGAAGGAACAACCAAACGCGGGATGCGTTTTCCGCATCAGAAATGTTGGTGTCAGTGGAACAAAAGGTATTTCCTATGCAGGATAGATGTAAACAAAGGTATGTTTTTGAATTGTAACGGATCACATCCGCCAGAACATTATTGCCTAAGGACATATTCATCACTAGCCCGGGTTGAAACAAACGTGGGTTAAAAGTTATCGGTTTTCGCAATAGCCTATGTTCCAGACCACTTGAAAAGAATGTGGTCTGGAACACAGGCTATGTTTGCAGTTGATCACGTTTTACCTGGCTATCTTTTAAGCCTCTCGTGGGTTGGTGGAAACATATTAAATAGATGACCATCAACCTAGTTGTAGCAGAAACAACATGCTCTACTTTTAGAGCTTCAAAATAAATTTGAAACGACGACTAAAAACGACCAGCGGAAACAACTGAAAAATGAATAAAGATGAGTTCACGGTAAAACTAGAGTTTCCATTGACTCTTTCAAAAAAAACGGATCACTTTCAATTCTTTCTTGTCTTTATCCGGACTAGAGGAAAGGCAACCTTACTTGTATTTGAATTTGCGTGGTACTCATTTTTGTTCAGCTTCAAATTCTTGCTAATGAATTTCACCTCCATTTATTCGATTGATGTTTGATTCGCGCACCTACACAACCCAAAAGTTATACTAAAAGTCGATAGTTTGTCCTTGGTAGGTCATTTACCACGCGAAATCTCTAGGTTTTGTAAGTTTTTTCATAGAATATAGCAGAAAGATAACAGTAGTAGTCGAAGAGGATAAAAGTTAAAGTGATTTCCTTTGCTGCAAGGATGCCTGGAATTTGCAATCGTCTTGACTGTGATACTAGGTGAGCTAGTCCAGGGATTATTAAGAATATGAACGAGTTTGCATTGCTACTCGAAATTGAGCCAGAAAAGATGCGATAATTATTTGTTCAATGATATCACTCATTATAGGGTCTGGTTATCAGATTACCAGTGCTTACTTTTGCTCTGTTTCTTCTGTTTTACTGATGCAGCAAATTTTGTTGAAGAAACATTTACGCGCGAATTGCTTTTCACTTAAGCGTTATTTCCGTGGAGCTGAATTTTGCGCTAGAGCGGAAAATGCTCACAAGCACATTGTTTGAATTGAAAAGAAAGTTGCGACTGACTGACCTTTCATTGTAAAACTTAACTTGCTCGCAAAATGCCGCTGTTAGGAAATAAGGCTTCTGGTTTTAATGACCTTGGGCTTGCACGAATGCTAATATCGCACGAATTCGAATACAAGTGAGGTATGCAACTTTGGTATGCAAGACGTTGTCTTAAATGTAGTAGAACTTAATTTTTTATTTCTGCCAATGTAGTATTATTTCAAATTCAAATTATTTAAACAATGGAGTAGTTGCATGGTATTAGCTAAATCACTTCTTTTGCTTCTGAAGACCTCCACATGGGAATATTCAGACTTGTTGGATCCTCACAAAGGCGTGTGTTGATCTTATTTTGGTATCACAAATAGACCCATCATTCAAAAACGAAATTGTCAACGAAACGAAGAGCAAACGCTTCCTACCGCTGATTCCAGACTTCTTGAACTTAGGCCCCATTCACATGGGAACGCAGTTAATACGTTCCATCTTCGTTTCAGTTTGTGGAACGCAAAATTTGACTGTTCATACCGCACACGGGAGTAGAACGGCCTCGTATCGGTCTTTGTTTCTGTTCACACGGGAACGCAATCGTATCTGCGCAGATAGAACACAAATTAATGCGCCTATTCTTGCAATAGCAATTAATCATCTTTACATATATTTGGATCATTGACTAAAATGATAAACAAGAAAATGTTATGATAAGTTTTGCATTCGAGTTTCGGTGATTAAAACGGGAATACTTTTTGCGACATTTAGTGGTAAGATCCCGTTCGTCACAAGACGCTAGCGTTAATTCTCCTGATAATGGCCATGCCGTATGAGGCGCCGTCGAAACTTATCCGGATATTTCTGAAAATGCATCATTATATTCGTTTTGAGTTTTCGTCCACTCGTAGACGGCGTTTTCGGTCACCGAAAACGAAGCTTTTCGAAAACGCTTTCCAAAGTGGATCTTTTTGAAAACGCCATTTTCATGTTGTCGTGTGGACGTGTGAAGATGGAGCTCTCCAAAAACGCTGACGTCACAGCATTGATTTACTACAAATCAGACCATGTGCTCGGGTCTTTGGGGATCACGCGGGGACATTTTTCTTGTCTGTCTGTATATCGAAGTTCGAACGTCGAATTTGAATGTAGCAGCGTTTTCGTGTGGACGGGAATGTTTTCAAAAACGCTCCTCATGTACGCAGATTTTTTTCATACGGATAAAAAAGATGCCTTTTCAAAAATATTCGAATACGTTTGAACGTGGCCTGAACACTCTTTCTTCGAAAATGGCCTATCTTTGATGAATAAACGATGAATTTTGATATTCTTCCATAGCTTCTTTATGCTTTCTCATGTCGCTCTCAAAGTCGGCATTTCCAAATAACTCAATTACATCAGGCACAATATTCACCGCGTAGTTCTCTTTTGCTAACTTTATTCGTTGTTTTGCATGCTTTAAATCCAGCTCCACGGCTTTTTTGTCCATTCTCTTCACAAATGATTCCACAATGCTCACCAGCTCCTCCTCATCGTCTGTCCGTGATCCCGCGATCTCAGGATGAATTTCTGAATAAGTGAAGAAGAACAGTTGAAAAAGGGCTGATAATGTAACAATAGATCCGGTACTTCTAATTGACACCTTCACTAGATACAGTGGAAGTCCATGCCCGGATGGTCAAGTCATAAACAAAAACAAAGCAAGCGGCAAAGTTGCTCTGAAGCCAAGATTGCAGAAATTGTTTTTGACCCTATGGTGGTTGGGCTATTTTATAGTCCTATTTTGGTTGGGGGCAAACCCCCCCCACCTAACTCTTGACTGGTAATAAGTAGAGCGACCAAATTTGATGTGCTAATAGCCTCAAGTATGTACTTTCTGTAAATATAAAAATTAACCTAAGATTAGCCATTATCCTTGCTCACCAGTGGTCAAGATGAGCAGCAAAATTGGCCAAAATCACGAAAATTGCGATGAAATTAAATTTGGAGCACATTTCCCATCAAACATGATAATTGTGATGGAATGCATCAAATAACACTACAAAAGAAATTTGCAAAATATTCCACTTCTGCTCCTTTTTTCGCGATAATTGAGATTTGAGACTTAGCGATTTTTATAGGGTCAATCCCAGAAAATTGTCTCCCGCCCCCTCATTTTTCAGAATATTTCAATGAAACTTTTTGAGAAGCTGCACAATAAGTATTTGCAAAAAGTCAAGAAATTTCATGCCTATAAAATTCTTCCTGGCACAGTTATTTAAAAAAATCTACTAGGGGGGGGGCAAAGTTGCCCCCAACCAAAATAGGGTTAAGAGCACATTTTTAGCATAAATCCAAAGAAGGAGGATGTATCTAAACTTCTAACTTGGGCATTGCATTTGTCTATTTATATGAACAATTCACTTACGTGTGTAATTTTTGCTAGTGAGTTTTCTCTCCAAGATGTACCCTGCAGGTGCTGCCAAAATTAGCAGGACCATCACTGTGAGAAAGATTGCTTTGAAAATCGTGGCTTCTTTGCCAAGAATATGATTTGCTTTGTCTTGTCTTCTATCACCCTTGATCATCTATCGGAAATTAGATATCAGCATAGAGCTCAAATATATCAAATCTTTAAAAAGTGGATGTAAAGTTTTATCACGTTTTTCTTTGTACTGAATACCTTGAAAGGGATTTTGGGTGATTTCCTGTAAATCTGCCGTAACAACTTTTTTATATATGTTTCATACTTTCATATCTAATTCTTTTAAGGAGGGTTGCCCTTCAACAAGTTGATTTTCAAGGGCCCTCCGGCAAAAACATTAATTACAATATAATATAAAAGGAAGAAAGCTATTAATAGATCAAACCTTATTTCCAATATCTAAAACTTGTATACAATAATGTTCAAAATTTACAGTTAAAGCGAAAAGAAAGTGTCTGTTTCTAAATGGTTTTTTGAAACTATACAGAGAGGTTGCCTGCTTTGACTCGGCTGGCTGGCTATTCCGTAGTTTAGCACCTCTATAAGAGAAACATTTCTGGCCATTGGATGACCTTTTCATATCTTGATTAATTTCAAAATAGCACCACTTTGATGATTATTTTTATATAGATTCATCTAAAATTCTGAACAAATCAAAGTTATTGGCTAAGGTCACATTCGAATCTAATCCCGTTATAATCTGAATTGTTTCACTTTCTGGAAAGTACGGCGCTATAACGATACGAAGATATCCGGTCACACTATGCCCGTCACGTCTTTTGCAAAGCTGCCCGTGTTGTGGCTAACTATTTTGGCGCGAAAGTAATTTTCACGTGATTACCTTGGTAAATCATAATTGGTTAAGCTTTCTTAAGTTACGCTGTAATTCAGGTCAGAGCCAGTGACCAAGTGGACAAAACGCAACCGAGACGATGAGACTACCGGCTATCAGAGAAACTTATTCAAGTCTTCTACAATCCAGCTGTTACCAAGAGTCTTTAGTGCAGGTGACAGAGCTGAAGCTGCGTAAAATGACGTCATTGAGCAATCTGAGACAAGGAAGTGTTTGGAGAGCTTTTTGGATTAATAAATCAAATGTTTAACAAGATATCAAGTGTTGGCAAATTTTGGGATTTGTTGCAGCAGGAAGCTTGAGGGACTCAAAGTCACGAGTTTTCGCGCATGCATGCGCAGTTTCTGCTCTCTCAGCGCAGGTAAGATAATTCGCAGCAGTTTTCTGCATTGCAAAATTTTGGCCCCTCTGTATTCAGCCGCCTCTATAGTAATCCCCTTCGTTCTAAGTCAGATTTTTTAGCAGGCCCCATATCAGATGCCAGAGGTTACCAAAGATTTTCTTTTTATTTAGCTAAACAATTTTGCACGTTGCTTTTGATATGATTGGGGATAAACATATGTCTATTGTTTATTGACTCGTAAAATTGTACGTAAGCAATCATATATATACTTAGGAATTTGAAACAAAATGTGTAAAATGTTATTACTCCATTCTTCCACCTGAATTAATCGAAGGAACCATATTCCCGAAGAGAGCATTTTTTATATCATGATTATTTTTTCAAATTATAGCGTTTTTTAAGTTTCAAGAAAGGATATACCAGAGGAAGTAGAAGCTTGGATAGAATTATGACGATGAGTCCCTTGTATCCCTACGGTAAACCTTGCTCAAAAGGGACTCATAATGAAACATTGAAAAACTTGGCCCTATTTTCTTCAATTATCAATGGAATTATGATAGAATCACGGCTTCGAATTTCAATCCCGTGGGAGTGTTTTCATCGAATCGAAATTCTTAAATCGAATCGAAAATTCTATCACATTTACACCGTAACAAAAGTAATTCACAAATCTCGCAATCTCAATCTGATTGGCACTGTAGGAACCCAGGAATCGCTAAGTTTGGGCCTAAATTGGGCCAGGTTTTTCAGAGTAATATCATGAGTCTCTGTTGACTGAAGCGCCATCATCGAGTCAAAGAGCATAGGGAAGCAAGAGACTCATCTTCATAAGTCGAAAGCTTAAACAATCATTGAAAACTCCAAAAATCAAAATTCTAAACTGATTGGGAAAATCAATACAGCCACCACAGTAAATTCTCAGTTTTCAAGGTCTACAAGATGGTAGGAAGAAATAGTCTTTCGCTTTATGGTACACGATTCAGTAGTCTGATGACGTTCTAAATTCAAAAGTAAGTGTAACGTTATAAATGCTGTAATGCTGAAAATAATGGTGATGTCAAAAATGCGCTCGTTGGGATTACAGTAGATCGCAAAAGTTTCTTTTGATCATTGCAGTCGAAAGAACAGGGCAATAACATTTTACACGAATGATTTAAAAGGTTCTGCAAAGATTCGACCCCTATGCTACATTCCCAGGGGCACTCAGCACATACGCATACCGGGGGTCAGTCCAAGAAATATTCACGCAAACCAGAAATATCACTTCAGCTTCATTGCAACCCAGAAATATCAGCTCATTTTATACTTAGAAACCTGCCCATGAACATTAAATGACTTGAAAATACGCAATAGATGTCAGGATTGCCTCTAGTGAACACATAAATATCAGTTCAACAATATTTAATGTACAAAGATATTATAAACATAATTCAGTTTTATTTGGACCCAAAAAAATTACTTTTAGCCATATTCTAACCCAAAAATATCGGACTTATCTCCCCGTATGTGTATGTGGTGAGAGGCCCCCAGGGGCTACATTTAACTTACCTTCCACAGTTTTCTATAATGGCTTCCTGCTTTCCTTTCGATTTCATATTTATTACTTTGCATATACATATGGACGCAGTTAGAAAGACGTTCTGTTTTCCCAGACATTATTACGCCATAATATTGTTTGATGTTTATCAATTGTCGAATTTCTAACTCTTCATTCTTCATCAGGGTGTCATTGGCCAGAATTGACAGGCCGTCAATCAATGCCAGATCGGCAGCTTTTTGTATCACTGCATCAATGGCATCGAATGGTCGTGTGTAGCTTACCACTGCGAAAGGTATCATTGATTTTATAATATTGATTTCATAAAGTGATTAACAAAAACAGATTTGTTGATACAGTAGTATTAGTTGCTTTGAATGACACAGCAACTCAAAGGGCGTAGTAATCGTAGTTCAAAACAAGCAACGCAAAAGTTGCACTGAAACCATTATGGACGGACCATTATGGACCATGTGAGAGACCATTATGGAAACAAAGTCGCACTGACCTTTTAATGTTATCCCTGCCATTTTAAACTGGTGGTGTTTTATATAGGTTTTTAGCTTTTGCCTATTAGTTTCTGTATACTTGTAAATATTGTGATTAGACCTTTTCTTTCCTTGTCACTTTTTATTTGATTATGGTATTTATTTTTTCAGCGACGTATTCATTTTTGAACTTAATCAGAGAAGATGTCAATTTAGATCATCGCTAAAGCATTCCACAATAGACTTCCTATAAAGAGTAGGGAATATATCTCGTAGAACTCACTTAGGGGAGTTTGCATCGCATAAGTACGAAGGTTGAATGAAACATATTTCTTAACAAAGAAGTCCCGAATGTACTTTGGATTGAGATAGCTGGTGATTAGTAGATTTCAACGATGAGATTTTGATGAGCGGCCAGCGCTTACCTTTAACAATATTACCACCACGCTGAACTGCCAGCAGATGGGTTTGATTCGTCACAGCAATCTGAAACAAAAACGCAAAACCCACATAAATTAACTCTTTAGTTGTATGACCGATCTTATTGCAATATATTTGCACATCTAAGTAAGGCTGTTTGCTATTAGACTTATGATGACGAGTCTCGTGTTTCCCTTCGCTCTTTGACTTGATGATGGCGCTTCAGTCAACAGGGACTCATAATATTACTCTGAAAAACCTGGCCCTATTTAGGCTCAAACTTTGCAATTCCTAAAGTACCAATCAGATTGCGAGATTTGTGAACTACTATTGTTACGGTGTAAATGTGACAGAATTTTCGATTCGATGGAAGACTTGAAAACACTCCCACGGGATTGAAATTTGAATCCGTGATTTCCTCATAATTCCATTGATGATTGAAGAAAATAGGTCCAAGATTTTCACTGTTTTATGATGAGTCCCTCTTGAGCAAGGTTTACCGCAGGGATACAAGGGACTCATCGTCATAAGTCTAGGCTGATACGTCATTTGGGGATACTCGATGTTTCAGGCACAGTCTCTGGCTACCGTTGGTGGAACCACGAACAGTTATGAAGCTTAAATCAACATGGACAGATTTCACATATCAACAGTTATTTAAATTGACACCCCTGATTCAAAGCGACTAGTGACTGCAGACAAAGGAAACTCTCTCAACCGGCAAATCAAAACAAACATGGCCGCAAAAGTTGCCTGGAAACCAGTAGGACAAACTCTCGCCTTGTGCAAGTGCAAGGTGGTTTTAAGAGGAGTTCTGTGCTTATCACGAAGGAAGAAGAGTAAATCTAAAGTTCTGTTTCGCAGATTTTGTTTATTTCATTCAGAAGCCGAGCAGAAAGCATTATAATCCTCGTGTATGTAGAGCTTAAATGAAGTTATTACCTCACAGCTCTGAATCTAATAAGCAAAATCCGCGAGATAGAATTTTAAATTTACCCTCCCCTCCCCCCTTCGTTATAGCACATAACTTCTCTTAAAAGCCATCTTTCGCTTGCACAAGGCGAGAGCTTGCCCTACTGATTTCGAAACAACTTTTGCGTCCGTGTTTGTTTTGATTTACTGGTTGTGAGAATCTCCTTTGTCTACAGTCGCTAATCGCCTTGAGTTGAGGTGTCAATCAAAGCAAATGTTGCTATTGTATTACAAGATCTATCTTGTTCCACGATCATTTCTAAATAGTTGCTGTGCTTCATAGCTCTTGCTAATTGTCTATAATTCATAACTTGTAACACTTACCCGTTTTCCAGCTAACGGAAAGATATTCCTCTCTTGTATAAATGCCATGTTGGTGATTATTATTGAAGCTATTAGAAGGATCCTCCATAAAATTCCTGTTAATATTGAAAGCATTGCTGTACATCGCGATAAAAAACTGGATGGTAGTAAATCTCCATACCTGAAGAGAAAGAAAACAAATTATACAGTGCAGTAGAGTTGTACTCTCTTTAATTCTTCAGTACAAACCCGTGTATAAGAACCTACGATTTTGCGAGTCAGTCTTGGTTCTTGAGCTATAAATGCCATGGATTGCTTCTCATAAAATGGTAGCCTTATTGGACAATTTCCGCCCTGAGGTTCTCTGTCTAGTAGGTTCTTATAAGTGGCTTTTTACTTTTTGGTTAAAACAGTATGCCCAAACAGGATTTTCCTCAGTATAAAGGAGCTTCATACCTTGTGCCAACTCAAAAAAACAACTAAAGGCACATTTGATGAGCCGAAAGCCAATTAAAACACGACTCCCTGGAAGATCAGCAGTGCCGATAACTTTCAGTAATTACTTTCTTGTAGTAATGAAAGATTTAGGTGAAGGGATTTTATGTATAAATGATTTAAAATGAAAATGGAAAAAAATGAAAGGGTAACGACGATTTCGTCCCTTTGGACACTCTAAAGATTTCGTTAATCTTGAGCTCAAACAGGCTCCACCCTTTTACTTTTCGTAGAGATGTGCTCCTTCCTAGGGGCAAATTTCTCCAAACATCTCGTGCACTTTTAAAATATCCAAAATGCAAAAATCTCCGAAAATCTTGAAAATCTCTAAAATCTTCACAAAATCTTAAAACTTATGCCATATTTTGGCAATGGCATATTTCAAAATATGGGTGTTGTACTAATATACTGGTTATTTCCCAAAGGTGCAAGATTTTTTGACTCACCCAGTATGTTTTCAGAAAGAAGTTTCTGATATGAATATTTCTATTATCTAAAGATCTTCTTCTCATTTTCTTACCCGACCGTGCTCTGAGTGACAAAAGAGAACCAAACTGCTTGTGGAAGTCCTTCTTTTACTCCATCACTAAATGAACTCCTTTTTTTACCCAACTCCTACAAAAAATATCCACCAATTAAATTTCGGATGTAGTATCAGACAGAGAGGGCATAGAAACGAATTTAGTTAAGTCAAAGCAGCAGCAACAACAATGGCTGGAGTTCTCCACATCAATGGCTGGAGCAGGGAGATATAGACCCTATGGAGGTCTATATCTCCCTGGTTGGAGTTCTCCATTGATATATTGGCGTGTATTCAGAAGATCATTCAAAATTTTTTCTCCCTACTTACTCCTAGTTTTCTCTTTTACCACTTACCCCCTCTCCCCTATTTGGCACTGTAAGTTAATTGTACTCACCAGTAGCCAATGAAGATACCCAAATATAACCAAACCAAGAACGCTCAGTACCAAGATAGGATAACACTTCACTAAACCACGCCAGATCATTCTTGCTCCTTCATTGTTCCTTTCTGCTTCCGTCACTTTGATACCAATCAATGCCACCCCAGGAGAATGGATCACAGGTACGAATGTACCAAGATGGTATGATCTACCTAAGTGCCACCAACTATGAACTTTTTGCAATTGTGGTGCGTAAATTTCTTTTCCTTCTTTCAGTTCTTCAAAGACATCATCTGCAGAAAGAACTCCTTCTCCATGTGTGTCAATTTCCCAAGAGACCGTTGTGTTGATACTGGTACAAGAAGAGCAGCATGATTTGACTGCATCATCAATGATTGCAGTAAAGGTATCGTTTTCTTCCTTTGTTATCAGTGGAGGCAGGACACGTTTTATTATTTTAATGCTCTTTTCACATCTGCAAGTTTCTGTAAAACATCGTGGAATTAATTGGACTTTTACACGAATGCACACTTCACAGTTCTGTAATCAGCATTCAGTAAAAACTTGGTTATAAGAACTTATTACCTTGCAAATCAGCCTTGGTTCTTAAATGGAATAAAATGGATTTGTCGTTTTAAGATAATTGAAGGTTTGACCATTTCATCTTGTTCTTAATCCACTAGGTTCTTTCTTAATTGCAGGTTTTTAGGTTCTTACACGTGGATTTTTAGGTTCTTACCCACGGGTTTTTACTGCGCATTAGAATTATTATGACATTTGACAAAGTGTCACTTTTTAAATGACCGGTAGGTTTCTAAGGTCTGTAGATTTTAGCTCAGATACTGAGTGGTGAATCAACAGCACACACTGCTGATTACAGTTGTGGAAGAATGCAATTGTAAATGAAAGAAATACCATTACGTGCTTCGCAATATGAAATAATCAGAAAGCTTAAAAAAATTAGCTAGTTATCTATAAATGTACCGTTGGACTTCTTCGGAAGTCTTTATTGTATTCGAAATTTTGTATCGAAAGTCGATCGATAATTTTGTATCAATATTGTATCGAAATTCGAAATCTTTATTGTATTCGAAATTTGAGCATATTTCATATTTTGACTTATCTAATGTTGTGACGTCGTCAAATGTCAAATTTCTAAATCGTAAACCTGAACGGTGAAAGACTTTTGCTTGATACCATATTGCAGACATCAACGAACCATGGCTTTGTCGTGAAGTTTAGAAATTATGATGGCCTTAAGTGTGTCTGAATTTCTTCTTTATTTCTTAAAAGAAAAGAAAAACACTATAATTCTGAAAACATTGAACATTTCAGACACGTTCAGTTGTACAATTACAGTGAAATAGCCAAAGTTTCTTTGAAGACATTCAGTTCAAAGTCTTTACACCAACCTTTTTACAGATTGGGAACGGTGTTCATTCGAGACGAGTACGAGGACCGACGGAACTTCCAAGTCCCACCGAGACAATCTCGATCTAGAATTTTCAGGTTACATGCAGTTCTTATGTCTGGTGCATTTTTACAAAATTTTTGTTTGAAAACTTGATTTGGCTTCCTGGTAGCGACATGGCGATGGTTTTCGATTTTTTCAAAGAGCCAGTTGGCCATTTTGGATCGGGACAAAACCTTGGAGTAAGTGGAAAAATTATGGTGGAAAGCTGAAATATCTTATTTCTCCAAAAGTAAATATTTTATACTTGGGAGTTGGGTGATTTTCTTGCAGCTCTTTCCGCGTACTTTCAATAGGCCATAATTACAAATGATTTTCGGAATATGTAGAGCTGACTAAGAGGCATTCTCTGTTTTGGGGAATCGGGTCAATAAAATCGCCCACCCCCCCCCTCCAAGGAAATTTATTCACTTTCTTATCCCACTCAGGACTATATCCATGCAATTTCAAAATCTGAACAAGATATCATGATTATTTCGAGTCCTGGTTTTCTAAAGGATAAAAAGGCATTGAAATTAATTGTTAGGTGTTATGATAGTGAAATATATCAGCCATACCTCCATATTGCGTATCTGTGTATGCACCAATGCCAGTTTGCGTTACAGCAGCAACTTTGATAGCATACTTCGTGAATATACCAAGATTTCGAAGTTTTGTCGAAGTTACTGGTGCTTGTAAGTTGAAAGCTATGATTTCATATTGGATCACTGGTTTCATGTCAATTTCTACAGGCCAATATTCGATGCGATATTCTAAGATAGTTCCACGTGATTGGTTGAATTGTTTGATCTGTGACCAATCAACTGTTATTTCAGTAAAAGAGTATTTGTCAATGATCCTGGATGGTGGTGCTTTGGCCGCAACTGTATTTAAGTAACAAGAAGATGATTATTAAAGGCATTGAATCCGCAGTACGCTCATGATCAATATAAACTTCTTTTCAATTATATATAAAACAAAATTCATCATTTAATCGCTTTTGAAATTAAGCCAAAGAAATTCACGAGGACAATATAAGGGTTGTGACGTCTTTGGTCTCAACTACTACTGACTATCGCATTGTCATGTGATAATGGAGGGCTGTCAGCGGTTTGTCAGCGAAAATTCAGGACAGCGTTAACGCGAAACTTCTTATATGGAATCGATTCCTTTAAAAAGTATTTTTGGAAGTGCTCGACTGAGATGGACTTGCCCAAGTCTCTTCCGCGTACCAAAACTACCTCTGCGAAGGAGAGAGGGAGAAAGCGGAAAGCGGTCTCCTGCTTTCCTTTTCTCTCTCCTTCGCAGAGGCGTTCTCTTTCGGGTGACTCTTTTTTGTGGGTTTTAACACTGGAGATGTGGGTTTTAACACGGGAGAGACTTGGGCAAGTCCACAACTGAGAGTAAGGGTGCGACCTATTCAGTTGGGTTTTACGGTACTTGTTTGCGATGCAGAGCTCGCTGAATGAGGCTATTAACAGTGATCTATTCAGGAAGGTTTTACGGTACTTGTTTGCGATGCCGAGCTCGTTGAATGACTTTACCGATAAGGACATGAGACAGAAAATGTGGAAATTGTTAAGGTATCGAAGATCCAATTTACACTGCATAGGTAAAACTTTGCATTGGTAGCAAAAGTGTAACGGACCAGCTTACCGTTTAAATTTTTTCTAAAAATCTGTGACACTTCTATTCCCTCCGCCTACAGGCTAATTTTACTGTAAGTGTGAAAGAAAGCAAAGCCAAGTAGAATGATGTTGTGTTAGGTCGGTCTTTTTCCCACTTATAGGCGGGCGCCACATAGTTCCGTTCGTCCACTTTCAGCTTGGCTTTTTAGGTCGTGTAGAAAACACATTTTCTAGAAGCTAACGGTGCATTCTCTGAATTGATATGATGTTAGTATATCGCGTTTGCAGAGGAGCAAAAGCTGAGAATCAATCTATTCATTAAACATGATCTTACCGCTCTGAAGACAGGAAGCATTAAGTGTTACCGTTGGGCCAAGTCCTTCTGTCGTCAGTGCGCCAATCCTTAACACATACCAACGATAAGGCTCTAGGTTGTCAATGACAACAGTCACATGACTTCCGTTTACATCTTTAAACGATTCACCAGGCATCAGCCCTTCAATGGTGTCATTAACTGAATCTTCAACTGAACGCACCACTCTATGTGATTTTAAAATTTCACTTTCTTGTAGTTTGTAGAATGTTCTGTATTTCAATATGATACCGTTTCTCTTAGATTCTTTGATGGGATCCCAGAAGAGTTGAATGCTTGTGAAAGTGCGTGAAAATGACTCTACCATTTCTGGTGCAGAAGATGGCTCTAAAATGTAATTTGATAATGTAAGTATTTGTTTTTCATTCAATAAAAGGATCAAAAAATGTACAAGCCTGCTTCATCGTCCTATACTTTATTTATATATATTATAATATATTATATATATATATATATATATATATATATATATATATATATATATATATATATATATATATATATATATATATATATATATATATATATATATATATATATATATATATATATAATTCATTTATAACCATATCCCTTCACTAACATTAAACATGAACGTACAGATCTCGAACTACAATATATTTCTTCGGGATACTAGCAGTGAAAGGTTTTTGGATTTCCTCCTGATGAGCCGGACGCCCGTCAGACCGCCATGGAGTCTGCGCAGGATCGATCTCAGAGTCATTGTCCTTCATCTTTCCTTTGTGAATTTTTGTGCATGCCAATCAGAGTCTTTTCCGTTGTGATTTACAAAAGGGGGAATTCGCAGTATCCCAAACAAAATATATAATACCTTAGTAAAATTGATCTTTCAGTGAGTCGTTCTTGGGGGGGGGGCTTGAATTAATTATCAAGACTCATCAAATGCCTTTATAGATGCATTTTGAACAGGTGCGTCTGAAGAGCTCAAAAGAGTCTAACCGAACTGTTTCGATGGATCTCATATGATTACGGAAATATTAGTTAGCTAAGACTAAGACTTACTATCTGGCCCTGTTCTTGTCCGATACTTGGGTGATGGTGGACCTGTTCCAACACTATTCAAAACACGAATCCAAATGAGGTATTCAGTGAACTTGAACAAATCAGTCAATGTTATATGTGTTGTTGCATTATTTGTCCTTGCTGTCATTACTGCGGATTCAGAGCAACCTGAAGGCCGATCTTCTGGGCACCTGAACACGTGATAGAAGACTTTGTAGCCAATGACCTGAAACAAATATTCAGTGTACATATTCGGTGACCTGAACAAAATTCACGAGATAGATCACTCATAGTTTCCAAAAAGCAATTGTTATGAACACAAACAAGGTATCAGCATGTAGCAGAACAGCTCAGCTATCTTTTCAGGTGTTGTTTGGTCAGTTTAAAGTATGCCTACTGTGGGAAAAACTGTCTGAAAAATAGGAAATTCATTCAGTTCTCTCACTATTCAATCGCTTTCCAGGCAATGTTTTGGAATTTACGTACTTATAGTTGCTATTTTCATGTTTCCTGTTTTATGTTGCCATTTTATAGTCTTAGTTTTTCGCTGCAAATGGTATTTTATTAGTAGTAGGTTATAGTATTTTGTAAGTAATGTAATTAAGTAATATGTATTCTAACGTTTTAGATTGAATGTATAAAAAATGTTTTGGAAAATGCAAACAAAGCTGAATTCCAATTTGCTTAAGAGCACGGAATTTGAATGAGAAACAGAGGTCAATCATTTTGCAAGCAAAAAATCCCCCAGACGACTTCAAATCCATCGCTACGTTGAGATTTCACAAAATGCTGACTGGAAAATAATACAGATTATTGCAGCCAAAAAGAGGAATCCAGGATTCGAATTTTTCTTTGAATCTAGTTTTTCGGATAGTTATCATTGCTTAAAATGACTATGTAACATCTCAAAAGATAGCTAAGCCTTTCAATTAAACTTTATGATTCAAAGCATTTGACAATAGTTTTTTATTTCATGGAGCTAGTTGTGACCTGGCTCGTGAAGTTCTTGGGTCACTCGGTATATGAATTTGTTATCTGTTTAGGCAGGTTCAAGCAGCGATAGCTGATGTGGACTTGGTATCTAGCTACGTTTACAGTCCATGTAGAAATTATTATTTCTAAAATTTACGCAAAATGGATCGCATTATAATGACAAAAAGGAAGATTACCGAATGATACCACAAGGAGAATGGGTATGCATAGCAACTCTCCTGTGGCCATAGCATATATCATATAGACACTACAAATAAGAACTATAACAAAACGAAGAGACGAAGAGTTTTACAGGAAAGCACTGTGGTCCAGGGCATCGAATAAATACCAAAATTTGAAGATTTAGGCGGATTTAGGTTATTTTTCTGCTTGTGACATGCAGAGCAACGTAGGGGTTCATGTACTTTTTCACATTTTCAAAATTATTCAACAGAAAGCATAATAATGATTTTTGAGTTGAACCTAAATTAGACCTCTGTTTACACAACCATTGTAATTGCTGCACTGTTTCGACCGTGCTTTTCTTTCGTTAGGTCTGAGTCTAGAAACAAGGAGTAGTTGTAAACTTCGAGAAATTCCTTGCCATGCCTTCAATGGTTATGCAAAGACAGGTCTGATTTATGCCCAGCTTTAAGAATTGATACCTTTGCTCTTTGTTGACTGATCTTGAAAATATTTGCAATGAATGAACCCCTAGGCTTTTTGCAAGGTGCAAGCCCAATATCAATTTGGGATTCGGAACTTTACTTTAAGTATTCTCTAGGTAAATGGAGCCTAATGGATGACAGGGGAGAAGAAGGTTTTTAACAAATGAATTTATACTCACGATTCCATTTGAAGCGTTAGTTTGTTTTCTTTGCCAAGCGAGAGACAAGCTGGTCGAAGAACTTGCGTTTCCCGTTATATTCATGGGAAAACCATCTGGGGCTGTTAAAAGAGAATATCATGTAATCATTGTTTCTGAATAAAGGAGAGGCAATTCATTCCAATGTACCAGAGTAAATAGAACTACAATTTACATTTGCTATCATCTTAAACATTCGTCGTTTAGAACAAATTTTATTTCCCTCGTTAGGGTTTCTTATGAAGTACTGATACGTAATTTACAATGGTTACAACTCCATTGTAATTTACATTGGTTCCAAGGCAATTGCATTAAGATGGGCTGTTGGACACCCGGTATTAATCCATTCAACAACCTTTCTGAGCACAAGAAAACCAGGAAATGATTGTTGCTAAAACACAGAAATTGCCTTTCTTGTCTCCAGTGTGAATAAACATGGTTTCTTTGGCCCCTGTAGTTTTGGCCACTTTTGAAGTCGACTGTGTTCTAGTTGCGTATCAATGGACCACCCTCTCAGACAGACAGGGCGCAAAGAAAGATATTTTCTACTCCTAGCAACGGTGATTTCCGGGTTTTCAAGTGATCTGAGTTGCCACAGTTTTTGACATACTACGTGAGCCCTCGTTTTCCTCGCTGTCAACATTACTTTTCGATCAAACCTGTATACAAGCCCTGTTTGAAGCCACAAAAGTACAATTCTCTTGTAGAGAAATAAACCAGTATATTCAGTCTAATGCACACGTACCATCTTCGTCTGTCCAAACTTTAATAACATCACTGAAGACACCAACACCTTTACTCGTAATGCCAGCAATTTTTATGAAATATGGATGGAACATTTGCAGTTCATAAATCGTCCCGTTTCGTGCATTGCCATCAAATGTTGCATTAAACCATTTGCTTGTTCCTTTAATTGCATCTTTCAATTGAACTCTGTAACCAACAATAATTCCATTTTGTTTCAGCAAAGGTATTGAAGACCAAAACACGATGATGCTTCTTGATGTGACATTTCTGCCAGTGAAGTTCGTTGGTGGTGCATCAGGGACTTGGAAATGACAAGAAAAGTTGCTTAAAAGGGTGAGTTCAAACACTTTGTGGATCTTTGTGCTTTACTGCCAAGTAGTATTTTGCTTGCAGTCTTTCTTTTGTTTTGAAAAGTAAAATGAGCACGTGATTTCATTTTCAAAACAAAGGAAAAGACTTTAAGCTGGCTATCAATTAGAGGTTCGTCGAATAGTCTGAAAATACAGCCATCTGAAGGCTCAAGCCGCAATATTTATGCACATTATTCACGAATTACAGTTTCATCACCATTCTCAGCCTCCCATTCAATTTTTGGGAGTTTACTCTTGTATGCATTGGTTCGCTCCACAAAGGAAAAGATACGGATAAGATTTTGTTGTTTCTTCCAAAAAAATAACATCAGATGTGTCAACACAATATCTAGGCGTTTGAGCAGCCTACAAATCGGAAGCCTTTCATCTTTTTCCAATCGACTGGTAATACCCATTTAGCTTCTATCCCAACTTGGATAAGAAAATTTAGATTGCCAAAATTTGTCGTGTCATCTTGAGCGATAGGACAAATTTATATTAGTAGCGAGCCACCTTAATTTATTGTTTTCTTTGTGTTTTGAACTTCTTTTTACTTGGTATGCTGCCACCTTTCACTGTTTTGTAATTTTGAAATTTTCAATAGTGAGCCACCTTGAGTGTTGATCCACCTTAATCATAAAGTATACCTGCACTGAAGGTGGCTCACTACATAAAATTTTCAAAATTATGAAGCAGTAAAAGGTGGTTTCATAACAAGTAAAAACAGGTTCAAAACAAAAATCAGATATAGATTTCATCTGCTGCACACTAGGTATCCTATCGCTCATTGTGTCGTTCTCAAGTTACAAACGATTTTTTTAAACATTCTTCAGCTGAAAATCCTTTAAAACAGGCCTAAAATCTTTTATCAAAGTTGCTAGTAATCCAGCCTCACGATACAAGAGAATAAGCGACAAAGCATTAACTCACCATCTTCATCCGTCAAGATTAGAAGAGTAGCATTTCCAATTCCAACACCCTGTGATGTTCTTCCATTGATCCGCATTTCATACCATCTGTATTTTTCAAGGCCAGTTATCTCGACGCTCATTTGTTTAGCAACTGTTTCACTGGCCCAGTTTAACGTCTTTGTCTCCCTGTAGTCTATCTTGTATCCTGTTATTATTCCATTCCTTTGCCGTAAGGGTATCTGTTGCCAGGAAACAAGCAATGATGTTGAGCTTGTATTCTTCATTTTGATATTTTCTGGTGGTGCACTTGAAACTACAAAGAAGAAACGCACTTCATTTAATGAAAGCTAACCTTCTAGTTCTGATCTATTTTTCTAAAATTAGTCTTCCATTTTGGAGGAGTTTACCTTCAAGCTGTCGTTGAAACAGAGCGAAAAGGGACTACATGGTAAGAAAGAAATACGTTCCGTTTGAAAGGACAGTTCGGAAGACATTTTCTAGCAAAATGTCTTACATTTAACAGATTTTTGCCAAAATCTTTTGCATTTAGTCTTGAGACTCATTCATAGCATACACATAGGTCTTATATATCTATAGATTATCATACTATGCTGTAAACTATATTGCAATGGACTTTCCGCAAAAGAAATTATAAAGTTAAGAAGTTTTCAGCCTAAAAGCAAGAAAGCATCATAGATATAAGATATATTTTCGGTTTTTTCAGTACGTTATTTTCTTCAATTTTCAGTTTAATCAGAGCCACGGTAAGGCCGCGCATTTAACAACCAATTTTTCACACCTAAATTGATGAAGACATTAAATTACAATTTACTTTTTTTATCGGCTGAAATTTGGAAAACTGGTTTGTTAAATGCAGGGTCTTACCCTAGTTCTGATCCGATAATTCATGCACGGGAACAGGAGGAGATATGTTAAGTAAGTCGTTAGAGATAATTACCGTCCTCAAGTGTTCTGACTTTGATTTTATCGGAGAAAACGCCAACACCTTTTGATGTGATACCAGCAACTCGTATTGTATAATCGAAGTATTCTTCAAGGCCATGAATGTGTAGATACTTCCGTGTTGATTGTTTATCTTTCACTACATAACCATTTGTTTCTCCATATTCTATCCAATAGCTTGTTATGATTCCATTTGTTCCTTCATATGGGATTGCAGACCAGGAGATGTTGATACTTCTTGAACCAGTTGGAATTCCTGTCACGTTTTGTGGAGCTTGTGATGGAACTGGGATAAAGAAGACGTCAAAGGTAACACTTTTGCAAAGTTTAAACATTCTATGAACAGCATTTTGACCGTTGTAAAACTCAAATTACTAGGTATGCCAGAAATGAATTGCTGTACGCTTTTTCTATTGAAGATTCATGATTTGATTCAAGAGTAATTCGGTAACACGTGCGCGAGCACTTGGACCAAGACAATATTTGTTGTATCTTCATAGCTTGTCCCATTAAAGTTGTTTCGGGTTCATTTCTCGTGTAAATTCCGAAAATCAATCGTATATTTTGGTACCGGGTGAGTCAATAACACGGGCCAGCATTTTAAGAAATTCTGCTCCCTGAATAAGCAAGCAACGACATTGAAAACTGTCCTATTTTGTTCCCGACATGTACAATTAGGTTCAGCGATCTACCCGGCTTTCATGAGTCATTCCTTCCCGTCCAAATGGAAGATTTTCTGCAGAAAGCTCCTTCGGAAACCTGCAAAAACGAGTGAAAACAACCAGCAAGATTTCCCGTTGTTCTCCTGCCTAGCAATGATGTCAGTTGGATTTTTTCATTGATCCTTTCGCTTTTATCAATCTATAATCTACTGACCAGTATTTCTAGTGTTTGTTGACGAGTAGGATTTCATTGCGGAGAAACTGGCCAAGCTTTCGACTTCAAATTTTTCATGTGTGTCAGTGAACATATAATATAAATGGTAAAAAAGTTTAATCAAAATCTTTAGATTAGCGGAATGGAAAATGAAGTTCTTTTGGAGCCAGTAAAATGATTTGAAAGTTTTGAAGACAAACAATTTTTTTAAATATGTCTGTCGATCGCGATGAATATAAGTAATACCATACTTCTTACGGAATTTCGATAGACCCATTGGCTCCAAAGCAATTAATAAGTTTCCAGAGGGGAAAATTTCTGAAAAAGGGCGTTCCATGTTCATCAGAGGGGAAAGCAGAGTCACCTGAAAACAGGCACTGGCTAAAATTGAAGATAAACGAATCATCATATGCATTCTCCTCACCATGCTCATCTGTCCTAGCAACAACAGCACTACTCTTCACGCCTTCCAGCACAGTCTTTGCAGCTACTTTGATCTCATAAAACGACCAATACTTCAGTTTGAAGATTAATGTTGAGCTCACTGATTCACTTGCTTTCACGTATCGCCATGCTGACTCTGGAGCTCCTTGCAGTTTGTAATAGATGACGTAAACACGAATGATCCCATTCCTGCCACCAAATGGAACTAGGCCCCAGGTTACCTTTATCACTCTGGCACTGAGATTATGAGCATTTACGTTAATTGGGGCCAGAGTCGGTGCTATGGAATAAATAGGAATGATGAAATTATCTTAATTCAAATATTTTGTAAGAAAGTTGTTCGTAACTAATAGGGACCTTTAGCAACTAGGACGGCGACTGCAACTACAAGGCAAATGTGCCCTTGTTTCCGAACTGCGGCTTGAAAAGACTCCTTGTTTTACGTTCGAATTTGCTTCCCTTGAGAGTCTATGAAGCTTTCCTTTTCAATTACAAAACTTGGAAATGCTATTTCTAACGTGCTGTTCTTCATATCTGGATCTTTGAAGTGAAACTGGCTCATTTTGAATGCTTATATTATTTTGAAAGAGAAGGAAGGTTCCAGAGTATTTAGATGAAGAAGGAGATTTTGTCTTGGCTTGTTTAAGAACATATGAAGGTAATTTATGGGAAACTATACTCGGTTGTATCAAACACAAGACGACGGTCTGGCTGGCGTTGCCGTCCTGGCTGCTAAAGGTCCCTAATAATTGATGAGTTTCATATGGGACACTCTTTTGTTCCACAAACTATTGTTCTACGCAATTCAGCGTTAGACTGATGACGATGAGTCTCTTGTTGCCCTGTACTCTTTAATTTGATGATGGCGGTTTACCGCAGGGATACAAGGAACTCATAGTCATAAGTAAAATTCAGCGTAATTCGTTGCAACAAGAAAACCTTGGAATGACGAGCTCGCTGCAGAGACTAGCATTTGATCAAATTTTTTAGGATAAACGATGATAAATCAGTGGAAAGAAGTGGCATTTGTGCTTATCTTATTGGTAGATAGATCCGCTGTCTTATTACTGCGACAGAAACTGGTTTGATGCCGATTGCTAAGATTCTGCTCTGAACGAACTCAGGCCCTTTACTTTCCTTGATAACAAATAGCTATCATTCGTCAAGGATTTCAAAGTCTTACCAGACTGAGTTTATGTTATTTCTTGATATTTTTGACGTTACATGTTAGATTTCTAAAATTATTTCTGATTTGTTGCATTCCCGAATGATTGAACAAAGACCAATATTCGAAGGGATAAAATTCGATGTTACGCAGACTCGTTGTGAGGTTTTAACCAAATGCAGAAGAACGAATATGGAGCGAGGCTTGTAGAACTGATTTGAGTCAAAATTTGCTCTGTATCTTTATTAGTTGTCTTTCCGTTTTATTTTCGTTAAGGTACTTGAAAGGTTATCTCAAGAAGTTTATTTTCGGTCAGGTGATCGCAATACGGTGACGCCATGAGCGTGAAATTGGATTGTTTGTTGGTCTTCCTGTGCGCTTTGGAAAGATTTTATTTGTATGATCACATAAGTGGGGAGCTCAATGGAGAAGGGGCTAGACTTGCCTAAGTCTATTCCTTCGTTCCGTCTGTTCCCGTTTACAGTTGTTTCTAGATTCACCGTTTCAACATTCTGTCAAGAATACGGAATGTTGGAAAGGCGGATCTGAGAAGTGTTGGAATTGGATCGGTCGGACTGACTTGAGGAAATAGACCTGGTCAAGTCCATGCAGGCGGGTCTCCTTTCAGATCTTAGCTTAGAACGGAGGGGCTTATTAGAAAGGGGGACTCAAGAGAGGAGGGTGAAATATAACTTTTACGAAAATCAAGATCATACCATCTTCTTTCGTCTTGTACGTGATAGCAGGAGAATAAACACCAACGCCTGCTGAAGTTTTGCCCGCCACTTTGAATTCATATTCAGAAAACTTTTTCAAACTTCCAATCAGTTTTTCTCTTCTCAATACTGTGTTACTAGTGACATTCATCCATTTATTTTGACCTTTTTCAGTATAAGCGATCTCATACCCGATCAGCACGCCATGATGGTTTTTGAAGGGAATTGAGAACCAAGCAAGAGTCACTGATACAGATGTGATTTGAGAGAAGTAAATTTTGCTTGGCGGAGCAGTTGGCACTGTGAGGTAAGAAGAGATTGATTAATGAATCAGTTGATTAATTGATTGATTGATTGGTTGATTGATTGATTGATTGAGCAATTGATTGACTGAGTGATTGAGCGGACTGAGTGATTAATTAGAAACACACTGTTATGGATGTGTTTGGCTGCTAGAACGAAATCAGTCACAGAAATCTCTAGTTTTTTCGTTAAGGATTTAGAAATGTGATGACGTCACAGCCTCAAAAATAATAATTACTGCCATCTTCAAAGTAATAGAGGTATCAAAAAATTTCCATGGTGGATTTACAGCAAATTTCCCCAAGTTCATTTCAAGCACTTTAAAAATTTGGCACACACATTGTTGAAAGATTTGAGCCCTATGCTATTGACGATAAGAACAAACTTACCGTCTTCACCAGTTCTAAATATCAACTCTTTTGGCTTCAGAATATACTCAATTCCAATGTAAAATATTTCTGCTTCATATTGTGTCCAGATGCCCAAACCAGCCGCTAGATATGTTGCACTTGTTGTATTTTGAAACGTTATGGTCTGAATGGCACGCGGATCGATCAGAGACCAAAATCGAATCTTGTACGATGTTAATGTGAAGTTGTTGAACGTAGGGATGCTTGGTGAAGTCCAGTTGAGTATGACACTTGTGGAGTTGACCACGCTGTATTGTAAGTTTGGGATGGTTTCGTATTCTGAAGAAAAATAATGCTTTCTGTTAATGGAATGGAACTAAAGGAGTATGCTCACGCTTCAATGGTCAAGATTGGGGCCCCCAAATGGGGGTAGCTGGGGCCCTGGAGTCCTTCATTTTGACGGCTTGTAGCCCTGGAGTCCAAGCAATTCACTTAGTGGTTTTCTCTAATTTTAACAGATGGAGACGCTGGAAGCCCTGAAAAGCATGCCATTGAGTTCTGGAGTACGGCAATTTTGCCTCTGGGAGCCCGCAGTCCATTAAATTATGCCTTGGAGACTCGGAGGCCGAATCCCTTAGGGGGCCTTAAGATTATGAGACACATCACAACTGCTTTGCAACTTATAATTGTGTTTTGCAGCCATGCTGCAAGTGGTGAGCAAGCAACTTGCACTTTTGCAAAACAGGGTCTACAAACTCTGCTCAGCTCCAGTAACATAGCATATGCTTGCAGGCTCAATATCAAGATCTTTATCATTGTGATGCCCCGCAGTGGCTTTACTGATTTTTCATGTACTGTAGATGTAGACGTAGTTGTGCAAAAAGTTACTTTTGATGAAAGATCAACTGTAACAGTGACACTGTAGCAGTCAATGATTGCCAATTACTTCCAAATTAAGCAGCGGCTAACTCTCATGATAAATGTCATTATTAGATCCCCTTTTAGTTAAATGCTCATCAGTGCCAAGATAAAGTCAATACTTAAAAGGTTCTTCTTACCTCTGATAATTGTCCTTGTTTCAGTCGACTTGAAATAATCATAAACTGTAATATCTCGCATACGCTTTACTGAAAACCTTGTGCTCCCCTTATCTTTGTAATAACTTATTCTCGCGTAATAGTCATTTCCACTTTGCAATATTCCAAGCTGCTTTTCAACACTGATATCGTTATTTCTAGAATTTAGAGAAGTAATTTGAAAAGTACCGGGCGTCTAAAACGAGTTCAGCGATGAGGATTCAGCTGTAATCAATGACTAATCAATTTCAAAATGTTCATCAATAGTTAATTTCAACATAGATAATTCATTTGTTGACATTTGTGCTTTTAGAGCTTGACTCTTAACCTTTAAAGTTTAAATTTGCCTCCACGTCAAAACCAGACTTTTGGCCATTTTGGCCCAAACAAATTCATGCAGCATATCCAAATTCATAACCGAAGTTAAAGAAAAACGAAAAATGCCTCAATGAGTGACTTCTAACAAACATAATATAATCTTTTCTAACGTTTTCCTTCCATTGTTCCAAAAGGCAGAAGGCCTGGCTGACTTTAGACAGATTCTCGTTTTCATTTGTAAAACTATGAAAACGAACGAGGCGAGCGTCACTACGGTGATTGGTAACGTTAATCTTTGTTGCCAGGCACCAGACTCGTAATCGTGTTTTTTTTAACTGAAAACCTTTTTTCGTCAGGGTGAATCTGAGGCCTACCATTTGAAGAATTTTGTGTTTAATTGGGAAATGTGTTTCCGCTTCTGCGACGTCTACTGTTGTCAGAATTTGGTATATTTAAAATCACCAACGAAACACACCTATAAAAAACTTGGGAGTTATGAAATTCCTTCATTTCGAAATGTATTCAATTGGTAGGATTCTGTTGATATAAAAAGAATGGCAAAGAGTTTGGCTGAGGAGCTTCAGTTAAGTACCGAGGTCAATTTTATTTTTGATGAGAAAAAGTATTTACTTCTCTCCGGGGTTTGCCAATTTGCAGCAGAGGTTTCAAATTCTAGGTTATATGTACCGAGAGATTCACATCCAGTCCTGGGACAGATTTTGCGTGTTCTTCGCCAGCGAGATCATTGGTGTAGGATGTGCCTCGGCACATAGACGAGAGTGTGCAAAACAGCCCTCGTCGTAAATTTTAGACACTTACTGCTCTGCAACTTTGACCTCAGTTCCATTAGCTCTCTTGACGTAAAATTCACATCTATGGTTGCATCTAAGATAGATTTTGTAATTCCCAGTTGTTACGGGTTGGAAAAAACCAGTTACTCTTATTGCAAAGTAATCTCGATTTTTATCATAATAGGTCTTGTCGATACAGCTGACTTGTGTCGGTTTGCTTGTAACTGTATTGAGATCTGGGCGTGCTCCTGTTTTGATGTTGTAGAATTCACCAAGGAAGCCATGCCAGTAATACAAAGCTAAAATGATAAAATTATTGACAGTATGCCCCTACCTATAAGGACAGCCTCAATACACTAAACACCTGCATGAAGGGCTGCCGAGAGGGGGGCAGGAGGGGCAATTTGCCCCCCCCCCCAGGGCTTCAAGGTCTAAGGGGCCTCATAATTGAAAATTTTTCACATTTTGACTGCAGCAAATGCTCTGAAACGCATTTTAGGCCAAACTAAAGGGCGTGATTTGAAATATCTTCTGCTCGCTGTGCTCGCAAGGGGGCCTCGTTTCGCAGTTTTGGCCCTAGGCAGTGAAAAGCTCTCGGCCTCCCTGTAAGAGCCTACAATTTGCAAATAGAGTGGACTGTCCGGATCTGAAAATTCGCGACAACGATCTTGCAGTAGTCAAAAACACAAAATACCTTGGTGTGCAAGGAGGACTTCAAGGTCGTTGTCGCGAATTTTCAGATCCAGGTCTTTATTTTGACTTTTGAGACTGTTCTGTTTTTGCCTGGTGGAGATAAGCATGGAATGAGTTTTCGCAACATTCAGGGAAAGCTTGTTGCCTTGTAGCCAAGTATCCAGCTTTTTGAGGTCGCTATTAATAGCCTCATTAAGCCGAGTCAAATCGTGAGACTGGTAGCACATCCTGGTGTCATCAGCATACATGGGCACGGTAGAATCCTGGACAGCTTGTGGGAGATCATTGATGTAGATGAGGAAGAGAAGAGGGCCGAGGCATGAACCTTGTGGAATACCAACTTTTATGTTCCCAATTTTTGAATCCGCACCATTAACCCTGTAAAACTGTTTCCGGTTGGATAGGTAGGATTTAAACCCAGAGAGTTCACGTTGCTGTGTTTTCTCAATAAATTTAGAATAAATCTCTCATTATTCTTCTAGAATTCTGAAAAATGGGAAAGATCATTTGATTCTGAAAATACTGAAGATTTCAGAAATGTCTACCGGTAACAAATGGTAAACTAGCAAAAGTTTTTGCAAGTCATTTGGTTCAAAGAAATAGGCACAGAATTTTTCACTGCTGCTTTTAAAGATTATTCATACGTACATAGTGTTCTCCATAAGCTCTTCTTTTGTATAGGCCTTTCATAAGCATAGCTTGGTTTGCGAACGCCAAGAGACGCGAAATCGTAGGAACCTTCGCCCACAGCTAACATTTCGATGTAATATCTCACAGATTTTACCAGCTTTATCTCGCGAGACCTCTGACTTGCGTTACTATGAAGAAAAATACAAGAATAGGTGCAGTTATCTTTAATATGCTCTCCATGCTCTATTGTATGCTCTCCATGCTCTATTGTTTTGATTAAAATTTACGCGGCCAATTCCGAGTTTAATGATCGACTTTTTCTCAGAAGCTGTTACTGCAAATGCTTCGAAGAAAGTCAGAAAATCTTCACTAAATCCCTTGCAGTATATCATATCCTCAATTTTTTGAATATAGAAGTATGAAATTGAGAGAGTAAGATATGAGCACAAAATTTTGTGGTAAGGACAAAGCTATCATAATGAATCTTTAAACATTTTATACCCCACGATCTACTAATTGCAAAGTTAGAGGCATATGGGTTCAAGAAAAATGCTCTCAAACTGGTTTATAGTTACCTGACTAACCGAACACAAAGGGTCAAAATAGGCTCCACATATAGCTCACCACAGCATATCTCAATTGGGGTACCACGGGGGTCTGTTCTTGGGCCCTTACTTTTCAACATCTTTATAAACGACCTGTTTTATATGGAACTGGAATCGGAGATATGCAACTTTGCTGACGATGCGACAATTTACGCGTGCGATACAGATGTGGAGGCAGTCATGATTAGATTAGAGGGTGACCTACAGAGATTAATGCAATGGTTTACTAACAACGGCATGACTGCCAATCCTTCAAAATTCCAAATAATGTTTTTGGGGCTAAAGGAAGCAAAGAAATTATGCCTTAACATTAACGGCCAACTGATTCTATCAAGCAAACATGTAAAACTTCTGGGTGTAAACATTGACAACTCACTGAAGTTTGAAACACATGTGAAAGAGATATGTAAGAAGGTCAACCAAAAAGTGTATGCATTTGGAAGGTTAAGACCATATCTAGGAGAACAAAAGTCAAAGCTTCTTTTAAACTCCGTGGTAATGTCGAATTTGTCCTATTGCCCTCTGATCTGGTTATTTTGTAGCAAAGTTGCAAATAATGAAATCAATAGGACCCACAAACGTGCACTGAGAACCTTATATAGAGACTATGAATCCACGTTTGAGGAACTCTTAGATAGGTGTGATACAAAGACAACACATAAAAAGAATCTACAATAACTCATGGTGAAATTCTACAAATCAATGAACCATCTCAATCCTGAGTACATGTGGGATTTCTTTGTCAAGAAAGATGTTCCCTACAACCTTCGGACTAAGGAACTATGCAAGCTCCCATCGGTGAGTTCTCAGCGCTACGGAATAAATTCCCTATCCTTTAGAGGGAGTCTATTGTGGAATGCTCTTAGTGATGACCTAAAATTAACAACTTCTCTCGTGAAATTCAAAAAAGACATACGTTGCTGGGATGGCAACAACTGCACGTGCTACATTTGCACTTAAGTTAAGGTTTTTACATATTTTGTTACATTGTAGATAGTTGGTGTAAATTAGCTGTTAGCTACCAATAAACCAACTGTAAATAAGATGATGATGATGATGATGATGATGATGATGATGATGATGATGCTGATGATGATGATGATGATGATGATGACGATGATGATTTTCAAAATCCCAAGAATCTCCGATAATCCTGAACATATCCTCAAGAATCTCGAAGATCGCAGAAGTCACTCACAAACAAATGACACTGATTCTGAATATTCAAAGATTTTAGAAGTCTCCGAGAATCTTCTCTATAAAATGCGTCTCATTTTCAGATAGTCTGGTACCCATTTTATCAAATTTCCAAGAATCTTGCAAAGTCTTGAAAAATCTTTGAAGTTTTCGAATTTCTTCCGCAGATACTTGAAATATCAAATATCCTAAACTCCCTAGAAATCTTAGAAAAGTTAACATCGAAAAAATATCTGAACATCTTCGAGAAAATCTCAAGAATCTTTGAAAAATCTGAGAGATTTTCAATATCCCAAAGTCTCGTATGTTATTTTTGGAGTGACTTGGGCCTTGGTAATGAGCGGGCAATTGGCCTGATTAGATATAATCTTTCTGACATTACGTAAATTATGCAAAGTTCACATTTCTGTTGTTACTCACCAGTCCCAGCATGATGGTGATGTTGGAAAGCTCACTTCAATTATCTTTCTCATATCAAGAAGTTTTTGCTCAATGCTTAACGAACACATTTCCCTGCACCTTACGTAGAACCTGAAAATGACATTGAAAAAATACTTCCTTTTTTGAAAAATAGACACCCTAAAGGTAAACAATACGAAATTGATATGTTGCCATTCATTTGACGGAAAGGAGTCAGTTTGATGGAGTCGCCCCCCCCCCACCCCCTCTGGATAAATGCAACTTTAAGATGGAGTTTCTGAGAACTGACTAAGGAGATTGCAATGCAAAACGTCGTACGATGAACATAGTGCAGGAGAAAATTTCATTACCTTCTTTTTCCGCTCCGCACATGCAAATTTTTGGGTTAAAGCTATCATAATCATGCCAGATGCCAGAATATGTGTTTGTTTAGTGCGGCTACTTGCAAACTTAGTTCAGCTAGATACGTAACACCAACCGTATAATGTCCAATGCCTTGAATGTTAAATATATTGAATTTCCAACTGGTCGTATAATGAAAAGCGGCTTGTTCGAAGTTGCCAAAGTTTCTTTGTTGCGAAATGTCTTAAAAAGGGATCAAATTTTCAAGAATCTCCTCCTCCGCACAACAAAACGCGAGGGTATTTCACGTCGCTCAGGAGTTGAAAGAAAGAGCGGATCAGGACACCCAATCAGGACTCATGTCTTGTCAGAAAGTGATTATGGTCTATGCACAGTGAGCCTCGATGCGAAGAGGAGGCGAAGTAGAATTTAAATCCCATCGCAAAGAATATGGAGACGAGATCTCTCAACCATGTAAAATTGTACTTTTAGTGTTTTGCACAATTTGATCATGCATTTTGGGTTATTTTTTATTTCACAACTATCAAATTTTCGTATTGTCGAATTCATCAATTTTTTCAGCAGTGATGAAAACGCGAGAAAGCTGCGAAAATACTTTCATCCTTCTGTTATCAAGCAAATTCGATTCATTGCAATCCATCAAGTACGTTTTGTGTTATGAACTGTTAAAACGTGAACTTTCCTGTGGCTTCCTTCGTACCCACTATGTCAAATTTTTGTAGTGGCAAAAGTTTCGCAAAAGTAAGAAGAATGGCAGGTGGTTATCAAGCTTTCATTGGGCGTTGATAAGAGATTGGTCACTATTAATCCTTTGCGTTGCACATTTAGATTTACTTGGTAAACAAATGTAGATAGTGGAATTAACTTCAAACCGCCCTACAGCGCAATTTACGTTTATTTACAAATAAAATGCAGGTGCATGCAGATTACTGTCTTATTAACAACAAATTCATTGTCAAAATTTCCCACGATGGAGCGGGAGTCATTCCATAGTAAATGTACCTGGAGATGTTTCGCACTCAAGGGTACCGCTTTAGCGTATGCTTTCTCCCTCACAGAATCATTTCTTCTGATCAGCCAGAGGAGATGAGAAGGAAGAGAGTGAGACTAAATACTTGCCAGAAGAATTTGAAAACGACTTAAAGAAGTGCCGCTTTGGCCTCCCCTCCACTTGATTCCCATAGAATTTCCAAATTCTACCGGCTGAATTTCATGTCAGTTTGCGAAAAGGTGAAGTTTGTAACTCTGCCGTTGTCAAATTCAACCGGCATCGTGTAAACGCACTCTGTCGGAAGAATTTTATCTGGCTTTCGTTCTTGAGGCTATCATTTTCAATGTTTCCTATCTTCCTTTATTTTTCTCGTTGTGTTATCTATGTTGATTGATTATTAAAATAATTTGTTATGGTCTAAAGACTAAGGAATAAGCGTACAGTTCCATCACCATCGTGTACACGGGTGGCCAAAACGGCACTTTTTCGTGCCATTTTTTCAAACTCTACCGGCAGCGGCATCATGAAGACAGGAGCGCATTCTCAAAGGTGGTGCAGACAAATTCTGCCATTTTCAATTTGCACAGGCATCGTGTAAATGGGGTCTCGGCCATTTGAAATTACCCAATCAGAGAGCCAAATAAATGTTCATTACCTGTGATTTCCAGTCTCTGACGGAATGAAGTATCCTTTATATCTGAACACGATATACTTCAATTTAATTCCCTCTACCTTGGGGGGATCATCGAAGTTATCCAAGTTTTTCATCAGATGGGGGCAGGTTGGAAAGTTCTTGAGATCTCTTGTTGTATCAAGGCTTTTGTCTTTACCATTGTACCAAGTCTCTTTTATAATGCCATTGCCTGGTTGCAGAAAGTCTGACAAAATGGCAAAGGCATATCATTAAGGGAATCGACGTAATAGTAGCCGCTATATAAATAGGATAAAGAAACGCTTGCACACACATTGTTTCTTTCTCTACACAATGAAATGGTTGCCCTTCATTCTTGTAAGTAAGACCTAAAGAGAAGGCATTTGTTTTGATCTGCAAATCAAAGGTCTCGAGCAAAGATCCTTGAGGCACTCCGTCTTTCAAAGGATTTCAGATTCTCAATAGACCTCTTAAGTTTTCGGCAATATTTCCACTTCTATTTCTACTTGATTTCCTCAATATTCATATTTCAATTCTTTTTCGATATTTCCATACATTTCTTCTAAACATTTGATTGAGTTTATAACAGTAACAGTAGTTCGAACGTTACTGGAGTGAACGAATATCTAACAAATGTTTGTTTTATAATGTTAGCTAATCAACAGAAGACTTTTCAAAATAGTGCATACTCACTTGAATGTAGTACTGCATTCAATTTGGCAATACTGCCTATCGTAGCCAGTATGAACCAAAACGGAGAAGACCTAAGAAAAGATTCAGTCCTACTGTTTACTGCGTTTCCCACAAGACATGCGCTGTTTGAGCGGCTACAGTCAAGGAACCATCAATCCAATTGTCCTGTTTCTTAAATTTATGAACAGTGGAGACATCAACTTAGAAGATGGGACTGCGTTCACACGATGCCGGCACATTTTGAAAACGGTGAAAAATGTGGCGATAGCAAAATTTGAGCTAGCGTTCACACGATGCCGGAACAATTTGAAAATGGTGCGAAATTCGACGGTAAAAAGTCGTTGTAAGGCTTTGATGCCAAAGAAGTGTACGTACACCCTAAGAATCGATCAGTCTCATTCCAAAGGCGACAAAAATGTTCTGTTTTCGTCATTTTCAAGTGTTTACACGATGCCATTTCCAAAATGTGCCGGTTAGAGTTCCGTTTTCAAAATCTACCGTTTTCAAAATCTGCCGGCAAAAAGTGTGCCGTTTTCATGTGAACGGGAGGCCTATCGGTCGAATTTTTCACCGTGTTCGAGATTTGCCGGCATCGTGTGAACGCAGTCTAAGTTTAAGTACATCTGATAAGTATTTGCTGATTTATTGAGCAAGAAGGTCGAACTTAATGGTTGCCTCGAAACCAGAGGGTTTTCATTCCATACTTTACCTTGCGACTTGAATTTTCACACCAAATAGACCTTATCTTTACATTCTTACCAGGAGACACATCTGGGAGTAATGAACGAACTTCGGGCTCAAGACTGTTTGCAAGGAAGTCTTTGGAAGGCAATATTGTTGGTTTGAATCGATTTTATGAGTTTCGAGAAGCAAGAATCAGTGCATGGCATGCAGCACTTTGCTGCACTTTTCCATTTCTAGCAACCTTAGAATCATTTTTTCTTATTAGTTTTTGTAAAATCTTATCTAAGTCTAAGATTTCCTGATTCAGTTACGAAAAACGAAAATACTGGGCTAGGCTCAGTTTTCCACTCAATTCTTTGATTTTAAAATTGATAGAGATTATCAAATCCTCTGGTTTTGTGGCAACCAAGAGACTGTCTTGCTCCATAAATCAGCAACTAGATGTCAGATTTGCTCAAACTCAGTGCCAAACTCTAAGCAGGGATGGCGCGACCAGGGTGCTTGGGGGGGCAGGAGCCCCCTAAAAATTCACTGAGCCCCCCATCGGCACTTGAATTTTTGAATATTTCTGTGCACTGTCGGCACTTCCGTAACTTGATTGTTGAGAGTGGAGTCGCATTTTAAGCCAGTCTTAAAGGTGTGGTCCGTAAAAATTTTGCTCTCTTCGCTCGCTGTCGGCACTCTGACAATTTTTGCCCCCCAGCATTTCCTCCCTGGCGCCATCTCTGACTCTATGTTGAAGTTTCTTGTGCTCATTAATTTAAAAAAGCAGGAAGATTGGATTTTTGGGACACCTTTAGTTTCAAGCGATGTTGCTTTAATATAACGAAAGCATATAACGGCTTTGAAAGCATATGTGCAGGAGATTTCTGAAAAGCGGCCGGCTTTACTTACTTATTAGAATCAGGGAGCGCAGAGTTACCTTAAGCCTAAAAGCAGACATCATGTTGACATTTAGGCAAAATCGGAAGACATCTCTAAAAATAAGTTTTTCCTATGGGGATTGTCGAACGATTGGAAGAACATTGATGACCTGCGCTGTTCCTGATCAGGATAAAATAGGACCACCAGTGCTTGCGTTGGCTTCAGAATATTTTTGATTTTATTTGTTTTGTTGTCTTGGCGGCGGTTTTCATGCAAACGTATATAGGCAGTTCACACTGACTCAGTATCATAACAGACAGGCTACCTGCGTTTGACAAACTTTAGAACGTTATGTACCCTGTGCCGAAGGTGAACGTCATGAAGTGGGGTTAATGGAGGGCATAAAGTTAACCAATCATTAAACTGCAATGGAATTGAACCAAGTTGGTAGACGGGGAAAAGAAGTTTGAACTTGCTTTAAATTCCTTTTTTATCATTTGCCACTTGTACAACCACACATATATTTACATATAAAAGGAAGACAGGGTATCAATTCAAAGAAAAAGGAAGAAAGTGAGGAAGCTGAAGCAAAATGAAATGAAATTGTCTCTTCTCCCCTGAGTGTACCCCATTCACACTAGAAAGCTGGACCAGCTAAACAAGGTTATTAATGTGGGATTTTTATTGGTCAAGGCATTAAATAGAATGTATCTGATTGGTTGAATTTCAACCTGGTTTAGTTAAAGCTGGTCTAACTTTTTCAGTGTGAATGGGTTTATAAGACGCCGCAACTGCGCTTATGGAGCCTCCTCCGTAGCAGTATGGAATTTCTTCCACAGAAGCAAAAAGAATGCATACAGCGTTTACAACTGTGCCACGTAACAAACCATGATCAAGGCAAGCTCCCTTTTCACCTTGTCACAATTTGTACAAAATGGGAACATCAGCGCAGCACTTCATTATCAGTTCAATTTTATTTGCTATATATGATATACGATATAATTAAGAGGTATACAGAAATAAAAATTGAAAATGCGACGGACAGAAGTGTGTTCAGTTATAGATTTTCCAGATCTTTGGAGATCAGAGAACAATTTAAGAATTCTTAAGATATCTTTATTTCTAAACTTGTTGAGGAAAGGCTTGACAATTTTCAAGATTAACAAAGTATTAAGCAAACATATCTCAGTAGTAAAAGTCTGCCACTCTTTTGGCTGACGTCTCATCCTCAAATGAGTTGAAATACCATGAGCGATAGGACACCCTGTGTGTAGCAGTTTAAATTTATATCAGTAGCGAGCCACCTTAACCTATTGTTTTTATGTCTTGAACTTGTTTTTACTTCGTACACAACCACCTTTCAAAGTTTCGTAATTTTGAAATTTTCAGTAGTAAGCCACCTTAAGTGAAGATCCACCTTAACTCAGCTTTACGATGATGAAGAAACAAGTGAAGATAAATTATAAATATGTGAAGGATTTCCTTTATCAAAATCGATGGTTTCTTAACTTCGATTTTCCCAGCGCTGGAGTTTCTTATTTTTTTGGCGATCGAAGAGTGGAGTTTCTTATCAGCAGGTTCTTTAAAACATGTGTGTATCTAGCACCTCTCGATATCAGCGGTCAACCGTCAAGTTGAAGCGCCGGGTTGCCCTCCTTAGAGATAAACGATATAACACTTTTGGAGAGAACTTACATCACAGAAGCTTTTTTTCTCCGTCTCTCTATCCCTTTAGCCAATTCATCAAGTGACGCAACTGAACAAACTGCTCTGCTTGGCTGAAGGCGATTACAGTTGTGTGTAGATATCGAACCGGACTGGTAACCTACTGCTAGAGCAGGTTATTTGTTACTTATTTTACAAATTTTGATCTAACGTTTCATAGACATGTACGGGTACTTTCTCAAACATGTACCATTTTAAATGGGATGCAATCAATATTTCATAAAAATAACAAAATATCACGCTAATTGCGCAACACAGATATTAAGGGTTTGTACACGTCTCATCTCGTTTCGAAACCCTCTAAACATGTTTTCACGCGTTGGGCTACAAGATGGAACAATATCCAATAAAGAATGGTTAATCCCCAAGTAAAGGGCCGTCTATATGTAGCAGTGGCTTAGCGCACAGTGGTTGGGGCCACAACAACTCCCAAGGGGCCACGAAAGAGCCCCTTACGATTTCCAGCAAAGCACTGGTTTAATTCGAGAGAAGCAGCGTTCTAATTTGCATTGCACTAAATACTTTACTAAGAATCCCACTGAATTGAATTCTGTTATGAACTGAATTGAACATAAGCTTGGTATATTATTGCAAACATTTGTCAAATGATGCTTAGTTATCTTCTTTGGAAACTTGAGCATATTTACATTTTTAGTAGGTAAGCTGACAAAGATCAATTTCTTTACGATATTTAAGTTCAGTGTTTGAAAAATTTCCAATCACAACGCTTTTGCCAATCACAATCCTTCGTTTCCATTCGATGGTTAACAGTGGCGGCGCCAGCTCTGAAAAATCCGAGAGAGATGGAGGGATTTCGACGTAATTTTTCAATCTAAAGGTATACCCAACTAATCTTACGCCATTTTCCTTTGACAATTGTTGCCGACTTTTGGGGTTGGGGTGGCCATTCCCCCAGTCCCCCCGTGGTGCCGCCACTGATTGTGAATAATGTCTTACAGGAGATCCGCTTTCCGACGATCTAAAGAGGGTTGTGCAAAAGTTTTCCTGAGGACATGCCCCAGACTCCAAATTCGGCTTGCTTTGGTCACATTTAGTTCCAGAAGCCCTCTCCATTAAGTTCCTGTTGCCAACGAGCTAACATAGATTACTCCGTAAGCGCCAGTTATGGAGATTTTGGTGTGGTGCTGGGCTTGTCTTTTTGATGCATAAGTTTTCCGACATAAGCACCGTTTTCGATTTGGGAATTTGGCAAACTTTGTCACTTTATTTGTCAGTTTTATTTCCAATCTGAGGAGGTCACTGCATAGCTAGATTACTCAGGTCCGTCCCAAAATTGCACTGTAACGCCACAGTTTGCATGGTCATACATTTTTGCGAAGAAAAACTACAACAGTACGTTGATGTTCGCAAAGAGACATATGTTCGGGTACCACGTAAGTCAAAAAGCAGTTAACATGTGCGGTGTCTGTTGAATAAAAAATGTATGGCTGATATTCAAAACTAGAACGTTAATCTATCATTCAAGAGCTAACTAAGCAAAGCAATTAAAGTAAGGAATTTTCATCACTGCACAAAGCAGAGTAAACTGCAGTCTTTTGGGCAAAAGGAGTGTGGCAAAAGGGTGTGGTAACAGGTTTGGTAGAATCTCTCTTGTCAAAGGAGACTGTATGGAACATAAGATTTCTCATGCACTGGAAAGCATGATTATTCATTGATTGCTTGAACACCATTGTTGGGTCGTGCCGAGGCTGTGCAATTTGAGGTTGGAGGTTGTGCGGGAAAAGCTTGAGAATACGGCCTCTAGAATGATGATAATCAGAGATGGGCAAGATACTCCAAGAAATATCTTATTACAAGATACTGTTATTGGAAGTTGTTTTTTGAAAATATCTTATTAGAAGATACTATTATTCAGCCAAATTATTATCTTATTACAAAATACAGTTACTGGGTACGGGAAGTATCTTATTACAAGATACTGTTACTGTTTTCAGTATCTAATTACTATCTTCAAGATAAAAAGATAAGATACTGCCCATCTCTGATGATAATGCACATATTTCTCCTGTTACAAGGTATACTGGCACGCAGCTGATTTCCCAAAATCAGGTCGTACTATTCCATTCCAAGCTCTGACCATTTAACCATTTCAAATCCAATTCTCGTCTATGCTATTTTGAACAATATTTTCACTTTTCTGCTAAATAACGCCTGAGTGGTATATTTTTTCCAATATTCTGCTTGAAGAGTTTTAAGTATTAGTTTTAAGAAATCAGAAAAAATTCCTGTTGAAAAAGGAGTGCTTATCTGAATTTCATTGGAACGAAGTATCTATTCTGAAAACAACCAAAACAGCAGTTTTGCAAGTATTTCAAACTGACATGTGAAAAAAAATTCATTACCGCACATCTTTGAATCATCACTGCACAAATTGGTCATCACTACACTTTGAATTAACACTTTGGCTACTTCAGATGGGACAATTTTGTTCGGTTCAAGCAGTTAAGTCCTAGAAGTAATGAAAAGTACTTTATGGGGTCTTTATGAGAACGAGCATTCCACTTTCGATTCTGGTCCATTATTTACTTACCATTGGAATTTGAATTCAATACAATTTTCACCTGGACTTACGAAAATCGTCGTAGTTTCGCTCCTTGATCGGCTGATAATCGCTACAACTACGACTCATAATCAAACCAATCGAAAATCTGGCCAGAAATTGATGAACCTCGCATTGATGACGGAAGACCAGAGCTTAGGCCCATTCTACACGATCACAACTCGCCAATCCTAAAAGGCCTGAAATTCGCATTTCATTGAGGTTAAAAAGAAAACCAAACCTACCTGCGTCAAGATGAATGCTTCTTCGGTGTACTGCTTGGAGATTCCTTCACTTTGACATGGGAAATCTGCTTTTAACGGCCAAATTATTCTTTGGATTTCACCACAGCCATCGACAGCAATCCTTGCACGTTTCATCACTTTTGAAGCCTCGTGACTAAAGGGAGGCTAATTCTGGGGATGAAACTGAAATGTTGAGATCATATTGGTCAGCTTGAACATAATCGACAATTGTTTGGAATTCTTCAATCTCGTTGATTGCGCCATTTTTGCGGCGATTTTGGTTGGATTTTCAGTTAGTTTGATTATCAGGTCCAGATAAGCGCAGTGGCGGCATCCAATGCAATGAACGAGGCGCAAACTGGGACTGAGGTAGTTAGTCTAACTTTCACCATTGGAGAAAGAATTAGAAGCTCAACGACCAATACAGTGTTTGGCATTGAATTTCATGTTCGCTTCTGGTCTATGATAACAGTATTTGAAATTTTCTTGACAGTGGCATTGTCTAGACTGATTGCATATTCGTAGTTGTCGCAATTGAAAGACTGATGGATGCTCAAACAGATGGAGCAAAAATGAAAAATGTTGTTGCTGTTTGTCATGGCTGTTGCTGTTGCTATCGTTGCGATATCTGGTACAAAGTCGTGAGTCTAGGCATTGTCCGAGCGGGCGGAATCCTACACCATTAAAGATTTCAAAACGGCCTTTTCTCTCGTAAACAGAAAGGTTCCCGTCCGCTCACCAAATTCCAATTTCTGCAATCTGGATTACCCATGCACTGCTTATTGTGAGTTATAAGCGAGGGGGAATCCCCACCATTAATGGGAGGGGGCTAAGCATGAATTTTGCCATAATTTGTAGGGTTTCAGTTAAAACTGCCCAAATAGAGCCTGAAATGAGAGAAATTTAGAGTGTCCAGGGTGTCTGAGCTTGCAACCCCCTCGGCCCCTATGCTGTCAATGATAAGAAACCCCTATATTTCTTTCAAATGCAAGTTTTCATAGAATGTTGAGCTGATTGCACCCTAGACTTATGACGATAAGTCCCTTGCATCCCTGCGGTAAACCTTGATCAAGACATCAAGAGAGAGGGACTCATAGTGAAACAGTGAAAACTTGGCCTTATTTTCCTCAATCGTCAAGGGAATTATGATGGAATCACGGCTTTGAATCTCAATCCCGTGGGAGTGTCTTCTATTCTTCAATCGAATCTAAAATCGTATCACATTTACACTTTAACAATAGCAATGATAGGTATGCACAAATCTCACAATCAGATTGGTACTGTAGGAATCGCGCGCGAAATTTGGGCTTCAATATTGCCAGGTTTTTCAGAGTAATATTATGAGCCTCTGTTGACTGAAGCGCCATCATCAAGTCAAAGAGCCCAGGGAAACAAGAGACTCATCGTCATGAATCCAATTGCACCCCTGGTCTGTGGCATTGAACATCACCCGACCCACTTGAAATGTACGTGTCCCCACACAGTATCGAAATTTCTGGTTGATGCCGTGATAGATTGAATGGACAAGTACCGGCCGATTGTTTTGGTCATAGACCCGGAAATGATTGGATTTTACGCAAAACAATTGTTTTCTAGTTCACTTGAAATCCGGGATTTGTTCAATAGATCATAGGGCTACCAAAGGAGATAATTCACGTGATCAGCATGTTTTCGCTGTTAATGGCACCAAAAAATAAATCGTGAAATCTCTCACACAACTTCACACCAGGGTTACAAATACATTTATTCACCATCTTAAAATATGCTCTGTCATCTTGGTGTAAATATCTTTGGTTCCCATCTTTTGTTGAAAATATCTCGGTTGTTAAATTTCTACTAAATTCGATGCAGTAAGCCCTGTTCCATCTTGTTAGCCAATCACAACGGGCAGTTCGATGTCCGCGGTTTTATTGTTATTCAAAGAACAAGTCATTATGCTCAGGTAGCAGGAGTGACGTTTCTTGAAAAAATTTTTTGAGAACAGAGCTCCCCGCTCCCATTCTTTGGTCATCATGGCTAAATTTGTCACGTATTTCTTGGAGGGTGATTTAACCATCAGTCTCGCATTCAAGGAACTCTTGTGACTGTTGCGACTGTTGCAGTTGCCACAGACGTTGTTAGGATTCGGACACTCTCTTGAAGCATCCTTCCTTTTAATGAGATCAAAATAAAAATGGACTTCATCGCTATTCCAACTTCTCTCTTGACAACAGCCCAGGATCCATTGTGTTCTTTCGATTCGTGCATAGCTCGTGTCATTTTCTAAAATATTCATACCCTCTGCACTTGAAAATCTTTGCATTTGAATATATCCCTTGGATTTGGTACCAGCTGTTGGGTAGATTTTGAAAAACCCCGAAAGTATTATCGAATAGTAAATTGGTGTGTACCTTCTAAACTGCGGGAATCCCTTTTAAGTGCTGTTAAACCACGGAATAGACTTGGAGCAAGTCTAATGAAATGTCGATTACACTTCTTCTTTCCGGAGAATCTGCTAAAGCTGTGATACATAGACATGTGTACTTTTTGGTTATGTAGCGTGTAACCTAAAGTAAATTAAAAAAATGTTTGTTTGTTATATCCTGTTGCAATGATACTACAAATACGCCCCCGCAATGACGACTGCCATGTTATGTTGTAACCTTCCTGAGAATAATGACTTTCATCTCCAAACTTTGCAAGACCTCACAAACTCGCCTGTGGGCTTGAAGCAACGAGAAGCAAAATTTTTAATGTTACACAACAAACTTTGCAACTTATTCTCTTCAGGTCATGTCAGGAAGAGGGCGGAAAGTCAACGGTGAGAATTTCTCTATTTACGAGCGCCGCTTTCACTGCAATCAATGCATCTTACTTATGTTTCTGCAACCAGTCTGCTTTGGGCCTACAATCAAAGAAAACCAATGAAGGCCCTTCGTTTTAGTTACGTATTGACTTGTTAAATTCGCCATTTGTTTCTTAACGCAGGCGGTCATTCATTATTTAGACCTTTTCATGTCAACTAACTATGGATTAGCTATGTTACAGAATGTCGTCTAGAATTACAGCTATTTCGGTCGATGGCTGTGGCAGAGAGAAACTCGTAGGTATCTTGTCTCAGAAATTGACTTCCTGTGATACAAGATATCGTACCAAGAGTTGAGGCTTTGACTTATCCACTAAAGGGGAGGGTCAACATCTTGTTTAAACCAGCTAGAGGAGGAATGTCAATTTACGCAAATATTCAGATATTTTGTATACTCCATCCCAACCATTCTTAATCTTGCAGACGAAGTAAACGAGAAAGCCGGCCAATAAATTTTCACACCAAAGATTTGTTTTTGCCGGTGATTGAATTGAGGCCTTGGTATTATTTGTGCAAATCTTTATTTCTTAGACGACTACTTCAACACAGCAAACGGATTCGTGTCAGCTGAATACACTATGCCGTTACCGGATCTGAATTCTCAGGTAAAAGTTTCTCATAAGCCGCATATAAACTTGACTCTGACACTCACTTGAAGATGTCAAGGCTAGATCTTATTTATTGACCTTTCCTGTCCAGCTTTATCGCCCATCATTTGTGACGTGGACAGTCGATTTTTCTGTAGGAAGCCCGGAAGCCATTCATTTACATTTTATGACTGTCTCTTTTTACTAAAGCAGGTTTTACTTGAGCATCACGACCTTGAGGGAGTGTTTTTGCATAGAACTCCACACCTTGAGCATATTAGAAAGTTATGCAACCATAAAATGGTTGCACTTCTTGGGTTGCAGAATATTGCATGAAGAAAACCACACAAGCTTGTATGGTTCACAATGTATTAATTTTTGATACTCCTTTTCTGCATGGGAATTTGTGTGGATTTTGTTCTCTTGGAGCCAATTGTACAAATATGATACCCTGTTCTGGAGCAGGAATCCCTTTAAAGGATACCTTGTTCTGCGGCATGCTCCCATGGGGAAAACATATGAGGACCCTCAGGGCTTGGGGGCAGCCAAGAGTATGATATCCATGGCCCTTTCCAGCTTCACATGCCTATGCAGTTCACAAAACAGATGTAGACAATACTCCCCATTATGAGAAATGAACCACGGGGGGGGGGGGGTGTTCTTCCATAGTAAAGGTACCTGGGGATGTGCCGCCCATAAGGGTATACTTTTTCGGACTTCTAGTCTAGCCAAGGGTATCCTTTTTTGGCAATTTTAGTCGAGTTTAGTCTAGGCAAGAGTATGCTTTGTGGCAGTTTTGGTCAAAGCATTGTATAAATTTGGTAATTTCTGCATAAAAATCTAATTTTTAAAAATTTTTTGTCCTGAGAATGAGAAAATTTGGCAAGTTTTGTCTAGAAAACGCCAATTCAGGGCACTTTTGATTGAGAAATTAGTCTAGCCAAGGGTATCAATTTCACAAAAATTGGTCTAGCCAACGGTCCCATTTTGAAACTGTGGGCGGCACACCCCTACCTGAAATTTAGCCAAGAACCCCCCCATGAAATGAACACAGTACCAGTTGAAGAGAGGTTAATCTTCTATGCCCCCTAATGACAAAATTTCATCAGATTTTTGCTATACTAAGAGTTGTCTTATTGGTGAAAGTGATACTGTGACTCTGAAATTAGGTGTCACATTGGTTGTGATAATGCAAAATTATTCATGCAAGACACTTCAGTTGCCTGTTATTTGCATTCATTTTCCCATTATGTGTAACACCTAATTTACACGATGCCAGATGCCAGTTGATCGTGAAAGCAGTAGAATTTTATGCAGCTTTGAAGAATGAGCTGCTGTCTACATGATGCCATTATGATTTGAAAACAGCTTTAAAAAGTGCTGTTTTGGCCTCCTGTATATATGATGCTGGTAGAATTTTAGCTAATTCCATGCAGAATAGCAACAATGATGATTAATGGAGATAAATAAAATAATTCCATTGATAAGCATGATAGGGAGCATTAAAAATATTTAGCCTTGTGATGAAAGGGGGATAAATTCTATTGGCAAAGTGTGTTTACACAATTCTGTCAGAATTTGAAAATGGCACAATTACAAACTTTGTCGCTTTGCTATCCAACAGAAATTCTGGAGATTCTACTGGCATCATGGAGATGAGAGCCCCAAAAAGTGCATTTTTGTACCATTTTCAAACCCTGCCGTCATTGTGTAAATGAAGTGTAATTTTAGACAGGCTATAGTTGCAGCAGGGTCAATTGACCCTGGTTGCAGTGCAGATGTCTGTATAAGTGCAAGTGACAAAGCATTCCCAGCATCTCAAAAATCCAACCTCGGGGGGTACATTACATGTTGAGGGTACCGGTATGTGCTGCCCACATGGGTGGGTTTGGGGCCTATTAAACTTTCCTAAGCACAGGTCCTTCTTTGGCAGATTTTCCTACAGTATGTCTTGTTTAAAATTTGCAAACGTGGCTGAAAATTGAAATTTCCCACTAAAATCAATCATAAAAGTGGGTCTGAAAGCAAGTTTTGGCAATTAGAAGAGGGTACCTTTCTGAAAGTCTGGCAGAAAAGATTTGTAATAAAGCTGGGAAGAAGATAAGCGCTCTGGCCAGAATAGCACCTTACTTAGATATAGACAAAAGAAAATTGTTGATGAAAACATTTATCACTACCTATTTTAACTACTGCCCCATTGTCTGGATGTTTTGTAGCCGGAAAATGAATAATTTAATCAATAATGTCCACAAAAGAGCACTAAGGGTGGCGTATAATGACTATGATTCCACCTTTGAAGTTCTGCTCTCAAAGGATCATGCTACAACAATACATCAACAAAATTTGCAAAGACTAGCCATTGAAATGTATAAAACAAAAATTAACCAAAATCCAGATTTTTTGAATGACATTTTCAAATTTCACCAATCTTCATATGACCTCAGAAATGAAGCATATTCTTCTAAAAAGCCAAACACTGTCATTTATGGAACTGAAACAGTTTCTTACAGATGTAGTCAGATCTGGAATAACATACCCACCGAAGTAAGAAACGCAAACAATCTACAAATCTTCAAAAGACAAATAAAACAAATAAAACAAATAACGATTCCATGTTCCTGCAAATTATGCACCCAGTATATACCAAACTTGGGATACATCACTTAAATTAATATGTACTTATCATCTTAGTCTATGAACATGTTTTAGTTTATGTATATTCTTAGCTGTTGTTGTTCTGTTAGTTGGTATCAATTAGCTGATTGTATCTATTTATGATTAAGCTAGATTATGTATCCAACGATAAATAAAGTATCAAAAAAAAAAAAAGCAGATCACCATCTATCCACAAGTCATGTACCCCCTAGGGAATCCAACAAGAGCTTCAAAAGTCCCAGAAATCTCAAGCAATGTTGAAGATGTTAAAAATCAAGAACCCAAAAAATCCTTTGAAAATCATGGAAAGCCCTAGCCTGCGTGCAGACTTTACTTGCCACTGTGAATGAGAGCTAAGGCCGAATTGTAAAGTCTGCGAATTAGCGTCCAACATTGAGTTCTGACACCTTGCGTAATAATTCTCGCCTTTTGTCCAGCTATTGTCTTTCGGCCAATCAGCATCTGGTTAGAGATTCTAAGGACCCAATCAACTGTTTACAGAACCGTCTTGTGTTTCGCGACCCTTTGTGGTCAATGTTTGAGAGACAACAACAAACCGTGATCATAATGTGAAGATTGAGGAACTTGCAACGGTAAACAAGTTCGCCAACAAGGTTTGCCAAGTTTGTCTGTCTTCGGGACTTGATAACTTGGGATGAAACTATGTTTTGAAAGGAATTATGAACAGATAAGCATATTGTCATGGTTAAGGAAGTCTACAACAATTAAAAGGCAACTCTTCGAAAGTTTCTCCAAGGACAGAATATTCACTCAACTCGTTTTCGTAAGGCTAGGCCTGTGATCGTCAGATGTGGAATGATGTGTTGCTAGTACCCTTAAATTCTTAGATATTTGTCAGCAAGTGGGGTTTTTGAGTCACTGGTGAGTTTTTTAACCTTATTGCCTCTGCAGTATGTAAACTGCAGGCACTGAAGTTGTGTGGATGGCATCCTCTTCATGTGACGGGATTATTTCTTCCTGTTTGCGGAGTCAATTTATTGTGCAAGATTGAGCTCCCCTTCGCAGGAGGGACGTGTTGTTCAGAACTCAATAATGGACGCTAATTGGCAGACTTTACACTTTCCGCCCTGGCTCTACTAAGTAAAGTCTGCATGCAGGCTAGGAAAGCCCAATCTTTTCCAACAAATGTTTGAAATCTTTGAAAATTTTAATGGTTTGTGCATAGTTACAGTATTTGAGATACAGTAATAGGAGTGGTGTTAAGATGCTTGAATCAGTGAAGAAGAAGCACTAAAAAACATAAGCACTCCAAATAATCAATAAATACACACAAAAATTAAAAATTTTGGTTTCAAAGTATATACAGGTTTGTGTCTTTGGCATTTTGCTTGGTTACCCTTCTCAGTTCCTCCCCCAGTTTGTCTATCATTAACAAGGATGCAGAAGCTCCATTTATTACAATACGTTATCGTTACTTTTAACATCCACAGATTGATCAGATAAGAGAAGCATTCCCAGATATATCAAAGGAAAATGCGGCTATTGTTCTTCAAAGTTGTGACTGCAGTTTGGAGAGGGCAATACATTCTATTAGCCAAGGTGAGTTCTTTAGATGGCTTCTTCCTGACAAACACTGTGACATTATCAGTGTCAACAACATCCAAACAAATGTTCATACAGTATGGTACAGGCCTTGCCAACATGGTTTTCCTGCCTAAAGCCCCATTTCCACTTCAGTTGCAATTTGAAAATCGCATGTTGCAAACTATGTCAATCGCAATTGGAAATTTGTATGGGAGTGTTCTCAAATGACATGTAAATGTTTGCAATGCCATTTGTCGTGAATGTTCATATGTGGACCATTGTCCCAAATTGAAGGCAGCCAATTATGAAACAACTTTGCTGAAACAGAGAGACACAGGCAGCATGTGCTATCAGAAGGAGACAGATTTCATTGGTTGAACAAATAACTGAGATTTGTGTGAATAAGTTTGAAGTACTATAGTATGTATTGAATTTACATTCATTTGGGATTTGGAATTTGCAAATCGCATTCTTTTTGCAAACTAAAAATTGATTTCGGGGCCATAAAAATTGTTTGTTTAGAAAAATTTACAGTGTTTCGTATGGTTCTGGAATTCTTACCACAATGCACACAAAGTGAAGAATTCTTGTCAATATTGATGTGCACAAGAAGCCCTCTATGATATTATAGCTGACAAAAATGCTGCTCCCCACTTTTTAGTCACTACATACATTAGAGATTCCAGTAAGCAAGTTGAATGGGTTTGGATTCGCATGAACCAAATTTGGGCTCCCTAAAATTCTTCATGTGAATGTTATTGATCTTCTTATTGGCATATTAGCAGAGATGAAGGGGATTGACAGCATTCCTCTTGAAATGACTGACAAATTCCTCTTTTTGAAATGCCACACCAGGAGTAGGACTGATGTGGACATGTCCACTCCACTAAAAAGCAATGTCTCAAAGCATTTGGTATCCCATGTTCTTATGCTTCTCTATCAGTTCTGTCCCTGTCCAAGGGCTGTCACTGCCCCTTCCTAAGTATACTGCTGAACTATTGCTTGACTGTTTCATACACATTTTAAAATAGATCTTAAAAGAAAAATTGTTTTGGATCACCTGTTATGACTGAGTAGACTTTACAGTAATTGGTGAGAAGTTAGAGGAGTTAAAACAGCTTGAAAGGCTGGCCATATCAACCGGAAAACCTGCTAATCCCAAAATCCTACAACTTGATATCAACTAAGATGTGATCATGTTGTATTATTTTTAGATGGTGGTGAAGACATTCTAGGATCATGGAATTTTCAAGGCAAGAAAGGAAGGGTGAGGCCTCATGTTTCCATACTTTTAAATTTCATGTACTAATTCAAATGATGTTGAAACAGTGAATTTTTTTTGGGCAACTAAAATCAATAAATAGCCATAAGCCATTCCCTTGTTTGCATAGACCATTATGGAAACAAGGTCACACTGACTTTTTAACGCTATCCCACCATTTTAACCAGGGGTATTTTTAGATAAGATGTTTTTAGCTCTTGTTTTTATTTATCACACACCTGTAATTAGACTTCTTTGTTTGATAAACTTAATTTTATTTTGATATCAATTTTTGGCTAAAATGTACATACATACATGCATACATACACACATGGATTTTAAAAACTGTTTTTAGAGTATATTGGAAACACCCAACTTTATACTCCGTGACAACTTGCTACTACAGGCACTTATTTCTATAAACTTAAATTAATCCCTTGTAACAATGAAAACCAACTGTTTGAGACCCAAAAGTGTCTGCTACCCACAAGAATATATGAGCCAGTGTTGTACGGTGTGTTCACTCTATCTTTCAGATGACTCATCCATGCCTCGCCTGGTCATGTAATGAACTTCATGTTCAATTCAGGTTTGACTGTCCGTTTTGAAAATCAGTCCTTCTGCTCATGGAAAATGGATTTCCTCCAGGGGGGGGGGGTATTCTAACTTGAAACAGCCTTAGCTTATCCATTGTATGAACAAAAATGAGACAAATACATTTTCTGAATCTATTCATTAGGATTTATTGTGTCAGTTTTGCAGATTTTATGACAAGAACTGTTGAAATTTACTTTTTTACAATACTTAAAAAAGTGCAAGGAAATACACAGGCACACACCTGACAAAAGATTGTCAGCAGTTTAGAGGGGGCTAGCCAGGACAGTTACCAGGGGGCCTGTGGCCTGTAAGGGCCTGCAAAAACAAGTTAAAGAATGTATTTTACTGTAATGTTTTGATAGTATGTAGGAGCATGTTTCCATATAATGGTTATGTTCATCACTGCATTTGAAGGGCAACTGGGAAAATGGCATAGTCCAGAAATCTCTGGTGCTGCCAGAGGGCCCATCTCTAGGAATATGGAATAGTCTTTTCATCTGACCTAAAATCAGCTAACAATCCAAATACATTCAAACATAAGATCAAAGAAATTTTTTTCCAAAAAATACAAAAAGAGGAAGATAACATACGTCTTCTACTAAGACCCTTCCTTGTCTCTTTCAACCCTGTTTTTGTCACACAAGCTGTATTTTGTACTGATAACAACTACAGTACTTCCTGTTTTCTTTTTTTCCATATTTTGCTGTTATACCAGCACCTCTAAGGGGACCATTATGGAAATAGGGTCAGCTTGACCCTAATGCTATCCCTGCCACTGTAATTAGAGTGTTTTACTTTTACGTTTTTAACCTTACAAGTATTGTATTGTATCTTTTTTTATATTTATTATAATAATTTGTAAATATTTTTATGTGATACATACATAGATATAGGATTCAACAGTGGGACATAATGCTGCCTCTCAATGGACCTGAAGCAAAAGCCCCACAAATAACTGTATGTTTATTGAAATGTCCTATCAAAGAAACAGTGATCTACGACCAAATGGATTTCTTCCAACCTCGTTCCTAGGGTGTTCTTACGTCATACGCCGATCACGAAGCCGAATGAACACCCTGGTGCACTTCGATCACATTTGCCCAGAAAATGGGGAAATTTGGAAGCCATTATGGATTTCACGGAACATGTGTTGTTGCTCTGACCATCTTTTGACATTTAACGACGAGATCTTCTCACTGGAGCTCTTGCATTAGTACGACCGTTTGGACTTAGTAACCCTTCAAACGAGGTTTTAACGCAACTGTTAATGTATGGTAATAAGGACTTCCCTCATGAAATCGATAGAAATATCCTTGAGTTAACTCTACATTTTATCCATGAAAGTGGTCGATTTGATTGAATCCATTCTAATTTTCACCATCCGTCAAGCAGCCACCAAGTCCCCTTTCAGTGAAGTTTCTTTTTGAGCATAGTTCTATGTCGTTTTGCCTTTTTCTTCTTCTTTTCCTTCCTAAAGCCACGAGGTAGACATGATATCTTGCTCCTCGTGGTATTGCATTTGTAGTATGGTAGAGTATTTTGTAATTAGTGTTGTAAGTATCGTTTTAATTTATGATATAGAAAAAATAGGTAATGTTAGTCCTGAAGCTGATAAGTCAACATTCTTTATGTCATCAAGTGTTTTTCGAGCGGTTCTAGCTATCCAGAGGAAAACCTTGAAGAAAAATTTTGGCTAGATTTATTCAGATTTTTATCCTATCCTTTTCACCCCAGACTTACCCATTTACCCCTCCCCCCAGTAGACCCTACGCACTTTAGCTTATTCATAGGAGAATCATCTTTGATAAACCAGTGAGTTATTTCTAAAACAAAGCAGGCTTTGTTGTAAATAACGCAAAAATATTCTCATTTGACTGAATTGCCACGCAGTCACCGTGGGTTAGGGAATCCCCGTTATTGGATTTCTTAGAAGTTTTGCGGTTTCCCATTTAACTCTTCGAAGTGAAAAAAATCCATTTCGCAAATAGTTCGTTCGACCAGCCTTGATGAAGTTCATTTAGCTGCCGTCCCGTTGTAAGGGTTAAAAGTTATCATAATGGAGGACAAGGTAAGTCAAAAGTTGATGTGGTGTGATTTTTGATATGCAGGAAATATTCTGCCTGCATTGTGATTTTCGTTATGCAGGAAATATTCTGCCTGTATTGGACAGTTATTAAACATTGAGATGGACGCGACGCCAAGATTAAACATTGAGATGGACGCGACGCCAAGATAGGTACAACCTGGCCTAAGCAAAGTATGACATTATTGAAAGGTCTCCCCTGGATAATGCGGTGGAAGCTTGAAAACTTTCAGCTTTTGTAGATAAAGGACAAATAATTTCGAAATTTGTATTTGAATTCTTGGAGTAAACTATTCATTGCAACTAGGGTAAGTTGAAAGCAAATGAAGATCAAGTTGTTAGACGTTGGAAAACCAGTCGGTTGTTGCAGTTTTTTACTTGGGGAGATTTATTGTTGTTGTGCAGACCTTTCATTCCATAGCTAGCCAGTAAGTTTCGTGGAAGCACAGAAAAACAGAAAAACGCCTAATTCCGCTTGACGGAAAATTAGAAAACACTGGCTCAAAACGAAGCGGCGATCAAGACCAAAGGGGAACTGCTCCCCAATCAATGCATACGCTGGTGATGAGAATATAGTTGTTTCCTGCTGCATGAGAAATTCTGAATTATCTCTTAAAATCAGTCGGCCATCGTTGAGTTCTCATACGCTTAATGCAAACATGGAGCAGTCGTTATCTGACACCAGTAAGTACCAGTAGGCCCGAGAAAATAAAAAATCCTTTATTTGCTCGTAGAAATGACGATTATCAAGGAACGACTTGAGTTTTTTGTGCTCCTAAGAAGAGCGCTTTAAATCTTTGATATGGACCAACAAGGCACAAAACTTAGGGCTTATCGTCCTTCTCAAATGTAGCCGTTCCCTGGATACACCAACTTCTTTTCAAAATATCGCCCCCCCCAGTCTGTATTATCTGTATTCTCGCAATGATTGCAAAAGCCGTTTAGATCCTGAGAGAAAACTTTTGTGCAAATTATGGTGTGTATACTTTTTTACACATAAACAGTCTGATCTGATTGCTTTAGGGTATATGTGTCTGGGAATTAAGGCTATGTGGGCAATAGGTTTTATCACAAGTTCAACCAGAGTCCAGAAAGGTTTTCAACCTTCCTCCTGACAATTATATGTTTTATCGTGTCCGAGGGAGAGGGGGCAGGGGGCTGGAGCCCCTCAATAACTCAAGAAAAAAACTCCACGAGGAGCCCCTCAATAACTCAAGCAAAAAAGCTCCACGATCATTAGCTGCTCGTTATGGTCCGCTTTTATGGATTTGTTTTATAAACTTCCTCATTGGCAAAGACCTTGTGACCTGAATTGTGTCCCGACTGTCTGGACTTGATAACTCTCAAGCACATGATAGATTTTAAATGTTACATGGACCTGAAACACTTTGTTCCCGTCACAGTGGGGCGCAAACCACGAAGAGGGCGCCCCCGCAGGGGTAATTATTTTTCCCGATTGTTGATTTACCACTGAAAAGACTTGGAGCAAGTCTACAGATATGATGATAACGCACTATTCATTTACATGGTTTTGTCGTAGCTACCTAAATTTGAAATATAACGCATTGAAATTTCTTTAAGATCAAGGTAGAAACTAGAAGATCATTCCATAATACCTATGCAAAATTAAATAGAAAAACCTTGTAGCTATTAGAGGAAAAGAAAATCGTTGGTATGAAAAGTGTTAAAATAAGGAATTAACCTGGGCTAATAATATATTTCCATTAGTTGTGCACTGAGCTAAGGTAGGCAGAAAATTAAAGGCAGCAGTTCCCATGTACTGAAATGTTCTCTTAATGCTGTTACATAGGCGTAGGAACAGGGGGCACTGGGGGCACGTACCCCTAAGATTTTGCAATAAACAAAGAAGTGCCCTCTCATCATTAGGAAATGCCCCATTTTCTTTAGGAAAAAAGAGCCCTCGAAGTGTTGTGCCCCCCAAGTTTGAGATGCTTCCTACGTCCCCGTGCTGTTAGTTTTAGCTTATGGTAAGTGTAGTTCATGGGATTGACCTGTACAATGTTGATGAACGTTGCTATTAATTTTCAAAGTTTCTATGAAATATTGTGGAGCGTTTCCTTGCAAGCATTTGTGAATCTGATTTACTCTGAGTACAAAATCGTCTCTTATCCATAGGTAGCCAGCCCAGCTCATTGATTGTTGATGAAATTCTATCAAACTTTCGCTTATTTGTGACAACTCTGGCAGCACAGTTCTGAGATCCTTGTACTCTTCGCAGCTCTACAGGCATTTCCATAAACTATATTAGAAATCTTGTGACTATGATTAGAACTACCTTTTGTTCTCTAGAATAGAGCATGAGTATTTCGGACACTATTGGTGTGACAATAACTTTTCGTGAAAATGATTTTAGCCTGAAATCAGCGCAGACTGCATAAACCCTACTTTTATTGCATTCGTTGTGTCATGGTTTATCTGATAAATTTCTGATTTGCTTCTCAGGTATATCATGTGCTGTTAAACTCATTTCTGAAAAGGCTGTCACATGACCCATGGCCATGGGAAAGTCCTCCTTTCCTCACAGCCCTGTTGAATCTAAAACTAGAGCTCTCAGTGAATAAATTTCCTTACTGAATTCTATTGTTCTGACGCCGAATAGTTGTCAGAATTGATGATTTAACAGATCCAAAGGCCGTTCTAACGAGAGAAGAGACAAATGTAGAGTCTAATTTCTATGAAATATCAATCGTGCTTCTACAAACCGAAGGCAGCACTTTAAGCGTTTCTTACTAAGTTTCGAGCATCTAGAATATAGCAAATAAGCAATTGCATGGAAAAAACTATCTCACTAAACCAAGATATTCTGGGTAAAAATGACGTGCACTACTGTAAAGCCCCGCAAACAATAACATAATTTTCCACAAAACAGACTGGCTAGGTTCTTGAGGTGCTTATGAAATTTTCAGGGTCTCTTTTTTATTGCAAGAACACTTGTGACTATGATGAATATATAGCTACAGTATACAGTATGTGTTAAATAAACCCGAGGGCATAATGACTGCATTTAAATATGAGAGAGCATTGTTGTTGACAAATCAGTTTATATCATACGGCTTGATAAAACAATTTGCATATCCCGGAAAACTGTTAGAGGTGGTCAGTTTTCAATGGCTGGGAGTTTGTTTACACTGATATGATAAAATTTCTTAATCAAGTGTACCATCTCATAAGAACATTGAAGTAAATCAGTCTGTTTTTGGTTCTTATCTTGGGTGTATTTTTCTACAAAATCAGTCTGCAGGTTCTTGTCTTGCTATGTTCTTGTTTGCAGGATTTTAATGTATCATTTTATTTACGTGAAGCATCTTGTCCGGTTTCTTTGACCCAAAGAGATAAATCTAATTCCAAAATAATCAAAAGGCTTGTCTTATTCTGCCTCGTCTATTATGATAACATTAGTCAGAGATAGCGGCTACTCCCTTCCCTTAAAGCTATTTCGTTTGAGGTCTGGGTTTGAGAAAGAGAAATCCCATGTGACAACGAAGCCTATGGATAGGGTCGTCTTTTCTTCACTTTGACTGTTTATGTAACAAAAAAATGCCTTTCTGCTCTTCAGTTGGCGACTCTGTTTATCTTTGCAAATGACATCCGTGGCAGCCATGGCAGCCATCCACCAGATTTGTGGCTTCATTTTGCCAGGCTAAACCGCTCTCATCAGTCTCGTTTATCGTTTACATCAATGGCCTGCAACGAACTTCATATTTAAATTAGTTTGTCCACCAGTATGAAAAATTTTTCAAGCATCCACTTAATATGTTTGTCTGTCTTCAGTTTAAGGGTTGTTAAAAGTTGATAGATTCATTTGCTTTCATGGGAGGGGTTTTTGAAGTGAAACGGCTTTGTAGTAGTTCTCACCAGATCTCACCATTTACACAGCTAATGTATATATCGAACTTCTTTCATTCAGAATGGCTTCACGGCTCCAAAGAATAAAAAGAAGAAAAAATCAAATAAGAAAAATAAGAATCAAAACCATGGCCAGACGCAAGACGAAACAACATCAATACTGAATGGTAAAATTGAGCAGAAACCAGCGGACATTGGGCAAGAAGCTCAAGCAACTGGTAAGTGTATTTTCTCGTCTCTTTCGCAATTTTGCATAATCATGACCTTTTGGACCTTCTGGTACAACAATATTTCAATGAAATTCTCTTATGCAGATGTCTAGACCATAATTCTGCAAATCACTAAGCATTTCCTTTGATTTCTATACTTCTACAAAGTTTCCCTTGAACAAAATCTTTACTCTGCAGGATGTCTGTAAGCGATACACGTAGTTTCCCACAACTGTTTTTAATAGAGTGCCCTTAAAAAATTGAAATGGCACATCCCTGTACAGCTAATATACTTAGATATGCCCCTCCGAGCTAGTAATATTCCTTTTTCAAGCAGTTTTCGTTGTATTTTTATTGAAATTACTTTCTAATGTGTAACAAGTATGTGCCCCTCTCCTCCAAGCGAAGTACGTGCCTTGTTTGTTGTATCTATCTACCTACAGGGTGTTTAAAAAGAATTGTTCAACTGTTGATTAAATGCTAGAAAATAACGATATGCTGAATGGGCATTTGGTTAAGTAACCCATCTCCTAAGATTTTAAATTAATTTTCGGCTGAAAATTCGTGGAGTTACAAGCCTCTGATGTTCAAATTTGTGCGAAAACTGAAACCAGAGGCCTCGAAATGGCATTTTTGGTATAAGTCCCATGGTACATCATTTCTGATGTTTCTCTATTGCTTCAGGGCAAATCAAATGGGATTTGAACAGGTTTAACTTTAAGGCTTATGACTGCTTTCAGGAAAAAGATTCAGTCTGTTGTCGATTATTTTTTAACTTACTGTTTTTGGGTACATGCAGTCTTCAGCAAATTGCAACGATGATTGTAAGGATTATATTGCTTGAGAAGTTTTGTTTGGTTTTCTCTGATATAAATAAGAGGTATGCCATTGGATAACCTTCTCTTACTGCAATCTTCGAGCTTTCTTGCCCTGTACGTAATCTGGGTCTCTGTTTTCAGCTGTCGCATATTTGTGATCTTTGAGAGCTCGCGACTCAGTGAATTTTTAACCGATTTGCAAGATTCTGGTCTCCAAAGTTATTCGAAAATCTTCGGGACAGTGTTACTTTTCCATGAGCCAGTTCATCTTATCGTTATTTTTCAATATTTAAAATATTTTGAGACACCCTGTAGTGATAGGTCTTATTGCATGGTCTAAGAGATGACCGACTTTACCAAGCAGTGTCTTCTAATCTAAGTTGTCCGTTGACCGACAGACGCACTTTTCATTTTTGATGTTTCAGGTAATTTTGAACAGCTCAAAACTTCTCCGTTTTTGCCTTGCGTTCACATAGCTCCGCTGTGAAAACGGGCCTTTTCGAAAACGCTAATGAAAACGCTTAGATTTGAAAACGATGCGTTTTGAAAACGATCCGTTTTCAGTGTGAACGCCAAAAACGGAGACTTCTGAAAACGCTGCACACTCCTTTGTTAATAAACTTTTGATTACATTCAAAGTCGCGATTGGCGCCTTCTTGACAGCTATTAACAAAAGGCTTTGTTTTGAAAAGGGGATTAACAACACCGTTTTGCTGGAGCAATGTGAACGCCTATCGTTTTCATAGCATATCTATTTGAAAACGGAGCAATGTAAACGGGCAGCGTTTTCATCAACAAAAACGGATAGAAATGAAAACGAATTAGTGTGAACGTAGCCTAAACTTTTTTCCTCGTCCGGTACGTTTTACTATTTCTCTACACATTCATTCTTCTTTGAGGAACACTTGACATTAATAAAAGACGCTTTTTCAATCAATGTTGTAGCTTTTGCTCATTTTGGTCTATTTATGGCTGTACTTTCAATGTCAAAAACAGAGTGATGTGTCACAATAAAAGATTTCCTGTCCTTGTTGTGATGTTCATGACATGGAAATTAATGCTTTTTTGGAATTAGTTGACCTAACAACTTTGTGCTTCTTTTCTCTGTCAAACCCACCCACATTTAAAATTTATGTTCTGGGGCTTTATTGTTTCAGTGTAAGCCAGCCTTGGTGCCTAGATTAAGCACAGGAAGCCCAGGCAGTTAACTGAACAATAATAGATTTACGACCTTGAGATTATTCATTGTTTGATACCTTTATTTATTACCTGACTGGAGTTTCAAAAACGAGGCAATACAGAATCCCACCATCCCTATTAGCTAATCACACATTTGCTGCGGGTTTCCCGTAGCTTTGTATAACACGATACAAGGACGCGTTTTTGTCACCACAGCAACTGCTGTAGGCCTAGACCTGTGAGATTTGCAGTGGACTCAAACGACATGATTGTAACAAAATGTGTTTAATGAAATGCGAGTCAAGATTAGAAGATGTCAGGTAATAAAACTCATACTAACTGGTTTTGTCGTTGCACAGGAAAATATAAAGCACTCGGTCTTAATGCACAAACCTCACAAGCTCGGTCTGTACTTCTAAGACCTCGGGCTTTATATTTTCCTGTACAACACAATACCGGTTAGTATGTACATAGTGTCATTTGTTGCACTCCTCCACGGGTGTGTTGTATCTTATTGACTTCTACACTGCATTGCATAATTGTTCGAATGCTAAAGTTCGATGTGAAGTAACATGCAGGTAGTCTTTCAAAAGTTACTTTGAAACAAGCAACTTTTCACAGAATACCTGTAAGTTGCTTCACATCGAGCACTCACATTCGAACAATTATGCAGTGCAATGCAGAAGTCAATGAAACATAACACAGCTGTGGAGAAGTGCCACAAAAAACACAAAAGTATTATGCAATTAACAATTTCAAAATTGTAGATCTATTATTGTTCAGTTAACTTCCGTGGCCCACTGTGGATTGGGCTGTCAAGAAGATCCTGTTGTTTAGAAAGTCTTCCCTTTTCAACCGAAGTTTGAATCTTCGTTCCGAGATGAACGACGTTTGAATTTCAAAAACATTTCAACCTGTCTGCAAATTATCAAATTTCGAGTACCAAGAATCCTCGAAGAGACACTTTGGACAATATTTTAACACATAAATGCCTATTGGGCAATTGAATCCCACCCAAAAGTGAATTTAACATAACTGTATGCACTCCTCGTCTGAGTATTTTTCATTTACATATGCACATTAGCTTTAGATTGAAATGTTTCCACTTTCCTCCATTTGTTTATCGGCTAGAACAGCACTTTGTCTTATGTCATTCTCATCTACTCATCCTCATTCTCGTTCACTAATTTACCGCACTATGTAATACCTGCTCCCTCAAATACGTTCCCTTTTAGAAAGATCCCGTCAGATGAGCCTTTAGATAACTATAGTGCCCCCAGTTCAGAACTATGCTCCCAGCGGAGAACAACGTACGGCAGTAATCCTCGTAGTTGCAGCTTGTAATCTATAATTTGTGCAGTTGCCACAGGTGTATTTTGTTGTCATACCATAGTATTTACTTGTTTAATCTCTTTCCTTTTTACGTTCCCTTTGAAATATATTTTTAAGTTGTTCACACTGTTTTAGCATTGCTGATATAGGGAACATACTGTCTAGGCTGAAAGAAGTTTTCCATAATTTGATTCAATGTTCTGTGTGGTTAGTAGGTTCAAGAGTGCTTTGCAGTCCGTTAGTAGATTGATGATGTGATTCAGGAAGATGCCGTTAGTTATAACGTTCAAAGATACGGCACCTGGAACCAGCAAAAGAGCATTTTGATTGATTCTTGATCGGTCTGCAACAGACTAGCTAGTTTTAGCAGGCATATTAGGATGGCAATATCTCAGAAATCAACAACAAGGAACGGGAAACGGATTCAAGCCAATCAATTTTCTTCATTGAAGTCATTGTAACATTGTGACGTAACCTTTGCAAGATTCAAAATTCTAATTGAAAGAGCTGCCAGCGGGCGGTAAAGATGTTATAGTGCGTTTAAGATAATGATATGATTAAGAAGATATGAAATTACCAAAGTATAGCATAAATTATGGTTGTAGGTGAATTTGCCATTTATTTTTATTAGAACTTTGCGGTAACGGTGATGCTGCAGCGAACTTTCAGAAAATGCTTTTTATCTTTTCCTCGAACGATAGAATATGTTTTTGGCACAGGTTTTTTTTGTTTTGTTGCGAATAGTTCTTGTTTTCTGTGATTTATCTGCCAACGTATACTCTATTGATTGGTTGAAACACTAATGAAAACCTGACCTATTTTCTAGAATTAGAACAAAATTCACTAACCATCACCTCAGAGACAGCAGCACAACCAACTGAATCGATATGTTCTTCAAGGAAGTCATCAATCTCGTTGCTATCAGAATGCCCTTCACTTCCTCAAACGCCTTTGCCGCAAACATCCGAAAACAAGATGACATTTCCAAACCATAACAAGGCAAATAGAGCAACAGAGGCCCCAAAGAAGAAGACAGCAGTAATTGACTCGATGCCAAGATCAGCGAAAGATTTGCAGCGATCAGCGGTAGCCATTGCAAGGTTTCATCTTGTACTTATAGAGGTAACAGTATGATTTTGAAATCGTATTGATTTTTTGGGTTGAAAACAGGGAAGCGTTAATATTGACCAATTTTGCCATAATGTTTATCTGACCGAAAGAGACTTCGATATACTGTGAGAGCATCGAAACACTGTTCCTAGTAAAGTTTTCAAATTGGTGTTAGGCCACAGGAAATGTTTCTTCCTACCATAGATTTCATTTTAGCACCCATAAAGTTACTTTCAACATCATAAACCAAACGGATCAACAATTGTTTGTACTTATATTATTGCAAGAAAAGAAATAATCGTGCATTCATCTTTGATGTAGACAGTGCTCTAAAGAATAGCGAATTCGACTGGAGTAAACTTTGCCGCAAGGAATTTTTGCTTCCAAATGAGTGCAACGTTTCTCAGCCACTAGATGTATGTTTTGGCTTCCTTTGTTAAACGAAAAAGCTCACATTATTAGTTAAGCAAAGTTGAAACCCATTGCCCTTTCGTAATATACAATACGTCCGTCTTTAGTCTCATAAAGTCAGGAGGAAACAATACCTTTCTTCCAAATCAGATAATCAAATCAGAGAGGTTTTGTATTGTTTGCGGATCTAATATTTGTCAAACGACTTTGGTGGAGTCCCAGACATCTCCTCAACGGTCCCATACTGATTTTCTATCCATTCATTTAATAAAGCTCATAGTAGGTTGCTTTTGCCCGTTGACTTTTTAATATCGGTGTTTCTTGATAATAGCAAAGTTTCGTTGGAAAAGTCTACTTTTTCATACTTTGGCTTGTCACTTCTCTCACCATCCTGTAACTGATTAATTGTCCATTTGCCCACAGCAATGTGAAAATGCCGAAAAAGCAATAAAACAGTGCTTCAAGAAAATCAGAGAGAGGTAAGATTATTTTTGAGAACCATGTACTTATAATCCATGTTTTTATCCTTCGTGAACCTAAAGTATTTGTCCTTCAATTTGATAAAGTATCGAGTCATTTGCAAAAATTGAGTATCATTGTTTGGAAATCACGAATTCAGTCACTGTTGCCCCATTCACACTGCAAGTCAAACCAGCTTAAATTGAGCCAAGACCTTGAATAGGGCCTTCTGATTGGTCAATCAAACATATCCAGCCATTTGATTGGTTGAAATTTAAACTTGTTTAGATACAGCCGGTTTATCTGCGTCCTTGTGCATCCAGTATATGTCACTGATCATGAACTATGTTTTATGTGCAGGGTGTCCCAAAAACCACGGGTTGTAGGAAACGCTGCATTTGGAAGAAGATTTACATATTATGCATCGAGTTATTTCTATCCTAATTTATCGTTTAATTAGTGATATATCGACTTGTTTTCCTTCGTCGGTACTTCCCCCTGCAAAGCGCCATTTCAATCCTGGTGCGTGGCGGCTGATGGACATGACCTCAAGAGCTCTCCAGAAATTATGCCACTTAAGTGTAGTAAAATTCTTCGAGGAGTTTCCGTTTGAGTGGCAAATTTCTCCAGGGCCCTTGAGGTCATGTCAATTTGCTGCCACGCGCAGGGATTAAACCTCTTCCATTGCAAGAGACGTATACACAAAAAGGAAAACAGGTCGATATATCACGAACGAAATGATCAATTAGGATAGAAATAGGTCGACGTATATAAAACATAAATCTTTTTAGAAATTCGGCGTTTCCTACTGACAGTACAAAAACTTGCCCCCCCTTTTTCCGGTTTTCATGAAGGAGCCGGAACCTTGATGGTCCCTTGTTTACACCGTGGCATAGGGCAGGCATCAGATTAGAATTTGAGACCTTGTCTGAGTCAATCTGACAAGTGGCTCTTGATCTGTGGCACAGGAAAAGCAAAATAGTAGGTTACTGCTAAAACAGCCCTTCCTTGTTCTACATTTTCAAAATGGGTAGATTTGCAGGAAGAGTTTTAACGTTTGTCTCACGTCTTGATAACGATTTTATTTGTCCTGCATTTCCTTACTCAAAAGGTGTCCTTTGGTGAAGTCTTATTTCTCCTGCTATTTTGATATAACGAGGCCACCGCGTATACTTTGTCTTGTAACAGTTGATACTTAGGGCCTGTTTATATGAGGAAAAACACCTCACCTGCCAGACCCGGGGTTGAGAGGTGAGATTCCACCTTCCAATAGAATCCTTTGTATTTTCATACCGCGTTTACATGACGAACGCAACACCACCGGCATAGTGAAGTCCCACCTCACCAGAGGTGGAATCTCACCTGGGTGAGGTGAAATTTTTCCATATAAACGAAACACCACCGGTATGGTGAGGTGAAATGAAATTTTTGGTTGATTCTCATTGGTCAGTTCATTCTGATTTCACGGAAGAGAGACTTTACTCCACCTCACCTCTCAGCCCTGGGGCTGACAGGTGAGGTGAAAAATCTCATGTAAACAGTCACTGAAATTTACCTCGCTTGTCAGTCCCGGGTCTGGCAGGTGAGGTGTTTTTCCCCATATAAACAGGGCCTTAAAAGTTATATGTCTATCTTTATTTTCTTCATAGTGTTGCTGAAAAAGAGCGTACTTTGTTGGAAGAACTAACTAAAGTGAAATACGAAGCAGGTTGGTACAGAAAATTTCTGAATTTCAAATGAAGCTTGTTTGTTTATTCTTGTTTTTCAATTTGTTTTTAGTGGGCTTGTCAGGATTTCTAGATACTGAAAGCTAATTTAGGCCCACTGTGCATGCCGCATCCAGGCATGGGGCCCCTAGTTTAACGTCCCTTCCGAAAGACAACGAGATGAGTTGTGAGGTCAGGCCCTCGAGGTCACCCATCATGAGTCTGACCTCACTCGACCGAGCTTAACTTCAGTTACCTGAGGATAACTGTTTAAGCCACTCGGCCACTCACCCTGTTGATTGTGGCTCAATAATAACCCGTGAATGTTGTTGTCAGGCGTTTTGGGCGTATTTCTTCATCAGTATACAGTAAAACCCCGCAAACAAGAACATAGCAAAATAAGAACCTGCAGACTGATTTTGTGGGAAAAGACACCTAAATGTAAGAACCAAATACAGACTGATTTCTTCAGTGTTCTTATGAGATGGTAAACTTCATTAAGAAATTTCATCAAATCAGTAAACAATTCATTGACAACAGAACACCTCCAGCAGTTTCATAAATATGCAAATTCTTTTATCTAGCTGTATCATTTAAATTCCTTTGTCAATAACAAAAATACCATACCTTCTGATATTGAAATGAAGTCATTCTACCCTTAAGTATATTTAACACTTACTGTATACTGTAGCTATATATTCATCATGGTCATAACTATCCATGTGATAAGAACCAAACCCTGTAAATGTCATAAGTACCTCATTTGTAAGAACCTAGCCAGTCTGTCTTTTAGAAAAGTATGTTCTTGTTTGCGGGGTTTTACTGTAGTTTACTGAAGAAGGGTTGTACCTGAAAAGTCTAATCGTAACGCTCAAGGCTACATATTTGCGGCTTGCCGCAGTCTAATTGAGATGAATGAAAGAGTTGCGATTTCTGTCGAAATTGGAAGTGTAGAAGTGTGGAAATGTGGCAATCTGGCTAATCTCCGTTCCAAGAGACAGAGATGAAGATCAACCCAGATAAAAATGAACCCAGATCGAAATAAATCCGATGTCACTTTCGTTATGTCGTGCTGCAGTAAGGTCCTGGCTTTAAGACCATCTTATAAGAAATTTAGGCCTTGAAGTTTTGCTATAGCAATGGAGGGAAAATAAGCTAATTAAGGTAAACAATAGGCTGATTTAAAGGGGGAAGGTAGGACTTTACTGTATAAACACGAATAGATCTAGGCTGGTCAATAAGCTCTATCCACAGTAGAATACGTCATTTTCGTGTTTTTTCACTTGATTCCTCTTGTCCGCTTTGAATTTCATTGCGGTTAACATTTCGTAAATGTTAATCATTGTAAATCTTTTGTAGGGACGTTACTAGATGAGAGACAGCAGCTAGCTGCCTCGCTCAAATTTCTTTGTGACCGCATTGGGAGTATGACGGAGCATGAAATCTCAGAGCTTAGAGCTGAAATTAAGGTAACATTGGTAATGTATTTTTTGAGGGCAGTACAAAGGATTATCTGTGCACCTCAAGGAAAAAATTCTTGCGGAAAGAAATATTGTTGTTTTTTACGCTTGTGCCAAATTCGTGAAAGTTTATTCTGCGAAATTTCCTAAAATGAGAACTTCGCTAAAGTTTATTCCCAAATATACAGAATCAAATATTTCATGATTAGATGTTGAAATTCGTAAGAGTTATGGAGGGTAATGGAGACTTTTCAAAATTTAGCAAGAAACCTCATTCGTGAAGTTTCTTACCGCGAAAGTTAGTCCCAATATATTTCCGTTCTTCCCAAGTCGCAATATGAAAGTTTCTTCCCTGAAAGTACACAAGAGCAAGAGCGAGATGGGTTAAACACTTTTTTGGCTCGGCTTGGTTGAAGTTCCATACCTTGCGAACACTAGCGAGTTTACAAAACCATTGCAATGCAATGTTGCTATTGTTTGAGAACTTTAGATTCAAAAGATTCCTTGTTTCTCGTTCGAATTTGGTCCCTTGAGAGACTCTGAAGTTGTCCTTTTCAATTTCACAATCTGGAAACCCCATTTATGGCGTTCTGTACAGCAGATATAGGCCACCGAAGTAAACTTCAGTGTTGTAAATGTTTGTCATCAAAGAAAAAGATTGTTTTCAGGCGTCTCCGAGTTATGGATGGCCTCTTTTTGGCCTTGTGGATGATCTATCAAAGGTAGCGTACGGAAACAATACTTGCTTTGTGGAATATGAGATGACGTTCTTGTTTTTTTCCAAAGAAAAAAGTTCTTGCTGGCATTGTGGTCCTGGCTTCGTAAACTCTCTACTAACATCCAGGGAGCGGGGTGGTGGCCTTTCAAACGTGGATTGTTTTTTCGTCACCCCCTAGCTTTTTTACTGTTTTCACTAAGTTTGCTCCACTTAATTTGCTTTACTTTTTATTAATAGGGTTTTCTTTGTTTTCAGCACTTTGTCAGAGACAGAAATATCGACGAAGATGTTGCCAAAACAAATCGTTTTGTTGCAGACTGCGATGTGTTGATACAGGTTTGTCACTAAACGATCGTTAACTTTGAATGCAAGATTTTTTTATTGATTTCTGTTGGAGCAGTTGTTTTTCAACCTCAGATATGGGATCTTCATCATCATCATCATCATCATCATCATCATCATCATCATCATCATCATCATCATCATCATCATCATCATCATCATCATCATCATCATCATCACCTTTTTATCGGTTGATTAATTCATGTATCCGTTTTATTTATTCAAGGTAGGAAAAACAAGGATAGGTAATTCACTACTAATCAAGCCTTACGAAAGGATAACTTGTTTGATGCATTGAATGAAATTTTGAGCACCAAAACTGAAATTAGACAAACGAAACAAATGTCCTCTCTGTAGAAGATAAGATGCTTGCTGTTTGTATACAGTCACGATCCTTCTCAAAAAGACTTAGTTAATGAAACCACATGCCGATTTTGTGTGTGGAAAGATTTGACAATACCAAGAATATATTAAGAAAAATTATTAGGAGCATAAATTTAAATCAGCAAGTTCACTTCTGATATAGCAGTCATTAGATATGACATTTCTTTAACAATATTGACAAGCCAAGCCGCATGGAATTTCCAAAAAATGCTGAGAAATCAAACAGCCTGAGGTTAAAGTTCTTTTCGTTGTGCCTTTTGTTACTGTGCGTTGAAAAAAGTGTTATATTATGATGCACAAACTTGAATGTTGTCGCTCAGAAAATGCAACCCAAATCAATATTTCAATGTTCAAATAAGGTTTTGCAATTCTTTCTTCTTTCCACAGGGAAGGTTTTGAGTCACTTGTTACAGTCATTCTTGCTATGTGATGAAAAATGTAAAGCGTCCTGTAGATTTTCCCAAATTTTAACAGTTTTTCCATTTTATGTTAGCCTTGTTAAGGCACGTACCCTGTCTCATTCATTTTCATATAAAGCACTGCGAATTTATAGTTTTTGATCTCTTTTTTTGCAGGCGATAGAGAACTTTGGACGCAGTAAGTAGCAATCTTAGGCCCCGTTTACACGGGATCGGATCCAAATGGGATCGGATCCATTTGGATCCGATCCACTTTTTGAGCGGCGTTTACACGGGTTCGGATCCAGAACTGTTCGCGTTTACACGGGATCGGATCCATTTGGATTTTATGGATTCTCAGCAGCGCTCTAGTAAACCTTTTCTCCTATTTTAATCAGATCCATTGAAATTTTTCACTCTAATAGACTCTGTCTCATCTCTGATTCCCCTCTTTGAAATTTCAACAAAGGATTTTCAGTTTAATCGTGTCACTTCCTATCCGTACCAGTTTGGATCTGATCCCACCCGTTTACACGAGACCCTTTTGGGATCGGATCCAAACGAGGTCACCTTCGAAAGTGATCCCGTTTGGGTACGGATAGCAGATCCAAATGGGTTCGGATCCGTCGAGTCCCGTGTAAACGTAAGGCCTATCCGTTACACTTTGGGTACGGATCCATTTGGATCCGATCTCGTGTAAACGGGGCCTTAGTCTCTTCATAATGATATCTTCTGTGTTATTCTTACGGGAGAGCATTGAAGAATGAACTTTTGGGAGAAAATGATGAAAAATCACCTTTTGAACAAAGTATTTAACACCATTTCGCAATTTCAGTGAAAAAAGCTATTTCTTGCAATTTGATGTGAGAATTCAAGTCCTACATCAAATTATAACCTTAGGAAGGGCATTAATGACCAATCTAAATGATGCTGATGTGTGAAAATTCAATGTGACATTAATTCATGTGATTTCGAAACATGCTTGAAAACTAGCTCACTCAGAAAAGCATAATTTCCTACAAATTTGAAACAATTTCAAGAGTTTTTTATGTTGCTAAAATCAATTTGGTTCTTGCAATGGATGCGCGTAAAGAAAAATTTTTATGATTGGTATTGTCATGGAATTCTGGTGATTCAAGAAGTTTTTACGTTATCTGTGTAATTCGGTACACTTCGAAATACCGAACATACTTTCTTCTCCCTTATAGTTGTCCCACTGAAGGCTGATTACCGACCCATATCGACATCTGTTGCCTCGAAAAGACCAGCTGAAGATGTTACACAAGTTCCATCAACCGAAAAAGTTGTTGAACCGGATAAATCACAAGCGGAAGCAACGATAAGATTGCCGGAAGAAGCTCAAGAGGAACCTAGAATTACGAACAAAACATTATCTTTCTCTGAGCTGAGAGAAATCGCAGAGACACATACAAAGTTGAAGGAAGCTTTGCATCAACAGGTACCAAGGGCGTTTTTGACTCCGGTAATCCTTTGAAGAAATATGAAAAGCTACCAGGAGCACCAGTAGGCCTCCCCAATGATGTGTGACAAATGTGTGCAGAAAAATAAGGACAGATCTTGTAATTCAATAGCATTAGCTGCTTTGATTGACATCTCAATTCAAAGCGATTAATGACTGCGAACAAAGGAGATTCTCTCAGCCTGTAAATCAAAGCAAACACGGCCGTAGAAGTTGCCTCGAAACCAGTGGGGCAAGCTCTCGCCTTGTGCAAGCGAAATGTGAGAGATGTTATGTGCTTTTAACGAAAGAAGGAGGGTAAAATCTTTATTTCTGTCACATTGATTTCGTTTATTCGATTCAGGTGCCGAGTAGAAGGCATTAAAATTCTCGCGCATTTAAGAATAAATGAAACAATTACTACATATCACATCTCGTGAATCAAATAAATGACATCTGCGTGACAGAACTTTAGATTTACCTTTCTTCTTTTGTTATAACCACATGACTTCTCTTAAAAATCACATTTCGCTTACACAAAGCGAGAGTTCGCCCTTCTGGTTTCGGGGCAACTTTTGCGGTCGCATTTACTTTGATTTACCGGTTGAGAGAGTTTCTTTTGTCTTCAGTCACTAGTCGCTTTTAATTGAGATGTCAATTAGACCATATGTTTCTATTGTATTACAAAATCTGTCCTTGTTGTGCGTAGATACAAAATACAAACACATTAGTTGCTGACACCGTAACTGCACTCACAGTGATTTGTTTGTAGGGACAGCATTCTCGACCATTTACTCTCAGGCACAGAATTCTTTTAATTAGGCCTGTGCGCTAGTAAAATTATTCATTCTGACAAGCCACGGTAAATGGTGCACCACGCCAATTGATGATTGATGATTTATGGAACAGTAAAACCCCGTAGAGGTTGTTTTTATCTAAATTACGCATCTTTTGATTAAGAATTTGTTTCAGTTTGATGAAATGTAGGTAAGAATTGTAAGGATAGCAAAGGTGATTTTTTATCTTCGTTATTGAGTTAATTTGTAACATAAGTGTGTGAAACATATCTTTTTTGAGCTGAATGAATGGAATGCAAATCGTCGCATGACTCAAGCCCCGTTCACACTGCTCCGTTTTTGTTATGATGCGTTTTTGTTGCATCAAAGCTACCCGTTGACATTACTTCGTTTTTTTGGAAAAAAACGAAGGGAAAAAGTCCGTTTTTGTGCGTTCACATTGATCTGCCTGATAACAAATACGGAGCCAAAGATCTACGTTTTTGTGCGTTCACATTGCTCCGGTTTTGTGAAGCTCGTTGTTGGATATTGGAGCGTTTTCAAAAACCTCCGTTTTTGTGCGTTCACATTGATCAAATGCGTTTTCGAAAACCTCCGATTTTGTGGCGTTTTTGTGCAGATCAGTGTGAACACGTACACAAAAACGGAGTTTTTTCTCTCCGTTTTTGTACAAAAACGGAGTTGTGCACACGAGGCTTTAGCAATTTTCTTTGTCATTCAACAAAGCTATTCATTTGCACCAATAAACATTTTTGCTTCAGATCACCTTTAAGATTGTAGGATACGCTGGGTAGAAGTTTCGATCTTAAGCCCGCCTACTTCACTTCTCAGCTTCTTTTTTTGAAGATGCTTTGCCTAAATTGATTGAAATTGCCAAGTATTTGGGATCTTGATTGACTCAAAGTTGTATGATCAATCTCCAAACTTGGTTTTTGTGTACGATTTCTCATGGCCTGTCAACGATGAATGCTTTGTCTCTCTCACAAGTCGTCAATGATGACCATTACATTAATTTATCTTTAAATCAAGCTGAAGGAAAGAATCGAACTGCCTTTTTAAGTCTGGTTAACTTCAGTTTCATTCACGAAAAAGATAGATAGATGGTTTGGTTCCACTAATTTCCTCACAGATCTTTGTCAAGGCTGATTGCCACTCAGTAGAATTTTCTTAGCGGACAGAAGTTTACACTATAAAAGGCTTGTCATACACAGGGCTCAACAAAATATTTTTCTTCCTGGAAGCAAGGCAAAGTACCTTCACTACGTTTTACACACTTTCTTCTTTCCCAATGTGCCACCCCATTCTATCACTTTACCTTTCTTTCCTTTCTTTCCCCTTCCTTTCCTTCCTCTCATTTATTCTTTCCTTTCTTTTCTCCTTTCTTTCGTTCGTTTTACCTTTCTTCCTTCCTGGGAAATTTGAGCATTCCAGCTACCTTCCTGGTAGCACCACTATCACGCTACTTCGTTTTGTTGAGTCCTGGTCATGCAAAGGGTTTTGTTCTAATTCAAAGCGATATTTCATCTCGCAAACAAAATAATTTTACAGTCCGCTTGGAAATTTACCGAGCGGAAATCAGCCTTTACTTAACGACACCATTATTAAGTTGTTACCAGCATATGACATCTTTCTTTCTTTCTTTTCAAGGGCATCGTGGAAGATCAGAATAAGAAAAAGGATGACAAAATCAGAGGTAAGCATCCATGAATTCCTAATTACGTTTGTTAAAGCCTCGAGGGAAAGGTCTCGATAAATACTCATTTATAGTATTTCAAGACTAACTTGGCTTGATTAAAGAAAAATAATGACAGATTTATTCTTGCCGAGAATCAGAAATTTGTTGTGAGGAACTCTACGTATTTGAAAATTCATTGTGATGAAAATGTTGGGGTTATTGGAATAAATCAAAATTTTGTGATTGGGGACAGGCTGAAGTACTTTTGAATGATTTTTCTTTATTTTTCTTTGCATTGTAATGAATTCATGATTCATGAAGATTCCTTCACTTCGAAATGCGTGAGAAAGGAGTAAGCAATCTTTTCAGTTTGAGCAAGTTGCGAATACTCTCCTTTCCGTCGAGGCTTTAACAAACGTATCAGATCATGTACGATCTTGCTTTTGTAAAGATTTGGTTCATAGCAGATTTGAGGCGAGCGAGATTTGTCTGAGTGATGAGATTGTTCATAGTTTTGTTTGAGTCATATGTTTGTAATTTTGGTTGGCGGTTTTAGGCCTCCTATGACATATTTCGAAGTTACGGATTTTTTGTCTAAATGTTACTTTTTGTTGTAATAGACCCTTTCGTAATTGAGAGAAGGAGACTGAGCAGTGGGTGGCCCATTCTGGCAGCCCTGGTAACAGCAGGAAATTGGTGGGATCTCCGCCGCTGCGGTGATAAGCGTAAAGGCCAATCTCCAGTCAGCAGAAATTTCCGAGCGGGCGGAATTTTAGACAATAAAATATTGCTCAGCCATAAAAACCTATTCAATTTCAGAGCGACATTTTCTCTCGTAAACAAAAGAACTTTCGCCCGCTCGCAAAATTCCACTGACTGGAAATTAGCCTTTAAGCTTGCTTCTCGGTTGCATTTCCCTGCAAACCCTAGCTATTTTCGATTTATTTGCACCTTTCAAGAGTTGCATGATACTGGTTTGGCTTGCTAAATGTTCTCTGTGGATTATAAACGTCATTTAGGTTATTCATCTGCCCATTTTTAGTGCATTTTGGTTCACTTTATTGTATGTTCACTCAAGTTTGAAGTTTTAGGGCTGTTGATCGGTTGGGCGTAAACTGAGCCACTCCAAGGCTGAGGACAAATATGCGCAAAAAATGGCTCAAAATACGCTCACAAATGGGTGGAAGAATGACCAGATGGCTAAATGATCTACAGAAATTGCTTACCTGAATAAAAAAGCATCATGGGTCTTCTGAAAGGTGCAAATAAGTCGAAATAACTCAATTTTGCAGTGAGATGCAATTGAGCCGAAAGAAGGGGACTATCCAGATTTCCTGCTTTTGCCAATGCTGTCATAATGGGCCGCACTCTCCTCAGTCCCTTTCTCAAAATTGCGAAAATGTCTGTGGTCACAAAAATAGAACGAAAATCAATAAGATACCTAAACCTTTGGACTAGCAACTGAGCTTTTATTCAGTGACGTATCCAGGGTATTCTCCGCATAACAACTTTTTAAACAGTTGAAGTTTTCTTTAGTCCACCCGGTAGTGCTGCATGTTTTGCAGAGCAACTTTGTAAGAATTTTTATCCATATTTGGGCAACCTGAATCGTTTATCTTGCTAGTTTATGTCTTTCTAAGGCTCTAAAATTGTATTTTTCCGAGTCGCTTTAAGTTCAGTTGTTCATTATTTCAGATTTCATATTTGATTCTTTTAAGGAAGGTTGCCCTTCAACAAGCTGATTTTCTAGAGGCCTTCTATATAAACAGTAATTTCGATATAATATACAAAGAAAAGAGCTATTGATTGAGACAAACTGTAAATCCTTATGCACAATATTTAAAACTTATTTACAACAGTGTTCAAAATTTACAATAAAAACGTAAGGGAAATAGTTTAGGTTTCTAATTGGTTTTCTTCAAGCCATGCAGAGAGGTTGCCTGCTTTGAATCGGCTCACAGGCTATTCCATAGTTTAGCACCCATTTAAGAGAACTATTTCTGGCCATTTGTTGATTTTTTCATCGGTAGCCTCAGGTCCGTAGCCGTATTACGAAGACTATATGTTTCATGTAAGCGCCCTAGCCCTAGACAAGATAAGCACTGCTTTTTTCTAGGGCGTACAAATCAGTAAGGGTCTAGTTTTAACTGATTTTTGAATAAATATCATCATGATCATCATCATGATCATCATGATCATCATGATCATGATCATCATCATGATCATCATCATCATCATCATCATCATCATCATCATCATCATCATCATCATCATCATCATCATCATCATCATCATCATCATCATCATCATTTGAGCAAAGCCAGTTTCGGGTGACTATTTCCTATCTTGCTTCTTATCATTCAACGATCATCTTTTTCTCTCATAAGGACGTCGAAGTAGTTTGCCAAATCAGAACGACAAAAATGATGGTAAAAGTGTGCCTGCAAAGGCGGCAAAATTGACAGAGGAGAAAGCTTCGATTTCAAGAGACGATCAAAAGCAAGAAGAGAATACTAAAAATGGCAATCGATTCAGCCAAGGGAGCCAAAGGCCTCCAAAGCACGGGCGTTCTAATGACGATGTAAAGGACAGAGGGTATAGAGGGCAAGACAGGTCTGGTCGAGGTAGAGCTGACCGAAATAAAGTCAATCGGAGAGACTTTGAGCGAAATAGGCCTGACCGAGAAAGGCCACATCAAGAACGCTTTTATGATCAAAGATCAGGACCTGATCGGATGGGTGAAAATCGACATAGTAAAACACAGCATGCAACTCAACAGCAAGGCCATGCGCAGCAGCCTGACGACGATCGACCGGAAATTATTCCACAGTCCAACCAAATACGACCTGATTTAATTCGAAAACCAGTCCAAACTCTACCGAGTCAAACCCAGTCAAAGCAAACTCAACATGTAGGGCAAACCGAGCGACAAGGTGAAGCTCATGGACCGGATAGAAATCAGGCAGACAAACCTTCGCGATTCGACCAAGCTCGACCTGATTCAACCCTACAACCATATCAAAATCAACCGAATCAAGCTCAGCGACAAGACCAAACGCACCGGCCCGTTAGATATCGGCCAGAGAAAACTCAACGATCAGACCAGACTCGGTTTGATACAAATCAGCAGACCGACCAAAGTCACTCAAATGGAACCCAGACTGACAGTGAGAAGCAAGATAGAAATGTAAACAAAACAGCAGTGACAACTCAGAATAACTACAAGTACAAACGAATGCAAGACATAAGGATGGATTCATTTGGTCCTGCAGAGGACGAGAAACGTCGACAGGAGACGTCATACGAGAACAATTCAGGTCAGAGGCGGCGCAATTTCAGCCCCAACCGAAAACCTAAGGATAATTCTAATGAGGAGGGAGCAGACGAAGATAACAAGCGCACTAGCCGTAAGTCTCGACGTAATCGTAAGCGACGGGAAGGTGGTCCTAACAGCAGGGAGGCTGGTATTCGGGGACGAAACGACTCAACTTCAGATGGTGATCCGAACTGGAGGGTGCCAGTTAGGGAGGAAAATTCTCGTGATGCTGATGTGAGAGGTGCAGAAATGAAGAGAGTAGCATCTATCACAGTGAATGAGGACACTTCAAGTGTGGTTGATGCGCAGAAACGTGACAAATCCCAAGTCGCTAGTGGGAACGACAGTAAAATGGAGGGAAGTGAGAAAATAGAGAAAAATGAGATAATCGTTACTATTGATTCCTCGTCAGAAGGCCGCAGAACTGTATCTGAGAAAAAACCCACAACAAATGTCACTCAGCATGAAGGCCTTCCTCAGCGGCAAAGAAACAACAGGAGAAACAGAAACAAGTCTTGGTATGAAAAAGTTGAAGAGGATAAAAGCATGCCAATTAGGAATGGTCATGTAGATTTTTGGAGAGGAAATAGAAGAGTTTCAAACGAGACAGATAGAGGTAGACAAGGTAAAGAAAACACGCTGCAGTCGAAGCTAGTTACTGATGATGCCTCTGCTTGTGGTAAAAATCAAATTAACGGACATACTTCTGAGAAATCGGCTGATAAAAAGCCGGAAGTAGATACCCAAAAGCCGGAAGTGAAAACTATAACTGTAGATAGTGCCAAATCCATGAATGATCCTCTTAGATCTACAGAGAAGCAAATGATAACTTGTAACGGTCACGATCAGACTGATGTCGTATCCGAACGGAAGAGGAAACGAGATAGAGAATCGGAAGTCAAGCGAGAAGAGCGATCAATAAATGCTGTCAAAGATGTGAACGGGAATTACTGATGATAGTTCGCACAAAGATTGTTTTACTGAAAAAATTGTTTTAATGAATTTTCGTAGGATTAGATTGCAAGGGAGTTTGGTACTGACGCAGTTCTCTAAGAGTTAGAAGTGAGAAGTTAGAAGTTAGCGTAAAGTCATCAATATTATAGGCTGTCCCAAGAAATTCACTTTGCTTGACTATTACATAAGAAAGTTCTTTGACTGTTAGAACTCCAGAATGTCTATTTTTAAGTGCTGGGTGCTTAGATTCTGGGTTCATATCTAAGAATATCAATTGAGAGATGAAAAACCTCTATTTGAATCCTTCGTACATTGCTAAGTACGCAGGTTTCTGGATATCTGTTTGTGGTCTTCTTTACATATCTTTGAAGCTCGATTAGTCTGCGGTAGAAATTTCTTTGGTCGCAATTGCAACGTCAGTCGCATTGTAGAGACAGATGCTACTGCCACAAATCTGCCGGCATAAGTCCACGCCAATGGAATAGGGAAGCATTGACGTGACGATAGATTAGGTCCCTTTATTGAAAGCTTGACATAGGAAATTTGTATGCATAGCCTTTAAGTATGACAGGCAAATCAATCATATTTAAGCAAAAATTGAATACAATCGCATCGCAACATTGAAATTTTGAAGTCCGTCCATTGCTAGTCGGTGTCCTATTGACTTAAATTTGAAATGAAAATGTTAAAATGTGAGGAATCTGATAAGAACTAATCAAAATCGTCTTGTGGAAAGATTGATCCATTCTATCTGTCCATCTAGCCTGTGGACAGGCTTCAGAATAATACGAAAAGGAAGAAGAGAGCCTGTAGGAATAGGTTACATTTTTGAATTCTATAAATCTAATCTGAAGTACAAAAGGCTATTGTTATTAGTCCCAAATTTCAATGCCACAAGTGATGAAAATGGTGTTATTGATCAATCTTAACTGTTACTACTTACATATATCATTGTGGGAAGCTAGAATGTCAATTTCAAGGAAGAATTACAAAGAAAGCAATATACCTCAAATCGGGTATATGGAATTCGAAAATGTTGCCCATTCCTACAGGCCCTTTCCTCTCTTTCCCTCCTCCGCAGCTCCCTGATAAGGCCTGTTCACAGGCTACTGTCCATCTGTCCATCAAGGAGACATTTTTGGGACAGCCGGTAAAGTAATTTGAATCCTGCAAAGGGGCTGGGTTATGTAACTGAACAAAGCCATCTCACTACCGTCATTCTGTTGTTGTTTGAAATGTCATATCACGCACACTTTCAACTATCTTTTCGAAATGGAAGTATTATTTTGAAAATGGATGGTTGAATTCCTTACAGAAAGAAGTGAAACATTATTAACCCTTTCACGCCCGGCTAAAATTAAGCTTAACAGGAAAACCTAATGTAGATTGTCGTTTTCCAGGGAGTATCATAATCAGTTATTCAGTAAGCAATAGATAAATGCAATGTGCATAACCAGAGTTAATTGAAAGAGAGACTGGTTAGGAAGCTCTAATGCCAAACAATAGCCCTTTTGTTCTATGTTGAAATCGTGAGGCTCTTTGGTCACGTGACCAAAGAAGGTACAAGCTAAAACTTTTCGCAGTGATGGCTAACTTGATTCACTTCGTTGATGACATTGATGTTGAGGAAATTGTCAACATCGTTGAAGATAATGAAGATATTCAAGATTATTTTGATGACGATGTGAATGAGGTAGGTAATCTGCAAAGAATTATGAACAATACATGTATTTTCGTGCACATTTTAGTCTCTGTAAGGACCGTTAGCCCTGATAATGTGATGGCCTAATAATAAACGAAAAGACCGGGTGACCTGCCATTAAATCATTGGAGTAAGTTATGTCATTTAATTCAGATAATTTGCAAGTCACAAAAGCTTTTATAGCATTGTATAAGAATTTTCAAGCTCTTTTACAATATTTCAAATTTGCGCGTTCGTTTCACTGCAGAATCCCCTTCCATCTTCCTCCAGAGAGAGCCTTTCACTGTTTTCACGCACGAGCACCTACGTCAAGGTTTTAATTTCTAAATTTGATGTCTTTCTGTCAGTAAAGTTTTATTTCCTTTCTGCTTCAGATACTCCTCGATGAAAAGGAGCATGAATGTGATAATTGTGCAAAACGATTCAAAACAGTTGCAGGTCTGAGAAGACACACGACAGTAAAACACACGGAGCAAAACGATGATGTACTTCCGGGTTCTAACGATAAAGAAATAATCAATGCTAAAAGTATCGAAATATTGCTCCTTAAAACATGCTCTGACATCTCAACAAATAAATGCTATGGAAAGGAGATCAACTCAGCTTTTGCAAGCTACCACAGGGATGATGTATTCAAGCTTGATGGTTTTGTAACCAACGCCTTTTTTGCAAATATTAAAAAAATATCCAGCAAACTGATCAACAGCAGCAACAAAGAAGCTTTTTACAAGGATTATTATGGTGAAATTATTTTCAACTGTCAATCATACTTTCCCTCGCTTGATTTCACCCATGGATCACTATTAACAACTGAATTATGTGAGAAAATTGTAAATGAGGTTCAGTTTCTGACTTCCCCTGAAATGGTAGTACAGCAGCCAACTGTCTCTCTGACAGAAAGAGACATCAATTGCATCGAATATATAGGGGGTTATGTTTTGAGGAAAGTATTCTACAGCTTGAAAATGAAACAAACAGCAAGTGACACAATGCTTTCCATACTGAGTTGTTTTAAAAGTGATGAATCTGATAAAGAGAGTCTCGTATCCATATTGAATCGTGGTGGGCTTTGGACCATAAATGAAAGTGCAAAGAATCTGTTCATTCTAGCTGAAAAGAAATTTAGGGCAGAAACCAAGAATGAAACAAGGCTGCAGAAGATATACATTGACCCCATGGCATCTGCTCTTACAAAAGACATGAATGCATGCAGCTTTTTGAATGACATCCTTGATGACTGCCCAGCTTATGATGTAGCAGAACATTCAGAAGAAGTTGCTAATATTTTAGAGAAGCTCTTCACAATGTACTTCAGGGTTCGCTGCTTTTCTCTAACCAAAGACCTGGTTGTTAAACTTAGAAACAAAAACAAGGCTGACCTTGAGAAGAAAAAGGCCCTTCGCAAAGAGCTAAAGCGAGGCATTGCAATAGAAAAGGAATAGAAAACCAGTTGCTGGGCCATGGATGAGCATGAGGGGTAAAAACTGTACGTCCAAAAATTTAGCAAAAAATGTTGATGCATGATATTCTGCTTCATTGAATAAGATATATTCATTCATTTCAAAATGACTGATTAGTTTTATAAGAGAATTGTTACATCATGAACAGATTTGACTAAACATGACTTTTCATTTGCAAAACTCTCAAGATAAAAGCCAGTACTTTTTTGATTTGATAGCAAAATTAGCATTATATGAGTGGAATTTATTTTGTCATTAATTAATTCCAAGTTTCAAATGACTCAGAGCATTGATTTCCCTCAGCAGGTAATTCAGATTTCTTAATAACATTACTTAGGGGACATCAGATGGAATATGGGAGGAAGTTTGAGATAAATGTTCTTCAATCATCTTTGCACAATATTTGCATACAAAGACATATGGTGCACATGCCCCCACCACAGCCCAACCCTTGCTTTACTATGGTTTCTCAAAAGTTCTAGATAATCTTAAGTAAATACCTGTAAATAAGAACCTACAGTTTTAGATCCTACAGCCAAAATTGTGAAAGAGAACCCCCAGTGCAGAGAACCTGCTGTGTGATTCATTACATGACAGCACAGGATGATTTGGTAAATTATTTGTACAGCATATTGGTTCATATTTGTGAGTGTTTACTGTATTAGAAATTACAACACTTCATCTTGGAAGTTATTTTTTCTTTTTTTTCGCTTGGTTAGCGGCTCATGATCAACATAATACCAGGAAGAGCCCTTTTTTAGACCTTTGTATTTTCCACTTGTGTTTCCTGTTCTGGCAGAGACAAATCTCTGGGTCCGTATAATGTTGGCATTGTAACCAAACTGCTGCATTGTTGGGTTGTCAGATCTTCTGCCTATGCTTCTTTGCTGTCCAAAATACTCTTCTACGCTGTCTTGATTGAAGCGTTCTGTCAAAACATAGGGCATCCCATTGCTTAGCAGAAACTTCACACATTCTACAAGTGACAGCACTGTAGTTTGTATGCCAACATGGGTTTGTTTTGATATGAACATTTTCTCTTTCTCCAATTTTGAGAAATTGCCTCGCCTACTTTCAATAGCTGCTTTCCAATCACTGAAAAATTTTAGGAATACCTCCTTCAGCCAATGGAACCTTTCATCACCAATGGATGTATAGGGTGCTAAATATGGCTTCCTTTTTGTTTGGAATTCCTTCAAGCTTCGCACATTTAAACAATCAAAGAATTTATCGAAAAATTCACAAAAGGTTGCTGTTGCCATGCAGTCTTTAGGGGAAAAGTTCTTCAGGACACTTGCAACACTTGCACTTAGAACCTGGCATGCTAAGCTGACATTCATTTTTGAGTAACTGGTAAGTTGGATGTGTGCATTTGAAAGTCTGGGCAACAGTTTCAAGCCACTTTCTAAGTCTTTATTGTAAATGTCAGCAATATGTCTCCATAAAATGAATTGGTCTTTAAACCACATGCACCGTGCTTTATTTCCAGAGCCTGAATTCAGCAAGCAGTTTCTGGCAGTTTTCATCAAATGGGGTGCATCACTGATGAAAAATATGTAGCGGTTGCGACAAAAGATATTGGCTGTCCGGTAGACAACATCTGACCCTGTAGGATTTCTATCAAGGCTTTCATGCAGGCTAAAGAACTTTCTGTTGGCAGTGGCACCATCACACACAGTTGCTATAACCCAAAGATTACAGTTCAGCTCCATTATAGCAACACATCTCCAGAATAATGCCATAAGTTGTGTGCTGATGACAGCATCCGTAGCAAAGTAAGCCACTGGAAAGCAAAGATGAGAAGATATTCCTCTTACAGAAAAAAGGAGTGCATGGCTGGCAAGATTATTCTCTTTTCCCATAAATGCCTCTGTTATATCATCATCTCCTAGACTGGTAAATCCTATGATTTCACCACTATGTTTGTCAAAAACCAACCCTGAAGATATCTTCATCTCATCAAATGCTATGCATATATATCTTTGATGACCTGACAAGTTTTCTGTTGATCTCTTTAACTGGTCTATAACTTCTGGTATAAACCCTGTTTTTGGTGGAATTACATTTCTGTAATCTCTTAGGGTTCTCTTGCTAGGCAGGCAAAGTATGCCAGAATTTCTTAACTCATCATACATAGAGCCTGACTTTGATGCCATGGACAGGCAAAATCTAATCACCATTGGGTGATACCGTTTGGACCTCTGATTGAAATTTTTAACCTGTTCTTTCCAAAACAGCTTCATGAATGGGGAAGCATTGACAATGTTTTGTTCCATCAGCTGGTCCAGATCAGCACTGAGCTGATTATCAATTTTAATACTTCCATGTGCAATCTCCTTGTTCATTTCTTTTACCTTCTCTTTTAGCTGATTACACTTTAGTCTTTCTTGCATGAGTGTTGCTCGAAGTCTTGAAGCACTACTTTGTGACAATGGAGCTTTGGTCTTCAAACATTGTTGACTTTTGTTTTTTTCACCTTGCTGCTTTTTGTCAAGTTTTGACTGAAGTCCCTCACATTGTTTACATTTAAGCTCAGCTGCACAAGGAATCAGAAGCTACAAAGAAATGTAACTTTAATCAATAAACAGTTAATTATAGATACAGAGAAAAAAGGACAATTTAGATTTAACTTTTTTCAAAGATTTTGACAAGAACCAGAAATAACAATTGTCAATGAGTGCAGTGTATTTTATTGGTTGCACAGGTTTTGTTCCCTTGTTACACAGTTTACAGTAATTGATAGGGCCACAAAGAAAATTGTGGGCACCTTGTCAGAATGCAACATCAGCCCCTTGTAAAATAAATTCCAAATGGTACGCTGGGGGTGCACTCACCTAGGCTGGTCTGAGGGCATGCTCCCTCTGGAATTTTTTGAAATTAAGGTTGCTAGAATCACTCTGGTAGCTTTTTCCATTTCTAGATACAATTACTGTATCATCAAACAAGCCCTCTTTAAATTTCACAAAACATCAATAACTGAAAACTAATAAATTTGCTGAATTTCAGCCTTTATTCCAATTATCTTAGAATAAAAAATCTTTTGATAAAAGCATTTGATAGAAAAGCTGAAAGCCTAAAAACCTAACAATCTCAAAAAGTCACCTTTCAAGTTTTAGCAATTTAAAGATACTTCAATTTCATAGTTAACTGTTACAGCTTATAAGAAAACATAGTTGGAACTATTTTTTTCTGTGCCTGTTCTTGATTTTGAAACATTATTTATTGTTCTGATTGTTTGTGTACTCTGTGCATTATATACATTTGCATGGCATCATACCTGGCAAGACTTTGATCTGTAAAACTTCTCACACTGGAATGGTTCAATGGCTTCTATATCCAAAGCCTTTGGCACAACATGGCATACACACTCTGAGGCTCCAAACTGATAAGGAATGCCTTGGCATATCTGTGTATTTGAGATAGCTCCCAACAAGTGTGTCACTTTGATGAATCTCATAGACCGTTTATTTTCTGCGTAGATAACATGGTCTGCAGGCAGTTTCCAGTTGTAAACAGCAACATGAAATGTCAAGTCTGCTTCAACAGCAACAATATATTTTGGCAAATCAAAATTAGAATCATGTAGTTTCAAAACTACTGATGTCCCTGAGATGTTTTTGATCCAGTCTTTGAGAGCACTCTTCTCTATGCCTCGTTTCAACTGTTCTATAGTCTGGTATGCTATTTTCTCCTGTATTGGATGCTCTCGAACTATGTCTATGTGTCTTCTTGTCACATTCACAGCAGATTGGTGGCTTTTATTCGGATGATTTTCTGTGGGCAAAGCTCCTGGGCACAAGATCTTCCTCCCCTTCGCTGCAAGTTAAAATAAACATTGCTAGTCAAATGATCAAGTCATGTTTAGGGAGCAAATCACGCGTCAAATCACAGGCCGGTTCCCGACGACAATATAATTAAAGATATATGGCAGGAATACTGTATAAACTGCAAGTGAAGTTTAGCCCAAGATTAAATGCTCAATTGGTAAAATTCAAGTCTCAACTTACGTGAAATCTCGATATCTTCTGGCTTGTAATGTCTTTCGCAGATGTAAACAGTATTAGTCTCTATCTGGTGCTTCAGACTTGCATCAATGACCCTGGATTTCGTCAAAATATTCACCACTTCTTTCCTCCAATTTTCGTAATAATCTCCCTTTCTGTTCGTTATTTTGAATAACGATATGCCTTTGTAGGTTTCTGAAAGGTTGTTTCGATTTGTACAACAGCCGACAAACGCGCAATTCACCATCTTTTCAAACCAGAATCTCCATCTCCATGCGTAGGCCGGTTAGAAAGAGATGAGCTTGTACCTTCTTTGGTCACGTGATGAAAAAATCATGGAACAATCACATATTGCGCAATAACTGGGTCGTTCTTAACCAGTCTCTCTTTCAATTAACTCTGGCATAACCTTTCAAGTCAATCAAAATTCCAAATGCTTTACCCCTGAAAAATTCGCAATTCTCAATGATTACTGTTGGGCCATATGGCCCTTCCGGGGGTGAAAGGGTTAATGTGATGTAATATTGCAGAGATATCAGGAGATTTCTGAAAGTAAATGTATTGCGGATTCATTCCATCCATCAGGACATAACTATGATCAAAGCAATGGTATGATAAGATGCCTGAAACAAAAAAGCTAACAGACGGCCAAACATGACAGGTTTATTTGCTGTTACCTGACTCGGCCCCTTACTTTTTGAGGCATCGTTATATGTATGCCTTCTTCACACGAAAGACCTCTTTGTGGTCAAATTTTAGAATTAGCTTCGCATTTGTAAACAGTTGTTGCAATAACGACGTGATTCACTGGTTTTTAAGACCCGTAGCTAACTGTGATCCTTTTTGGTCCCAAAGTCGATATTATCTAGCATGAAGCTCGTTTCTGGTCAAGGTTCTATTTGCTTTGATTTTGATTTGGCTCGCAAAGGATCATGGGTAGCAATGTGTCCTGATACAGGATCAAAGTTAATCTTTTGCAATTGCATTTGGTTTCCAGATGGAAGTTTTGCAGGGTTTTACATTTTATTGCCTTGCCATGTGAAATGCAAAAGCGATTTAGGCCCCGTTCACACTGCTCCGTTTTTTGTACAAAAACGGAGAGAAAAAACTCCGTTTTTTTGAAAGTGCTCGCACTGAGCTACACAAAAATGCCACAAAACGGAGGTTTTCGAAAACGCTATCAAAATTGGATATCCACAAAAACGGAGGTTTTAAAACGCAATTGATCGATGTGAACGCTCAAAAACGGAGGTTTTTGAAAACGCTCCAACATTTGACAATGAGCTGCCAAAATCCGGAGTGATGTGAACACACAAAAACGGATAACTTTGGTTCCGTATCTGTTATCAGGCAGATCACTGTGAACGCATAAAAAGGGATGTTTCCCCTCCTGTTTTGTACAAAATACGGAGTAATGTGAACGGGTAGCTTTGATGCAAGGAAAACGGATGATAACAAAAATGGAGCAGTGTGAACGGGGCCTTACAAGATCTTAAAAGAATTGCGATTGTTATCGTGCTTATGCATAAAGCCAAGTACTTTGTCTCTTCGCAAACGAGGGAAGCTAGAGAAGAGGGAGCCTTAGATACATAACCTCCAAGGAGAATTTAGATTATCAGAAGGTCCAAGCGAATGCTCAGATATCTCAAAATGTAGAGCGTTACTTTTTAGCACCGTTTGATAAATTGTTTGGCCCGTAAGTTAGCAGAGAAAATGTGTTATATTTGCTGGTATATTTCTTGCACGAATTTAAAGCTCCTTAACTTGTAATCAAAACACGAGTTCTTTGGGGGAACCCTTTGGGTTAGGTGCCTTTACTTTTAGAACAACGGTGCCATGTGCTGTTTTTCTGTGTAGTACCTATTTCGGCTGTTAAGACAGTATTTTTGGCTATGTTCAGTCACTTACTCTGCCACATTTCCATCTGATCCTTATTGTAAATTGGGTTTATTAGGTGTCCAATAGAATACTGTATGTATGTTATCCATTATGAGTAGACTTAAGTTGCAATTAATTGCATAATTTTTGTTAACCAAATGCATTAACTATATGTTTATTTAATTCACATTAACATCCCCATTAACATGCTTAAAGCGTTAAGGAATATCAAATTTTGAAAATCTTACAAACGAATCAATGTTTAATCAGCTTTCCAACTGGAAAATACAAGTTTTCTTTCCCTCCTCTCTTGTTGATAAAGGAATTGTACGCGAAACTTTACGCTAATTAAAGCAATTGAAGTTTTTATTTCAAAAGAATTGAAGCGTCATCACCAATTTCAAATGACATCTAATTCGAGACACTTCTTCTGCAACTAGATATCCTCAACAACATGTCGAGTAATGAAGGGGGCGATTGCTTCATTTTGGCTGGGAGTTACCGTTTCCAGTCAAAGCGAGAACAGCGATGAACGAGCGTCGCCAGAGAGTGTTGAGGACAACAAACATCAAATACAATAGGTTATACTTAGATTACCCAGTCCCCCTAGGTAAGTTTGCTTTTAACCCGTTGATTTACTTTAAGCCACGCCCCTGTGATGTCAGAAATGATCTGACCAAATTTACGCATGCGCAGAGTCATTTAAGGCCAAGCCTTCCCGGAATGTTTGAAAAGAAACCAAAACAGTGCAGACCACTTGAAGATCAACTGAACTCTGAAAGACCAAATCGTGCAGATTATACGAAGAATGAACAAAATTTTCAAATGATATGATACTACCTGAATGGCAAATACATTTTCATTCACGCTCTGGACGCTATATTAAACTGTCAAATAAGAATCGAACTGCAAAGAGGGAGGGTGATACGTACGATCATGGCCTGGTATTCAGCGATAGGCCATTGCATATTGGAGAGCTGTTTCAGCTCAGAATAGCAGAAATGGAATCAAAATGGGCAGGTTCTTTGGTAAGGATAGCTGCACTTTTTGTGAATGGCCGGGCATGAGTGAATTTATGATCATTTAAGTGTCTTGTTTTGTTCCTAATCCTCGAAGTGATTTTCAGCTCGCGGCGCGCCGAAACTTCTTCCATTTGAATTTGATTCTTGGTGGCCTATTCGATATTAGAAAATTTGATAGCCTATTTGATATATGAACAATGGTTAAAATAATAGAAAGCTATTTATAACTCTTTAAAACAACAATACAAAGGGAGATGAAAATGAAACTGTTGGTGATAATTGTGGATATAACCAAGTTGCAGAGTCCATCAACAGGTATCTTTATAATGCATGTGTAATTGTAATGTAGTCTACCTCTCATTTGTATACACATTTATTTTGGGCACTGCCAAAGATGCTGTGTGTCAGGGATGGATCCAGCCCGAAGTTGAAGGGGGGGGGGCAATTTGGAGAGGGGCACCAAAAACAGAATGGAAAGTGAGTGTGTCACAGGCTCGTAAAAGTTTTGAGATGTTAGTCAAGAAAATTTTTCTGGTTTTTGTATCAAATAACTCCTTAGTTCATATGCTTCCATGCACAACGCATTCAGAATGAAGCACTTGAAAAAGAGTGCATTTGGGTCAGGAAAAGGGTGTTGTTCTTGCAAAAATGGGGGCACCAAAGCTGAATTTTGATCATAAAGAGGGGCGGTTGCCCCCATCTGCCCCCTAAATCCACCACTGCTGTGTGTTTGGACCATGTAGCAGCGCTTCAAAAACTAAAAATGCAAGCCTAATGATAAAGATCTTGACAACTGTTTTTGTTTTTGTTTTGTTTGAGACCCATTTTTAAGTATATTCAAAGCTCAAAGCATATCCTTATGGGTGGTTTGTACCTATTGCTCTGCATATGGAAGTTAAACCCCAGGGATGCAACACTTCAAGGAGAAATTTCAGATCGACTGAAGTGTTAGTTTAAATGATCTTTGCAAAGCCAAACTTTTTTGCATTGTCTTGTGGTGTATTCATATATATTTAGCTTTTTCTAAATTGGATACTAATAGTGTGGATGAAAAACGAACGAGAAATAAACAAAAAAGAGATGTTTTTTAGCACACTAAGGCCTTGCAAGTTGTTGCCAATATAGCTTTTTCTAATATATATTGATTCATCCTTTTCTTTTAACAGAGAATTGGTGTGACAACTGAAAATCCAAACATTGCATCAACAAAAATTGCAAGAGCAGTCACAGACTTGTTTACAAGTGATGATGAAAATTATTGGATCTTATCAGGATGCTATGTTCATAATGGGAGAAAAGAGACTGTTTACAAATTGAATATGCATGCTTTGAACGTATATGACAAAATCGCTGTGCAAGTGAGATCAAATGGTGATCTGCACTTTTACGAAAATGGTTTTGATAGAGGAGTAGCAATGAGCAATGTCCCTACCCATAAAGAACTTTTTGCAGTTTTTGATTTATATGGGAGAACTACACAAGTTTGCTGGGACTATTTTGGAGGTAAATATTGATTTTGATTTTATATGTTTGCTTTTTAAAGGACCCCTAATGTAGGTATTTGGACTTGAAATTAGACCAAATTGAAACAAATTTTAGTTGGGTAGCAGGTGTATCTGATTTGCCTGGTTTGGAAAGAAAAAAATTCAATATCAGTTAATGGCATACAGTTGACAGTCAGGTATGATCTTCCTGAGTATCTAAACTAGTTATTTGTACTGTAGGCATTATTATTGAGAAACATAGTTCCTTCTTGTGTCCCAATGTCTGTGAAGGCTGTTGCAGGGCACAGTGAGCCAAGGAATCTGGGCACAGTTGGACAAAACTGCTGCAAGAAGAACAAGACTGTTGCAGAAGCAATAACTGTACTGTACTGTTTCTCAAAGGTGATGATATATGCTCAGGGGATACATAACATGTTGAGGGTATAGTTTTGTGTTGCTGATATGGGTAGGTGCTTGGGCCCAAATTTCTGTAATCAAGGGTCCTATTTTTGGCAAAGTTTCCTTAAACATTGCAATATAGCATCAAAAGAAGAAATTTTAGAGCAAGCAAATCTGTTCATATTCCAATCAAAGTAATAATTTGTGATCGGAGAGTAGTCAGAATAATCTTGCACTTAAAATGTGAATTCAGCTCAAGGAATTCAAGGAACATTTTCATTCGTTTGTGAATCACCAAAAGGCTCCTTTGATTAGTTCATAGCCTCATTCTCGCTGTATTTCTCTTGCAGCTCCTTCACTAGAAGACATATGCAGACATGCAATAAGAAAGTATATGACTGTTGAAGAAATTGAGAAATTGCCATTGCCACCAAGGTTAAGGGAATTTCTAGCAGATAAGAAATTACCCAAAGGACACATAATCAACTAGAATTTGTGGTCCATGCCCGGGGGGTGGGTAACTTAACTTGTCCATGGTGTGGGGTTGTGCCATTTTTTAGGGTACCTTTTTCATGATAGAGTCTGGATTTATGGGTGTGGTTTTCAAGAATTTTTGCATCTTCCGAAATTATGGGTATAGTTTTCTGTAAGAATTCATTTATTGGTGAGCTGTTTTGGCATTTCCGTCCGGATTTATGGGTATGATTTTCAGAAATTTCTCCGGATTTATGGGTATACTTTTGAGAAATTTCTCCGGATTTATGGGTGGTACTTTTACGATTTGAATGGCACAACCCCGTATCTTGGAAACTCAAGTTACCTCCCCCCGGGGGTCCATGTGTCTTGAACTGTGCCCCGTATACTCACTCGTTATACTTATGGTCCTTCGTTATTGTAAAGCAGGATGATCAAGGACAGCTTTTAAATTTTAAAGGCTCAGTAACTTCTTGTAAGTATCCTTCATAATAGAATTACCTGGTAATTTAAAATAGCCACATACTCGATTGTTGATGTCTCAAGTGCATTTTGCGCGTAGACATCCATGTATTACGCGCCCCAAAGAGAAGGTGATCCCTTTCTTTAAGATACCCTGGTGAAACTTTACTGCAATTTTCCCCGGGGGGGGGGGTACTTGGACTACGAACATACGGGGACGTGCCGCTGGAAAATCTGAAAAGCTACCGTGTCCCGGAGTCAAATTCCCGAAAATGATACCCTGTCCCGGAGTCAAATTTTCTTAAACAATACCCTGTCCTTTAGCTTCTTGGGGCAAAGTTGTACTCTGCAAGGGAATTTGTACGAAGTCTATCGAAAAATATGGAAATATTGCCATCTAAGCGATTTGAATCATACTCGTAGAGTGAAAATGGCCTAAAACGACCTTTCGGAGTCAACAAAGACAAATATGGACCCTGTCATGGAGCAGATTTTTACGAAAATGATACCCTGTCCCGGAGTCGGAATCCTGAAAATGATACCCTGTTCAGCGGCACGTCCCCGTACGGAAAAATATATGGGTACCCCCCGGGCAATTTTCGCTCTTTTAACTAAGGAAGAACGAACTCCAGTTGAGACTGGCCGACAAAAAATGTAAGCCTCACAAAGCGAGAGAGCAACGGCTGAAAGCAATTCCTTTGTCTCCGTTCGACTACGGAAACATTGCTGCACAATTGAACATACCTGGAGAAACTTTGTGATCTTGTGAGAATCAAAGTTTTTTTCGAAACTAATGTTTGTGGACTGGCATGACGAGCGAGCAAAGAAAGGAACATTTAGTGATGCTGCTGGAGCCCATCGATCAAAGTTTGTCGTTAGAGAAAGAACCTGTATTGCTGCATTGCTGCACAGCACATTCACGTCAAATAGTAGAAAGCGCTCGTTCAGTAGAAAGTTCAGTGGATAAGCTTAGATGCCAAAACAAGCAAATAGGTCTTCGGCGAATTATTATGGCCCAAAGGTCTTGGGAAGGTTTCCATTTTTATTCAATGTATCGAGAACATATAGTAGTGTTTTGACGTGATGTAACAAAATATAGTTTGATTTTATTCTTTTATGATAAGGTATTGGGTTTCTCAGATTTGATTTTGCATCTACTGGTCTTATCTTACTTTCGGCAAAAATAGTTGTTTTCTGTCTTCGAGACAGTTTCTTTATGCTTTTTTGAATCACTATCGGTCAATAATCAGCAAATTGCTGAACTTTTGCACTTCACATGATTACATTTCATCCCAAAATCAAACGAGAAGATATTTACTGTAAGTTCTCAAATATGCCCCTTGGCTTATCTTGCATCAAATATTTCCGGGTGGATGCTTATTCGGGAGGGGGCTTATTCAAAGGTGGGAGCTTACTTAGCAACAGTCAAAAAATGTAAAAAAATATAAAGAATACCAAACGTATTCACCAAGTTAACAAACTGTTTTTATCAAAAGTTATCAAAAACAAAAACAGAAAGATAGGATTAAGCCCCCCCCCCATTGGGGCTTATTCGAGACTGGGGGAATATTCGAGGGTTAGTGTTTTTGGTTCTCCTAAGTACCATGATTCTTAAGATTTAAGTACTTCAAAGAAGAATGGGCAGCCTAGCATATACTTATTCGAGGACCTATGGCACAACTTTTAAGGTAGCATGCAGTGTGGTGAAAAACATATGTTGTGAATCTTCAGATTGGTTGGTGTGAAATTACATGACATGTTTCTGTGAAGTGACCGGCTTGAAAGGAACTTAGGCTAGTTCTACCGTTGGACTTTTGTTAGAAAGTACTCAATTTTCTAAGAATTAGAGATGTCTCTTTTTTAAGAATCAGACAGAAACAAAGAATCGAACAGAACATAAGCATAACGTAATTCATCGTAAAGAAGACCACTTTATTAAGGTTTAATTAAGATATGGTATCAAGCAACAGCCTTTCACCCTTCTGGTTTACGATTGGGAAATGTGATGATGTCGCATCGTCAAAGAGTTAAAATGAAACAAGGAATTATTTCGAAAAACATGGAAGCTTTTTGTACCGGGACCTCTTGTCACAACGCTCAAGTGGTTGTCCGCCCTGAACGAAACAGAGGGGAGCTGCACAGGCGCAGTATCACCATATACACAAAGATGGCGGACGAAGAAGACAGTGTACGTATCGCTACCTGTTTTAATTTGTCGATTTATTGCCTCAAAGTAACTATATTGCCATCTTTAAATGTTAATCCTATCTCAAAAAAGGGATGGTGGCTATTAGCTAGGCTTCCCATTCTTCTCTGAAGTACATATATCTTAAAAATCATAGTTTTTAGGAGCACCAAAAAACACTGGATCATGGGCATGGCCAGACAGCCCGAATACCCTTTCTCAAAACTAAATGTTTTGAATCAAGGATAGCGCCAAAAGTTTTGGGAATGGAGCCGATGGAACTATTACTGGGATTAGCAAAACAAGAAACAAAGAAGGGAGTATAAAGTGTTTCAAGGAAATAGTACCTGCAAAGTGGTCAGCTGAAAATTGCCAGGAGGGTGCATTTCATGCACTTAGGCCCGAAGATCTTCGGCGTAGACCTGACTTTTTTGTTGGTGTAGCGGCGTCATTTGTCAGTAAAATCTGTTCTTACATAGAATGCACCCTGGGAATTGTTGTAACAACCAAAATCATTTTTGGTGTTACACTGACAAAATATAAAAGAGGAGCTAAAATTTGCTATAAAACTGAAGAAAACCCTCCAATCAAAATCATGTTAAAAGAAGATGGACACACCCAAAATTCTATCATTTTTTAATGAATGGTTAACTGAGATATATAACTAGAAAACATAGTTTTGGTGGTGCACTTTACTCAATACATTGCTACTCTCTTCTTTCTAGGAGCCAGAAGTCTTTGAAATAACTGACTTCACAACTGCTTCTGAATGGGAAAGGTTTGTACTTATGATTTATACAGTGACAGATTCTTATTTTGCATTTCACTAAACTTAAAAATTTTACTGTCAAATTTTGCTATGAAACAAGCACATCCCTAAGGGCCGACCTCCACTTCAGTAGTTTTGGTGGGTGATGTGCGCGTTTGCCGAGTGCGCATGCTCTTTAGCAACAGAGCATGCACACAAGGCAAGCGTGCTGGTTGCCGACCGAAACTACTGTAAGTGGAGGACAGCCTTAAATGACATACTTTGGAAAATACTTAATAGTGCAACAGTACCAAGTACAATTTACCAACAGTTTACCAGCACAAGATGAGAGCTGAATGGTTTTGTCTAAAACAATTCACTATCTACTGTCTACAAAACAATCTACTGTGATGATATTGTAATGGAAATTAGTTTACATAGCAAATTTATCTCCAATAATGTTCTTGGGAGATGAGAAGATTTTTGACCATTTTCTTTTTGCAAGTAGTTGCAAGTATGTTCTATGCCTGACACATTCTCTGTTTCAAACAGATTCATTGCAAAGCTGGAAGAAGCAATAAGGTCATGGAAACTTGACAAAGGTCACAAAGAAGATAGCCTGAAAAAGGTACATGAATTTGGCATCTTGAAATAAAATGGTGGAATTCATTATTTTCAAATACCACTAGATGGCCAAGTAAATTCTTTGTAATTCTAAGCCCAATGTGTGTGTGTTAGTGAATGTTAGCTTTTCTTTTTCCATGTGAACATAGCTGTAGGAGGGAGGTGGCCTAGAGGCACTACAATTTTAACTCTTAATAGATTTTGCTTGAGCCTGGAACTCCAAAGGTCCACTCTCATTACTTGTTTAATTTAAAGTCATGCCTAACACAATGTGGCGAATTGTTTGTTGTTGGGCTGCCCTCTCTGGTGGTTTTTTTATCATACAACTCTAAACAACTTATAATACAATTCTAAACAAATTGCAATACAAAAAATAAATTAAATACATTACAATGTGATAAATCAACTGAAAAATACACTACTACAAACTAAACTAAAACAGAAAAATAGGACCTTCACAGAGAAAGCAACTCCTTGGCAAAGATTTGAAGAGGGAGAACTTTAAGCCTCTAAAACAATCAGGTAGTTATCTATATACAAAGGTCCCCACAGCCCCCAGCAAACCACCAACCCAAAAAACAATTAGATATTGTCATTAGGCTAGTAACCAAGCAAGAGCCGAAGGGAGCCCCACGCCCAAAAATTTATAATTTGAAAATGAAAAGAAAGAGGCATTCCACAAAGAGGATTTTGAGGCCTAGTTCCTCAAAGTATTGTTAAGGGTAAGAGTGTCATTTTCCAGGGATCCAAGGATGTTTTCAAAGAGATATTCATTGCAGAATGCTTCAACACATCCCTTTTCAAGTGCTAAATGATAGTTATATAGAATCTCTTGCCTTATCTTTTGCCTGGACCTATTGATAATATTTGCTTACTAAGAGCTGCTTCAGGGCCTTGAAATTCTATTCCTCTGTTTTCATGAACCTCTCTAATGGTTATGATTGGAATAGTTTGAATCATAAATGTCATGCATAGTGGGAACGTGCTGACAATAAGTCCTGTCCCACTATGGTACAGGGAAACCAGGAAATGATTGTTGCTAAAGATAAACATTATCATGATTTGTCCGCTGCTCTCTTGGTCATTTTTGTATTTTTGTAGCCTGTGCCCTAGTTGCTTAGTAACAGCCTGTGCAGGAGGGAAGGCAAGGGAAATCCCTTGCCTCTTGTATAGCCTATCAATACGCAACGAGAACATAGGTGAATTTTCCTGGTTTCCCTGTGACTATTGATGGCATGTAACTAATTAGTCTCATTGTTTCTATGGTGTGTTTGTTTGTTTGTTTGTTTGTTTAAAGAAAAAGTCCAATGTCAGTGTTATGATGTAATGTACAAGTTGACATTGTCAAATGCATTCAAGCCAGGACCATTCAGATCTTTATGATACTGCATTGTGTCTTTTCACAACTGTCCAGGCAATCATTGAAATCCTACACATTCCCTTTCACCTTCCTGTTCATTGCCTATGTCATTAAATATGATGGAAATTTCTCACCCGAAGCTATATTTCCCTCTTTTTGATGTTTCAGAGTAAACAAGCTTCAAGTTCCTCTTCATCTGATAAACAAGATAAACAGCCAGGGACAAAGTCGCCAAGGACCACAACACCTACATCCAGTAAACAGGTATAAAGAATATGACTTGAGGTATAGAATTTCAAAAATATAGCATGCTCATATGACGTTTTGCTTTCGCTTCATCAGAAATAAACTTTACGATAATTTGGGGCCTACCTATAAACCTGAATTACAATGGGGTCACATGAGTACAAGGACTTAATGGTGGGATCAACCTATTATACTCTGTCAAAATGAAAATGGATTGAAAGGGGAGAGGGCCGAAAAGAGAGAAGACAATAGTTGAGAATAAAGGCAGTGTGAGATACAGGATATAGTAATTTTGCCAAAATAATCCAAGACTTTAATACACATTGCCATTAATACACAATCCAAATTAATGGGCCATTAATACACAATCTAATGTGTAATGTGTAATAATGTGTATTAATGGGCCATTAATACACAATCTAAAATGGCCAACTATAAGTGAGATTATCAAAAGTGAAACTGCCACAACCATGTACAAATCGTTAAATGGTCTTGCTCCAGAATATCTTTCTAAAATTTTTGTCAAAAATTCTACTCGAAATATCAGACAACTGCGAAATACAGAAACTGATCTTCTGTTACCTATGAGGAAAACAAGCAATGGACAAAAAGGTATACCTTTTCGTGGTTCTAAACTATGGAATCAGCTTGACTATGATATAAAACAGGCACCCTCCCTTGCCACTTTCAAACGAAGATTGAAAGGTAATTTGTGAACAATAATGATAATTTATTGTCATTATTGTTCACAAATTATCATTATTATTAGTGAATTCGGGTTTTTCCCCATTTTTCATACCAATTCTCGGTTTTTTTTTCACTGTTTGCCACGGCCCCCTGAAAAGCAGTTCTTCACGACTGATGGGGCTACCGTGCCTAAAGAAATAAAAATAGAATAAAATAGAACAAAATAGACTGCAATATAGTAAGACTAAGTCCTGTTATTTAGTTCATTATAATAGTTTTTGTTCTATGTGTTTGAGGCAGATATTTCAGATACCCTTTTGTTAACTTTTCGTCATTTTTATTCAAAGTATGAAATATATACTGTATATATACATAAAATATAGAGTTAGAAACAAAACCCCAAAATGCAATCCAATATTATCTGCTTAAAGTCCAAAATCACATTAAGTCATTGGCCCTCTGAGATACAAAAGCATTGATCTTATCTTTTTAAAAGATATTTTTGTTGTACTGGCAGTGATTGCTTGATGGTACTTCTTATTTTGTTTCTGTGATATAGTTTCTTTTCTAGCTTCTTGTGGAATGATTGACATTCTCTGCCTATTGATAAAAAGTGGCAGATTTCAAGTTGCATGGTTTCTGTAAATCAATGTCTTTTGCAGAGCCATGAAGGGGACTGGAATATTCAATCATGCCAGCTTGCTTTTGCCGATTTCAACTTCACTCTTAGTCATCATGCTCTACAGTCCAAGGAAGATGAGACAGAAATCTCAAAAGGAAATGAGCACTCAAGGAAGACAGAAGGGCAAGGTAGATTAAGAACATGCTGAGAGATTCAGATTTCCTTTTCATATTGGGTGCCCAAAAATTATTCTGCACTTGCCCAAAGGTACTATCATAAGTTATGAACAGACTCAAATGAAACGCCAATCATTTTGTAGCAGAAAACCTGAACTATAGATGAAGCAATTTGTTTCACTAAAATCAGTGATGCCATTGTAGAGGTGCTGGTTAGTTCGTGTGGGAGTTATTTTTGAACATACCTTAAAGAGAAGTAAAGCTTTGGATGACATTTATCTGGTGGAAGTGAGCATGCTGATGAAATTTTATAGCGAATTTGTGCATTTCAAGTTTTGATGCATCTGTTGCTTTTTAAAGTTCCTTAAATTGATCGAATTTTTATCATGGGAAGCTGAAAATTGAACAATGTTTGATCATAATTTTGAGCTTTTTCAGGACTTTTCAAAAACAGCTTCGAAGAAAGAATTTTCATCACACCTGAGTCACTGATTGGCTTATCTCAAAACAAGGTCACCCAATCAACAAGCACCAAGAGGTCCTTGGAGCCTAGAAATTAACAATAATATTGTCTCTTTATTTGATAGATTCAACCGACAATCCTCCTGCTTCGATGATCGATATGCTGGATTTTGATTTTGATTTCCCACCCCGTGCTCATTGTTTAGCAAGATGGTAAGTTTGTACCAAAATGCCTTTAACATCCTCCAGATAGACCACACATATTTTTCACCTGAGGTGGACCTCTTCTGTGGCGTTGCAGAGGTACATGGGGCTCTTATTGAAGTAGGGAACTGGGGCCTTGTATGTCTATGACGTAATTTGACGGTTGGGGGCAGAAATCCATGGAGTTCTTTAGTGGTACACCTTAAAGGTAACCGCCGTTTGCCATGCCATTGGACCTCTAATTTTAAGGCCTAAAACGTTTGATAAAAGTTTTTACACATGACCATAGTTTTGCGTTAAATGGCTGGTTGCATATGGTATGAATATGATGCGTCAATTTTTATTGGACATTCTACTAAATGCTGCTCTGAAGTGATGTTATATTACAAACTGTTCACTTTATGTTCAGCTTTCCAATTATCCTATTGTGATTGACTGAATGCTAGCTTGAAAGGAGGTCATCAAAGGGAATCGACGTAGTTAAAAGCTTGCCCGGGCCAAGTTAAAAATGTTATCTATGGTATTTGGCAACTTTGGTATATGCGGATTTTGGTTTTTCAAATTCAGTCATTGACCATGGTGAACACGTTCCCTAATGACTGGAATTGAAACAATTCATGCCCGATTAGCTAGACTGATTCACAAATTCTGAGCGTTTTTCTTAAATTTACAACGTCTTGGTAATAAATATAGCAATCGACAAAAATCTTAAACCATTCTCTCAGAATTTGTTGATATCTTGTCAACACTTTCTTTACTTAGGAACGGTTTGAAGGCCTTTATGGTTCTGTCTCCAAGCAACCCAAAAGAAGATATCGACACTGAATCGAGGTCGAAACTGTTGCTTAGTTCCGTTGCTGTGGCTCTCTCCAACACAAACTGGTAAGGCGACTTAGTATTTTGTAGAACTCGCATCATTTAGCAAAACCTTGTCCTTAACTTCCCTGTGTCTGTGGCTCTTTATGCAAAGTTAGAATAAATTTGAATGCTGGGTGCGCCAAAAACTTCAAATGTTTGAAAAATCGTAGACTACTAGGTGGATTTCTGGGGGAGGGGGGTACTTAGTATATTTGTCCAATGGGGATGTTCCGTTTTTCAGGGTATCATTCTAATTTTTCTCTTGAATGGCGCATCAAAAGGGAAAATTTTTCTTGAGCCTGTTGTCAAAATATTTCCCACTTTTGTACCTTGGGTACCAGACTCCCTAAGAGATATAATCTGATAGCCAGGGTAACATTTATTGAACAAGAATAATGTTGATCTTGATCTTGGTGCGATCATACCACGCTCGATTTGTGTGTTTTTTTCTCCATATTAGCATGTTAATTCTGGAGGCTATACGGTACACTAAAAGAAGCAAATGCTAGTACTTTTAGTAGTGAAAACTGACTAAATGGATGCGCTCATTCTATAGAAATCCCGCTCTATTTTAGGCGTCGCTCTGTAGCCTCAGGTATGAAATAGCTGATTTTACCATGTTTCAGTTAGACTGATCTTGAATTTTGTTTTTATTCCAGTGATATTCCCATGTTTGTTCAAGTCCAGCAAAGATGGCGCAGGTTATTTTTTGGAATCTTGTTAGGAAATGGATTTCGAACCAGTTTCGAGATGGCACATATGAGAAAAACGCCACCACAGTGTCAGAATTTATTTGGACTGCTTGATGTTTTCAAATCAAAATTGGTAAGTTACTTCTTAAGTCATACTTCAGTGATATTTTATTGCCTTGCTTTGATGGGAGAAGGAGATGTTGAGTGCAGAATTCGCACATAATGCAAAGCATCTTTATAGACAAGTGTAACTAATTGTTTACCTTTTTTTGAATAATCTTTCATGACTTTTGAAGTGGTTATTTTTCAGAGTCTTTTTTCGCTTTGTCGACTTCCCACTTTGGAGGATTTCGTATTTTGCGTACATTTAGACTTCACATCACAAGAAACTTTATATCTGTATTTATATTACCGTAAAAGCTCTATTAAGCCCCCCTCTCTATTAAGTCCCCCCCACTTATACCTTATTCTAGAATTTATCAAATATTTTCCATTTATTTAGCTACGCAATCTTGCACGTAAATTCTAGTATGGTTTGGGATAAAAACTGTGTCGATTTTATGCATTTGAGCCGTAAAGTTGTATGTTGATTCTGCAAAATATGGGATAAAAGAACTGAAAAGCTACCAAATATATCCTTGTCACTTTATTCTATGAATAAGCCCCCCTCTCTAATAAGCCCCCCTCTCTATTAAGCCCCCCTCTCTGGAAGGTCCGAAATTAGATAAGCCCCCTGGGGGCTTAATAGAGCTTTTACGGTATTACCCTGGTGGCTTTGGAAGAATACAAGGAAAATTTTGAATTCCCCTTGAATTCCTTCTCTCATTCTTCACTCCGTTTCTCTGTTCCCGTCGGCTGCAATCGTCCAGTATTAATCATTTTGCCTCTTCAGAATATGAGCTCAGAATTTGCCCACATTTAAACGCCAAATTTTCATTAATCCCTTGTATGTAATATGAAGAGTAAGCTCATTTTAGTGACTTCCTTATTCGAAGACAAAGACTTGTCTACGTCTATGTATCGATGCATCGCTTTCATCTTTCATCAGGCAGTACCTCAAAGGCTGATACCACCAGTTACAATGTCAGTCAGGTTCACGTACATTCTAAATTGGCCTGAAGATGAATGGGTGCAAGAACCCCCTGATATAGCATCTGGTTTTGGCGAAGAAATTGGATATTTAAATCTCATGAGGCTGCCATTTGGACCACTGCAAGATCCAATCAGGTGGTTGTAAAATCTCGTTGTGAATAATTTTCAAACCTCAGCGGCTGGGGTTGTTTTCTGTAGTTTTGTGTTTCCCTACTATGATAATTGTGGTATCCTCTTTTGTAGAGCAGAAGAAGGCCTATTAATATCCAAAAGGGGAAAGGGTCTACGAAGCAAAGAGCAAAAGTTTACTACTGCTGCATCTTGATTTTCTGGAACTTAATCCATGCTGCCTTTGTTGAAATGTGTTTCGCACATCTTTATCTCTTTGTTTCGTAGACCTTTTATTCTCTACGATGATGGGTCTACTCGTGAGTTACGGCTGTGTACGTTTTCAACTGTTTTGAGAGGTCGAAAATATTAAGATGGCTAGCAGTTTCACTTCATTTGCCTGCTTCTTGAACACAAAGACACAAAAAGGAAATTTCTGAAGTCAGCAACCAAACATAATTATTCAAATAACGTTCCACATTTGCAGATAACTCGATTACACATTACCGATATCATCTTCTGTTAAGTTCCTATTCACCTCACTCAATTAACTCTCTTGAAACTTACGAATTTGTTTTTTCACAGTGAGCTACACCTTGCCACATCCTGGCCTTGCCTTTCTGAGGAAACGATCGTCGATGACAATGACTTCTCGTACGTTCACTATATATCTTTGGTTTTTTCTCATTTTGTAACGATAGCGTCTCTATTGTGCTAATTGAGGTTAGGCTTTGATATGGGGTTTTGGGAGCAAGAGAGTAGGTCCTGAAAAGGGCTGAGAGTCGACTGGAACAATGTGGGTACTAAGGAGTAGGGCACGCAATCTTCATGGAAGATGAAATAGTTTGTAAAAACTGAGTTAAGTCTGAAAGGAGTGTGCTGCTTTTTAAGTGATAGCAATAGAGCAATGACTCCCCTCCCCAACGACCCCCTATCCCAATGTAAAAGAGCATCGTTATTGCATTGTGACCACGTTGTTACTTTAACATCAAGGCCTTCTATTGATGCAATGCAAATTTTGATATAATTGATAATTAGGGATGAAATGTAATTCTCTTAGTGGGAGTCCAGTAGAGACTTGAATGATTTTCTTCTTTTCTTTTAACCATCAATGGAATATTTTCAGCTATTTTTCACACAAATAATGTTCCATGTTTCTTCACTTAGGGACTTGAATCCAATAGAAGCACCGAAGTGGTCTCTGAGGGCAAGATCTGCCGAAAATTGCACATCACTTCTTTACGATCACCTACTATCATTCCTACATATCTGCAAGAACTCGGAATCAACTCAGCAAATCATTCGAAGTCTTTCAAGAGATGAGCTTGATCTTGGTAAATTTAACCGTAGTTTTCGGATTGTCCTACTGCACATAATGATTTTAATTTCATTTCAGCTTAGATTGTGTCCCAGGCAGGCACAAGTGGAAGTGCTCTACTACTCTTGAGATTAAAAAGAATTGTGAAATGACTCTCTAGGACAGTGTCTGAGGTCAAGTAGTGGCAATGTTGTTCCAGACGTCTGCAGGCACATGTTTGCTAGGTATATTGTGACTCTATGGCATATGCGGGTTGAGCAGCTGATATTGGATGTGATTTTTCTATTTAAACGGTGCTTTCATCACTGTGCAGTTATCAGTCTTTGTCACAGAGCAGCAGGCGAACAAATCTTTTGCACAGACAAGTCACCTGATGCTTTTTTGGTTTGAATTTTAGTCAGAAGTTTCACGATAGAGCCTTGTAGATAAACAAACGGTTTCTGAAGTATCGTCTGGGCAGATGAACAAATCAGACAAATTTTGATCTGCATAGAGCAATAGACACATAAAATTAGAAAACTGTCGTATGTGGAAAGCATTGTCCATCCCATTTCACAGTAGACAACTTGTTCATAGACCACTTGTCCTTCTAAGTTGTTAATCCTTATACCAGTGTGAACAGAGCTGTTTTAAGTTCTGGCACTTGCTTCTTCGTTATGAAGGAGATCGTTGACTTTTCTACTGATTATGTCTCTGGCTTTTATGTCCAGTGTTGATATGGTTAAAAAGTTATCCTAGTGGTTCCTCTTTTTGGACAGAGTGACCAGAATTTTGACTGGAACACTGTATGTCTCTTAGATTCATATGGTGATATCACACAAGCATTTGAAAAATTAACAGAAACGAGTCCACGGTTGTCACAGTCAAAGCCATCGTCGTCAAATAGACCGAACAAACGGGAGCAAATGAAACTAAGAGAGTCTCCGCTACCAGAAGAACTCTTAAATGATCTATTAACGGTAAGCTTCATTAAAATAAGGAGACATGAGTTAAGTCTACACATGTAGTTTTCTATTGGGTGACAGAAAAATATATTGGGTGACACAAAAATATATCTGACCTTGATCTTTTGCCAGAATTTGCAGCATCTCTATAATTTTACCTTGCTATAGGGAAAAAGATGATATATGAAATGCAAGCAAACCTACAGTAGTTTATATTGTGCGTGTTTTGTTTTGCTTTGATTTTATGCACCCAAACTAAATGATACTTCATTGAAATGACGTAACTTTCTTTCATGTTTTTCTGGCTAAAGTGGCATCGGTGAAAGTAATCTGTTTTATCAAACTGTTCAAATCCAAGCTCGATGAAATCCATGAATTTTAGTTCATGGTTTATTTGAAATCCATCGTTGATTTTCTTCAATTTTTTGCTTCCAAGTTGTTCTTTTGTTCTGTGCTATGCATTTCATGTTTTAAGTGAGAAAAGTTTTTTGGATGAAAATTATTTTCCGTTCTTAGCGTTAGTTTTCTCATATTTAAGTGTTCATCCTGTCCTTCGCATTGGTCAAATGTTTTATGCACTAATTTCCGGCAGTTTTAGTTAATCGTGGAAAGGTATTGACCTTTGAAACATCACCAAAGTAAATCGATGACATCTTGTATGATAGATAGGGATTTTCAAACAGCGAAACAATATTTTCAACCACTCGATAGGTTTAGCTGAAAATTTTTAGAAAAGTTCACAAATTTAACCGGAAATTTCATGATTTTGAATAACGATGAGAATTTTTTTCTCAAAGTTTTCTGAAGCTACCACTGATCTGCTTAAAGAGAGGCCCAAGCATTTAGAATAATTGATCGAGCCACGTCGTGAAAACATGTGTATGTCTTGATGTTGTCTAAATGTTGAAGATAATTTCAACTGATAATTTTTAATGTCTAATTCTGAAGCACCTATTTCCTGATTCACACGAAGAGATGGGCCATGCAGAAGAGCGACAAAATTTGCTGGCAGAAGAACAGAAAAAGATTGAGGTTGAAACGAAAAAGGTACGTTTGTCCCAACATCTGTCACCTACTATTTTTACCCTTCCGTAGCTTTGTATTTTCAGTCGCGAGAAGTCAATATACTTCAAACAAATGCTATACAACTCTGTCACAACTTTGAGATTTTTTTAACCAATTATTCATGTCCTGTTTGCAATTGATTTACGACTCTGTCCAAGAGTTTTTCTAAGCTAGGTAATATTGATCGATATTGTTTGATGCGCTGTTAGACAAGGTATCAATGATAACTTTCAAATATTTTTCTTTCATGTAGGATAGATTTCGAGCAATCAAATCTGCTCCTGAGAAGAGTTTGGTCAGTTTACTAACAATTGCTCTTTGCATCGTCAACTATGGATATGGTGGTAATTAGACATTACTTTAATTTGATTAATTGTACCTTAACAAAAGGATTGTCTGGACAAAAATTCTGACTGCTGCTTGTCTGAGACCTTTTCCGATAGAAATGTTAATCTTTCTGAAATTTTTCAATAGGTTCAGTGTTGAATATTTCTGTAACAGCAAGCATATTTCTGTGTAACAGAATTCTGGAATAGCTTGGAAGGAACTTTTTGTACATTGTTGTAAATCTGCTGTGAAAATTTTTTGATATATTGATTATTTTCAATTGGCCGCATTTTGAATGTTTTTTAAAAATCCATCTAAATATTTTTGAAAAATTAAAATCATTGTAAATAGCAAATCGATAGAGCAAAATTGATCAGGACAACTTATTTTGTAGAGGTCTACGGTATGGTAGCAAGCAGAATTCTAGAGCTCTTCTAGTTTAGGATTTAGAAATTTGATGACGTCACAGCCTCAAAATGATAAATGCCGCCATTTTGAGACTAGTCAAGGTATCAAAAGATTCTACGGCAGATTTACAGCAAAGTACTCTAACGTCCTTCGATGCCATTTGATTCAAAGGAAAAGGTAATACCGGGTGAATAAAAAAAAGATTAAGCGTTTAGCTGGCTATGGAATAAAACATATGTGACCGATATTCAAAGCTAAAAGGTTAATCTATAAGTCAAAGGCTGACTCAGATGGGAAACTTTTCCTTGGTAAAATCACTCATCATTTAGACCCAGAGCATAGAAAAATTTCTGTAAGGGGTTCGTATGGGAATTTTTTTTTTATATCAATGTAAAAAAAATTTTACAATACATGCTACAATCTACTATACTCTAACTACTATGCAACACTACGATGACGATACCATGAGGAGCAAGAGACAATGTCTACCCCATGGCCAACACATAAAGATATATAATTAAGTAGACAACTAAATAAACACCTACAAAAAGGTACACATACGATACGATACTATAAATGGTGGAAACTGTTTCACATTGGCTGCTAGGTCAGTGGAGGCGAAAATTTCACTGCTCAAGACATCACCTCTAAGTTTTTAGAGGTGATGTCTTGAGCAGTGCAATTTTCGTATGGGAATCGAGAATTCCAAGTGACATTCTGGTCCATGATTTGTGAGGCATTAAAGTGTACATTGTCAGCGTAAGAAATGTCATTTTAATTTGAGTTGCAAGTAAATCAAAGACCAGAGTGGTATGTGGAATTTTCGTTCCCAAACTTGCCGTTCGCAAACATTTTACTAATTTCTCGGTTTGAATTATGATTGATTTTATCAAACAAAACTTTCTCATCTAAGTTAGCCTTTAACTGATAGATCAACATTTAGTTTTGAATATTGGCCACATACTGTTTATTCCGCAGCCCGTCAAACGCGTAAAATCTTTTTGACTCAGCCGGTAGAATTTTATATCCACCTTTCCAAAGATTTGATAGCTATGCTATATGATGCTAGTCTACTCTATGTCGCTATCAAAATTATTAGAAATAGCTGACATGAAAATGTATTTGTCAAGGATGTATCTCAGAAGCTCCATCGGTAGATCTACTGTCTAAAGCCTGGTTTTCATTAAATCGTAATTCATCGCCGATCATTGTCTAAGAGCATCGGCGATCATCGGCGATGCTGTAAGACAATGATCGGCGATGAATTACGATTTAATGAGAACCAGGCTTAAAGGATTGATTTACTGATATTATTTACCACAATTGTGATTTTGTTCTAGTTAGTAACCCCAAGATAGTACGCGGCTCTATTTCAACATATCCGTTTGCTATTCTTTTCAAAAATTATTAATTTTAGCATAAGAATCTTTTATTTCAGGTGTGAAAGCCTTTGCACATCTATGGCACGAGTTTATCTTAGAAATGCGATACAGATATGAAAATAACATACTCATACCAAGGTATGCTTATTAGTTGTTTTTTTGCATGTTTATGGAAACACCTGGACTGGCTTTAAGCCTCGCTCTCGTTCAAACAAACGGGAGGAAGAAGGGAGGGCTACAATAGCAAGAATGAGTTTTGGAGCAAGTCCAGGCAACATTTAGTGCACAACATCCTCCTTCTCCTGCCGTTTCTTATTTTTTTTCAAAATGAAGGCTGTTAATCTTCACCCAGAGACACTGAAGTTACCCCTGCTTTGTCTTCCGATTTTAGACAAATACTGCGAAGAAGTCCCGATCTCTTTAAGCTACAAAGTAAAAGTTTAACCCTTCACGCCCGGCTATAATTAAGCTTAACAGGAAAACCTAATGTAGATTGTCGTTTTCCTGGGGGTATCATAATCAGTGATTCAGTAAGCAATAGATACATGCAATGTGCATAACCTTTCAAATCAATCAAAATTCCAAACGCTTTAACCCCTGAAAAATTCGCAGCTCTCAGTGAATACTGCTTGGCCATATGGCCCTTCCGGGGGTGAAAGGGTTAACTACATTTACCTATCTCTGTCCACAATTTAAGAAATCATCACAAGTGTGACAGGAGAGATTTTTTTGCTTTAAATTTTGATCCCAAGTGCCTCTTACGAAGTTTTCCTTAATCTTCTGATTCACAAAGGTCCGGAGTTGCCTTGGAATGTTTTACCTTCATGAAGCACCAGTTTGGTAGTCTGCAGTCTAATTAACAAGACAATTAATACCCAGTGTGCTTTTCTTCAATTACTTCTCATTTTTGCTCTCGTTTACAGAATGGCAGTAGGACCTCCAGATTTGGGTTATTGCTTAATACATCAAAAGTTAAAGGTATGTAATGTAGTAGCAATGATTTTTAGAAATTGTAGTTCTTTATTCACTCAGTACCTGATGAATTATCAAGGTAATTGATGACTATCCCAGGTAATTATAAATTTCTTGCGTTTTTTTAAATTGTTACTCTGCAGATGCTGAACTATTGTATACAACGAAAAAAAGACCATCACGAACGCTCTTCGAAACCGATCAACAAAGCATCGTCAGCAGCTTCTCTACAAGCAAAGAAAACAGATCAAGATACTGACCTTGATAAAGAATCATTTGAGTCTGAGCCAAATAAAAGCCCTTCTTGGGAAGTCGAAGATATTGAAATGGATTCTGAAAGTGATGATGAATTCTTCGAGGCGTGTGAAGAACAGGGTGCTGCTTCTGAGAAAATGTCAAACGCGGAAGTAGTCAGAGAGAAGAGTGAATCACCTGATCATGCTGGAACAAATGAAGATGAGAGCCCATCGGGCTCTTTTCTAAGTCTAGACAAATCTTCAAGTAGTTTGTCGTTTGAAGGAAGAGGAGTGTTGAAAGAAACTGAAATGATTCTTCTGGAAACTGATCAACCTTTGTGTATTCCAATAACTCAGGTAATTAATTTATTTTCATATTTATGAGGATTAACTTTCGAAAATCAATAAAAGAATGTCAAAACGATGAGCCATTGGTAACGGTGCCATTGAATTTCTATTTTCTTTTATATTGATCACCCCAAATCGTAAGATGATATCTGAAAAAGGGAAAATGTAGACATTACATTTTGCGCATATTTTGAACTAACCAAGCACGAATGTGACTAAACTTAATTGGTTTCTCCGTGTATTTGATAATCTATCGTGATTTATCTCAATGAAATGATTAATTACAACTTCTTTGTTTGTAGTTAAGGCAGCCTTTGAACCCAAATCCTCCCATGTGGATTGAAAAACGAAGCTGAAATATGCCCTTGGATCTCGGTTTAATTCATCTCTATAAGATTGAAAGTGTTTACATATTGTCGCAGAACATATCTTTTTTGCATGCTGCGCAAGTTTTGTAACATTTTAAAGCAGAGTTAATCTCGAGGTTTCAAAGGCTTTTTTTACACTAGAATTTTGAGTCTTGCATTGTTTATGCTGTTGCCATGATTCGATGCTAATAGAGCCCAAACTTTATTTGGTAATTTAGTAGCTTTCATTCCCTTGTATCCTTGCTTGTACAGGAGCAGCCTCCAGTGACAGAGGACATCCTTGAAGAACAAACGCAGATCATTTTGTCATTGGGTAAATCTGAAGGAGGCTCGAAATATCTAGCACAAATGCAGAGTGCATCTTTGTATTCGGACGTTCAGGCATTTAAGGTAATCATCATCGTCATCATCATCATCATCATCATCGTCGTCATCATCATCATCGTCATCATCATTATCATCATCATCATCATCATCATCATCATCATCATCATCATCATCATCATCATCATCATCATCATCATCATCATCATCATCATCATCATCATCATCATCATCATCATCATCATCATCATCATACTCTTTGATTGTTACAGTTATTATCAAAAATTAAAGGCAGTCTGTCACGAATTTGATTGGGTGATTTGGACAATACAAGGAATAAGAAATTTGAATAGCTGCTAATCTTCTGACTTTCTATGGCCATAGAAAGTCAAGAAGATTAGCCCTTCTTTGTTTCAAATACACAGACTGACAAAGAAATCCGTTGTGTTCAGGTTTGACTTGGTCGCGGCCAATCAGAGACGTGACAGACTGCCTTTAACCAATCAAAGTCTACACAATCAAAATCCCATAAGGACCAAATATTCTGGTCGAATTTCATTGGTGTTTAAACCATGGGCTGGAAAGCGTGGAGTTTCAAAATTTCATTTCAAATTAAGAAACTTTTAGTACTATGGCTTGGTCCCAGTTTCTTATAAAAAAACGTGTATTTACACAATGGGGGAACGCGGAATGGACATTTCATAGCTACTGTCATGAAGAGTGCAATCTCAACTGTTCTTTCTTGAAGACATTTCTGCTTTTTAGTTTCTTCAGATCGTGCTGTTGTGAATTTGGTTGAAAATAGGAACTGGATGCAAGGAATATAACCGGATCATGTGCTGTATATTTTTGCCTGTGACGAATTATCTATTCGCTCTTTAGTGTCGAAAATCGAATTTCCGTTATATTTTAATTGCGTGCGATTTTGATTGGTCATTTTATGTAGACGCTGGAACTCCGTAATGCAGTTAAACTTGAATTGCAGAAATTTTACTGTTATAATGACAGAGTAGAAGCTATGCGCACATGCACAAAAATTTGTGACTTTTTAGGCGCTCTATCAACAGATCCCGAAATTAGGCACCACTTAATTTTGTCTTCCTTGGGCCTTTAAGACTTGATTTATTGCTGCTAAAAGTTTATGTACCCAAACATTTCCTTATCTCAGATGGCTTCACGATGTCATTTTCCGTAGTTTCTGGTTTTTCTGTTACAACCAAAACTCATTGTAAAAAGATTTACATCATTGCAGTTTTCCCTCTACAATTAGCTGAAGTAATTTCGTCGTTTGATTGAAGTAATATTTTTTACCGTTTCCTTTTCCAGGCTGCAAATCCAGGATGTATCTTTGAAGATTTCGTAAGATGGTATTCGCCCAATGATTGGATACTTGGCCCTGAAACAAAGCAAGAAAAAGAGGATTTGGCAAAGATGAAGTTTTGTCTTCAGAAAGAAAGCGAGAAAGGTATTTGATCATCTATCAAAATTTTTGATTGCAGTTTCTGCGTGGAATGCTTTAGAAACCAGACGCTGATAAAATTTTTCTCCTCAAGAAAGCCAGTTAAAATCTGTTAGAGCTTAGTTGTCATTGTCAACTTGTCTAATGTCTCTATAGACTTCAGATTATATCTGAATAGGACTTGGAGAGTTTGACAGCTGTTGTTGGAATGTACCATCAATGAGGTACCAAAAATGATTAGTAGATCTACGACCAAGTTCATTCAAGGTTATGTTTTGGAAGTAATAAGTGCATCGTCAAACCTGTTTGTGCCTTGGTATAAGAATGATTCTATTTTCTTCATGCAGAAAACTTTTCGGGAAATTTTTTCCAGCTGCAGGAGGAAAGATATTTTTCATGTCCTGGATCGAAATTAGATTCTATTTATTTATTTGGATTATTTATTTCTTAGCTGAATTGAAAGAAGTAGTTGGAGCAGAAGAAATAGATGGATGGGATCTTGATGCTGAAGAACAATTAACAGAAGATGATTTGTTGCAACTCGAGATTGAAAATGACGAAGCTGACAAACCGAAGGTGAGAATCAATAGTTTTAGCGCCACAGTCACATATATAGACCTGAAGTTGGGGCTTGGCTTCCTTGCAAGTGACTTTCAACTATCTTCCCAAACTTTTTCCGTAAATTTCCATGATAGACGTGTTAACGCAAAAATTAACCACATTCTCGAAAGAGCATTACGAATAGCGTACCATGATCGGACCTCAGGATTTGATGAACTGTTTATTACAGACCATTCAGTCTCTATTGATCAACGAAATCTGCAGTTGCTTGTCACTGAAATTTACCGAACAAGAATGAATTTGAATCCTTGCTTTATGAAAGAAATTTTTGCGGAGAGAGAAATGATTTTCTAAAAGTCGTCTAAAGAGAAGTCTTGATTCAATCCTTTGGCACTGAGTGGTAAATCATCAAATTCTTTTCTTGGCAGACTATAAAAACTTTTTTGGCCGAATTCTGTTTTGTTTCAGATAACTTTACGAGACGTTGGTCGTTTCTAGTATTTTTCCCGTGAGAATTTCCCGTGTGCGTTTAACTTGGACAGGTTGCATTACCTCTTCTTCCCATAATGTGACTTACCCTAGTGCATCAGCAACAAAATGAGATCCAACTTGAAAAAGCTAAAAGAAGCAGAAAGATAGGATTCAATAAGGAACCAAACAATCATCGTGAGTGAGGATACATCAGAAAGATTCTTAAGTTCAATGCATGTTATGATTAATCACCTGAAATAAAGTCCGCAAAACAGAACTTTAGATTTACCCTTCTTCTTTCGCTATAGGCACATAACTTCTCATAAAAGCCACCTTTCACATGCACAAGGCGAGAGTTTGCCCTACTGGTTTCGAAGCAACTTTTGCGGTCGTGTTTGTTTGAGATGTCAGTTATAGCAACTGTGCTATTATATTACAAAATCTGTCGTTGTTTATCAGCCTAGTTTGTTGCTTGCATATTTAATTTTCCATAATGAAATACTTACCATTATGCGCGTAATTTTTGTTATTTTCTTCAGAGACCAATGAAACGCAATCTATTTCGTTTTCAGTGGGCAGATAAAGGTCATCTCAGTGTTCGTATGCGCATTCCTGGTAATATTTGGACTGAAACATGGCATTCTGCAAAACCTGTTCCAGCACGGCGACAAAAGAGACTTTTTGATGACACCAAAGAGGCAGAAAAGGTATACTTTTTGATTCTATTGACAGCCTGTATCAAAATTAAATGGGATTCTTGTTTAAAGCAGATTAAAGCAACTATGATCATATCTCCTTTCGATATTAATTATTGTAATCAGAAGACCACACGTTGGCGTATTTATGGTTGTTGTTGTGTGCTACAGTGATTTTGTCGAGGATGTGTCAAATTGCAATGGGAGCATTTTTATTTTCGTTAAAGATTTCTTTAACTTGAAATCCAAGCGCTTTGGAAACACACTTTGACTCTTTTTTGATATTTTGATGATTTTGGTAAATCTTAGACAATTAAGACGAACACTTCCGCTAGAATCATTCCCCTTGGATCACTTGAACTTTGAAATATTAAAGTTATATTTTTTATTAGAGCATCTGCAAGTAGGCGTCAGAATTTTTGGTATCTCTTGTCTCATATTTAATGTTTCTTCTATCTTTCAGGTTCTTCACTTCTTGGCAAATTTGAAGCTATCGGAAATCGTCACTTATCTATTTCCTGTTTGTATTCATTCTGCCATTAATAGAATTTCTCTTGAAAGTAAGTATTATTGCAATCTTTATTAGGCAAGGAATATCTGCTTGCCCTTTCTCGAAAATTGACTACTTAGAGGCTTTATGTGTCTCCAACATTCCATGGAGTAAGGCACGATTCCAAGCTCACATAGATATTGAAAGAAATTGTCCCAATGCTGTAAACGGCCGCAGCATGTCAAAATTTGACGGGAAACCGCGTTCTTTACCCATTTCAACCAAAATTTGCTATTTATTTCAGAAATTCGGAGAATAACAAGCCATTTCATTTTGGAAGCTGCGGTGAAATTTCTCGAATTTGCAACTTAGGCCCGTTTTCGCTCCAAACAAACCGAGCTTATTTTCACATTAAACACACTTGCCAACCTCAGATTACTGTTCAATTACCTTCAAAATGGTTTAAATGAAGTCCTCAAAGTGTAGTTTTTGAGTTTCTCAATTTATCTTCTCCAGAATTTGCGCTAGAGCAACAGTCATTTTCCTTCGATTGGCGTTGCCTAGCAAACTGTGAAATCCATAATGGCTGCAAATCTTCCCATTTTCTAGGCAGATTTGGTCGAAGTGTACCAGGATGTTCATTCGGCTTCGTGATCAGCGTATGACGTAAGAACACCCTGGGAACCAGGTTGATGGAAGAAAATTGTTTTCTGACACTCAGCATATAATGTTATCTCCTTTTTAGATGAAAGTTCCAGACCACGCATATCAAATATATTATCACAAGTAATACACGAAACATCACGCCTTGGATCAGGATCAAAAGATGAAACATCAAAAATGATGGTAAGCTCTATTTCATATCAATCACCACTAGAAAATGGGTTCATTTTTGCATTCAGGGCCTGGGCCGTAAAATTTCCACGATCTGACAACCCTAGCTCACTTTTATGTGCTCTTAAGTTGAATTCTTGCGTGATGCAATTATCATTGTGCGATGCGTCACGACACGTCAACCAATCCATTTTTTTCGCATTGCTGCACAACATTGTTAGCTGGAATTCTTCAGGGATGATGCTTCAAGTGTGAAATCAGCTTAGTACTTTTGATCTTACTTTGTCCATGTAATGCCTACGAGGTACTTCTGTAGCAAGTACGATCGATACAAATGAAGGTTTTATTGTGCGCACACTAAACGGTGCTGTTCCGCACAGGAAAATATAAAGGTCTTAAAAGTACAGACCGAAAAATGGCAGCATGAATTTCATTGCAATTTCCCTTTTAAGTTCCATCAGAAAAAGGTGATTTTATTAAATCTTTTTTCTAATGCTAAGTTTTTTGATATGTCAAAATCACCAACCTCCGTACTAGAAGTAACTTGTTCGTTTTTGTCATCGTTTTTTGCAGAGCATTTCTAGACAGCTACAAATAGCGGAGCTTGCAATCTCGAGAATCAAATTTCTTGAAAAGCGGTTCCTGCAGATGGGAAGCAAGAAAGAAGGAGAGGCGCTTGATGCAGACGTTGCTGAATTTGTCTCACAACTTTTATCTAAACCGGAAGTTGATATCAATGGTGGTCCTAGGGGAAAGATTGGAAAAATAGTTTCAAAACTTATGGAAAATGACCAGGTAGGTTTTTTCACATGTGAATTTAGATTACAGTCAAATCGTAAGAGGCGTACTATGTAAATTCGAAAATTATTTGAAAATAGATTATTATGATTAGATCATTATTCAAACATTGCTTAATTGTTTTCCTTCGTTTTATTCCGATATTAGCGAGTTTACGAAACCACGACGGCAACGGCAACTGCAACGCAATGTTGCTTTTGTTTCAGGACTTTAAATTCAAAAGCTTCCTTGTTTTTCGTTCGAATTTGTGTCCCTTGAGAGACTCTGAATTTGTCCTTTTCAATTTCATGACTTGAATACTTCATTTGTTGCGTTTTGTACTGCAGATCTAGGCCTTCAAAGTAAAACTCAGTCTCCTTCAGTGTTTTGTCGTCAACGAAAAATATTGTTTTCAGGCATCTCTTAGCCTGCGTGCAGACTTTACTTAGTAGAGCCAGGGCAGAAATTGTAAAGTCTGCGAATTAGCGTCCATTATTGAGTTCTGAACGACACGTCCCTCCTGCGAAGAGGAGCTCAATCTTGCGCAATAAATTGACTCCGCAAACGGGCAGAAATAATCCCGTCATATGAAGAGGATACCATCCACACAATTTCAGTGCCTGCAGTTTACAAACTGCAGAGACAATAAGGACAAAAAACTCACCAGTGATTCGAAAACCCCACTTGCTGACAAATATCTAAGAATTTAAGGGTACTAGCAACACATCATTCCACATCTGACGATCACAGGCCTAAGCCTTGAGTAAACGAGTTGAGTGAATATTCTGTCCTCGTAGAAACTTTCGAAGAGTTGCCTTTTAATTGTTGTAGACTTCCTTAACCGTGACAATATGCTTGTCTGTTCATAATTCCTTTCAAAACATAGTTTCATCCCAACTTATCAAGTCCCGATGACAGACACACTGGGCAAACTTTGTCGGCCAACCTGTTTACCGTTGCACGTTCCTCGATCTTCACGTTACGATGACGGTTTGTTGTTTTCTCTCAAACAATGACCACAAAGGGTCGCAAAATACAAGACGATTCTGTCAACTGTTGATTAGGTCCTTAGAATCTCAAAGCAGTTGTTGATTGGCAGAGAGACAATAGCTGGACAAAAGGCGAGAATTATTACGCAAGGTGTTAGAACTCAATATTGGACGCTAATTCGCAGACTTTGCAACTCCGCCTTGGCTCTAATTCACTGTCACAAGTAAAGTCTGCATGCAGGCTAGCATCTCTGAGTTATATGAGGCCTTATTTCGGCCTTGTGAATGATATATCAACGGTGGCTTATGGAAACAAGGCTTGCTTTGCGGAATATCAGATGACGTTTTGGCTCGCGTTGCCGTCGTGGTTTCGTAAACTCTCTATTGCTTCCGTTTGGCGAAGCATAGCGGATTACAACAGGAGTGCTTTCCCTTGCAAGCCACAATGAATAAGATTATTCAAGGATTCTGTCATGCAATGGAAACAAAATTCGATGAAGACACGGTTCTATTTTGAATATAGAAAACATAAGTGGTACGTTTCTTTCGCTTTAACTGTAAATGTATAGCCTAGAGCTTAAGATACTAAATGTTTCGGGCTTAACCCTTCATCAGTGGTAAAGTAAAAAAGGGCGTCAAAGCTTAAGAAGAGAATACGCCCCATTGTTAGAATAGTGTATTGATAGAGTGGAGGAAAGAATGCGCTAGAATTTTGTGACATGTGAAAAAGAGAGAGAGATTCGAAATGGAAAACCCATTTTAAAATATCATATACTTTGTTAGGCTGAAATTTTTTAAATATTCTTGTCCGTGGCATCAGCAGGGAGTAATAAAATGAATGTTGTTAATGATATTTTAAAGTCAGGCTCCAACGTCAAAGAGCTAAAACTTTTCCGCCAGCCAAAAGCTTCGGAACTGTCGTCTTGCTGAATTATTGAGATGAAGCCAACTTTTTCTCAGTTTCCAAAATTTTCTGGACCATTTTCCCTCATACATGTTCTCGTAAGCTTTCCAGGGGTTTTTCATTTGAAACGTTTAAAACCGATGTTGAGAAAGACCAGCATGACAATTTCTGGCGCAAAATGTTATTGATCTTGGGGCAAACAGGACACAGTCGAAAGACTAAACTTGCTTTTGCTCTGTGCCCAATATTTTTTTTGCAATCCTGAAACATTGTTTATTATTTGGCAGCAAGTTGAAGTAATTTAAACCTGAACCTGAATTTTGCTTGCAAGAAGAGTGCATCGTTTAATGTATATAGCATTATCTTGATTAACATAACCCATTCTGATTCAGGTCAGTGTTATCCATGTTTTTCAGGAAGAATGATATTTTTATGATTAATTTTATGCTTTAGTAACTCAAGTGGCCTTCGTTGTGTATCATAATCATGTTAAAGGTCGCCTTCGCCTAGATACCTTTTGATAACAAACAAATATTTCTGAGCATTACTTTCTTGGCTCACTTTATCGATTTCAAGTCTTTTGAACCAAACTCATTGCAATAATCAATAGACGATTACGCTAAAGATGGCGGCGAGGAACTTTTTACACAGATGCATTGCGTTCTCTTTACGAATCCGTAACGATTCTTTAGGAATTCGATTTAAGAACGTAGTATTTCTTGGTTAAAAGTTCTTCGTCGCCATCTTTAGCGTAATCGTCTATTGAACAGCACAGCCTCCATCATTTTCTTAAACGTGTCTTACTGACCGCAGTAAAATTTTCCTTTGTAGCAGTCTTTGATACCTTCAGATGGAGTAGAATCAGCTGGAAAGACACTTTCGGAGGTAATACACTCTTAGATTTATGACCTGGAGTCCCTTGTTTCCCTATGCTCTTTTGACTTGATGATGGTGCTTCGGTCAACAGAGACTCCTAATATTACTCTGAAAAACCTGACCCTCTTTAGGCCCAAACTCTGAACTTCCTACAGAACCAATCAGATTGCGAGATTTTTGAATTACTTTGGTTACCGCAAATGTGATAGAATTTTTGTTTCGATTGAAAGACTGATAACATCCTCACGTGATTCGAGATTTGAAGCCGCCTTTCCGTTATGATTCGACTGATGAATGCAGAAAATAGAGTCAGATTTTCAATGTTTCATTATGAGCCCCTGTTGAGCAAGCTTTACCGCAAGGACTCATCGTCATAAGTCTACTACACCTTCGTATAAATGGAAAAACTCTTATTAGTATGGCCAATAAGGACATTTTTTTAAATCTCTTCATCAAGTTCTTTCTCGTCGTTGTATCAGGTCTTACGAAAATTTTACAAGTTTACAATTGAAGATTTGATAATAGCCCAACGTTAGAATTATGGTGAAGTCACTAAAGTATCTTTGTAGGTGTCGAGTTCCACGGAATAGGTTGCTGGATTTATACATCTTGCTTTTTAACGATTTGGAACCTTTGCTTCCTTTTCGGCCATGCTCTTAACTGGTAACTTCCTAGCAAGATCACTACTCCTGCAACGACAATCTCTTTTCTTGGTTTAATACTCGCACTGGTTGGGGCGATTAGTATTGTTCCGAATTTTAAACGCTTCTTTTCATCCATGCAGATTATCAGAGAACCTCAGAAGAACAAGAGACTGACTTTTCCTCCGCCAGCTGGGCGTGAGTATATTTTACGGACCACAATTCATAAACCTAGGGAATCATCGAGGCCATCACCTCAAAGAATGTTTACAGTTATTACACCAGATGAATTTAGGCTAGCTGGGGCTTTTTCCAGAGATACAACATTTATTTAAGAGCAATCTTTGTTTACTGCAAACAGTTTGAAAGAACCTAGTTTTATCATCACGCAGATCTCAGATGACCATTGTTTGCTCTTTCTTATGCGAATGAAAGGAACTTACCTTAATGGAGATAGATTTTAACACGATATATCTCTACGGGCAAGTGGAGTGAATCAACTGGCTTTTTGGCTTGATAGAATGATGAATCATTGATATTCATAGTAATGGAAAGCCTGTTTAAACAAAATCTAGTTTTAGATGATAAATTCTCATCAACTTCCGTGTAAATTTTTTTATATAACTGCCCTGGAATGGATGAAGCTGTCTCCAGATTACTTGTTTTTCCAAGTAAAAACTCCTGTCATGTTTTAAGCTACTTAAAGAGCCATTTTCACGCAGTGTCCTCCGCAGTCCTTCGTAGGTCCTTCGCAAGCACGATACTGTTTCAGACTGTGTGCAAATGAAATTTTGCCCCAGCGAAATTTATGGATCCATAGACAGGTGGCGGAAAATGGTTCAGTGATACTTGCACCATTAAGATAACGCTTACAAATGTACTAAAATTTAGTCATACCTGCCCGTTAACTGTATTAAATTTCTCTTGAATCCTCTATCAGTTACACAGACTTCCATCTGCATGTTAGGCCATGCATTGTGTTGTGTTGTTGCAGTTGTATGGAATATACAGTTCAATACGACTGCAACAACGCAATACAATATATCGCCTAACATGCAGATGGAAGTCTGTCTAACTGATAGAGAATTCAAGGGAAATTTAACACAGCTGACCGGTATAATTACATTCTAGTACATTTCTGAACCATTGTCCGCTACCAGTGATCCACATCGCAGTAGTTGCAGCAGTAGTGAAACTGACACACAAGTCTGACTGTAGTGACTTGTCCGTTAGTTTAACTACTGTAGTATATGTAGATCCGTATCTTTTACCAATGCAAAATTTAATTTTCTGGCAATCTGAATTGTGGATTGTGTGCAGAGGAATCCCTAATAAGTGACAATGGCTCTTAACGTGGTAATGGGGACTGTAGATAGCAGTACCAAGATTTTCTAAAGTGCTGGAAAACAGGATAGAAATTTCCTTACATCATGGTTCGTTTTTGTATGGCTTTCCTTGATACCAAACCTCTCTAATGATATATTTATTATTTATTCAATTGGGCAACAATGTTTCTGGTCAAATTTACAAAGATGCAAAGATTTCTTTCGAACTGTTTGCAATAAATGCGACTGCTCGTCTTGGTAGATACACTCAAATTATTAATGAATTCTATGATATTATTTGAATTCAAATGGTGGAAATGTATGGCATGTCTTTTTAGCTGTACTTCAAATGTGACATGTTACGCGTAGCGAGTTAGCCGAGTTACAGCGCAGTGATGATCTGGTGGGCCAAAATTTGGCTGCGTATTCCGCTACAATCATTTGTCATTGCGCCGAAGAGGCTTATCGAACTTATGCAATGCCTTAGGCAACTTGAGAAGGTATGATCCGCTGCCAGTAGTTTCGTGACAACGAACTGGCGTTTATGAATTAAATGCCAGCGGTAATCTACCGATTGTGACCCCCACGCTGCAGACAGGGCTCTCTAATATCGGGAGATTAGTTTATTGGGTAGAAAATTTAATTAAAATCGGAGAATGGCTTGATGTAGGGAGAAAATTTAATCAAAATCTTTGAATTTAAGTAAGAACTCTTATTAACAATATCTTCTTTATCAACGTGCTTTTGAGCGATATCCGGATCAAACGTGAGCCTCTGTGCCAGGCAGTGAGCCCCTCTGCCAAACTGTGAGCCCCTGTGATAGACAGCTTACACCATGCGTTGCAAATTGTGACAATTCTAACCATCAAAAATGAGCATTTTGCCACCATTAATAGAAAGCATTTAATCGCTAGAAGAAGTTTGTAAACAAAACCATTCTCAAACTTAAGGCTATGTTGCTGCTCAACCAGAAACTGTTTTTACAGTGCACAGTGCTGTTATTCTTTCTTGTAAACATTACTTAGACTTCAAAAGAGCCACGATGAACTGAATAAAAGCTGACAAGGTGAATTAGGTACCGAAAAGAAAGGACTACGTAATAGCCTTGTTGTTCTATTGTCCAGTAGTTTGTTAATATATCTTTTATCTTGGAATTAGGCCAAGCCAAGTAGAAAACCGTAGGGATTTGGCTATGGTTTTGCCAACGAGGCAAACTTTCGGCCATTTTTATTTTCAAACGGAATCAGCAGTTCCGTTTTCAAATTTAATAATTTCAATGTTCTAAGCACATTTTGACTTGGTATATGGTAAATATCTCGTATAGGTATGGTAAGCTGAGATACCATTTGGCAATGTTGTTTCAGAGTCACTTTCAGGGTTGCTTGTTGCACGACAGCCCAAGTATGAGGGAATGAAATATGGAGACTGCAGCTGTTCTGTGAAGTTTTGTGAAGGGCCAAACATTGAACATAGACCAAATTTCTGTTCAGCTAAGCTTTAGGTATTCCATTTGAGTTTTCATTCTCATCACATAGTTCCTATCTTCTAATTCTGCCTTTCAGTTGCTTCTGTTTATCAAGCATTTATTTCTGTCCGACCCTTAAGCTATCACTGTTTGTCGATCGGACACTTTCTGTCAGGTACACATGTTTGTCAGGTTCTTTATATCAGACATTTAGATTCCCGACAGTTTCCGCCAGACTCTTACTTTAAACTGAAACTCCGCACATGCTTTCAACAGCGCAGGCCCCATGCGCTCCAACTGTTGTGTATCCACGTTACACACCGTTGTTTATTGAATGTTAAGAAGTATACCTAGCACTGCGCGTGAATGTTTGAATACTGGTATGGGAAACAAACGCACATGCTCGCCTTACTACTCTAGTGGACTGTGAATATGGTTTTGTCTGTATGTCAAGTATTTTGACGGATTTTGACGATTTTGATTTTGTGGTAGGCCATTGATAATAGTTGTCGTGTAATCGAGAAGGAAAGTTGCTGCTTTGAATATACACTCTAAGCAATTTCTGTGTTTATCAATTCATTCCTACGTTCATTTATTCATTCGTTCATTCATTCATTCTTTCATTAATTCGTCCATCAATTTATTCGTTAGAGATCCGTCATGACTCATGTATTTGTTCATTCAGTCTTTGTTTCCTTCATCGAGTCTTTCATTCAATCATTGCTTTATCTATTTTCTTATTCATTTACGAATTCACTTATCAGTTATTCATTCTTACGTTTGTGCTTGAATATGTTCATCCTTGCTTACATGTTCACGCATTCGTTTTCTGGGAATTAAGTGGCAGCCATTGCATAAACGAATCTAGCCTTTGGTACAGACAAACAAAATTATTTTCAAGTACGAATGACGGCTAAATGTGTTGCACCTCCACATGAAACCAGTCCTCACCCGGGATTTCAATATCCGATCATACGGGGATGTGCGCCAGTTTTGGGTGATTTTGGCATGAAAATTTTGGGAATGCCATGTGCCTTTTGAAGAAACTTCTGGTGTTCTGTACTTTTTAATGCTGTTTTTCCAAGTTATTACTTTTTGCATTTTGGGAAATTCTAGAAAAAAAATTATGGCTTGTTTAAGAATGAAATTTGGTGTGTGACTTCAACAACATATGTTGCATCCACCCTACCAAAATTTTTTTCAATTGTGCATCTATAAATAGATTCATGCCCTAAAAATGGCGGCCGCAACCACTAATTATTTAAAAAATGGCTATGTTTTCTGAATGGCAAGAAGTATTGGAAAAATCTTGGTAGGGTGGAAGTATCTACTTGATAGCAACATACCTACCAAATTTAAGCTTTGTGTCATTTACCATTGATTTTTTAGAATTTCCAAAAAATGCAAAAATTGTGCATGTGGAATTAATAATCTATGCATGCATATCTAATTTTGAGAGTATTTTTGTGTTTCAAAATTTTTTTGTATTGAAACAGGAAAGTATCAAGATGAAAGCTTCAGTATTGAAGGAGTTACAGCTTTATAATATAATTATATATATGTATATAGAACCTTAACTTAACTTTTCATTTCATAATTCATTTATGATAACAATAAATTGATCTCAATCGTCTATTATTGGCCAATAAATTAATCATTGATGACAGTTATTTCTTATAATTTAAAGTTTGTAAATATTTGTCATCGATACCCCGTTGTCTGCTAATCATTCTCAACGGGCAAATGATTTGAATTCATAATAAATTTAATGCTGTTGTTAAGATGAAGGTTAATAGATGTTAATTGATAATTATCCCCTTTATATCAACTATTGCAATCAAAATATTATGCTCTATGTTATTCGTGAATAACGTATTTATAAGAAACCACTTCTAAGAAACTCAACTCTCAGATCGCCAAAAACATTAAGAAACTCCAGTAAGAAAATATAACTTAAGTAACTATTCATTTTTAGCAAAGGAAATCCTTGACACATTTTACTCTATTTTTACTTCTTCCCGTATGGTATTACTTGGAAGGTACTTGAATAAAGTCTTGAATAAGGCATTGACAAGGCTTCAAAAAACTGTGTTTTGGAATGCACAGGAGAAAAGAGGTAGTGGACATAAGAAACTCGTAAGAATCTCTGAGTACTGCAAAATCTGATAATTTTAAGAGACTTTCAGTTCTGGACCAAAATTCTCAGTTTCTCATAAAAAATACTTTTAACGTAGTTTTTATTGTCCCATCCTTGAAAATTCATCAAGGCGACAAGCTGCGGACCAGCTTTTCGAATGCATTTTACAGTCGGAAATCGGGACGCAATCTGCAGAGCATCAACTTTGCTGTCGACCGTTGTCTGTTGTTTGATATCATTTTGATGTTTTTTCAAAGTTTGTTGTCGCTGTTAGTTTCTCTGATTTTGCGTTTTTGTTTCACTATCATGTCGATCGACCTGTGTCTGTTGTTTTATTGCTGAGGTTCTCTGGAACAGATGAGATTAGTTTTCTATTTCTTACGACGTAAATCGTCCACCACTTAAGTTGCAGAGGAGTACTGCCATTCTTATTCTCAGTTGCTGAGTCAAGATTAAGATGCGAAAGCCGATTCAAAAGTTTCTCTGTTGAATCGAGAATTCATTTGCGGCTCAAAGGAACTGCGGATAAATCCAAAAGGTTTGGAGAAAAGTTAGATTAGATAAGTTCCCATTTAAAGATGCTATGCAACCAACTTATAGGATATGACGTTTCAAGTTTGTTGAAAATAGCATAGATGTTTACGAGGCTGGAGAGGAGTAACCATCTGCCATCTGCTAAGTAGACCTAGTTCCTAGAAATATATAAAATATCAAGAAATATCCATCCCAGAGATGCAGGGTGTCGATTTTGGTATGAGCGAGGCACGAAATTTGACATCAAACTTCTTCAATCGAGGAAATAGTAAGTTTGAAATGCTTGATATTGAGGTTTCTCTGCAGTGACCGTCTAAACGCGACTTTCTATGCTTTTATTAGACATCCAGGAGAGCCCCTTTCTGATGTAGTAGCTGGGAGAGGGGGCAATTGCCCCCCTATTCCCGCATTCATAACTACTGTGTTGCCTTTTCAAGGAAGAGGACTATTTTCCCTTTTAATTAAGAGAACGACTGATTGGTCCCTCCCTCCACCCGGCTTCCTGGTTGCCCCTTCGGAAAGACATTTCGATGTGATCAAAGGATCTTAGAGGCGACTCACGTATGGCCTTTGAGGTGTCTCGCAGTACCTTTGGATGCCCCACGTACTCAACAATAAATTCGGCTGGACAGTTGTCATAAACAAAATTGATGAAACAGACATGATAATTACTACTACCTCCAGTGCGTATGAAAATGTTTGTAAATTGGTGCAAAGGAGCCTGAGCTCGAACCGTTTTTGAGGAAAATCGAATCAACCGCGCTTGCTTTAAAATCCACTGACATCGAAACTCTGCTATAAGCCCCATTTGACAGCCAATTACGTAGCGACCGTAAGCCAAACTGTGCGGATGACTCAATTGAAGGTTCCGAAATTTTTATTAAATTTCTAGTGATGACAATCCACTCATAAGCGTTTAATTCCTGTTACTTGGCTCCCATTGTTCTCCGTTTTATTGTGTTCTCCCTTTTATTGCACAAAGAAATACACAATGTCGCTCCGATCCCCCTTCTCCCCTTTTATTTCCACGAAGAATCACACAATTCCACCCCTATATCTCTATTCTCCCTTTCCGTTGGGTGGATGTTCCTAGAGCTAAGTGTACGGGGGTGTGCCGTTTTCCATGGTATCGTTTCAGCATAGATATTTCCTGCCCATATCGGCGAAGTCTGCCAGATTTTCTGTTACAGGCTATCCATTGATCGTACGGTGTGATTTTTAGAAGTCATTCTGGTGTAGGATATGATTTATTGAAGTCAGCTTATTTTTGAGACCATGAAAAAGTGAACCGACAACCGATTTAAAAGCAACAGCAACAAAGAGCATATGTACAGCACAGGGAATATATGTAATCATTTTTCCTAGCTGGAACTTGTTACGCCTGTAGCTTCCAAGGAACTTCTACCATTATTTTCTTCGCAAGGTTATATTTTAAATTGAAGTTTTCTTGACAGGGTATCGTTTTGCCTTTGATTTTCTGCTGCAAGGTAGCACAATAGGCTGTTTTAGCAGCAAGACGCGGACGTCTTTGAAAAAACGGCTACATTTTTCTGTTTTCAGAGCATTCAAATTTTCCAGCCTTTTCCTTCTCGGAAAGCTGTTTACAGACAGACGAATTCCCTAAGATAAGTTTGCATTCTCGCATCTCCATCATTTGTGAATGTCTTCATATTGCAATTAGTTTCCCTTCTCGACGTCCCATCTTTTGCAGTGCGGCCTTCAAAAATATACTTTTCAGGTTGTCAGTTTCAGAATAGAACGTACAATAAGTCTCTCGAGACTCGCAAAAGTTTCGAAGTTGATTTCTCTTTGTAATTTACAGCCTCGAACAAAAGAATTATGCTGGCGTCTTCTTGACTCGCGTCTCCTTGCTAAAACAGCCTAATATTTAGACGTGGCAGACTAAACTTACAACACGACCCTCGCTTGCCTGTGATCTTTCGCTTCACTGCTATCACTTCAGTCAATAGAGACTCGTACTCTGAAAAACTTAGCCCTGTGCAGCAAGGTTTACCCATTGAGTAAGGCTTACCACCGGGACACAAGGGACTTAGTAATCAATTTAATGGCTCATCCCCATACACATTACTATGCGAGTACCACCCCCGTGATTTCATCAAAGAAATACACAATGCCCCCGTTAAATCTTAGTGTATTCTTAAATTCACTGGGATTTCACATCAGTACTGGGTTTTGTTGCCTAAATATCAGCTGTTTAAGCCGGGTATCTGACTGCTAATCCTCCGCCATCGTTTATTAAATGATGTAATTATACTAAACTCCATGTTGTTTTTATGGGCAGCTGTGACTTGGATTTGCCTTAACTTAGATGTAACGATTAGATGGAATGTTTCTTCCCAAATCTGCCTCTATGCGAGGGGCAAATCACTGCTTAAAATCTCGTACGCTCTCAAAAATAATCACACTTTAATCACAAATTAATTACGTTAATCACACAAAAATCACATTAATTACCAAAATCACCAGTCATATTAATCACAAATTTTGAATGTTTAACCAAGTTTATGTGCTTACTTTTATAAGAAGTGAAAATATTAGATTGTCCCTGTCACCATTTTCCGAATTAATGTGAACACACTGTTAGATATGCAAAACAGAAGCGCCAAAGCATGAACAGCACAAAAGTGCAAGATTCTGGATCCCCTGTGATGGAGCAAAAAGGAAAGCCTCGTTCTTGCGTTACAAACAACTCTGCCAAATCAAATTTGCATGGTAGTCTCTGACTTCATTTATGGTAAAGAGTTTACTGTCATGTTTCATTATTTGGTTTATCAATCTTGCTCTGTCTTGCCTTATTCATACAATTGTTATAGTACAGGAGCTCATTTGAGAACATTTTGAAATGTGTGATTTATTCTAGAATAATCACAAATTAATCACTTAAATCACAATAAAATCAAATTAATCACAAAGTAATCACTTGTGATTATTAATCTCGTTCGCCATTTTCAGGAGTGATTTGCCCCTCGCCTCTATGTATAATCCATGCATTACTTTGGAAAGCAATAGACCTTTTAGCTATTCTGAAAAAGAATCTCAATCGAACGATACTTTGCTACATTTTGTAGAATTTTCGAGTGTCCACAATTATGATAGAAGCTCTAACGCCACTCGATCGAATCTCGTGTATGAAAATGTATAAAAATAACGCTCGATCCAGGCTCTTTTGCTGAATAGCTAACTATTGCCTTTTAATATAGCTTAGATAGCATTTTGGACGACATTGTGACCACCGATTTTTGCAATCCTTTCCAACTAGAGCCTTGATTCAAGTTTATTTAGTAAAACCTGGCATGATTAACGTTAAAGGATTGTTGTCACCCAGAATCCTTTGTGGGTACGCTGAAATTTCAGATCGCCTGAAAATTAATTTTGGGCCAAGCAGAAGCCATACTGGATTCACATTGCTGCAGAAAAGTTTCACTTTAAAGGACAAGTCCGGGGCTGATAAAATTATTGTAAAAAAGCAACCTTACCAACTGCTGAACACCAGTCGTGAGTTCTTTCCAAGTTTTGATGCCTCCATTTTTCATGAATTGTTTAATGAATCTTCGTAAGTTAATTTTGTATCGTGTATTAGCGTGCGAAGGCGCAATTAGGAGGCTAGCAATGTGGGTGGTATGGTATCAGCACATTCGGCAGCCTTTTTCAGGTTAGCGTGAAGTGACGTCATAGAAAATGACGTCATTTTGCACTTCTTAGCAGATTGAAATATGTACTTTCACAGATTAAAAGAGAAAAAAAATTGTTAAAATACTGCACGCCATTCACAACACTGTAATCTCTTAGATAATCAACAATTATACCAACCCCGGGCTTGTCCTTTAATTGAGAGATTTCCTATCAGGTCAACAACTGCACTCTGACCATGTAGTTTCTGTTTACACTTGAGAACTAGTTCCCAGATCGACACGGCCCTCAGGTCATGGCTTTTAAATCGCAGTGCAGTTTGAAATTTAGGCTATGCAGAACCGTCCATAGCATGCTGATGTTCCCCCACACAAGAACGAGAAGATAAACAGTGAATTGAAGAGAAGCAAGGTAACGAAATACATTTACTGCCGTTAGAGATCATTTAGGCCAGGTATTGTGGACACGATCAACATCCAAAGTGTGTCCACAAGTCCCATGGTAGACACAATTCAAATTCAATTCCTGGTTCACAGTGAATAGTTTGATGATTCTTAGGTTGAGAAAACATTCATCTGGATACTTGCAGCTTTGTTCATTGCTAGCATAACTGAAAACTTGAATTTTGAGGTGTTTTAGCGTCGGAGGCTCGATCAGGCAACTCGGGAATTTGGAACCATCCGCCACACATGGAGCACCCAGCTTCTCAGACAATGTTGGTATGGTTTCCACAAATAGATATGAAATCGAGGAGGGAAGCGTCGGCCTCCTTTTCAATGTTAAAGTCCATTAGTCGTAAAACTGAGCGTCCAATCAGTAGCGATAACTACGAATATGCGAACATTTATGCTTCATCGTAGAATTTCATTCGCCCTACTACCAGATAAGTCTGAATAATCACAGTGATTTTACTGTGCTTAGAAATACTGAAGAATCCCTCACACAATGCTCTTTTTCATTTAAGGAGATACACTTAAGCTAGTGAAACAATTCAAAACCTTGGCTCTGTAATTACTTCGATCTAAGTCTGGCTTTCACCGTTGTGTAATAAAAATAAAGGAATTATTAACAGTTGTTTTTCCTTGATTTTGAAATTTCTAATCTGTTTTGCAAGCAACGAATAATGCCTTAGTTTGTATTAAGAAGTTGCTGTGCTAGCTTCATCCAAAATATTTCATCAACAGTTCTTTTATTCCATCAGTAACACGTAGATTTTTATAAAGGCCTGGTGTTGGTACCCAATGTCCTGCAGTTTAGGCCCAATATTGTTTTGAAGATAGGGGCAAATTTAGACTTTCCACATTAATATTTTATCTCACAAAGCACTAATACCAGTGGTAAAGGTATCTATGTTTATTTTCACAATCGATGAACGTTTTAAAAAGATTTCCCATGGATTAACCTAGATTTTCATCGTGAAGCATGACCAAGTCTGCCTCCTTTTTAGGCACACCATTTAGTTTCTTAGAGATGGAATACGAACTAAATAAGACTGGATACAGTATGGTTGTGCATCACAAGAAGTTAGCTTTGTTTATAACACGTTTGTTGGTATGTGGCATATAACTGCGCGGTCAATATTCAGCTGAAAAGTTAATCTATCAGTCAATGGCGAACTTTGTTGGGAAAATTTTGTCAGGTAAAGGCACTCCTCTTTTATGCCAAGAAATGAAGAAATGCTGATAAGGGGTTTTGTTGGAACGAGGGTTCCAAGGTCAGTTCTGGTCTGTGATTTATTAGTTATTGAAATTGAAATTCTATTTCTGAGACTGACAATTGTATTGAATCTAAATTTAAATGGCAAGTAAATCATGGAACAGATTGGAAGATGGAATTCTGGTTCCACGCAAAATCCCTACCAGCATTTGGCTAATTTTTTGGCCTAAATGATGAGTATTGTTACCAAACAAAATCTTCCCATCTAAGTGAACCTTCAACTGGTCTGATATTAGCATCTCAGTTTTGAATATCTACCTTTTCCTTTCATTGCACAGCCCACCAAGCGTGTTGCATTTTTGACTCACCGGGCAGATAGCTACAGCCGTTACCAAGGACCGAGATACAGGAGGGGCCAGGGGGCCATGGCCCCCTCAAAAATTTTCAGTGGTTGCTGCTGTATATCTGTTATTGTTTTATTATCTTAGTATTTCTGAAAATCAGATAAATACTCTGTGTTCTCATTTATGTCTCATTCAATTTGTTACCTGCCAATTAGTCCAGGAAATTCTTTTTCGGGTACTTCAAAGAACAAACTTGTCCTACGCCAGAAAAATGAGGTTATAACTGCAGTATCTTTTGACTAAACCAAGCTTTTTTGCTTTTTGGGGAATGAATGTTTACAATTTCCCGAGGGGCAATTCACTGATTTTTTTTCTCGTACACCTCCCTTGAAATCACACAAAAATAACATACAAAAATCACAAAATCACAAAAAAATCACACACAGAAAGCACCAAAAATCGCAAATCACTGAAAACTTACTGAAAAATCACACGAAAAACACTGAAAAGCACATAAATCGCAAAAAAGTCACAGAAAAAAATCATGTGATTTCAAAATCACAAAAATCACGGACGCTATTATGAGAAGTGATTTGCCCCTAGCAAATTCCATCCCAAAGTTAATTCATCTGTAAAGTCAATTTGCATCTGAAGAACAAAAATTAGTGTCGTTTAAAACCCACCTGAAGGGCTTGGTTACAGATTTTTCCGGGGGGAATGCTCACGGCCATTTTCTTCGCTTGCCACCCAATTTGCTCGTGGCCCCCTCAAGCAAAAAATTGTATCTCGGTCCTTGTCCCCTATCTTATTATCAAGGCTCTGGTACCCATGGTACTCGGTCCTTGGCTGTTACAGTACAATTACAGCTTAATGATTTGAGGTTACCACATTGTCCTAAATACTTGCCCTGTTAACGCTCAACTTCATACGACATTTATTGAGCACCTAAGCTTCACGTAACATTCCAGTTACGAAAACCGTTTCTCGTTGTTGACAGTAAAGAATGTTATGTCTGTAGACAAACAAGGTTTCAAAAACTGCTAGACATGAACTCTCAGTAAACAGCAGATCCTTTCCAGTAAAAAGAGCAATTCAAAATTGTTTCAATAGCAGAAACAGTGTCTGTTTTCCATCTCTCTCAGTTTCTCTGTAACCGATATCTGCACACCCACTCTTTCTTAAGTTTTCGTCTCTGTGTATATCACTAAGTAAAAATTTTCAGTCATATCAACATTTTGGAATACAACAGAGAAGAAGGCTAACCGAGATGAAATAGGCCAACAGAGCTACAGAGGATTAAGTATCTGTGTGGAGATTCTTCCTTGTTGTATTTAAAAGGCTCATTCAACGAGGCATTCCACCACATAAAGCGTTTTGGATATCTTTGTGGAAATCATGAGATTTAAAATGTTCATAAAGACATTTGGACACTTTCCTGCCGATGTTAACAAGACCCCTCGTTAAAAATTTGGTCGTCTGTCTCTGCTACTGGTCACATTGCGTTACATCCCTTTTAGCAAACTTCTCCCTAGGTAGGAGAGAGTTTACTACTACAATTCATACTACCACAATTTGGAAAAATGGTTATGAGCAGTGGTGGCCAGGGGGGCTAAATTAGACTACAGCCCCCCTGTGGGCAGCATCTAGCCCACTGTTGGAGGAAATTTGCCAAATGGTATATGAACACTGCATTTTTTAGCCATTTCAGTGCCTCTGTCGGAAGCTCCAGTCCCTCCAACGGAAGATTTCTGGTTCCAACCTAGGTATGAGTAGTGTTTCAAGCTGTTGAATCCTATTTTCAATGATAATACGATTTACGATAATACGATTTATGATAATACGAATAATCGTATTTTCAAGCTGTTGAATCGTATTTTCAATGATAAAAAGGATTTTTGAGTATTGCAAGCTCCCTCCAAAACCCCTATCAGTGTTGCTCAAGAATGATTCAAGAATGAAGCAACCGTAGACAACATTGATACGGAGGAGGGGGCATTGTGAGCCCCCGTGAAACCATAAATCCCTCAGTTGTCTTAAATTTTATCCAGGATTGTAGCTCAGTCGCAATAAAAGGAAATAAACTACTATGTTGCATTAAGTTTAAGTTGTATGGATAAGAAGTGTAGTTTAACTCAATACGATCTCATGTGACTGCCAAAACTTGAATATTTTCTCTGTGTTCCTCTGCCCTCAAGATTAAATCAGCCAATTTTGGCGAAAAGCAGAGACAATAGCCTGACTTTGTGGCGAAAAATGAGTATCATCGAAATCAACAAATATTCGAGAAAAAGCGAAAGCAATAGTTTTACATTTTGATGACAAATCAAGCCGAATTTTGCGAAAAATGCAAAGGCTAAGGCCTTACTTTTTGGTGGAATACGAGGATTCTTGGAATACAGAAATTTTCGCGAAAAAGCAAAGGCTAAAGCCTTACTTTTTGATGGAAAATGAGTATTCTCGGAATAAAGTGATTTTCGCGAAAAAAGCAAAGCTTATAGCCTTACTTTTTGATGGAATATAGGATTCTCAGAATAAAGTGATTTTCGTGAAAAAGCAAAGCCTATAGCCTTACTTTTTGATGGAATAGGAGGATTCTCGGAATAAAGTGATTTTTGCAAAAAAAGCAAAGCCTACAGCCTCAGTTTTTGATGGAATATGAGGATTCTCGCAATAAAGTGATTTTTGCGAAAAAAGCAAAGCCTATAGCCTTACTTTTTGATGGAACATAGGATTCTCAGAATAAAGTGATTTTCGCAAAAAAGCAAAGCCTATAGCCTTACTTTTTGATGGAATATGAGGATTCTCGCAATAAAGTGATTTTTGCGAAAAAGCAAAGCCTATAGCCTTGCTTTTTGATGGAATATGAGGATTCTCGCAATAAAGAGATTTTTGCGAAAAAGCAAAGCCTACAGCCTTACTTTTTGATGGAATATGAGGATTCTTGGAATAAAGTGATGTTCGTGAAAAAGCAAAGCCTATAGCCTTAGTTTTTGATGGAATATGAGGATTCTCGGAATAAAGTGATTTTTGCGAAAAAAGCAAAGCCTACAGCCTCAGTTTTTGATGGAATATGAGGATTCTCGCAATAAAGTGATTTTTGCGAAAAAAGCAAAGCCTATAGCCTTACTTTTTGATGGAATATGAGGATTCTCAAAATAGCGTGATTTTCGTGAAAAAGCAAAGCCTATAGCCTTACTTTTTGATGAAGTATGAGGATTCTCGGAATAAAGTGATTTTCGCAAAAAAGCAAAGCCTATAGCCTTACTTTTTGATGGAATATAAGGATTCTTGGAGTAAAGTGGTTTTCGTGAAAATGCAAAGCCTATAGCCTTACTTTTTGATGAAGTATGAGGATTCTCGGAATAAAGTGATTTTCGCAAAAAAGCAAAGCCTATAGCCTTACTTTTTGATGGAATATAAGGATTCTTGGAGTAAAGTGGTTTTCGTGAGAAAAGGAAAGCCTATAGCCTTAGTTTTTGATGGAATATGAGGATTCTCGGAATAAAGTGATTTTCGTGAAAAAAGTGAAGCCTATAGCCTTACTTTTTGATGGAATATGAGGATTCTCGCAATGAAGTGATTTTTGCGAAAAAGCAAAGCCTATAGCCTTACTTTTTGATGGAATATGAGGATTCTCGGAATAAACGGATTTTCGCGAAAAAGCAAAGGCTATAGCCTTGCTTTTTGATGGAATATGAGGATTCTTGGAATACAGAAATTTTCGCGAAAAAAGCGAAGCCTATAGCCTTACTTTTTGATGGAATATAAGAATTCTCGGAATAAAGTGATTTTCGTGAAAAAGCAAAGCCTGTAGCTTTACTTTTTGATGGAATATCAGGATTCTCGCAATAAAGTGATTTTTGCGAAAAAGCAAAGCCTGTAGCTTTACTTTTTGATGGAATATCAGGATTCTCGCAATAAAGTGATTTTTGCAAAAAAGGCAAAGCCTACAGCCTCAGTTTTTGATGGAATATGAGGATTCTCGCAATAAAGTGATTTTTGCGAAAAAAGCAAAGCCTATAGCCTTACTTTTTGATGGAACATAGGATTCTCAGAATAAAGTGATTTTCGCAAAAAAGCAAAGCCTATAGCCTTACTTTTTGATGGAATATGAGGATTCTCGCAATAAAGTGACTTTTGCGAAAAAGCAAAGCCTATAGCGTTGCTTTTTGATGGAATATGAGGATTCTCGCAATAAAGAGATTTTTGCGAAAAAGCAAAGCCTACAGCCTTACTTTTTGATGGAATATGAGGATTCGTGGAATAAAGTGATTTTCGTGAAAAAGCAAAGCCTATAGCCTTAGTTTTTGATGGAATATGAGGATTCTCGGAATAAAGTGATTTTTGCGAAAAAAGCAAAGCCTACAGCCTCAGTTTTTGATGGAATATGAGGATTCTCGCAATAAAGTGATTTTTGCGAAAAAAGCAAAGCCTTACTTTTTGATGGAATATGAGGATTCTCAAAATAGCGTGATTTTCGTGAAAAAGCAAAGCCTATAGCCTTACTTTTTGATGAAGTATGAGGATTCTCGGAATAAAGTGATTTTCGCAAAAAAGCAAAGCCTATAGCCTTACTTTTTGATGGAATATAAGGATTCTTGGAGTAAAGTGGTTTTCGTGAAAATGCAAAGCCTATAGCCTTACTTTTTGATGAAGTATGAGGATTCTCGGAATAAAGTGATTTTCGCAAAAAAGCAAAGCCTATAGCCTTACTTTTTGATGGAATATAAGGATTCTTGGAGTAAAGTGGTTTTCGTGAGAAAAGGAAAGCCTATAGCCTTACTTTTTGATGGAATATGAGGATTCTCGGAATAAAGTGATTTTCGTGAAAAAAGTGAAGCCTATAGCCTTACTTTTTGATGGAATATGAGGATTCTCGCAATGAAGTGATTTTTGCGAAAAAGCAAAGCCTATAGCCTTACTTTTTGATGGAATATGAGGATTCTCGGAATAAACGGATTTTCGCGAAAAAGCAAAGGCTATAGCCTTGCTTTCTGATGGAATATGAGGATTCTTGGAATACAGAAATTTTCGCGAAAAAAGCAAAGCCTATAGCCTTACTTTTTGATGGAATATAAGAATTCTCGGAATAAAGTGATTTTCGTGAAAAAGCAAAGCCTGTAGCTTTACTTTTTGATGGAATATCAGGATTCTCGCAATAAAGTGATTTTTGCGAAAAAGCAAAGCCTGTAGCTTTACTTTTTGATGGAATATCAGGATTCTCGCAATAAAGTGATTTTTGCGAAAAAGCAAAGCCTATAGCCTTACTTTTTGATGGAATAGGAGGATTCTCGGAATAAAGTGATTTTTGCGAAAAAGCAAAGCCTATAGCCTTACTTTTTGATGGAATAGGAGGATTCTCGAAATAAAGTGATTTTCGCAAAAAAGCAAAGCCTATAGCCTTACTTTTTGATGGAATATAAGGATTCTTGGAGTAAAGTGGTTTTCGTGAAAATGCAAAGCCTATAGCCTTACTTTTTGATGGAATATGAGGATTCTCGCAATAAAGTGACTTTTGCGAAAAAGCAAAGCCTATAGCCTTGCTTTTTGATGGAATATGAGGATTCTCGCAATAAAGAGATTTTTGCGAAAAAGCAAAGCCTACAGCCTTACTTTTTGATGGAATATGAGGATTCGTGGAATAAAGTGATTTTCGTGAAAAAGCAAAGCCTATAGCCTTAGTTTCTGATGGAATATGAGGATTCTTGGAATACAGAAATTTTCGCGAAAAAAGCAAAGCCTATAGCCTTACTTTTTGATGGAATATAAGAATTCTCGGAATAAAGTGATTTTCGTGAAAAAGCAAAGCCTGTAGCTTTACTTTTTGATGGAATATCAGGATTCTCGCAATAAAGTGATTTTTGCGAAAAAGCAAAGCCTGTAGCTTTACTTTTTGATGGAATATCAGGATTCTCGCAATAAAGTGATTTTTGCGAAAAAGCAAAGCCTATAGCCTTACTTTTTGATGGAATAGGAGGATTCTCGGAATAAAGTGATTTTTGCGAAAAAGCAAAGCCTATAGCCTTACTTTTTGATGGAATAGGAGGATTCTCGAAATAAAGTGATTTTCGCAAAAAAGCAAAGCCTATAGCCTTACTTTTTGATGGAATATAAGAATTCTCGGAATAAAGTGATTTTCGTGAAAAAGCAAAGCCTGTAGCTTTACTTTTTGATGGAATATCAGGATTCTCGCAATAAAGTGATTTTTGCGAAAAAGCAAAGCCTGTAGCTTTACTTTTTGATGGAATATCAGGATTCTCGCAATAAAGTGATTTTTGCGAAAAAGCAAAGCCTATAGCCTTACTTTTTGATGGAATAGGAGGATTCTCGGAATAAAGTGATTTTTGCGAAAAAGCAAAGCCTATAGCCTTACTTTTTGATGGAATAGGAGGATTCTCGAAATAAAGTGATTTTCGCAAAAAAGCAAAGCCTATAGCCTTACTTTTTGATGGAATATGAGGATTCTCGCAATAAAGTGATTTTTGCGAAAAAGCAAAGCCTATAGCCTTGCTTTTTGATGGAATATGAGGGTTCTCGCAATAAAGAGATTTTTGCGAAAAAGCAAAGCCTATAGCCTTACTTTTTGATGGAATATGAGGATTCTTGGAATAAAGTGATTTTCGTGAAAAAAGCAAAGCCTATAGCCTTACTTTTTGATGGAATATGAGGATTCTCGCAATAAAGAGATTTTTGCGAAAAAGCAAAGCCTATAGCTTTACTTTTTGATGGAATATCAGGATTCTTGGAATAAAGTGATTTTCGTGAAAAAAGCAAAGCCTATAGCCTTACTTTTTGATGGAATAGGAGGATTCTCGGAATAAAGTGATTTTTGCGAAAAAGCAAAGCCTATAGCCTTACTTGTTGATGGAATAGGAGGATTCTCGAAATAAAGTGATTTTCAAGAAAAAGCAAAGCCTATAGCCTTACTTTTTGATGGAATATGAGGATTCTCGCAATAAAGTGATTTTTGCGAAAAAGCAAAGCCTATAGCCTTGCTTTTTGATGGAATATGAGGATTCTCGCAATAAAGAGATTTTTGCGAAAAAGCAAAGCCTACAGCCTTACTTTTTGATGGAATATGAGGATTCTTGGAATAAAGTGATTTTCGTGAAAAAAGCAAAGCCTATAGCCTTACTTTTTGATGGATTATGAGGATTCTCGCAATAAAGTGATTTTTGCGAAAAAGCAAAGCCTATAGCCTTACTTTTTGATGGAATATGAGGATTCTTGGAATAAAGTGATTTTCGTGAAAAAAGCAAAGCCTATAGCCTTACTTTTTGATGGAATATGAGGATTCTCGGAATAAAGTGATTTTTGCGAAAAAGCAAAGCCTACAGCCTTACTTTTTGATGGAATATGAGGATTCTTGGAATACAATAATTTTTGTGAAAAAAGTAAAGCCTGTAGCCTTACTTTTTGATGGAATATGAGGATTCTCGCAATAAAGTGATTTTTGCGAAAAAGCAAAGCCTACAGCCTTACTTTTTGATGGAATATGGGGATTCTCAAAAAAGCGTGATTTTTGCGAAAAAGCAGAGCCTATAGCCTTACTTTTTGATGGAATATAAGGATTCTCGCAATAAAGTGATTTTCGTGAAAAAGCAGAGCCTATAGCCTTACTTTTTGATGGAATATAAGGATTCTTGCAATAAAGTGATTTTCGTGAAAAAGCAAAGCCTATAGCCTTACTTTTTGATGGAATATGAGGATTCTCGCAATAAAGTGATTTTCGTGAAAAAAGCAAAGGCTAAAGCCTTACTTTTTGATGGAGTATAAGGATTCTCAGAATAGCGCGATTTTTTGCGAAAAAGCAAAGGCTATAGCCTTAGTTTTTAATGAGAAATGAGTACTCTAAAAGGAGTTAATCTTGGCAAAAAAGCAAAGGCAATAACCTTAGCTAAATATATCCACGGTTTGAAAAATCTTCATAAGAGATTGGGATTGTTAATTGTAAATTATGAATAAATTGTCAACGAAGTTGTCATTTTTGAAATCGGTTTTATAGTTTGCAGTACGATTTTCCAAACAGTGGTTAAAGTTTTCTAACTCACCCGCTATAATCGCAATTATTTTCAGAAAAGGCCAGGAAAAAATCCCAATTTCTATTCATTATGAAATATCCAACATTTCAATGCTATCTACAATAAATTGTGTACAAATAAGAATAAATTAATAGTTTCTAAATTATTAAAAATGTGTTAACTGCATGTGAATTTTCAACCCAATAAATTAGTGAATAACTATGTGATAGATTGCTCTGCAAACCTTTTTTTTATAAATTAAAGTACATCTGCTTGCACGATAAACTTATTTTACTAATTTACAAGGTGACTTCATAATCGTTTGCAAATTGTTTGTAACTACAGAGACAGACTTTTCGAAAAATTTCTCAAAATTTGCTGATATTTTCTATTACGAAACGTCCAGCAAACTGAATACATTCCAGCTGATTTTGATAGGAGAGCAAAATTGACTTCCGTAACATAAATTCATTTCAAGGACATTCTTGATATTTGCCATTTTTATTCTCCATAGGATTGTCATGTTTGCTGCCCTTGTGTTAAAACAATAATTAATCATCCATGGTAGATATCTAGATATATCCTTCTTCTTTCAATATACGCTCATGTTTGCTCTTAAAAACCATTTCTGGAATGCACAACAAGCAAGATTGCTACCTGGTTTTCAGAGAAACTTTGTGCCTTCGTTTGTTTTGAATTTCTGCTTGAGGGAATTTCTTTTGTCTGCAATCACAAATCTCTTTGAATGTAGGTGTTAGTGAAAGCAATTGCTGCAATTGTCTTACAAAATCTGTCCTTGTTGATTTCACGAGGATTTTCTCATGAAAGTCCCTTTGAGGGCCTGTTCATATGGAGGCGAGCCAGCTCGCTTACCGGGCTGGAGCTCTTTGCCGAGATCTCACCTCATCCCGAATTCCAATACAAAACTTGATTTCTGTTCATATGAGCAAGCGGGCTGGCCCGCTTAGCGAGATCTCACTGGTGTAGTGGCGAGATCTCGGTAGACGGGATGAAAATTTCCCCATATGAAAACTCCATCCCGGCTACCGAGACGAAAATGTCGCTATTGCTCATGCGCGGCGTCTCTAAACAATGGGCCCGTGTCTCATTTTTGACACGTGTCAAATTTCTGTCTCCGCAAGCGGGCTGGAAATTCTCCATATGAACACAAGATGAAAACTGTCTCGCCTACCGGGCCAGCCCGGTAAGCGGGCTGGCTCGCCTCCATTTGAAAACGTGTTAATATTACCAGCGAATTCCCCTGATATCTTTAACTTACTTTAGCAATGACTTTAACACACTTTAGCAAGTACCATCCTCTTGGAAAGATGGACAAGTTTCCCCCGTGGGGATTCCACCCCCTAACTTATTCGAGGGATTCCGTTCTCGCAAGAGAACAAAATACATGAATAAATGCTCGAATAAATGTAAGTGTCATCATCGTTAGGAAGGAAAACCAAGAAAATTTGTTCATCGTTTTCACTCATGTTCGCAGGTTTTAGAAAGTTGCTCTCCATAGACAATCTCTAAAATCTACAGTAAGATGACTGATTAAAGGCCGGTGAATTGCTGAACCGAAAGGAGCATATTGGCAATAAACAAGAAAGTTTCTGAAAGTTACAATGTTATTGCTACGACAGTTAAGGAGCAGTACTTTTTCAAACACAGGGCTTTTTTTACTCACCCGGCATAGATTCATTTCTACATTCCGAATTTACTGATGAAGTTATGGGCGATGCAAGCAGCCACACCCAGATCCATTGTAGCAGCTCGCTTGATAATGACTAACACTGTCATTGCATGGGCATGGATATAAATGTCTATTTGGCCTTGATAAATGATCTAAACTATGCCGTCTTTCATACTGACTTGACGTGAATCTCCTTTGCTCTGAAGTTGTGCACATCTGACAGCATTCTGTATTCGGCTGTAAGAATTTACGATACTCTGCAAGTGACTGTCGCTCATGTTCAAATTCAGCCTGTTGGATAATATCTTTCACGTATTTTTTCAGTTTATATCGGTGATTTTGAAACCATATTTTGATTTGATTTGGTGATAAATGTATCCTTCGCGCTAGCAATTCGCGCTCTGGGGATGATAGATAAGGTTGATAACGAAATGCTCGCTCTAGTTCCCATGTTTGTTGCCGAGTGAACAGGATACGTCGCTTCTTGCCAAATTGATCGAGTTCTGCTTCTTGTTCTGCAATTTGATGGCTGCTCTGAGCTTTCGCTTCACTTGCTGCAAGGAAAGAAAAGTATGCATAAAATTCATGCCCCAAATTTGGAGCCTGAAAAGTCGCTAAAGTATAAGAACTCACAAAGAAGAAACTATTTTTCAAAACAGCCTGCTTAGTTTAACCCATCAAAGTTTCCTTTCACCGATCTTGCAGATCTTTCGATTTCTTCACGAGAAGTGTCCTTTGACACTGATAGTATTTTTGTCTTTTAAATTTCAAGGACTTTCAACAACAGTGGAATATTCCTGTCAAGAAGCTTCTCCTGCAGACATTCACTATTTCTTGAATCGCTATAGAACATCAAAGTAATAATGTTTTGGAGAGTGGTCAAACCAAAGAGAACGTAACTCTGTCGCTTAAAGGCTTGCTTTAGTAAAATCCAATCCCTTTGATAAAAATTTGATCAACTGAAAATTCAACACTTTATACCGTTACATATTTTCAGAAGAAGTTTACAAGGCCGTGGAACAGCTTTAATTAAAGAGTCATATCTTCATCAAGAAGTTGATGGTTCGCTGGGAATGAACAAAATGAAGAGTCTTCAGTAGCTTGTGAGAGACTGATGAGACAGCAAAATCTTCAGCAAAACTTCTTAGCGTAAAATGATATCTATCACTGAAAGAAAAGCCTGGTTTCCATGCAATCGCAAGAATCACAAATGACGCAAGAATCGCTGTACCCTGGTTACCAGACTCTCTCTAACAAAGAGTCTGGTACCCAGGGTAGAATCGCTGAAAATTGCAACTTGCGATCTTTGCGCTCCTTGCGTCCTAATGGAAACTACTTTAAAAAATCCTTGCAACGCTTGCGACCCTTGCGGTTGAGATAGAAAAATTTGTCTCTGCGATTCATGTGATCCTTCATCAGTCTTTTTTCAGTTGGAGACCGTTTTGTCGCAAGGACCGCAAGAATCGCCAGGATGGCATTATTATTATTAACTCTTTCATTTAAAGTTGGTACATATAAGATTGAAGTGAAGACGCAATTTACAATAAAAAGCCTAAATTGGGATAAAATATTTTACATAATCTGCAGTTGCAGACATGGCATTTATGGGCTTTGATAACCCTTTTGAAAATTTGAAGGGAATCCGAGTTTTTCAGCTCTGCTGGTAGTGTCTCCCATACCTTTTCCCCCATAAATCAGACTGTATCGATTCAGATCGATTCAGAACGGCAAGTCATAATTTTCAGTGATCTTTTGCGTCACTTGTGATCCTTCTCTGGCAAGAGTGAATTTGTTAAACAAGAGATTCAGCTCTCTAAATGGACAAAGCAGTTTTGCTTTTCTGAAGAGTAAATTTCACACCTCTGAGCGCACTCAACCAAGTCAGAATAAACAGAGAGCAAATGTGGTTGGCTGCACTGAAGATAGTTTTATATTTAAAAAGGTCAATTGCAAATTCTACGAGAAAGGTTAAACATTTTGGGATTTTGAGAAAGTTTTCCTTTCGCACTAGCGTAAAAGTTAAGCCTTACTTCTATCGAGCCGCATTTCCATTCGGGCGGAAATTCTCGCAAGCATGTTGCTTGAAACTGAAAAGAAAGTGACGGCTGAGCGACCTTTAATGTGTAAATTTTCGCTCGCTCGCAAAATGCCACTGTGTGCAAAGAAGGCCTCGGGAAAGCTTTCAAAGTGCGACGGAAAAACGCGTCAAATTTATGTTTGCGTCGATATGAGAATTTTTCAGCTTTTAGCGTTGATACCGATCAAAAACATCCTTAAATAAATGGCTTTGGTACTCGATGGGCGTGGCTGTATCACATAAAAAATCAGTAAAAAGATAGCGATTCCATCTTAAGGTATGTTGGTTGACATATCTTCGGCTATGTTATGGTTTTGAGTGTAAAAGATAGGAGTGTCTTGTTGTTTTAGAATCACAATGCTACACTTATTGACACTCAAATAGGCACGCGTTCCCAGCCTTGCTTTATAGAGATGCCGCAGGTTATCCCATTCTCAGCGAACTGCCAGGCAGGTTTTTGCATTCTTATGTTCTCAATATTATAGAAGTAACTGCGTAAAAAGAAAGCTTGTTTCCTATGAAAAAATAAACAACTGTCTCATTTAAATATTCTCCAGCCAAATACTGAAACTGTCGGCGAATGTCTAGGAAAGGAATTTGCTGCATGAATTGCAATGTCTGGGGCATGGAGACTTGGGATGGAGGTCCGGTAGTTTTATTGAGATCATAAAAGAGCAGATTTTGAAGAACGGCAAAGCTCCTTAATAAATACAGCCGAAATATCTCTGACAAAGACAAGCTTAGAATTAGAATATCATGTAGCATTGCTGCCTTACAGTAAACATTGCTCGATTAGTATCAAAGTTGATGCGTTGGGTTTCTTGCTTCGGGTGGCAACGTGGCATAGGCGGGGCTCAACCGGATTGGACAGGGGTCACCAACTGTAAGTAAGTTAAAGCGCTAGAGGCAAGAACATGCGGATGGGATGTGCTTGCGGCGGTCAAATCTGACTTCCAGCCTTGCTTCAATTTCTCTTTCTCCTTCTCTCTCTAAGTTATCCATAAACATGAGCCTTCGATCCGTGAAATGACACCCTTATCTTCTCATTTCATGTAACAGCGTTAAAAGTATTTCTAGAAAGAAATTTATCTGGACCATATGGAGATAAGATTTTGATTAAATACTAGGGCCCGGTTAAGAGTTTTTGGGCTAAAATTTTCAGTATACAGAATTCTACTCGTATGCTTCCTATAATGTAGGCTATTCTTTTCAATTTCAGCGTGGCAAAACTTGCTAACGGTTCAGAGTGTATTTTAGAACGGGTAGCATTAATTCTTCGTCGCTGTTTACTTTATTTCTGTATTTCCAATCTAAAATCTAGGCAGTGGATCCTTGTTTCAATATTTTCTAACTATAATGTGGAAGAGAGAATGAGATCTTTCGCAAGTAGCCATAGTAACACAAATTTAGTGGGGACGCTTGTCTATTGAACTTTTCAGTTGCTTTTGAGGATCTTTCAGATGAAGGATACCATATTTGTTTCGAGGAGAATCAATTTTACCTTAATATTAAAGCCATGATAAAGTTTTTAACTAGACAGTGACCCTCCAATTCCGAAATTAGGTAAAAGAAAGACATCGTGGCGAAATTCAAATTCTAACGCATAGGCATTTTGCTATCTGAGACTATCGGAGCCAATGAATTGATCAGAAGTCAATTGAAACAAGCGTTGCTTGTGTACACACACTTCCTCTGTGTGGATACTTTTCTTGAGCTTGATGCCCTTTGATTGCTGATGTTCGCCATGAAGTGTAGGTATGGGCGTTAACCATATCAGCGTTGACCTGGTCAACCTCGTTCTTACATTCATCAGCGCAAAATATTGTTTTACATTTTTCTATGATAAAGACATTCGTTGTTGACAATCAAATGGTTCCTGGGTAACAAAATATGGGCTCCTTTACGAAAAGATTTAATATTGAAAGACAGGGTCACATCTCTACAACCTTGCTCACAGAAAGAGGCCTTCAAACTTTAGCGACAAGTTCGTCTAATGATAGCTATAAGAGCAACAAATTGATTTGGAGCTTGATTAATTTAGAGAGGCAAGTTTCTACCTCCTCTTACAGCTTGTTTGTTGAGAGATGAAGAAAAGGAGAATGCAGAAAGTAGTTTATGTGACAACAGCTTTCGGCTTTCTTCTTTTTTTCCGCATTAAGGATTGGTTTTGACTTGTGGCAGTAATCAAGAAACCAATAAGATAATCACATGTAAAGATGCCTAGCACTTGTTGGTAAGTCATAAATTCTTCAAAGCTGCCACGGGAGAGAACAGTTGAACGGTAATACTGTACGTACGCATATGTCTGAATGAACAATGTTTCGCATAGACTAAGGAGCGGCTTGAGTGTATTTCTATGCAGTGCAACACAAACAAATGCCAACGTACAGTGGCCTCCTCATACAGTCAATGCCCAGCTGACCTTCCAGATTAAACGAAAACCTTTGATCTGAAAGAATAAGTGAAAGTAAACAAGAGTTTACGTAGAAATCAGAAAAATACCTTGTTCAGAGTTTCTGAGACTTTTATATCCATGTTGAATGCTTTGGTCTTTGGCAATCGTGTCTTTCGAAGTTGTATTAACTGCTTTTCTTTCGTTGATCGTGTCCCCTAAAATATCCTTGATGAAAAAAGACATGGCGGTTCCACTGGCTTAGTTAATTGCATAAATCATAATGGCCGTTTTGCATATGTATCCAGCATTAATGAACCCTTTGCTCCTTACCATATCAATATACAGCGCACTGAATTATGAACGGGGGTACACTTGTCCTGCGAATGCGGAGGAGCATAACAATGGTGGTAGATTCATCGCATGTGTTGACACGACTTCAAGCAAGAAGATGACAGTCAAGAGCAAACTAAGGTGTTCATTTCGCTTCAGAAGATGGACCACAACGATGAATGAATATTTGCCTTAAATTTCCAGCGATTTTTGAACTTGAATCTCACAGGTTTACGTGCGAAGGATGACCTTCCGGAATGCTCCCTGAAATAGATTATCTGCAGCTAGAAGACTGTATGTGATGTTATTAACACATTTATAGTCAGGAGGATGGAAGAAAACTTAAAAAATCCTATTCCTGCTTGGTATTATATTAGGGCTGCTGTCTTCTTGAGTAGACATAGGAGGGTATGTGGCTGAGTGAGGCTAGTTGAAGGCCAAAAAGGACTAATGGATACTCTTGTATTTCTGCTCTTATTCCTGATAAGCGTCAAATATGTTGCCGAGGGCATTGACTCTATGTAAGATAGATCAAAACTGGTGAATTTCATGCGAAATGTTCAAACATTACTAATTGCTATCTTTGCAGTCGAATACAAAACCAAAAATCAATCAGAATAAATTATGTGGTGTGCCCATTTTGAATGACGGGTTATCGAGTTGTCGGACATCAGCTCATATAAAAATGGTGTGATTCTGACTGCATGAAATTTTCAAATTTCAGCGCAAAGTATTCCAACTATCATCTCCTGGCATCGAACTTGAAAACAAATGAATTGAAGTTTTAAGGTGGGACACAAAAAGTAGCAACGCCTTGTTGTCTAGTTGAATCAAACAAGAACTTTCTCATTCAAGCCTTTCAAAGATGTTCTGTTTTCAACCGAAAACAAAAGAAATTTGATTTGCAACTTTCCGAACCTTGAAAATCTTAAATTCTAATAAATCTAGACATGTTTCTTTTTAACTAATTCGATACATGATAAGTGCAAGGTCCCCCCGTCTTTAAGAAATCCACCGGACAAATAAACATGATTTCTGCTCATCTTAAGCATGTCTTAAGGCATTGTCCAGCTCTGTTACGATTTTGCTTGACTCGCACAGTCAAAGTGCGCAGCGAATTAAGCGCCAATGAGGGAGGCCGTGCTTTACCTAAAGAGCCCTTTATTTTAAGGATAATACTTTACAAAAGCACCACTCATGTTCTACTTAGTTAAGCTTAATTCAGTCAAGCTAATTCTTCAACTTCATTTCATTTCGATACAGCATTTCATAAACCGTTGGCGTATCTTACATCTTAAGCTTAATCAGCGATTTGTAGGGGATTTACTTCACAGGGTGCATGCCTCTGCGGAGGCTTTAAGGATGTTCTCTAGCGCCAAAATAGATGCTCCGAGTCTGGACTGGCTTGAATCTTCCCTTACACTTCAAATAGATCTCCAGCAAAAAATTTTTTGCCTCCTGAGATAGTCGTTGTCTTTATTACAGTATGCAAACACCCGTTTAAAGGCACACTGTCGTGGCGCTGATTGGCTAAACAAGACAATGAAGAAGAAAAGAATTACGCAAGGTTCAGTAATTTCGCTGTACAGTGAAATTCACGAAGACCATAATGATTTGATTCCCTTTATTCTCGAAACAAAGTATGATCCAAGAGCATAAAGGCTTGGTAATTACTCAAAAGCCAGAGCTTCGTTTTTATTTCAACATCACAACTAGCCAATCACAACCACGACAGTTTGCCTTTAACAGAAGCTACAATTTTGCAAGTAAGCCTGGACCCTTGTACAATGAATAAAATGGATTGTTTCTGATAAAATGAAGCTTAAATATGGAAATGTCCGGCCTGGAAGCTCTTGATCCATAAAGTTCTTGTTTTGCAAGTAGGACTTTGCGCTTCCGAGGCATCATTCCATTCACAAAAACAGGACGAGGTTCTAAAACAATTCATGGGTAACCAATGGAAACAAGTCTTTCGCGTAGCTGACAAATCATCTAAAAGTTCCCAGATAAACGCCTCAAAGCAGCAAAATGGGGGACAAATGGGAATGTTAGGATCATTGCCAGGACTAGATTTATCTCACTCGAAAGGGCAATTTTGCTTTTTGTATTTAGTAGGCTTGTCAGGATTTCTAGCTACTGAAAGCTAATTTAGGCCCACTGTGCATGCAGCATCCAGGCATAGGACCCCTAGGTTAACGTCCCTTCCGAAGGATGACGAGGTGAGTTGTGAGGTCAGGCCTGCGAGGTCACCCATCCGGAGTCTGACCTCACTCGACCGAGCTTAGCTTAAGTCACCTGACACGAACTGTTTAATCTACTCGGCCACTCACCCCGTACCTTAGTTCGTAACGTAGTTTCTTACTTGATTTCAAATTGGACCGAAAAGTTTTCTGATACGTTTGGCATGGGTGAAGGGGATATCTTTGGAAGCGATAAAGGAAAATATACCGATGTACTACCCATTGGGATCTTCCAACAACCGGCCCACATATCTGTACCGGTATGTAGGTCCTTCCGGAGAAGTCCGGCAAAACAGTTCCCTTAGGAAAATACGACTCACATAGCCTTCCTGATCCAAATTGTGGTGTGCTTGAAAAGGCATTGGTGTTAGCGAATAAATGGCTGGTTCTTACAATTGCCTTGTATAAGACTCACCGGATCTGGTCGGCAACGCCATTCCGTTCTGGTTTCATCGCCTCATAAGATTCAAGTAACTCAACCCTGTTCCATAGACGTGTCGTTGAGAAAGAATTTCCAGTGTAAAAACGACCTGGTATGCCGGGTCTTAAAATCGTTCTCGCGTACAGATATTACCGGATCAAGTTGGAAACGTTTGTCCATATCGGCTTGCAAAACCTAACCCTGTACTATAGTAGTGTGTTTGAGAAAGAGGCTTTCCTGTATATTCTTCATAGATATTGTTAAGCTCAGCAAGGCTTACGAGGTCAAAGCGAGCGTTGAGAGTGTATAAACTAAAACTCAGTACGCATGCTAAATGATTATCGACGCATGTCTTTAGCCCTACAAAGCTTGGTATATTTATTAAAACAGAGACAATCAATTTTTTATTTACGCAAAATATTGAAGAACTGTGAAGTAGCTTACAGGTCTTTTCAAAAAGAAAATATACAAATGAAAGGTCTTATAATTACCTAGAGTGTAGCTTATTACGCGATGAGTCTGATATCTCTTTACATTGTTCCTCTCTCTCATACAATGCCCGTCTTCACATCAAAACAGCTGCAATGTGATCCCCTGTGCTCATATTGTCGTATGAATTGATACTAACAGTCTGACAGCAACAAACCATGCTTCGAATACGCAAAGATATCCCTCCACCCTATATTAAAACAAAATTCTTTCAAGTAAACAGAACACACCAAGATATGAAATAACACCATATTGCTATATGTCTTCAACTGTGTTGGAAAACTAACAACGGACATATTCATAGTTAGACGGATTTTGATGCTGCACAAAAAGGGGCTGCGTTATCCTTGAGACATCCGTTCATCCACGTGAACTTTATCAAACAAAATTCTTTCAAGAAAACAGAACACACCGAGTTATGAAATAACACCATATTGCTATATGTCTTCAAATTTGTTTGGAAAAACTAACGAAGGACATATTCATAGTTTGACGGATTTTGATGCTGCACAAAAAGGGGCTGCGTTATCCTTGAGACATCCGTTCATCCACGTGAACTTTATCAAACAAAATTCTTTCAAGAAAACAGAACACACCGAGTTATGAAATAACACCATATTGCTATATGTCTTCAAATTTGTTTGGAAAAACTAACGAAGGACATATTCATAGTTTGACGGATTTTGATGCTGCACAAAAAGGGGCTGCGTTATCCTTGAGACATCCGTTCATCCACGTGAACTTTATCAAACAAAATTCTTTCAAGAAAACAGAACACACCGAGTTATGAAATAACACCATATTGCTATATGTCTTCAAATTTGTTTGGAAAAACTAACGAAGGACATATTCATAGTTTGACGGATTTTGACGCGGTACAAATAAGGACAGCGTTATCCCAGAGACATCCTGTCATTCGTGTGAATTTTGCCGAAACAAAGTTCTTCAAGCAAACAGAACACAACGAGATATGAAATAACACCATATTGCGATTTGTTTTCAACTGTGTTTGGAAAAACTAACAACGGACATATTCATAGTTTGACAGATTTTGACGCGGTCCAAATAAGGACAGCGTTATCCCTGAGATATCCTTTCACTCGTGTGAATTTTACCGAAACAAAGTTCTTTCAAGCAGACAGAACACAGCGAGATTTGAAACAAAACAAAATAGCAAAACTGTGCTCCAAAACTCCTCACAAGGAAGGCCCCATTTACACGATACCGTTTTCCTTTCATATCGGATTGGTTTCATGCCACTTTCAGAGCGATTTCATTTGAAAACGCGAAAACGGTATGCAGCATATCGGATTGGTGCGTTCTCGTGTAAACAGGAGGCCATTCCGATATGGAATGAAAACGGTATCGTGTTAACAGAAGGCCAATCCGATATGAAACCAATCCGATATGAAATGAAAACGGTATCGTGAACCCTGCCTTTTGCATGAAAAGACACTGAACATCTCCCTCTAGACCTCTAGGGCGGTATCCGCAGAAAGCGACACCGGTTCGAATCGTGAGCTAACTTGCATAAAAATACGGGGAAGAGGGGTAATCCAACTTTTGCCAAAAGCACTAGTTTTTAGAAAATTCTGCCAGTTTTAAGAACTCAGCTCAACATAGATGCTAATACCTGGGGGGAATGGGGGTCAAACTATCGGGCAAGACATATTGGCATGTCCCTCATTTTGCGGCGAACTCAAGAACAATCAGCCAATGAATGAGAAATGATCACACCAAGAAATCTTCTTTCCTGGTCAGTCAATTATCTGATCGTTTCCAATCAATTGTTCGTCTTTTGTTCCCTTCACAAAGTCAAACCTAGGTATCTTGCGTCTATCGAAAATGACTTCGGTACTTGCCACGCATTTCTCCTCTCTGTCGGTTTTATCAAATGTTTTGTTCAGTAAATGGGAATGCAAGCATACAAAAGTGGCTCAAGCAACTTGCGGTCAAATTCTAGCCCGTCAGATAACAGAATTCCAGTTGATGGTGATCAGTTGCCCAAATATGGTGCGGCATGTTTTAATGGCCTATTGTTTTTGTAAGGCTGTTTTTGTCAAAGTCTTATATAAGTTAAGATTCCCTTTGAAGAAGAAAAATCTTTAAAAGAAGTATAAAGACTAGCATGCTTTGCGTGAGATTTGGTGCACAGCTTCCAGAGCAACCGACTCTACGAAATTCACAAAACCAAAACAAACGACGGCAAAGGCTGCTGGTCTTTGTACTCCCTTTAAGAACGATAGCATAAATGGTTGCTTTATCTTTACTTGGGAACTGTTGGCTTGAATGAAATATGAATGAATGAATGAATGAATGAATGAATGAATGAATGAATGAATGAATGAATGAATGAATGGCAACACTATAAACTCCTTTAAGAACTGCGGAGAAAGTTTGGATTAGGGGTGGCGCCAGAAATCTTCCGACAGGGGGCCAGAGCATTCAACAGGGGGTTAAAATGGCTAAAAAAATGCAGTTTCTGTACGTATTTTGCAGAACTTCCTCCGTCAAGAACCCAGAACTTCCTCCGACGGCTGTGACATTGTGACATTGCTGGAGAACAATAGAAGTGCTGTTTTGCAGCAACTATTCATTGTGCTTTTTCTCTGCCATAAATCAGCAACCACTTGTCAGATTGACTCAAGAGGGTCTCAAATTCTAAGTTGAAGCGTGACCTATGCAACTGTATAAAAACTAAGACAATTGAAGCAACAGCTCCTTCCCAATAGTCAGACAAACGAGGAACAATTTTTTGGGACACTCTGCGTAGTTTGGTGACATCTAGCATGATATAAAGACATCGTTTTGAAATTTTGAAATCGTTGATAGGACGTATAACGGTGCTCAAGTCATCTTTGACAATGGCATGTTTGCTGCAAGAAAGTTGCGATATAAGTAGCAGATAAAATTGGTATCATTTCCCAAACCCTACAGATTCGATTAGCTTAGTTACTGAGGTAGTTCCCCTTAATAGAAATTCTCTAGTTTCATATCTTTCTTTACTTTATGCGAGAGTGTCCCAGAAAAATTGTGCCCCGTTTGAGTGGCTACTGTGGAAGAGCTGTAGATTCAATTATCTCGGTTTTTACGAAGTTGGATAGGTCAGGCTTCAACTTAGAGTTCGAGACCTTTTCTGGTCAATCTGACACGTGGTTGCCGATTTATGGTAGAGGGAAGGCAAAATTAGCAGTTACTTCAAAAACAGCACTTCTATTGTTCTCCGGCAATTTTAAAGATATAAATAAAGTAAGTTTTCAAAGAAAGGGTTCTGGCATCGAATAAAAATTTTCAGTGAATTTCTTAAAAGGTAGAAGGTGCTCTCTAATGAATAGACAACACTGTTAACTCTTTAAAAAAATAGACCTTTTAGCTATTCTCACAACGAATGTGGATCGAACGATATTTCATCCCAATTTGTAGAATTTTCGAATGAGCACAATTGCAATCGAAGCTCTAACGCCACTCTATCGAGCCTCGCGTATAAAATTGTATAAAAATATCGCTCGATCCAGGCTCTTTTGTAGAATAGCTAAAAGGTCTATTAGCAAAAATTGTGCCCTTCTTTCAAAGGAACCCTTCTTTGAAAACTTACCAAATTTTGACATTGCTGCAGAACAACAGAAGTGCTGTTTTTGAAGCAACCATTCATCGTGCCTTTCCTCTAAAACAAATCAGCAACCAAATGTCAGATTGACTCAAACAAGGTCTCAAACTCTAAGTTGAAGCGTGACCTATACAACAGTGCAATAACTAAGACAATTGAAGCTACAGCTCCTTCCCAGCTCCCATACAAAAGAGGAACAATTTTTTGGGACACCAAGGATAGTGTGGTGACATCTGGCATGATTTAAAGACATCATTTTGAAATTTTGAAATCGTTGATAGGACGTAAAACGGCGCTCAAGTCATCTTTGACAATGGCATGTTTTCTGCAAGAAAGTTGGGATATAAGTAGCAGATAAAATTGGTACCATTTCCCAAACCCTTTCTTAAAAATTACCCTTTACACAAATTCTCTTGTTTCATATATGTCTTCACTTTGTGTATATTGTGTTTCCTCCTCTCCTTTAACTCTTTTCAGTTGCAACCCTGCTAATCATTTTAATCCTATTAAAAGTATGAGTATTTGCATGTGCTAATGAAATTTAAAATCAATGAAACTTCACTGTACTGAATTCCTTCTGACTCATCCGTTAAGACTTTCTGCCAACAATTCACTTCATTCAAACTCAAGATTTTCTCATGATAAAAAAATTTACCAGACCTGCTGCGAATCAGTAAATTGATCTGCTTAAAGCATAATACACATTTAATAACAGTGAGATCCTCTTCGGTATAACAGAACGCTTTATTATGCTTTTCACTGGGTTGAATCTTAAGAATCTTAGGGTCCTATGGTGGATTTATCATATGGTATCTTTGTATCAAGGACCAATTGTTCAACAAGTACAATAGTAATCTCCGCTGCAAAGCAGGAAGTATATTTGATTGACAGCAATTCCCAGGAGGCGCTGTGATTGGATACTCTTAAGAGGGCATGCATCAACTGAGTACTGGCAGGATTCAAAGTGCTTGAAACGATACACATACCACAGTAGGTCATATGCCGTTGTCCGGCATCCTATGCGCAGTTTAGTAAATATTTCAACTGTGCTTTGATGCTGTGGAACATATGATATCTTTGATTTCAGTTGGATCGCATCCTTAGGTATCAAATAAGATTGAGTAATAATCATTGGCTAGCAACAGCTAAAATGTATAGCGGATTAACGACCATCATGGACGATTTTCTAAAAAAAGTCCAAATATATCTATTCTGTAAGTTTACCTCAAGGAAGTAGTGAATCCGGTCGACTTTGCAACTTTGAATTGGTCAAGGAATGTCAGTTTCAAGAATAAGTCAGGGGTTGGTATAATTGTTATGAAATAAAAGATCACACTCATTATGAATGGTGTGTAGCAATTTTTCCCAACTTATTCAATCTGCGAAATGAGCGATGTGACGTCATTTACGTACAAGGTTATAGCCTTCGACCTAACCTCTAACCCCTGGCTAGCCTCCTCATTGCGTATTCTAACCAAATGGCGACAACATTTGCCTAACTTGTGAAAATGATTAACGAATTTACAGCTGTTACAGATGTCAAAACGTGGAAGAAGGTACAATCAGTCATCGACAGTTGGTTGGGTTCTAATTTTCAAATCAATTTAATAGAACCCAGGGCTTGTCCATTAATAATATGTGCGGTCTATCCTAAGTTGAAAAATAGGGATCCCCACAAATGAGTACCATTACAAAGTTCTAGTGGCGGTGTGCCATTAGCTATTGTATCTCTAGAGATTTCTAAAAAAGATTCTACTCTTGATGTAATGATATAAGACATATTGTTGATACTACACATAAAATATTACAAAAAAATGTCCTTTTCTGGCCTTAGCAGTTAGCTACTCGACATTTACTTCATTCGACAACGTGATCTAAAATTCATTTGAGATCAGTGTATAATATGCGTCCGAAGATTCTTCAAAAACTGCATCCTCTTTCTGACTCATCAAATGCCGGGTAGCTACCCATTAGACTTCTGTCTTTCACCATGCTTTCATAGATTTGAGATTCTGGATCAGTTCGAATGCTATTTTCTCATTTTCACATCTCTAGGTTTCTTTCGTTTTGGAATCGGGCTCCTTTTTCGTCTGGAAAAGAAAGTCAATAAATCAGTACAATACAAGAGATAGTACTCACTATGATAATCATGTAACTCGCTTTCAAGCTCATGCTTTTGACCATGGGCAATAGTGCAACGTGCTTGAAGTTAAAAAATTAAAAGTTTATTACCTCGATATTACTGTTTTACTTTGTTGCTTTCTCTTTGGCTGAAGGTAGGTAGGTAGGCATTTATATTTAATGTGGCTAGCCCACGAAAGTCTGAGAGACATATTTCCAGCAGGGGCCACGGATGTTTTACCATCAGTCCGCCGCAGCTACCAGCCACAGCTACCAGATTTCCCTCACATGGCTCTGGTCGACCCGGGCTAGAGTTACGGACAGCGACCAAACTGTCCAGCGTGGGATTTGAACCTACGGCCGTTCTGACCTTTGGTTTACGAGTCAGACGCCTTAACCACTTGGCCACTCGCTCTGAAGCCTCACCAGTGCTAGGAATCAGATTTAGATGGCTCCTGCGCGTTTTAAAAGTTACTTCCTACAAAGCGTTCATCCTCGTTTCAAACTTCCTCTTAAAATACCATGAGGCAACTTGAAATGAGGATGAACGCTGTGTAGGAGCCAGCAGTTCAGACGCACAGGAGCCATTTGAATTTGACTTCTAGCACTAGTTAGATTTGAGCCAAAGCGAAAACAACGAAGAAAACTATGGTATTATCAGGGTAATAACTTTAATTTCCAAGATACAAACACAGTGCATTATTTCCCATGTTTGACAGAGAATTCAAATTTGCTGTATTTTGCAAATAAAAAAATGGGACAGAACACAAAGCCTTAGGCCGATTTACACTCAGTCGAATTTCCCGTGCGGACCTAGACTTACATAATAAGACGTTTGTTATGCGTAATGTTCTATCCAAATTCAAAGCGACATTTTCTCATGTCAACCAAACAGATTTCCAGTCCGCTCGGAAAGTTTGCCTGAGTTGAAAACAGCCTTTAGAGATACTTATCTACTCCTTCTTCTAGCAGAATGACAAAATGCTGAAGGGAATAAAAGGTCGAAAGAAAGGTCAACAACCAAATAAATCAAAATAAATACAATAATACAACAATATTTAAAAACTGTAGCATCTTGTATGTGCTAGTCTGCATTAGCAGTGCAGTGGTTTTTGACCTTAAAGGGACAGTTGTAACGCTCTGGCATAATTTTCACAAATTTGTATTTTTGTACAAGTTTATCCAGTATTATCTGTACGATAACTTGACAAAATAAGATTACTTGTAGGCAAACAAATATTAGAGACTTCGCTCCCACCCTCTAAAGTTTAATGGCCCTATTGATGGCTGAGATAGAGGCAGATTTGGGAATATGGTTTATCAAGTTACTTACGCTAAACATCCAAACGCTGGAGGGAAATCGCAGCTTCCTTTGTTTTGATCAGAATAGCAAATAAGATATTTTTTGTTCAAATGATAATATTGATTGTTCAAATGTCTTTTACTTTTCGGCGCATCTGCCAGCAGCAATCAAAAACAAACTGACATGAAATGGTATACTCTCTTGGCTCGGAAGGTGCTCAAGTCAGCAGTATTCATACCTTGTCTGTTTAGAATTTCTTTTGTCGTCTTCAGATTCTGACCAGGACGAAGAATCTGCAAACAAAAACACAGTGATCAATTGAGAAAACTGTCTCATCCACCATTCTGGAGTCAAAGTCTCTGCACAAACACATCTATATTTTTGCTCCTATACTTTCTGAATAAAATTTGGCAGAAATAGCCTTGACCAGGGGCTATTCTGGAACTCACTGCTTCATAAGTAACGACTTTTTCTATATTCTGCTTGCAAATTCTTAATCAGAAGGCATCACAGTTTTATAAAACACTTCTGATAGTTTAGTGTTATTTCTTCTTGAAAAAGGGAGAGATTAAAGGGATCATTAAGAATAAAAAAGCTAAGAAATCTATCGACGCAATAATGGATTGACTCATGACTAAAATACCTGATGAATCTGAATCGCTTGAATCACTGCTATCAGAAGAATCACTTGAATCACTAGACGATGAGCCAAGCTGTTGTGCAATCATTTTCTTCGGGGCGTTTTTGAGATGTTCTCTTAAGTCGTCACTGAAATAAAATCAAACGTTGTAAAATCAACAGTCAGTCTCAGAAAAACAACTTAAAATGTCTCCTTGACATGAAAAAGAAAAGGAAGTTCAAGAAAAAGCAGAAAATCATACAATATTTTTAAAAGCTGAGCAATGGACTACAAGTAGGTGACCTAGGAAGACTCTCTTTTTAGATTGATCATAAAGTCAGCGAATGAAATGAAATGAATCAAAGCCCTCCACATTTATCAACAACTTACCAACGGCCTGTCACACTTCTCGTACGTAATGATAATGCGAAACGATGGTAATATCGCAAGTAATTAAAAGGCACTTTTGATCCATTTGAACAAAGTCAATTTTAGATTGACTCTGATTTAAGGTAGCAGCGACGAAAAGTGTAAGTTATAACTTTTCCGTTTTGGGACATTATTTTAGCATCCTACCTCTATAAAGATTTAACATCTCTAGCGCTGGAGTTTCCACAAGAGTTTCCATGGAAATTGAATCGCTGATTTTGATAAGCAATTAAATGCAAGAAGTTTTTTTGGCAAAAAATGTATCAAAGATTGCATGGAATAAATCCAAAAAAAGGATCTCCTCTTAGTTCCATAAATATATCACTAAGTGTTGTGCCATTTGTAAAATTTGAGAAAATATCAACACAGTTCGTTATAATATTAAAACAACCATGAATTTGGTGTGCTAAAAAAGTGACTGCATTTTAATTGTCACGACAAATTATACACACGGTATATCAGGAAAGGATTATCTATCAAATGTCCAAGTTACAAATTATGTTTTGATTATTTTTCGCTTTTGTGATCCGGCTAATTTTCGACGAAAAAAATTTCTAGCAACTTCTTGATCAGATAACTGGCACCAGTGATCTAAAAACTCAATCAAATTTTCAAAAAGGAGTAGAAATGGATTAGGATAGATGTAACAAAATACACAAATAATTTTGATGATTGCAAAAATTTACTATTAGGGTGTGTTAATTCTGAAAACGGTAGACTTGGAAGACTCGGAATTTGCGTTTGTTTGGCTACCAAATTCCGAAAACGGCAGGTTTGGCAGGTTTGGAAGGCCTGCCGAACCTTCTGCTCCAACAGGCGGAAGGTTTGGCAGACTTTGGAGAGATTCTCGTTTTCATTTGCGAAACTCTCAAAACGAGGCGAATTTGCTCGTGCTGCTATGGTGATTGAGTCGATTCAGTCTTTGTTGCCAAGCACCGGACTCGTCTTCGTGTTTTTCAACTGGAAATCTCGTTTTCGCGAGGATGAATCTGAAACCTGCTGTTTTGAAGAATTTGGTGTTTGATTGGGCACTATGTTTCCGTCTTTACCGTTTTCAGAATTTGGTAGGTTTGAAATTACCAATCAAACATGCCCTTAGTTTTATCATTATAGAGATTCTTCCATATCTTAAAGATGTCAGTAAATCATCCATATCTAAATTGCTGAGCCATGTTAACGAACTTCCTTTTGTCTGTCAAGTTCATTTATTTGAATATCTGATGAATATAAGCCAACAAATTTGATCTGTTTCCAGCCAAAGAATTTTCAAGGAATTGCTCATAACTCGACAACCAGATAACCCAAAAATCGAGAAAAAACTTCCAGGTACAACAAAGCAAATGATTAATCTTCAAAATCGGCAAAAATACCCCCGTCTAAGTGCCCCGGTACATTCTACGCCGGTGCTTTCCCCGGTGAAAAAATTACAGCAAAATCAGTCCCCGGACAAGCTGTGAATCTCCCCGGTACAACAGGCAAACGCCGGAGAGAAATTTGAAAATTACTCCGATGTAGAAACAGTTCCCTGCCAAAACTTATGCCGCCCTCGCTACATAATTTGAGCTCCCCAGTGAAAGTTTGACCATGTTTTTCGGTCATTAGGGCCCCGGTGAACATCTGACCTCTAACCGGGGCACTGAGATGGGCTTTTGCAAAAGATATGACAAATGCTAGCTAGTGAAGAGAGAATATTCATCCGGCATACCCGATGCTTGTGTACTCTAGCGCTAGTGCATTGTCATTGAATAAGAAAGATAACGAAATGTACATACGTAAGACCTCCAAGTCCAATTGCTGTGAAGAAGTTAATGGCGAAACGCGTGTCTCGAGGATTGTCTCTAGGGAACATGCCTTCGAAAAACGGGGCAAGAACTCTGAAAGAAGAAAATAACCATCAGCCTAGTGCACAAACAGAAATCTCTTGAATGCATTTTGAAGAACAGAAAGCACCTTGAAAGGATGACCACAGGCTTTAATTCTCACTTGAGAGCAACTCAAAACGGAGAATGTGCATCGAAGGAGAAGGATCAGGCAAACTTTTTACGTTCAACAAAAAAATTTTCAGAGAATAATCACCCAGGACACTACTTACGAACTACTTAACAACACTACAAGGACGCTACCATGAGCGGCAAAGATCATGACTTGCCTGAGGCCATTGCATTGAGAACATGCAACAAACTAAATTACGGCTAAATAAACAACTACAAAAGATGTAGCATACGACTACATATTAGATATAATACAACGCATAATTAGAAACTAAAAAGAACTTCTGTACTAGAAATATTAAATGTCTGGTCTGGGTTTCGAAATGAACAAAACTCTTAGTTGTTCGATCGTGGATAAAACGCCTGCCAACTGATGTGAAACATAATTTTCAAAACAAAAAATCACGAGACTTTTTAGTTGTATGGTGCGGTCTGCAGAGGTAGAGTGGGTAGGTTGGAGGTAAAATGGAAACTGCGGACCGTGCGGAATGTTGGAAAACAGTACACCTTGAGAGGGCGTGTGGCCGAGTGGTAAAGGCAACTGACTCGTAAACCAAAGGTCTCAGAACGGCCGAGGCTCAAATCCCACCCTGGACAGTGTGGTCGCTGTCTGCAACTCTAGCCCGGGTCGACCAGAGCCATGTGAGGGAAATCTGGTAGCTGCGGCGGGTTGGTGGTAAAACATCCGTGGCCCCTGCTGGAAATAAGTCTCTCAGACTTTCGCAGGCTAGCCACGTTAAATATGATTACCTACCTATAAATCAACATTCACTGTGTCAAGGAGGGTAGTGCGAACAGTTGCAGCAAAGTTTCCCCAAATTTTAACCCTCCTCACTTTACCACAAGCTAACTTATATTATCCCAGTAGAACCTATGAAACTGAAATTAAACTTGATCTTCATCAACCCGAACAGTACATTAGACAAATACTCATGACTCCTTAAAACATTTTCTGCATCACATACGGTACATAAAATTAGCTTTGGGAATAGAACTAGGACGAATAGAAACTACATAAGATGCAAAAAATATCTACGATAGCCACACTGCGTAACTTAAAAAAACTTGGAAATGAAAAAAAACATCACTTACGGATCTCTGATTCTGCTATTCAGCTTTGGTATTCCAAGATATTCGGTAATTGACTGGAATAAGATTTTGATGAAAATACGGCTGCAAAAAGGAAGATCATCATGATCAGGAATCATAAAAACAAAAATGGTAGCATTTGGTTTCAAATTCAGATTCCGATAAGTACCAAGACAGTTTCTGTTTCTTTCTGCTATCAAATTATTCAGTAACGTATAAAAATCAAACAGCATGGCTGTCAATTCAACTTCTAAATTTCAGAAAAAAAGATTTCGAATGTCATATCAGCTCCTGGTAAATAACTTTATTGTGGTTTACTATCAAAACCAGAAAGTGATTGTGGCGCATTCGGTATGTAAATTAATGAAAAAATTTGAGGACAGCGCAGTGTTTGGGAAGAATAAATAAGTCATATAATTGATTTTCGGCCAACTTGAATTAACCTAGTTGAATTTGTATCAACCATGAAAATTACAGAGTTGTCCAATTTATGTTTAGAAGTGTCAAAAGAGTAACAGTCACTTCATGGAAGCATTTAATGTCATGTTGGCGATTTTTTGTTGAAAAACGTTAATTTCGCAAAATACTTTTTTCCGGAGATGAACACAAAATCTGGAGTGGCACATAAGAGAAGAATGGGGAAATTCGAACGCTCTACGCGAAAGAACGTTCACACTCAACGCGATGAATCAATCGAACTTGAACGAAGCGAACATTATGAGAACACAAAAATTGAAATCAGTTCCCACTGAGGAGGATGCCGAAGGGCAGGGAAAATTCTGAGGAAAGTAAAGAGAGTATAAATGTGCTTTTTAATCATGGTTTTTGAAACTCATAATTGGTACGAAGCTACCTATAAAGACAATTTGTATCATAACAACTTGGTACTATTGCTTATACTAGAAGAAAACGGCTGCAAACAGACGGAAGGTACTAGAAGAAAACGGACGCAAACGCACGGAATGTACTAGAAGACCATAGGTAGGTAGGTAGGTAGGTAGGTATATGGATCTCCTCTTTCCGGTTGGAGAAAAGCCCCTCCATAATGTTTTCATTCTTCAAACATAAAAACGGACGCAAACGGACGGAATGTACTAGAAGAAAACGGACGCAAACGGACGGAAGGTACAAGAAGAAAACGGACGCAAACGGACGCAAACGGACGGAATGTACTAGAAGAAAACGGACGCAAACGGACGGACGGTACTCGAAGAAAACGGACGCAAAAATTCAGACAGATTTTTCAGCAAACTGAGGCCTTTCAAACTTACGTTATCATCAGAGTGTGACTACAAAGGGAATCTTATCAAATCATTGGCTAAAAACACCAGTGACAGAAAACATGCTTTTTTTGTTGCAAGTCTTAGTAGTTTGATCAAAGATCCTCAGAAGACACATCGGGGTAAAAACAAGTGGAAATCTATCTTCAGAGAGCAGGCAACGAGTTGATCTTTTGTGCTATCACTTTCTTATCAGTCATCTGCTAACTAGTTTCGGCCCCAAGGCCATCATCAGAGCAACTGAAGAATTTTATAAATACAAAGGAGTTGCTCTGAAGATGCCCTAGTGGGCGAAACAAGCTAGCACTGGAAATGAAAGCGCAAAAGACCACAAAGATGCCTGCTTCTTTGAGTAGTTAGGCCCTCTTCTAACCGTACACTATATATAACAATTATCATTGAATATTCATTTGAATGAAAAATTCTGCAAACCAAGGGAAACTTAAAAACTACAAACCTTGAACTTGTTGTATCTTCTTCATTTAGTTTAATGCACTCCATCACCTGCAGACAAATATCCAAAATACAATATTTCCTTTCCTCTCAATTTTCATTCCAATAGATCAGACAAAGTTTCATAACTACGAAATTACAAAGAGTCGCATTTCAATATGGAACTTATGCCGTAACTTCAGCACAGTAAACGTAGTAGAATTGGATATGAAGTACTGGATGTCTCTTGTGAATCGGTTTGAGAACATAGAATAGCAAAACTTATATTTTCATTTTAAATTCTTTAGGCATGGTAGTCCCCCAGTTAAGGGAAATTTCCGGGGCTGGTATGTTCGATGATGAAATACAAGATAATACTTTTATGAAAGGAGTGTCACAGTTTTTCCCACTATTTTTCGTGAAGCCAAACCGACCAAACATTTGAACCGTAAAGCTATGCGACCAAATATTTGTGTAAAAGCGGCCTAAATGAAAACATCTTTGACCAACTGATGTCCTCAACATTGGGGTTATATGGCTGATGATAGAATTCTGTGGTAAACGAAAGATTGTCTTTGATAAATAGACATTCAGATCCAAAAATTTCCGTCTCCATAGAGAGACCACTAAATGTGCTATCTGACGCTGACTTTCGAAGGCATTACGTTCAATATTTGACTTGAAAATTGATTTTTATATCCTAAAGATAGCTTCTGGATAGCAACATGCAATTTGCAGCCAAAGATTTGAAAGCAAGAATGTCCACAAAAACATAGTTTAAGAAAGCATCCATCCTCCACAATCTGTGACGAAACGATTGAGATAACTGCTGGCTTCAATCATACTTAACAGCAGCGCTCAAAAAACTGAAGTAGCGTGGTAGCGGTGCTGCCAGGAAGGTAGCTGCAATGCTCAAATATCCCAGGAAGGAAGAAGGGTAATATAAAAAAGAACTGAAAGAGGGAAAGAAAGTAAAAGAGGAAGGAAAGGAGGTGGGACAAGGAGAGAAAAGTAAAGGGATAGAATTGGGTGGTATATTCACATGACCTCCTGGAGGAACGGCAAAAACTTAGATATATATTTTGCTTAGATACACTGTAAATACTCTAGACATTATTCCTTTATTTATGTTGCTTCACAATTATACTGATGGAGTATCATGTATGAAAAAGATAAAACGAAGAAAGGTATATCGGGAAGAAGAAGAAAGTGTGTTAAAAGAAACGAAGGTGCTTGGCTTTTTTTTATACTCAATTTAAAAGTTTTTACAAAGACGAATTACCTAAGACACTACTTACAACGCACTTTACTATACTACAAAGACGATACCCCGAGGAGCATAATAACCTGACTACCCCGACGCCATTCCATAAAAGACATAGAACTAAACTAAAATTAAATATACGATTACAAAAAGCTACATACAACCAATTTACCGATAACTGGCATAGAATTAAAGAAGCCTGTTTCGCAGTGGATGTCGAGTTAACAAATTCGAAAAAAAAAATTTGGAAGAACGATACACTGAGCCAATGTTGTTAGTAGGGTTTGGATATTGGAGGTCAGCTGTGACGCCTGACATCAACTGCGAAGCAGACGAAAAACATCCTATAAAGGAGAAAAAGGACTTTGTGACTTTTACGAAGGAGAATTTTTGAAAATAGCGTAAGGCAGGTCACTGGTTGAAGTTCTGAAATCTTATCCTTTAAAGATATGCTCCTTAAACTAATGTTCCAAAGTAAACTCAGCAGAATGCTTGGCTTGCTACCAGGTAGAGAAAATTTTTTGAACCCTGCTTAACAAAGGATTATGCAAATGACACACTTACAGTCCAAGGAATAGCATCACTGTACAGCAAATGACCAAAGAACTTAGCAACATTACGAAGTTTGTTTGTATCGTATCTGTGAATAGATTCATACTGAAAAAGAAATGTACAATTATGAAATACAAGTAATGAAAATCTGTAAAAACCCATACATAGTTTCAAAAACCCATACATAGATAGTTTATGGTGATGATATTCGATACATCTTTTTTCCATTTTTTCCTTAAAGGTTGATTTTCATTCAGTAGAATTTTCACATTGGACAGGGAATCCTTTGTTTACGTGTGAAAATGTTGCCGTGATTTTGACTAAAATGTCATGCATGACTAACATTTTTTTGTCTAAAATTCTGTCCGCTCGGAAAATTCTAATGAGTGGAAGTCAGCTATAAGATAAACGCATTTCGACAAAAATAAATCCTTTGGGGCAGAAAAATTGCACATTATAAGAAACCTTTGCTGCAACTTCTTATGAAAGCTTTGCAATTGATTAGCAATGACTTTCAACTGTAAAAAAGACACTTTAGGATCTTTGCTAGGATCTTTATTTTCTTTCAGATCATTGCTTATTTCGTTGAATTTCAAAAAAAAGTTTAAAGCGAGAATCTAAATAATCCTATAGGGGCCTGTCAGTACAGAAGAATAGCACAGGGGTTGAATCTTTCAAATCTTTAAAAAATTGGGTGTAAAATTGGACCAAATTTTTTATGAAATGAATGACTTTATAGGAATTTTGGGTGATGCTGCTGTAAATCTGCAGTGGAAATTTTTTTAATATCCTGGCTATTTTCAACATGGCGGCACTTTGGCTATTTTTGTGAGATTCATCGAAAATTTTGAAGAAATTAAAATCATCGCAAATCTTAAATCACTTGAGGAATATTGATACAATCTTCAAGAAAACTATAGTTTATGAAGGTCTACAATATGACGGCAAGCAGAAATCTTTGGCTCTTCTGGTTTTGGATTCAGAAACTTGATGGCGTCACAGAGTCAAAATTTATAAATGCCGCCATTTTGAAACTATGAAAGATATCAAAAACTTACCACGGAAAATTCACATCAATTACTGAGAATTCCTTTCAAGCACTTTAATTCAAAGAAAAATTTTATAGAATTTCACATCCACCCTTTTGAAGATCTGAGCCCAATGCTCAATAGCATCAAAAATTCGGCTTCTGTAAAATGCAGGTCTGCAGGTCCGATAAAACGCAGGTCTGCAGGTCTGTTTGACTGTGATTATTGTATGGGGCAAGGGGCATGCACCATACTAATGCCACAATGGTCACAAAAGAAAATTGTATCATGGTTGAAGCTGGGAAAGTACTGGGAAATTACGTTTTAAAACCAAATTAAGAGAACACCTTAACTGAAAAAACATCATGTAAAAAGAAAAAACAAAAAAAAAATTATTATATACATATATATATATATATATTTATGTATAACTTCAACTTTTTATACTTTAGAAACTTGTTAAGCTTTTAAACTTGATTGATATATTTTTACTTTTACTTTTACGTTAACAGGTCCCAGAGTGATAGCAGCTTTTTAAGCTGAATCTGGTGACCTGTATAAATATAGTATTATTATTATTATTATTATTATTATTATTATTATTATTATTATTATTATTATTATTATTATTATTATTATTATTATTACTTGATTGCCTTACGATGAAAAGATTCTTTTTGCCGGAGCAACTATAACAGAGAATTTTAATGCCAATACAAAATATTGATGGTTACCAAGGAAGTACCTTGCAAGAAATTTTTACATTGTTGATACACTCACAGGCAGACATCCCTCAACATTTTGTTCAAGATTTTTCAGAGACATTCTTTTTAATTAGAGACTTTGATCAGAGGCCATCGCAATAGGTTCGCAATTCATTATAAATATTTTGCAGTTTTAGAACCAACACTTACTTACCTTGTAGGATATAAATAAGCCCTTGACCGAGGATGAAAATAGGAAGTGAGCACATGCCTCACATAAACCTATCAGTTATTGTAGCATGCCTTTGTAATCTACTACCGATCTTGCAACGGGACCTAAATTCATATCGGACCTGCAGGCCTGCATTTTACAGAAGCCCTCAAAAATTATCTTCGGGAAAAAATTTGTCGTTAATCATCAGTGAAAATCTGAGCCTTGATTCCTTGATACTTACTTCTATTGAAAGATACTAGCTACTGGGAGAGTCAAAAAACTTTACACGTTTGGCGTGTTATCGAATAAAAAGTATGTGGCCGATATTCAAAACTAAAAGGTTAATCTATAAGTCAAAGGCTGACTTAGATGATACAATTTGGTTTGGTAAAATCACTCATTATTTAGACCCAGAAATTAGGCTAATACTAGTAAGGGGCACGTTTGGGAAAGGAAAGTCCTCAATCTATTCTGTTCTATAATTTATTTGCTGTTGAAATTGAAATTCTATGTCTGAAACAGACAATAAACTTCAATGCCACATAAATCATGGACAAGAATGGACAATGGAATTCTTGGTTCTTGTTTGTTTTTGTTTTCAATTTGTTTTGAGTGGGCTTGTCAGGATTTCTAACTACTGAAAGCTAATTTAGGCCCACTGTGCATGCCGCATCCAGGCACGGGACCCTTCCGAAGGACGGCGAGGTGAGTTGCGAGGTCAGGCCTCAGTGGTCACCCATCCGAAATCTGACCTCACTCGACCAAGCTTAACTTCAGTCACCTGACGAAGATTGTATTAGCCACTCGGCCACTCACCCCGCTACAAACCCTTTACAGCCATTTTTCTAATTGCTCGGTCTTAAAGATGTGTGACTTTACCAAACAAAATTTCCTCATCTAAGTTAGCCTTTGACTGATAGATTAACATTTTAGCTCCGAATATCGGTCTTATACTTTTTATTCCATAGGCCACCAAACGTGTTAACTTTTTTCTGACTCACCCGGTAGATTTTCAATGTTTCGAAGTATATCTACAAGAATGTCATGTAAAATAAACGTTGTGCAAAATTGGAGAAATTTGAATGTTAAATACCTGTTCCCTAAATATTCGAGTGTATTGTTCCATGTATTCTTTCTTCAAGAGGCAGAATCTCTGCAGATAAAAAACGGTAATCATGAAACTAAAGTACGGGAAACATTCTAGAATAGAATCAAGATACACATATTGCTTTGTAAGAAACTGCTTATAAGAAACTCAACTCTCAGAACGCCAAAACTTAAAGACGGGAAAATTTAACTCAACTCTCAGAACGCCAAAAACTTAAAGACGGGAAAATTTAACTTAGGAAATCATTTTTTTAACAAAGGAAATCCTTAACATGTTTATATTTTTCTTCATTACTTTAATGTCTAACATTCATTTTAAAATGTTCACGAGGAAGTAGTTAGCGGACATGAAGACTGTTATGGAACCTACAAGAAAACTCTTAAGAAAAACTGAGTATTCAAAATCTAATAACTTTAAGAAAATTCCAGTACTGGTCCAGATTCTTAGTTTCTTATAACAATACGTGTAATGAAGTTGATCTGGGACTGCATACATTCCTGATTTTGCCTTCAGTAAATGCAGGGACGTACAAAACTTCAAAAAATCGTTTGTATGGCACATTAAATGAAAACAATTTCAGCATCAGCGCATGGTTTGTCAGGGGCCATTTGAGCGTGCAAGAGAAATGAATTGATAGCTGGTATTGGCAATCACATCAAACAGCAGCCACGCTAAAGCAGTCTCTCATTTCTTACTACCATCCATCTTCTCTCATATGACATATATCAAGGCATCACATGCTATTACTCACAAAATGCTCACATTACACTGACAATGCTTAAATGGGCATAATCTCTATATTTATCGAGAGGTCTTAGGTGGAGCAACTCAACTCAAGAAACTCAACTCTCAGAACGCCAAAAACTTAAAGACGGGAAAATTTAACTCAACTCTCAGAACGCCAAAAACTTAAAGACGGGAAAATTTAACTTAGGAAATCATTTTTTTAACAAAGGAAATCCTTAACATGTTTGTATTTTTCTTCATTACTTTAATGTCTAACATTCATTTTAAAATGTTCACGAGGAAGTAGTTAGCGGACATGAAGACTGTTATGGAACCTACAAGAAAACTCTTAAGAAACTCTGAGTATTCAAAATCTAATAACTTTAAGAAAATTCCAGTACTGGTCCAGATTCTTAGTTTCTTATAACAATACGTGTAATGAAGTTGATCTGGGACTGCATACATTCCTGATTTTGCCTTCAGTAAATGCAGGGACGTACAAAACTTCAAAAAATCGTTTGTATGGCACATTAAATGAAAACAATTTCAGCATCAGCGCATGGTTTGTCAGGGGCCATTTGAGCGTGCAAGAGAAATGAATTGATAGCTGGTATTGGCAATCACATCAAACAGCAGCCACGCTAAAGCAGTCTCTCATTTCTTACTACCATCCATCTTCTCTCATATGACATATATCAAGGCATCACATGCTATTACTCACAAAATGCTCACATCACACTGACAATGCTTAAATGGGCATAATCTCTATATTTATCGAGAGGTCTTAGGTGGAGCAGATCACGGAGTCTTTCATGTTCATCGCTTGAAGAATATCGGTTGAAGATTTCAAGAACTAAAGTAAATATGTCGCCTGTTACAATATCTTCACATGACAATATCTTCAGACTCCAATACTGAGATTGCATTTTGTCACCTCTGGATTCGGAATAACTGTACAAATGTGCTTAGATTTCATTTTGAAGTGTCCATTGAATTAATCAAGTAGAGAAGTTCAACACAAGAGTCTGGCGCAGATGAAGTATGATCAACAGGCTTTGAATCCGTAAACAAATGACGTATGCATAATGTGGCTGGGGTGGTGACAGCCTCACTTTGAAGAATTTGAAGTTAAATGGTCTGTTTCAGCCAGTATTCCTTGCACGTGTGGTCTCATGGTTGGCCTTCCTATGTCGCCATTTTCATAGGCAATGAAAATGTTGACAACAAAGGTGACCAAGAGAAGCCATGTGCAAGGAATGCTGGATGAAACAGACCCTTTAAACAGGAGAGGAGTCAGGAAAAGGTCTAGGGTGTAATGGTTTGGCATTGGAATTTTGGCCTACTTTAACCCTATTGTACCCGGGCTCTTCGGATCAGACCACTGCCCGGGGGGGGGGCAAAAAACACCCCCAAATTATCTCTAAAACCATACTTAGTATGTTATTTTAACTTTGTACAATAGTAATAACATCTATTAGAAGTCTAATTATAGAATCTGGTGCTAATTGGTCACGTGGTTTGTTGCCAGGCAACCGAATGATAGGACCATGGCGCTATAAGCTTCTGTACTGAAGAAGGAACAATTGTTAATTAGTTAAGAAAATATGGTTTGTAACGTAAATAAAGGACTTAAAAGTAAAGAAAGGATCACTGTCTATCGATTTAAGTCAAAATTTTGAAATGTTATCCTTCTTTATTAGAAATATGACGTCATCAATTTGCATTACGTCATAATACCTATAATTTGCTGATGTCATCAAATATGAATAATGTATATATCAAATGAAAGTGCTATTTAAGGGCAATCATTTGGTACCAAAAGCAACGTAATCAAAGTTAAAACAAAATTTATGGTTATTTTTGTGATTTATTTTGTGACTACTCTCCAAATATGGATATCTGCTGGTCACGTGAGTGACATTATGACAATGAAAGACCTAAACTTTAATTGGCAATTAAAAATTAGGAAAAGTCAAGGATGTTTCAGCTCTCTTTCCTTTTCATTCTCTATTTTATAATCAAAAGTTTGTGTGGGGCATTTTTTGCCCCCCGGGTACAATAGGGTTAAGACAATTACCCAAAATTGTTTAGTTTTTGGAAAGAATACCAAAAAAGTTTATTCTAAAACAACCCCTTTCGAAAAAATCTTCTCAGCATTATTTTGAATTTTCTTTGAAGGTTGTCCTGAAGCATTAAAACAGGGATCTGGGAATTGCCTATATTAACACTTTTTGGGAATGCTGCCGGCAAAACTGATAAATCGGGAATGACGCTAGGTCATTATAAATACGACAAACCACAATCCTTTGCATTCAGTAAGAAGCCCAACACTTACATCATGCAAAATATGGCAAACAAACAATGACTGTAAAACATTTCTTTCTGCCACCTTCACCGAAGTTGACTCTAACATCTCATTATTTTTGCAACCGAAGAAACCAACTCACATACGGTTATCGGTAATTGACGAAATCAAGAGCTGGCCCAGGCCAAGGTAAAGACTAACTGCTAACCATGATCCTATGTGCAAGAGGATACATTAAGGAATATGTATGTTAGTATTGTTCAACCACATTTCAGTTATTGTTGCTCTGTTTGGGGATGCAGCGGGGCAACTAAACTGAAAACGTTGCAGAAATTACAGAACAGAGCTGCTACAATTGTTACAAGTAGCCCTTTTGACACTCCAGCTGCTCCTCTATAGCAGCTGCTTCGCTGGCCGTCCATTGAGAAACTGATCAATCGAGAAACTTGTACAATGGTGCATAAATCTTTGAATGAACTCGCACCTGAAAACCTAGGTAACATTTTCCACAAATTGTCTGATGTTCATACCAGGGTCCTTCGCTTCACGAAATGCAATCTTGCAGTGCCAAAGATGAGAACTGCTTATGGCCAAAAATCATTTGTGTTTTGTGGAGCGAAGGCATGGAATAAACTCGACTCGGAAATGAAATTAGCCCCTTCGATTCAGTCATTCAAATCGAAACTAAAAGCTTTGAATTGAGAATATTCAAGGAAAGCTGTGCTGCATCGAAAGAGTCATCGTTATTTTTCTCTTTCTTTTTCTCGTTTTATAGCTATGTAATTAGAAACTGTTGTAAATAGGTTTATTTCTCATTAGCTTTTAATTTATTTTTTTGCTGGGACAATTGGAAAGCAGTTGCTTAATCTAGTTTTTAACTGAATTGTATCCCAGGGTAAACATTTTTAAAATGAAAATGAAAAAAAAAATGAAAATGTGCGCCGAATGAAAAGAGAGCCAAAGGAAATTTAGGCCCAAATTAGATAATACGAAAGTCGACTTTGGCGCCATTAAGGATCATGGTTATTTAACAAGATTGACATGTTACTTTTATTGTGTCGCTAAAGAAACAATGGGTGCATGGGCGTTTCTTTAGTCTATTTATAGGGGCAACGAGATATAACTGTATTTATTCCCATTAAATATTTCGGCAGAATACTTTACCAACGTGCAGGCAATAAAGCTAAAATGTCATAATCTTCTTTAGTGCTTATGGGTTGGTATCGTGGGCTGGTTAATGGTCACGAAACAGGTGGTATAAGCAAGAAAAGGTTAAATCATTATTTGCGATGAGTGCTATAAAGACTGATGAAGTTCAAACATTTAAAGTGGGAGTGCTCAGTTTGTTTCGACGACTTGCAAAGTGCCACTAAGTATTTGTTGCTTTATGAGCATTACATTAATGCGATTATCATGCAATCCCACCCAGATTTTTTCTTATGTTGACAATTCTAAATACCTAAAATGCTGAATGAGATGAATACCAGAGGGTAATTCCTTCAGGGTACGAAAGTCCAATACAACTTCCCATATTAGTTGACATCTATATATCGAAATCTGCTGCTACGCAAGTTGCAAGCTTGGTAAAAGGAGAGAAGAAATATGCTATCTGCATCGAAGCTAGATCATGTGATACTAAAGGAGCCATTGTCATCCAGAGTCCTTTGCGGGCCCGCTGCAGTTACGGACTGTCTAAGAATCAAATTTGGCCTTTGTGGAAATTATGGATCCATATTGCAGCAACTGGGCTGATCTCGCGTCAAAGAACTCTTTGCATTGAATTTCAAAACAGTGAACAATGTAGATCCACCATTTACTAAGAAAAATATTTTAAAATTAAGATCTTCGCACGATTCTTGCGGTAATCTTTATGAATTACGGCATATAGGACCACAAGCAATTTTTGGTTCAAATATTCCGAGTCCGTTGGCCTTCAAATATGGAATGGAATGCCAAACAAGATGAATCCAAAGATAACCTGAAAAGCTTTGAATTTTGATAAAGCATTGCAATGGCCCATAATGCAAAGGTAGTGACAGTACTGTTAATTTCATTCAATAGTAAAGTATTTCTATATTGTGATTTTATTCGATTTAAATAAGTTAACTTTGTACATATTGTATATATTGTTAGGTTAGCAAAATCAAAATAAATTAAGAACAACAGCAACTGATAAAAACTTGACTTTAGTGGAATTTTCAATAAATGTAACTTCTGCAGTGCTGATCAATATTTCGGCATGGACAAAGTTTGATTTTCAAACATTGTCAAATTGCAGCTTGCCTGCAATGGAATCTGGGTAAAAATGGCCCTTTAATCGTGACTTTAACGTTAGGCCAGTCACACAGCGTCATCTTTGGGGATTTGCAAAATACAGAATTTAGGGTGCCTCTCAATTAATCTTTGTCCATCTGTTTTTATTCGAGTAAAACTTTGATATGCAAGAAGTAGCAACATTCAAGTCTCCGAAACTATGAAGCAAACTTGCCAAACACCTCTTGTGAAATTCATCCACACAAAATTTCAGACACTTTTACCTACGTTTTTTGTGATCTATAAACCCTGATAACTTAGAGGCGATGTCTTGAGCAGTGAAATTTTGCGCCTCCGCTGACCTGGCAGCCAATGTGAAATAGTTTCCACCATTTATAGCATCGTAGCGTATGTGTACCTTTTTGTAGGTGTTTATTTTGTTGTCTATTTAATCATATATCTTTATGTGTTGGCCATGGGGTAGACATTGTCTTTTGCTCCTCATGGTATCGTCCTTGTAGTGTTGCATAGTAATTAGAGTATAGTAGAACGTAGCATGTATTGTAAAATTTTTATATTGATATAAAAAAACCTCTTGTGAACTGGGTGGGATACACTATAAAGAGGAGAGGGAAACATTCTTAGTCACCGGTCCCTCTAACTGACTCAAGTATGTTGCAGCAAGATAAACAACACAGTGCCGCTGATAGTCTAACGTACTTTAGAAATACGCCAAAAATTGAAACTGCAATGCAAAATGCACGTTTGGCACAAAAATCCCTTAGTCACAACTAGCTTTTTATTCGTGCGAGATGCGCAAAGAAAATAGGAGACAAAGTGACTTTTGGGCCAACGAGCCTAAACAGACTTGGTGTAGCGTTGTCCTCAATGAAGCTCCCGGGCTGCTTCTTTAAACAATACACAATTCTGGCATTTCCACAAGGCATACACTGTCAGAGACCTATTGCTGACCATTATCCTTTGTGCGCCGACTGAAAAGCAAAAGAACCAGGAGCTAGGCCAAATAGATCTGAAAAGTCTGTTTTACTCCACTCAGGCACTAAGTCGTTTCCTCTCTTCTTCATTTTTCACTTGTTTACGCCTGTTTCACATTGGATGTTGGGAAATCCAGTGTTATGTTACAGTAAGGCCCCACATTTAAGAAACCACCTAAAAGAAACTTTTAGGCTACTAAAAAATGATTAGGCCCCTGCCTATAAGAAACTCTTGAGGCTCGCACCCAAAATAAAATTTCTTGTATTTTGAGTAACATTAATTGCTGGTCTGATAGAGTGAGAGCATTACACTTCATACATGATTCATTAAGAAATTACTAGCGAGATATTTTGGATTTGACAGATTTTTGCCTAAAGTTTAATTCATGCCCTTGACAATCATTGTTGACATACATGTATGGCTGAATATGGATGATATACCAATAGACCGTCCCGTTTTGGTTTAACTTATTTGCTTAGGACTTCAAAGAAATTAAAGTAGCAATTTAAAAAACTTGAGCCTAAAACATGAGAAGTATCAGAGATACAAGAAACATTTTAGGCTACGGTGTGAAAAAGTAGTTTCTTAAATGCGGGGCCTTACTGTACTCCAGATGACGGTGGAACTCGCACTTTATTTTCAACTTTCAGTAAAACTTAGCGTCTAACCGACCTAAAACTAAAGTGATATGTCCAAAACACAGCAATTGCCCGACATCCACTGTGAATCCGACTCCAGTATTTATCAGTAGAAATTGGTTGTGCGTAGCCTTTTGTATCATTATTTGATTGTATATTTAGATTTAGCTTTAGTAACCAGTCTCTTATTAAGTTTTGAAAAATTTTCCAACCCCCGCTCTTATTCCGACCACCTTTTTAATCAATTTTCGGTAAAATGAAATGATAGTAAACATAATTTCTGAACAAACGCAAGAAAAAGTCTCAAGAAGTGCATTCAACAGAACCAGAGTTCAAAAGCAAATGTATCAGTAACATCACTGTTCACATAAATATATAAAAGATACGTGTTTACCTAAGAAAACGACTATTTTCACTTCTCCAAGCACCCCCGATTATTTCAACCCCCAATTATTGTTATATCGAGCCATTTCCAATCCCCTGATTATTCTCACTCTCCCCCCGTTTATTCGATACTCGAGAGTACAACCCAACAAAATGGACTGTGTGTGAGGCCGAAAAGCACCATGGTCAGCCATGGCATTTTAAATGACAGAAGATTACTTTCAATATCTCGTCATCGATGTGGTAGAAACCGAATCTTACAATACTCAAGCAATTCATCCGTCAGAACAAAAATGGAAACAAAATCTCAAGAGCTTGGCATGGTGAAAAGCCTCAAAGCTTTTTGGAAACTTTAGTCAAGGACCAATTTTGTTGAGTCAATCAAACGCCGCTGTTTTATCACATGATATAGATAATCCTGACAAAAGATATCATTCAGTATAGGGAATATACTAAAACCAGACCCAGAGAGCCTGTTAGGTGTTGGGGCGCCATGGTGAAATTCTCTGACTTTGCAGCCAGAACAGTTAGGCGGAGTGGGTGCGATCATTTTGAATGACCATCGTGCGATACTCGGTAAGGCCCTACCACTGGAGCGCCATGACAGGGCTTTTGTTGAGGAGACGAAGTACTGACCCAATTGTTTTGACACATCGTGTTTCAGCTTTGTTGACAGCGAATCAACAAAGACTGGGGGCCATACTGTCATGGGCAACGGTGCAATTGTTTCTTGCTCTTGTTCTGAAGGGTCAAGCTAATTTGCATATTACGTCATTGAAACACTCGATTTGATCTGCTCTCTGCGATCTCAGCGCTTGGTGATAAAAATCGCAACTTCATCTAGGCCTAATACGGAGGTATGCAGAAGATAGAAATTAAGTTAAAATTCAATCACGCGACCTTTGTGTGTATGCCTTTAAAAAGTAATTGTCACCCAGGGTGCTTTGCGAGTATGATGAAATTTCAGACTGACTGAAATTCAAATTTGGCCTGAGCGCAAGGATGACGCGACTGGGGGAGCTTGGGGGCAGAAGCCTCCAAGAATTCAGCGACACCCCGTCGGCACTTGAATTTTTGAAAATTGCCCAGCACTGTTGGCACTTCTGTAACTTGCTTGTCATATTTTTAGAGAGTTTTGTCGAATTTTGCGGCAATCAGAAAGGTGTGGTCCGTAAAAAATTTGCTTGTTTCGCTCGCTGTCGGCACTTAGACAATTTTTGTCCCCCCAACATTTCTTCCCTGGTGCCATCTCTGCCTGAGCGGGAACCAGTTCAGCTACTGCACTTTGAACCCGGCAAAATTTAATTTTGAGTCTGAAATTTTAGCTTGCCTGCATAGGAGGATGGATCTTTACGGGCACTGGCGACAATGGCTCCTATATCCTACAAAGGGTCATGTGTCCTTTCGATCCAAGGATCACAGAGTCTGGTTTTTAATGACTGCTTCGTTTTGGATGACAAGGAGACGGCGAAAGAGGTTATCAAGTGCTTCTTTCAACCCTCATTAGGAAGGCATAGCTCAGGGGTGGAGATCAATATATCACCTATCAACACAATGATACAGTTACCAACCATCTGGGCACTGATGACATTTTCTCTTTTCAATTATGGCACCAGGGGCGGAGGCAATGCACCAACGTCACCGGATGTCAGCGTGGGAAAGCAAAAGTTAGGTAAATGGACCCGTTCACTGTTTGGAAGAGGGAAATTGAAGAGAGGGAAGAGCCGACTCGTGGGTAGCGTACACGGGGGGGGGGGGGTACTCCCATGCTTGACTCGACGGGATGTGCCGCTCAACAGGGTGCCCTTTTACAGTAAAATCATGCGACAGGGTGTCCTTTTCTGATAAAAATTATGCGACAGGGTACTACAATTAATAAGAAAATTATGCGACAGGGTATCATGTGGAAGGATGCTTTTTAGAGTTTCCTTGAAACAATGGATTTTGGCAAAATTTTTATGCGACAGAGTATACTTTTGGGCCATCTTTAATGCGGCAGGGTACAGGGTGTGGAGAGATTTGCCGCACACCCCGTCACTTCCCTAGTCAAGTACCCCCGGGTAGCATAGGGCGTTTGCCATATGGACCTCTTGCCCCCGCAGGCCCTTTTCGCTAAAAGCGGTCTCTGACAGTATTCGGGGTCCCTCAATGCGAGAAAATACCTGACCCCCAGAACAAAGCCAGTCTGTCCCGGTGTGAGGAGACAGGCAGTGACAAACAGCATTGACTAAAGGATGAATATGAAATATATCAAATATATCAAAAATGAATACAGACCCCGTGATGGATACTTACTGGAGGCAGCATTACAATTTTTTTCAAAATCTGAAATCTTATGCAACAGCAAAGTCTAGCAGTAACGACGATAATAATAACAATAACAACAATAACAACACTAATAGATAACAATAACAACAAAACTAAATATAAGTGACAATAACAAGAACGATTTTGCCGTGGCTGCAAAATTTTGATAGAAATATTTCGTCTATCCAAAAAGCCAAACTGTAGACTGACAAAATCCTGTATTTCAAAGGAAAATATGAGGCAAAACTTGTTCGCAAAGGAAACTGACTATTGCTAACTGCGTACGAGCTTAAAAGTTACTACTTTATCGATCGAAAAGAAGGTGCCACTAACAGGGCCGTCGAGAGTAGTACTGGGCTCCAGGGTTGGGATTAGAAGGGGCCACCTGGTGCCGAGGGGGCCGGAGATTTGTCTAGTCCACACCCTCTTCCCTTGGACCACACCCTCAAATTCACTGGTAAAACGCTGCTTTTAGATGCAAATGCCCTCCTAAGACCAAGTTTAGAATGCCAATGGGCCAGTGGACCTAGAAACATTCCTCGAGGAAAACTGAAAAACAAAGGAAAAATGCATGATATATATCTTGCCGGGCCCCTAAAAGCCCCTGACCCCCTGATAACTACTCTGGCTACCCCCCTTCTCGACGGTCCTGGCCATTAAGGCTCTGCAAAAGTGGTGTACTTGAATTGACTGACAAAATTAAAAGTGAAAATCCCCAACAAATCCATGCTATCGATACTGCATTAGCATAACATTGACCGAAAGTAAAAAAGAGTTAACAGGTCCGGCCTTTCATGGAAGGAATATCTTCTGAATCAAAAATAGATTGCAATGAATGGAACATAAAATGAAAGAACATTTTCCTCTCGAAAAGTAAAGGACATAGGGCTGATATTAGATGTACTATCACCTTGATTACATGGGAAGCCTTAAATCACGACCAAAAACTAGCTATGTAGAATAAAAAAATTTTTTTTGATGCCACTCTGGCTCTGTTTGTGTAAAAGTAAAAGCTACGGTTCCCGTTGAAAGAAAAAGAGGGCTTAACATATTTACGCACAGGTGGTGAAGAATGGTTCAGTAATACTTGCACGATTCAGCAATATATCCCGGGGGGGGGGGAGGAACTCCCATACTTGACTTGACGGGATGTGCCGCTCAACCGGGTGTCCTTTTACGGTAAAAATTATGCGACAAGGTATTACAATTGATACGAAAATTATGCGACAGGGTATCATGCGGAAGGATGCTTTTTAGAGTTTCCTTGAAACAATGGATTTTGGCAAAATTTCTATGCGACAGGGTATACTTTTGGGCCATTTTTTATGCGACAGGGTACATGATGTGGAGAGATTTGCCGCACACCCCCGTCACTTCCCTACTCAAGTACCCCCCCGGGCAATACATACAAATGTACTAAGATTTAATCATACCTACCAGTTAACTGTGTCAAATTTCTCTTGAATCCTCTATTAGTTACAGAGACTCCCGTCTCCACATCTCTGTGTTTTATTTAGGCCACTCATTTTGTTGTGTTGTTGCAGTATATTCAATACAACTGCAACAACGCAACACAATTTGTGGCCTAAATAAAACACATAGATGTGAAGCAGAGTCCAGAAAATTACTAAACCTTCCTCCGGGCAAAGTTTTTTCTTAGCAAAACCTTCCTCCAATATTTTATATACCAGGGCGTGGCTAAGTCATAGCTAGGGCGTGTCGGTCTTTGTCTTTGGAATTCTAAGGTGAAAAACCTTTAAAAACGACACAAAGTCATATGGCAATTTCTTGAAATATTGCTGCTACAGTAGGCTTACTACCTAAGCTCTATACTGTACTACAAGTCTTCCTGTAATGATAAAAGCCAAATGCAGGACTTATGTAATAAGTCCAAATACACTTTATGGAGCAACAACAACAGTGGACGTTGATTATGGCCTAGGCAAATAGTTCAATGTCTTTTGATTTGCATCACATTCAAATGGAAGTGAATTCCTGTAATCAGATAAAAATTTAGTGATATGGTAGCTTGTTAGAGGAGCCAGCTTTGGTGAGGAGACATTGTTGTTTCACATGGTACGGAGTCAGAGCCAACAACTCAACTGCGAAGGAAGGGAATGCTAGATCGTGGACTCTCACTTTTAGGGAAGTGGCTGGAGAAGTAGTGGTGACTGTCATTGTACCTCGCTCACCGCTGCACTGATTTGCAATGTTAGGAATACAGCCAAGAAATTGGAAATAATCACATAAGAAGTGAGTAATTCTATGATCAACGGATGCCCGGCATCTTTTTGCATCATAAGATTTGTTGTTGGAAGTCCAACATTTTGAAGATGAGAGAACCAAAAGTAAAGAATTTGAAATTTGTTAGGCCTAATAGCAATGCTTGAAAGACATTGCTTTAAGTTTTGATTGGGGATTGATAGCAACAAAATTTCAAAATTATTATGAAGACACCAACAAAGGGTCAGGAAGGTAATGACTGAAACTAAGATTGTAAGATGTTTCAACTCTGACTGCTGGACCCTCAACCCAACTGGCATATACTGTGATGTCTGTATGGCAACTGTGTTTGGCACTAGGTTTGGTGAAGTTGGTTGACATCACTCTGTTTCAATGAGTTTATAATGAAGCTTTAACAAGCTGTGGAGACTTTCCAGAATACCTATTATTGAAAATAGCCGTACTTTCCTTGGGAAGTGAATTTTGTTGCACATACAGCAAGTTGTATTGCAAATAAGTCAAAGAGTATTGAAGTGCATATTGAAAACTAGTGGATATACCAGTTATCAATGTTAAAAGACTATTGTGAGACAAATCATTTGACATGTCTTGCCAATGCACTCTGACTCTGTTGCATATGACAGTTGCTTCCAATAATTTGTCTCAATTTTTATTGTCAAAGTATTTATCCAAACCTTCCTTCAAATCTCTATTTTGGCAAACCTTCCTCAAAATTTCCATTGTTCTACAAACCTTCCTCCGGTCAATGACCGTGCGACCGTAATGTTTTCTGGACTCTGATGTGAAGACGGGAGTCTCTCTAAACAACAGAAGATTCAAGAGAAATTTGACACAGTTAACCGGCAGGTATGGCTAAATCTTAGGACATTTTGTATGTATCTCTGAATCGTGCAAGTATTACTGAACCACTCTCCGCCACCTGTGATCTATGAAACATCTTTTAAATTTGGATAGCAGACCTGGGCTGAAATCAAGCCTCAAGAAAAGCAACTCTTGACCCAAGCAGCCGCCCAGCAGCCGTTGAGGTTGAAAAGTGTATGGTCAAAAAGCTCCACTCTCACGGTGTCCAAATCTGTGCTCCGTCTATTTGTTAACCAAACAGACTTTTGTACATACACGAAGAAATGAGAAATGGCCAAGGGTTAGCAGATTTTGGCTTTCTCAATCAGTGGGATGAAGCAATAAGTCCTTACAACAACGAATAAATTGGACGTTATCACAGTGAAACTGTATGTCACAGTGAAACTGTATCGAGCATGAAAGATTATCGCAAGGGAGTTTAATCAAAAGTAACGACACAGCAATGAAATGAAAATATGAATAGCACAAAAAGTATACACCATGTTTTATAGTTGTTGCTGTCGTCCTTCTTGAAAAACGGCAAGGAACTAGCTAACTGCAAAGTGTGAAGAAAGTTCTTCTCTGTTACTCAGGAAGCTACCGCATCTGTTAAATTCAGGCCTCAGGAATGTATCTTCAATTTGTAGTGAACATCGGTATTAGAAAATACATAAATCGATTTTTTAGAAGCGAGTGACCTTAGATGCAAAATGAACTAGCATAAAACTCTAAGAAGACCCTAGTCGGACGTTTAAGATTAAGGTGCACATGCTCCTAAGTTGGTAAACTAAAGACCAAAATCACATTCGTTGATCAAGGCAGGCCTGTAGGAAGCGGGGGGGGGGGTAACCCCCCGGATCAAGCCCCCAATAATTTTGAAAACAATGGTGCCACGTCACTAGGATTAATCAGATGTATTATTGTCTATTGTTTTAAGAACACTTACCCAAAACAACAGCGGCTTCCTACGGCCCTGGATCACGGTGGCTCACTCCCAATCAAGCCAATGCACAATGGATTAAGATGACTTACTGCTGATAGAATTGGAGTGTCTCGTAGAGCAAAAAGTTGAACACAGAATCAAAGTATAGCCATGGAAATTGCGGTCACAATTTGGGTGTTGATCGTGTCCACAATACCTGGCCTAAATCATCTTCAATGATTAAATGTATTTCGTTACCTTGCTTGTCTTCAATTCACTGTTTATCTTCTCGTTCTTGTCTGGGAGCACATCAGCATGCTATCAACGGTTCTGCATGGCCTAAATTTTTTGAACTGCACTAGTCGTTAGAAGGCCGCGTCGATCTAGTTCTCAGGTCACGGCTTTCAAATTGCAGTGAAATTCAAACAATTTAGGCTATGCAGGACCGTTGATAGCATGCTGATGTGCTCCCAGACAGGACCGAGAAGATAAAAAGTGAATTGAAGACAAGAAAGGTAACGAAATACATTTAATCACTAAAGATAATTTGGGCCAGGTATTGTGGACACGATCAAAACACAAATTGTGTTCACAATCCACAACTCCCATGGTATAGCCCTTTACAGAAGGCTAATAAACCGCTACCATTACAAACATCCTTATTACAGACGTGGACTATTAATGGTTATTTTGAAAAATCAGATGTTATAAGGTGAAGTGCAAAGATTATACCAGGATAAAATACCGGACGAGCAATAATCAAAGAGGCGTACTCAGGAGTTAAAAAGTGGATAGCGACATTGTTACTTGCGGGTGTCAATGTCAAGTGCCAAAGGAAGAGATTTCGAAATGGCGACTACTGACTTGGCTTCAAATATGCGATAAAAGGGATGAATGCATTAAGCAGCTGTTTTCGAGTAAATCTGAAACACTAAAAAATGCAAGTGAAAGTGCTTGAAAAGACACACAATTAAATTTGATCTATCAGGAAATTATCGTCTTTACCCTCAATCTTCTTCTATGTGTGTGTCCGCCTGACACTTACTTAGTGTAAGGAGAACGTTCCTTTTATAGCCTTTTGATTGCTTTCATAAGATGGTTAATTGCATGCAATACAATGCCATGAGAATAAGGAGAAAAACACCAATGACGCTGGAAGAAAATGACAATGGAACATTTGTTACGGTGGGGCAATTGAGCGGCACATGTTGACTACTTATGACGCAATATAAATCTAAACCTTGGTACCAGATCCCCAACATGTCTGACTCCGAAACATTATCATATAAATTTTGCATTCCAGAAAAGCCTAGAAGCCATTTCTCTCAATTATTAGATAAAGAAAAAAGATCTGCAAAGTTATGTACTTGCTTGCATCTTTGACAAGAGATTGAGTTGTCTAGAAGAAATAGAAGAGGCTGTAGCAACAAAAATTCACTCACATGCTGGAGCTATTGTTTGTCACAAAAGGTGCCAGAGACGGTGAGAACGAGAACTGACAACATTGTACGAAAACTAACTGCAATATTTCGGGGGTCTATCTCAGGGGATTCAGTACCTAAATCAAGACTGAACATAGTAGGAGGATATGACACGTTGATTCACAACAGAAAGGACCTTCAGAGGTCTGGGCACCAGCTACGTCACTCCTACAGTCACAGAGCATTTCGATGAAATGAGGAAAATCGTGAACAATCAGTGAAAAATAAATTTACGAAGGAGCTTTATGGCAAAAAAGTATTGCTTGAGTATACTTCAGCGGATCTACAATGCATTTCAAAATGGGACTTAGCAAATCCAAAACACCCCTTTCTCTAAATGTTTGTATTCTAATTTGTTTCTTGTGACCCTTTAAAATGTCTATCATATTCAGCTAGGGTTCAACACACTTAGACAACAGCTGGTAAATTGTCGACCACATTATTTTATCTATTTGGTGCCATTACTATTTGCATTATGCACCAAAGATATGATATATTCCTTTGTTAACTAGGCAGCCACAGACCAGCACTGAAGAGTAATTGGGAATCACAATAGTGAAAAGTAAGGACATTCTTGGGCTATCTGTTTTTACTGCTGATTGCCACTCAGTCGAATTTTCCGAGCGGACTGGAAGTCTCTTACATCGCTTTGAGTGTAAATATAATGTTACGCGCCCGTTACACGTAACATTCAGTTCGCTCGGAAAATTCTACCGACAGGAAATCTGCCTTTAAACTTGCTCCAAGTCTATTCGACGTGCTACCTGAAGAACGCTATGATCTCAATGATCTCCGCGGGGGCGTAAGCCAGGAAGAGGACGCTTCAAGGGAGAAACGAGAAGTATGCGGATTATATAGACAAGACCAAAGTCTATTTCGTCATAGGGCAAGTCTGAATCTACCTCATATCCAGGGAAAGAGTCTGGTACCCAGGGTATCTTTCTCATTAACTTCAAGAATCTTCTCTTGCGTGCAGACAGACTTCTCATGCGTGAAGCAATTTCCTGGAAACCAGATAATTGCAAAGTTTGCCATGAAATACAAAAAGCATTCTACATTTCGTCATCCGCCGATGCTTTTGGACTAACAATGAGCAAGCACACATCTCCTAAGGAGGTCAGTTGCCAAATACGGTGGAAAGTAGGATAGCTTGACTGCTGCGGAGGCGCATGTTCTGGTCTGCAAGACTTTACTCGCTGGCTACCTCAAGGAATCCTGGATGTGGATCCAACATGGCGAATCGAGGTTCTCGAGAGACTGGGTGTTCGAATATAGAAGAAATCAGCTATGAAATACCCATGCTTTCCATGAAATACGACATAAGACAAACAAAATTAGAATTTGCTTACAATTCGACAGGCTTGTTTACAACGAGGTGTGTACAACCACTCCCCCTCATTAGCAGGTTTGTCGCTTGGTTAATGGGCATCGATTTCACTGGCGATGCTAAAATATTCAAAATTGTTGACTGATGAAAACTAAACTTTACTTTGTCGATTACTACATTCATCAAACAGATGTCTTCTTGCAATCACTTCAAGCAAAGCAAATTGCACGAGTGAATAAAACGTGTTTTCACTCGATTCTCTGTTTACTTAACGACCTGGTGATGACTCAATAGGAGGTGAACTTCGATCATGCTTTGTTGATTTTTCTCGTTCGTTATTCTTAACAAACCATTAGTTAGATAAACTGTCAGAGAGTACTAATTTCGAGAGCCATCCTCCTTATTTCGAGAACTCAGCTAAGCAAACAGTCGTCACTTTGGTAATTAATACATTTTGAAAGAAACGAATACAATTTTCAAGTGACACCATAATTTCTATTGAATGATTTGGATAACTCTTCAAATATGTCGAAATTAGAGATGTTAAGAGAGTATTTTTCTCAAGCTTCTCCGATGTTCACCGTGAAACACTCGAGATGAAATTGGAAACCACAGGTAGCAGCGATTGGTTGTAGTAATTGTAAAAGTAAAATTTTAAACAACCTTTGTTTCTTCCTCATCGTTGATCTGTTTTTTCGTGACGTTCACGTTGTCTTCTGACTACCTTCATCAAAATACTAGGCCCATCAACAGACCCGGTCACGAAACAAATTCTCGTTTGGGGACTGGGTCTGTTGATGGGCCTAATATTTTGATGCAGGGCGTTAGAGGACAACATGGACATCACAACAAATAGAGCAACGATAAGGAAGAGAACAAAGGCTTGTTTACAATTTTACTTCTTCAATAACTACAACCGTTCACTTCCTCATACCCCTTTCAGGCCTCCTCATTCCCACTGGTAAGCTAAACCATACTTATTCAAGAGAGGTTAGATTTCAGCCAATCAAATTCATCTTATTTGCTGGATTGACCAATTAAAAGACTCCATTCGATAACCTGGTTTAGTTTGAACTTGATTAGCTTGCCAGCGTGAATGGGGTGTTAGAAGTTTGCAGTAACATCATCAACAGAACTCGCAGTTTTAAGCGGTAACAATTTCATTCAATGACACAAAAAATCGAACTCTTAACAGTTCCCCGCAATTTTTTTGCTTATCCTGCGGTGAAAATCACAAGATTCACAGCTACCAAATTTACTGTTTCGAGGAAGTGAAACTCATTCTTCCTTGATTAACGAGTTTCCTCACGAGGAAAGCTTTCTTTACATATTGAAAGAAAACATAGAGCAATATAGCATTGATGTATTGAAATAGGAAATTGCAGCTTCAAAAACACTAAAAAGTCGATGAAGGAATTATCCCTAAGCGCAAACTTTGCCGGATTTCGCTGTCCGCCTCACGATTTGGTAGCATCAATAACCGTGGAGTTGCTTTAAGTGGGCTTTACAGGAAAAGAACTGTTTCCAACCGGAAATACACACAAGTTTGAGAAATCTGTAATTGCGAGAACGGCACGATGTTTTCAAAAATTCCGGATTCCGCTAGAGGCTTCAAAGCTCAATGTCATAAAATCTAGTGATGTGGAGCTGCTCAAAAGTAAATTTTACAAGACAATAACTGTCCAAAGAGCCATTGTCACCCAAGGACCTTTGCGGGCACAAAGCAGTTTAAGATTGTCTGAAAACAGGATTTGTCAGAGGTGGAAAATATGGACACACACAACAGTAGTTGATCTCATAGAAAAATTTGACTTTGGAGCATAGGGCAAGCTCCTTCGCAATGATTGATGCAAAATTCTATTACATTTTTCTTCGAAATAAAGTGCTTGAAAGGAACTTTGGATCATTTGCCGTGAATCTGCCGTGACAAATTTTAGTTATTTTGATTAGCTTTGAAATGGTGGCATCTATAATTTTGAGGCTGTGACGTCACGCCATACTGAAGACCTTCATATTCATAAGACAGTGATTTCCTTGTTGATTGTATCGACTTTCCTCAAGCAATTTAAGATTTACGATGATTTTACTTTTTTCTAAATTTTTTATGAGAAATGACATTATTTAGAAAATGATCAAGATCAAGATATCAAGAAACTGCCACCGCGGATTTACAACAAGTTACCCAAAGTTCTTTTTAAGCCACCCAATTCATAGAAAATGCAATACAATTTCATATTCAACTTCAGTTAATTTTTCTGGCAGTTACAGTAAAACCCCCCAAACAAGAACATAGCAAAATAAGAACCTGCAGACTGATTTTGTGGGAAAAGACACCCATATATAAGAACCAAATACAGACTGATTTACTTCGATGTTCTTATGAGATGGTACACTTAATTAAGAAATTTCATCAAATCAGTGTAAATAATTTATTGACAACTAAACACCTCCAACAGCTTCAGGAATATGCAAATTCTCTTATCTAGCTGTACGATTAAAATTGCTTTGTCAATAACAAAAATACCATACCTTCTGATATTGAAATGCAGTCATTATACCGATAAGTATAATTAACACATATTGTATACTGTAGCTATATATTCATCGTAGTCATAACTGTCCTTGTGATAAGAAACAAACCCTTTAAATGTCAAAAGTGCCCCATTTATAAGAACCTAGCCAGTCTGTCTTTTAGAAAAGTATGTTCTTGTTTGCGGGGTTCTACTGTAGTCTACTGAACTGTGGATGTGAAATGGCGCACACCCGCAAAGGATCATAGGGGGATAATGGCTCTTTAACGATTATATATACTTAAAGCCGGATTTGGAATCTCACTGGTTTATTTCAAACACAAGAAGACGTTTAACAGGCAGTTGCTCTTGATAAATAAAAACAATTAACTGTAGCTGCTTGCCAGCCATAGAGAAGCTCCTGAATAATCGATTCATTTGTTAAAATCTGTTCTTAAACCATTGTAGAAACAAGCTATTTTGAGCAATTGGAAAGCCATAACAATGGCTGTTCGTGAACAAATTCCTTAACAATAGATGTTATGTTGGGAACATAGGTTGCTAAGAAATGGCTGTTGTTGAAATAACGACAAAACCTTCCTTGAAAAAGAATTTTGCTCTACAAATCGCGGGGCAAGTCACTTCTCAAAATAGCGTACGTGATTTTTGTGACTTTGAAATCACATGATTTTTTTCTGTGATTTTTTGTGATTTTAGTGATTATTTCAAGTGATTTTTAACATAGTCTTTTCATGATACTTTTGGAAAATTCTTCTCTGTTTATCGGGCCATAATTCAAAATTTTGCCCTGCTTATGGGTACTAATTTCCAAAAAGTTGCCCTGGTTATGGGTCCTAACTCTGAATTCTAAAAGACAAATATATAAAAGACAAAAAACCTACAGGTTAGAAGTGGTTAAAATGGACAAAAAGAAGCTCGAACAGTTGAGCATTACAGCTCTGACCGTGATTATTCTTAACAGTAGACAAAGGTGAACAATAGCAATTATTTATCTACAAAGAACGTCAACTATAGCTGTTCTGGTAAAATACACCACTTCGATTAAGCAGCCTCGTTTTGGAAATTTGTCAAAATTCCTTACTATTGCTCTTATGAAAATTTCGAGCCCAGATTCGGATTTAGCACCCAAACATTAGTCTAGTTACTCGTTTTTAACCTGCTGGCATTTGTAATGTTGATTTTATGACAATGTAAACTTCAAAGATTTATAAGGGACTTGACCGTAAAAAATCGTTCGGGGTGAACCCCGAGTCGTTTTCACGGTCAAATCTCTTAGAGATTTCCAAACTTTACGTCGCCATAAAGTTAGCACCACGACTGCTAGCAACATGAAAACTTGCAGCTAGACTAAAGTTCGGAGCTAAATCCGAATTTGGCCTCCAAAATTTCATATGAAAGAATTTTGAACAATTTCCAAAACGAGGCTGTTAACTGAAGTGGTGTATAGAACATGGTCTCCCTTACTTATTAAACAAGATCCGAGCAGAAACAAAGAGACAAACAAGAAAACAATGCGAAGATAAACGACCAGTTGTAGCATTGAATATCTATATTGTCATTTGCAATGATTATTTGGTATATCTTTGTTGATAACAATAATTATTGAAACAAATGTGAATCTACAGGGTGAGTCAAGAGAAAGTTTACGCGTTTGGCGGGCTCTGGAATAAAAAGGGTGCGGGTAATGTTCAAAACTAAAATGTTAATCTATCAGTCAAAGGCCAACTTAGACTGTTTTCACACGATACCGGCACAATTTGAAAATTATAGAAAATTTAACCGTAACTAACTCGCTGCAGTCTCTCCAAGAATCTGATGCCAAAGAACTTCTAACGACTTCTTCGTTAGAAGGGCGCGCCCATCTGGGAACTAGTTCTCAGGTCACGGCTTTCAAATCGCAGTAAAGTTCAAAATATTTAGGCCATGCAGAACCGTTGATAGCATGCTGATGTGCTCCCAGACAAGAACGAGAAGATAAACAGTGAATTGAAGACATTAAGGTAACGAAATACATTTAATCATTAAAGATATTCAGGTCAGGTAATTGTGGACACGATCGACACCAAAATTGTGTCCATAACTCCCATGTCTAGACGACATTTTCCTGCATGGGACTTCTTCATTATTCAAGATACGAGCTTCAAGATTTTCAACGAAAATTCAACAAGTTTTATTTTGAATCTTGAATTTCGGGTCTTGAATTCAGCATGGTCAAGGATTCCCTCCCTGCATTGTTGTTACAAATTTACAGCTATTTTGATGGGCAATCGCTTACTTGGAATTCAGCAGCTACGCCCTTGCTATTGTGTTGTAAGGCAACATGACTTTGCTCGCAAAACATCTGCTGGCAAATTGTGTGTCCACATTCGTCCATCGTTGAAGAAATCATCGAAATTTGATTACACAATTTTTCATAAGAAACTGGTTCATAAGAAACTAGTACTAAGATGGCCGAAATTTTAAGAAACTCTGGTACAATGTCTGAAGAGTATTAAGAAACTTTTCAAACTTAAAAGCATAGATTTATAGCAAATAGATCGTGGAACCTTAATGCTTTTGCAGCATCAACTAACCATTTGTGTTTTCATCATGACAGAACACTGTTTATTTCTATATGATGTTTTAAATGTCAAGAAACATTTCTGCAGCAGTGTTAGCGACCACATTGACAAATCATGCACTCAAAAAATTAGAAACCAATTAAGAAACTTTAAGTAATAAAATGGACAAAATTTCATGTTAAATTAAGGAACGTTTAGTACTATGGCCTGATCCAAGTCTCTTATAAAATAATGTGTATGATCTTCATGTTCAAAATCGAGCGATGAAACCAAGGCTTGAAAACTTTACGGTGCTTATCATATTTTGTCCAACATGCTGCACAAAAAGACAAATCTGCTCCAGAATGAAGCATAAAACAGTTGAAGTTTTGGACCCTACGAAAAAATTCTTTCTCGTAACTTAGAGCAGGATGATCGCCCTTGTTAGCTAAAGTTTGGATCACAAAACTGATCAAATAAGATAACCAGAAGATTGATGATGTCAAGAATTACAGGCAGGTAAATGTCCAAGCAACTTTCTGTTTGATAATGTACTATTGCCTGTTTTTAATTACCAACTTTAACACATATTCAAAAGATTTGCTACTTTACAGGAGATTGGATAGTTGCATATATTGTTTAAATTCATTGAGCTGTCTAGTGCAAAGCAACGTGCTCTAGTCAACCGACACATTTAAAGCACCAAAATAATATTCATAACGAGGATTCAAACTTACTGAAGACTTTCGTTGGACGTTTCGACTTTAGAACCTCATTGACTAACCTGTTTACAAAATCTGGAGCCTGAGTTTCACACCCCGAGAGGTTCACATGTAGGTCTTGAAGTTTCTAAGATAAGTTTGTCGATGAGGATGAAACGTTGAAACATCTAACAAAGTCTGAACCATAGTTTTATTCTTGTCATATTTGGGCATAATTTAGCAAATGTTCAATGTGCCATGACAAAATGCAATCAAAGTCGATGCCTTAAAGCCTGTGCTTACTCTGAAAGTGCTTAATGATCATTCATTCGTTGCGCAGCACTTAAAGGGTCTGTTTCATCCAGCATTCCTTGCACGTGTCGTTACTTGACTGGCCTTTGTTTGTCGCCATTTTCATGGGCCATGAAAATGGCGACAACAGATGAAAAGCAAGAGACGACACGTGCAAGGCATGCTGGATGAAACAGACCCTTTAAAATCTAGAACTAATTCAAATACCATTGATTTAATTTCTTTGAGAATTTAGATCTAATGTTAATACCATATTAAAGCAAAGTTTGCCTGAAACTAAAGTGCTAACAGTTCGATCGTAGTTTCTTTCCAGCACCAGTACTCATTAATGCGAGAGGCATATCACTCCATACGAATCCTGTGCACCATTGGCACTTGACGGAGTGATTCGCTACTCACATGAATTCTCTGTTTTCTTTAAGAATTCATGTATACAATTAAGGTGAAGTTAAGACTGTTCGTTGGCAGGGTTGTCCTTAACACCAGTCATTTGTTCCTGCCAATTTGAGTACCACCAACAACTGGATAGACTTCTCGATGTTGCCATAAAGTAGGATGGAATCTATCTATCTTGTCTACGCAACAACTGCGCTACGGTGTTTGTGTAAGACTGATCCGTCGTTCGTGTGGACGTTTGCTGCAGACAAGCTAAATTCTGAAATACGAACAGAATTGCCTTTCATATCCTCCAGAACTCTTGAAAGCAAGGCACCATACGGAGCTCATTGACTACAGCAGCACTTTGGGATGCGTCTGATAACCGAAACGTGGACTTTTAATCATCCCATCATGACCATAACAACATTTACAATAGTCCGAGTAAAAGGTCGGCCTGTAAAAATCCAGACCATTGCATCTCTCGATCGGGCGATGATAATCAATACTGCAAGGGCTTGCATGATGATAATCAGAACTTTCGCACCTTTTGTGAGGGTGGTACTCAATCGTGTCTCTATAAGCTTCTTCACGGGGTAGAATCGGTTGAACACTAGCATGTTGTCGAAGACTGTCCATGTTGAATTTCTGGGATACTTGTTCGCATTCCAGTTCCTCTTTTTGTCGCTTATATTTGTATCTATGATTCTGAAACCAAATTTTTACTTGTGTCGCTGTCAAATTTATCATCCGGCCTAGCTGCTCCCTCTCAGGGGCTGATAGGTATCGCTGATGCATGAAGCGTCGTTCAAGTTCGTAAGTTTGTGCTTTGGTGAAAAGGATCCGTCGCCGTCGCTTCTTTGAACTTGTGGTAGAAGTCACGGATGTCTCTTTGCCATTGTTTGTTTTTGCTTTGATTTCTTCTCGCTCAGAGTCATCGGAATCGGCGATATTTTCGTCTTCAGAGCTTCGGTTCTCTGTTCTCATAACTGTATGGCCTAAAATGCAAGGTTATGAATCGGTTAATAATCAGCGTATCATAACACCTGGAAGGCTAGTCTTTCAGGTGCTTATTTGAGGTTCTGGTTTCAAGCTGAGAAGCATAAAGGTCAAAGTTACGTATCCTTGCACATATCAAAATTGTGGTTGGGTAACTCTGAATCTGATTGAAGCGAAATTACGGCAAAAACAGGGACCGCAATACTGCAATTAAATGAAAGCAAGCAATGCATTCCTATTTCATGCCACAAGGAACCTTCCATTGGAACAGGAACAGAAACTCTTGACTTAGTTCTTTTTTCATGTCTAATGAAAACTCGCAGCTCTTCTCAAGAGTGGCACCATCGATGATGCGTGGGACTTTGCTAAAGTAGTAGAGAGTGCTGAAGGGCCTTCTACAACCAAAAAGGTTTACCACAGGTAGCAACGTATGGTTGTAGTAATTTTAAAAGTAAAATTGCAAACCGACCTTTTTTATCCTTATCGTTGCTCTATTTGTTGTGATGTTCGTGCTGTGCTCTGTCTCCCTCCAGCAAAATACTAGGTCCATCACCAGACCCAGTCCCCTAACGACTGTTGATGGGTCTAGTGTTTTGATGGAGGGAGTCAGAGGACAGCATGAACATCACAACAAACAGAACGGCGATAAGGATAAAAAGGGTTGGTTTCCAATTTTACTTTTACAATTACTACAACCATACGCTGATACCTGTGGCTTTACATATGTAACCAGTGATCCAATGCAATTCCATGTAAACAGTTTCTGCGGTTTGTGTTCCTATATCCAATTCATAAAATTCCAGTTCAAACACAAAAATCCCATTCTGAGATTGTCATTTTAGGTCAACCCCAGCTCTGATTTTACCTAGACTGATGACGATGAGTCTCTTGTTGCCCTGTGCTCTTTGACTTGATGATGGCGCTTCAGGCAATAGAGACTCATAGTATTACTCTGAAAAACTTGGCCCTATTTAGGCCCAAACTTCGCAATTTCTCCAGTACCAATCAGATTGCGAGATTTGGCAGAGAACAACGATGTCGAATTTTCGATTCGAATGATGCACTTGACTAGATTTTGAACAAAGTTGCTACGGCAGGTGGCTGAAGTTTTCTCTGGTTTGTTTTGGTCTTAAAAACATGCATAATGTAGCATGGAGAGACTCATTTTGCACTTACCAGGTAAACTGAACTTCCTTCTTCAGATTTATACCAAGATTCGTCGATTAAACGCCTGCTTAACGTGGTTTTTATCGGATTTTCTTTCCGAGGAGTTGAACAGAGCTGAGGCAGTCGTTCGACGCTGATTCGATCGATCGAATCATGATCGAATGAAGGAGATAGGGCCGGGTTTTTAACTGTTTCATAATGAGTCCCTCTTGAGCAAGGTTTATCGCAGGGATACAAGGGACTCATCGTCATAAGTCTAGATTTTACCTTCTCAGGACCCTCCTTGTCAGGCCACGAGCAATAGGACACCCTGTGTGTAGCAGTTTGAAATTCATACCTGCAGCGAGCCACCTTAACTTAGCTCTGAAGGTGTGGCTTAATTTTGAACTGGAGACAGTGCTCAAGCCAGATCTGCTGCAAAAATCTGCCCAAAAACATAACGTAGAAGTTTCTATTTCCCAAAAAGACTTCGACAAGTTCTTTAAGATTTAATTCTCGTCACTTAGATTAAATCATAGGAAACGCATGCACCCTTTACAATATTAACAGCGGTAAACTGAAAGGGCCTAAAATATCAACCCTCTTCAAGTGTAAAAAAATTAATCTTCAGTCTCCTTTATTTGTTTCTTTTCGCCCGAGGCTACGATATTAGGAGTAAATCGCATGCAGAGCAACCAGAAAGCCTATGAGAGCTACTTGCCGAAATCAAAACTAGAGGCATTTTATATTGCTTGCTATTCCAAATCGCTTTCACCTTTTGAACTTTATCAAATGGGTCTCATATAACGGTGCCAAAACCATGCTTTAACTTAAAAACCATGCTCAGTAGAAGGAATGTAAAGTTAATTCTGTTTCTGAAAAGTATTGGGAAAGCCTGAAATTGCCAATGAAGCAAAACTTTCATGACGTAAGGCCAGCCATCTCTTCTCTATAGGTTATCTTATACACTCACTTTCTGCCAAAGAAACTCGTCTGGACTTTGCAGTATGGTTTCTTAAGTTTGGGCTCAATTCTTGTGGCTTATGTGACTTCTCATAAAATTGAATTTTAGATTTCATCATAATCATCAAGGACAGCTAATACAACCTTCCAGCCTAGGGTATTACATGAAAAAGCGAAATCATTTGGGCCCAATTCTTTTGGTAAAAGTTTCTAACAGAGTTTCTTGACTTTCCATAAAATTGAATTTCAGATTTCACATAGTCATCATGGACAGCTAATACAATTTTTGAGCCCAGAGAATTACAGGATAGAGCCAAATCATAAACAAGAATCATACATTCTAATACTACTTGGATTGGCAATCCACTTCTTGTTTGCAACTAAAAACCAAAAATTTAAAAAAGTTTCTTAATTTAAAATTGACCTCCGATCACTTCTAGCAGAAGTTCTTAATTTTCTGGAACGTGCTACTTACAAGTGACTTCTTACAACAAATAACTATTAGTGCAACTTTATTGTTTTCTCCATCTTTCAATGACATTTTAACTCTTGATGTTAATTTTTAGAAGTGTGTGCAGTATTTTGTCAATAAGTTGACCCAGTCCTAGCAAACCTCGATGGAATTCAGTCGTTATTCAAAAATTAAAGATTTCTTACCATTTTAACGACTGCTAAAAGGCTCAGGAAATTAGAGTTGATAAGTATCCCAAATTTACTGCTCGCGTGGCCTCATGCAAGGTCCAGTCACAGAACACGATAATTAGAGGAAATGTTAAAAATGGCCAAAGCTGAACTTTGCTCATGCATCACGCACGGGGGGGTATCTCGACCTATTTTCTGACAGGGACGTGCCATTTTGCCCGAAAAATTGGTACCCATAATTCCGTAAATTCTGGTGGATTTTAGGGTCATAATTCCGTAAATCGAATGAAAATATGGGCCATAATTCCGGAAATTATGAAAAATCCCCTGAAAAAGACACCCATAACTCCGTTAAATTTCTAAAGATTTATAAAAGGCTACCCATAATTCCGTAACGGTTTGAAAAAAGTACCCCTAAAAAATGGCACGTCCCCGTACCATGAAAAGTACTAAGTTACCCCCCCCCCCCGAGGCATCACGTTATGCAATGAAACGCATTTGCCCAGTTTATCAGGTAGCTATTATCAGGTAGCCAAGGGTGTACGCTTTTGCATTCACAGAGGACATAAAGGGACCAACTACTTGATAGTATTGGACATATAATTTATGGATAGAGAAACAGTGAAATCTACCCAAAATTTACGATAAAGTATAGCTCATTCTTGTTGATAGAGATCAAGTGTTTTCTGCTATCACCGGTAGAGTAAGACTTCAGTCGGTGATTTATCTGGAAAATTCTTGGGCTTAAAAAACCTCAACAGCATTGGTCCTAATTTTTTCCAATCGTATGAAACATGAATCGATAATAAACAAATATTTCCTGGTCAAGTTGAGACCCACTCTTTTGTTCCAGATATTGCGAACTCCCCCGTTGGTAAATCACAGCCGACAAGACATAAACTCTGATTGGCTCGCTGATTAATGGATGAGTAAGGCGTTTGGGGCATGCGCGAATTCGCAAAAGATTCTTGAAGTCTCTGATCGATAACTTCATCCATAATTTTTCCAAGAAAAATAGTTTTGTACCCCCTATGAATTGCTCTTAAAATTTTCGTACCCCCGCAAAATAATGGAAAAAAGTTTCATACCTCTGCCAAAAATCCTCCGCCCCGTTACCCAGGATTTAAAATGACCACTCCCTTAGAAGTAAACAGAGCATAAAAGCAAAGGTTTTAAAGAGATATTGTCACTGTGAAATGTTTTAATACATATCATGTAAATAGCTTTCTTTCTGGCATGAGTAAAAACAGGGTCATATCTATATTCTGACGTTTCGAATAGAAACCAGACAAGATATATTGGGTGAAAAACTGTTACAGTGACAATACGACAGAACAGGAAAGGAAAGAAAAGAAAAAGCCTACGAAATACAAGCTTTGCATTCGTGGTAAAATTAAGCACTTCTGGCAATAATAATCAACACATGCCAGATTTACAGAATACGTTTTCAGGCATTTTATTATGTACTCAGCATCCAGATATCAAAAATCTTTATGTAGCTAGAGATACGCGGGGAGGGGGGGGGGGTGGTGTTGTGAATTTTCCTTCAAGATCGTATTTTGCATTTCTTGACTTCTGTAACATAATAATATATACCTGGTCCCGCTTGCCAATGAATAAACTTTTAGATGGCTTCTCCACAAGAAATGGCACGATTTTCGTAAACAAGATCCAAAAAATTACGACCAAATGATAAAGCATTTCGTAAATTGAAGCCACGCTTATTCAGCTTGGAAGCACATTTCGCAATAACTTTTGCCGCACTTCTTCCATATATTTTCCCATGAGCCATGATTCCAATTAAATCTAGCACGTAACTATTGGGAATTTTGGCACGCCAATGCCCCTGTTGCCTTCGGTACCCTAGTAGTTGTGCTATGAACTGGAAGTCTAGAAAACTGTGGAATTCAGAGCAATAAATCCTAGATCAAACATGAAATTCTCTCAAATGAACATAACATCTGCTTTAGTGCTTGCCTCACACCATCATTGTCTCCTAAGCAGACTTAACAAGTTCTGTCTTAGCTAAGATAATATTTGCTTAAAACGTTAGGGGTACAAAAATCTCAAACAAAAATTGAATAGTAAATCATTTTGAAATCCTCTGATTGATTTACCAATGTGTAAAAATCCTAAATTCTAATACACTTTGAGAATCTTGTATTAGTTTCTTACTCTGGAAAATCAATCCATTACAACTCAATATAATTTTGAAATTTGATTGCTAAACAAAATTCTCAAAGGTTCTTTGCTAACAGCTAAACCAGCATTAGAAATGATCGACAGGCCAAACAAAAAACGAGTGTGTTTGACGAAGATGGCACCGTTATTGTAATACAGTTTGCAAAGCAGTCGATGAGTATACATACAAAGATGAAAGCTTGTTGAACAAGGTCAAAAGCAGGATGGTTTTATCATCTATTTAATTACGACGACAAACAGATTTAAAAATATCCTTTTGTTTTATGAATTCAAAATTTAAGGTGAATAACAGGCAACACTTGATACAGAGGCTAAATGGTTGCTATGGCACAAAGGGCGTTGCTCAGGCATTGGCATTGACACATGCCCAGAATTTACTTACCAAGGGTACTGAACCAACCAGACTTGCGGATTTTGTCGCCACGTGACTGCTTCGCGGGGGGCCATGAAAAGGTGGATTGCCATTTAGGTAGACATAGTTTTTTGCTCCTAATTGTATTGTCTTAGTAGTAGGGTAGTGTATCATGTAAGTAGTGTAGTCAGTAATATGTATTGTAAATTTTTAATGGAATGTATAAAAAAAAAAAATTTTACTAATAGACCTTTTAGCTATTCTAAAACAGAATATATGGAGCGATATCTCATGCAGTTTTGTAAGCAAGGTTCTATTGAGTGGCGTTTGAGCTTCCTATCACAATTTTTCACATTTGAAAGTTCGATAAAATCTACACAAATATCGTTCGATTCAGATTTTTTTCTTAGAATAACTAAAAGGTCTATTTCTACGTTCCGAGCGCTGAATTTACGTATGATACGGCGAAGATAGATTGTCTAGGACATAATGGCAATCAAAGACTTTTCCGGACCAAAGAATTTCAAAAATTTTCAGACTGTTGATGAAATGGATTCAGATACTAATAAAATTGCCAGCTGAGTTGAAAAAAGTGAAATTGTACGCATAAAAATCACCCCCGGAGTTTCCACGAATACAGTAATGTTTTGTATCCTACCCTGTAGCAGAAAATTCCGCAACCATTGTGGCATGATTGATTTGCTTGCATTTAACACTTGCCCTGAAATTTAAGAAACGTTTTCCATCAAGAAACAAGAACGCATGATCGTACGGGAGCTAACATTTTGCTGCCCGGTAAAATTGCCATTTTCATACAAATTTGCCGCACTGAAAACTGAAATCGATTCGATTGTGGCCGATTTTGCAAATTTTTCCAAACGTTGGTGTCTCCTAAGCCTATGCACAAAACGGCAAGTGTTTACTACTTATTTGATTGCTTCAAATTTAAAAAATGCTGAAAAATTGCATTTCTGTAAAGATGCGGACGGGTCCCGGCCGGACAGACAAGTGTACTAAATTGGAAATCATATTGTTGACATGACCGGCTAAAAACGTACTCGTGCGAAAATCATTCGGAAGTATCGATATAGGCTTCAGCTCAAGTTTACACTTACAGTGGTGATACAACAGAAGTCCGGCTTTCTTATCGGTTTTGTTATCACGACATGATAAAACATGTTTGCCCTGGTCTTTATGTTGGGCATAACTTGCAAGGTGTTTTTTTAAATTCATTAACATCGAACGGAAGGGTTGAAGAATGTTCGAGGCTTGAATGAAGGGAAGAAGGCATCTCAGAAGAAGATTTTTACAAATAAGTATTGGCCAGTCACAGCAATCTATCTGGAATTTTCTCGAGCGCAAAATTTGGACGGGCATCTTTGGGGCTCTTATTTTCAAAAGTACACGAGACTTCTTCGTAAAATAAGAGAGGTGCAAGCAGTGAAAGCGTTGAGGATCAGTTAAAGATACAAGTTGAAAAGTAATTGTAAGGCTAAAAGAGGATTTATGCAAAGATCAGACTTGTAGATGGTGAATATGTGAGAATTTCTTGCAAGAAATTTAAAATTAGGAAGTGATCGACCAGTTTTTAAGGCCAGAATTCCTACGCTATTCAGATGATCGAATATCTGACTGCCAAGCATAGGGTAATTCTTGCATCAGATCTTATTCTGGGGACTGCAGGCTCCAACGTTATAAGGTCTTTTTTAAAATGAAGACTTCAGCAATAAATACAAATACGAAACTTCGTAGGGGGTAACTTTAAATGGTAACCTCAAACCACAATGAATCACGACTTTCAGTTAAAGCTATTTATATCAAGGGCTTATGTACGCCTATGTCCCTTTAAAACGGTAATTTTTGGTGATTTTTTAAGCATTCAAGAATTAAGGCACAAAGTATTTCTGGTATCTTTGACGAATCAGGCCCCTATTCGAGCAACAATGCTTCCACATTTGTTTGGGCGAGAACGGTATACAGCACTAGATTGATTACATGTCGTAGTTGCGCTCCTTGATAAACTGATAATCGCAGTGGCGGCATCCAATTCAATGAACGAAGCGGAAACTGGGACTGAGGTAGTTAGTCTAATACAGCACTGCCAGAACCCAAATTCTATGCAACTCCTTCGTGCTCAGGGTGAGCTATCACAGAAGAGCTTTCCATATTTTCTGAGGCAAAACAAAGCAATTTAGATATAGCTGTACAAATGTTTGGTTTGAGCAATGAGTATGCAATGTGTTAAGCTTGGAATTTCCTGCATTTGCAATGCAACATTTATTTTGGGTTGAGAATTAAGTACTGTCTGATTCTGGTAGGAAAGAATTGTATCTCAAAGACTTCCAAATGAATGTAAAAAATTTGAAGCTGAGATTATGGGAGGTATGGCAGGAAATGCCTGTGTGGAACAATTTTGTCATAAGCAAAGACTGATCAAGACAGACTCTCATTCTCGTTTGAAAGAAAGCTACCAAAACATCATGAACTATATTCACTACAAAACAGCAGACAAACGGGCGAACTTTTCTGACACCTACGGGGAACATTGCAAGACAGTTGTAGAGCAGTTGTATTACGTTTCAAGCAATGATTTCGCAATGCCTTTAAGCTTGTTGTTTCCTCGATTTTTACTCGAGCACTTTTTTCGGTTGTGCAATAAACACCGCCTAATCCTGGCACTTGAGAATTGCAGCAAAGGAAATTTTCTTCCTAATAAAGCAACTGCCGGATATTTAAGGCTCAAAAGTAAAATAGGTTGCAATGCCGCACAGCAGCTGAGAGGCCAGTAATGGCACAGGCAGGGACAGGCGTTAAAAACGGTGGATAAAGTGCTATAGCTGACAGCACTTTAATAAATCAAACGCAAGGAACGGAATTCAACATTTTGCACGGCATATAAAATGAAAAATCGTAATATTAAGAGCAAATAGAATGTTTCATTTCTCCTTACATCAACCTCATTTTCTCAAAACGTTGCCCAAAAAAGAAAATACATGAAACGTCCATTCTTTAAGAAGTTGTAAAACATCGTTGCAGTCAGTTACCTTGTCCATCAGCCAGTGAAGTGCATCTTAAGAAATTTATTTCACAATCTGATTCTTCTAGGTAAGCAGATTTCGTTACGTATGACTTTAAGCTATTTTGGTGCTGGATGGTGTTAAATTTGCCTAAGTTGCACATGCAAGTATCATAGCTTAGCGGCTACTATCGGTCAATCTTTGCTGCTATTTCAAGGGTGCTGGATCTCCATCATACCCTGACTGCCTTTAGAAAAGAGAATGTCAAGTCTGGTTTGCCGAAAATAAACCGATTTATTCGCATGGACTTGAGTCCATTTCTTTCAGACTTTTTAAAGCAAGGCTTTAAAAAATGATCTATTAGAACATTTGAACAGAGCAATGACCAACAAATTGTCATGGGTGCGAACTACTTTTTAAAATGTCCCAGTTCTTACATGAAAGAACATCAGCCTGTCATAGGAGGAGAGGACCTTTTCCCTATGCATCTAAAACCCTTTAATACACGGTTGCTCAGTTCTAACATAAGTTTTTAGCATAATAGGTGTTTGAGTGAACTTGCGACAAGTCTATCTTTCAGACCAAAAGATAGACTTGTCGCAAGTCCAGGCTTTGAGGAGAATGGATGCAAGGTATATCTTACTTATGTTTCAAGGCATATTGTGTTGATAAAGGTCGCTGATTAAAACATTGTGTACTGGAGTCATATCCAGTGGTGTCCTAAACTACAAAGGTGGAAAAAGTGCGCTAAGCCACGAGGCAGCTTCATCGGAACCTTGTTTGTCTGGAAGGAAAGGAACGGGGGAAAGAGAGAAAGCAGAAATAGGAGGAAGGAAAAGAAGGGAAATGATGAAGAAAAGAAAGAAGGAATGAAAGGCAACAGGATGGGAAAAAAAGGAGAGAAGAACGAATGATGGAATGAAGATAGGATGCCAAATAAAGCAACAACTGATGAAGGAATAAAACAGGAAAGAATAATAGAAATTTGGATTTTCCTCTTCTCATTTACTGTATCAAATACATCCAACTACATCCTACATAGTACTGCAATTAAACTGACATTTGGGACTTCGGAAAGCAGATAAAAAAATGGAAAGAAGAATTATTGTCTGAAAAAGATTCTAGATAAGGAAAACATCTTACCACCACTATAACAGCATCCGAATGTAATGAAAATTCATTTGCTTCAACGCATTTCCCTCTATATCATAGAGGCTCTCAAGAGGTAAATGGGACGCGGGGATGTGTCTCAACCAACACTCTGGGTGAAGGTAAACAATAGAAAGGAAAAGGAATCAGTCATCCATTTCAAATCGACAAGAAGTGACAGGAATTGCCAACAGAATCTATCACAGAGAAAATGGGATTGATGACACATTTCAGGATCATCATTCTGTGTTTTTGCACCAAGATACTACAAAACCCTCCCTACAATGTCGTCATGAACAACAAAGAACCATGACATATCAAACACTGCCTCTCTGCAAACATTAAAGGCATTTACTTGCTATGTAAATCGACCTATCTCGACAAGACTTTGTGATGAGAAAGTTACGTGAATACATATGCAGTTTACTAATAATAAGGAAGTATTAAAAATTAAAATTTAAGTCACGATACTAACCTTGCCATTCCATTTCCTCTCTTGAAATGTCTTTGGTATCGTCAGTATGATATCCTTGCCCTCGATACTTCGTGCAAGAACCCTCTTCATCTTGGTAACTCTCTCTTCGTTTATCCACATGATGCCCACTAATTTCTGCATCATAACATACGTCCTTACTTGATTCGTCCTTATCAAATCCAAGTATATCTTCAACTAAAAATGATCTCAGCTTTCGCGGCTTGTTCTTCTCGCATTTTGCTTCCATGGCAAATGGCTAAGCGAGGTTCCAAAGCTGGGTTGGCGATTGAAAAGAACAGCAACCGGCAGGAAATACGACAACCAGGACAGCCCGTAAACGCTTGCTCAGTTTGTAGAACGCCTTACTGTTTATTCATTAGCAGTTAGTCGTTTCAAAGTCCACAAACTGACTGAGTCTGACATTCACAGGCCAGCTAATTTGAAGTGAGCTGTAAACTGGAAACAGTAGCCCTCAAGTCTTGTTTCTGCAAGCAACGGCGCCTTGCTGCACTAAAGGAGACTAGCGAAGAGTACACGGTTGTGGCTGCGTCTGCTGTACACAGTCTGGCTGAGTGCGACGTGCTTAAGTCTCCTTTCTGCACAACAGTCTTGTATCTTCCTGGTAACAGTGTCTTAGCGAATACCAGTTTAAGCCGTTTACGGAGTTATTAGGCGATTTTGAGACGCAGTTGGAGTCGCGGATTAATCTTTATACGGTTGATTGTGTGCGAATACGGTGGCGAGCGAATACAAGTACGGAATGAAGCTCAAATGAAAATACCGAAGTGATATGTCACTTATGATATGGAATTATGCGTTGATTGACATGTCAATCATTCGCACAAAACAAAGAAATGCATTTTCACACCCACTTCTAAATTGATTGACACTGTACAAATCGAAGTGACATCTGGCTGGTGTTGCCAGCCTCCTGCGCATTGCTCACTTGTTAAAGCGCAGCTCAAGTATGCGGTTTTCAAATGCAAGATCGTAAGCCAAATAAAGATATCAAATATTTAAAACAAATGTCGCCGACCTGACGTCATCGCCAGCGTCATGTAAACGCGGCTACACGCGAGATCCTGCCATAACTTTAAAAGTTTGATGACAGAGATCATTAGCTAACTTGAGAGCTACATACCCCCCAGGGGGGTACATGACTTGCATATGGACGGGGCTCTCCCGCATGATTTTTAGGAAGCTACCCTCTTCTCATTACCGCAGTTACCGTAATACCCACTTTCATGATGAATTTTGGCGGAAAACTACCAATTTTTGACAAGCTTTTGCCAATTTCTGGAAAGCCCATCCAGAATTACCTGTGCCCTCAACATGTTACGCTACTCCCCTCCCCGGGCTTCATACACATGTCTAAACTCAGCTTATTGTAAGAGATGATTTTGATACGTGCGTGGATGTTGTTAAGCGGGCAAAAAATAGCGGGCTTAAACACCACTTCGCTTTGTTAATTCACTTTAAGATTTTCCATAGTTTCTTATATCTTATTACCCTGGGTACTAAACTCTCTCGAAAAAGAAAATGAGATTGTATCTATTTCTTTTTCAAAGGAGTCTAGTACTCAGGGTGATATTTAAACTTTGCAAAAACTATATAAGTCTTATTTAGTTTTGCAAAGTTTAGAGGGTCTGTTTCATCCAGCATTCCTTGCACGTGCCATCTGTTGATCGGCCTTTGTTTATCGCCATTTTCATGGGCCATGAAGCAGATCCTTTAAGCTTTCATAACATTCTTAAGACCAACAGCTTCTAAACTGGATGGATTCTCTCACAAATTCCTTACTTGGACATCAAACGTAATCACTGGCACACGTGATACTGATATAAGATTACTGCGTGGCGTCAGATCTCTGCGGGACGTCAATGAAAGCTACAACAACAACAACAACAACAGCAACAAAAACAAAAAACAACAACAACAGCATGGGTTTGCAAATTGCACATGATGAAGTTTACAGTTAATCAGGCCCTCAATCAAGGTGTCCACCACTGATCTTCGGTTCCACTAAATGGTGAAGGTATTATCTCGAACTCTTTTGAAGAAAATCCTGCGTAGCATAAGGCCTCTGCGTAGGAATTTCCAAAATACCACAACAACTGCAATGATAAAGGCCCTCTTGAAGCATGGTTGGACACCAACGTGATTGTGTCGAAATTAGAATTTGGTGCCATATGGCTCATGGTCACCTTATGAGGAAAACAAACCATTGTGCTTATCAGATAAACTCCATAAGGTGTTAATGAAGTAGGGCAGAGAAACAAACAGTTGCGAGTACTGCCAAAGGCTGCTCAAACATGGTTGAAAAAATAATGGAAAATTTGAAACCTCTAAAGACAAGTCCTTGAGACATTAAGTATATTTGTCAAGCTTTTGTGTTTCAAGTGAACTTTTAATGTACGTGCCTTGTCAATATGTGGAGAGTAGTGAAAAGATTGGTTGTCAATTTTGAAATGCAGTTACAGTGTCATAACTGTCATGAGTAATTTCTATATATCTTTCAATTTGTGGCAAGAAAAGAGATAGCATAAGAACGTAGCACATGGCTCTGGATATCCCAGGCAAATGTTGGAATGCAATCCCCTGCTGTTGATTGGAGCGGCCACGATTAGGGGTGGCCTAGCCATATCTGATGTCTCAAAGGAATCAACGCCCGGACCTATGTTGCCTAAGAAACCAAATAAATAGCATAACGGGGCCTTAAAATTTCGCAAAGGTGTGGGAAAGTTGTTAAGTGATGAAAATGTTATCTTCAAGTTGATATTTCAATATAAAAGTAGACAGTTTGACATTGGATATAAGAGCAAATGTTAATGGCTTTTCAGTCGTTGGTAAGGATCTAGAATGCAACAAACCCCCACACGTTCAGCTAACGAGGAACAGATAAAACGTGGCCTCATTTGACAAACTCATTCTTCATGTTCTTTGTCATTGATCATATGCCCAAAAATTATAGAAAATTCTATCAAAAAGTCTGGTCTTTCATCTTCATAAGCTACTCTGTAATATGAAAATTTTATATATGAAACGAAATGAGCAACTTTACGGTAATAAATTTCTGCATCTAAGTTAGGCTTTTCGCTATAAAATGCCATATACCAGGTGTCCAAAACAAAAGAGGGGACCGGAGCTAGAAGTAATAAGGCAATTTGTAACAGTGGGTATTTTTGCTGCCATTAAAGCTGTGCTCACCAGCCTTTGTGTGAATGAATGTCTTGCTAGTATTTTCAATTTAAACAGTGGCTCTTATTGTTCTTGCAGGCGGCTTAGCATTGCTATCCCCAGTTTTTGGCCTCAAAGTAAAGTTTTGGATTTCGGAACTCTTCGTTTTGCAGCGTTCCGTAGTGTGAACTCCTAATTCCCATGCAGCATTGGAGTGAATATACACTTTATCCAAAAGTAGACACTTTTCTGACCCATCTAACGCTTTCTCCGGAAGCTACCAGCTACAAAGGCAAAAATGCGCTCATCTGTGTTGCAATAGGGCTTCACCTGTGGCACCAGTGTCAAGTCTCTTGATACTTTAATTAATTTTTCAATATTTCTAACAAACAAAAAAGCCTTTAATCTAAAGTATCGCTTTACTTAATTTTGGTTTGGTATCAATAACTTGGTTTGCATAAATATCAAATAAAATTTCCAGGTGTTAAAAAATCTCTTTTCAATGAAATTTGATACCAAATGCAAGGACATAGGTGCATCGAGGCCGAAGGCCACAAACGTCTGTACCCAGATGGGCTAGCAAACTGTTGATTTCCAGATGACAAATACATGTATATTTTAAGAAACTGCTTGTAAAGAAACTCAGAATTTAAAAGCACCAAAATTGAGAACCTACTGCGTTTTTCTTTGTTCTCACTTGTTTCCTGTATCATATTACTTGGAAAGTACTTGAGTACTTCAAAACATTGGAAAGGCTTCAAAACACCTTGTTTTGAAATCTTCAATGGTCTTCAGGGGTCTTCTTCAAATCTTCAAAACAACAACGACGACGACAACAACAACAACAACAACATCGAATGTCCTTAAACCCATGAGTTAACAAATGGTTTCTAGCAGATTGTTGATTTTCAGACGTGCTAAATTTCTCAAAACATGCTGATTTACACAGTGTCTTGTACTATTTACCTAGTTTCATAACAAGAGTGTAAATTTTGAAATTCATCCTCCCATTCAATTGATGAGCAAATGAACTGGGAGGTCCTGGAAGTTAGGTCAATCAGATATAAACTATTATTTGTTAATGATATGAACGCAGTGTACACAACAAGGTACCAGTTAGGCCCTAATGATTCAGAACCCGTTGAATCTCCATCAACATTACAGCTAATGGGCTTTTAGTTGAGTCAACAAATGGGCCTAGCGTCACCTGAAATTCTGAATCAAATCATGCCTTGTTAGTCTATATAGCTGTTGGTTTTATGGCCAAGCAACGCACTTTCAACAAATATTCACTGCAAATCTTATTGGTCTTGATAGCTATTAGTCTTACGGACAAGCAACGCTTTCAAGACAAACATTCGCTCTCAATCGATTCGTTTAAGCAGCTTATCATATTTGCCGTGCTAGCTATTGGTTTGATCGGCAAGCTACGCTATCGTAATAAACATTCATTCAGCTCTCGTTGTCAATATGCTAAAGGTCACCCCGTAAACTACCCCATCATTTCTTCTTGGCAGCGACACAACTAGTTTAGCCACCAGTCATTGATACACAAGTCTGCAGTGCAGTTACTAATCGACACAATATGTTTTTAGTTTCTGGTGTCCATAAAACCAGTAACTTGTTGTCTTTGAGGTCAGGTTAAATTGAAAATTGCTTACCAATTTGGAAAAATTATCGGCCAGCTTAGGTTGAACGAGCTAACGTACGTGTGAAAATTTATTGAACCAAAACCAGTTACAACGTTTGATAGCTTTGTGCAATTTTTGCTTTGAGGCTGCTCCGAAAAGGGCCAAAAAATAATGGCTAAGAGATTCAATCGCGTGGGCAATTAATTTATAAAACTGTTTGCTTCTCCCACCAAAAACGCGTTGAAGGGAATGGGCCTAAAAATGAGGAAATGCGTACTACAGTCCGTACGATATTCGAATATAAATGGTGAATAATTCTTGCTCCTGGAAGCTTAAGGTTAAGGTAGATCTACACTTACGCGATATGCTGCCAAAGAATTCGTAGATTTGTTGGGGATACGAACAGGCTAAGTTGTGAGCCTCAAGGAACCCCCCAAAAAGGGCTCCAGATCGCATGCGCACTGACGATTTACTTCAATGACGTAATATGTAAATTAGCTTGACCGTTGAGAACAAGAGCATGAAACAATAGTTCTAATGCGCATGAAAGTGTGAGCCCCAGCGTTGATTCGCTATCATCGAAGCTGAAACACAATGTGTCAAAACAACAGGGTCAGTATTTCGTCTCCCCAACAAAGATCATCCATCAGGGCAAATGAAAAAAGAAACTTCAAACAAGTTTTGGTGTTCGTTGATTGGATGGTCATTGTTTGAGATTAAGCCAATCAGTGGCTCAGGTGTTGACGTTTACGTGATTCTTAAATGTCTTTTGTTTTGTTCGGTATAAATACAGCCCGGTTGTGTCATATGTCTGTTGTTCGCATGAACCAAACTGAAGAGCTTGCGACGAAACGCATATTTGGTGTAATGACGTTGTTTATAACTGATTACTTGATTTTCTTGCAGGTTTAACAGCTTTCTCTCCAGTTACAGGTTTATCTTATATTATTGCTGTTCTTTTACAGGAGTTGATGGTGTTTTCTTACAGGATACAAGTTTATTGTGCGTCCATGGTTTATTTAGATGAGTCCGCTACTTAAGACCATTTAAAAATTTTGTACCGCTAATCATTTGTTTATATAAACTTCAAACACGTAAGAAATGGGTTCAGGTGACTCGCTACTGCGACAGACACTGATACCCATTTGCGTGTCCTTTAGCTATAGACAAAATCTGCCCAATCACGTCTCATAACTTCAAGCTATAAATCATCTCTAAAAATTTTGCGTGCAAACTTAAAGCAACCAAACTGCAACATGCTGGACAACCAGGATCAGGTATTTTTGGGGTGCGAAAACCGTGCCAAATCTCATTCTATTTCTTAACAGTTGCTTCTAGACAATAGCCGGCGTCTTTTTGAAAACATTGAGAGCTGAGATTGAAGGCTAAGATCTGAAGACTAAAACAAGAAGGTTAAAAATCTTGACACCATATCTCAAGATGTGTTAAGAATAGAAGCGAATGTTCGACTCCTCAACGCCATCTGATCAAATATGAAGCTTTTCAGCAGTCAAATGGATGTATATTTTCCCTAGCCTACTTTGCAGAATGTTCAATATTATTTACTTGATTCGATTCAAAAGTGAAGTGCTGTTGACCCTAGCAAATTATATGTTGATCCAAGTAGAACCAATCTCGATAGGCCTATTAATAGGTTCTTATGCAAGGTATACAGTCGTGTTCAAGTGATAAGCATTGTTGAATCAGCCGTTCCAAGTCGACAACGCAATCTATAGTTGGACAAATGGGTTGAATATGATACCTAAAGCAGGCACAAAATCGTATCTTATTTGAAGTTAAAACTTTAGAGAATAGAACGATAGGTTTCTGTCGGAGGCGCCGAAAAGAAGACGAATCGTTAGGGGCAGCCAATCAAAAAGGGCACTGCATAAGAAGAGAACTGACACGCAACTCTCCAAGTTACTTTCCATCATTTCTACGGAAAATTCTTTTCATACCAGCCTGCCGTAGCAATACTCATCAACTATTCTACTTACTTTTGAAAGAACCCCGAAAACCATTTTTTGACAAGGGTGGAGGGCATTTGCAGAAACTCAATAGGTCAAAAGTTTCAAGCGTAGCAGATATATGAGAAAGGGTATTTGAAAGGGCACTTCCTGCCCCCGTGCTGCCCCGTACCATCGAAGCGACGGGGGCAGCTGCCCTGCTGGTTGGTATGGCTGCCCCCGTTGGTACGGTCAGTAGCTATGCCTGTTCCGCAGTCCCGTTGTCCCCGTGCCTTCGCACCCTTGTATGTGATAACTTGAATGAATGCTTTCAACTAAATTCTTAGCATCAAAATCTGTCATTAATATTTCGTTCAATTCCTGCCTTGACCAACCCCCAGGACACCCCCGTGCATTTGGACATAAGATATTCCCGGCCACCGGGCATCTGAATACCAAGTTTTCCCGGTCCCCGTGATATTTGACAATACCAAGTACTTTTGCTTATGAAAACGCTGGGATGTGCCATTTGTCAGTGCCCAGCCCCCGGGCATTCGCCAAAGAAATTTGCCCGGCACCAGGACATTTGTGCATGAAATGTCTGTTGACCCCCGGGCTGTCCGGGGGGAGGTCAGGGTAGGAGTTGAAGGAGACATAAGACGCTGTTGACACAGTACTTGTACACTTTTGTTTGGATCCTCAATAAAAAATATGGTGGATCAACCTCTCGTCTGCTGTCTTTGGAAAAATTTTATTCTGGAGCAATCATGCACAAACAGAACCCTAAATTTACTCACCAAATGTTGTGTTCTTTGTGCAACGAACTGCTTTGACTGCCCCCTTAACCGCCCGCGCATTGTGATTCATAGTGCACCGTTTTATCACAAGGGTACAATTGCTCCCATGCCATAACACAGTGCTCTGCGAGCCACTATATGTTGGCGAATAAAGGGCAAGTAAAAAAGTTGGTATGACTGATGATGAAATACGAGATCGAACTGCTACTAATGATGTACCAAATCCTTTCCTGCGGATTTTCGTCTTTTCTCAGTGAAATCGCGTATTGAGATAAACGACCAGAGGATACTGACGTCATAAAAGCAATACTCTGTGCTTTCTTATGTCACACTAAACGAAAATGAGGCTGCCCTATTATTTTTTGGCCTCTTAATCGTTGCAAGCCTCTTCGTCGTGTTTTGATGAAGAAATGGCAACGATATTTAGGCTAAATTCGCAGAAATTTCTTATTTACATCTAGCTATTACGAATCTCAAAATATGGAAAGAACTTCGTAACTCTCGGAAGCAGTTAATAAGTTTGTTATATAGCATCATACCAACCTTGGACTTGTCCTTTAATCAGAACAGCACATTGCACAAAAACACAAACTTGGTGAGTGAATCAAGGGGGCCTATTATAGGGTGCCTCAATACCGCAAAACCGCCAAAATTTGCCTTCTTACTCGTCAACCGCGCTCCATTTTCTCTCATAAACCCAGGGCCGATACCAGCCATGAATTCAAAGGGGGGCGGAAAACCAAAATTAAACCATCAACAACAACAGCAACAACAACAATTGAAGGAACACACGCTAAATCTCTGCATTAGATGACCGATCAAACTCCTCAGGAACTAAAATTTAGCCACATTTCGCATTCCAACCTTGAAATTAGCAAACTTAGTCAATATCAAAGCTACTAAATTCATGTTTTTATGCATTATTTTTCCTCAAAATCCTCCAAAACTAGTCATTTAAATCACAAAAATTCCGACAAGAGAGCAAAATTTTCTGATGAATGGTCTCCTGGGGGGGGGGCGCTCCGCCCCCAGCCCCCCACTGGCTTCGGCCTTGCATAAACCGCAACCGTCAGTCTTCTTCAGTATGATCACTGTTCTTGTTAGGATTGATATTTCATGTGGATGAAGCAGGAATCCTAAGGAAATTTAGTTGAACCTATAACCGTACTTTTACAGCCACGCCAAGCCTCGAAAGATAATGACCTTTATCCAGTAAAAGCAACATCAAAGGCAGTGTCTTGGGGACGGAGCAAACCATGCAACGCCCCGAAGTAAGCAAAAAACCGCCAAACCGTTCGTTTAAATTCCATTTTTCTGCAACCACGCTGCAACAGAAAAACCGCATACAGCACTGATTTTCTTGCTGAAACCGTATTCTGCATCCAAAATATGGGCGAATCCGCCTAACCGCTCAGCTATAATAGACCCCAATCAAGGCTTATTTCCATGGAGCTGCATTGTGCTTGAGCGAGCAAATGCTCGTGCAAAGCATAGGCATTATGACGAAAGGCAGAGAGCATTGCAGAAATGCTCGCAAGCACGTTTCGCCCAAGCAAAAGATGTAGCTTCACGGAGTAAGCTTTCATGTTATTTTTGGCACATGTTCAGGTGCGCGAACCGAAAATAATGAGTCTGGGCTCGAGATACTATGTATGCCAAATGTAAATGAAGTGACTGAACTTAACCGAACGACGATTGAAGCTGCCGTGGCATGTTAATAGGTTAGAACAGGCTAGCTTTGATATCACTGCCAAAAAGCCTCTAACCACAATGTCTGCCAATACAATTGACCTACCACCAAAGACGCGCAAATAAGAAAGGCGAATGAATGAAAGATCAATAATAAAGTGAGTGTTTCCCATCGCTCTAAAACGTGGCTGAAGACGAGTCACAAGGCAAGAAGGTGGAAAGAGCCCTCAAATAATAGCAGGGCGGAGTGCTAAGAATCTCGTGGCTAGAATCACCTGAAATAAGCAGAAAGATGTCAGTTCAGGACCAGATATATGACGCGTCGATTAGCTGCTTAAGCTATTCTTGTAGGAAAGTGATATTGAGAAAGGAATATGGGCAGAGCTTAATTACAAGACTTACTTGAAGCAATGATTGATAAATAACGTGCAATTCACGTTCCAATATTCTGCTTAATGGATGTTCGAGTGAATATGGGTCATGGCATTATCACTCAATAACTCAATTCATTCCTCAATAACCCATTGCAAGCAAAACGCACGAAGCCAGCTCCGTCGGCGCATTGTCTAACACACTGGAAGCTCTGCTACCAGGCCCGGATAAATCTCTTATCTGCGGACATCTTCTTGTTACAAAGATAATGCAGAGCCTCTTCTTGTTGTAAAGATAATTCAGAGCTTCACTTCGTCGCATTTACTTACGAGTTTGTCCCCCATGGGATTTCTATTGATGGACAACTCTACAGTTCGGACTCCTAAATCCGGAGGGCATCTTGCTGCAATAAAAAGACATTCAGACCCTCCCTTCATCGTGCTTCCTAGCAAATTTACAACTCGGACGTACCTCCAGCAAGCAGATTTTTGCTTGTTAAAACAGATAAGCCACAGCCATTCTCCCCCAAAGTACACAATGACTTGCAGCACATGGACTTCAAATTAACAGACACGTCTTCAATGTTGAAATGCCTCTACATGGCACCTATCTTCTCGCAACAAAGAAACTCCAAACCTTTTTTGCCACATTACCTACAAATCTTGCAGCAAAATGAAACTTCTACTACCGGACACCATTACTATTGACACATACCTCTAGAATGCAGAAATATTATTATCCAGGAAAAATTCATATCGTCAGTCCATCACACTACATAGCATCTTTGTCACAAATTGGATCACCTACTACCGCACAGGCGAACACAAAATGAAAACAATACACAACGAACGGGAAGCCAGTTTCCCTAGCTGACAACTTCTTGGATGGAAAACAACCTTAAAAACTGACGTGGATGACTCTCCATTTCAGGCACAAGATTTAATATCGTCCATTAAATGGTAGGTACACAGTGCTACCCGGGGGGTACATGACCTGCGGATGAACGGGGGTCTGCCACTCGTTTTTCAGAAAGGTACCCACCTCTAATTACTGAAACGTGCTTTCATACCCACTTTTATGATGAATTTTGGCGGAAAACGACCAATTTTTGGCTATTTTTCGCCAATTTCTGGATAATCCACCAATGTTTATGGACAATCTGCCAAAAAGGGACCCTTGTTTAGAGAATTTTAGGGCCAACATATGGGTGAAACATACCTGTACCTCAACAGGTTATGTACCCCCATCCCCGGGAGTGCTTCATGATTTTATCTTAACATTACAGAGCACCATACGCTTGCGTCAGGTCATGGGCAGTTCGGACACTGTTGTTGTGATACCGGAACTGCCCATGACATAACAAAGTAACGAGATGATTTACTTACCAGCTACTGAGCCAAATCGAGGCAAATATTGTTTGTCCATTTGTTTCTTTGCTATGTCGTTGCAAAAATGTGGGTTTAGGCCCAAAGATCAGATTCCGAATGGTACGGCAGCAAAAACTAACATTCCACCTCCCACACAGCAGTGTCCATACTGCCCATGGTCAGGCATTTGCTTCAAGGCCGTTCCTTAGGCGGTAATCCTGGTAACTCATGCCTTTCTTTCGCGCAATATCACACTCAATGCCACAGCCTTTAACTAAGACTTAAATATCGCTAAGTAAAGCGGGCAAGAAAGCCTCTTTGATGGTAATACCCAGGACCGTCGAGAAGGGGGGTAGAGGGGGTAAAAGGTCCAGGGCCCGGCCCCGAAGGGGCCCGTAAATATCTTGTGCTATAAAATTTTGTTATCACTATATATCTCTGCAGTGCATTTTTATGGCAATTTATCTGCTTTAAAAGGGTATTTACAAGAACCGTCGACTTTGATGACAGTTATCATATCACAAACCAAACCGTCGTATTGATATTTCTAATTCATCGAAACTGGTTCTTTCCCAGCGAGTCAGTCGTTGGTGTCGTAGGGTCGTTGAGTTTCCGTTCACATTTGGTCTTTTCGGCCTTTGAGTCGCTCGTTCCCTCTAGCACGAACTTGTGTGAACAAGGCATTACTAGCATAAAACGATGTCCTTGATTCAATACAATTGTAGGCAATTTTTTAGAATAATTTGTAATAAAAAAAGCGTTTCCCTCATTTTCCGGTAGACTTAAGGGCGTGGTCGCAAAAAAGTCTCGGGGGCTGCGCCCCAAAACCCCCCCAAAGCCTGTCCTCATAGATCCCATAGATCACTCCAGGGCCCGAGCTGGCTCTCGACGGCCCTGGTAATACCCACTTAACTTTGCGGTATTGACCTACAAAAATTATCTGGCCTATCTGGTTCACCGCTGGGAAATTTCAAACTTAAACGCATGGTCTCTTAACTCTTAAATTTAGAAGTTGTTGCGTAGTAAAAACTCTCGTTAGAATGTACAGACCGGGCCACCCATGACAGGGCTACCATAATTACATTAATGATATTCGAAATGCTGAATTTGATAAGGACACTTTTAAATGAAGTGACTGACTAAGGAGGAGCTTGTCTGAAAGCAAGGTGTGTTAACGGGTTCTACGGTCAATGGGAGTTCTCGTTTCAGAACTAATAACACAAAGTTGAAAACGAGGTGTGAATCAAACTAGAGAAAAAGAACATATGAAGGAACGGTACAAAAACAAAAACAGGGCCTGGTGAATCTTTTTACTCAATCAATATGGTAAAGTAATAAAATTGCATCAGCAAAGACTATACGGAGGAGAAAGAGAGGAAGGCAGTACTCTAGCTCCCCCGCAGAGTCCTTCGCATATATTTTTTCTATTGTTTTGACAGAGTTCAAGAAATAGAGTTGAAGCAAATATTGATATCATGGGACAATCCAAAGAGAAAATGTGGAGAAGCAACGCAAGTAACAGTGCAGCATGTTGGAATAAAGTTCACCGTCATCCCAAGAAAACAATAATCAGGCGCCACAGACACGAAGAAAGCAAACTAAACGGGCCTAAAAGATGAAAAAACAGCACTGAGAAAGGTCCTTTACATTTTTCTGGCCCTGAATGGCCCTGAATATCCACCGTCAATTCCTGGTTGATGTAAGGGAGAAGGAAAAATTGAGAGCTGATAACGGCAGAATCGACTGTTATCCAAACCAGTCGCCATTGACATGAACAAAGCAAACAAAACGGGCCTAAAAGCTGACGCAACAAAACTTACGCAGGTCATCAAATTCAAGAGGGTAAATATTATTTGAAACAGCTTGGTTTCTCTATTGTAACACTTTAACATTATCAAGTTAACGAGGAAGCCATATGTTGAAATTGGCCACAAAAACAAACATTTGATAGTACACTTTAAAGTGATGAGATATAGCGAAGCTTGCCAGATAAATATATGCCTTACGAATTGAAAACGCAAGAAGTGAGAATCTCTTCACTGCATGGTGTAGAGAAATACAACGCCTTCTGCGATCGCTCTCCGTTTTTGCTCTGATAACCCACATCAGTTTCCGTCAGTAAAAGTCAGACTTCACCATCAATCACAACTCTGAAACACTAGACGGCGCACATGGTAGAGTCACGTTATTAAACGTCAACATAACGGATGAGTCGAAAAAAAGTTTAAGCGTTTGGCGGACTTTGGAACAAAAAGTATGCTACCGATATTCAATAATGACATGTTAAGTAAGTAAGTAAAAATTTGCCTCTTGAAAAAATTACAATGGTCAAGAGAAAAGAAATGTAGCTAGAAAAATAAATAGGATATTTACAATACAATTTACATAGCAATTTTGATAAATACAAGTTAAAACCACCCCTAATTACAGTGGCAGGGATAGCATTAAAAGATCGAGTTTACCTTAGTTCCATAATGGTCCCCTTAGAGGTGGTTGCAAAAATAATGATAATAAACATTAAATTTTACGTGCTTTTGGATACAGCATAATTCAGCAAGGGCGAATCATGAATGTGAGAGAGGATGCGCAGTTTTAGTAGTTCATCTATCAGTCAAAGCCTAACGTAGGTAAGAAAATTTTGCTTGGTAAAATCACTCACCATTTGACCTAGAAATTAGGAAAATTCCTGTAAAGGGCTATCTATGGGAAAAAGAATGTGAAGTTCCATTCTAGTCCATGATTTACTTGCTATTGAAATTAAAATCTTATTCCTGAAACTGGCAAAAGTATTGAATTTAAATTCTAATGTCAAATTCTCGATTCCCATATAAACCCCTTTACAGGTATTTTTCTAATATGTGGGTCTGAGAGAACAATGATTTAACAAAATAAAATTTTCTCATCCAAGCTAGCATTTCAGTGATGGATTAACATTTCGGTTCTGAATATCGGCCACGTACTTTCTATTCCACAGGCCGTCAAAAGGATAAAATTTTTTGGCTTTCCCGGCATTGTCCCGCCCTTTTTGCCTCTGTTCGTACTTGGCCCATCCACATGACAACGTCACGGGTATCGCCAAAACGTTCGTGGATTGCCTTATCAATGACTTCGACGATGACCTTGTGTCTTTTCCCTCTATGAAGGGCACCATATGAAGTAGTTGTTGCCTAGCTTTAATATTTTATTCGCATCAAAAAAATCTTTTATCTTTGAGGATTCTACCGGGTGACTAAAAGAAACGCCCGGCGTTTGAAAGGCTACTAGCCCTTGAGTACATAAGCAGTGGCATTTTGCAATACCTGATTGAATAGCTAACATGTTGAATTATTTTTAGAAATTTTCCTGGCAAAAATCGGTCATTCCGTTCAGATTCTGTAAGCGATTTCCTAAAATGAATCCCTTTGACAAACCTGCTAAAATTACAAGCAAAAATCCTTTATGTGTTAAACTCACAGCGGTGACTTTCAGCACGCGTTAGCAAGTGTTTTCCCTTTGACGGGCGGAAAAGTCTTCCCCCTTGTGTGAATATTTAGTGCAGAGGGATTCCATTCTCCAATGAGGACAAAATACATGAACACATCCAAGAGTCATTATTGCTAGGAAGGGGAACAAAGGGAAATCTTGCTTGGCGTTTTCACTCGCTTTTGCAGGTTTTCGAAAGGGGTTTTCTACAGAAATCTCCTATTTCGATGGGAAGGAATGGCCAATTAAAGCCGGGTAAATTACTGAAGCTAATTTGACATATCGGGGATAAAATAAGACAGTTTTTGATATCATTGCTTTGATATTCGGGAGCAGGGTTTTTTCAAACGCCGGGCATTTTTATTGACTCACCCGGTATCAGATCGAAAACTCTGCCTTGGGTAACAATGGCTCTTTAAATCTGCAACACTGAAGCTTTTCAGAAGCTCACGTTGCCTCCTCTATACACACCTGAACAATTCTTTCCACCAGGAAGGTATGCATTTCGAAAGAGTAACAGCTCCCACACGTACACCTCACATGTATATAAACTTAATGGGCACATTAATCTTGAAATTTGGATGAAGAAAGACAACAAGCTTAACCTTGAAAGGGATCATGAATAGAAGTGGTAGTCTGATAGAGCCTTAATACAAACAAAATCTTAAGATACAATAAGATTTACTTAGCTTATGTTTTAATCTGGTTATGGTTGATTACCAATGTTGTCCTAGTGTTAATCCAAGCAAAATTTCCTGATCTTAAAAGGAAACAATATCGGAAACTTCTGCTTTTAATTCTGATCTTTAAACACATATATCAGATCTAGTTTACTTATATTCATCTTACATTCTCAACAATTCATTAGCCTAGTTTGAAGTCTATATAGCTAAAGATTAACACGAAAAGTAGTTCTCAAACTTATCCATGTTTCACAAGTACACACGATATTGAAACAAGTCACGTCTTGAAACTTATACCACATTCGCAACAACACCGCTCAACCAGCTTTATCAAAACCCTGCTAAATTTCAACCAATCAAATGCATTCTGTTGTTGGACTGTCCAATTAGAACAACTATTGATCAACTAATACACAACACTGTTTGCAAATTGCTCAAAAGTCTTGTGCGAAAATTAATCGAAATTCTGTGAGCCAATTGCTCAAAACTTTCGAATGGTAATCAGTCGAAATTAAATTCAGCGTGGCCTACTTGCCCAATCAGACATGAACAGCGCTTGAATAGCTACTTCTTTGTGGAAATTACTTCGACAGGATCAACTGTTTGGTGTGTACGACATTAAAGACGCTTGGAAGCAAATCAATAGCAAGAATTGTTACACGTGATTAGAAAACTCACATATGAACGCAGTTGTTTGCAAGCTGAATAGTCAACAATTGGATAAAATAAGTGTGCTGGACCCATTGATTACATCAAGCTAATGATTTGGATTTATTTAATCGAGCAAATAGCTTGAAGAAAACTGTTCACAAGATTCATTACCGGCCTTCGAACCATAAGAACAGTTTTTCGGAAGAGAGATTCTTATAACATGCGAAGAAAATTCACGGAAATGGGGAAACTGAGCACTGAATCGGACGATTTGCTGTTTAAATGAACTTACTGTGAGATCAAATTATCAAAAACAAAAAGATGGCTGCGAAGTGACGTTTTCTGAGAACCGGAGATAAAAGAAAGTCAATTTTCTTGCATTTCTGCAACTAAAATAAAGTAGCGGAGTCTTTCGGCTGAGTATGACAGCAAGATAGAAGAGTGTAAGCCTTCTCTGCCTGGCTATTTCAAATATAGATTTTTAGGCTTAGGTCAGACAGCAGGGTTTCACTGAAAAAACGCTCTGAAAAAAGCAACCCAATTGTTATTGAAACTTAAAAAGAAATGATAAGGTTTGAGTATGTGGAATGTACGCCGTATGAAAGCACAATCTTTCTCCTTTCCAATGATATGCACTGATAACTCTGAAAGATCCAAACAAACATTATTCTTAGCTAAAATTCGTAATCTAGTTTGATAAAGAAAGAACATTCTCCCACGTCAAGCGCTTGATACAAGCTGAAAAAAGACCACCTCAAGCCAATTTCCAATTCCATCAGAGCCAAAACCAATCTTGACAATAACAAAAGTATCAGTAGCAACTTAGGCACAGCACAAATCGAATAAGGCAAATCGGATCCAACAGCAAATAGCAGACGACTTCTAAATGATAATGAACGACACAATTCCGACAAGGTTAAAAGTGAAACTGAGAATCAGCCTCGACTCATAGAATCAGACTCGACTAAACAAATCCAATGGACATGCAACAAAAAGTCATGTTCTGAAAGGTTTCCACCATCATACTCCACAGCTATTGGAATCAGAGAGGTGACGTATGAACCATTTAAGATGCACTAAACTAGTAACAAACAGATCGCAAAGGACAAATTGTAACAAAACATCTTGAAACTGACAGATCACTGCAATGCCTTGAATGTCCAACACCTGAGCAGATGATGATGTAAACAGACTTGGGTATCGTGTTGTTCTGGGTATAGGAGCATGTACTTCAAGATCTTCGAACAGGAGGCAACACTGCACGCAGCGTAAAAGTTGTGTACGCTGGAACTGGCAACATCGCTCCTGTTTTACCTCAACATCTTTAGGTAGCTATTTTCCTTTGATTGATGTATGTTTCATTCAGATCTATTTACCGTTCTTAAAATTTGATCATAGACTTCATAGAAGCGTGTCACGACGCACTAGATCTGCGTTTTTGAGTCCCATGAAGTTTTAGCACAGCTAGCTCTTATAGACCTCTGTAGGCATCGCACCAACTCGATAAATTAAGCTGAATTGCATCAACCTCACCACACCGCATTGTATAGAATGGCATAGCATAACAGCGTAGCATAGCAAAAATAGCATAGCATAGCATAGCATAGCATAGCATAGCATAGCATAGCATAGCATAGCATAGCATAGCATAGCATAGCATAGCATAGCATAATATCGAGCTGCATTACACCGTATCGTATCACATGACACATATTACAGAATATTGCTGAAAATGACGTTTCGACTATACAAGGTCCAGCGATTGCACCAAATCTGGGTGACCATTCGTAAGATTTGTCCAGTACATCGGAGCCCTGAAACATTGGGATCCACGCTTAAAATAAGGAACAATGGAAGACAATTGCTTAACATACCTGAGCCAAAAGGCCAAAGAATTTCTCGTAAGTTCTCTGTTGAGAGCAGCAATCGATGATCATCAGACAGAATTCATGCTGAAAAGGAGAGACTTCAATTATTTATTGAGAGATTTCATGTTCATTCCGCAAAATATGGGGCAAAACACAGAAAAGCTATCATTTATACCATGGTGCATTGACGCTGTGAATAAGCCCCCATCTCTAATAATAAGCCTCACCTTTGTTTTTTGTCTGGAGTTTCCGAAATTAAACATCACCCAGGACTTGAAAGAGCTTTAACGTTAACGAAGCATGGCGTCTATGACGTCAAAATAAAAAGTATGCACTTACGACCGTCCACATGAAAACGCAAAACAGTGCTTTCAAAACAACTGAAAATGATTGCTAAAAACGATGTCTGTGACGTCACCTTTTACGAAAGCATGCGTTTACGCTCGTCCAGACAAAGAATCGAAAGCAGCGTATTCAAAAGAATACACTTTGGAAAACATTTTCGACTGTTTACGTTTTACGTGTGTATGCAAGGCGTAAAGGTACAAGGAAATGTGTGTTTACAGATGCAAACGTATGCGTGTGGACAGAGCCTTAATCTAACCCTTTATGACTGGAAGCTCATACTGAGGAGAGCCTGCTTGAGTATAAATCGATCTGTGTAATCAGGCAAAGCTAAACTTATAGCCATCGATTGGAGTGGGCAACTTGGGTCACATCCTACGATCAACGAAGATCAAAACACTTTCGACAAGCTGCAAATCTTTTGACCCCATGAATAACATCAATGCGAGGCACGACCTCTTATCGATATTCCCATACTCTTTGCGTGTTATTCAATAGCTGAAACACTTGAAATCCCCTCTCGATGTAAGTTCTGATTAGCTTAGGTGAATTGCTCTCCCACATACTGACAGCTGATAGAGCATAGTGGGATGATTTGGGTTTGAGGAAAAGACGGACTCATAACTTCTGAGATTCTTCCTGAGAAGGGAACAGATTGCATAAACTTTCGATACCACTGTCCATGTGAAATCTCTCTACTAACAAGGTTCATGTAAGGTTAAGAGCATTCATTTGCAAACAGGGACGTAGGAAGCATCTCAAACTTGGGGGGGCACGACACTTCGAGGGCACATTCTCCTTAAGAAAATGGGGGCATTTTCTAAAAACAAAAAGGGCACTTCTTTGTTTATTGCAAAATCTTGGGGGGCACATGCCCCCAGTGCCCCCCGGTTCCTACGTCTATGTTTGCAAAGAGCAAACAAATATAAAATAATCTATTAAAATTGGTGTCCCACACGTGCTGTAGGAGAAACAGTGCATTGTCTATCTTCTTTATTTTCTTTGTTTACTGTTTTCATTATCGCGTTTCGTTCAATGTTTCGTAATTTTGAAATTTTCAGTAGTGAGCCACCTTAAGTGAAGATTCACCGTGCTTTACGAGTTAAGGTGGATCTTCACTTAAGGTGGCTCACTACTGAGAATTTCAAAATTACGAAACATTGAAAGGTGGTTGTGTACAAAGTAAAAACAAGTTCAAAACACAGAAAACAATAAGTTAAGGTGGCTTGCTACTGACATAAATTTAAACTGCTACACACTGGGTGTCCTATCGCTCATGTCGCCACTTTCCTTGAAAATGCTTTCGAATTACCTGAGCAGTCATTAAGTTGTTAGTAGTAGATTATTTGTGTGGAGAAGATGCTCTTGTATGTAGCAATCTTCTTTTAAATGAAATGAAATGAAATGAAATGGTCTCAACTCTTATTTGGTGTGTGTTACTGGACACCTAAGACTAACACTGCGGACCAGTCCAACTGGTCAACTGGCCCTTGTTCTGGTTATTCCCGTAATGAGACACACTAAGTCTAAGATTTCAAAGGTGTAGCGCTTGTGACGCTCGTTGAATTGACAAGATGATTTAGATGAAGCCCTAAAGAGCTTTCATCTACAAAACAATTGTCACAATGCATAAACTGTAATGCCTTAAGCTTGTCTTGACAATTAAAGCGGTTATAGTTCGTGCCTTAAATGTTAAGAGGTATTACTGTCTTACCTTCAGGGTATACGTTCCGAATAACAACCCTGAAGTGTGAAACTGTTGATCTTTATACCTTAGTCTTGGCTGAAGTGGCCCTATGAAAAAGACCCAGAGGAGTCACAATTTATGGTTCTTGACAAGGATCGGAGCTCTTCTGTCAAACCGTAGGTGTCGCCAAGGAATGATGAAATAACAATGGGGTATATATCACGAACATCAATTCTGCAGGATGGAGGTAGTGATCATTGTCCTTTGTCCATAGTCTTTGGTTTAAGTTTTTTTAACAAAGGTAGCAACAGCCCGAACGCGAAAGGTAAATCAACTCGTTCTACAATGCCACGAATACAGGTTTTTTTATAAGAAACTATGTTCAGATCATAATACTAAAAAAGTTTCTTGATTTAGAATCAAATTTTTTTCATTTTAGTACTAAAGGTTCCTTAAGTGGTTTCTCATTTTTTGAATGCAGAATTATAAGTGTGGTAGCTAACACTGCGTCGGAAGGTATGTTTCTCGACTTGTAAAACATTATATAAAATAAACAGTGTTCTATTAAGTTGAAAACACAAATGGTTAATAAATATTGCTCAAGAATAAAGGTTCAACGATATCTTTGCAATGATATCCAAGCTTTAAACTTTTGAAATTTTCTTAGTTCTTTTCAGAAATGGTACTGGAGCTTGATGGCCATCTTAGTACTAGTTTTAATATACCAGTTTCTTATTAAAAAAACGTGTATCGCACAAAAATGAGGCAACACAAATAGGACTTGATAATTGAAATAAAATGGGGGCTTAATAGAGAGGGGGCTTATTAAAAGTTTGGCGTAAATTGGGGTTTATTTTAGAAAAGGGGGCTTAATAGAGAGGGACTCATTACAGGTTTTACGGCATATTTAAAAAAGCCTTGAATAAACTTTTCAACAGTCTTCTATGATCGTGAAAGGACCATATATTTTTCCCAAATATCATGATGATTCGGACTAAAGTATTTAACACAGATGTCAATAGCCCCTAGAATGTTAAACATGAAAGTATATATCATAAAAGCAACATGATACACTGAAACAAAGTCACTAAGTGTAGGTCAAGAGTTGACATACTTCTGGATTGATGTTATGACTTACACGAAACTATTTTGCAGTCACCTTTAAAGGGAATCGACACAGTTGAAGCTGACCCGGGCCAAATTGCAGCCTGTTGACAGGCTTCAGAATGATACAAAAAGGAAGAGGAGAGTTTGTAGGAATAGGCAACATTTTTTAATTCTTCGTGTCCGCTTCTTCAGCGTATTTATAGCAGCTTGTCGATATAGCTATGTCTATTCACGTTAGTGCCTTAGGTGCTTCGGCAGCTTTCCATAAAAGTTTTCGCCGCAAACATGGAGAGACAAAAGTTTTTGCGACAAATGAGAACGGATCACTACTGATGAAATGAAAGGGGTGAAGCCGAGATATCTGCTCAGGTCTAAATTTAGAAGCAATGCTAAAATCCCAGAGATGAAACTCAACAATAAAATTAATTTTTCATGTTCTTCTCTGTGAACAAATTTGAATGCCATGGATAGAAAAACAGCATAGCAAAACGATCATAAATTTTGCGGGGAGTCAAAGAAATTAGGCATTTTCATTTTTTAATTTTATTCTTATTTTGACAAAATGCCCTATCAGCAAAAAAATTTTTAACAAAGTAAATATGAATATTATTATGTAAAATTAAGCTGCTCTTCCAAGGGGTCGTGTTTGCGTCGCTCTACCTCAAGAACTCCCTTAATGTTACTTTAAAGGCATGATTCATATTACAGCTCAAGGTGTTCACAAGCAAGAGGTCGTACTGTCAAGAAAACAAAACTTACTATTTTCAGTAAAGAAAATCTTGTGTAAAAAGGTCTTCAAAACTGGAGGAAGTAGGAGCCTCAGTTTGCAAAGTGAAACATGGACCGTTTTGTTGAGGCTAGTGCAGACTGCCTCCATTCTCTCTGGCTGCGACCTCTTCGGATTTTCCCATTGTTCAACTTTAATTAGACAATGACCTGCAGCGAGGATAACCATGAACACGAAACTGGGCAAGCTCCAATGATCTTAAACTGGAGAGTCACATTTACCGTGGAAAAGACCATTCAGATTTTAGCTATTAGTATCCTGAACGACATGTTAATATGATGACAACAGTACAAGGAATTTTTTCTCTCCATTCTCCCAGGTAAGGATTTCAACATGTACAGGAACCATGTACTTAACCCTGTAACATACTTCAATAACCACAAATTCCAAGAAATTTCTAGCGGAAGTCATGAACCGGGATTACAAGTTCCGTGAACGGATATAGTTCTTTATTTTGTTAATAGTATATTTGTATATCTTCGAGTTGATTATTCCTTAAGCCTCTTCAGTCAGCAATTTAGAAAATCAGGAAATTAGAAGGGGATAAGCCAAAGCTCAAACATGTACTAAGTACAAAGGTTGCAGGTCACGTAAAGAGCAACTTTTGCAGTCAAAGGTCATACACGGTTTAATAACAGTTACAGAAGAAGCTGTAGCAGGAAAGTTCGATAGAAGTGGGCGATGAAGTACTATTCACATATGTGGTAGGAGCAATTTTCCACAAGGGTCTGGCACTTACGAAAGTCCCAATGATAGGAAATTCCTGAATGGGCAGAATGAAATCTTGACTAATATGGGAGCCTCGCAATCTAGAAACTGGATTTCGCGTTGGGACCTGGTTTTTACGTCTAGGATACTAACGGCAAAAAATAAACTGGCAATAGAACCTGATAACATACTTTCATGATCCTTTATATCTTATCTACAGTTATGTGACTGGGATTGCTGGTAAAAGCTGACTGGGAAAACGAAGACTTCTTCAGGGCCCTCTTTCAACACATTTAAAGACTAAGTAATTCAAGATCTTCTACAAATCTGAACTTGTTATTTTTCTTTCCAATTTGTTTGATCTATGAACAGGAGCTTTGTCTAACTATGGCCGAGAAATCCAATTTTCAAAATAGATTGGAAGGAGGTGAGAATAATGGGGGGAGAGCTGGAAATGGTTCGATATGACGATAATCAAGGTTGGAACAATTGGGGGGAGGGGGAACGTTGGAACAATTGAAAATAGTTGTCTTAGATACCTCTTTTGTATTTATTCAAAAATTATGTTCCCATCAATACGACTTTTCAATAATTAATAAAGAGAAGGTTGGAACAAGGGTGGAAGGTTGGAAAATCTCTCAAAAATTAATAAGCCTGGCGGGAAACGATCACTCGGCACTCGAAAAAAGTTGAAAATTCTACTTAATAACTGGTGACTTTGCAGGACAATAATTGCTCGACCGACAACCAGCATTAGATGTCCTTTTACACCCTTAAACAACGTCTTACTAGCCGGCTAGCTATGAAGACCTTGCATTAAGACCTTTGCAAGGTGAGTGGCAAACAGTTTTCGTCAGGTCACTGAAGTAAAGCTCGGTCGAGTGATGTCAAACTCCGGATGGGTGACCTCGGAGGCCTGACCTCACAACACACCTCGTCGTCCTTCGGAAGGGACGTTAAGCTAGGGGTCCCATGCCTTGATGCGGCATGCACAGTGGGCCTAAATTAGCTTTCAGTAGCTAGAAATCCTGACAATCCCACTCAAAACAAATTGAAAAACAAAAAAAAATAAAACATGCGAAGAATAAGTTCAACAGAAGTTCACGTTGAGGGCTAGGAGTGAGCTGATTCGTGCAGTACTCGCCTAAAATTCTTATGGTTCATTCTGAACACTGATGATTATGGCAAGTGGTTTGGAGTACAAAAACTTACCTCTTGTCCAGGCTTGAGCTGCATTTTCATCATCTTATGAGCACATTCTTCGTAGTCCAAACTAAAAATAAAGGCTGAATTGTTAGTTACATAACAATTAGTTAGCTGTTCGTTAGTTCCTTGCAACAGATCCCGACATTGGGCAAAACTTGATATTTTCTGCCTTATCACTTAGAAGAAGGTCTTAAATTCATGATTTATCATCCAAAACCTGATGTATCTGAACATTTCCTTACATAAGATTGCTCGATGACGTCATTTTAAAAAAGTTCCTCCTTTGTCCCACCTGCATTCTAAAATGACACATACTTCCATCTTTATCCTTATCTTTGCCTAGACTGACGACGATGAGTCTCTTGTTGCCCTGTGCTCTTTGACTTGATGATGGCGCTTCAAGCAATAGAGACTCATAGTATTACTCTGAAAAAGTTGGCTCTATTCAGGCCCAAACTTCGCAATTCCTCCAGTGCCAATAAGATTGCGAGATTTGGCCAAGAACAATGCTGTCGAATTCTCGATTCGAATGATGCAGTTGACTAGGTTTTGAAAAAAGTTGCTACGGCAGGTGGCTGAAGTTTTCTCTGGTTTGTTTTGGTCTTAAAAACATGGAAAATGTAGCGTTGAAAGACTCATTTTGGACTTACCAGGTAAAGTGAACTTCCTTCTTCAGATTTATACCAAGTCTCTTTGATGAAACGCCTGCTTAACGTGGTTTTTGTCGCATTTTCTTTCTGAGGATTGAGCGTTGAACAGAGCCACGGCAGTCGTTCGATCCTGATTCGATCGATCAAATCATAATCGATTGCATGAGATAGGGCCGGGTTTTTCACTGTTTCATTATGAGTCCCTCTTGAGCAAGGTTTACCGCAGGGATACAAGGAAATCATCGTCATAAGTCTAATCTTTGCCCTCTGTGAAGACTCGAGCCGAAGGCTATCTGAAAATTGATATTCTCTCAAGATGCGACATAACTAACGGCTCCCTTTCTGTAGCTGTTCAAATGATTTTTTGAGACACCCAGTACTCGATAAATCAGTTGCATACATTTCAAAAATTCAGGAAGACTCTATAAAGCGTTGTAATGGGACGACTTCTGTGGCTTGGAGAAAATCTCACCTTGACTGAATGGTCAAATAAATTGTTCTTCGCAATGCTACAAGATTCGTTTCAGTTTGGTCAATAATTGTCATTTTCTCACCTCCATCTATAAAAAGAAACAAAATGCACACTTGAAGCAAATGATAAAAGATTATGAAAATTTGTTTTATAGCTGGGCTCTTTACTACAGACGACCGTGAACTTGATCGTGGAATACAAAACTGCGCCACAATACCTTCAACCACGATAGACATCGTCAGACACGGTGCCAACAAGTCACTTGGCAAGAACAGATAGAAAAGAAATTAGAAAAAATTGCCCATAGAATTTCTTAATTAGCTGATCTTAGAGTCCTTTTTCTTTCAACGTTCCAAAATCACACTTACAGCAACAATTATTCTGAGCTATGTTCAAGTCTTGTACCTTTACAGTACGCTTGAAAAAGTGGGCTAAAAAGTACAATAGCTGTTAATAAAGATTGCTTGGGCAAGCTCAATTCAAAAGTCAGGAAGAAACATTTCAGCTGAGCTATATAAATGTAACATGTAACACAAATTGTTTCATGGTGTTTGATATGATGTATCGAAAGGCATGCTAACAGAAAAAAAAATTGTTGATTAGATTTCACTTTGGGAAGATAGTCAACCCGAATACTTTCTTTGCCTTTAGCAAACAAAACGACATCATCGGCCAATCACATAAAGGCCGTCCTCCACTTGCGGTAGTTCAGCGCGCTTACCTTGTGCGCATGGTCTGTTGCTAAAGAGCATGCACCTTAGGCAAACGCGCACATCGCGGAACGAAACTACTGAAGTGGAGGTCGGCCTTAAAATAGTGGATAACTCGAAAATGGAACAAGACAACAACAAATTTTAGCGGAAGTCGCTCTCATTCAACAGTGCCATTCATTTGCATCAATAAAGATTTTCGTTTCAGATCACCTTTAACTGATGTCATCTCGTCATCCTTTTCACACTATGGTTATGTATCAGGCCAAAAGGGCTTCAGAAAGCACCTTTTCAACGAAGGGCCTCGTTTTGGAAATTTCGGAAAATTTCCTGAAACGAAATTTCTGACCACTGATTTGGATTCAACACCCCAAGTTTGCAATTTAGGCGCTGAATGTGAATCTGGGGTCAGAAATTTCATATGACACAGGCTAAAGAAATTTTGAAAAATTACAAAACGAGGCCGCTTAATTGAAAAAGTGTATACATCGGAGAAACAAGACAAAGCTAAGGGAACCAAATGCCTCTTGCATAACAAACCTCCATCAGCTCCTCCTTCTTCGCTTTCATCATCATCCTCATCGTCATCATCAGAATCCCCTTCTTCTCCGCTTGATTCATCCTCACTCCCATCTCCAAGGATCTCTACAACAGAAAGGCGTCATTAAAGGGAATCGACATAGTTCAAAGCTGGCCCTAACCAGGTCAGAAATGTAATCTGTTGTACTGGACACCTTAGACGTATCCGGTTTAATTGTGTAGCTAAAGAAACAAAGGATTTGTGGGCGTTTCTCTACCTACTTAAAGATACAAAAAAAAAGACGAAGACCAATTACAAAACGATAATGCAGGGAGAATGGAAGTCCATCAGAATCCTTTGGTCCTTACATAGAAGCACAAACATGAATATATAATTCATTTAGCCGCAACAAAAAATCCTGGAAACAACAGTTTAAAGGCTAGAAGAATGTAGGATGTTAATGTTGGGAAAGGTTGCAGCAGAAAAAAATTGGCATTTGATTATGAGTCACAGTTAGGAGCGTTCAGCAACCCTTCAACAGCGATAACTACGGTCATGTAATCAGTCTAATCGCAACATACTGTTATCCCTGTTGATAGAACCTCTTAAAAGGAATAGGTTAGACCAATGTAACGGCAATAATTAAGTATGAATACCTTTTTTAATTTGTTTGTATTTCTCTTCATTCTCTTCGTATTCTGGGTCGTGCTTGAAAACATCTACGAAAAAGATAAAATGATGACTCGACTGGATATTAGAAACGCAAGAGTAAAGAAATTTAATGCCAATGCAGTAAACAGCTATAATGTCACCACAAATTAAAGAACACACTTTGAAAGGGTAAGGATCCTCAAACAAAATGTATTGAGTACAGAAGAATAAAGGTGGCTAGTTTTCAAATTGGTTCAAAAGAAAGTTAAACAGGATGGAATGCAATACCTTAAAGACCGTAATAAGCCTCCTCTACATCAAATATCAACGTTTTAAATCGTAGAAGATTTAGGTCTTTCTTACAAATTACAATCATGCATATTAAATACAAATTTTGTGCAGCTCGAATACAGAATATATGACTATTTGGATTAAATTGTTTCAGCGAAATATGGGAAATCTGAAAAAGTAATATGTAGCATCTGTGCTTGTAATTCGTAAAAGCAGAAGGGGCTTATCTAAATTTTGAGTTGAAAGGAGCAGAGGCTTCAGAAAAGAGGGCTTTTCAAAGATACATTAGGGTACTAAACAAAGCTTTCATGCAAAGGATGACTCACTAAGGATATCTTCTGTTGCACCATTCTCTTCCAATCGTAACAAATGGGTAATCTGGTCATCTTCTTCGACAAGATCCAATTCTGGTAATACTGCTTGGTGATCCTGGCAAAGAAGAAAAATTGACCGTTGGGACATGTACATCAAAATCACGAATATTTATCATCAGAAGAAGAAAATGCAGCATTGAGACATAACAACAATAAATACGATAAGCAGACAAAAAAATGTAAATAAATTCATCTAAATTCGCTTTGTGTGGAATTCAACTGCTCAGATGAAGGCTTGCTAAAGGGGTGAACTAGTTCATGGAATTCGCGGTGAGGTGGCGGCATAATAGGGCTTTTGCGATTCGAAGATGGGAGCTTAATTGGTGTTTTGCAGAACAAGGAGCATCTTTCATTCGTCATTGCGCCTTTGCAGATACCGCGTTTCTCCGTGCCTCACTTGCAGACGACGCATTTGGTCTGGTTTCTACTACTTTTTAAGGGGTCTCTCTGTGTTTACAGTAGCCAAACTTACCACCTTTTGAGACACTCCTGCAATATTGAAGTAGAATCTTACGTTCCTTTTATGTTCACGGTCAAAAGAAGAAAGTGATCACAAAACAACTAAATTGGACAATTCGTAGGAAACCACAGTTTGTTTATGAAGCGGAGGATGAGGCAAGCGACGACAATCATTATATACTTCAATTAATCGAAGCATAACGGTAATTGACATAGTTGACTTAAACGGTTGTTGGCATAAACGGTTAAAACTATTTTATTGACTTAAAACATGTTTTGTACGTTTCGAACCATACTTGGTTTATGTTCAGCAAATCTAATTAATGATACATGGCACTTTATACCGATGAACAAACATGATGAGAACGCGGTAAACAAGCGTGAGTTACGTTTCCTACACGCAAGGGGACCCGAGATCAAAACAGCTAAATACCATACCTTAAACTGATCTTTTCGAATAGCAAACATTACTTCCAACATGTACTGAACACGTTTGTCGATCGCACCTTCATTGAGGATATTGCGTAATCTTTCGAATACAGCTAAAAATATAAGAAGCATCTTCACAAAACGAGGTACAAAAGTTAATGATACTAGCAGGCAACTTTTAAAATCAGAAAACTTCGTCAAACGACAACACACTTTGACTTCTTTTGCTCAAGACAGTGTGTCTCAAATTAGATGTCAGGTGAGATTTGCGATAATGCAAAATTAAAATTATTAGGCAAACACTCTGATTGGTGCTTATTTGCGGGCACCGTCAACAACTGGGTACACAAGCAATCAAATACCCACTGAAGTAACTTAAAACATATAGGGCTATTTGTAGATAACTACCATGGGGAATCACTTAGTCAAAAGATAAAAAAATCAACTTTTTTGTTCCTTTATAGAAGCAAAGAGATGATATCATAGGAATGTCTATCGATGATAAATCTATGAAAGGAGAGTTTTTCGAAAAAGGTTTCCAAAGAGGACAAGGCTTACATCATTTTCTAGGAAACTTTTATTCATGAAAGTGTACAGTAACAAGATTTTTGACTGAGTAACTACCATTCAATCCTCTTGGTGAAACTTCGCTGAGCTTTTGGCCAACTTCCTTCAAGAATCCAACCTGTAGGAGAAAATTTCTTCCTATAAAACGCGGTTCAGTTAATTGATTGTAAATTCCACTACATACAAATACTTTTTTTTGTATATTCCACTTGGTCAACTGCTTATCTTGTAACATATTGGTCAACAGATTCCGAAGGTTTAAAAAAATTTAAAAACAAATAGGAACAACTTTATGAATAGAATCATATACAAAAGTTAACGATTTTAGCTGACAACTATCATGCAGCTTCAGAGCGCAATCCTGGGCAACAATGCACCGTGTTTGTAGCTAAAAAATGAAAGTTTATTTCCTCGATACTACTGTTTTACTTTAATGCTTACTCTTCGGCTGAAGCATCACCAGTGCTAGGAAACAAATTCAGATGGCTCCTGCGCGTCTGAACAGTTAATTCCTACATAGTGTTCATCCTCGCTTCAAACTTCCCCTTACAATATTAGTGGCAGTTTGAAATGAGGATGAACGCTGTGTAGGAGCCAACAGTTAACACGCGCAGGAGCCATTTGAATTTAATTGCTAGCACTGGTTAGGCCTGGGCCAAAGGGAGAACAACGAATAAAACTATGGTAATATCGAGGAATCAACTTTAATTTCCAAGTTACAAACATGGTGCATTATTACCAATGGCGCAACGCAGTACTTTCACAAGGAGTAGATTGTCAACAATTGATTCCATCGTTGAAAAGGGTTATCATTAGAAGATTAGTTGCTCATAAAACTAATATCGAATTTGCTGCTATTCTCTATAAACGCATTTTTCTAACTAAACTGGACGACAAGCGAAAATAATTACAATGATATATAGTCTTCTAAATCAGCAACTAGAACATTCTGTAATGCAAAACGAAACTTTTTAGGATATCCAAACTGGGCAGCTTCGCTTCAAAAATAACAAAGAAACTTAGGCTCCTGTATGGGACAAGGGACTTTCTTTTTCACAAAGTGTTTGGAAACTACTTTGGTTCCCACATTCCCCGGTTTCGCTAAGGCTTGCACACAAGTCTCTTATCTCGATGTCAAACAGTGATTGGCAAGGACAACAAGCAAAGAAAAGAATGGCTTACAGCAACTTCAACACTGTCATCTGTTGGATTTTGCAACAACAATGTCAAAACTTCCAAGGAAAGAAGCTCGTGAGCCTGTTGATAAAAATATTTTGACTCAAAATTTGATATCTACAGAGAACCGTGCAAAACACTTGCGTCTTTAAAATTTATCCACAATAAACTGTTTACCATAATCAATATGCCCAGAGCCAATGTTTATCGTTGCTTCTAAGCATGAAACATTCCGAAGCTATCAAACTTCATAAGGACGGACTTACATCTCCAATCTAACACAAAAAGAGTCTTGAAACTGAAGGTTTCAAATGGCGAAAACGTAAATTCATTAATGAAGACGAGATTCTCTCCAAAGTCTACAAACCCGCCTTTTGGAGCAGAAGGCTCAGAAGGCTTTTCAAGCCTACCCAGCCTACCGTTTGCAGAGATTTGGGGTCAATCAGACGGAAATTCTGAATCTATCAAGTCTACCGTCAAATTTGGCACCAAACAAACACAGCCATAATCTACTGTAATAAAGCATACGGCTCAAATCTTTCAAATCTTTAAAAAGGTGGGTGTAAAATTGTATCACATTTTTCTTTGAATTCATGTGCTTGAAAGAAACTTTGGGTAATTTGCTGTAGATCTGCCGTGGCAATTTTTTGATATATTGATTATTTTCAAAATGGCGGCATTTTGACTTATTTTGCAAAAATTCATCAAAAGTTTTGAAGAAATTAAAATCATCGAAAATCTTAAATTAATCGAGAGAAATCGATACAATCTTCAAGATAACCATAGTTTATGAAGGTCTACAACATGGTTGCAAGAAGAAATCTGTTGCTCTTCTGGTTAAGGATTTAGAAATTTGATGACGTCACAGCCTCAAAATTAATAAATGCCACCATTTGAAAGTAGTCAAGGTATCAAGAAATTGCCACGGCAAATTTGTCGCGAATTACCTGAAGTTCCTTTGAAGCACTTTAATCCAAAGAAAAATGTAATAGAATTTTACACCCACCTTTTTAAAAGATTTGAGCTCTATGCTCTGCAATAAAAGAGCACCGAGAAACATGTCAGATCACTTTAGCATTGCTATTCTCAAAGTGACTCTTGTAGCATAGTGAAGATGAAAATCAAAACTTGAACATTCGTTATCAATGAGCAGTGCGATACAATAGTTTTCGGGAAATTCAAATGAATTCATCAAACGAAGTCTGCATTTCCATGCAAGTTCATCACATTTCCCAACGAAAAAGGAGAGCTCGTATCAAGAAATCATTAGAGACTATTTCAGAGAGGTAACAGTTTCGGTTTGCGAGCTTTTAATATCCTGTTTTGAATACAGCAAAACCCCGCAAACAATAAAATACTTTCCTAAAAACCAGACTGCCTAGGTTCTTATAAATGAGGTACTTATGAAATTTTCAGGCTGTGTTTTTATTGCAAGGACACTTGTGACTATGATGAATGTATAGCTACAGTATACAATGTGTTAAATAAAGATCAAGGTATAATGACTAAATTTAAATATTAGAGAGGGTTGCTGTTAACAAAGCAATTTGTATCATACAGCTTGATAAAACAATTTGCATATCCCTGAAAACTGTTAGAGCAGTTCAGTTGTCAATAGTTGGGAGTTTGTTACACTAATATGATGAAATTTCTTAATTAAGTGAGCCATCTCATAAGAACATTGAAGTGAATCAGTCTGTTTTTGGTTCTTATCTTAGGGTGTCTTTTGCCTCAAAATCAGTCTGCATGTTCTTATTTTGCTGTGTTCTTGTTCGCGGGGTTTTACTGTACCCGATAGCAACCATCCTACTTAATGAATTAATGATTAGGTTCACTCACCACTTGCTGATTAACAAGATGAGCAATGAATCTGGCACTATTCATGCATATTGTCTGTAACAAAAAGAACAACAAATTAAAGACCCTCTGTTAACCATTAGGCTTTGCGCCCATTCCTTGCTGGGCAAACAAACAACTGGAGAGGGCATGAGCGAGGTACGGGAAGTATGTTCGTTGCTAAGGGATCATCTCCAAATTAACGTTTAGCTTTTATACGAATTGATACGAATTCAATCGTATACGTGAAAATGTGTTATACGATTTAATTCGTTACAAATTGTTTGATTTCTATACGAATTATGATTCGAATTTGATACGAACTGCATACGAATCACATACGAATTGTATACGAATTTATACAAATTCTAAAAGGTAACGATACGAATTAATTCGTATGTGTCTTGCAGAATATCGTATCAATATCGAATAATGCTACGAATTTCCTATACGAATTTGATACGAATATTTGGAGACGATCCCTAAGGCTCCTTTTGAAATAGACCTTTTAGCTATTCAGCAAAAGAGCCTGGATCAAGCGTTATTTTTATACATTTTTATACACGAGATTCGATCAAAAGGAATTAGAGCTTCTATCACCATTGTGCACATTCGAAAATTCTACAAAATGTAGCAAAGTATTGTTCGATTGAGATTCTTTTTCACAATAGCTAAAAGGTCTATTGGAGAAAGAGAAATATCAAAATTTGGACTCTATACCTTTGTCTATACTTAAGACTACTAGTCAAACAAGATCCTTTGTCTGCCAAATGAAAAGTAAGGTAAAGAGAACTTAGGCCAGAAATGACTTTCAGATAATACGAGAGTCAAATGTGGCGCACAACGGATCATGGTTAGCAGTGACTCTTTAGGAACAAACAAATTAATTAACAACACGCATGTCGGCCTTTGCACAGCTGAAATACCATGTTAAAGGGGCAGGATCACGTGGCCGTAAAGCGCGAGTATCCATTGTGCTTTGCACAAAATTTGGTGGATGGGGTGAATTCACGACAAAGGTCTCTTGAAAATCCATTGATATCACTGTAATCTTACAACCAAGGAATGTTTTGCTTGATTCTCTAAACAATTAAAAAATCCATCTTCAAAACACCACTTTCATTTTGAGAGAAATAGTGTAAAGTCATTGAAATATGGCCTGTCAATAAAACTACAAAATCGTTATTTCGAAAGAAATTTGTTTACTTTTTGTGACCCAGCTCCTTAAAAGGACAAGTCTGGGGTTGTTATAATTGTTGATTATTCAAGAGATTCCACTGTTGTGAATGGTATGTGGTACTAATTTTCAATTTTGTCTCTTTTAATCTGCGAAACTACATATTTCAATCTGCTAAGAAGTGCAAAACGACGTCATTTTATATGACATCACTTCACTTTGACCTAGATGAGGCTGCCAAATGTGTTGACATTATACGACTCACATTGCTAGCCTCCTTATCGGGCCTTCGCAAACTCGTACAAAATACAAAATGGCGACGATATTTGGCCTACTTAACGAAGATTCATCACGCAACTTATGAAAGTTGGAGGCATCAAAGCTTGGAAAGAACTCACGGTTGGTGTTCAGCAGTTCGTAAGGTTGCGCTTTAACAATAATTTTATCAACCCCGGACTTGTCCTTTGAGTACTATTTTGTTCAAATATTCTCAAGAGCCCTTCGTTTGAAAAACATCGGCATTTCACTATCTGAATTTGTGAAAATTTAGCATAGGTGTCCAACCTTCAAAATGATTCTGTAAATGGTTATTGTATCTTTCTTCGGATTGTCTGACTTAAATGTTCGAAAACATGTCTATGTCAAATCAGATTATCAATTCTTTAACCGTTATGTCCACTGGAATGTCTTAAACTTGGTTTTCATTGAATCTCAGTTCATCGCCGATGATTGTCTTACACGTGCAGCATCGGGCATGATCGCCAATGCTGTACGACAATTATCAGCGACGAATTACGATTTCATGAAAACCAGGCGTAACTGTGTACGCATACTGAAAGTGGCAAGTAATAACATTTTTGCAACATGACATTTCAATGAAACGAAGTTCAAATAATGTTCGTCGCTTGCATCATTCTCCGTTTTATGATCAAATTGCGACTTCTACCGAATTTTATAGTACCATTGTTGTGACATCTTTATTCTTTTCAGAATTACAGCGTCTTCTTTTATGGAGGGGATTCATGAAAAGTTTCGAAAAAAATTCTAACCGCCAGGGAAACTGTAGCATTTGCAAGAAAACAACACTTATGAAGGTCTAAGATGTGGCTGTAAGCAAAGGTCATTGACTTCTGGTTTCCACGTAAGCAATTTAGTGCTTTTGAACGCAAAATAGCTCAAGTTCCCTCCCTGCAAGCCATTCATCCCAAAAGGAGATCTAACAATTATTTGCATGATCTTCCATACAGACTAGATGCTACTTATTAGACGTCCAGATATCTATAAAACCAAAGACAATTTGAAACCAAACTCTTGCCTTTACATAGTTTGCCTTACTTCGCCTTCGCACCATTTAATTCTGCAAAACAAAATGTCACATCCTGTATCATTATGGATAATTTCACCCGAATCTTACGCAATCTTAAAATTAGTTGATGATACATTCATTCAACCAAATTATCAGATCTAAATAAATTAGGTCCAAAAACTCACCTTGTCGTTTCGCCTAAAAGCTCTTCGAAATTGAAGAATTAATCGTCGCAACATCAGCTCCCCAATCTTTGGAAACTGCAAGATGACAATACGAACATCAACTCTTCATGCATTAAACATTAAGTCACAACATATCGCTTATGATCTAGAGAGCTCTGAAGAGCAGAAGGGTGGGTGTAAAAACAACAACACAATGCTTAAGATCCTTTCTAAAAAATGAACACTGTTGATTTTCTGTTGACGCCATTTCTGGTAGTTATGAGAGCAGCTGATACATTGTCACATATGCACAGTGTTGACAATTTGTTAGATACTTCGCGCTCAAAGCTACTGTTTCAGATCAAACGCACTGTGTGCCCTTCTGTTAACAACAAAAGATGATAATTCTCTCCAACTATCTGGAAATGACAACGCCCTCTCACCCTCCGTTGCATCCACCATTGCAGGGATGCATGGTAATAAAAAGTATCTGTAAAAACAAGGGACCAAATTGCAAACAAATGATTTAAATTTCCAAGGAGAAAAGCGATTTGCTTATGCATTTCACATCACTGATTGCACTCAATCAAATAAAAATAAACAGAGAAGGCAAAACAGTAGTCAGCTGTACAGAAGGTGTGAAACTTATTCCTTAGGCTGCCAAATCGTTCCATCTTAATCAGAGCTGTGACCTTCGCTTTCCCAAATTCATCCTTGTTTGTTAGATGATGAAGAAAGAAGCTAAATCAAGCTAACCTTTGTGTTCACGATAGCTATCAAAGCTGCATAAACATTGGTGAAAACTGGAGATGCGACTTGAGCTCTCATAACAGACTGGCAAAACAGTCCTCTAGAAAACAAATGCAAAATTATTTTCACTATAATAGAAGCAAAATCCACTGATTATAAAGAACTCATATCACATTTCTCTGTCAAAAATAGGACCCAAAAATTCCAAGACCGTAATGTACCAAGCAAAGCGCAATCACTTGATTTTACGAAATCTTCCTTTCATAAAAAAAGAGACGATCAAAGTCAAGCTAAGGTCGAACTCAAATCTCACTGGCTTGTTAAGTCGTGGCATGACGTGTAAAGTGTGCCTAAGCCTAAAAGACAGAAAAGCTAAAAATCATAGAGTTCAAACAATGTTGAAGGCATTGAGTAGTGCTCTCTCCACTTCTTTTCAATCATGAAACAAAAGTCGTCATCTAATCCCTATTGAAATTAAACCAAAGAAATCGCTTAGGATAATGCAAGGATGAAGAAATCTTTGGTCTCCATTGCTAATGACTTTAGCACTGTTGTGTGATAACAAAGGACCGTCAGCGGCTTGTCAGCAAAAATTCAGGACTGAGTTAATGCTCGAGTAATAGACCTTTTAGCTATTCTGAGAAAGAATCTCAATCGAACGATACTTTGCTACATTTTGTAGAATTTTCGAATGTGCGCAATTGTGATAGAAGCTCTAACGCCACTCGATCGAATCTCGTGTATAAAAATGTATAAAAAGAACGCTCGATCCAGGCTCTTTTGCTGAATAGCTAAAAGGTCTATTGTGTGAACTCTATGACAAACAACAATGACGAATTTCTTAATGATGAAGTCTGTACAGTTCTTACCTCCCCCGAACAATATTCTCTTCAAATAATTCTTGAACGATGTTTGCAATATTTGCAACATTGATCTATCATAAAGGAAGCAAATAATGATGTTTTGGCGATTTGCAAGTTGAGCTTCAAATAAACAATTCTTAGAATAAAGAAAATACATGTAGCTCGTAAATAAATTTTAAACAGTGAAATCACCATTTCTAAACACAGTTTCAAACAAATTGAAATATGCGCTTTGAAATTTTTTCTACACAATTGAAGGCAATCAGCGGGGCTAACTGGAATGTACCTGAACAAGGGGCCGGGTGAGAGAGACGACTGTATTGAAATTGCTGTAATTTGCGCATGCATGAGCTAAGGAGACAAAGAGTGCGACTTTTGCCTGTTTGTTACTTTCAATCTTAAAGGGGCCGGGTCAAGTAATGCAAATAACTTCTTTCGAAACGACGACTTTGCAGTATTTTTGATAGGCCATATCACGGTGATTTTCCTCTACCTTTCTCAAAAGGAAAGTGTTATTTGAAGATGGACTCTTGCACTTCGTAGAGAAGCAACCAAAACAATCGAATATGTTGTACGATTGCAGAGATATTAGTAGCTTTTTTAGAAATAACTTTTGTGTGGATTCACGCCATCCACCAAAATCTGCACAGAACACAACGGCCACGTGTGGGCAAAAATATAGATTCTAGAGATAACAGGTTTGTTTACGGTTACGTGACCCTGCCCCTTTAACAGACGGCTTCCTCTACAAAGAATGACTTCATATACTTCATGTGCAATACCTAGAGTTGCAGCAGAGCTGCAAGAAGTATCGGAGCCTGGGAACTAGGTTCCCAGAAAGTTTTCAACTTTGCGAGAAAATTTTTCAGTAAAAAGTTTTCTGACACTAGGAAGTGATGATTTTTTCACGATTTCTGCGAAATAGAGCAAATTTCATGACTCGTCTATTCTGCTGATCATAATCCCGGGTAAAATGGCAGGCCTTGCAAGCATCTATGTCCAAAGATTCTCTTCACTTAGGTAAGTAAGGAGAGTTCGTGAAAGATAATTTTGATTTTCCAGTTTGGTTGGAATATCCGTTGGACTTTCTCAACAAATCATGGCTAGCAAAGACATTTTGCCTAACATAGTGTGATCAGGGGAAATTTTCCCCATTTGCCAGGTTCCCAGAAAGGAAAATATTTTTTGCACCTCTGCGTTGCAGATTCTTTAAAACCAATTACTATCAAGGATTTCATACCTTGTTAACTATACCATTAATGCTTTTCTTCAAAGCTTCCCAAGCCATTCTCTGGTACGCAACACTTAAAGAAACAATATATAACATTGTCAATACAGAAATAGTGGTTAGACGTAACAAACCTCTTTCAAGCTTGATGGCCAATTCTGCAAGAGATGCAGTCGCGCTTCCTTGGCTTCAGAGACAGGGTGCTTAAAAAATTGTGCCCTATTTCCAGTCTGGTTCCCTGGCGTCATTCTCGACTGGGGAGCTGGGCTCCAGGGAAGTGATACAAAATAACGTCTGGACAAATACCGTAACCACGCACCGTAGTTATGGCCCGGGCTTCTGTTGTCATCGTGGCATGCTTTAAATCAAGCATGCTTTAAATCTTGCCCGCCAACAGAACGACACTTAACTAGCCTGCCTGCTGCCTTTCTTTTGTAACATTGAAAGAAGGTAAAGTTCTTTCAATTTGCACAAAACAATTTAATTTACACGAATGAAAGACTGCAGGCAGGCTACGCTTAACTGGTTTTCCAAACAAGGATTGATGAGAAGTTTCGCTGGTTTTTGTCCAGGCGTCAACAAATCGCTTCCCTGGCGCCCAGTACCCTCAAACGAACGCGGTCAAGTTGACACAGGGAGCCAGGCTGCCCCATTTCAAACGTTGCTGCGAAGGAGCGATGCGCTCTATTGCTCTATACATAATACAGTTGGATAGAATAGGCTTCAACTTAGAACTTGAGACCTTGTTTTATCCAGTCGGACCACTATTGCTGACTTCTGGCACATGAAATGAAAGAAGTGATTACGTGAAAAACAGTTTTCTTTGTTCTCCAAACATGCCAAAATCAATTAATTACTGTACGAAAGAAATCTATTGCAGCGTTTGAATCTTTTGTGGAAAGGGTTAATTGCGTTCTTTAATGATAACACAATAACAATACCAAGTCACTTCAAAAGAAGATGACATACATCCTGTACTTCAATGCTTATTCGGTGCAAACTTGAGAAGCGAACATGTTAGCCTAAAAAATGATTCTTTTAATAGAATCTAGCATTCCTGAAAGAAAATAATAATAAACCACAGTATTCTCACCTTGTTTTATCTGTTATTCCTTCTTGCATCAATCGAAGTCGTGCAGGAGGAATATATGCACCACCTACAAGGAAACAATAACGTTTCATCAGAAATCGAGATCTACATCGAATGACTTTTAAAGATACGGAGTTTGCCAAAATGTACACCGTAAAAGCTCTCACAAGCCGCGCCCCGGGGACTTATCTATTTCAGTAACTCCTGAGGGGGCTTGAAACACAAATTGACGGAAGGATGGCAACACGCCAAAATAATCCAGAGAGAACACTTACCATGCCGAGCAAGTATAGCCCTCCACGTACATCATGATAGCCCTCCACGCTTTTTTAAGCTAGATTTGATCGATATAAAATAAGATGACAACAACAACAGTATGGTAAGCTAGATTTGATCGATATAAAATAAGATGACAACAACAACAGTATGGTAAGCTAGATTTGATCGATATAAAATAAGATGACAACAACAACAGTATGGTAAGCTAGATTTGATCGATATAAAATAAGATGACAACAACAACATGATAGCCCTCCACGCTACCCCGCACCCTCCCAATTACTCAGGATAGCCCTCCACGTTACTCCGCACCCTCCACATTACTCAAAGATAGCCCTCCACGTACATCATGATAGCCCTCCACAATATTCAGGATAGCCCTCCACAATACTCCACACCCACCACAGTTACTCATGATAGCCCTACACAGTTACTCATGCTAGCCCACCACGTTACTGCGCACCCTCCACATTACTAAAGATGGCCCTCGACATTACTCATGATAGCCCTCCACATTACTCCGCACCTTCCAGATTACTCATGATAGCCCTCCACAGTTACTCATGATAGCCCTCCACATTACTCCGCACCGTCCACGATACTCCGCACCCTCCACGTTACTGCGCAGAGGTTACCTAGGGTGATCATGCAACTCTTGAAATGAGCAATTTAATCGAAAATAACTTGAGTCTTGAGGAAGATGCGGCTGAGATCAGGCCATAATCTTATCACAGGAGCAGAGGCGAATTTCTCTAATTTCCTAGTGTCGCAAAAGCTGTCAGAATTGACCACGCTCTCCTCAGTCCCTTTCTCCAAATTGTATACATAAAAGTCAATAGACGATATTGACACAGTTTATATCTTAAACCACACCAAAATCAACATGCAAACTTCTCTGGCAAAGGAAATGGAAAATCCTTCGTAACTTCTGATGTTTGATGTAAGTGGGGGGGGGGGGGCGGGGCTCAATAAAGAGTGGGATTTAATCAAAATTTGGATTCAAAAGGGAGGGGCTTAGGAGAGAGGGGACTTAATAGAGAGTGGGCTTAATGGAGCTTTTACAGTAGCTATGATTCATTAATTCGTTTTATTGCACCATTTATAATCCGTTTTCACAATGCAACATCGCTTATTTGAAAATGTTCAACACTATGAAAATTTACTTGGTTGAAAGCGGACTTTCCACTCCAGAATAAACTTACAACCTTATAGCTACGATACAAAAGAGCCTGGATTACACTATTCTATAAAATACTGCTTTTTGTAGAACTTTTTTGTATATGAAATAAAACATAATTACACATAACAAATACAACTACTGTACCACTCATTGCAGGAAAGGACTCGAAGTCAGCGAGTTCCAACAATCAGTGACACTTACAGTTATCCAAGGAAGTAAACTCAAAAGAAACATTACAATAGAAAGAAAAATAAAATGAAGAGCCTGATCGCTGAGCAGAACTGAGGCTGCTTGATGAAACGGTCGATTAGTTACCAGCCCGACAATCAATTAAATTAATCAATCAATCAATTAATCAAATCAAACAACTCCACAAACAGCCTCTTCCGACAGGTCCGGGCAAAGGACAAGTCCGGGGTTCGTATAATTTTTCATTATTCAAGCGATGACACTGTTGTGAATGGTGTGTAGTAATTTTTTTAAGTTTTTTCTCTTTTGAACTGGGAAACTACATATTTCAATTTCCTAAGAAGTGTGACATGACGTCATTTTCTATGACGTCACTTCACGTTGACCTGAACGAGGCTGCCAAATTTGTTGATTATACCTTCACATTGCTAGCGTCCTTATCGCACCTTCGCACATTAGTATAAAGCACAAAATGGCGACGATATTTGGCCTAACTTACGAAGATTCATTAACCGATTTATGAAAGTTGGGAGGCATTAAAGCTTGGAAAAAACTCACGATTGGCATTCAGCAGTAGGTAAGGTTGCTTTTTAACAATAATTCTATCAGCCCCGGACTTGTCCTTTAAAACGTTCGGAATTCTCAATATGTTGGATGATTGCTTCCATTATCATTCTATTATCTATCACTGAAAGGGATCGGCTTCCATAAAACACTAGATGACACAGTTATTTGGGATCTAAACTCAGTGCAAATCTATATAGGAGAGAGCTGACCAAAGAGATCATGAAGCAACTCATTAAAAAGTGGGTAGCGCAGGAAGAAGTGCTCATTATCCGCTATATTGGGTTAAGACAATCGAAATTATGCCGAAATTTGTGTTCATCATCAAGGGGGCTCAATTCGAGTCAACATTCAGCTAATAATAGAATTCCCTGCAAGTTAGCAATTTTTCAAAGTTTTCTTGCATGCAGAATTTTCAAATTTGCATGCAAGGTACAGGCCATTTGATCAAGCCTTTAGTTTTCATATTTTTCATTTGTTTAGGGAGGGTTGCCCTTCAACCGAGGTTGTTTTTCAAGGGGCCCTCATAGTACAAAAATAAAAATGAAGAAAAGTATCGCTTGCTCCAGACCTTTTTGTAGAACAAAGCAGCTAAGAACACTGCCAGTAATGGCCCCAATAATTACAATTATCATGACTGGGAAAGGAAAAATTTCAGCAGTCAACTATGATAGAACAGTAAAATGACAAACCAGTTCGTGTTAGAATATCCATTGGATCCTTCTTTTTCTCTGCCACAACTTCCTCTTTTTTACCTACTTCTCGTTTGCCCTCTTCCCTTTCCTTTTCTGATATCTCTTCTGTCTCTTTATCTACTATTTCGCGTCGAGATGCTCTTTGCTCCTTGTAAGATTCATCATCTCTCTGTCTTCTTTTATCTCTCCGTCTTCTTTCATCTCGATCTCTCCTTTCATCTCTATCTCTCCTCTCTCTGTGCCTGTCTCTACCAGAATACTTGTCATTGTCCATCTCTCTTTCCTGGTCCATACTCCTATATTTCACCCTATTCCTGTCTTTATCCGTTTCTCTGTCCCCATATCTGTCTCTATCTCTACCCATGTACCTCTCTTCTTCCACATCTTCATCACTATCTTCTCCACTTCTTTGCTGTTCCTTTTCCTGGATGAAACTTTGCACTTTTTGTCTCCGCTCATAATAATCATCACCTCCATAATCTCTGTGCCTCTTTTGTTGATCCTCCGAAGATATTTCCCCCTCATCTATTTCACTGTCTTGGTTCTTCTCATAATTTTCTTTATCAGCAATAAAACTTTGAACTTTTCTTTTTCTTTCATAATCCCCTTCATCACTGTCTTGATCATTTCCTTTGCCTTTTTGTCTTCTATCAAATCCTGAATCTTCTCCGTACCTGTGACAAAAATCAAATTAGAAGCATACCAGCTGACAGAGAAAATTACTTCACAAGTTAGATCATAACTACCTCTCTGATATCAAAAGTTATTGACGAATGCACCACTTATTTAAAAGGCATACGCTGCATAATCAGTTTAAGCTATGATTATGATCTGAATACCAGATTAAAACAAAATTTACAATCCTCCATTTTCAGTTTAGAGTGACATAATCAACATCATTTTCCAGTCAACATTTTGTAAAAACTGAATGTGGCAATTGATTTGAAGCCACCAAAGGAAAATTTGCTGTTGGTAAAATGATTCACCTCTATTCCTCATTCAAACTGCATGCCCACAGCAAATTTAGAATTCAACTTTTTTCAAATTTTCCAAAACATGGACTGAACAAGGATGGGATAGTCCTAGAAAGAAGCAAATTACAATATTTCTGAAACCATTTTTACAGAACGTAGGAATAGCTTAAACTGATCAAGCAACATCTCAAAAGCTAGCTGAGCCCTTCAGCTACATGGTGATGCACTTTCTGTGGTCATTGCGTTCATAACATTTGTTTTTAAGAAAATAGTGTTTTTAAGGCCATTTAGCAGGTGTTAGACCTTTGAAAACCTGGGTGAAAAGGCTCCATCGCAAAGAAGTAAATAAGGAAGATTTTAGGCTCCAGGTTCCGACAAGAACAAGTTAAGCTTGCAACAAGCTTGCACAAGCTCGAAAAGAGGATGAGTTTGGCTTGAACGAGCTGAAATTGAGTGTGTTGACACAACTTTGCAAATATAATTAAAGCTTGATCAAGGTTGACAATAATCACATGCTGAAGTCATTCTGAAACATACCACAATCAAGCTTGATTAAGTTTCCCTTCCAGTTCAAAAGATACATGCTGCAAGCTAATGATAGCGGTGCAAAATTCTTACTCAAATCAAGTTTTCAAACATATCCAAATCATACTCAAAACAAGCTAGCATCAAGCTTGAAGTATACTTCAAACATACTAAATATTCTGCTGTGGGTTCAAGGAAGGCTCTTACTGTGTATGTGGGTTTTTACTATATAACAAAAAACTTACAATGGTGACCTTGATCTTGATTTTTGTCTTCTCCTTGAGCGCTTGTCTGCTCTTCTAGAAGATTCTTTGGCAACCTGGAAAGTTTGGAATAAGAATTCGAAAGTCATGTGGATGCTGCTTTTCCAGCAATCAAAAGTTAACTACTTTTCTCTTAAGTTATCTTCTTGGTGAGCCAGGATAGTTTCCCATGTTTGAAAATTCACAGCACCAGCAGTAATTGAAGCACTTGAATGATTCAAATTCTAGTTAACAGTCAGAAAATCCAAGTATTTTTGTGATTCGGTCATATTTTTATGAGCATGAAAACATTTGTAAATCCAACTTTACTAAAACTTCTTTGCTGCAAAATACATCACAGTTGCATTTCACATCTCTTGGAAGTTATGATAAATACGGTAAATCTTGAAACAAATACTGAAGTTTTCAAATGACTGAGTAAATGAGATCTCTGATCTGTGAAAATGTACTTCCCTTATGGTTTGTACGAGGCTCTTCGTGATTTGAGCAAGAACTTTAGACCCTACCAGCCCTAGACCTACATTTAGTGCAAAAAGTGAGAGTAACTGAATTACACTTACTTGCACTATGCTCCTGAATCTTTGATTACCACCAGAGCTTGCTTCATTGCTAAAATTAAGTAACAGAGTCACTTGTTCAGGATGTGTGACTGTAAGGCTCAAATCTTTGCAAAACTTGACAATCAAATAAGTAAGATGCTATTGCCTAATTCTTTCAACAGAATAGATCAAATGGAATTGCAGGTCATTTGCCATTTAAACTCAGAAACAGCCTATTTGATATAAATCGCATTGGTTTTAAGTTTTTATAAAAGGATGTATGAGAGGAGGTATCAGAAGCTTCAACAGAGACTTAAAGCTCCATAAATCGCAAACTGATTGGAGAAGGTTGAAATGACTTGTACAAAAATATTCAGTCTTTGAGGATCTACAAGATGGTTGCAAGTAGAAGTCCGTACCTTTAATGGTTTACGAATTAACAAATCAAAGAAATCACAATTGCAAACCAAGCAGAAATTTTTAAATTGCTGTAACTCTGAAATAATAACAATGTCAAAGATGCTAATTCTGGAATTGATCTATTCAGTTGGAGAATTAGGCAATAATATTTACACATTTGATCTTAAAGTTTTGAAAAGATTTTAGCCCTACATTGAACTGAATAAGCTTCTGGTACATAAGGGTTATACCTTTTTAGCTTAATCTAATGCCACTGCCTGCCCGTAACAAGCTCTCTTAAAAATTAAAAACGAGTAGATGATGTGCTATTGATGTTGAATACTATAAATTTGGAAGATAGCTTCCAGCAAACACATCTTATTGCTAAAATTGTTATGAGGCAAGAAAGGTTTGCTAATTGTACCAATTTGATGAAACTGATAATGGACCTTGCTGTTGCTGTTCATCTTATCTTAAAATGATAAATATTTTAGCTTTTGATCTAAAAAATGTGAAAAGAAAAGTAACCTGTACATTGACTATGTAACAAGCAGACATATATAACATAGATATATGGAAATAATTTACAAACTACAGTATATGAGAAGGATCCTTTTTGGTACATTTTCAGACCATTATTCACAGAGGGAGTAAAGATTAATTTGTATTTTCAGATATTACATTTATTTACAGTTTTAGATGAGGGAAATAGGCTAACCAACTAACCAAGTGCCTAACTTTGAAGTTTGAAGTTAGGCACTTGGTTAGGTGGTTAGCCTACTGTCTTTCCCCGTTTAAAACTGTATATAAATGTAATATCTGAAAATACAAATTAATCTTTACTCCCTCTGTGAATAAGCATCTGAAAATGTGAACAGCTGAACAGCTTTTAAGGTTTGTTTTGTTAGAAGAGACTATTGTGATTATTTTAAGACAATGTGCCACTTCAAAAATTTTTGAATGTCATATGATCGATGATGTCAGGGAAGGGCTAAATGTTCCTAAATGCTTCAATAACTCTTGACAGGTGAGTCATATTGACATGGGATTTGCATAGTTGAAAGGAGTGTTTGAAGAGCTTTTGAGTGATGCATAACTTTTGCATTTTGATGAAATTCAAGAAAAATGTATGACATCATCGATGACATGATGTCATAATTGACAAATCTCAAAAACCATTTTAGCATAAATTCTTTCATTGAATCTTACTAAACTGACAACATAGATTCTGATTCTGCAGTCAAAAAACAACTGTCATTCATAAGATTGTCAATTCTGGCCTCCTAATTTTCCCTATTGTGTTACTACTGACACAATATATCGGGAAAGTGATCATGCCCAAATTGACATTCCTATGAATTATAGATGATTTTTAACTACAGAACTGAAGTTAGGCACTTGGTTAGATGGTTAGCCTCCCCCCCCATCTATTTGGAACACCCCTAGAGAGAAGGTAATGAATTAAATTTCTACAGAGGTATGTCTATTATAAAAGTTTCTCAACCTAGCCTAGTGAAGAATTTTCCTTCCCTCATATCAAACTCTGGAAGACTTGTTGAAAAGTATACTCCAACACATAAAATTGGAAAGAGCAATTGCCAAATCTAACAAAGTACTCTTTTGGACATGTTTTTTGTTACCTACCTCAAGAGAAATTAACATCTTTTGATACCTGGTGCTTGAAAACCTCTCTGAAAACCTTCATCGGGTTCACAATCAAAAACTTGCGTAAGTATATAATTGCACATATAGGATCTGAATGATATGTCAAAAATACTTTTTCCGATGGAACTTTCCCGGTGTATACGTACCTTGAGGCCATTCTTGAGCTTTAATGCCGGTCAGCCCCAAGATCGTTCTCCGAAGTTGATAATTTCAGGTAACTGGTCCCTTTCGTTCGTCGTGGGCCTAAAAAATTTCTGTGTGTGTACTGTCTCTTCTTCTTCGCTTGATGAAGAACTTGTCTTGTCCTTCAAAGCGCGTTGTGTTGCTTCTTTTTTTCCGAGATCTTTCTGAAGAAACAGTGAATCAAACTTGGCGAAAGCAGAATTTCTGTGTCAACTGTCATCGACTTCGAAACGTCACGCATTGCCCGCCATGGCTGATCTGCTCTCCAACTTTCAGGACAACTTAAGGAGGGAGGTCATAAATAGATTTACTACAAAAGTCCTGAAGACCCAAAGCGTCGCTGTTGTATGCGGTTGTTGTTGCTGTATTTGTTATGCATCGATTAGATTTAGATTTCATTATCTCAAAATAGCCTGATACAATTTAAAAAATAGTATAGGTTACCAGCTACTTTAAGAAATACCGTAAAAATAACGACGAACATAACATTATAAACTACAAAGAACAAAACAAAACAAAAAGAAAAGGGGGGACTAACTAAGGATGTTTGCAGTGATGTAAATATTGTGGATCATGGATTGCTAGCACTATGATTTAGTTCGTACGATGACATTAAGTATGCATTGATATAATCATATACGACAACTGATACGTTTGGATCACGTATTGTCATTAAGTATAAGAATTTTGATGAAGTGTCCATGTAACTGAAAGAAGGTTTATATTTTGAAATGGTATTAAATGCTGTCACTCTTGCTTTTTCATTAATGCGACAGCTTAAAAGGCAGTGTTTTTCGTCTTCAAGAACATCGCATGCCTGACATTTTCTGTCCTCCAGTTTTTTTTAGGTCTATGATATCTACCACTTTCTATCTCTAAACGATGATCTGAAAGTCTAAATTTACTGATCATTACTCGCGAAGGCAATAAATTTATTTCAGATAGGTACGGTTCCATGACGAAGTCACTCTTGAATTGGCAATAAGTGCGCATCTTAGGTTGTTTGCGCAATTCTGCGAATTTGTTCTGGCAAGAGACAAAATATAGGGGGCACATCGAAGTCTTGAAGAAAGTCAGCCAGTGGCCAATTTAAAGGGATTGCAAAATAGATAAAAGAACAGTTATCGAAAAACTAAAAGACAGATGTCAAGTGAGCGCTCGCACCAAAAATGGGGGAGGCTCTGACAGAGTCACAATCCGTAAGCGGAGATATAGGGACTTTGTAATGATTCTAGCAATAGCAGACAGCATACAGATCCACCTTAGAATTATGCAAGAGAGGCTAATTCAATATGTTAGCCAGAGAGTCAAATCAAATATGGATCCAAGAAAAGGACCTGAAGGACGCATTTACCAATATCACGAACTAGAAGCTAGCCTTAAACGAAGAATTAGAAACACTTGCATTATAGGTGCAGTATGGTAAGTGGGTTTAGGAACTGTGGGCAAAGATAAAGAAATGTGACCAGGAATGGAAGAAAATCAGCTTTAAACATCACTTAAGGCCATGAACAACAATAGAGACCTGACCTGCCTAAATGCGGTTTATTTACCGATTAAACCGTTGACAAACAAAGGAATGTATCTCAAAAGAAATTTCCTTCAAATGTCTTTTCTTGGTGTCAATTCCAGAGAAGCAACTATTTGTCTCTAACTTCCATGTCAAACTTGTGAATTAGTCTAAATTCCGTATTGCATTTTACAAATGTTCCATAACTGTAGGATCAGCCGCACTGTATAATTAAAATTTTTTTTTTGCAGGGCAAGTCTCATATTAGGGAGTGCTGGAATCTTTGTTCTCATGATGCCATCAATGGACAGAGAACGAGAACAAAGACTTTTAAAGGAAGCAGAAGAGGAAAAATTAGCCCTGGAAGCAGCTAAATCTCTAAAAAACCAATCAAAAACAAGCCCAATTGCAGATAAAGTAAAGGAACTAAATATCACAGCTTCTGGCTCATCAACCTGAAATGTCGTTGCTCTAGCATTTGCTTCATTACTTGCTCATGTGTGAAGAATTTGAGTCCTGAAAATATTGTTTGGCCAAGCCATTCAGTTCAATAAAGATAGCCAAGTAAAAGTCATAATATCCGACATACTGTTTTGAGCAGAGAAAGGAATTTTCTGTTAGGGACTGATGTGTATCATGTTTTGATGATTAAAGGGCATTTCCACTTTGTTTGGATTTTCTGAAGAGAACTTGTTTGACAATCAAATTTGAATTAGTGTTCTAAAGATTTGTTTTCCATTTCAATGAATATTTCAAAGAAACATCCTCTGAAAGAAGAAGCCAACCAGAATACTAAATAAGGATTTCCCCCAACTTTTTTAAAGTCTGCTAATTGAAATTTGATGCCAATCAACTTCAGGAGGTCTGTCATAAAATCTGAAATTCAAAGAAAGAAGAAACAGCACAAAAGAATTCCTCGCAAATAGATGCCACTGATAGCAAGAAATCTTTTGTAATAATAGTATTGCCGAAATTTTTTAATCTTTAAGTACATGTAACTTCTATGTAAGACTTGTCGATGGCTGTTTGTAAAAAGTGCATGATATAAAATAGATTTTAGCAAGGTGACCAAAATTCATGAAGACAGCAAAATTAAAATAACACACTTCACTGCATCATCTTTGTCAACTTTTAACCTGTTGCATTATCATAAATCCTTAATGTCCTGAATGTACCATCCTGTATAATGTCATTATTTGATGAAAGATTTATGTTTCAAAATTTGCATTTATATGCCGTAAGATCTGATTAAATGACAGATGGCTAGAAATTTTAGGATTTCTCCCTTATTGAAACAATAAACCTTTCCGCTATTCCACCGAAATGTTTTGAGCAAACGATGTTTTTTATACATTTTCACAGGGGAGGTTCAATTGAGTGATGTTATGGCTTTAATAATTACAATTGTTTAAATAAAAATTCTCAAAGTTTTTATCAAAGAATTGATTCATCTATTTGACTTACAGTAATAGCTGAAAGGCTTGCCAGATTGGCGTATTTTGTTTTTTCCTACAAATGGAATTTTCATACACAAGTTTGACAGAATGGATTTTCGTATTTTGGTTTCTTGGTGGATTGCATGTATTTCCAATATTCTACAACATATCTTTACACGTTTTTTTATAAGAAACTAGGATCAGGCCATAGTACTAAAAGTTTCTTAATTTCACTCGAAATTTTGTCCATTTTAATACTGAAAGTTTCTTAATTGTTTTCTTATTTTTTGAATGCGGAAATATCAATGTGGTCGCTAACACTGCGGCAGATATGATTTTTGACATTTAAAACACTATAAAGGGATAAACAGTGTTCTGTTATGTCGAAAACACAAATGTCTAGATAATATTGCTCAAGAATAAAGGTTCAACAATCTATTTGCTATGATATTTATGCTTTTAACTTTGAAAAGTTTCTTAGTACTTCTCAGACATAGTACTAGAGTTTCTTAAAATTTTGGCCATCTTAGTACTAGTTTCTTATAAACCAGTTTCTTATAAAAAAACGTGTAACTAAAAGTCTTCAATGGATTTTTGGATTCTTGCTGTCCTATGCAGGTAGAAAATTGACTGCACAGCACAATTCAAGGGTACTGAGCAAGAGATATTTGCTGCTTTTCAAAATGCCAGCCAAAGTTGAAATTGTTGCAGAGACCTTCCGCCCAATGTGGAAGAGCCATGAGAATTAATATAATGAATGTAAGTGCCTAGTGGTGTTACTGACATGTTTACTTGACTGGTTTCCGTATTTTATTAAAAAAATATTAGATGTTGGTATTTTAATTAAAATTAGGTATATTGTCCTTTTATAGCCCCCTTTCATCCCCCTTCCTGAAGCCTTTGCTGAAATCTCAGTCTATTACAGTACAGTTCACAAAGATACTTTGAAAAACAAAGCTATGAGATTCTGTGTGAGTGCAACCCAACAACACGTTCTTGTAATGCCATGCATATCCTGCTTGCATTACCTGGCAATGGAGATTTATGCAAACGTTTCCCCTATATGCTGTGTAGCATATGATCTGCCGCAGAATTCTTGGCTTAGCTTGCCTTTGTGAACTGCTTTTTTTATATGCCACTAGATTGTTAGTCTCTAAAATGCCATTCTTGTCGGCACATAGGACAAAGTTGTTGCAGCTGTTGTGAATTCAACCATTTCAATATGCAATGCATGTGAAAAACATGAGTGCACCTCCCCCAAACCAAAGGGCAATCGTCACCAGGGATTTTGCAGTCTGGACAACAGCCATCGAATTGCATTCTGCAGATTCCACAGTTTTCATCATTCGCTGTCCAGTGCCATGTCGCAACTGCAGTCCATTTCTTCACAGTTACTTTCATTCTTAGTTTGTTCTTGTTCCAAGAGATGGACGTATCTCAAACACTCTGACTACACTTTGATCTTTCGGCCCTAACAAAACACAACCTAACGGTTGTGCAATGTTGTTGTGGTTGTTAGTAACTGCCATTATGAATTTACCTCTGAATGAATTTATCTGGGCTAAACGGAATGACGGAACGGATTTAGGGATTCCAAGTCAGTAGCACGTTGGATAGCACATATGGCACCTGTAAAATGCGTGCAATTGGCGAAAATCGGAGTGCTTTGCTCGAGTGATTCTGTTTTATCCAAACAAAACACAATCTCATATGTTGTCTTATTTGAGACTTGAGATTTGGACAAAGACAGGCTTTTTGAAGTGTTCAATGTCTAAATTTCACATGAAAGTTTCACTTAAAAGGGAACTGTCATAAAGAATGTAACCTGGGTACCAGAGCCTATAGTGTGGGGAGGCTCTGGCACTCAGGGTATGAAGAATGGAACAGAAGGGGGCGGAAGGAATTTCAAAATTCACTGTAAAATTATGCAGCCCAATGCAAGAAACAGAAACTGTTTACATAGCCCCTTAACATCTGCAAAAATGATTTGATGACCAAAGGGCTTCAAAATGAACTCTTGTGGTTCACAAACTTCTTCAATAAAAGCTTTTGCACTATACACTTGAACTTTCTTCCCATGTATGATGCTGTCACTACAATTTTAAGAAGGTACGTCAAAACAACAGCAAAAATAACGCTGTGTTTAACACTACTGTAAATATTGCAAAAAAGTCCAGAAACAAATAGCTTCTTGGCTCATACTTATCACTTGAAGTTGTTAGAAAGCCATACATTTTCCACCCGATAATTTTGGTGACCCTGACAAATCCCTTCCGCCCCCCTCTGTTCAATATCTTATGATCCCTAATGCCAAAATTTTCTTAACTTTTTTCTTCTTTCTTGACGCATGGACCATGGTGTAGTTTCTACTACTACCATTTGCTAATTATTTAACAGACAGTACAATGCTTTGCACGGGAATAACTTTAATTGGGGGGGGGGGGGACATAAAAGTATAATGACTGCACTTATCAAATTGTTTATACGAAGATCATCATGTTGCAAGAGGAAAGGCTCGTACTAAATGTGCATACACCGTTCCCGTTAATGCAGTACATGAAGACTTTCCCTTGGCCTTGAAAACTGTTCCTTGAAAGAGGAACGATTTATACTAAATATGTATAAACCGTTCCCGTTTCTGCGGTACATGCATATTTTTCATTGACCTTGAAAACTGTTCCTTGAAAGAGGAACGATTTATACTAAATATGTATACACCGTTCCCGTTACTACAGCAATGCATATTTTCCATTGACCTTGAAAACTGTTCCTTGAAAGAGGAACGATTTATACTAAATATGTATACACCGTTCCCGTTACTACAGTAATGCATTTTTTTCCCTTGACCTTGAAAACATTTCCTTGAAAGAGGAACGGTTTATACTAAATATGTATACACCGTTCCCGTTACTACAGTAATGCATATTTTTCCCTTGACCTTGAAAACATTTCCTTGAAAGAGGAACGGTTTATACTAAATATGTATACACCGTTCCCGTTACTACAGTAATGCATATTTTTCCCTTGATCTTGAAAACTGTTCCTTGAAAGAGGAACGATTTATACTAAATATTTATACACCGTTCCCGTTACTACAGTAATGCATATTTTCCATTGACCTTGAAAACTGTTCCTTGAAAGTGGAACGTTTTATACTAAATATGTATACACCGTTCCCCTTACTGCAGTACATGCATATTTTCCCTTGACCTTCAAAACATTTCCTTGAAACAGGAACGGTTTATACTAAATATGCATACACCGTTCCCGTTACTGCAGAACATGCACACTTTGCCCTTGACATTGAAAACTGTTCCTTGAAAGAGGAACGGTTTATACTAAATATGTATACACCGTTCCCGTTACTGCAGAACACGCATATCTTTCCCGTGACCTTGAAAACAGTTCCTTGAAAGAGGAACGGTTTATACTAAATATGTACAAACCGTTCCCGTAACTGTAGAACATGCATATTTTCCCTTGACCTTAAAAAAATATTTCCTTGAACGAGAAACGGTTCATACTAAATATGTATACACCGTTCCCGTTACTAAAGTAATGCATATTTTTCCCTTGACCTTGAAAACATTTCCTTGAAAAAGGAACGGTTTATACTAAATATGTATACACCGTTCCCGTTACTACAGCAATGCATATTTTTCCCTTGACCTTGAAAACATTTCCTTGAAAGAGGAACGGTTTATACTAAATATGTATACACCGTTCCCGTTACTACAGTAATGCATATTTTTCCCTTGACCTTGAAAACATTTCCTTGAAAGAGGAACGGTTTATACTAAATATGTATACACCGTTCCCGTTACTACAGTAATGCATATTTTTCCCTTGACCTTGAAAACTGTTCCTAGAAAGAGGAACGATTTATACTAAATATGTATACACCGTTCCCGTTACTGGAGAACATATATATTTTTCCCATGACCTTGAAAACATTTACTTGAAAGAGGAACGGTTTATACTAAATATGTATACACCGTTCCCGTTACTACAGCAATGCATATTTTTCCCTTGACCTTGAAAACATTTCCTTGAAAGAGGAACGGTTTATACTAAATATGTATACACCGTTCCCGTTACTACAGTAATGCATATTTTTCCCTTGACCTTGAAAACTGTTCCTAGAAAGAGGAACGATTTATACTAAATATGTATACACCATTCCCGTTACTGCAGAACATATATATTTTTCCCGTGACCTTGAAAACAGTTCCTTGAAAGAGGAACGATTTATACATAATATGTATGCACCGTTCCCGTTAATGCACAACATGCATATTTTCCATTTACCTTGAAAACTATTCCTGGAAAGAGGAACGGTTCATACTAAATATGTATACACAGTTCCCGTTACTGTAGAACATGCATATTTTTCCGGTGACCTAGAATACACCTCCTTGAAAGAGGAACGCTTTATACTAAATATGTATAAACCGTTCCCGTTTCTGCGGTACATGCATATTTTTCATTGACCTTGAAAACTGTTCCTTGAAAGAGGAACGATTTATACTAAATATGTATACACCGTTCCCGTTACTACAGCAATGCATATTTTCCATTGACCTTGAAAACTGTTCCTTGAAAGAGGAACGATTTATACTAAATATGTATACACCGTTCCCGTTACTACAGTAATGCATTTTTTTCCCTTGACCTTGAAAACATTTCCTTGAAAGAGGAACGGTTTATACTAAATATGTATACACCGTTCCCGTTACTACAGTAATGCATATTTTTCCCTTGACCTTGAAAACATTTCCTTGAAAGAGGAACGGTTTATACTAAATATGTATACACCGTTCCCGTTACTACAGTAATGCATATTTTTCCCTTGATCTTGAAAACTGTTCCTTGAAAGAGGAACGATTTATACTAAATATTTATACACCGTTCCCGTTACTACAGTAATGCATATTTTCCATTGACCTTGAAAACTGTTCCTTGAAAGTGGAACGTTTTATACTAAATATGTATACACCGTTCCCCTTACTGCAGTACATGCATATTTTCCCTTGACCTTAAAAAAATATTTCCTTGAACGAGAAACGGTTCATACTAAATATGTATACACCGTTCCCGTTACTAAAGTAATGCATATTTTTCCCTTGACCTTGAAAACATTTCCTTGAAAAAGGAACGGTTTATACTAAATATGTATACACCGTTCCCGTTACTACAGTAATGCATATTTTTCCCTTGACCTTGAAAACATTTCCTTGAAAGAGGAACGGTTTATACTAAATATGTATACACCGTTCCCGTTACAACAGCAATGCATATTTTTCCCTTGACCTTGAAAACCTTTCCTTGAAAGAAGAACGGTTTATACTAAATATGTATACACCGTTCCCGTTACTAAAGTAATGCATATTTTTCCCTTGACCTTGAAAACATTTCCTTGAAAAAGGAACGGTTTATACTAAATATGTATACACCGTTCCCGTTACTACAGTAATGCATATTTTTCCCTTGACCTTGAAAACATTTCCTTGAAAGAGGAACGGTTTATACTAAATATGTATACACCGTTCCCGTTACTGCAGAACATATATATTTTTCCCGTGACTTTGAAAACAGTTCCTTGAAAGAGGAACGATTTATACATAATATGTATGGACCGTTCCCGTTAATGCACAACATGCATATTTTCCATTTACCTTGAAAACTATTCCTGGAAAGAGGACCGGTTCATACTAAATATGTATACACCGTTCCCGTTACTGTAGAACATGCATATTTTTCCGGTGACCTAGAAAACACTTCCTTGAAAGAGGAACGCTTTATACTAAATATGTATAAACCGTTCCCGTTTCTGCGGTACATGCATATTTTTCATTGACCTTGAAAACTGTTCCTTGAAAGAGGAACGATTTATACTAAATATGTATACACCGTTCCCGTTACTACAGCAATGCATATTTTCCTTTGACCTTGAAAACTGTTCCTTGAAAGAGGAACGATTTATACTAAATATGTATACATCGTTCAGGTTACTACGGTAATGCATATTTTCTATTGACCTTGAAAACTGTTCCTTTAAAGAGGACCTATTTATACTAAATATGTATACACCGTTCCCGTTACTACAGTAATGCATATTTTTCCCATGACCTTGAAAACATTTCCTTGAGAGAGGAACGGCTTATACTAAATATGTATACACCGTTCCCGTTACTACAGTAATGCATATTTTTCCCTTGACCTTGAAAACATTTCCTTGAAAGAGGAACTATTTATACTAAATATGTATACACCGTTCCCGTTACTTTAGTAATGCATATTTTTCCCTTGATCTTGAAAACAGTTCCTTGAAAGAGGAACTATTTATACTAAATATGTATACACCGTTCCCGTTACTGTAGAACATGCATATTTTTCCCGTGACCTAGAAAACACTTCCTTGAAAGAGGAACGCTTTATACTAAATATGTATAAACCGTTCCCGTTGCTGCGGTACATGCATATTTTCCATTGACCTTGAAAACTGTTCCTTGAAAGAGGAACGATTTATACTAAATAGTTATACACCGTTCCCGTTACTACAGTAATGCATATTTTCCATTGACCTTGAAAACTGTTCCTTGAAAGAGGAACGGTTTATGCTAAATATGTATACACCGTTCCCGTTACTGCAGTACATGCATATTTTCCATTTACCTTGAAAACAGTTCCTTGAAAGAGGAGCGATTTATACTAAATATGTATACACCGTTCCCGTTACTGCAGTACATGCATATTTTCCATTTACCTCGAAAACTGTTCCTTGAAAGAGGAACGGTTTATTCTAAATATGCATACACCGTTCCCATTACTACAGTAATGCATATTTTCCATTGACCTTGAAAACTGTTCCTTGAAAGAGGAACGATTTATACTAAATATGTATACACAGTTCCTGTTACTACAGTAATGCATATTTTCCATTGACCTTGAAAAATGTTCCTTGAAAGAGGAACGATTTATACTAAATATGTATACACCGTTCCCGTTACTACAGTAATGCATATTTTCCATTGACCTTGAAAACTGTTCCTTGAAAGAGGAACGATTTATACTAAATATATATACACCGTTCCCGTTCCTACAGTAATGCATATTTTCCATTGACCTTGAAAACTGTTCCTTGAAAGAGGAACGGTTTATACTAGATATGCATACACCGTTCCCGTTACTACAGTAATGCATATTTTTCCCTTGATCTTGAAAACTGTTCCTTGAAAGAGGAATGATTTATACTAAATATGTATACACCGTTCAGGTTCCTACAGTAATGCATATTTTCCATTGACCTTGAAAACTGTTCCTTTAAAGAGGACCTATTTATACTAAATATGTATACACCGTTCCCGTTACTACAGTAATGCATATTTTTCCCTTGACCTTGAAAACATTTCCTTGAAAGAGGAACGGTTTATACTAAATATGTATACACCGTTCCCGTTACTACAGTAATGCATATTTTTCCCTTGACCTTGAAAACTGTTCCTTGAAAGAGGAGCGATTTATACTAAATATGTATACACCGTTCCCGTTACTGCAGTACATGCATATTTTCCATTTACCTTGAAAACTGTTCCTTGAAAGAGGAACGATTTATACTAACTATATATACACCGTTCCCGTTACTACAGTAATGCATATTTTCCATTGACCTTGAAAACTGTTCCTTGAAAGAGGAACGATTTATACTAAATATGTATACACCGTTCCCGTTACTACAGTAATGCATATTTTTCCCTTGACCTTGAAAACATTTCCTTGAAAGAGGAACGGTTTATACTAGATATGCATGCACCGTTCCCGTTACTACAGTAATGCATATTTTTCCCTTGATCTTGAAAACTGTTCCTTGAAAGAGGAACGATTTATACTAAATATGTATACACCGTTCCCGTTACTGGAGAACATATATATTTTTCCCGTGACCTTGAAAACAGTTCCTTGAAAGAGGAACGGTTTATACTAAATATGTATACACCGTTTCCGTTACTACAGTAATGCATATTTTTCCCTTGACCTTGAAAACTGTTCCTTGAAAGAGGAACGATTTATACTAAATATGTATACACCGTTCCCGTTACTGCAGAACATATATATTTTTCCCGTGACCTTGAAAACAGTTCCTTGAAAGAGGAACGGTTTATACTAAATATGTATACACCGTTCCCGTTACTGCAGTAATGCATATTTTTCCCTTGACCTTGAAAACTGTTCCTTTAAAGAGGAACGGTTTGTACTAAATATGTATACACCGTTCCCGTTACTGCAGAACATATATATTTTTCCCGTGACCTTGAAAACAGTTCCTTGAAAGAGGAACGGTTTATACTAAATATGTATACACCGTTCCCGTTACTGCAGTAATGCATATTTTTCCCTTGACCTTGAAAACTGTTCCTTGAAAGAGGAACGATTTATACTAAATATGTATACACCGTTCCCGTTACTGCAGAACATATATATTTTTCCCGTGACCTTGAAAACAGTTCTTTGAAAGAGGAACGGTTTATACTAAATATGTATACACCGTTCCCGTTACTGCAGTAATGCATATTTTTCCATTGACCTTGGAAGCTGTTCCTTGAAAGAGGAACGGTTTATACTAAATATGTATACACTGTTCCCGTTACTGCAGTTTCCAACGAAAAAACCATTACTTCCCATATGCTTGCGATACAAAACACACTAACTCGGTCACGTATTTAACGAAGACTTTCTGGTGTAAAATTTTGGCAACCGAGAACTTGGCATTGGTCTTATTTCGAACATAACAATAGTCGCAATAGGTGTTAGGATCGACTTCAAGCATACGAATGCAAGTCCATTGAACGAAAACTGACTTCTTCTCAAAGGCAAATTTTCACTGTAAAGGCTGTTAATTCCCATGAAATGGTCGCATCAAAAGCTGGATTACAGAGGAATGCAACTGAATGCTTTGCACGACATTTACAGCAAACCATCATCATATCTAGTTAGCACTTTTATTTATATTCTTTGAGTTTACAAGACCCCGTTTCACGGGTTTAGCCAATTTTAGCTGTCGAGTCGCGCGGGTTTTCGGGTTTTGAGATCTGTCGCGGGTTGTGCGTTGGGCCATTCTTTGTGTTTGAGTTTCGGGTATTTCACTCAAAATTCCGATTTTGCCGGGTTTTCGAAGTCATACAGTCCATGTAGTTAACTGAGATTGATTAATCAGCTTTCAAATTCTTAAAGGAGCAGGGTCATGTAATGTAAACAAAATTCTTTCAAAACGACGATTTTGCAATATTTTTGATAGTCCGTGTAATGGAGATTTTCCAACACTTTTCTCAAAATGTAGGTGTTATGTTGAAGATGGACTCTTGAATTTTGTAGAGAAACAAACCAAACACTCAAACGCTGTAGGATTGCAGAGATATTGGTGGATTTTCAGAAGTAACTTTGTTGTGGATTCACCCCATCCACTGAAATCTGAGAGGAACACAATGGTCACGTGTGGTACGTGACCCTACCACTTTAAAGCAAGGCCCAGGGAGACAGTGAAAATAGTGAAAACGAACATGCTGGAAATAATCGAAGATTACTGACGGAAATTGAAGATCTTTGTTCAGCATTGCAATTTCGGGTTTTGACATCTTTTTTCTTCCGGGATTTCGGGTTTTTTGTTCTATAAATCTTAAAAAAACTACAACTAGTACAATTCAATTCAACTATGCCACTGACAGCGGAAAAAGACACAAGGTCATCGAGTTTCCACTATGAATGGCACAATGAATTTCGGATTTTTACTAATTTTGGTTCGGGTTTGCGGATTCTGGCATCCACTAAAGCCCCACTCTATTAGAAACTGCAGCGTGCACACAAAGGGCCCTGCCTGACAATAATGAAACAACTATCCACATCCAAAAACCTGCGTGTGCTCATGACTGAGATATACAAAACACTCAACTGTACTAGTCCATCATTCATGCAGGAGTGTTTTGACAGAAAGGATAACAAATATGACCTCAGGACGAAAGATCTATTGCAAATTCCTCCAGCGAAAAGCATCATGTTTGGCATTGATTCTAAAAAGTTTCGAGGCAGCCTCTTGTGGAACAGCATGCCTGATTTAATAAAGAGCGCTTCATCAGCTGCAATATTCAAAAGAAATATAAAAAATTGGAGTGGAGACAAATGCCAGTGCAAACTTTGTAGACAATGATTATAGACTTCTTATTTTATTGTATCATAGGTTTCTTTTTCAGTAAAATTGTAAATAGTTGGTTTAAATTAGTTCACATAAGATTAATGTAGAACTAGAATTGTAACCAACTTAAAACAAATTGATTATGATGATGATGGTTATTATTATTAAAGGGAGTACAAAGACCAGCAGCCTTTACCATCGTTTGTTTTTGTTTTCGAGCTGGTCTTTTCAATCCCTTTAATGTACCTCCTCCCCAACGGATATAGAGTGTTAGCAGTTTCTCTGAGCTACTTCAGCCTCTAATAACATCTTTAACTGATGCTCTGGACTTACAGGATGTGCTAAGTACAGTTTGTTATAACCACATCCTTGAATTCCACCAAATACCAAGTTAAAAGATCGTTTATTATCAAGCGGGGCTACATCACCTAAGTCCTTCACCATCAAGCCAACGTACAAGTCTTCCATAGGAAATAATTTTCTCCCGTACGATATCTGAAGAATTCGCCCAAGCACATCGTCTGACATTATGTAGCCTCCACCAAGACAATAACCTGGATAGCTTGAACCAGCAAAGTCGTCTCTTGATATGTACCTGAAAAAGAAGTGTAACTAAAATCTGTGCAAAATGTTAGATGTAAAACTCAATGACCTAATTTTTCTAACAACAAAGCTTTAGCTTCTATGTCTTTCTCTCCTCAAGGCATCACCTCAAGTGCTTCTACGCCTGCAATACCTCGAAAATTTTTTTTCATAATTTTTACCAGGAAATGGGGGCTGGTTTTCCTTTTGCAGGAACCTGCATTTGAAATTGGGCATACTTACTAAAATATGAATTAAAGGATGAATAATTACATGAAGGTCCCGGGGAGGGGGGGGGGGGTACTTCACTATGGGGTAAGACGGGAATGTGCGCCAGTTTTGGGTAGTTTTTGGCCTGAAAATTCTGGGATTGGGATATACTTTTACTGGAACATTTCTGTGATTGGGGTATACTTTCACTTGGAATTTTCTGGGATTGGGGTTTACTGTTATTCTCAAAATTCTGGTCATGGGTGCTGGATGAAAGTACAATTGGATAATTCTTCGAGCAACACGTGGTCAGTTTCAGGTGAACAAATTTCAAGTGTTTTTTGTGTTTAAAAACGTGCTCAGATCAGAACTTCGTTCCAATGGCCACTTGGGACAAAAATTTTCGTTCCCAGCCCTCGATCCCTTATCCCTTTGACGTCGAATTGTTTTTGTTACTTGTTCAAAATTCGGGATTGGGTATCAATATCTGACAAAAATTCTGGGATTGGGTATCAATATCGGACCAATTTTCTGGGATTGGGTCCTAGCAGAAATCCTTGCGGCGCACACCCCGTATGAATTTATAGTGAAGTACCTCCCCCGGGATTAAGGTATCCAAACTGCATACAGTTAGAAAGAAGGAAAATTTTCCTTTCAGATGGTATACATTACATGTACTCAAATTTTGGCAATTTTCTAAGATTTCAAGCTACGGTTGGGTTGCGTTTTTTCTGAAATAACCTGTAGACGTTCACGGCTTTCTTCCAAATTGTTTTATGTTGCATCAAATAGTTTAGGAGCCTGGACGTTTTGGGGGATGGGGGTAAAAGGATCGGCAGTTTCAAACTTGTTTCATCGATATTTCTTCCGAGAATTTTCTGCAAGGAACTTTATTCTACGGCTTTCGTTTGCTGTATAGTTTGTTAGTGCGAAAAAATTTCGACAGCAGGGAAAGTATCTTGATGTATGTTTTTGTTGAGTCTGGTCATGGAAAGCACGTCACTGACGACTTCGCAACTACCCAGGCCCGACTGACATGCGGCAAAGACGACGGTATGGAATTTCTTCTAGTCGGAAGAATTTGATCGATTTTCGATTGGCGTTTTGGGGGAAGGGGGTGGGGGTATTTTGAAAACGTCCAATGGACGTTTTGTGCGAAAGAATCAATTTGTGTGCTACCTCTTAGAGATTATGAGGGTTTCAAGTTTTTTGAAAATTCTTCTTGAATTCTTGAAAAAGAACAAAAAAATTATTCTGAAAATATTGAAAATTTCATACAGGTCCAACAGCAGAATTATAGAAGAATAGCAAAAATATCTTTAAAGCCATTCAGTTAAAAAAAAATAGGTAAAATAAATATCGACTTTAAAGGTTTTAAATATCGACTTATAAAGCTTGTACAAAATTAATTATAGAATTTACCAAAACCCTTTCCATTTATTTAGCTACACAACCTTGCATGTTAATTTTAGCATGGCTTGGCATAAAAAATCTGTCAAATTTATGTATTTGAGCCGTAAAATTGCATGGTGATTCCACAAAATATGGGGTAAAAGAGCTGAAAAGCTATCAAATCTATCCTTTTCACTTGATTTTGTGAATAAGCCCCACCCTGTTGTCTAATAACCTCCCCTCTCTATTAAGCCTCCCTCTGGAAGGTCTGAAATTAAATAAGCCCCCTGGAGGCTTACTAGAGCTTGTACGGTAATGAAGAAGGTATTGCAAAAAAAATTTCATTTACCACTTGTTGTTCGGATCTCTCACAACTGGGGAACCAAAATTACACCATCCACTGTAAAATTTACTTCTTGACTGCACGTTCAACCATTCAACCAAAGGAACAGGGTTTATGAAGACATCATCATCAGTTTTAAGAATGTACTGTGCTTCACAATGATAATATGCCCATTTGAGACCAAGTCGAGTTTTCATCGTTAAATTTCTGTAATGTTCATGCAGGCCCCCAAGAACAATATCTCCATATGTTTTAGCTTCTGTTTCTACAAGGTTCATAATTTCTCTGTTTTCTGAATAACCAATCAAAAATACAACTTTCACAACTTCTTTTGGTCTATATAGTTCTCCTTCACTAAACTCTTTAACATTTTCCTTTTTGTGTTTATTTCTGTAGTATGATTGACTCCAAGTTCCTCTTATAGCATTTCTCCTGACAAAGCCATCAGGAGATGAAACAACGATCAATATTAAGAAAACTTTCTGTTGGCACTTTGCTGATAATGGCAAAGGTTCTGTGTCATCTTCAACTGACTTGAAATGTTGTGATAACCCTGATAGCAACTCTGGATTTGGCTTCCTCAATTTAAGTTTTTTGGTTACTTTTTGATTATCCTTTTTATCTCCTGCTTCTTTTTCTGGACTTAGGTTGTCTTTTTGTAAAATCCTGAATGTTTTTGCTTCCTTTTTAATTGAAAATGTTAGAAAGATGACCCCAATTGATACAACTAACAGGAAAACTGTCATCATTGATTTTAATTGTGCCATCTTCTTGGTTCCTTTTTCTGATCTTTTTGCTGTTACATGCTGATGATGTTACCAAACTAAAATTGAATTAGTTGATTTGGGGATTAGATGAAGAAAACAAAATGACAGCTTCTTTTTCTCCTTACCTAAAAATATTTTAAATAGTTCACTTTACCATTGAGGCCTTTGATTTACTAATTTCAAACAAAACCAGGGGGTACTCAGTAACTTTCAACACTGGGGGTCCATGCCAATATTTGGGGTCCAATCAATTGGCTTTTAATCAATTGAATCAATATTTGTGGCCCATTGTGCAAGATGGACATTTTTGGCCTGTATTACTCTTTCAAAATTGGACGCTTCATGTTATTTGACTCTGGTGGGCTGGATGAAGTATCCCATCAGCATGGAGCAGTTGAAAAATTCCATGTTATCTACACAGGTATTTTGATCTACTCTGTGCTTAGTTGGGCACCAGTTT